>OZ002741.1:278705005-281149171 GCA_963924295.1 Dioctria rufipes | reverse complement strand
TAGTTATTTTTCATTTATTTTGAAATTCAATGCCTTACAGAATTTTAATCATGGCGTGGAATACACCAAAAGAATCTATGGTGGGAGTAAATTATTTTAATACTATAAAAAGAAAAATAATAATTAAATCGATCTTGCTGATCTGGAAATCAAGATGAATTTTCCAGTAGTAAAACTTATTTCGACTAGTAACCAGTTTAAATAGCGAAATCGTGCGTAAACTTTTTTTTGAAGTGTGAAGGAAAATAAAATTGGGAAACGAAAACTGGCCAGGGGCTGCATAGTGAATGAGGTATGAAGAGTCTTTATTATATTTCTAATCATTTTTTTTTTTTTTTTTTTTTTTTATAAAAAACAAAAAGAAACAATTAGAAACAGAATTTATAAAGGTCGATGCACACTTACCGGCATATCATGAACCGGCACAGACAGGCAAACTATTTTTATATGAAAGTAAGTTAGCTAATTCACATCAACCGGCACCGGCAGATATCGGCACGAAACAGAAACTTCAATGCCGGTCAATATCGGTGGCTAGAAACCAGACCGGCATTTGTCGGTTGCGAAGTTGCGAAGTTAACATGGGATAAATTAACTGGAAGTTTCCTTTCCATTTTATGTCGTAAAATGCGCACGAAAAATGCCGGTGCCGGTCGATGCATGTCTGTTCTGGTTCGTGTTCTGCCGGTAAGTGTGCATCGACATTTAGTCAATAGTTTCGTATGCGTTCTACTTTGCGGTTTTGGTAATTTGTTTTTCCTTAATTGTGATAATATTTATAAAAAAAAAAATTTGAATAAATTCTAGCGTTGAAAATGTTTTTTTTTTTTTTGTACAAAAGAATTCGTAGACTCGGTTCGAAGCTACGTAGCGCTCAATAAGCATTTGTTTTTATAACCTACTTCTTCTCCAACCTAGTCGGTAACAGGTTAAGTCAATAACAAATTGATAAAAGTTATAAAACCAGGTTATCGTAAGGATTTTATCTCCGCAGTGCTTTGCGAATTAGAACTCGCTGCATACGATTAGACAGATAAAAAGATAGCCATGAATATAGAACGGAGGGGAATCCAAGAATGGAGAACTTAAGGATTAAAATTCTATGATTACTTTTACCGAAGTCCTTGCGAGAATCAGTGAAGAAGCAGTTAGCCTGCTTACCGAATTTAATGGTTTATATACAATAGTGAACAAACTGTAATAGATTAGTGGTTGATTGCCCTTTAAGGAACCATGCTGAGAAGATCCCAAAATATTGAACTAACTGCGGCTCCCATTCCCATGACAAATTAAAATCTGTTTTGTTTTTATTATTTCAGAACTTTTTTTACCTGAATCTTTTAAATGAAATAAGTAACTATGTATGTATTTTGTTATACGGAGAGTTATGAGTACAAAATTATTATTATTTTTTATTATTATTATTTATTATGGCTACATTTTACTACATAAGATAGTTACATATCTCAAGAATTTACTAGCCAGCAATTCACATAAGCTGCGCTTGTGTGTGAAGTGCCGTGATAGGTTTAAAAATTTATTTAATTAATAACTAATTGTTTTCTTAATACTAGTTCAAAATTGAACGTATTTAGACTTCATTTAATAGCAAAGTTGAACTTAATATCTAATATTTAATAAAAATAGGGATTACTCTATAGGATTTTTTCACCTGGTTAAACTTATATTTGTTCAAGAAGGAACTTTTTTTTTTTTTGGATTCTCCGGTATATAGCAAAACCTAAAAAATGTTTTTAATTTATTATTCCGTCACACAACTCATTAACTTTGTGCGAAAAGTTTCAAGTCTTGGTTTGACTCATCAACAGGTAAACAGCGAAATTGAGTGACTTGAAGAAAACAAATGAAAAATTAGAACGAAGAAAAGAAATGAAAAAATGAAAAAAATTGAGAAAAATAGAAAAAAAAATTTATTAAAACACGAAACGCTTCTTCTTCTTCCTTTCAATTTTTCTTTTTCAGCCCACTGCGGGCGAATACAGGTTCGATTCGTTTCGAATGAATCTGATTTTTTAAACAATTTTTTATATTTTTTAACAAACATTTGTTTTTCTATTTTTCTCATCTTTTCATTTCTTTTTTTCGTTCTAATTTTTCATTTCTTTTTTTCAATTCACTCAATTTCGCTCGGCTTTGGTTTTTACTATTTTTACTAAGAAAATCGCCAAAAAGGAATCAAAAATCTTCTGAAACTTGTTTCAACATTTCGTACCTCCTCGTCAGTTAGAATAAAAAAGAACACCAATCGATTTAAAAATTGGTGTACGAAGCTTTTCTTCACAGAGTTCGAGTCGCTTCTTTTTCTTGTTTCTTTAATGTTCGCTGGTATAAACATATCTTCAGCAAATTTTGTAGCACTGACAAAAATTTCTTCCGTGTCAGGATCGACGACGAACCAACCTCAGCCTTGTCAAGCGTGTAAGTTTAAATCGAGAACAAAAAATATATTTAACTATTAAAAACCAATTTATATTTGTCAAAGGCAAAAGTTGTCTATGGTAGGCGATCAGAGATCGCTGCGTCGAAAAGTTCAATCATTCTTTTGCACTTAAATGCATTTTTGTAAATTTATTGAAATTATTTTCAATAAATTTCAGTCTGTTAGACGAGAAATCTTCTTCGTATTATTTTTTTTTTTTGTCCGCATTAGTTTTTTTTTTCAACGGACAGCGCCCCTCCGCTTCAACGTCTGCCTCACTTCCCGGTTACTCTTGTTACAGCTGTGTAAGTAAAATTGTTTTTCTCTCGGATACTGTTTCCATAGAGAAACATTGTTTTATTTTTATACCCTAGATGAAATCTATAGGGGTATACTACGTTTGTCATTCCGTTTGTAACACCTCGAAATAATGATGATAGAGCAAAATGAATTGTACACGGACTTTAAAAAAAAAGTAAAATTAAGTTCGAAAATGAGACAAATCGGGCAACTCCTTCGTGGGGTTGCCATACAAAACTTTCGTTTTTCACTATATATTTGGACACTGCTTGAGAACGCGTCGACGTAGAGAGCTGAAATTTCGTACATGATGTTTTTACTACATTAGCAAATAAAATGTCAAAAATTGACTAAATCGTGCAACTCCTTCTTGGTGTTGCCATATAAAAATTTAGGTTTTTTACGTATACTTTGAAAACGATCAGTCCAAGACATTTTTATTGTACTAAAAACTTCTGCAGAATACGAAATCCTATAAAATTGGTTATTAACATTTTTTCTGTGCGACAAACTGTTCTAGAAATATATGCGAAAAACAACTTCAAAATCAAACTTGAATAGATCGGTGACCATACGAAATTTAATACGGGCATTTATCTAGGGTATCATAAGAATTGGTCTTAGACCAATTCTAGCTTTTTTACTTGTTAATTTTAAATATGAAAGGGCCAACCGCTCTTACAAATATTCTGTGCATACATATTCCTGTATAAATTTCTTCTTTCTTTCTTCTAATTTAATATGGGTTGTTTACCTTTTATAAAAATGCCACTTTTGAAGTTCCTTCGTGTTGATTTGTTATTATTTGCCCGGACCGATTTAAAACCCATGCTAGCGAGAAACCATCTACAAGTGCGACCTCCGACATCAAGTTTACAGGAGTTGAGACCTCCTTTAAGTACTTCAAGTGTCTCACGCGAGTCGCAGATTTCTGTCTGTAAAAACAGCAGTCAGTATTCTATGTTACAAAAAAGCCAGCCAGCTTCAGTATTTTCCTATTTAAATCCTTACAATCCGTATGAATTTGAAGAAACTAATATTTTATAATTTACTCCCGAGGTAAGTTTTCATAAAAAAATATTTTTTTCTTTTATAAAAGAATGAAGCTTGTTTTCCGGTATTTTAAAACATAAATGAATTATATGTTATCCATTATTTTTCTTTACCTCACAGCAAATGGCTTCATGATAATTTGCATCTCCTTTGTGAATATCATCTTTTATGAGATCTAGAATTTAATCGAAACAATCGCTGGTCATCCTAAAGTAAATATAAAACCTCTTCTCATCTTTCCTCAGATCCGGCATTAGTGTGTGAAATTCGCGTTCTAAATTAATCTGGTGAACCCATATTCTTTTCTGTCCAGCTTTCAATAATATACGTGTATCATCTGAATGTTTGACGTTTGCCTACGAATATTCAGTTTACCTGTTATTTTCTTCGTCTTCTGCTAATGCTAATAGCAAAATAGCTCCTTCTTCGGCGTCCGAGTAAAATATTTTTAAATCTTCTTTTTATTTATTTATTTAGTTTTGCTTATTTAATTTGCTTAATTTGAAAAGAACACCCTTTCACTTGCATCAAGGACGGGACGAATTCGTTCCCTCCTCGCAGGGTGTGATTGGTTCATAATTTCTCGCTCCTGCTGAGTCCCGCCAAAATTCGTACCCCGCCCCCGCGGTTTCGCGTTGATCTATGAAGGCTTTAAAATCTAATGAATTTTGCGTTATCTAAATATGGATTCTAGGTCCCAAATTATTATTAATACTTGCAATTAATTTACTCGTGTTTTTTAGCGTAAACATATTGGTCTTGAAACATGCCATTAATATTCATACTATAACGAAATATATGTAAAAACTGTATTGAAGTGCTTTCGTTCGTCCGAAAGCGGCTTTTCATAATAACTTGCACTGGAAAGTGATACTGAAGTGTATAAAATTGATTAAACCTGAATTCCATAAATCCAATGCAATATCTTATTTCTGGCTAAATTTCTCGTTTCCATATGCATGCACATAATATTTCCTAAAAGTACCCAAAAAAAAAAAAAACATTGACTGAAAAGGTATAAAAAGTTTTTCATTTTCCTAAGCTACTTGGAGGGAGCGCTTTTCGCGGAATGTATGCCTACACGAAACTCTTGCCAAGAGTTTTTATTTGCCAAAAAAAAAACCTTGCAGAGATGGATGAAACCTATGCGGTTGACTGACTGATTTCGGTCTAGTGATTTGATTTCACTCTGACATGACGGCAGCGAAATCATGCTCTCCACAATGGTTTCAGAGTTTGAGGGATGGAACTCAGTACCTCGATGTATTACTACATACATACATATACACGTTTGCAAAAATTCACCTCAGGAATGTTGAACTACGCGTATGTGCATAATAATGATTCAAGGATTGATTTGATTTATTTCCATCTTTTTTTTTTTTTTAATTTCATTTCCTTTTGAGGGCGACTTCAATGGGAAACTCGATATACATAGGCCCGACGACAAACTTAGTACACTCGTACACATAGGAAATTCGTCAAATGCACATTCGGGGGTTTTTTTTCATTTTTGCAAAATGGAAGAATTTTTTTATGTTCCTACAATTCTAAAAAGGGTTCATAAAAGGTTTAATAACAAAAAGATACGTAATTAATGATGTTCATACTGAGAGCTTTTGGACATTCTATGCGGTAGGATTACAAGTATGATGGATTGGTAATCGATAACGCCCGGTACTTTAATGAGCTTATATTGTGCGCTGAGGCAATAAGGCATACTTTTGTAGGTAGCGCCCCCATGTATTTATTGTAGTGATGAAATATATTTAAGAAAACTGCTTTATGACCGTACCAAAAAGTCAAATCGCTAAATTTAGCTTGCTGCTATTGATTAGAGGTGGCACCACCAGTAAGTGTCCAACCAATTTAGCTTGAATTTATTGGCTCAGGTCATCCTTTAGTACGCTAAAAATATTTCTTGTCAGAGTTCCAAAAAATATTAGCTAAAAAACACAAAAAAAGTTGTGAAAACTTAAACATATTGGAAAAGAGTAAAATAATAAAAATAACTCTTCTTTTTCTTCTTCTTCTTTTCAGCATTTCTCATCTCTACAATCTCCGCAGTCATATTATAGCTGCTAAAAGAACGGCCCGATAATGGAGACTCACTAAAATTTAGTTTAGCGGGGATCCCAGTACTAGACTTAATACAATATTTTTAGTGTGATAAAGGACGGCTTGGGCTGATAAATTCAAGCTAATTTCGTTCGAGACGTCCTGATTGTGCCACCCCTAATCAAGAACAACAAGCTAAATTTAGCGTGTTGACCTTAGTGTAATGGTCTCTCTAAAATTCAGGATAAATTTTCGCCAATAATCCCTTAACGCCCTCAAGGGTGGATCCAGACATTTACTCTAGGGGGAGGGGATAGGGGAGGGGGGGGGGGGGGTGATAATAAAAATTAGAATTGAGAATAAGAAAGAAATCAGTTTCTTATAATATAAGTCAAGTTAAATATTCTTTGCGCTTATTTAAGCTCTCTGATTTCCAAGATTTCTCAAATCATTTATTTTTTGAGTGTCAGAGCTATTTTTTGACAGTCTTCCAGACATATATACATATATATATA
This sequence comes from Dioctria rufipes, assembly GCA_963924295.1. Classification (NCBI taxonomy): domain Eukaryota; kingdom Metazoa; phylum Arthropoda; class Insecta; order Diptera; family Asilidae; genus Dioctria; species Dioctria rufipes. Next base: position 281,142,805 of record OZ002741.1, on the reverse strand, counting down.
TAGGAAAATTTGTGTAAAAGATACAAAATTGGAATGTAGCCATTTGCACTGGGTTTCATTACTATAAATAAGTTCCCGATGTACCTTTTCATCCTAAAAAAATTTATTGCTTATGCATTTTGTTCGAGAGATAACACGGTCCGGAAACTTTTCCCGTAAAAGATCAATGGTTTCGTTGCTTGTATGGCACGTAGCGGCCTCTTGTTGAAAGTAAACGTTGTCCAGATCAATACCATCCAATTCCGGCCGTAAAAAATCATTAATCATCTGTCGATAGCGCAATCCATTCACCGTAACTGTTGCTCCAGCCTCACTTTCGAAAAAGTAAGGTCCTATGACCCCGCGGGACCATAAACCGCACCAAACAGTCACACGTTGAGGATAGATAGGCTTTTCAACAATAACTCTTGGATTTTCCGAGCCCCAGATGCGACAATTTTGCTTGTTGACGAAGCCATCGAGGTGGAAATGGGCCTCATCACTCAAGATGAGTTTTCGATGGAATTCCGGATCATTTTCATGCAGTTCAAGGACCCAATCAGCAAAGACGTTGTTCATGATCGGCGGGCTTGAGTTCTTGTGTTAACTGAACTTTATAAGCCTTAAGACCTAAATCTTTAGGCAAAATACGGTGTAATGACGTTTGCGGAATGCCTAATTCCAAAGAACGACGAGGAATGGACAAACCTGCGTTTTCTTCAACACTTTCGGCTACAGCAGCAATATTCTTGGCTGTTCTTGAGCGACGTGCACGGGTTTTATTCTTCACATCACTAACTTGTCCCGACAGCTCGAATTTTTCTACCAATTTCTGTATTGCGGTCCGACAAGGTGCTTCACGACGACCCAAAAATGTTAGAGTTTTACGAACCGTCTCTGCCACATTTTCACCATTTTTATAGTGAATTTTAATAATTTCAATGCGTTGTTGAATCGTGTGTCGGTCCATTTTTATTAATGGCGTTTCTACTTGTCAAATGTTAAAAAACGACAGCTCCAAAAGTTACATCTACCGAAATAGCGGACTAATTAAAATAACACCTCTTATTGGAAAACCCTTTATATTGCAGAAACTAATTCGGTCGTTCAAGATTATTTCGTGTAGATATTAGCTTATTTTGCTTGGAAACATATAAACTCTAGCCTGCACAAATTCCTTAAACTCCATGGTATTTAAATTTTCGGTATTTATGCAAGTTTTAATAGAATTCCCCCCCCCCCCCCCGCAACTAAATACTCCATAATATTTTAAACATTTCTATTGAGAGAAACAATAATTATTTCAAGTTAATCTTCTGTTAAAATATGGCGTAGTTAAGAAAACAATAGAATACATAGAAAATAGTGATAGCTGCTGCTAAACATGTAATCTACAACCATGTTACTAAATTTCGAAAATTTCCTGTTATTTTACCTTAATCAATTCAACTATTAAAGGAGCAAATTGACTTTTCGACAGATATAAGTATCAAAAATAATTTTCGAAGGTGAAGAAATATACGATTGTTTCGGGGAAATTTTTAAAATCATTTTCAGTAGGATAAAAAATCAGTGTTTTGTTGCTAACACTGGCAAATGTTCAGTTTTCGGTGGACAAAATATTATAAAACTGCATATACTTCTTCGGACGCATTTCTGACGCAAGACATCTTTATTCCTTACAAATGCAGGCCTTTTTAGAAGTCAAGATAATTGATGTTTTAGTTGGCACTTGATGGAACTTTTTAGAAGGTATAGTAATAAAAAAATAGATATGTGTGTATAGTTATTGTTACGTCTTATGAAATGTATTTACAACTTACATTAAACAATTCTGTGGTGCTGTATCACCACCTCGAACATCAAGCGGGAAACACAATTTGACGGTCATCAGTGCTTGTAAATATCAAAATGGTTTGGCGGAAAACGGATTTAAATTAAAAAAAAAAAAAAGTGAAATAAAGTATTTCTTGGAAAGCTTGGTCAGTTAGTCATCATTTCCCATCATTCCTTTATGGGAAGTAAGAGTGTTACAGGAATTTAATGCGAAATATACCAAAATCAAAAAACAGGCTTTCCCTCCTACAAGACCCATTTTGCTCTTTAATAACACTCCTCAGCTGCTTGCTGAAGTTTGAGCCATCAGCTGTGAACCGCTCTGTATAGCTTTCTCCTTCCAATTCAGCATGAAAATTTCATTAGCATCCAGATATCGCCGGAGTTCTTTTATTAATATAATATAATATCTTGATCCCGCAAGCATAGTAAAACCACATAAAATAGACATTATACACTTCTGGCCTCGTCTTACTGTTGGTGTTTTTCACATAAAACTAGACTACATTTCATTCGAACGCCATAATTTCCTGGGCTGGGCTGCAATTTGTTGCAAAAATTAAAAGTAACGTTTTAAAAATTTTCTTTCCAATAATTTCTTTTCAGACACTTAAAGAAATTTCCGAGGAGTGCAAGTTAGGTAGGGTTCAGTGATGTAACTAGCCTCTGCAGGATCCAATGTAAAATAAGTGTAACCCCCTCCCACCCCTTTGCCAATGAAATCGAACGTAGAATGAAAAAAAAACATGTAGAGCAATTCTTATTATACCTTAGATGAAAGCCTGTATGTAATTTCAATCCACTCCCATCTGTCGTACAATCTTCGGCATATTTCAACCTATATTTAATATTTTTTTTTAAGTATTTTTCCGAAAAACAGTTTTATGAAATGGAGATCATTTTTTGATTTTTATTTTTGATTTTTAGAAAGAAAATCAGAAAATAGTTTTTAAGTATGATTTTTTTTAAACATTCATAACTGTTACGGTCTCTGGTCCTAACACTCAGCAGAAACTGAAGTGGTAACACTTCCGTTATGTCGGTTGGATATAGAGCTGGTACCATTAGAGCATTTATTATCGTTTGTTCTTTAGTCGCGGATAGTAATTTCACGGGTGTTAGGAACGAAAACCGTTCGGCTACTCGTAAAAAAAATTTCAAAATAAACTATGCCAGTGGTAGGGTTAGTATATGTTTAAACCTATTTGCTTTAAATTAAATAAGTATTTACAAGAAAACTGAATTTGATATTAATTACCCCGGCTATGATGATTTTCCCAACATCCTACGTTTCATCAAGCTGAGTATCTTTGTAAGCTTTCGATCACAAAAAAATGCAAATTTGTTTTTTTTTATTGAAAATTCCTTTATGATAAAATTTAAAATTTTTTGAGAATAATTTATCTAGAGTTTCCCTTGATTTTATATTTAATTAAATTTTGAAATTATATTACATTTGGGTATAAAATTTAAAATTTTCGAGGTACAGAAAAAAAGCAAAGTCAAAGCAAAGTAATTTAATTAAGTATTTTGATAAATATTAGGAGCTCCAAATTTCAATTTCTGAAATTGTTATTCACCGTAGTATTAAAATTTCAACAACCCAAACTTTTTTTTCCTTGTGTACGTTGAAAATTTTAAAGCTTATACACAAATGTAATATAATTTAAAAATTTAATTAAATGCTAAATGAAGGAAAATACTATAAAACTTTTGTTCTCATTAAGTGAGGGAAGAAATTATTTTCTACTTTTTAGCGCGGATTTCGATGCAGTCTTTTTTAGAAATTTTATTTTTATATTTTCTATTTCATTTGATTAGAGTATAAATTTTGATTTATTAGAGCTCTAGGGGCGATTGCCCCCCGCTGTATTCGCCCTTGAGCGCCCTTAAATTTATATGAAAATATAGTTTAGCGGCGCGGAGCTCAGTGTAGTCCCCGCATAAACCGCGTGAACGAGGGCCCACATTTTTGTGATTTCAACCGATAGACCGATTATAAACACAAAATGTGCTTCTATAAAAATCTCCGAATAAAAGGCACAAGATGATCGAATTATTGCTAGTAAGCGATAACCGATTACAAGCACAAGATATGCTATTATAAAAAGTTTGGGATTTAAGATACAACATACGAAAAATTTCTTATAGAGTAGCTGTTTATACCTAAATTTGAAAAAATAACATAAAGGAAATTAACAGTTCCTGTGTGGGCGATGGACCAAGTGCTGTCCAGAATGAACGCTTAGTTCATTTTGTTCGCCAGGCCAACACTAATCTATAAATCGAAGTGCATCAAATGCTGTCCGAACAGTCAAGTGTCAATTCCACTTCTCCCTCCTCTGATAAGAAAAATCGAAATTCGGGCTTCGTCTGCCGCCCCGCAATTAAGTTCCGCACCCAACCCCCTAGGTTTGGGAGTATCCTGAATAAAGATGCGAGAGTCCAAATAAAGCAGATACGATAAATACAAAAATTCGCACAGTATAAACGGATCGCAAATGACGCGAGACTCTTTAAAAAACTCTTTAAAAAATACATTAATTTATTTCCTCCCGGACTGATATTTTTTTTTTATTTATACATTAATGCAAGAAACTTCTTGGAGGTACTTCTGGACAGCATTTGGTTCATATCTGTTAATGTCTTTTGTCAAGAAATACTTTTATTCAAGAACAATGGCGAAAACAAAATGTTTTTAGCAAATCTATTACATCATATATCTATGTACATATGAGGAAAAAATACACATTAAAGAGAAAATATGTAAAAAGTACCATTGAGGAGATTCACTTAAAATAATCAGAAATCTTTTTTTGTACCATGGAGTTTATGGACATTTCTATTCTTTGATTTTTGAGTAAACCTAGGTTTATACAACCTATGTAATGAAATAATAGGATATGCTAAGTTTGGCATTCTGTTTGTAACCCATACAAGTAATGCTAGTAGAGAACAATGGATTGGATACCCATGCATAATATTAAAATTTATTTTGATTTTTGCATGTCCGTCCATCTGTCCGTCCGCACGATAACTCGAGAACGCGTGTACTCAGAGAGTTGTCATTTTATAGATGGGCTTATAAAAAGTAAAATTAAGTTCGAAAATGGGGTAAATCAGGCAACCCCTTCTTACTGTTGCCATATAAAAATTCAGATTTTTTACGTATACTCTGAAAAGGATCAGTCTTACATAGATGTTTTTATTGTACTGAAAAGTTCTTCAGAATAAGAAATCCTATGAAATTGTTTATAATCATTTTTACTGTCCGCCGAACTGTGCTAGAAATATATGCGAAAAGCCTCTTCAAAAATCAATCCTGCACAGCTGGATACCATACGAAATTTCATACGGGTATCATAAGAATTGGTCTTAGACCAATTGTAGGTATAATTCAAGATCATTTACACGTAAGTATTTGTGCACAATATCCAATGCAAGAATAGCATCCTTTTGGCTTGATACCTTATTGGTAGAAGCATCTCATGCATGTAATCGTGTTACGGGTGAATAAAGTAATCTGATAACAGTTACAATGAGTTGTTTTAACTGTTTAGGAACGTCCAAAATTTCTTCGTAACTGCCTGAACGATCTGCTTCAAGGATGTCGTCCACTATCTCCTGGTCTGTTAATTTTGCAAAACATTCCAAGTTGTCTCCACATTTTAGCTACTTGTTCAATTCCTCATCTTCTATAGGCAGTTCTATAACCTTCGAAAATCGCACTTTGGAGCATTACATCATCCTTAAGTTATAATCACTAAAAAGATAATCGATTGTAGATTACGTTATAGTAGAAAAAGTATACTCGCGCGCAACTTTTCTTCACAAAAAGTAAAAAAAATTGGAGTTCCGGTTCCGAATTTTCGTTTGAAAAAATTTATAAAAAATAGAAAAATTAAATTCTCTACGTGAGGCGACGCACTGCAATAAGTTTATAACTAAATTTCCTTAAATTGAAAAAGAGATCAAAATAAAAATATTGTCAAATTAAAAAGTTTTCGTTAAAGTCCAAACCAGCTAAAAATCATTATTTCCGATTTGAGCGACCTCGAAGCATTAATGAATTTCACTGAAATTTTCCAAACAAATTTAACATTACATTAGCTAACAAATTTTGAATTACTTGTTCATATATTTTAGTACTTTTGCAAGTCCATACATTTTTGGGCCACCTTAATAATCGGATTCGCTGAACAGAAAGATTGAAGATGACTGTGACAATATGCGGGGAAATTTACATTCAAAATAGAAAATTTAAGATGCTTTATTAATGTCCATAAAGGAGGTATTGTTAATAGGCGGCAGAGGCGTGGCGTCTTTGGAAGCAAGGGAAGCATTGCTTCCCTTACGTTTCCCGATTTAATTTAATTAAAAACAAAAATGAATAATTAAATTAAATAAAAAATTATGAAAAAAAATTTCTTCAAAATATTTTCATTAAAAACTATTTTCCCTAAAGACTTTTTATTTGCCGTTCGCTGTAAACTATCAAACAGAAACATTACATAAAATCACTCTCTGAACAAAACAATCAAAAACAAATCAATCAAACATCATGCAATGAAAAGTATAGCATTCAAACATGTCTAAACTCTGTCTATAGCTGGATTTACATTATGATGGCATGCATTTTTTGCAGAAATTGTGAGGGAGATAGTACATCGTATACGGGAATTTATTTATGAGTAACGAGAGAAGCAAATGTCGCCTGCATTTCTGAAAGACCTCATTTTGTCAGTGTGTGCGTGTCCGGAACCATAAAAAGTTACTAAAACTAAAACATTTTTATTGGCAACCCTAATCTCTCAAAGTCGACTACTCGTGCTGCCATATTGTTGTTGTTACTATAATTTTATAGCATATATCTGTCAAGTAAAATTATCTGTCATCTGTTATTTGTCAAAATGAAGGAAAATAAAAGTAAGTTTTTAATTTATAATTAAATATTTCGAAATTAAAAGTTTTTAAATATTTCTTTATAGAAAATATTAAAATTATTTCGTATGTGGTTTTTCGTCCACAAGCAGGGAGCCTTACGTCCGCAGATTCAATGCACTTTTTCGGAGCTGATTGGGGATGATTTGGAAGCAGAATATCCCACTGCGACTGCTTGCTTAACTCCGGTTATTACTGAAAAGATATTGATAGCACGTTCTTATCATATAGATAAGATACCTTTTATATTTATCAATTAAAGCGCAATCCATTAACATGAATTTGAAACGCAGAGCCTTAGAAGCAATTGAGAATAAGAAAAACTCTCGGAATAGACTGTACGTAGCTTTCAATTAGCCATGGCGTAGAAGTTGGTCGACTTTCAACTTTACCACAATTACACTACGTTGACATTTGACAGCTGATTAATATTTTGTTTGTTTTAAAATTTGATATCATCACTTCGTATTGAGCTTCCAAGCAAATCGGCCAGATTTATTCGGTAGCGTTTATAACGGTGTTTTTTTCAATTGTGTGAGAAGTTTAAAGGATTAATTTATCAACGAAAAGAGATCTGCTATAATTCCGGAGAAATTGTTTGGCGTTAGCATCAAGCAGTGGATGTTTTTTTTCCCAGTTCCTCTTGTGTAAATTTTCAAAAGGTCTCAGCAGCGGCCATTAGGAAAATTTGTGGGTCTGTAGTTTTCTCTTAAACAGCTAGTTACGCCTCAAAGCACCTGTTTGTGGGTGGGTGTTTTTCCTTGAGTTTTTGCCGAGCTCAGGTTTGTATTTTCTATCATATTCTTTTTACGCTATATTGAGTATCATTATATTTTATTTTGAATATTAACCGCGTGTGCATTTCAAGTGGTGTGTGTAGCTCTTGGCGTCTTTTGAATAACGGTTTCTGATAAAATGCAGCCATAGTGTATTATGTCGGGTGATGAAGTACAAATGGACACGGGAGACCCTGGGGGACAGGACACGTCCAATGTCATGAACCCTACTCTCCTAGTTAGTCAACCTCTAAACTCCCAAGAAATTTCAATCTCACCAAACAGTTCTAAAAGTGCTATTTCAACCTGCACGAAGGCAGCGCTCAAGGACTTTTCTGATATTACTAAAAGCATTCCTCAATCGTATCCCTCAAATGGCAAGCGCAGTAGGATGCATGAGCCTGATCAACTTCTAGAAGAAGCTGCTAGCACACCTCTACCAATCTCTACTCCCAACAATCTGACTTCTGATCCGAATCCGGATCTCCTGCTATACACCAATAAAGACAAAGGCCCCTACTGGGTCCTGGTCACTAGGATTGAAAATAGTGCGAGCCTTGAAGAAAACAGAGCAAGACTAAGCGATATCGCAGTTGGCATCATCCTAGCTAAAGCCAATTTCAGTTTTGTCAAGATCGAGCAACAATCCTTTAACTCGATAAAAGTTTTCTTTGCTAGCAGTGCAGCCGCCAATAACCTTCTCACGAAAGGCCTTCCTACGGCTGGTCTAAAATGCTTCATTCCACTCACACACTTGCGTAAGCAGGGCATTGTCAAGAATGTACCCACAGACCTATCTGATGAGGACATCCTTCGATACATATCATCACCAATAAAAGTCTCGCATGCTTTTCGTTTCACGAAAAGAGTCGAGGAGAACAAATTCATTCCTACTCCAGTTGTAAAGCTCACTTTCATGAGCTCAGAAATCCCTAAGGAGGTGGCAATTGCAGGAGCACTTCGCTCCGTGGAGTACTTTACCCCTCGACCAAGGCTTTGCTTGAGATGTTTCAGGTATGGTCATGGCCTTCCACAGTGCAAGGCCAAAAGCTCATTCTGTGACAACTGCTGCAAAGAGTCATGTGATAAAAAGCCCTGTACAAACCCTGCCTACTGCAACAACTGCAAAGGCAGTCATAAGCCTACTGATCCTCTATGTCCGGCCAAACATATTGAGCAAGACATCCTCAAAATCATCACGATAAGCGGTGCGAACAGACGCTCTGCCAGAAACATGGTTATAGCCAGCCAAGCCAGTCAGACACCTATCAGCGAAAATAGATTTGACCTACTGAACACCCTAAATGGTGAATCCTTTCCGTCACTCATTGCCGATCATAAGATTCGAAACCCCATTAGAGACGCTAACAGAGTGCTAACAAAAAGGTCTTATGCCAAGGTAGCCAAAGGATTTAACTTCCAAAAACCTGTTAATACTCTTAGCTCGCACTATGCTATGTTCCAGAACATGGACAGTGGGAAAACGGGCACCGGAATAATGGCTGACAAGCTCAGAGTTTCTGAGCTAGAGCGCTTCTTCTCATGGCTCAGCACAGAGCTAAACAAATCTTTCACAAGCAACAATAATTCCGATTTCTTATCAAATCTCAAAGCCAAAATGAACAACTTCAACTTACAGACAGACCTCAATATCATAAACGGTGCATCTCCACCTGACAAACCACCCAACCTCAACACACCTTCGCAAACGCCTCCTGTTTGATCCAGATAACCCCCCATGAAATTACTACACCTAAACATTCAAAGTTTCAATGCTAACAAATCTCACCTTGAACTTTTCTTAAACTCAGGTACATACGATATCATACTACTGAATGAAACCTGGCTCAAGGCCAGTCTCTTTGCCTCCTTAAGAGGCTATAATCTGGTCAGAAATGACAGAGCCGACGGTTATGGAGGCTCTCTAATTGCCATCAAGTCGCATCTTAGCTACAAACGTATTATGTTTGATTCAGGTATGGACACTGTCGTGGTTCAGCTGACTGACCCCGGTTCCAACTTAGTTGTAGCCTCTGCCTACTCCCCTCCCACATCTGACCTAGCTTTGTTCAAAAATGACACAGAGAATTTTCTCACCTTCCTATCCAGCTTTAACTCGGTAATTCTGAGTGGCGATCTGAATGCAAGAGACTCCCTGTGGGATAACAATATTATCAGATCTGATGCTTCAGTGAGAAAGGGATCTCTCCTGAAAGACACTGCCCTAAACTGTGGACTACATATTATCTCCGATTCCTCTCCCACCTATTTTTCTAACTTATCCCTGGTCAGCTTGGGCTCCACGCTTGACTTGGTGATATCTTCTATCCCGCCTACCCAAATCTCGGCCAAAGTAATACAACAGCAAGTTGGAGGCTCTCACCATTTTCCGGTTGAGATATCGTTAGCTAATCCGTCCCGACCTAGGCCCAACCCCCGTAGATGCTTCCTAAATAAAACTGGAGCACTGGAAGAGCTCAAAGCGCTCGGAAAGTCCAATCACATTGTTGAGGACATCAAAGAAATTGTTGAGAGACACACCTTCTCATTGCCTCACAGTAAGTTCTCCCCCAAGTCATGGTGGAACCCGGACATTCAACGTCTCTTTGAAAAGAAAAAGGCAGCCTTTGCTGAGCTCACAAGAGGCTCATCCAATATCTCAATTAATAAGTATCTAGCCATTTCCAGGCTCCTGAAAGGATCCATTCGGAAAGCTAAAGCCTCTCATACCACCAAGTTTGTTGAGAATCTAGAACAGCTGGACTCTAGGAAATTCTTCAAGATTTTTCGGAACCTGTCAACGAAATTTCAAGGCTCTGATGTCTCTCAGAAATGGGATGACTCGGAATCTTTAGAATTTCTCGAATCACTCATCAGGCCTCCCCCTCAGGGCCAAACGCATGCAGGCAGCCCCCCGAACAATAGGCTTTCCTCAGAGCCTCCAAGCCCGCTTACCCTAGTCGAGCTATCTGATGTTCTGCGAAGGAAATCAAACTTCTCTGCCCCAGGCTTAGATGGTATCCCCTTCTTCGCCTTCAAAAGTCTAGAGGAGACAGCCCTTGGCTCTCTGCTGGATTCACTAAATGAGCTTTGGCTTTCGAACTCAATACCACCTCACTTGAGAGAAATTAAGGTAGTCCCAATTCCTAAGAAAAATAAAGCTGGATGTGCACTCGACACATTCAGACCGATTGCCCTAATATCTACTTTCATCAAATGCATCAACAGCATTGTATCGGACAGACTGAACAAACATCTTAGGGAGAAGAAACTCCACGTGATAAACTCCTTTGCCTACATCAAGGGAAAGTCTGTAAATCAGTGTATCAACACAGTTCTTGACTTGATCTCCACCAATTGTCAGAGAAAACTCAAGACAATCATTCTCTCTGTAGACATATCCTCAGCATATGAGTCAGTCTGCCTGAACACGCTTAAAGAAATGCTCACATCTCTAGATATCCAGGGCAATCTAACTGACTGGATTCTGAACTTCCTGTCCTGCAGGAAGCTCATGCTAAGTTCAGTCAGTGTGCAGTCATTCAGTGGGCTCCCGCAGGGCAGCTCGCTCAGCCCTCCTCTCTTCAACATCTACACTAGAAAGCTTCATGACATCGCTAGTGAAGATGTTAGCATGGTCCAGTTCGCTGATGACTTTCTCCTGGTCTCATCTGGTAAAACCTTCGGCGATGCCCTAGCAAAGCTAGGAGCAGCGCTAAACAACTTCTCGGAAGCCGCATGCTGTCTAAACCTTCATATTAACAGAGACAAGCTGGTCATGATGCCAGTTCGCTGTAACAAGCTCACGTCGCTCTCACTCAACTTTCTTGGCGCACAAATCCCAGCTCAAAAACATCTAAAGTTTCTAGGCAGACACTTCTCTTCACACCTGTCTCTGGGGTGTCAGATTGAACAGGTATCTAAATCCGCCTCGTACTACCTCTACACCCTCAGACTGATGACTGCTAGAAGCCATCCCATCCACCCCAAGTCAGCACTCAAGACCTTTCGGGCTGCAATCAGACCAAAAATTGAGCTATCCAACACCACAATGGCGTGTCGTCCCAAAACTATTGAAAACAAGCTCAGAACGCTCACAAACTCCTGCCTTAGAGCTTCTCTTGGCGTACCACCCACCACCCCTATTCACATCCTCTATGGGCTGGCTAATGAGCTCCCGCCCAAATACAGAACACAGAAGATGCTTGCGAAGGAATTCGGCAAGCTTATTAGATCAGGTGACATATCAATGGATGACACCAGAGCACTTGACACCAAGAGGTCATCTTATGCACTCATAGCAAACACCTTTCCAGAAACCTTCTCTCAGATTGGCCAATGTACATTGACCCCCCCTCCGGGGAACCTATCAATAGACCATGGCAGGCTTGAAAGAGCTGGTAAGACCAAATCGACCATCTCAGATGAAGAACTCTCACAAATGTATCTCCATGCTGTCAATGCGCACTACTCGAAAGACTGGGCTGTTTACGCCACCGATGCTTCATTCAATCAACCAGACACAGGTGTGTGTGCGGTTGAGTTTCCATCTCTGAACACCAGCACAAAGAGATACAATGTGCTAAGATCATCTACCTCAGGTGAGCTTCTGGCCATTAAACTGGCCGTTGAGCTGGGAATCTCTTCCCCCCGTACTAAATCCCTCATCATCACAGACTCAAAAGCTGCTTGTCTAGCTCTAAAGAAAGAAAGCTCGAACTACTATGCGACGTCAATATTCAACATAATAGACCAGAACCCTTCCCGCGCCTTTCGCATCCTCTGGCTTCCAGGCCATAGAGGCCTAGCTCTCAACGAGCTGGCGGACAAGAAGGCTAAGCAAGCTACAGCTCTGGATCAGGTCTCTGAGACCTCCATTTCCCTTGATGATGCCCTAATAGCTATAAGCAGTATCATACACAGAGACTGGGATGAAGAATTCATCGGCATGTCTACCTCCTCTGGGTCCTTCTATAAAAAATTTTTCCCTTTACCCCGAAAACCCCTCTGGCTCGACTGGGACTTCACTCCCAAAGAAACCAGATTCATCAATAGACTTTATGCTGGTCACAGGTACGATGCCAAGCTTTTTCAGACCATAGGCAAAACCGATTTAGTCAACTGCAACTCATGCAACACACCCAACTTCATAGAGCACAGCATCCTAGAGTGCACCCGGTTCAGTTCGATTAGAAGTAGCTTCCCAACTATTCTGGGCGCCAGATCTCTAGAGACCTTACTGGAATCTTTTGACTTCGGCGGGCTCAAGGAATTAACTCGCTTTGCTGCGGCTGCGGGACTGCTGCAGGTGTAGGGGAGCTATGGATTTAACTAATCATTTCAGTCAATACATATTATTAAACTCTTTGTTCTTTTCCCTAAACTCGCAAATTCCTTCAGATGGCAAACTGCTAATAGACCATATCCCCCACGTCTTGTATATTGTTGTACATCCTTATATGTTAAATGTTCTTCTTTGTAGATGTATGTCATGTGTTTGTCCACCACTGCTTAAATAATAGTCTACGCGTTTATGACTCAATGTGAACATCAATCACCTGTAACATCATCACCAATAACAACTGACAACGGCCGGCAAGGTCATCAGACATAAGCACACCTAAAAGTAGCCGGACATGGCTTTCAAATAACTAGCTGGACACGGCACACTTTTTTGGCTATATACCCCATAGGGTCAAGCCATTGGGAAGGAACTCCAGCTCACGCACAGAGCCCACAGTTCCAGACCAGAACCAAGAGAAGAAGAAGAAGAAGAAGAAAATTTGATATGCTGAGCATCATGAGTTTCGAAAAAATTTTAATTATCGTGGTGAAAAAATGAAAAAATAATAATTTTGTGGTCTCAAATTATTGGTAATATTGTTAACAGAACTAGTTGAAATTTCATCTTGACGCAATCACTAATGGCCATTGTGTTCACCATGTTGGTGGCTACGATTTTTACACTTCATTACCGCATTTGTGCAGGGTGGCTCCGATGCATTCTGTTCCAAGCATAAGAATCAGGCCTCATTTTCATCGTTAAGTTAATTCTTCATTTGCCTAATGCTTTGAAAACTTTGAAAGTGCGGTATTCAAGTCGTTTAAGTGAACTAAATTTGAGATGTGCGAGGGAAAAAAGATTATAGGAATTGTTGCAAGAATTAGAAAAAGATGGAGATATTATTCAATTAGAAAGATAAATTCACTTAGTGATGAAAACGAGGTATAAGAAGTGTGAAAGTGTCAAGGTTAGCTTTGGGAATTTTATTGCCCTCGAGTTAAAATCCTTGTTGGAGCCTTACAAGGCAGAATTTCAATTCGAAATTATTAAAAGCCTTTTTAGTATAAAGAAAAAAATACATGAAGCATAAATTCTTATTTCGCATTTTATATTTTATTCATTTGACATGGGATACTTCCCTCCGTCATAAAATAATCGCCAAAACTTTGTTGGATATTTTTCGCACCGGTAGTCGAGTTGTAGTAGTCATTCGGCTTAAAACTTCCCAATGCAGATTCTTCTTTTCTCCATGTTCCAGAAACAATGGTTCCATCCTGTTGCTCTGCATCTATCAATCCCGGAGTAATGAAGTCATTTTGCTGGCTTTCTTAAACAATTATGAACTTGACGATTTGACTGTTTGACAGTTTGGAATTTTTACCATAAAAAGTAGAGGTATTTGAACGTGAGAGGTATTGCAGTGATTGCTTCGGTAGCATTTAAATTTCAATAAACTATCTCCCTCACAATTTCTGCAAAAAATGCATGCCATCATAATGTAAATCTTCCTAATGATATCACAACCACAACCAGTGCCAGGAGGTGGTTTGAAGTTATGCTTCCATCACCAATCGAACAACATCCAACAAAATGTATATCATGCATTCGAACTCGTCAGTAATTTACCTATGACGTTACACATCTCCGTTGTTCGTTCGGCACTTAGAGCGTAGGTAGCTGGCTAGACTTAATAAGAAATGGTTTTTATCCTAAGGGAGGCAATTGAAAAAGTGCATCTATTTGACCTACAAAGACTTCTATACCGGTAGCAACGCTGTATTTGTTTCAACTGGAGGTGGATTTATTTGTGCTTCCATCTATTTCATGTCGTTAGGTAGATTAGGAAGTATTTCGGTTGTTGGCAGGCAAATATGTTTAAGCCGAACCACACAGGCGAGAAGAAATAGTAAATTCTTCAGGGGAATTTCATGTTGGATAGGGGAATATTACTTTAGAGCCAATACGTCTTGAAATATGATATTGACGACGAAAAGGCACAGTCGGGGGTAAATAAGCAAATGAGCAATTGTTGATAATTTAATTTAGCTTAATTTAGAATTTATTTTGGCTACTTTGATCTGCCGTACTCATATGTAACTTATCTATATTTACCAATGCATGAGATATTCCAGTCTTTCGTTTTCAAGAATGAATTCATATACTGGAAAACTGTTTAATCCTAAAATTTCTACATCACAAAAGATTAATATCTCAGTTTCATGAAGCCGACTCTGTTAAAAACGTATTTGAAATTTCCTATTTAGGAAATTTCATTTACAGAGCTCAAATACCGTTATTACCAGACAACTTAATAATAATAATTATAATAATTCTTTATTAATAAGCACAAGTGAGTTACATAATACTCTTTTATGTGTGCCTAATCAAATTCGTAAATAAATATTAGCGACAATTAAGAAATTATAAATGATATGAGAAAGTGAAAGAAAATCTAAGTAAATAAAAATAAAAGAAAACAGAGATGATAACAATAGTAAAATCAAAAGGATAAAGATTATTCGATTGAAAGAACATGTAGCACTTGGATTTGAAACTGCGAGCGTTCACAATGAGGCGAATATCGATAGGTAAAGCATTCCATTCTCTAACACCAAGAACAGGGAAAGATCTCGAGCTAAGCAGTAACTTGTAGGTAGGAATCAATAGTTGTCTGGTTCTACTAGATGATAAAAGCTGAAAATAATTTAATAAGTAATCCGGGCATCGGCCATGGATCACTTTATGGATCATTAAACAAATACGATATTGGAAATATATATCCAAGGAACAACCTAAGATTTTCCGAACAAACTGTGTAATGTGATCATATCTTTTCAAAAGAAATATGTACCAAGCACATGAATTAAAAGCTACGTTAAGACGTCTACGACTATGGCTATCCAAACCACAATAAATAACATCATCATAAATAATCAGTGGGAGTATAAGCGTTTTAACGAGTCTGAGACGAATTTTGAAAAGCGTGTATGCTGCGTGACGCCAGAGAGCCTTTAAAGAAGCATAAACCTTACCAGTTAAACTTGAGATATGATCAGCCCAAGTCATTCTAGAATTAAAAACGATACCCAAATTCTTTACCTTAGAGGAAAAAGGAATAACTGTACTATTGAGAATTACTGGAGGGAGAACAAAGGTGTCTATATTATGGTGGTACACTACCATGACTTGAGATTTGGCAGGATTTAAGTTAAGTTTATTCAATGAAGCCCAATAACCAATTGATGCAAGATCTATATTTAATTTCTCAATACCCATCGAGATAAATGAAACGGGACAGAAGAGGAAATCTGGACATCATCAGCATAACGCTGGGAATGGCATTCAGAGGTACAAATCTGTAGGTCATTGACATATAGGGAGAAAAGTAGGGGCCCAAGGATAGAGCCTTGTGGGACGCCTAATCTTATCTTTAGAGCAGCAGAATGACGAGATTCTCACACTACGGTCTGATTACTGTTTATTAAGTAATTATGAATTAACTTAACAGCAACAAAGCTAAATTGATGACGAGAAATAAGCTTATCCAAGAGTATAGAAAAGTCCACGGAGTCAAAAGCTTTCGAGGAGTCAAGCAGTGCAAGTATCGTTACTTCTTTATTTTCAATACCACGGTGAATTCTTGTCAGCAAGGTATAAAAGGGAGGATACAGTGCTATGTTTTGCCCGAAAACCAGATTGGAAGTCTGACAGGAGTTTGTTCTTCTCAATAAAACTGGTAATCTGTGTTGACCTAATGCGTTAGAACAGTCTTGAGTATCTCTCCATATTCTTAGGTTATCGTTGCCTTCGTTTACGAGAAAATGAAAAATTTCCAGCTTTAATTGAAAGAGATTGTATAATATTCAAGTAGGCACATTGCAACCTGACTATAATCATTAAGGAACTAAAAATTGCAATTCGTGCCTACTCTTACGTCCTCGACTGTGGATGCTTTAGCTTAAAGGTCGTGACACATTGAAAGCAGCAGGCAACGACAGAAGCAGAAATTCGACATGTCTGCTTTGTCAACCACATTGAAGCAGAAGCAGTTACTTGTCATCTACAAATATCAGGCGTTATAAGTTTCAAGAAATTGATGTTAATTGTGAATTAATTTGTTATATCTAACAAAATTAATTAATTTTTCCTCCATAGATATTTTGTTTTTCTCGCAGCATCATCTTTGACACTTTTAAAACAAAGGACGTCAACAATGAAATACAAATTTTAGCTATCTTTATATTGGGAGTATTGAGTAGAAGCACAATTTTTGAGATTTGATCAACTCTCAAGTTCTGCTTCTGCTGTTGCCGCTACTTCTGCTTGCAATTTCTTAGTGCTCGAACAATTACATGGTTTCAGAAAAAATTCTGCTGTTAATGTGTCACGGCCTTAAGGTTAAGACCAGGGAGGGATTCTAGTTCACTAAGACCCTGCGGACACAGCGACCTGTGTTGATCTATTGTGTCCTCCCTTAGAGTGGTTAGGTTAAATCTCTCTTTTACGAGTTCAATTATTGCCCTTGGGGTAGCTTGCGAATCTTATTTGGAGAGATATTTCTGCAATGGTTTTCAACCTTGCAAGCGCGGAGTACTCACATGTGATATAATTATAATCTGATTGCTTCCCCTCACCCTTAGTCCACGACACGCACTGATAGGCGGGGTTGCTATTAACAGAGTAGAAGTGTTCGGAATTACTAGGAAAATGTTGCCGGCTTCGATATACTGGGTATTTCCCCGTAGGAGGTCAACAGAGCAGGACGTGATAGTACTTCTCTAGACGAACCAAAATTTGTAGCGCGGGGGGTGGGGCAATATCGGCAGCTTAGGAGTTACAGGGTGATTATGAAAAAGCTACTAGTTTTTCACAAAACACCCTGTATCTTAAAAACTGGACGGTGTACTGTGACAGATAAAAGCGCATTGTATGTAGAACTTCATGGCCTTTCGAACTACCTGCTCAACCAGCTCCGTACCCCTCTCACCACTAAGAATTATGGTTGTCTAAATTAAAAATTTCGGATTTTCTTACCTATTTTTTAATTTAACCCCTACTATTTTTGCAAAAAGGTCATTAACATAACTGTTTTTTATAAAAACTGTAAACTGTAGACTCCGTTATTTAATTTGACCTATTCAAGTCATACAGAAATTAGCCGATATTTTTTAAAATGACGTGCAAGGGAACAAATTATCGTTGATTATAGGTTTGAAAATAGGTTTGATAATAGGTTAACAGCTAATAACACTTTAACGGTTACAGATAGCACAAAGGATGTACTAGGTCAAATTAAAGAGGAGAATCTACAGTTTACAGTTTAATAAAAAAAACAGTTATGTTAACGACCGTGTTGCGAAAATAATAGAGGTTAAATTAAAAAAAAAGCTAAGAAAATCCGAAATTTCTAGTTTAGACAACCATAATTCGTGAGGGAAGAGTGGTACCGGGCTGGTTGAGCAGTCATTGGAAAGGCGAAGGTGAGTACTATCACCTCGTGCTCTATTGACCTCCTACGGGGAGACACCCTGTATATGATAATAAAAGGGTTTTGAAAATAAACGAGTTGTTTTTATGCGCCGGCTACACCGTATTAAATTTTTGTTGAAAATTCCGCTATTAAACTAGGCAACAAAATGCCTACTTAAATAGCGTAAAATTGCGGTACGGTATGTACAGTACGTATTTTGATGTAAGATGAGTTCATATGTAATGTAATTTTACATATAGTATGGAATATATCTACATCTTGAGTATGTAAAATTACATATATGAAATGAATCGAATAACGTATTTGATGTATTTTTACATACCTAATATGGATTACTCAATTTCGTATGTAGACCCATGTCGGAAATGTACAACCAAATTCTGCATTTTTCAATAGCATTCTGTAATGACGTTAAGAGCTCGGTGTGCATTTGTCAATTTGAGATGTAAATGTAATTCCCTTATATACTCCAGACTCCATGTAATTGAAACTTCTTCAGGTTTATGAGGATGCTCAGATAATAATATCTATTATTATTTTTTACAGCTGATAATATGTCCATTTAAGAAATAGGCCTTAAATGGACATATTATCAGCTATAAAACAATATGTGTCTATTATCTGAACATCCTCATAAACCTGAAGACGCTTCCATTACATAAAATTTGGAGTATACATGTGAATTACATTTACATCTCAAATTGACAAATGCAGACCGAGCTCCTAACTTCATTACACAATATAAAATCACCCTTGTATAATTACTTAATTGAAATAAAAAGTCCAATTATTGAAATATTTTAGTTCATTTTTATTTTTATAAAAAAAAAACGTAATAAAATGTTATTCATTGTATATACATTTATATATATTCTTATTTTAGAGAATAAAAAATTAAAAAATACACTATATTATCAGCACATTAGTTGATTTAACTAGTAACATAAATTCTGAAAGTTGGTAGAAAATAGATTGTACACTCAGAGAAATATCCCATAAAATTAATATGATTTTAATAGTTTTTCCCATTATAATTTGTTAACTGGATTTATACTATTGATAAGTTATAGTTTATATATTTAAATTAATGGGGTAGATATCATATTGAAATTAATAGATATCAGTATTCAAACAATGTGACAGCCCATTAAGTTTTAATGTGATCTGTCTTAAAATATATAAAATTTCACATTAATTGAATCCTATTATTTTAATTACATCTCTTATAAAAGCAATTATATACAACCATTATTGTAGTGTTTTAGATCACATTATTACAAAACGGTCAACTATTATTTTTAATATTATGCAAACATTGATTTAAAACTGTATCCCATTCAACTAATACTTTACTTAATACTAAATGAAAGGGATGAAGCTATTAAAGTTATGGAACTAAACACATTAAAATTATTGGTTGATCGAAGTAGAGATTAATAAATTTCATTTTCTTCTCTGTCTTCACGATTCAAAATACCTACCGAAGGCAATAATTCCAAATATAGATATCTGTAATTTAAAATGTAAATAAAACCCATTATAATAATTAAAATTCATAATTTATTAAGCTTTCATTATTGTTTTTGTTTTTAATTTCTTAAAATTTTTTCAAACTTATAGCTTTCTTTCGGTCGTTAGTACAATAAGTATGAGTTGGAGGTCCATCAAAAAACTTAACATTTTTTAAGAACTAATTACTTGACTTATCCCCTAAAATATAAGACTGAATATGTTCATAAAAATAATTGATAGTCCGTTTACAACAGATAATATGTAATTCTGATTTATGTAAAACAAGTTCTTCAATTTCAAAAAGTTCCACAGCATTGTTGAAAGTTGAAGTTAAGAAAAAGTGTTTTTTGTACATTAATCCTCTAAATATTGCCTTAATGACTGACACACAGATCCTCTGATAAATCAATTGTATTCTGTTCTAAGCTATCGTATTTTTTACTAAAATTACATCTAAATGTATATTTTTTCTCAAAGCATAAATCTTCAGAAAAAATGCCTCTGTGTACAATAAATTCGCAAATTTTAGACCAGTTTTGATGCAAACAGACAACTGAATATTAAGTTGCGAATTCGTTGTCCTTGCGTATTCCTTATATATTTTATGAACGGATAAAACGAAGTAAACACATAGCTCTACATTATCCACTTTAAAAACTATTCCATTCTCTTCCATTTCTTTTATTTCTTCAATAAATGGCTTAAGAGTTGGTAAATTTCCAATGTCGGATCTATATTTTGTTTTGAAGAACCCAGCAATAAATTATTTATTGTCATTTTTTGTTAGATAATGTTTCGGGATTATGGGTAAAGGGTAATAAACTCCGCAAACAGAATGATCTCTACAGTGTGAACCGGGCAGATTGTCGAAAGCACTTAATTTAATGATTTCTTCACCGATTACAATTAATAGTGGCTGCCGTTATCCATCTATACCTTACGCTGCTTTTCTACACATTTTTGGTAATCATTAAATGTCGTAGAATGCAACACACTTGATTGCTGGGCATCTATTATAGAAGGCTTCCATCGAACTCGTTTATTATCCTTTAAAATAACAACTGCAGAAAGCTTCAAGACAGCATGTGAAAGAAGAAATATAATGCAGTCTCGAGAACCTATATAATTACAAAAAAAAATTGTTAAACCACAACTTTTAAATATTTTAATCCATACCATTATCATTATTAGTATCAAGAAAATTCAAAATTTTAAGCGACGTCGAATCGTTTATATGCTCCCTGAAAAATTGGATGATTATTTCGAAAAATTTCTCCCACCTTGTTAGGAGGAAAGTCTCTTTTCCTGTATGCAAAATTTTATAGTCGATTTCAATCTGCAAAAAAATACCTTCAATTAGAATACTCAATCCATATATGTATACATATACATATACAAAAAAAAAACCAAAATTGCAAATAAATTCAGGAGCATTGACATATAAATTAATAAAATAAAAGATGTTACTTACATTTTATTCTGATTTACATGTCAATTCCTAATCCGAATTGGTTGCGAAATAATTCTTTCACTGCTAAATTACTTTAACTTTCCTCTGGGGATGTATTCAAAACTTCTGTCACCAACAATTCGTAAGACTGAACACTACTTTCACTAAAGATCATGCTTTCCAATTCTTCTAAAGTTAATATCTGTTGCGCCATGATCATCACCAAGAAATTATTTACTTCATTCCTAGCTATACAATTAAACACGTCTGATTGTGTACTGCTTTTATGATGCTAAACGGGAGAATGATTGCGTTCTTTGCATCAGAGCAGTCATACATATTTAACTAATTAATCTGCAACCATATTCTATTAAAGTGCCTGCCCTTACTTTAAAATTGATGCCAAATTAAAGTTAAGTGATATCACATTGTTTTACTGCACTTCTTCTCTGTTTATTAGATATCACATTAATTTGACGTTAAATACACATTAAAATAATAATTTGTAGCCTATGGATTTTCAACAAAGTGAACTACTATTTTATTGTGATACATTAAATTCTTTGTATGTATTGATGGATTATTAATAAAATATAACATTAAAAACAAAACAAAACAAAACAATTATGTAAAAATCGTTAATTCACTGATATGGATTTTTCTGAGTGTATGAAATTTCGTGTTTAACACAATTGTATTCTTGACTTTTAAGATCTAATCTACTACTTTAACAAAATATAAAATAATTCTCCATCTGCACTTCATTAAGGCTATTAATGTGCCTTTTGCGGCCTCTGTAACATCATGCTGAATATTAGCAAAATATTGTTTTAAAAATTCCATAGTCAACGAAACTTAGCATCTTACTTAACATTAAATACATAATGGGCCGCAAATAGCTGCTGTAGAGCATCTACAATAGATTTTAAAGACGCATTAAGCATTTTTCCATGAACGAAGAGATAAAATTTCTTCGGAAGTGAGTCCAATGTCAAGTCCACAATTGCAATCCATGGGGTTGGGACTCGGTGAAATGTTTGAGAGAAGCGTTCCAATCTATTAAACATAAATATACATTATAAAACAAATATCAACAAATTAGAAAATACACACACTTAAATCTTCCATTATTTTTAAATCGATGGATGTTAAGATGATGGTGGTAATCCTTGAATTTAACAAAAATTCTATTTGCGCAATTGAGGCACGTCATTATTGTTCGAATATCGCAATTTCAACTAAAATTATCCGGAGGCGAATTACAACTTACCTCTAAAAATTTATAAAAGTATACTAATTACCACAAGCAACAATTCCGTAATTCGCTTTGCTCCAATCCAAACACTCTTAAAACTCTTAAACACTGCACTTAAAAAATAATATGCCATACAACTGAACCGGACCATATGTTCCGAATGAATGAAAATCTAAAACTGAGCGCAAAACACTACACGCATATGATAGGGTCTCGCTGCGTACGCACCCACAAAGATGATAAATACGCAATAGCGTCGGACTATTTACCTTAAATACGCAATTCTCTATAATCTTTATGCAATATCATGTAAAAATACAAAATTGATCTGCATTTTTCTGGTGTGATATGTATTTGTGTTGAAAAATGTAGAACCTCGTAAAGTTTTCAACTTATCTTCTGTAAAAATTCGTAGAACTTCTGTATTTGTGTTAAGATTCAATGAAATGCACACAACAGGAGAACAATGCTTTACATAATTGTTAGGAAAAATTGCATGTAATTGATTTTTACATATATTTTATGTAAAATTGCGGCACAATTTGAAAAAATAAAAGCAGACTATGTAAAATTAAATTTTTGTTTCACTGACTTAAGCAAAATTGCTCAAATTTTCTTAATAATACGCAATTAGGCATAAAATCGTGTAAATTTACATAGAAGTTGAATAGTAACACAAATATTCTCAATATTGAATGGGAAATACATAAAGATGCATTAATACACATTTTATTTAAATGAAGTACGTCACATTAAATAGCAATTTTCAACAACTTATATGCACCATTTTTTACGGTGTACGTACTAGGCTTATAGCATCAAAATTGTTCGACAATTTATCAAATATCGAAACTACCGGAAGATAAAAGCCCTAAGACTTGAGAAATAGTATCACCAATTACACTTGATTACTGCAGTATATCTATCTACTACATATATATCATTCCTTCTCTCGATTTTACACGATCTTCTTCGACCAAATCTTTTAGTGAGATTCGCGAACCTTTTCGATTTATGTAGTCGTCAAAATATTGGCATTACTTCAATCAACGAAACACACTCTAATCATGCTTCCCACTATTATTATCTCTCTCAGGTATATTTATTTACACAGCAATTATCAGATTATCGCAAAATACAAATAATAGGCTATGTGTACTTGTAGCATTGTAATGGAACCGCGATTCCCTTGGGGGGTATTATACATATTTGCTGTCAACCGGCACGTGGGCCATTTCTGTTTACATAAAATCTCAAAAAAGCAAAGATTACAGTTGTAACTGATTTTACGGTGGTTACCTTCTGAAGTGAACAGCCCCTACGCAAACAAATTGAGATGGGCTGGGGTATAAAACCGAAAAGGGCTTGAGTTTTGAATGGAAATACTTGAAAACTAATGCGCGATAATTACGCCACGCTCGTGCGGCACGTGCTTCCCCTGGACTAAGGATTTGTTTCCGGTTGTTGTTTTTGTTGTAATTCGAAAAGCATATTTCGTTACAATACAATATGTTCGTCCTTGTGTGCAATATTAAGGCTAGGGAGTGCGGTTGCATTACTTCTGGTTATTATGGGTTGATTTAATTATTGGTGGGAATAAGTGAAGTGTTGATACCTCTTACGATTGAAGGACTAAATAAATAATAAGATGTTTGGATTATAATTGGTGTGGGACTTTTTCTGGAGGAGGTTTTGTTTTTCTTAGTTATATTAGATTTTGTAAACTTCATGGTGTACCTTTTGACAGGCCAGCGGCTATAAATGCTAAAATAACATTGGCTAGAATTAAAAAAATTATTTACTCTATGATTGTACAGCTGTATTGCGTATAAAATAGTGAACTTATTGGGTAAGACATAGTTATGCTAATTAAAGTGCTTTAACTAAAAGGTTATGATTAATATAATAACGTGCTTTTGAACAGATGGTATAGTTAAATATGTTGCGACTATGAAATTCGAAATCAAAAGCGCTGTAATTCCAGAAGAAGGATGGAGTAGTAAAATCGAATTAAAGATTTTTTGTTATAGAGCTGAGTTTAAATCTTTAAGCATAAAATTTTTTAAGAAGATATTATTCAGCGACAAGTTAGTAACGTAACGTAAAATAAACAAAATTAGGATACATGAGCAGATTTTTCAAAATGTTATAAGTAGTGCAAAATATTTTAGTGATAGCATGAAAGTAGAATTTATACAAATCAATATTTGGATTAGGGTTAAACACTTAACCATACAAATTTAAAATCCAGAAAATTTCAATTAAACTAAATAGATGAAGAACAGATAAAGTAAACAACATTAGATGTAGACAGGGGCGGATTTGATAACTTGGCCGCCTTAGGCCTCTGGAAGATTGCCGCCCACCTACTCCCTGCAAATCACGAAAAGTGGCAGTGAAAATACCATATAACCCAGTACTAATATATGTTATAGTCTGTAGTGGAGCAAAATTAAAATGATGCGCTTGAACTTGGAGTAAACTAGTAAGCAAAGATCCAGTTCGATGATCCAAAATTTTCATAATTGTTAATCTCCATACATCATACATGTAAATTTCTTTTTTGGGGCGCTCATTTTTGAATTTTTAAACGTTGAGTGTGGATTCACAGAGAGCGCGACTACTAAAAAAAAAATCTCACCAAGATTTGCCGCCCCCATTAATTTGCCGCCCTAGGCCCGGGCCTACTCGGCCTATAGGGAAATCCGCCCCTGGATGTAGATTGCCAAAGTTGGTAAGTCGGAAATAAAGTATAATATAATTGCAAATAAAAAAATTGCAAAATACAATAAAATGAGCAGCATATCTGGAGTAAATGCAAGGATCGTAGCTATTTGCATGTATAGAATGTATAGATATAAATCAAAATTAAAGAATAGGAAATAAAATTCTACTGCTATGATTTCACAAAATTGTTTAGTGGGATACAGGGTATTCCAGAAATAATGGTAAAGATTTTAAGCGTTGAAGGGTTTTTTCATTTTACTTTGCTTTAAAGATTTGGACATTTTAACCATTTTCACATTATTTACTGCCCTGTTATATATTTTGGAACGTATCTCAGTGCACACTTTATTCATATCAGTTATTTGATATCCTTTTATTGCTAACAGGAAAGGCGATTCCTGATAGAAGCAGTTTGCGTAAGATGTAGAGCTAAATTTAAAAATTCGAAATTTAGTTAGACAATTGGAGCTTATATGGTAAGATGACTAAATTCAAAGGTTAAAGACTTCAAAACTACCCATATGACTCGATGTTTCAATTCAGAGGAGAAATATTTCTGACTAACTACCTTGCAGAAAAATTCAACATAAGATTCCTGCGTCAATCCTTTCTCAAGTTATAAGAGAAAAACTGCAGGCACCTCCTACTTTATCTTTATTCTAATTAGTTTGAAATGAAAATTGCCTACCTAATAAAGTATCGTAAAAATAACCAATTTTTTTATTACCTGTTTGCACAAGAACACAGCTTGGTTTCGTACATTTAAAACAATTATTTTCTTAAAGAATTTAAATTACAAAAAAAATCAGCAGACAAGTTTTATGTTAGAATTAAGTTCATGTAACACTATAGGGAGAATTCGTTACTTTTGAAACGAACTTTCAACAAAAAACATGTCTAATTATAATTCATATTCTAGAAGCGAATATTTCGTCGTATTCAAGCAATGGAAGATCATGACTTCGAAGCAAGGATGAAGGTTTTACAGATGAATCCGTTTACCAAAAATTTGCTAGACAGGCATGCCAACACTTATACGTGGAGGCCTTTTAAATAATCATATTAAACACGCATCGATGGCGAGGGAACAGAACCCCACCTTGGGACAGCCGGCAAGGGGTGTCCCCCAGGTGGGGCTCTGACCCCTTTACTATGGTCGCTGGTTGTGATGATCTTCTACAGAAGCTGACCAACTACAGTTATGAAAATCAGGGCTATGCAGATGACCTGGTCATTTCAATCACGGGCAAACTTGATCGAATAATCGCTGATCTAATACAGAATGCCCTAAACAGAGTTCGCGACTGGTGCCAAACAATAGGACTTCGAAACAATCCTGGCAAGACAATTATTATTCCTTTCTCGAGAAAAGGGAAGCTTTATATAAAAGCATCATTTCCTGAGGGAAAGGTAGTGAAACTGTCGAAAGAGCTCATATATCTAGGTATTACCATAGATAGCAGACTAACTTGGAATTCCCACTTAAGAGTGGCAACATGGATATGTCGCAGGTTTCTTGGCAAAATTTTAGGTCTTACACTAAAAATGACCAATCGTTACATAAGCTTCACTCGTTTAGTGGCCAAATACAAAGCAAAAGACAGTTAAAACTAGTTTTTAAAAACTATAACGGCTTACATGTCTAGGAACTACTGATGGCATTGGTACATGCCCAACTGCAGGCGTAGAGGCTATGCTGAGCTTACTGTCTTTACATTTACTTGTTAGGAAGGAGGCCATCCAAATCTCTTAAGCAAAAATTATTTGGTTGGCCATCTGAAAGTTCTCCAAGAAGTACTGAAGGATCAAATGGCCAACCCAATTTCAGCCGTTATGCCGAAACGACATAAATATTAAACTCCATTTAAGTTGATCTTAGGGGATCGTCAACAGTGGCACACTGGAGACCTACCCTTTGAAAGAGGATCTCTTAAATGATATACGGATGGATCCAAAATGGAAGGTAGAGCAAACGTGGAGTTTTTTGGGCCAAAGTTCCATCGCGTAAAGGTACTGCGGGCCTCGCTAACCATTTTTCAGGCAGAAATACAAGCCATAATACTCTGCGCTTGCGAAATAATTCACAAAAATATGCGTGCATAATATCAGACAGCCAAGCAGCACTCAAAGCGTTAAAGTTGCTTACCTTCGAATCTAACCTGGTTTGGGACTGTCTTACTGTCTTGAAGGAACTGACCGAAGCAAACATTGTGACGTTGATTTGGCTGTCAAGATATGAAGGGATTAAGGGCAAAATTACGGACTGTTTTGCAAAGAGCCAAATCTATGTTTATTGGCCCTGAATCCATTTTTGTACATCCAGAAAGACACCACTTAGATCAAATCAGGCTTTGGAAGGACAGAACCCAACAAGCAAATTGTGAAAATACGCCGGGGCTAAGACAAACAGAGAAATTTGTAAAATATTCACCACAGAGGATAAAAGGATTGCTCACACTCAACAGGAAGGAATTAGGATAATAACGGGCCTATTTACTGGACACTGCCCACTTTGAAACTGCTGAACACTTCCTGTGTAAGTGTTAAGCTCTCTGCCGCATAAGGCGAAGACATAAAGACATATAGGAAAAGCATTCCTATTGCCTGAGGATAGTGTAAAGATGGCCCCCAAGAATATCATAGGCTTTATAAATGATCTTAAGTTCAAATGGACACCCTAGGGCATCTAAGGGTAATGTCACAAAAGATCTTATAGGTCGTAGTGGCTAGATGAGAAACGGGAGCTCTGTCGGCATCCTCTCACAGATAATAAAAATAAATAAATAAATGGGCGGCGAGAAAATCCCCAACAACTAATTAGATAACTTTCTCAGGTACAATTCTGCATAAGCATTTAAGCTTGTGTGATCGGAAATCGCTTAATAGTATGGAAAAAATTTCCACACTAGGTTAGGTTAGATTAGAGTGGCGGCCATCGTAAGAAGGTGTACTATCAGCCGCACTTAGACCAGCTATGGTCCATTGTGATGCCATTATATTGGAACCCTACCTGGAAAAGATATACTAAGAGCTAGGGGTACAATGAAACCAGCCACATGAGTTAATCAACCTTACTAGGTCCTCTAACTCTTTATCTGCCAATTCACTCAGTTCGCAAAAAGTAACTACCAAGCGTATTCTTCCTAGCAAGGTTATGGCATTCAGGGCAGTCCCAGACTAATATGACTATATTTTGCCAAATAATTCATGTCGCCTTATCGTGTTACAGGGTGATTAGTAAAATATGATCTCTTTTCATTAAACATCCTATATCTTTAAAAGTGCAGGGCGTACGGTATTTTTTAAGACGGCATTGTATGCACAACCTTGGGGTCTTTCCTATGAGTGCTCAACCACCCTTATATAAAATTAAAGAGAAGACTCTTGACTTTAGAAATTTTGAAAAAAAGGGTTAGTGGGTGTTCAGTCCTCACACAAATATGTGGACACCCCATGATGAATTTTCTGCTGTCAGTTTTAATGCAGCAAATATAATACTAATCCTTCGATGTAGTCCCAGCTTCCCGTTCAATCTACCTAAAATATACAAAAAAGGAACACAAGGTATCAAGCTTCAAATAATTAAATTACATAATACATATCTAAAACTTCCTGTTGATCCAATAAACGGTTTGCTGCTGGAAGTGGAGTTCAAGAGTTCACCCACATCATTAAAATATGTTGTGATTATTCCATCGAAATAAGTTTAACAAACCACAAAAAACTCCACAATTTCTAGTAACAGCCGAATGTTGCAGCTGTGAGCTGTCGGCTTTTATAAATATATGTATGGTATACACTATTTTTAATTAATATAGTACACGAAGTCAGGCAATTTTATTGTGGGTGTAAGACATATATATCTGCTCAGCAGCACGACTTTATACCACTATAGCCTTCCTCAACTTCCATGGCATCACCGCCTCTAAAACAAAAATAAAATAGAGGCTAATAAATAACAAATAAATAAAAAATATTATCAGACTCACACCAAATTCTAGGCACCTCCGTGTATTTTCACCTGTAATGTCATCAAATGACATTACGTCAACCAGCTGTTTTCGCCTCAAATAAAATTCAAGCAATCGTCGCTAGGGCAACACCAAGAGGCGAAACAGGCATAACTGGTTACAGCGGATATATAAAGCCGACGAAACTCAGTAGATGGCACCATTATTTTGGCAGAGTTGATCTGTATCAGAGCTAATCTGAGTAAAAAGAATCGTGCTTCCTACCTTTTCCACAGAAGATAATTCTGGTCAGGGATAACCTGAATTTCCTTTCCTATCATACGGAAGATAATTCTGGTCAGGGATAACCTGAGGATCCTATCCTTTTACACAAAAGATAATTCTGGTCAGGGATAACCTGAGTGCCTTATATTTTCTAGAATCATTTTACTACCCTGATGCTCTCACGCATCATCACAGAAGACAATTCTGGTCAGGGATAACCTGAGTATCTGATTTGTCTATAGAATCGTTTTGCTGCCATTGTGCTTAGACGTAGCACCCTTTTGAATTTATTGCAGAAAATTTTAGTTTATTCATAGAAGAGTAACATTCTTCTCCTTTTCAGAATAAATAATACAAGGGTGGCGGACTGCGTGGCCAACTCTATTTCTTTGAATATTTTATTGGATTTTTTTTTTATTTGAATTTTGTTGTTGGATTTTACATTAGTTTGTAGGTTAGTTTTATATTATTTTATATTGAATTTTATTGTTATGAAACCGAGTTATCCTCTAAACCGGCACTCCTCCCGCACGAACGAGACTAGATCTTTCGGGGGTATTTAAAAAAATGGAAAAACTACAAAAAAAAAAACAAATTTTGAATTTGAAGCATCATAACTCTGAAATGGAGAGGGGTACGGGGGTGATTGAGCATTCATAAGAAAGACCCCAAGGTTTTGTATACAATGCTGTCTTAAAATAGACCCGTACACCCTGTACTTTTGAAGATATAGGGTGTTTAATTGAAAAAGATCGTATTTTACTAATCAACCTGTAACTCGGTAGGGTGACATTTTTCCGCGCCCCTCCCCCCAATTCTCCTGAACCATACTTTTTTACTTGTCTGGAAGAAAGAAATTATTTGGCAAAATATAGTCATATTAGTCTGGAACACCCTATATATTAGAGAAGCTTATATATCTTAGAGATGGTCGGGAAAATGGTGATGGGCCTGTAATTATCAATTAGATAGATGTAAAAAAGTGTGAGTTAATTACCAACCAGCTAGCAGATTAATAAGCAGCCGGATGTAAAGGTGAGGGATAATTGGAAGAAGAATTGTGAGACACGAAATAGGTACCTCCTTATATTGTACGGCATTTTGATCAAGTCATCCAATACTTCAATTTCACTACAGTTGTGTATAATAAAAACGTACCACTAAGATCGGCGTTACTTCTCTATGAAATGAAGAGGAAGAAAAAGTAAATAAAATTCATTTGACTCAATATCCTTCCAGCGTATTTGCTTTGGATCTTAAGCCTCTCCTATTGACTTTCTTCTAATCAAATTCACCCTTGAAGATTTTATTATGGATTTCTCTGGTCTTGATTCCGATCAGGTATTCAGCAGTTCCACACATTTGACGAAATGTGAAGTAGATATCAATTGAATTACTTCTCCTCTACTGTACGTGTAACTGTGTCATAAAATCGACATCAAAAAGCCATATTAGGTTAATTTGAAAAATTTCTTGAATTGCTGGTAGTCTTTTTGAGAGTAACATATCAATAGCATAATGATATTTGCAAACACTTTGGTTGGATTCTCAAGACCATTAGTCTTATAAATCTCAAGCTAGTCAATGCTCTCCAGTTCGGTTGTTGGAGCCTCTTGTTGAATGACAGATAAATTTGCAAAAACCCGCAACCACTCAAGGACCGGAATTTCCTGTTAAACGTCGGAAAAACTCTTTCATGGTCCGATAAACCAAGATACTTGTTTGATAGATGTGGAATAAGATTAAGTGAAGTAAGTATAATAAGCAATTGGTAATACATAGTCCGTCCCCGTTCTATTCAGAAGACTTCAAAGATGATTGTTAAGATGGGAGTCGATATCTAAGCCTATAATAATAAGACTTCTGTATTTATCACTTTTAAATATTTACTAATTACGAGATTAAACAAGACACTTAGAAACCGTAAAGACAACAGGTTCATTACGAAAAATTTTCATCCTAAAATGAGAATATCCCAACTGTTGTAAGTTAGGTCGAAAAAAAACTCTTGCTCTTTTAAATAAGAAATTTCAATGCAAAAGCGGGCGTTTCGTAATAGTAGGAACCAAACTTGGCAGAAAATTTTGTCAATTTCATAATGACTAAATTCGCTATGAATTTATTTCATGACAAAACTCTCTATGAAATGCTAGTTCCGCATAGGGCTAATCTTGCATTCAAGTAAATACGTAGAATTTCGAATCGTATATAATTTACACTTAAAAATTATTTTAAGTGCATATTGAGGTCATCTTAGCCGCGTATACGGCAGATAGGAACCAAACCGTACTGATGAGTAATACGATTTCTGCTATTACGAAACGCCCGTTTTTGCATAGAAATTTTTCTTTCTTAAGATTGTTCGTTTGCAAAAGTATTTTTCCCCTCAATTCTCGAACTGCAGATTTGGTAGCAAACTCAGTCAATTTCATATTGACTAAATTCGCTATGAATTTATTTCATGGCAAAATTCTCTATGTTGTAAATTATTTGAAACATTAGTTCCACAGAAAAGTCTAAGGATTATCTGTTGAATGATCTATCGTGGATAATCTACTTGTTACATACTGCCGTCCTAAGAAAGAAAGTCACATCTCCCTTTTTGTAGTTTTGAGATATTTAGCTTTTACATTTTTTAACTTTGGCGCCTTAATATGAAATATTTTTGAAAAATTTCAAAAATGATTTCAAAAGATATTAGTTTATTCAAAATTTTGATGATTAGGTAGAGAAACTGGATTCAGCACTTTTTTGATTAGTATAGACAACCAAAAACATTAATACATAAAACCAAATTATACAAATAAGTTGACAATTTTCTTACATTTGTTCGCAACACAATATAAATTTTTTTCATAATAAAAATAACAATCGAATTAAAAAAACAGCAAAAAAGTAACAAGTTTCAAGAAGTACCTAATATTATTTTTAAAAAAACCAAAACTTTAATGCTTATAACTAAAAGTACTCGTACTAATTACTACAATTACTCGCTTTCGTCGTGGGTTTCTTCGTTTACCGTTTCTGGGAGAGATTACCAAAATTGAATTCGGTTTTCAGGCAAAATATCTTCCAGTTTTTTCACGAGATCCTATTTTCGTTTAATAACAATACCGCGAGGAATCGTTTTTGATTTTGGCTTTGCTAATCCTGATTTTAGAAACGCAGCTTTCAAGAAATTCAAGTTTGAGTAACTTGTATCCATGAATTTCTTTTTGTATAGCAAACAATTATTATTTTTTATGAATTTGACTTCCACCATTTCATTTAAATAATCTCTCGGAATATTTTTTTTTAAGTTTGTGTTGAGACGATTGATCCTTTCATTCAAAAAAATTTTTCACTTTCATTTCGATTATTTCAAACTTTACCGAGTTACTTTTTTTAACGCAATCTTTAAAATCAGTCATGTTATACACTTTTTTTTGTTTTTTCAAAGATTTTTCCACTTGGTGATGAAAGGCATCAGCTGAAATAAATGTGTGCTCTGGTTCAAAAAATTTAAGGACAATTTCTTGAACATTAAGTTCAGAGCAGTTAACTATATATATAAAAAAGCTAAACAATGCCCAATTTCTATTCTGAGCTGCACAATTGTCTAGCCAAAATATGAAATTTTTTGCATCTCTGCTAAGCTTGATGAAGGCATAAAATGTTGATATAATGTCTTGTTTGGATCTGCCAGAAATACCTTCATGCCAAATAGCTGCAACTGGTAGCATTTGTTTTTTTTTCCCCAAAGGTACAAAACTTTCGTTAAATACAATAATTCTTGGAGTTAAAATTATTTCCTTAAACATGTCACACCGAGGAAGCATTATTACCTATTAATTAAAATAACACAAATAGTGCAATATATTTTAATTTTAAAATAGTTCTTACCTTTTGCAAATCCGCAGAAACAATTTTGCATTCATCCTTTTCACTAACATCGCAATCCTTTTTGTAGTTTTCTCGTGCAGCGATACTCTTCTCATTGTGAGTTTTCCAAATCTTACAATCTTCGCTATCAGCTTTTAGATTAGATGTAGTATGGTCACTTTTCGTGGTTGTTTTTTTTTTTCACATGACCAGCATTCCTCATGACCCAATTTCGAAAATGAAATGTTATTTTCAGAAACAAATTTTCTATATAGTTCATAAGAAATATTAGTTTTTTCTTTTTCAATGTAATTTTTATGCATGTCTTTAATTGTAATATCGCTTGGCAAATATTTCACATTCGGTGCGTGCTCTCTTCGGTAATGCGATATAGTTGGATGATAGCTTTCAATATGCTTTTTAATTGAGGTTGTATCGAAAGCGTTATGTGATGTATGCTTACCTCGTTTGTCATGTTTTGGGCCACAAGTATTAGGCTTCTTTTTTGATGCAACTATATTACGCACTACCCCATCATTCTTAGCTTGGAAGCCCAATGTAGTTAAAAACAATTTTTTACACACGACCACCTCGGTGGAATCCCCGCAAGTTAAAGTGTGTTTGACGGTAACTGACCTCAGAGCTGAATTTGATAGTCTCCGCTGAGGCTGCATAATGTTTATGTGGTTGTATATGAACCATTTTTTCTCAGCGGCCCTTAATTCACAAAAATTTTTATTAATTATGACACGCTGCTCCTCACTAATTTTACCACACTCTTTATTACGACAGAGTCTATTGCAGCCTTCTTTAACATATAACTTTAATCTTTTCTGCTTCAATTTTTCAGCCTTTCTATTTTTGGGAGTTATTTTGGATATTTTCCTTTTCCTGGGCAATCCTTGTTTTGTCACTCCAGCTGATAATGTATTATTTGGATTTGCACCTGAAATTAAATTTTCTTCTACATGAGGATGAGACGATGTCGACGGTGATAGTTCCGGTATGTTTTGACCCGGAAGTGATAGTGGTTCTTGTAGCGGTGTAAACGTTGGATCATTATCGCTTTTGTCTACTTTTGCATTTTTTGTTTTATCTCCTAATAACTTCCACTCTTTTTTTTTTAGAGAGTTCGGAGTTTTTAATTGCTAAAAGTGCAAGTTTTTTACCGCGATCCATTCTCTGTTTTATATATACATTATGTCATGACATTAAGTTAAATATAATTAAAAATGATTGAATATTACTTACCACAATTATCAAACACTACTATGTAAATCCTATCTAAAAGAAATAGTTTAAAAATAACGTGTTCTGATGTTCTACAGAAACTAAACCTTTCACTTCAATAAATTTGCCAAACTAAACTCACATACGCAGTGCCACGCACAAAATTCTGATTACCTCTTGCACTTGTTCGAACATGATAGTGCCTGCAGGAATTGTGCACAATATTGTACAATTTGTGTCATACATAGGAAAAAAATTATATATAATCCAAAATTTTCCTACGATACTAAGGAAAAAAGTCTTATAAGCACAACATTTTGGTCAATGTGTCTTTTTTTCGTAGTAAGGGGCAGAAAAGACTTTTTTGTTTAGGAAACATATTAGACATGTTAGATATGACCATTTTGCTTAACGGTTTTCAGTTATTTGTAGTTGGAAATTGGTGTTTTTAACTTAAGATATAAATCAGAAACGGTTTCACGACCCCGAATCTGTCCATAACTCAATTTTGGAATTTTGGCGTTTGTGACTTTCTTTCTTAGGACGGCAGCATAGTATTCAACGTATTTGGTCAAAAAATTACTTTGTATGTTCGACTCCTTAGAATTAGTTCATTCAATTAATGGATAAAAGGTATTAATTAATACGAATGCTAACCTTTTCTGACATTTTTCAGGGAAGTAGGTATAATTTTGGCAAACAATATTATTTTAAAATATAGTTATAAGGTTTTTTGACAAATAAAATTGGTCATACTCTTATTCAAATAGACAATATAGTAGTGAATGAAAATCACACAATTCCTCCAGACACTCATAATATTTACAATAATAAATTTCAGTCAGATGATAGTCGCCACAAACTATTATTTAAAATATTTACTTTCAAAACTAAAACACTCAACCAACAAAATTTCACTTCATTCAAAATAAGCTCCCCCTCTGCTCTCATTCGACAACCTTTTAAGGTGGCATGTAATTACTCCAATTATACCATCTGTGATTATTATGAACACGAAATCCATTTTAAATGTCTCACTTGGCTTCCCCTTGGTACAGTGCTTATCCCTTCATCATCTACTTCAGGGGGATGATGATAATATGAAAATCTGTCGCATCTTATGTCAAATTCCCTAATAAAAGCACATCCCCCGGTGTCATCACTATGTCCCCAGATCTACCCTTATTTGTCTCCAATAGCATCTTTAGCCTCTTAAATACAACTTGCCGGCAGGGAGAAAATGAAATTGGGCACCCAAGAAATCTTGCAGTGGCAATAAGATAAAATGCTCAGAGGGGGTGGATTACACAAACACACAAAATGTAACCAGTGTTGTTGCCATTTGTTTATCCTTCGGGTTTCGGTCGGGTGGATAGATTTACCCATATCCATCATTGGCTGTGATAGCTCATCAGATTTACTGGACCAAATTAAATGGTGCGCACGCAGTTAACGACGTTTATCTGGTGAGTGCCGTACCCCTGTATCTTGCGAATATTTATAGAGATTTCAGGAGACAAACCCAATTTTAATGATGACATCCCCTGGGAATTGGGGTTTTTCCGTTTAGGTATAGAGAGAGGTTAGAACTGAAAACGATTTTCAGTGTGTTCGTGTGATTCCCGACAGATGAGCTGGGGTTGACGGCCGGAAAATTACGATATTTGAGGTTTGGCACTTTTAACAGCATTCAACTAGGGTAGTCAAGCTTTATTACGAGGGAGGGTTCTCTCATCATCCTCAACACCGTGTAGTTACTGTTGGCTGTAGTAATTTCAGTGAGGGGTCGTCAAGTTGGTATATTAGCGTTAAGTCAATTTTGATGTTTACACAAATTACAACTCAATTAGGTTTTTTTGTTTAATGAGCTGGTTTTTAAAAATATCAGCCTACCCTGAATTTATGTGAATAATTACTTGTAATAGTTAGGTGATTGTGAGGAATTTCATTCTAATATCATAGATGAAATCAAATAGTAAATTAACTTGACCATTCTGGGTTTAATCTATTTGGAAACATAGGATGGTAATGGCCACTTCCCGCGACAGCTTTCAGTTCGTTCCAGAATTTTTCATTGGATATGGCTTTTGCTTGAACGGTTCTAATTCATCTTATTCATATGGTTCTTGGTTTTCCGATGGCAGATTCTCTGCTTATATTATTTCCTTCAATTTGTACGAATATTCCAGAGCCAATTCCATTACCACATCTTCTTCTGCCATGAGCATCTCAATAGTTCTTCGCTTTACATTTGATCTGCCTAACGAATTTTTTAGGATCCGGCGTAAGCACTTATTTATGAAAGCCCGCAAATGGTGATGACTTATGAATTGGCAGCCCATGCATGTTTTGTAACCATAGTCAAACTGCAAATTGACGACTCTCTAAAATTATTTTGCTAGGTTAGCTGAGAAAAGGAGTTTGTCCATTTGTTTTTATTGAAATAATAGAACACGTTGTTGATATCACTGTCAGTCTGGGAGGTACAGATCGTACTAGCCTGCATTTTCTTAATTTTTACCATATTATATCTTACCAAGTCAGTTAGACTTTTTTGTGGCACAATATTATGAATTTTTACATTGTGATATTAATAGGCCGCAATCAGATATCATCAGCATAATTGAGATGTCTTAACATTAGGATTTGAATACTACTACCTGAGTTGTTATCGTAAGTGCAAACCAAGACGACTTTCAAAAGCAAACTCTCCCTGTCATAGTGCAGTATTCATGTTAACGCTGTCAGAAAATCTACTGCTAACTCACTCTTCATTAGCTCACTTATTTGCTATGCAATATCCCAATTGAGTCAAAGCCCTTCTCATAATCTACGAAAGCTAGGTAGAACGAAAATACATGCAAATCAAACAGCGGACTGAGTCGACTTCGCGAATAGAAAGATGATACCTCGAATGATATCATATGGGAGTGTCCCGCGCTTGATACTTTAAAGTTACAAATCACTGGAGGAGCATTTATCTCTCAAAACAGGGTTTGCAAGCTAAGCGCAAAATCCAACTCGTACGGCAGTGATGACCTCGGGTTCGGTGTCCGCAGAGTCCTAATGACCTAGTTGACCCTACTCTTAACCTAACCTAACCAAGTTAGAGAAGGAATTAGACTCCATGCTTATCTTTAAGTGTGGTCTATGCAAGAGCCACCTTTCCTGCGCTCAGCATGCTGTTTTTAATTGTGCAATAGAGTGCCCCTTTAATTACATATGACAAAATTTTCTTCGTTGTTGTCGGTTAATATTAAGCGGATCGTTTGTTGCTATTGTCAGTTAAAAGAGAGTGGAGCACTTGAACCTTTTTGATTGATTAGATGGAAGATATCCTAAATTTTTGTGAAAATGACATATGTTCTAATGAAAGATGATAACTGGAGCGTAATGCTTGGAGAAAATCAAAACAGCAGTTAACAGAACAATTAGAAAGGACCAACATTTCGCGGATCATCGTGGACTTAAGGCGGTGACACAATGAAGGCTTCGGTTATGTTTTCCGCATCGGATATGAGTTCAATGCTTGTCAAAATCAAATACGAGTAAGCTACTTATTCCAAAGGCGACTTCAGCCTAAAATTTCATACCGATACGGAAGTCGATATCAATTGATAGTGGCATAGTGGCATCGCACACAAAATCGCTATATTACAAATTTTAACCAATTTTAAAAAATCTTTCTGTTTTTGTTATTGTCATTTTTTCTGATTATTGCCTAATTGAAATCTATAGGATAGATATACTAAGTCTGGCATTCCGTTTGTAACGCATATGGAATAAGCACCTACGAGTAATACTTAAAGTTGTTTTGATTTGTACATGCCCGTCTATCCGTCCGTTCGTCTG
This sequence comes from Dioctria rufipes, assembly GCA_963924295.1. Taxonomy (NCBI): domain Eukaryota; kingdom Metazoa; phylum Arthropoda; class Insecta; order Diptera; family Asilidae; genus Dioctria; species Dioctria rufipes. The sequence goes on along the minus strand of OZ002741.1, from coordinate 281,104,376 downwards.
TCCTTTTGCGCGCGTGATAACTCTTCCGGAAAGCGTGTACTTAAACAGCCGAAATATAAGTTCGAAAATGGAACAAATCGGATAACTCCTTCATTAGGTTGTCATACAAAAATTTCGAAATTTCATACGGGCATTTGTCTAGGGTTTAAAAAAAAAACAAAAACGTCTTAGACCAATTCTGGCTCTTTTACTTGTTTATAAAATAGATTTGGAGTTCATTTTGACATAAATAGTATATAGAAGAGATGTGTCGTTCCGAGGAATTTTCGAAACCAGATCCGGATCCAGATCATCTAATTTGGACCCGATTCCGAGAACCCGTTCCATCGTTCCTTTCGTAATTCAATTCAAAGAAAATGTTGTGAGTTCAGCTGATTCTTTATAGAATTATACCCTAGACAGACTGTGTCCATAATGACTTAATTATAAATGTAGTCATTTCAAGGAAATGAAGAGGTGACAGGCGAAAATTATTTCATTTGAAATGTCATTGATAGTTCTTCAATATTTAAATTAATGTTATCGAGAAAATCTACGAATATTTACTGTAGTTGCAAAGCATTTAATAGAAGAGAAATTTTGTTGTTGACAGAGACCCAAAGAGAAGAAACCGGAAAGAAATTTCATTCATGATCAACTGATGGCTGTCACTGCTTTATTGAAAAAACTTTCCACTTTCTAATAAATTCAGTTAATTTTAATGACAGTAGATGGTACTTTTACTACAATTTCACTAAATGGATTAAAATTTGGTCCATTTGAAAATGAAGCAAAATTTAGTAAATGAGTCCTTAATGGACTGCATTTGTGTGACACACAGCACATTTGACACCATTTAATTAAAAATTAACTTATTATGGAGACAATCTCTCTAGGGTATTAAGAACTAATAACAAAGCTTCCAATTAAAAATACAACCATATAAAATTGTCGATTAATTATATCAGTAAGTTCTTGAACAAGCTTTGGACAAAACCTTTCACGTGGGACTGAAGTTGCTGGTATATATAAAGCCTCATTTTTACCAATTGTATCAGAGATTAAACAAAAATACAAAGCTAGTTGGCGATATGTTCCGGCTTGGTTTTACACAATTGATTGAAGCGATGCTCACTTTTGCGTCTCATTATGCACATAAGTTAAATTAAGTAAGACACCGGACCAATATTTGTGTTGGACTTAAATGTGCTACTGTAAAAGCACATTTCAACCTAAATAGTTAGCAGAATTTATGAAGAAGCAGTCGATTTATTCGAGACAAATCTATCGGCATTTGTAAACATTGCCATTCATTCATCACTTTATCCAAGAGAGGTAATTTGGGCTTCACTCAAATACCTACATAAATTTTATATAATACTCGCATTCCTATGCTTCATATGTGTTCTAAGGGATTTACGAGTAAAATTAAACAAGTTAGTTACAAAATATCAGTAAGTATTTCTTGCATATATTGGTTTAAACACAAGAACGAGTGAACGACAGGTCCAATAATTATGGACCCGTTCGTTCCGGACCGACACATCTCTAATAAATAGCATTAAATTTATTTTTGTATAAAATCTACGCATGTAAATTGACAAAAAAATTAAAAATGTAAATTTTATTCAACGAAATATCAATAAATGCTTTATTATTAATTTTCTTTTGTTTTATTTTTTTTACGATATCGGCATTGTGCCATAGTCGGATTCGATTCGATGATTTGACAATTCGAGACCTGAACCGAAACCAATTAATGCATTGAATTTCGGCACTCTTTACCTAGCTTTTGTCAGTAGGACTAAAATAGGAAACACTATACATAATATATCGATGCGGAGATCTCCAAAATATTTTTAAATGGATAAATAGTCTTTACAGCAATTCAAAGTGCAGAGATCTCTACAATGGTAGAATATCCAAAGCTTCGAAATAAATTTCGGTGTTCTAGAAGGATGAATATTTTCTTACGATTATCAATTTTCCTTTAAAAAATGACCTTGTGAATGCACTTGGCAATAATCTGTACGGCATGCAATGAAGATTTATGAGTCTTCTAATTGATTTCGATTATGCTGATGAGATCTGTATGCTGGCACACTGACACCAATATTAGGACCTGAATATCATATTTCACAATTTTGCATCAGAAAATAGTCCAGGTGGTCTGAAACTTAATACAACAAATTCAAACAAATGCGGATTAACACAATAACGCTAAACCCCAAGCAAATAATTTGAGAGTGAAGGTACTGAAGTGTTTTTCGGTGGTATACATATTATAATTATCGAATCCGGCAGTACAGAAGAAAATATCTATTGCTTAAGGTGGTGCCTTTTCCTAAATGCTGCGGAAGTGGGATTCCACTTAAATCTCAGTAAAAACAAAGTTCTGGCTTTTTAAGTCCATTGTAAAATCAATGCTGCTCAATGTTTGGGGTTTGGGGTAAACTTATACAAATAGGTGGTTGAGGAAGACAAGTTTTTATAGAAGTTGCATGAACTGGTAGATCCTGGAGTTAAAGATTATCGCATTAAACAGGATCCAATAGGGAGTTACTATTGACAGTGGTGGGACAGTTTGTTTTCAGGATAGAGAGAGATTCAAGTTTGACGACTTTAGTTGTCAAATTAGGTTAAAGTATACTACGTAAATTTTTGTGAATTTTTTAGCAATCAAATGTGTGTTAGAGAGGGACTGAGCATCGTGGATTGATAAAATTCCAAGGTTTGATAATTGAATTGATAATTTTTCTTAAACCAATGTTGATCTGAGATAGTTTCTGATTAATTTTAATTTCTATTTTTTCTGCGAACAGTCACTGGATTTCAGATGACAGTCTATGTATTGGGAAGTATGTCACTATTTTTTTGTTTTTTTTTTGTTTTTTTTTGTAATTTCAAAACTACTTTTAGTTTTTCCTGATCTGCATCTAAGAAATGCCTCAAATTAAGTATATCCTGGGACAGTTCGTGTCCAGAAGTATCGTGACTTTTTATGTAAAAATGTTTTCTAAATTCGCAAACGCTTTAAATCGTATAAAAAAGACTAAGTCTCGTTGAAATTCTGTGCAAAACGCCCTTCCAGGAAGTTCATAATAGTATAGGCGCTTTCGGCAAGCACATTCTCAGTGAGACAAGTGAGATATTCTCAGTTGGCTCACTGAGACTGCACTTTCGGGGAACTGTCTCAGTTCCATATTGAGCTACCAAATTCGAACGCAACCACTGAGCAACTGAGATAAGTGAGACTGAATTGTCTTGTCTCAGTTGGCTCAGTTTCGTTATTTTGTGATTTTAATTACAAATAAAAGTTTAGTGAGCTATTTGAATAAACTAACAACACTTTCCTCAATTTATTACTATCCAATTTTGTGGTCAAAATTATATAAATGTCAAAATTGGCAAATCAGCTGATTTGTTTGAACTGAGACAAATGAGACGATTGCTCAAAGTTTTGTCTCAGTTGTGTCACTGAGACAGAGCTTGCCGAAAGCCCCTTATATATGAAGGAATAGAATATGGTAGGTAGTCGGTTCATTTTTTTCGTTTGCTTCAGGTCTGTCAAAGTTCCATCTTCATGTTCATATCCCAAAATTTCTTTTTTATCTGTTTCGCTGTTTTACTGAAATCAAGTGGTATTTCACTTCTTTGCGGAGTCGATATGCACACAGGATTAATGTATTCTTTCTATCTCCGATTTAGATGAAACTTTCAGAGTTTGTATAGAATACAAAAAGAGCCCACCAACAATTTTTTCTTACATCTTACCACCCCCCACAATATTGCCATTTTTTGTACATACTTAGATAAGGCATCTAGCTTCAAAACAAAAGTAAAAAAATCATGCTACAGGTACCAGTAGAAAAATCGATACATTCCCTTCAGTATAGTGTTCTCGTACAGATTATTTTGGGAATATTGTGATTTTAAAAATTCATATCCCAGAAATGAAGTCGAACACCATCGTTTTTTTTTAACAGAGATAGATAAGTCGTCTAGCTTCAAAATAAAAATACAGAAAACGTGCTAGATGTCCTTAATAGTAAATAATACAACTTTTTGAAAAGAAAAAAATACAATTGTTAACAATAATTTAGTATTCCATACAAACTCTAAAATTTTCATCCAAATCGGAAATGGTCGGGTCCGAAACATGCTTTTTTCGCGTAGAGTGACTGATCCGTCGAATAGAACAAAATTTTAAGGTTTGGCGAATCTTAAACTTAATGTTAATCATAGAGATAAAAACACTTGAAAACGCCAAGTAAATATCTGAGAAATTGAAAAGATTTTAGACACCTATGTATAGCAGAGACGGATAGTGCGACGGTCCGACCATATTGTGATAGTGTGAGCTCACCAAAAACCCTGTGATGTCACTCTGCCATAAAAATAAATCGAAATCGTGCCTGAATGACTAAAAAAACACTAGAACTTAAATACACATATCAGGTCCTCAAGGGAGTGTTGGTTCACTTACCTGGGACGTTACTAATGCCGAGGAACATATGGTCGTACTCCTCGCGTGCTGTGCCCCATCTTCCCTATGACATCAGCTGAGACGTATCTGCGATGCCCATTTATTGATTACCTGTGGAATATAGAGGAGAGGCCCCGGGAGAGGATTGATTAGAGAAACACTCGCCGACTTACTACATAGTCAACATCTTATTTTGTACTGGAATCTTTTATAAAATGTGTATTTGGATACTTAAAATCACCCTCGAAGCGGTAAGGAAGCTGCGAGGAAACCTATCCTTTGATTAGTACTTATAATCATCCCCGTAGGTTTGTCTGAGCTGAATACACCTATTCTTATCCTATATGAACGAACATCAAGTAAATCTAGATCGTAATGCTAACCCAACGGATCTTCTGGACTACTGATAGCCTAATAAAAAACGTTTTCGAAGAAGGATTCGTACTCCCAAAAGGCCTTCTGGGTCATAGAATATTGAATATCCACTGGGTCTTGTCTAAAAAGCGTCCGCTCCCTTGGGGTCACATTTGACATAAATATAACACGAACATTTTTTTTTTCTTTTCAGGCGTAAGGTTGAAAATCACGTCGAGAGAACTTTACTCTTATAACTTAAGGTGCTCCTATACTAGGACAGCATTCGGTAAGTCTCTAAACTTATTTTTAATAATTCCTCCAATACTTAATTTAATTGAAATATACACATATATCGCGAAAACTAACAATTTTCTTTCTTTTCAGGTACTCCTGTACTAGGACAGCTCTTGGTAAGTCTTTAACTTAGCGTCAAAATTCATTTGATCTATATTTAATAGTAATTTAAGTATGGCACACATCGCGAAAAATAATGAAAATTTTATTTCATTTCAGGTGCTCCTGTACTAGGACAGCACTCGGTAAGTCTTTAAAATTACGAAATAATTCATCCCGATATATATGGTAATAATAATTAAAATAAGTTTTTGGCACACATCGCGAGAAGAATTAATTACTTTTAATTTTAGGTGCTCCTGCACCTGGAATACACTTGATAGTCCCGTGGAACACCATTAGCTGGTGATATCTATAACTGTCTTGATAATAACAAGGGCTATCTCAACATTTTTGTATACTTGAGAGATTCAATAAAACGTCAACAGTTTCGAATAATGAATTTTTTTGTTAGAATCCTTTAAAACAAATGCAATTCCAATTATAACTTTGACCACACGTGTTGGATATTGCTTGTGCATTATTTCCTTCAGGTGCTCCTTGAACACAGCACGTACTGTAAGTGGTATCCGCTTGTCAGGTTGTGAGGTTAGGAGCTGTCACGCAGGCGCTTTGAATAACTTGTCCTTTTTTCTTCACCGACGATTTTAATTATGGATTGGCCAAAGAGCTGCTACCTTAATATACGAATTTGCGTGATTTTACTTATGACTACTAGTACTTATCCGTTTCCTTTTTATAGCAGGTACTCCTCACGTGGAATGATGAGTGATGGTGAGCCTTGAAATTATTACTAGGATTCTTTTCCCACTTCAACTACAGCCATTCCTTTTCCTTTTAATGACTACTCGCGGTGACTTAGATTTTCCTTTTTTTTTTTTTTAAATCAAGACTACTTCTCGCGGATTTTCATTGGTTTTACTTTTTCTTACAAGTTGTCGACCTGACGTTCACCACTTACTGTCCTTCACCCAACCAAAAGATCTCCGATCATTCCCTCTGTCAGTTATTTCCGGCCTCTCCCTCGGTCCGATTTTCCGTGTTTCCCATAAGGTGCAGGTTGTTTCAGTAACAGCTCTGACTAACAGATGCCGGGATGGTCACATAGTGGTGGCATGCCATGTTTACACATGGCTATTTTAGGACTATCGCCGTGCCCAAATGCGACGATAACACGAATTCCGAGGTGGAGTCTAAGATCTTGTCTGTATATGTATAAGGAAGTGCCAGTGTTTGTGTTGTTTTTTTATTTATATATGTACTTATTTCTTTTCATGGCTGCGTCTGCTATTTCGAGTCGTAAGTGCTTAAACAGCCGCGATTCGTTTTGTTATATATGTGGCAGTTTCACCATTCCCAGTGAAAGGATAAACATCAGCGCATTTGTCAAGCAAGACTATTTTGTTTCGAGAGTTTACGTATCTGGACAAAGGGAACACGTGATAAATTACAATTTGGTATACCCCTATGGTTTGGCGAGAGCCCAGGACTGTTACTTTTATATAGCGAAAACGTCAGGATGTAACAAGAAAAACAAATGTAAAATAGAGTATCCTAGTTTACCATCAGCTACATGCCAGGTGTCTCATTCAGCTTTCGAAATACAGGAATACGAGTATGATGATGATCGAAGTAACACCAACGATGAGGATTTTGAAATTGAAGATGACTCCGTTCGCAAAGGATTTGATCAGCATGAGTCGAACGATTTCGCATGAAATTTGGGCCTATCCAAAAAGGCTTCAAAACACCTAGCATCAAGGCTCTACGAGAAAAAACCTGCTTGAGAAAGGAGCTAAGGTCCTAATCTCTATCCGGAGATAGTTCATTTTTGCCATACTTTCGACATGATGGTGGACTTGTATATTGCCATTACGTGCATTGTTTAAGGGAGGAGCTGGGAACTCTAACCTATAACGCAACTGAATGGTGACTGTTCGTCGATAGCTCAAAGCAGAGCTTGAAGTGTGTCCTCCTCCACAATGGGAATTTATTTGGTTGAGTTCCAAATGGGCCATTCAGTTTGCATGAGGAATATGAAAACATAAAGAGAGTCATTGGTTTGGTGCAATATCACATGCACAAATTGATTATCCGTGTTGACCTTAAAATGGTCTGCTTCCTTCTTGGCCAGCAACACGGTGATCCAAACACTCTATATCAGAAACTTGTCGATAGAAAGAACATTATATTTCCATCTCTGCATATAAAACTGGGTTTCATGAAGCAATTTGTTAAAGCTTTACGAACTGAAGGAGACTGTTTCAGGTATCTCATTTTGGCATTTTCTAGTCTGGCTTTTAAGCAGATAAAGGACGGTGTATTTGACGTTCCACATATTCGATAGCTCTTTAAAGATGAACATTTCATCGGAACAATGACGGAACTCCAAAAAAATGTTTGGTTGGCATTTAAAAACCTTATGAAAGATTTTCTTGGAAATACACGAGCACAAATTTACACCGAAATTATCCATCAATTTTTGGAGAGCTACAAAATGCTTGGTCACAACATGAGCGTCAAAGTGCATTTTCTGCATAGCCTTCTTACTGACTTCCCGTTAAATCTTGGTGCAGTCAGTGATGAGCAGGTTGAGCGATTCCATCAAGATTTAAAGATCATGGGGGCACGGTATCAGGATAGGTGGAGTGTCCATATAATAGCTGACTCTTGTTGGTGCATCAAGCGTATTTGTCAACAGACTGAACACTCCAGGAAAAGCTATAAACGAAATTTTTTACCTTAACATGTATGTATGTTTGCCGTTCGATTTACAATAGCAATATTTCGTAAGTTTTTCCTTTATTTTCCAGTGTAGGCACATTTTATATGAATTTTGGGACAAAGAGAGGGGGTATCCTGTAGCATAAACAGTTGACATGATGGACAAAAACTGCGGTTATTTTTGGATTCAGATGCCAAAAGTTAATGAAAAACAAGTGTCAGATATAAGGCAACGAAATTTGTGTTTCCCATTCTTATAAATATATTACTACTCAATATTACTACTCACTGAATCTATTCCATAAATGTTAATAAAGCCTTCTATGTAATTCTTTAACTGTGCATCAGCAATATTTAAGTATTTCATATATTTATTACTTGTGTGATATAACAATCCTCACTCAAGATAATGTTGGAAAATTTTAATAGACCTCGCCAACTAGAAAATCTTTCAAGATAACGATGCTAAAGTACAGCAAAAAGAAGTACGATATTCAGATCCCTTCCAGTATTTCAAAAATTTAAGCAGTAAAATTCTTTTCAATTTCATCTGCGGATAACTTCATATGATAGTTTTAACTACCACTGCAAATGAATATTTTCTCATGACTTCTGCAAATACAAAATTGTAAATATAAAAATTTTTATTAACATGGTCGTAGCGTACTGCATATAGCAGTATGCTATACTGAGAATTACTGCAGCAGGTATGCCGGCTGGCTGCCATACCGACAGTCCGCACACCCAATCTCGAAGAATTCTTGCCTGCTGTTGGAGAAGAAGAAGACAATCGTCACTGTCTTGTCAAATCTTCCACTCAGTGAACAAGTGAAGTATTGAATTTGAGAATTTGTCCAAAAACATCGGCCAGGAAACTAACCTTGTACGTAAGTTCAAAGGATTTTTCATCCGTATTAATAGTCTATGGTCATTTGTTGAAATTAATTTCCTCTAATCAAGCGAAAATCTGAAAAATAGCGTCCGACAGCATCGACACCTCGCTTATAAAAAACTATCAAACTGAAGGCCCTAACTCCAGTTGCTTCTGCATCTATTATATATTATTATCATATATTAAATAAAGAGCATAGCGACGGAATAAGCAATATCCCCGCTATGTAGATTCCGACATCGAGCTGGCAACGAAAATCGATCAGGGGCCAACATAAAAGGAAATCATCAGCACGACGCCAATTTTGTAAACATATTCTGGAAACGTTTGGGAGCGCTATTCCACAGATCAATTGATTGCTAAGATTAAATCTACGAATCACTTCATTCTAGAATCAACTGCTGGTGATAGTTTGTTCCAATTTGAAGGTTGATAATTCGTGTACCATATTGTTGCCTCAGAGGCGAAATTCGCTACTTCTGATAAAATCACTTTGGCATGAGAAAAGGAATAGTGGAAATTCTACAAAGCACCTTGCGTGTCAGCACGTGAAGTTTGGGAAAAAGCGTTGGAAAAGAATACAGTGATTAACTGGATCCAATTAGAAATGCTACGGATGCGTACACGTGAACAGAAAAAGTCTCAACCAACTTCCAGTACATTCGGGCAGACTTGTTAGGTGTGCATATTGTTAGCATCGAATTCGTGTCAAATAGTACCAGTATCCCACAAGCAGTGTCTCTCAACTCATCAGATGAATCTCACCAAAATGAATAGGCTAAAAGTAGGATAGTTTTGTCAATGAAGAATGTTTTTTTTTTTTTGAGTAGTAGTCGCCAAGTCAGATGTTCAAACGATCGCTAGAAATTCCATTAACACTTTCTATTAACAGTGGCACATCGAATCATCCCGGAGGCCTCTGCGGTGGATTCCCCAGCACGAAAGTAAGAAGTAAGTTGTTGTCTTTTTAAATTATAAATATTTATATTGCTTTCAAAAAAAAAAATAAATAAAAATATCATACTTGCAGGGCCTTAAAGAGAAGGCTAACAGACAAAGATTTTCCAATTTTTTTTATAAGATAAACTTGCAAGATTATGATTCTTATTCATACTGATACTCGTAAATTTTTTTAATGAAATGAAGACAAATTTAGCCGCGATACGATAAAACTGTGACTTGGCAGTACATTAGAGTAGAATAACTAGGAAATAACTTTAGTTTTAAAATGATCATGAAATATAAATAATCTATGTATATAGGCATACTGATGCGAAATTACGCAAATTAGAGTACATGTGTAACAACAGTGAGATTTTTGTAGCTTTAATCAGGCTGTGAAGAGACCGATTACTTCTTGTGAATTTGGTTAGACCATATGATGTAAAGTAAGATTTTTGTGTGAATTTGAGTCAACCTTTGTCAAGTAAGATAGGAAAGGAATAGAAAAGCAATATACCTTGATGGATGGTAGATATATCGCGTGTTCCAGCATTGAATTCCTTCTGACCGAAATAGTTAGCTTATCCTCGAGGGCGATCTCTTAGCAGTAGACAGTTAGATACATCCCTACTTATATGAATAAACTGTTTCCGTTATAACATAATGATGATATAAAATTTTTACATTCTCCTCTCCATCTCCCGGAGCCCTCTTCGATTTAATAGTTGAGTGAAAGTCCGCTCCTTTACAACTCTTCTTACAGGTCTACAAGGGACTCTGGAAATATCTGCCCTCAGAGTCAATTGGGTGGTTGGGGCATGCAGGAAAGCAGAGTGAAGCTAAGTGATCTGTCAGCTCATGGTGGCAGTCGGGACTTAACGTCCAGTCGTCAATCACTCACCATAGTTCCATAACACCCTAATTCAAATAAATGAAATGAAGTGTTATTTCGATAGCTTTTATACGTTCGGACAGGACAATGAATACCGGGATAGCTTATATACCACCTTCCTCTCCTTTACCACATTCACCAACAATTGTGACATTTTATACAGACACCATAATCCTCATTGCAGGCAGCCACATAGTGGCGGATTTACACATTTCCCAAGTATAGGCTGTTAAATTTCTGCAATTGTCAGTTCCTAGATTATCTTTACAATCTAACAATTTGGTTCAAATTGCTCAAGAAATAGCACTGTACATCGGTAAACGTAGTTAAATAATCTTTATTGCGCTTACAAACAGTTAAAAAATAATAAATACAATTAAGTTATTAACGTTTCTTACAATACCTTCTGCGCGATTTTTTGTAGGCAAAATCATCCATAATATCGTCGTAATTAATATTGTTTGTTAATTCCGATTCTATACATAAAAGGCTAAAGCGTTTAATTTCTCTTGAGTTGTGGCAGAAATACATCCAGGCTTCGAGGCTTCCTCGAGGCGTTGTCAAAATTTCCACCAACACGGGTTTTAAAGGGTGCAACACAAAACCAAGCCAGCAGCTAGCCTCAAAGCCTAGCCGCAAAGCGCGCTTTGGTCAATGTTGGAAACATTTCACGCTCAGGCCTACTTCTGTCAACAGAGGCTTGCTTGGATGTCTTTCTGCCGATCTTGGATAAATTTGTAGCCTTTTTAGATAAGAAAATCAAAAGACGAGTACCGAAGTACTTTCAGTTTTTGGCCTCAAGTCGAAGATCAAAAATTCCATAAAGAAATTTTTGAGAGTATAGGTAATGTGTGTAAGTGTTTCGATCAGCAGTAATAGGGCGATCTCATCAGGACTAGTGATGTGGAAATACAAGAACAAGACCAATGGTCTTGGTGTTGGTCTTGGTCTTACAAACTTAGTCCTGGTTTTGCTCTTGGTAAGATTGGTATAATATTGGTCTTGGTCTTGGTCTTGCATAGTCAAGTCTTGGTGTTGGTCTTGGTCTTGTTCTAACTCTTGGTCTTGCAATTCAGTCTCGGTATTGTCAGTGATCTTATAGTAGGTTTTAGCTTTGGGCTGCACAGTCAACTTTTGGTTTGAGTTTTAATCTAGGATTTCGTTTTTTTTGCGCAATTCTATAATTGATGTATCATGCCATAAATTTATAAATAGTTAAAAACTACCTTATCCCCGTCTAAATAAATCTTGTCTGTACACCGGATGTGTTATTTGTGTCCTTTTAATCTTTATATAAATAAAATACAATAGTGCTATGACTTGTGCATAATGTGGTCTTGCATAATGAGTCTTGGTCTTACATAATGTGGTCTTGGGCTTGGTCTTGTTAACGTACACATGGTCTTGGTGTTGGTCTTGTGAGCATGTTTACAATCTTGGTCTTGGTATCGGTCTTGCATATTCTGCAAGACCAAGACCGAGACCGCAAGACCAAGACCAATTTTGCTCATCACTAGGACAGCAATGAACCCTGAAACTGCCTGCTGTCTACTCTACAGTGAACTCAAATACAAATAAATTGCTGATGGATAAAGATAGATTTATTTAAAAATCTATTTGTGAATCATTTTAAGGAAAATTGATTGCCTCCACAATTAAAATGATTTTCAGGCATCCCATTTTTAACTAATTAGTGGAAAGTGGTAATGAGTTTTTTACTCTTTCGAGACGCGTACAATATACACTTACAAACAGTATCTATACTCTCAAAAATTTCTTTATGGAATTTTTGATCTTCGGCTTTAGGCCAGAAACTGACAGAAAACTTCGGTACTGGTCATTTAATTTTCTCTACTTTTCAGCAGTAGGTTGAGAATTGCTTGTAGACTCGTATATTGTACGGGTCAAGAATGAATAAAAAACTTATTACCACTTTCCACTTAGATAAGAAAATCTTCTATAACCCACCCGAACATTTTGTCGCTGGAGTACACAATGCCTTACAAAGAGCTACGTCCAAGTTATGATAAACGTTCTACAAACTCTGTTTTCGCAGAAATGATGATACGCTTTCTAATGATCCAGAATCTGGTTTTACCAAAAATTTTTTCCGAAGAAATGTGGCTTTGAACTAAGTCAGTTTCTAAATAATTGGAATACATTGCTTCCAAGGAGATAGCTTTTTTCGTAAGGGTTGATGATGACAATTGTTTCATTTTGATCAGAAACGAAAACTTTTCATTAAAATTGTTGTAGATCTCCTGCCTTTTTTCTAATTCGGATGCGAGTCTATCAATGACGACGAGAAATGTGTTAACCATGAAATTATCACACGCTATCATTCTCATTTCTTCATCGGGTATTTCATCATAACATTTTTTTTTCTTTTCGTTTGTCATTTTCACATTTATTTTGTGTACTGCTTCGACACACTCATAATTCATCGCCTTTTCTTCGAAATACTTGAAATTTTCTCGTTGATCTACGAAAAATTTATGAAGAGATTCATAAAAATCGGCTACAGTAATCAAATCTATGGTAAAAGCCTGAATTTGTACATTCACTTTATTTATTCTTTCCAGAACAACATTCTAAACAACAACCATTAACATGGTTTCCCGTAGTTCTAATTTTAGAAGAATTCCTGGATGAGATTATTTCTAAAATTTTAAGAACTTCGTGCCAAGAATCTCTCAAACTTTTACATGCATCCTCTCTAGCTGATCAACGTATGAGAATTACTCTCTTTAGCGTTTTTCATTCTTCGATTTCAGTCATTAATTTTTCCCAGCGTTGTGTCGAACTAAAAAAAAAATAAAACACAAATTTCTTGGATCAACATGAAGAAGCGACAAGCTTCTATACAAGATTCAGCAGTCGCAGTTGCCACTAAATTTAAAGAGTGAGCAGACCAAGGAAAAGAAAAAGAAGCAAACGGTGCTTGGCCTTGAATTTTAGCTTGTAAGCCATTATATATATATTCCAGACATATTCGCGGCATTATCATATGATTGCCCACGACAGTCTTCAAAATGTATTCCCAATGCTTTTAGCTCCAAAGTAATGCCAGAAAATATATCTTCAGCTTTATGTCCCCCTGAAGGCAAAAACTTTAGAAATCTTTCACATGGTTCTCCCGTTTCCAAAACATTATCGAATCACGAGAGTGAGTTGATCCGCATGTGCTATGTCTGGTGCTGGATCGATGATTAAGGAAAAGAATTTCGCCCTGCTTACCTCGTCTCCAATCTGCTTCAAGACTTTATGACCCATCAAGTGAATAAACTCATCACAAACGGTCTTTGATAACTAACTAGTGACTATCAGAACCAGCTTAATACAAGCTCGCTTCATGGACACGTTTAATAAACAAACGGTCAACAATACATGCCTTTCATCATTTAGTCAGTGTTAGTATTAGTATGTTAAAATAAACATAAGCCAAACACCGGACAAAATTACATGTAATGCACAAAAACAATACAAAAAATATTAAATATTATATAAACGTTTTTTAAAACATGCCTAGAAATGTCAAGAACAAACTGCTCAGCCATATTATTAACATTAATACACATGCATATTAACAGGTTCATACATGCTAAAGTTAGACCTTGAGGAGTTAACATGCAACAGAGGTAGCCTTCTCAAATTGTTCCTCATAGCGTGGAAGAATTAATGAATTATTCCAAGGTAGGTGCCTGCGAGCAAATCGTAGGAAGTTCCATTGAACAGACTCGATATGGTGGATGTGTGTACCGTAAAATGGATACCAGACCTGGCTACCGTATTCAAAAAATGGTCTTACAAAGCAAGTGTGCAAACGCAGTGTAATGGTGGGATTCGAGAACTCTCGGGACCAACGTTTTATAAAGCCCAGCATGGAACTACTCTTTGATACTGTGTAGTTTATGTGGGAGATAAAATTCAATCTATGGTCACATTTGATACCCAATTCACAAACAGCACCCACACGGCGAATCGTGGAATTCGAGAACACATAATCGTAAGAAATTGGTTTCTGGAGAGTCATAACCTCACATTTGTTTATATTGAGTGTGAAGTTATTGCTTTTACACCAATCGTAAAATCTGCGAAGGTCACTCTGTGGCTGCTCACAATCGTTAAAAGATTTAATCTGGGCGAAAAGTTTAATGTCGTCAGCATAAGTCAAGACCTTGCAGTACTTCACAACAGAGACAATGTCATCAATAGACAGAATAAAGAACAAAGGGTCCAAGTGACTCCCTTAAGGTACGCCAGACAAAGCTTTCAAGACTCTTGAGATGGAATGTCGAAACAAGATTTGATATGTTCTGTTATCTAAGTAAGACTCCGTCCATTTAAGAAATGTTAGAGGAAACCCATACTTTTCCATTTTAAAGAGTATCACGGAGTGAGATAACTTTTCCAACGCTTTACTAAAGTCTGTATAAATACAGTCTGTCTGGTAGCCTTTTGCAAATCCGCCAATGGTATCTGAGCCAAATTTCAACAAGTTAGTGATTGTAGACCTGCCCGAAATAAACCCATGTTGGTTTGAAGAGAGTACATTATTACAGGAGGTTGATAATTGAGAAGAAATTATAGATTCGAATAATATGGGCATGCAAGATAATTTTGCAATAGGCTTATAGTTAAAAATATCATTTTTACTACCTTTTTTGTGGATAGGTATGATAAAGGAATTTTTCTATAGCTGGGGGAAACTATCGAACGATTTTTGGAAAATAATTCTCAACGGAGCTACCAGAGAAAGGCAGCAAGACTTAAAATAGGCTGGAGGGATCCCATCTGGACCCGTTGTGAAGTCATTTGGAAGCCCATTATTATGAACAAGTATATCCTCTTGTGAAGAGATAGAGAATGAAACGTTATGAGAGTCGTTCATATGACTGAACTTGCTATTTTGAAGTTGAAAATTTGACGAGGTAAAGGCATTGTCAAAAAAAAAAAGGCAAACATATTACAAATTTCAGACGAATCATCGCTAGCAGAGTTTTTCTACTTCATGGTATTGGGATAGTTGTCTGTTTTTTCTTCATATTAATAAACTTGAAAAAGATCCGTGGGTCACTAAATAATTTAGCACGCGTGTTTTGAATATACTCATCATAAAGTAGGGAGGAAAGCTCTTTGAACTCATTATATAATGTGAGGAAATTGTTGTGACTTGTCTTTGTTCCGAATATAACTTTTCCACAGTTTATTCTTTCTATTTTTAAGACGTTTCAGTTCTTTATTGAACCATGGCGGTGATGTTTTAGTCAACCCCTGACGTTCGCGGGGAACATAAGAAGAAAATAAATCGAAAAGAATTATGTAAAACTTAGAAACGTCTTCGTCAACACTATTACAAGACAGCAGTGTGTTGATATCAATAGAGGCAAGTCTACCAGAAAGTTCCGAGAAGTCAGCTTTTCTAAAACTGAAGAGGTATTGTGTTTCGTCACAGTTTGTTAAGTTTTCGGTTTCATAGCAATATGTAATTAGTAGAGGGGGGTGGTATTAGTCAAGAGTAGACATTATAACTGGGCTAGGTTCAACTAATAAGCTATTCGTGTCAGTAAAAATAACAGGTCTAACTGCCTACCCATGTCGTTCATAACATTACTGATTTGGCTGAGACCGAGAGATAAAATAGTGTCAAGGAAAAGTGATTCCCTTAATGTCAAGTAATTAAGTGGAAGATAGTCATCGCCATCTTCGTTAAGTACTCATTGAATATTGGGTAAGTTAAAATCTCAAATAAGTAGTAATTCGTCAAGAGGTTTCATTTTACCATGGATAAAATTAGATGTTAAAATGAGTAGGTCATAAAATTTCTGACCTTTGTCATCAACAAAATTTACGGAATCAGGAGGAATATAGCAACAACAAAGTAGGTATGTATAAGTCATATTTTCAGAGAGACAACTTGAGACCGATAAGTTCGATGTCGAGAGTATTGGAGTAATTGGGAAGCTCAATTTGACTGCAATTAATGTGATTTTTACAAGCGAGGAGTACACCACCGCCACGAACTTCAGAATCAGTATATCTATCTCTTCTAGAAATTTGATAAGACTTGTCAAGGATTTCAGTATCGCGAAAGCCATGATGCAGTCAAGTTTCAGTGAAAGCAACTATATCAAAACAATTTGCAACAGAGGATTTGAAAATTTGTGCAGTTTTTGTCCGAATCCCCCTTACGTTTTGATAGTAAAGGGAGAGCGATTTGACACTTTTGAGATATTACTATTTATTTTAACTGTATTAGTAAGTTGGCGCCCAGCAGAAAGTACGAATAGTTTAGTAAAAGCACCAGAGGGCCAAAATTTGGGATCCAATAACCTGTCCTGCACATCCGCTGAGACAGTTAAAACAAAGGATGCAACCGGTTTAGAGTATTTACTAAATTTTCGACAAGAAATAGCATCCGTCACGATAGTTTTGGACTTAAGATACTTCAGGATGTCTTCACACGATGTTTCTGGAGAGAAACGGGTGACGAAAACACACAAAGGATTTGGTACCGTTCTCAAAGGGACGCCAATACCATTTCCTAAAGAGGACGCAGATGCAGTATCATTCGTTACTATGGAAGCAGGTGTGATGTTAACTGGGTCGCAGGTAGATTGAACAGAGTGCTGATTTGAGCGAATCGCCTTATTATGGTGACGTCTGCGGCAGTTCCTTTGGTTTGTAGCTGGTTTACTACTATGAGCAACAGATACAGGAGAGTTAGAGTTAGAGTCTACTCTCAGCTGCACGATAGGTAATGATTGAGAGTCAGAGTCAGATGATTCCTTACCCCCTGGAGTCAACTTCCTGACATCAGTTACCATGGAGCTGATTAGCCTTGAGTTCTCGGAAACTGTAGATGACCAAGACTCGATATCGCCTTCAACTCGCCTTAAGCTACGCCGAACGTCATTGATAACAGGAATGAAAAGCGTATTGTTTGAATTCTGAGGGACAGACGGAGAGTCATATTTGGAATACATTGCATGAATATCAACTAGAGAGTCAGACAAATTTTGAACCTTTGAAGATAGGTTATGTGACTTTTCGAGCAATTTATCTGAATTCAAGCTTAGTACATCAACAAGATTAAGTAGCTTGTCAATTTTACCATTTAAGGATTTAAGGTCTTCGGAAAATACTTCAAGACCAGTCCAGTTCATAGATACGCTATAAAATTTATCCGCAATGAGAGACTGAACAGAAGAAAGAGAGTCAAGACATTCGGTAAAACTTTTTAAAAACCTTAAAGTGTGGCAGGGCTTTATATCCGAGCATTCGCTGCAAGTAGTAAGTCCAGAAGTAGGCGCTCTGGAGCTCCGTTTCAAGCAAGAAGCGTGAAAAGATTTACCACATATACCATCACATGCAATCATATCTTCTGGTTTTTTAGAAGACCAGACTTTGCAAGTTGCCATGTTAAAGTGACCGCGATTGAATAAAATTTTCGGAGACAAAGACCAAAGTAAAAATGAAAACTTACAAAAATAATACTTCCAGATCCCTGATTCCCAAACCGTTCAATTTGACTGACTAAAAACGAATTGAACTCAGCTACAGTTTCAAGATCATAAAATAATTTCCGTTCTGTGAATCACCGAGCTTTTTACTTTTTCATCTAAAAGCGAGTCCTCTTGAACACAAATTTGCTGCCCCTAAAATCAGCCGCCCTAGGCTCAAGCCTACTCAGCCTGCTGGTAAATACGCCACTGCAGCCACACCTGATATTAATATACACTCAGAAAAAAATCACCTCGTAAAATTATAAACAAAAAATGTAAATTAATAAAGATATTTCTACACTAATGACAAAGTTAAATTAACATGACAAGCCTATGCTTTAATATGGCAATGCTTAAATATGTATCGGATCAATATAAAATTAACAGTTGTTCCTCTTAAAAATGTAATAACTTTTATAGTATATCGATGCCACACTAAATTTACAGTGAGAAAGTTATACTTATAAGTTCACAAAGTTAAATCAACATTTGTTGTAGTATATTGGGCAATTTCAGTAGAATAAATATATGAGACTATACCTTCACTCATTAAATTTCCTCGGAACACATTTAATTTATCGAGCCATGTATATGATTTTGAAATGTGCTTGTTTATTTTAAGGATATGCAATGTAAAATTTACATTGTGCGATGTTGTTTTAAACACATACAAAGTATGTATTGCATCTTGAATCGGAACTCATTTAGTCACTTGTTGATAATTGCGGAGAAATCGTGCGTTAAAATCGGATTTTGGTAATTTGCCTCTTGTTTTTTTTTTTTTTACTTTGCTAGAACCTTCTGTGAAGCATATTGAATAAGTATATACAGTTATATTTTTACAAAAGCGTGTTGTGGACAATTACCGCAGTTATTAAAATCTTTAGTATGAAGGATTTATACAAGTGAGAAGCGCTGTTACAGATTCATAGTTTTCATTATTTTTTGCCGTAATTAAAATGAGTGAAAATAACATCCAAGAAACATCTAATAGTGTCATTATAATATTTCCAAGAGATATTTCTGTACCTGCTGTTGAAACGGTAACAAATTTCGACATATATTTGTACAATTTGGAATAAATTTGAAGCTAGAGGATTTATATACAACTATCCAAGGTAAGCATATCGATAAGATTTTATTAGTGCAAGAATTATATAAAACTGATATTTGGTGTAAAAATTTATAAAAATAGTTTTACAATGAGAAATTTGCATTCTTGCTTTCCAATAGATAAGAAAATAGCCTTCCGAAACACAAAAACTCATAATTAACTTTTTAGGCATCAAAGAACCTACTAATCCACTATAAATTACAGGATCTATCAGACTTATTAAATAAGTCAAAAAGGGGAAAAGCGATACGGAGTTTCTATTCCAAAAACGATGACTTCTTGGACTTTCACAGACAAGAACTAAATGCCTATCTATTATATTAGAAGACGTAAACTATAGTGGATGTGAAGTAAGTCCAAGCAGATTTCCGTCTTTGACCAAACAAATTAGGATCCTTTTTCCTAATGAATGGGAATTATGTCTAACATGTTAATTTAATATACAAGCTTTAACTTCTAACAATTTTTTTTATCAGGAATACTACTTTGATCCTAGACAAGGAAAACGGAATCCAAAACGATAGCTTTATGACAAGTAATTCAGTCTGTTATACTGAAATTGATGAAAATATTTCACAAGCGCTAAAAGCTTCACTTAGTAGGAATTGCGATGATTGAGGAGAAGTGAAGGACAATTGGGAAAAAACGTTTCGCGTTCGGCAAAAGAAATTAAAATATAAAACGCAAACCAATTCGGAATTTTTAAGATCTTAGCGAAGATATAAAGATTCCAGAGGCTATGAACTGGTAAGGAATATCAAAATGTATCTGTCTATTATTATTAACTTAACTTTTGCAGATAACAATTGATTTTCACTTGCTTTACCCGAACAAAGAGCAACTATTAGGTAGATGGGATGATTTTAAGGAGAAAATTAATTCTTACTATGACGTATACTTACGGGATAAGTCTAGCAAAGAAAGATTTATGGCTACAAAAATATTGACAAAATTGATACATTAAAAAAAATTATATTCTGTATAGTATGTGGATTGTACTATACTATAATATCAATAAAGTGGTATATGAACAGTACCAAATAAACAAAAATTTTCTACCATAATATCGCCTTTATATTATCATTTCTGTACCCTAGATGGATCAATTCAATTGTTCTAACTTTTACAACATTTATTGTTTGTCGGCTGGTACTGGTGAAGGAGTGCATCCATATATGTTGCATGTATAAATTAAAAGTGTTCGATGTTAAAATAACCGATTTTACTATTCATATTCCTAATACGGTCGCTATAAACTGTACCTTTAGGATTTGTTAAATTATGAAGGGACATGCTATAATAACATGTAAGACACGTACTTTTATAAAGACATAGTTATTTTTTCATAGCCTTCAAATTATTAAACTAAGGTGTAAGCTTTTATTTTATACAAAATATGCGGTTAATTTAATTTTGTGGCACGCTATAATTGAAATTGAACAGCATTAGTTTCAATGTGTGATAATGTTGATTTTTCAATGAGCAACACTTTACTATTATCGATATTAATTTAATAAGAAACGTTTATGGAGCCATTTTATATCGAAAAAATGTAAAATCATAAACGATTTCACCAATTTTTTCTCTGGGTGTATGTATTATATAAGCAAACTATTACCGTTTCAACTTTTATTTGTATTCTGAATAAAACAATTAATAAATAATAATAAAAATAAAATTTCAATACTGTGGTGCCACAGATGACATCAATTTTGTATTGGTTAATATGCAGCCCTTCTTGGTAAAATAGTGTTTATCTCATCGACAATTGGAGGAGACAAAATTGACTCAACGGTGGTTTCCCATGGCCATAATAAACTGCTGCTACCATTGATTGTGTGAGTGTGATGGACTATTATAAGATTAAGATTCCATCGATACTGAAATCTATATAAATGCTTATTGGATTTTTTTTATAACATCATGCAGAACTGCCTGCAAATTAGATTTTATTCCATTGTAGCAGTACTATCCGAATTTCATATTAATTTATGAAGGATCAATAACATTGTCTCCATGTTCTTCTAGCACTTTCATCGATTTCTGGTAATCTTCATCACATTTATTTATAAACGATGTCACCATAGCTGATGGTCGGATTAAGTTAAGATTACTTTGAAGTAATTATTAAGTAATATTTCCTTCTTAATGTACCTAAAAAAAGAGAGTAGCCTTTGAGGTTAAATTCTTAAGTCTCTTAAATGTTACTAACGTGAGTTAGCGAGGATATCCAGCTCCAAGCTACGGAGGACTATCAATGTTTATTCCCTTTTTTATGCAGCGGTATGAATATTGTTCCCTTTTTCTACCCATTTTTGAGTGGCTAGATCGACCTGAATAACTTGAATGTGTTAAGACAGTCCCACCGACTCGCCAACATCATCAAAAGTTTCAAGCAAATATTTAGTGCATCTCCCTACATGTTGTCGCCTTCACTTGCTGAATATTCGAGGATATTCGTGAGTCATGTGACACCGACTTTAGAAGATTCTGGCAGGTGCATAAATAAAAACATTCAAGAATCTCTGTAACTTCAATGATTCCCAATCCATGCCGTTTCATAAATATTTTCCTCCACCTTATTATTAGGCAAAAGTGCACCAGAATTGCTTCCTATTATTTTCTAACCGATTCACTTTTCTTCCCGGATTTAATGAAATGAAAGCAAATCTCCTTCTGGAAATTTCGATTACATGAAGTACAAAATTGTTATCCTCGCCATAAGTAATAAATTCCTAATTTTCCTTCAAAGGATTTTACTCACTCTGCAGATGCACGCACACTGCCAGAACTCTAGAGTGATGTCGTTTTCGTTCTGTTCCTGCCACAAGTACGCATGACTGAAAATCCTGGAATGTTCTGCACTTTTTCACATATTTCGCTTTTCATGCTTCCTGTTCGCCTGGTATGTTTTTCACCCTTAAAGAGTGTGTATTCGTTAAAGAGTGACAAAAGCTCAGTCTTTATACCCAGTTTTTAGCGGACCCAGGTCCTTTGATACAGCACAGGCACACATTTAAAACAGTATAGAAAATAAATCTGACCAGGATGCACAGCCTTCAATAATACCCCCGCAAACCTTTTTAGAATGTACGGCATATTTTAACAATGCTGCACATACATATGTGCAGGGCTTGCAAGGGGTAGATGGCAGTCGTATTTGTTTGCTTTGTCGTCCCTTATTGTCCTTTTATTTTTGTGGATATTATGGCGCGAAATGCTACATTGTAATGCCGAAGTAACAAATTCGTTTCTACCGTTGCTGGTCACCTGATCCACAAAGGTTGAATCAACTTACGACGTAAGTGAAACTTACTACCGCCCTTACATGACCCCGATAGGAAATACCTTGCATTGTTGCTTATCATTTCTGGGCACCTATTCCACCATGGGCGTTACCTTGAGAAGGGTTAAATTAAGGATCTGATAGACACGTGTCTGCGGTGACCATCGGCAGTGAGCAGGATGCTACTCATCAGTTTTCATTCTGGTCTTTTTCTTTAACAAAGTTACTTCAGCGTTTCAATAAGACAATCCCGTTGGAAATGGGAGGGCTTTTCGCCGGTAAACTGCCCTTGCTGAAGTTCCTAAATGTGGGAGTGTTTGTGGAAAATCCTTTAAAATGCTCTCACTTTACTGTTAGAAATATCATGACATTCCAAAAATATTAGATATCTGCTAACTTTTATCGCTGCGTTCCTGTTACAAAAACTAAGATGGAATTTCCTTTTTGCTTATAAGAAAAAGAGCACTTGCTGGGAGAAAACACGTGGACCGACGGAAGGAGTCCATAATGTTTTATTTATGATGCAGTTTATAATCGTAGTGTCATCTATGAAGCTTCACTTGAATGAAGGAAAGGAATTGAGCTTTTCATAGTGCACATGATAAATCAAAAATATTGAAGACAGGATGATTTTGCAAAGAGCTTTGAAAAATTTATCCATTTTATCCAAAGTTTAAGTGTATTTTTAGCTAAGTCACCAATATCATGTAGGTTTCTAGTTTCGCACGTAGATGGCGATAAGATATAAATGGGCTACGTTCATAATGAAGGTATTTTTCTTTTTTTATTCATGTTCAACAAATTGTAAAAAGAACTTTGAAATGGGAAATTAAAAAAATTCCCAATATTAGTTGTGTTTTTTTGTGGATCATCTGCTACAAAAGAACGCTTCACGCAATCAACGAAATTTATTTTCGAAATTAAAAATTTAATGTGGGCTCTATGAAAGATGGAGGATAAACAAACAGAAATAAAGTTATACTAAAACGTTAATTAAAAAGAAAAAAAGATTAATTTGTATAATTTTCAAAAAGGAAAACAGTAAAGAGATCAAAACATTTTATTTTACTGAGACTATCGACACCTTTTGATGAATAGAACTATAAATTGCACTACAAATTCCACAGTGAAGAACACACCTGATAGCAAAATATGTAATTCTGAGCAATAGTACAAAATTGTGCATAAAAACTATTAAAAAATATGAAGATTTATTTCTAAAAATTAATAAGTGTGTTCTTTTGTTGCTCCTACCTCGATAGCAACATCTCGCAGATTAATAATGTTATAATCCCTAAATTGGATCACTTCGGCCTCTGGAGTTTTTAAGGAAATCATGTAGCTTAGAAAAAGTATGTCGTGATCGAAAATACTAGGAGGGCTAAGCTAGCTATGAAAACAGACTCGCTCTGGATCTGATGTCAAAAATAAGTCAAGAAGGGGTGGACTAGACGTATAAAAAACGTAGGAAGGCAGGTGCTTTCAACATTGATCAAGCAATAGAATTTTTATGTGTTGAGGCTAGTACAGGTAATGAAAAGTGAGTTCTTTGTTCCGTATACTATCCCCAAAATTGGTTTAACTATGATAGTGCCTATGATTTTGAAAATAAAATGTCATACATAGCACAACGCTATGCGAACGTCATCACTGGTGGTGATTTTAATGTTAATTTGCTAGAGCAGGTCATCTCTGCAAATAAATTCCCACACATATGTACTTCAGTCTCTTCACCTTAATTTTGTGAATTTCTATCCTAACTACTACAACACAACTAATCCTTCTATTCTTGATCTGATTCTAGTGTTAGATAATGGATAGATCATTGCACACGATCAAGTCCGCCCTCTAGTACATGATTTACTACGAGAGTCCACACCCTTAGGTATTATGTAGCGTGATTATCTATAACAACGATATAGATGGCTAAAAGCCTATGAAGCCAGTTCTTTGTATAGAACTGCTCGAAATAGAACTTACACAGCGATGAGATTGGCTAAACGTCAGTATTATAGTTCCAAACTAATTTATGGAGGAGTCTACGGGAAATCGGAGTATATGGTAATGAAAAGAGAGGCTCCAGTTTCCAACCTGATGAATTGTATGTGATTTTTACCTCGAACAGTAACTCTCATACTGAAATATCTGCTCCAAATCAGGTTAGTTTATTTCCTGGTCCAATTAGTAATATTTCGCATGGTTTCAGTGACCTATTTTCCTTCCAATGCGTTAACAAGGATGAACTTAATTCGGCCCTTAATTCAATAAAATTTTATGTGACTGGCCCATGCTTTATCAAATTACTACTTCCAATCATCTGTACATTTATTCTGCATATAGTTAATTAGTGCTTGTCATTATCCTCTTTTCCCTAATGTATCGGCAAGTTTTTGTACATGCAGACAAAAATAACTTACTGACCTACTGGTAATTCGGATTTGGGACGCATCGCAATTATGAAACTGCTATTTTAAAGATATCCACTTACATAAGAAGTTCTATGGATCAGGACAAATTCAATACTTTAGCGCTTCTAGATTTTTCAAAAGCCTTTGATACTGTTGATCATAGCATTCTCTTGGAGAAGCTTTATGCTTCTTTCAAATTTAGTAATACAGCAGTATCGATGATCAGTAGAATTTTACCAAATCACAGTCAACAATAAAACTTCAATGATAAAATAACCACTTCGCTACTTGTAATCCGTAGAGTGCCTCAAGGTTCTATAATGCGCCCGTTGTCGTTCAGCTTATTCATTAATGACTTGCCATTAGTGGTTCGTGATGTCAGCATTCACCTCTACGTAGATGATGTACAATTGTATTGAATATTGTATAGCACGAATTAACTCTGATTTAGACAGAGTCCATGCTTGGTCTAAATATAATAAGCTACAAATAAACCCTAGCAAGTCGGTTCTACAGCAATTCATTTGATTTGCTTGATATTCCATCTGTAAGTGTTAAATGGTTTCCTCCTACCTATGCCTAGTAAGATCAGCAATTTAAGGATAACCTTGAACAGTAGTATGAGTGTTATGATAATGTCAATTAGCAATTGAGGAAAATACATATATTCTGGATTGCATAAGCTTTGACTTTCTGCTAATATTTTACCTTGTAATATTTTCGAATGAGTTTACTAGTTCAATCGTTGAAGTATAACGCAGGTCGCTTATTTTATTGTATAACATATTATAGTCAAATAAGCCGGATTATATTAGAGACTTTTTCTTATTTACAACATCCCAACGGAATAGGAATATAGTGATGTCACGATTTCAAAAGGTAGCCATGGAAAATTCGTATCTTATTCAGATCACTGACATGTATATAAATGGACTGCTCGTTGAACAAAAACGTATGAAAACAAATAGTACCACTTTCATGTTCCTGTCTCTTTCCGTGAGAGCATACTTTCCCACTGAACTATAACGATTGGGAAGGAGAAATTGCTTGAGGCTCAGAGGTATTTCCAACCAAAATAGCCTTGTAAAAAACACTTCCTTCGACTTATAATTAAAATTTAACAATACAAATAGTCTCAAACACTTTTGTGGTAAATTCGGTAAATACCACTGACATGCATATAAGTCAATTCCCAAATATTTCAATTATAGCGCCAGTGAGAGAGTGAGAGCATACTATCTGAAAACAAAACTGGTTCCACATGAGACAGGAGATCAATCAGTCCATTTATATACATGTCAGTGGTTCAGATCAACCGCCTATGGAAAATATTGAAAATGTTAGTCTGAACCCACTTAATTCAAATTCAAATTCAAATAAAAGTTTATTTTAACGCTACACAAGTAAGACAAATATTATAGTTATGTGTAGGTAGGATAATGGAAAAAATTTAAACATAAACATTACTGAACTAAACTAAACTTATGTACCGTTATGCAGATCTTAAATATTCCATTAAATTGTTCCGAAAACTATGGTTGTCCCTGCTCCTTCTAAGCTGCAAAGGAAGAGAGTTCCAGAGTCTTGTGGATTGAATAAAAAATTGACGACCACTTGAAAGACAGGTGGACCGAGGAGTGTTAAGAGAAAAAGTTCTTACTGATTGAGAAATATCCAGTCTAGTATACAGGTAGTCAGGTTGCTCGGTAATCATCAAATTACGAAGGAAAAGTATTGCACGTTATTTAAAATAAGTTTCCAACGTACATTCCAGGATTGAATTTAAATATCCAGAGACATGGTCGTATCGCCTCAAGCCAAACACATACCGCACGGTAGAGTTAAAAGCCACATTGAGCTTACGCAATGAAATTGAATCAGAACCACGGAAAACTTCACATCCATAAGTCATGAGGGGAACAATTAAGGATTTAGCTAACATAATCCGAGTGTCAACAGGAGTAAAGGACGCAGTGACAGAAAGTTTACGCAGCGTTCCATAAACTTTGCAAACAAGCGCGTTAATGTGATTGGACCAATTTAACGTGCGATCCAAAATTATTTCAAGATTCTTTACGTTACTACTGTAAGGAATAATTACATTGTTTAGGATAACATTCGGAAAGCAGGAAGTGTCTAATTCACTTTTATAGATCACGATAGCTTTGGATTTAGAGGCATTTAAGCTCAAACTATTACTAATAGCCCAATCAAGCACATCAGTGAGGTCTTCATTCATACGGCATATGGCATCCTCCAGCAATCCCAACGGCCTAGAAATGTAAAGCTGTATATCATCAGCATACATGTGGTAATGACAATTTCTCAGAACCATTAGAAGATCGTTAATAAAGATAGTAAATAATAAAGGACCCAGAATGGAGCCTTGAGGGACTCCACTCCGCAAAGGTAGGAAGCCAGAAGCAGAATTAGAACAGACCACACTCTGATGACGCCCGCAGAGGTAAGACCAAACCAACGTGCATGCAGAATTAGAAAAATTGAAATTAAAAGCCAGCTTACGTAATAATAATCTGTGGTCAACTGTGTCAAAGGCCTTGGAAAAGTCAACGAGGACGAGTGCCGTAAATTTATCACTATCAAATGATTTCCTAATATCATCTGTAATATTTAGCAACGCTGAAGTGCAGCTACGCTTGGTTCTAAAACCCGATTGTAGATTAGACAGGAGGTTCTCCTCATCTAAATAACTGGTGATTTGGGTGTGCAGGATTTTTTCAAAGGCTTTAGAGAGAAAAGGCAGTATAGAAATTGGACGATACTCCGTTGAACTTACGAGACTTCTTGGGAATGGAAATAATTTTAGAATACTTCCAAATAGAAGGGATCGTAGATCTTAAAATAATGTTGTTGAAAAAGTAGGTGAGATTTGGGAGTATAACAGGCAAAAGAACTTTTATAAATTTGGGATGAAGGTTATCCAGTCCTACAGCGTTAGATTTCACCGACATAATAGCAGAAAAAACATCTTGCTCGCTAACTTGACTAAAAGCAAACTCATCAGAATCAAGTGTATTTAAATCACTAGCATAATCACTGACAGTAGATCCCGGGCCATTTAAGTTATTAGAAGCAGAAACAAACATCTGGTTTAACTCACATGGGTTTACAAATACTTTGAATAAGTTTTTTTATTTCATTAAACACGTATAATTTGTACAATAAATTTATCTTCGCGTTGGACCTGCACGATTAAATGTATTAACTAGAAACTTACTAAATTGATTTAGATTATTTCAAGTTATATTTTATTTATATTTTCTTCATTTCAAAAAAGATTGGAAATCTTGTATGTACTCTAACCAGCAAATCAATTAATTCAAATTTGAATTAATTTTACAAGACTGTAAGTAGTGTAAATTGTATCAGAAATTGTACTTTTTTGCAGACAACTCTGCCAAAAATTCAAATATAAATTTCTTTTTAAATCCTTCGTTCAGTAACGACTTATCTACATACTAACAGAAAAAAATTGTTTTTTTAAAATATTCATTAAATGTTGTCCTTTCATATACTTAAAATTTTGAATAAAATAATTTATTTATAATATATATAAAAAAAATAAGAGAAATTATGCTTTTTTTTAGCCCTCAAAACCAATGTAACCCCTTAAATCCTTGCAATAATTTTGCTTCTTGTAATTTATGTCATTCAGTTATGACAAATATTCCGCCGTACCCTCATTGGAATCTATTTCACTCTGCAAATCAATTTTTCTGCATCATTTGTTGCATTGGTTTGCTGCACCGTAATTGCAATCTGTTCAGCCTTATCGGATTAGAAAGTAATTAGAATGAATCGTGGACAGTTATTTAAAGTAATTTTTGATTGAATAGTGGGGAATTGAGTTTATAAATTTAGAATTTTAGTTGAAGAATTTTTGTGAAATATCAACCGATAAATAATGTAAAAATGCATAAATTCTACCAACTCATAAAGAAATCTAGCAGAAACTGTTTATGTGGTAATAATGACAGACACATTGGATGGTGTGAAAGTGGTGGCAGACAACAAAGATGCGGAAAAATGTGTATAACTTACATCACACGATAACTCGAGAACGTTTTTACTTAGAGTGTTGAAATTTTACAAATGGAGTTTTCTAGAAAAAAGCTTCGAAAATGGAACCAATCGGGCAATTCCTTTGTAGGATTGCCATACAAAAATTTCGTTTTTCACTATATATTAGGGCACTGTCTAAGAACGCCAAGAGCTGAAATTAGGTACAAAATGTCTTCATAGCAATGGTAAATATTAGTTCGAAAATAGACTAATTATATTAAGTCCATAAACAAATATTCCCTCAAATCTTTACTCAGCTTCTTATAACTTACCTGAATGAAGACAGTAAGTTACGCAATTCCCTTGCAAATTTTATACTTTTTCCACGTTCGGATCATTCCCAACAAAGAATTTGTCCAGTTCTTTAGCCATAGTCCTTTATCTCTGTATAGTAGATACTTATAGTAAGTGTTGGAACTCTTTCTTCATAATCTGTTTCATATACGCTGGATGTGAGATCAAATACCAGTTCTACGAATTCATCTTCATTAAATTCGATATTCGCTATTTTTTGTTTTTTAAGTTCATAAGCCATATCATGTACTTCTTCTCCTCCTACTTGTTGTGCCAATCTCGTAATCTCAGAATTTTAAAATATAGAGAGTACAGGAAGTATGTGTGGCTTGGCTAGGTATGTAACGTCGGGTGTAGTAGTGCTCGGGTAGCGTAGGAGTAGTCCAGGGTCAGGTTCCTCGACGTTTATCTTTTAACAACACATTCGGATTCTTTCAATAATTCTTTTATTTAATCCCACTTATTGGTAACATTTAGCACTAACACTTATTTCACTAAATCTGTGTTCTTTTTATTTCAATAGGAAATTAATATATAGTTTCACTATATTATTATACTTATTATTAACTAATTCAATACAATGTCTGTCTATTTCAACAACCTCGTGCTTATTCTAGCAATGTAATTCGATATGCTTTGTTCAATAACGTCGGTTCACTTATCACTAATACACATATTCCAATGGTTCAAACAAAGTCCGATATACAGGCGTGTTAAGGTGACGAAGTCTGGTACCTTAGTGTTATCACATGTATGGGGGGTTTCTGACCTAGACCAATACGGAAACGTACGCACGTCTTAGGTAGAAGCAACACGGGGACGGATAGGCGGTGAAATAGTGTGCGAATATTCTGACCTAGACCAATACGAGAATCGTACGCACGTCTTAGGCAGAAACAGCACGGGGATATAAAGGCGGTGAAATAGTGTGCGAATATTCTGACCTAGACCAATACGAAAATCGTACGCACGTCTTAGACAGAAACAGCACGGGGGTATAAAGGCG
Organism: Dioctria rufipes; assembly: GCA_963924295.1. NCBI lineage: Eukaryota > Metazoa > Arthropoda > Insecta > Diptera > Asilidae > Dioctria > Dioctria rufipes. The sequence continues at coordinate 281,074,054 of OZ002741.1, read as the reverse complement.
GTGAAATAGTGTGCGAATATTCTGACCTGGACCAATACGAAAATCGTACGCACGTCTTAGGCAGAAACAGCACAGATAATCGGAAGCTGTTGACAGTCTGGCTGCTGGGAGGCAACTGACTGATTGCTGCGGTACTGGCTCAGTATATATTCCTTTCTGGTCCGGTTCTATCTGTCCGGATGGACACGGCTGGTACTGATGCTGGACAGATCTATTTTACTGATCTTCAACTGGTACTACTGGTACGGGAGCTTGGGCTTGCTCAAGCGCTGGAACTGGTCTGGTACTGGTGGTCTGCTCTGTTCGAGCTCTCGATCAAGACTGATTTCTGGCAGCAGCGGCCCCCTTTTTATATGCGCGGTCAGCAGTGTTGCAGTGCGCAATCGGCCTGGCGGCGCTGACTTGGTCGACTGGCTTCTTCGATCAGCATCGTATAGGCACATGATACTCTGTCATGCCCTGATCTCGTGATCGACTCTGGTATTTCTGTGGGGAAAGTTTTATTATTAATCTGTTCTACACCAATAATATAGAATCTGGCGTGTTTATTTCTCTATTTGTAAGAAATAAATCATGTACAATGATAGGAGTTTATATTATTGTAGGAAGGTAGAAGGGAATGGGAAGGTAATATATGTGATCAGCATGTAACTTCGTTACAGGTATAAAGATACATATGCGCTGTGCAGTGATTAAATAAAATTCATCAATACTACAAAACAATTACGAGCTAAGCAATGCAAGAGAGAGAGAAAAAAAAACAAAGACCCCAAATATGCGTCACCATTACTAAACAGAAAGGCTTGCTTGTTTAATAAGCCAACAAAAGTTACTGTTGGAAGCCGTGAGTTGAATGCTGCTTGGCAGCTGATTACACCTCCGAGCACCCTGAACGAAGAAAGAGCGCTCACCATATTGAGTCCTACACTGAGGAATAAAAAGATTTTCATGTCTGGTCGATTGCAGGAATTGTAGTAAATAAGCTTGTGCAGAAATTGCAGGCTGCGAAAAGTGAAATGCGTCTCTAATTTGCAACCAAAACAAAGCTGGCATATAATTGGCTATTTCTTGGATTGACACACGAGAACTTCGAATTAAGTTCAACAACGCCCAAATTCATTACAGAATCCCTATAAGGAAGTGTTACCCTGTTTAATAGAATGGGAGGAAGCATACTTGAGTCAATGCTATTTCTGTAAATTGCTAGGCAGTTTGATTTACTTGGATAAAGTGTTAAACTATTTTGTAATGACCACTCATGAATGCGTTGGAGATCGTCAATAAGTCGGAGATAAATTTGCTCGTCACCCGCATAGAGATGTACAGAGGCATCCAGCACTACGTCAGGATGATCATTAATATATAAACAGAACAGTAGAGGCCCCAGTACGGATCCCTGGGGTACGTCACAGCTAAAGAACTCAGGCTTGGCATTGTTATTCTTGATTCGAAAAATTTGACTCCGTCCTAACAAAAAGTTATTTATCAGTTTAATAGCCGACGAATAAGAACTGATAATTTTGTTATTAAATGTGAGTGATTTATAGAGCCAAAAGCTTTCCTAAAGTCGTGCAAGACAAGTAATGTAAGGCAGTCCTCATCTATGGACTCATGTATATCAGAAGTTACCTTCAATAATGCAGTCTCACAACTATGAGAAGGACGCAATCATGATTTTCAAATATATAAGCTTTTCGAAGATTTTATTTAGAAAGCAAAGCAGACTGATTGGACGAAAATCTTCCATATATGAGGCAGAAGACTTCTTTGGAATAGGAACAACAAGAACCTACTTCCAGCGCGCTGGAAACTGTGAAGTTGTAAGCCAGTAATTAAATGTATGTATGTATCCTACAGCATTTGATTTAATTACATGTAATGCTGATAACACTTCAACTTCATCAGCGCAGTAAAAGGCAAACCCATCAACAAAGAAGTCATCTATCATGGGACTGACTGAGATGAAGTAGCTGCGGTTAATGCAAAAAATTTATTGAGCTCACTTGGATCAATATTTATCTCAGATGATTCCTGACCGAATACACCCAAGTTGCAGATATTCTTCTATATGGTTCTAGGAGGATGATTGGTATTTAATTTATCTCTGAAAGAGGCACTCTGTGCGGATCGAATTAAAGTCTTAACTTTGTTGTGGACCTTTTTGTACCTGGAAAGCATCACAGAACAACGCGTCAGTCTGTATCGGCCAAAAAGGAAATCTCTCTCAACCATAATATGACGAATCTCACTAGTTAACCATTGACATTTGGAGGGCACGAAGGCTTTGAATTGGAATCTAATTGTTGTAAAGATAGGTCAGTGTTTGTAGGAGAGAGTCGACTTTGAGATCAATAGAGTTGGATGTGTAAGTACCATCCCGAATCAATTCGCGGCACTCAGCACGAAGGTCAACATAATCAACACGATAAGTAATGACCGGTTCATTTGACAAGGGTTTCGATCTAAGGTTATAGTTTAAAAAAAGATAGTCATGGCGGAATTCACTGGGAGGCCTATTTTGACTATGAAATTGAACTTTGTCGTAGTCAATTGTGAGCATATAATCAAGCTGCGACGGGTTTGGTGTATTTAAGTAGGTTGGTTGATTATTGATTTTTTCAAGGTTTAAAGTCTGGAATAGATATTGTAAGTTATCTGATAATGCGTTGTCGCCGAGAGAGTTCACATTCAAATCGCCAGAGAGAGAGACATTACGATTTCATAAAATGAATGGTGATATAGATTCTTTAAACTCTGTAACTGAATCAATGTTGAAGCAATTAAAAGGACAGTAAGTATTAACAAGAACACACTTATCAAGACCCGTATCTATCTCGACACAAAAGAATTCAATTTTGTCACCGGGAGAAGAGGAGTAAATAACAGATGCTTTTAAGGAAATATGCACGTAGACAGCAACTTCTTCTCCATTACGACCGACACGATCATTCCGAAAAATACTGTAATTGGGTAAAGACAAGTTTTGTGAAGAAATATTTTCATTCAACCAAGTTTCACAGACAAGTATAGCATGAGCCTATGATTCAGAGAAAATTTCCTGCAATAGATCGACCTTGTTACGAAGACTTCTAGCGTTGAGATAGGTGAGATTTAATCCATTATATCGAGAAGAAAAAAAAAATTGATAGGTGCCCTCATCACGGCCAGCGATAAAACGTTTCTGATCATCCAAAATCATCTGCACACAGAAACCAACAGATCTTCAAGAAGGGAAAGCTCCACTCAACATAACGCACATCAGAAGTAATAAGATGAACAGCGAAATATAAAGAATTAGAAAATTAAAGCTAAGAAGTCTACCCATTACGTAATATAAAATATGTATATAAAACAAATCAGAATTAAGAAAATTTGCAATAAAGGAATTAAATAATTAAATAAATTCAGAAAAATTCAAAAATTCGAAAACAATCACAAAAAAAAGAAAAAAAAAAAAGTCAGATATTATTCCTCTGTATTAATTGTTTCGCCGATCATATTAAACAAAACGTCCAGTGCTGGAACTATAACGGGTGGATCATCTGATTTGACACAAATATAAACATTTCCATGTCAGGTAAAAGTAGAGTGTATGCGATTAGTATCTGTAGCCGCTGTAGTGAAATCTCAGTACAGGCGTGTAGAGTCAACCAACATAGAGAGCGGAGCAACAAAATATATGGTTGAAAATACTGCAGTTGCTCCCACCGAAAATTCTCTTAGTCGTACTCTTAGTCGCTGATACTGTGCCAAGATACCCAGGGAGTTTCTCAGCTGTCACAAACGTAAACAAATCTTAAATAAACAAATGTTTCATCGTTTTTGTTATTAATTACAATTTACAAAATAATATTTTATAACTATACTTGCTTAGAAAATGATTTCCCACGTATATTTTGAAAAGATTCAAATTCTTTCAAATTAGGCAAACTTCGTTTGACAGCTGAAAATATATTTGTCTCTTTCTTCAATATAATTCTGACCTACTCTAAAAAAAGCCACGCTCATGCACAAGAATTTTACAGGAATCAACCCCTCCTGTTGTCTCTATATTCTAAGCTCAGAATATTCGCTTTGTAATATTGGATTGTCACATTCAATTAAATCCACTTCTGGGACCGGATTCAGTAACTCGGAGAGTTGTGGAGTTTGGGAGATCAGAGCTCTTTTGCCACTTAACACTCCACTCGGAGTTCTGTAACTCGTGGAATTTGTATTGAGATTGAACAAACTCTCTATTGCACTCGGCAAAACTCTCTTCTGTGTTAGTTGTAGAGAAGTAAGAAAAATATTTCTCAACTGATAGTATTGTGTGCTTTTATTGTCCTTTGTGAAGGTACCTATGTACCTAGGACTTTCAAATTGAATTATGGATTCACTGCATATTCTGGCTATGTTTACAAAAACAAATTATGGACATCCTTGCAATACTTACAGAGAAATAAGGATTTTGGTGTCTCAAGGTACCCGCTAATAATTGTAATTCACGCGAAAATGGTCAATTTGGTCGCCTTCCAGTACAGAATAGATGCTATAAAAATTTTCAATGTGCACGTTAAAGCTTGTATATGGGATGAAATCGCATCTAAATTTTGTCTCCTAATTAGATATGTAATTAGTTTTTCAGTCCGGTAAATAGCTTTGGAGATAACTGCAAAAGAACACTGTAAATATTTTTCAACTAGAATTTCAGCAAAACGTCACTAGAGTGGACATCCTAAACTTTTCAGGTAATATTCTAGTGAAAATGTGTACACTAGAAAACTAGTAATAAGTTTTACTGGTTGTACGTTTTGTTATACTTGAAATTTTGTTCAAATTACTAGAAAAGCGGTTTGTAAATATTATTCTATTTTTCTAGTGTACTGAAACATTTTTTCAGTGCAAATAGTTTGAAAATAAGTTCTTCCTTTACTGAAATATCAGTATGAAAAGCTAGTATCCTAGTAAAAATTTGATCAAAATATTTTTGACGGTGAAATTCACTAGAATCTTAGTTCTGGTTACTGGACTAAATTATAGTTCTTACCGTCTACGATTTGTAGAAGGTAAATAGCAGAAACTAACGCATAAAGTCGTTTTCTGATTGGGGGCTCTCCAATTGTGAAAACGAAATTGGAAAAGTTCGTATTCACAGACTTTTACATAATGTATTCCTACATAAAGTGTTAATTTGAATCAAAGTTTTCAATAAAAAGAAACCAACTATGTATAGAAAAAAAAAACTTATTATATTATGGTCATTTAACAAAATGTATTGTTATTGAAAAAAAAAAAATTGTATTCGTTAAATTTTATACATAAATACTAAGAGACAGGATCTAATGTTTTATAATAGCGAGATGCATTCGAAAAAGTTGTAAAATTTCGATAATTGTGGAGCAAATTTAATATTTAATACATATTCTATGAATAAATTGTCAACTACACAGCAAAGTTTACCTAATAATAAGTTAAGAAGCTGTAGAGCAAAATGGGCAAATTTCTGGTGTTTTTTAGAATGAAACAACTAATTTCATATACTTTCGTCTTTTGCATGAATGGGGGAAAAGAACTTGTCTATGCACTACTGTAGTGCAACTGAGACAACGAGTTAAAAACAAAAATCGAGAGAACGTAGAATTACCCGAACGACAAAATCTTATTAAATCCCTCAAAATCCTTTCAACCTATTCATAATAATGTACTTCGGGCCACACTACTTCCCATTTTTAAGAAAAAGATAAATTTCGCTTTGGCCCAGATGCTGAAAGGAGATGTAAAATTCCTCTCAAATGAAATTCTCATTTTTCCCGAAAATATCAGAGAATTCAGCATGAGTTCTCCCACTTAATCTCTTCATAGCAAATCGAATGTAAACAGAAACACATGCTGTTCAAATATCATAAGATTACAGCAACAACATGTGTCCTTCTAGTCATTTTACAACAACAACATGTGTCCTAACATTATCACTATTTCATGAAAACCTGTTTTCACAAAAGCGCGGGAGCATTTTATGAGAGTAAAACGTGAAAACTCCGCCCCTTCTCATTTATTTACGAAAATGAAACATTTGCCATTCTGTTTCGGTGCATGCAACTTGCGCTTTCACATTTTTTATCTTTATTCATAAAATTTTTAAAGAGAGTTTGATTTTTTTTTCGATTTTTTTTCTTTTTTCCTTCCTTTTCTTGCCGTCTGCATTTTAGATGTAAAACACTCGGATATCTCACCAGCTTCTTAACTTATTATTAGGTAAACTTTGCTACACAGGCACGGATCTAGCATTGTAATTAGGGGGGGGGGGTCATCTTACAAATTAAATCGAGCAAAAAAAAAAAAACTTCCAACGCCGTAAGTCGGTTCGCATAGCCACCGACTTGGAACGAAATCCGCCTTTTTTTTTTACAAAAACTAATTTTTTTAATAGAATAGGGTGCAAACTGCAGAAGACATTCAAACCAAACTTCTCTCAGTTTTACACACCGGCATATATAATATGGACTGCTCGATATGCTATTTCATGCGGGTACAATTTTTTGTGTCAAAAATAGTTCATACGTCGGTGCCAACATTGAAAAATCCATTGGCGGAAAGTTGAAAAGTGAAACCTCTCGAATTTCTATTAACCCAAATAATTAATTTAAAAACATTTATTTCGACAAACCCACTTATTTATTTATTGTTTACAGCCCTTTCTCAGTTCGCACGTTACATAGAAAAGTGACCCAGCTCAAAAAATGCAACTTTTCAGGAGAGCGAAAAAACGAAAAGCTGTACATAGAATTAATTCTAGCTTAACGTAGTAATTGTTTGCTAAAAATAGTCTGAACTCTTAAATTTGTTAGTACCTAAATTTATTTCTGAAGATTTATATAAAAGAAATTTTAAGTTTTTGTTACCGCAGTTGGCGAGGTGAGCTGTTAATCCAGCATCCTCTTAAGTTGTGTCGCTTTTCTTTGTTGCGAAATAAATATTTTTACACGTTTTTTTTAAGTGGCACAACTCAAAATACGATTTTTAAGAAATAAATTCCATACTTTGAACTTTGTGGAAAAATGTCATAACTCATAATAAAATTTGTAAGAAATAAATGCTGTTTTGTGGAAAAGTGACACAATTTAAAATAATACTGTTAAAATGTCGAAAACATAAGTATTTACGTTTGTTATGAATATCGTCACAACTCATAAAGTGACACTGACACACTGTTCTATGAAGAATATCTCTGTTTTTAAGTAACAGAAAAGTGACACTACCGCTATCTAGCGGCAAAAACAATCAGATAGAAATATGCCAATTTCATGGTGTAATTAACTCAAAAACGACAAATTTTGAGTTAGGTCACATTTCTATGTGACGTGCGATTTAGTAGTTGGTGCTTAGATCAAAAGAGAACGCTATATAGAAATGGGCCCACTTTCTGCAGTGTATTTCTATGGACGTAGTCAGTCCATATTTTAAATGTCAGTGGTTTTACATAAGAACGCTGCAAATATCTTAGAATGTTAGGAGTGTTACATGCCAAAATTACCTGAAAAGGGGCTTATCTCTCTTTAAGGCGAAGAAATTGCCATCAGCAATTGATTCAAATCCCTCACTTAAAAACAAAAAGTATTTCCCATAGAACGACTTGGGACAAATAAAAGTTTTAAATTTCAACTCAAGTCGTTTCAATAGAAAAAAGCCCCACGACAAATTTTACCTTCAGTAAGATTTGTCGAAAATAAAAATACGATATGTATGTACATATATACCTACATACATATCGGGCGCATAAAATTTACTCGGTGAAGATTTAAACGATCAAGTCTTCACCAAAAAGCCTCCTTTCAGCAAATTGTCGCGAGCGGCATACACTGTGGGTGCAACAATGTATGCACGATAGCAAGACGATGGTTTGATATTTATGAAAATATCAAATTTCATTTCAACCTTCGCCCGCCGCGGTAGGCTGAACACTAATTGTAAACAGCTAAAGAAAATAGAAGTTGCGATAAGAAAAAAAAAATAAACGTTTTGTGAAAATAACCATAAGAGGAAGTTTGTGAAAGAAAAAGTTTGTGAACAAAGCAAAAGTAAAAAAAAAATATATATAAATAAAATAAAAGTGTGCGAGTTGTCTTAATCATAGCTTCCTGAAACGGCGTAGAGTGATTGCCTTCGACTAAGGTAAACCCCGAAATATAACAGGAGTTAAGACTAAGTTAAGTTAGGGCTCTGATGTGGTAGCGAGGGAGTCTGTTTCGTGGCTTGGGAAGTGTTTCTCTGAGGTGCGAAACCCAAATTCCGAGAAAAACCTATACACATACATCACATGCATACAATAGCATTCATTGAAATAAATTTTTATTTTTTTAAGTTTCGGAATAAAGTTTTTTTTTAAGTTGAATTATATAAATAAAAAAAGTATAAAATAAAAAAAATTATTTTTTCAAATAACTCAATTAATTAAATATTTTTTCTCAAATTTAGGGGGGGGGGGGATCATGACCCCCCCCCCTGGATCCGCCCCTGGTCTTCCTGTGGTAAAATGTCAGTTATAAAGTTAAAATGATCAAAAAACAACTACACTACTCGATTACCGGTTTCTTCCTCTTTAATTTGATACCAAACATGACGTATTTTGGGCAACCTACATCCCCAAAAGACCCTCCCCCAGAAATTGTTCATCTATGTTCTTGTACTCTAGACCCTAAATCTATAGAAAAAAAAGCCCCAATGCTCTACGAACCTGCCACACAGAGTTAGCCGTCTTTCAATATTTCGATACTTCTCACGTTTTCTTCAACTCCAAAAGTATGTTAGAGAATCTCGAATAGAAAGTTAGGGACTTTTAATCGGGGAAAGCGAAAATTCTCATCTCCCAAACTCCCAAACTCTCCTGCGCAGATAGATTTTCAGCAGGTATTTGAGATACACTTTTCTATTTCTGTACCGGCTAAAGTGATTATTTTCAATCAATCTAGAATAGAGTATTTTTATATCCTAGAAGAAATTTCATTGTCTGTCCGTCTGTTTGTTTGTCTATCCATCTGTTTGTCTGTTATTAAGTTGAGCTGAAACTTTGCGGGTTTTTTAAAAAAAAATCCAATTCAAAAATGGGATAAATCTAGTGACCCTTTCGTAGAGTTGCCATACAAAATTTTCGGTTTTCACTGTATATTTAGACATTGTCTGACAACCTATACCGACGTACAACGCTATAATTTTATATATTACATTTTCATGTAAATTTTTGATTAGATTAGGCTTAAGTGGGACCAGTGGAGACCTTTGTACTGTAGCTATCCATTGGCTTATTGTGCACCGCTTTCTTTATAGTTCATCCAACAATCCCACTCTTCCCAGGAAGAGCAGTATTTTTTTAGGGAAGATTCTTATTTTAAAGTATAAGCCACAGGCCTGAAATCAACCATGTACAATGGCCTCGCATGAGCATAAAACGTGCTTCGTGTTTCTTCCTGTTCGAGACATAGCCTACATATGTACATCCTGGGGTGATATACCTATCTGATGTTTGACTTTGTTTAGTTTGCAGAGTTCGCTTGGGACTCCTGTAATAATTCTGAATTGATTGCTAGAAGTAAATCGGACAACCCCTTTTTGCCGTTGCATACAAAAATTGAGATTTTTTTACGTATACTGTAAAAACGATCAGTCCTAGACGGTTTTAATGTTCTGAAAAGGTCTTCAGAATATGAAATCCTGTAAAATTGGGTATAACCATTTTTACTGTTTGACGAACCGTTCTAGAGAAAAACCACCTTAATAATAAAATTTGCACATGAGGCACCCATATGAATCGTAAGAATTGGTCTTAGACCAATTCTAGTTTTTTTTTTTCTCTTCCCAAACTAGGATAACGCTACGTGTACTGTCAGAGTCTAGTTTATTCAAAATCTTTTTGAAAATACTTACTCTCTTACTCTCGAAAGTCGAAATGATACCATGGACAAGCAATTGGATCAATGATGTTGTAGGTGGTGGTAAAAATACAACTGTCACATAATTATGAAGTAAATCTCTAACTTTGTCAATCAGTAAAAGTACTTTAAAGCACAGATTTTTTTCTGCCTATAAAGTTCAATATAGGGCACAAAATGATTGTAGGTATAACCCATCCTCGAAATATTTCCACTTTATTCAAGCCTTTCATCGGGCTTGGATTTTAGAAACGATTAATAACCATAAATTTCATCAGACAATCACCTGTGGCATTGTTACATAAAAGAACAGAAATTCGTTTCTTCAACCGTTCTAAACCCATATTGTGTAATTCGAATGCCGTGTAAATTGAGGGCTAACAGATGCATTCAGAAGTAAATGGATTGCAATAGCTATAGATTTCCTTAATGTCACTTTAGTATTTGGTGCAAAACTAACTTTCATAAATAACACCGACAGTATTAAAATTAATTAAGAGACGAAACCCAACTATAGTAATGGTCCACGGAAGCTGCTTTGTCGATATACATACGCATAAACTCCCAAAGAACGCAATACTATCGAAATATTTTTGCTTGAACAACTTCTCCCCGATTCACTATAAATCAATTTTCATCGGCGAATTAGACTTGGAGGCGCTATATACCGGGTCGGCTGAAAACATTTTCAACAGATACTAACCAAAAAACATGATGTAGTACAAGCGTAAAGTCACCAAAAAGATTACTAAGAAATCCGAAAAGCCAAGACAACGCTGAAGAAAGTAGAAAAGATACAAGAGACTGTCGGACCCATCGGGATATAATCTACGAGCAACAACAAGTTGAAACACAACACGACAAATTCACGGATGCTGCCGGTATATTAGGGTGTTTAAAGAGTCCCTTTTTTTCTCTCCTTCGGATTGCTGCTGGTTGCCGAAAGTGCAGGGAAGCATAAAAAATCATAAGTCGGCGGGATCTAAAAGTAGGAAACACGGGGTGGAACTAAGATTGGTTTCATAAATTATGCACGTGTGGTAACGAGTGACACTTTTACGCGCTTGGATGATCCTTAGTACACGAAGGGATTTTAGTGTTCATCACCGATGATTAATTGGCTCGAAAAATTGGCTTTTTTATACTTTTACAATTGATGAGATTGTTTGTCTGCGATTTTGTATAATTATGGGATAATTAAAGAATATCTAAATGCTTTAGGCCAAGTGTAAGTTTCTACTTCAAAACGACATCGACTCAGCTTACTAATCTATTTAAAGCAGACAATCTCATGCTCTTCGGAAAGTAAGTATTTCTGACAGCTATAAATCCCTCAACAAACAAATAATCTTGTTCATTATCCACTGAAAATAAATATATTTCCGTTGAGTTTTCACACAATTAGAAGTTATATTTCAAAACAAGTAAGACCAATTCTTATGATACCCTAGATGAATGCCCATATAAAATTTCGTATGGTCACCAAACTATGCAAGTTTGATTTCTGAAGTGGTTTTTCGCATATATTTCTAGAACGGCTCGTCGGACAGAAAAAATGATTATAACCAAATTTATAGGATTTCGTGTTCTGAAGAAGATTTTAGTACAATAAAAATGGCCAGGACTGATCGTTTTCACAGTATTCGTAAAAAACCAAAAATTTTATATGGCAACACCGGTTGCTCGATTAATTCCATTTTTTAAATTTTATTTGCTATTACTATGAAAAGACCATGTATCAAATTTCAGCTCTCAATGACAACGCGTTCTCAGGCAGTGTCCAAATATATAGTGGAAAACGAAATTTTTGTATGGCAACCCCACGAAAGAGTTGCCCGATTTGTCTCATTTTCGAACTTAATTTTACTTTTTTTTTAAGTCCACGCATAAAATTTCAGCTTTCGAAGTACATGCGTTCTCAATTCAACTGTGCGTTACAAACGGAATAACAAGCTCAGTATACCCTTTAGAGTTCATCTAGGGTAGAATAAGGGAAGCAAGTTAATAGATTATATAATTGTAATATAATCCTATGGTCAGAAGAGAACAGTCTTCTTCCTTTGATGAAGCATATTAGATAATACTGATATATGTTTTAAAACTCATCTTCTTGCCATACAAGAATTCCGTTTTTCACTACATATTTTATTTGGACACTGCCTGACAAAGCGTCGATGTATAGATAGTTGAAATTTTGTACATGGCATTTTCATTGAAATAGTAAATATTATTTCAAAAATTGCTAAATCGGCAAACCCTTCTTGGTGTTGCCATATAAAAATTTAGGATTCTTACGTATGCATACTGTGTGCAAGGCCATATATACATATATGTAGATCACCATTGGGAGGGGTTTAGCCTAGTAGGCTAATACCCTTTAGAGACGAAAGAATAACTGAGAATTAATGTGAACTCCATAACCCGAATTGAAATGATGATAAATGTCAATCGAATAGTACGAAACAATCAAAATTATATCAGTATGTAGATATACGCACGATAAAAGTCGTCGCAGTATGCTAAAGCAACCAAAAAAATTACATTCAGATATAAGAGGATCGAGGTGTTGCCCGCTAAAAGGCGGTCAGTCCTGCTAGAGGGTTAAGTATATAATTTGTGATGACATTCCAATTGAATTAACAAATTGTATTCATCTATAAGTGCAATATTTAGATAATTAAGCTCACGGTAATTCTCAATTAATGCTCTGTGGGTCTGCATTATAAGACTTCCGAAATTTAAAAAGTTCTGTTTGAAAACATGTTTTTTAACCTTAGTTTTATTACAGATATTTACAGGGGCGGATTTGATCACTTGGCCGCCCCCCTACTCCCTGTAAAACACGAAAAATTGAATGATCTATATCCAGTGAAGGGACCCCAGGCTAGAATTAGCGGAGTAGGCTGCCTCATAAATCGGAGTAGATTTGAAAAAAATGGAGTAGAATTAAAAATAACACTTTCCAACGAATTATTTTATTTAAAAAAACGAAAAAGTATAAAAATGTAATGAAATACCCACAACTACAAGAAAAAATCGTCACCCCCTAAATCTGCCGCCCTAGGCCCGGGCCTACTCGGCCTATAGGGAAATCCGCCCCTGGATATTTAAGAAGTACATTCCAAGAAAAAAAATACAAAGGCCACTTTTTATAAAAAAACAAAAGAAAAGAAAAATTTACAGAAATAAATTTAATCTTTTCCTTCTTGCCGTGAAGTGGGAAAGTACTTCGCATTCATTTCAATTTTAACATTGTGATGAACGCTTAGCAGAGCGTTTTTATTGCCGGGGCCAAAAGGCAAATTAAAAAAAAAAAAAATAGTAAAACAAAAAAAAACAATTTATCTTTTAGGACATTTTAAATGTAATTATCTAAAATGACCAAAGAGGTAAACAAATAATGTTTTAAGCTATTTAAATAAAACCAAGCGGCACTCATGGAAAATATTAGTTACCATATTGTAATTAGTTATAACAAAAGTTATTGTTTTAACGACGAAAAAAAATTAGAATTAGATTTAATATTCCTTAAAAAATGTCAACAAAATTTAAAATACCACTGATATTAAACTACGGTGTATCAAACTAAGCTGCCATCTACCATAACGCATATACTGGACTGCTTATTTGCTTACGCTATTTTGCACACGTTTTTCCTGAGTTGCTTTACCTCAAAGGGCCACCGAAGAGAGTTATAAAAAGACAACACCAATGCTTGTGAGCCGAGACATATAAAGAATTGTGGGTAAAAATTTCTCTTGTCAGGCTACAAAGATGGAGGGGGGTTGAACCCCTCAAACCCAGTCTTTAAAGTCCATCGAAATTCTAAATAAACAGAAAAATTTCATCAGAAATGAATTCATTGCATTGACACATACAGGGTGTTTACCCCATGGTGTATGGCAGCGAGGGGGCTTTGGAGTTACAGGATGCTTAAGAAAAAAATGTAGTTTTTCACAAAGCACCCTGTATATCAACTAGCCCCGTACCCCTCCTCACAAAAGTGTTGGTGGTTTAAACTAAAAATTTCTGATTCTCTTATCTGTTTTCTCAATTTGACCTCTATTTTTTTTAACAAAAAGGTGGTTAACATAACTTTTTCATAAAAACTATAGACTCTCCTCTTTAGTTTAACGTATTTCACCTTATTAATTACGGGGATGCAGACAGGATTTCTGCCTCTCATCTTGTCACGCTGACCTATGAGATCTCTTGTGACATTACCCCTTGATGCCCTAGGGCGCCCATTCGAATTTAAGGTCTTTGATGAAGCCTATAATATTCTTTAGGGCCATTTTTCCGATATCCTCTGGCAGTGGAGATGCCTTTCCTAGATGTCTTAGCCTTATGCGGCACAGAGCTTCACAGTCACATAGGACATGTTCAGCGGATTCATCGCCTTCCATACAGAATCGACAGGTCTCATCATTGACCGTACCCATCTTCGTAAGGTGGTATATAAGTGGGCAGTGCCCAGTAAGTAGGCCCGTTATGAGACTTAGTTCCTTCCTGCTGAGTGTGAGCAATTCTTTGGTCCTCTATTGCGAGTACTTTATAAACTTCTTCGCTTGTCTCAGCCCCCGGGGTATTTTCTCAGTATTCATTCTTAGTTTTGTCCTCCCAAAGCCTCCTTCCTTTGCAAGGCGGTCCGCAATCTCGTTTCCCATAATGCCTTCATGTCCTGGTACCCAAATCAGTGTCACCCTATTTGTCTCGGCCAGTTGCTTTAAGACAGTAAGACAGTCCCAAACCAGTTTTGACTCAAAGGTAAATGAGTTTAACGCTTTAAGTGCTGCTTGGCTGTCTGATATTATGTAAATATTTGCTCCACGCATATTTTTATGGATTATTTTGCGGCGTAGAGTTCTATCGCGTGTATTTCTGCTTGCTGCTTGCCCCAGTGCCCTCGCGAGATGGCACCTTGGCCCGTATATGCCCACGCCTGCTTTACCTTTCATTTTGGATCCATCCGTATACCATTTAAGAGATCCTTTTTCAAAGGGTAGGTCCCCAGTGTGCCACTGTTGACGGTACCCCACGATCACCTTAAATGGTGTTTCAAAGTTATGGCCTTTCGGCATAACGTCTGAAATTGGGTTAGCCATCGGGTCCTCTATGAAATCCTGGAAGACTTTCAAATGGCCAACCAGATTACTTGTACTTAGGAGGTTTGCCCTTTGTAGTCTAATTGTACTAAGTATGGCCTAATCCCTAACATGCAAATGTAAGGGTAGCAGGTCCAACATAGCCTCTAGGGCCGCAGTTGGGCAGGTACGATTGGCACCGGCCACTCCTAGACATGCAAGCCGTTGTAGTTTTTGCAAACTAGCTTGAGCTGTCTTTTGTTTTGTTTTTGGCCACCAAACGAGTGAGGCATATGTGACCATGGGTCTTATAATAGATGTGTATGACCACAGAGTCATTTTTGGTTTAAGACCCCAAGTTTTGCCAAAAAGTCTGCGGCATGTCCATGTTGCCACTGTAGCTTTATCCAGTATTCTTTTTAAGTGAGAGTTCCAGGTTAGTCTGTTATCTAAGGTAATACCTAGATATTTGACTTCCTTTGAGAATTCCACTACTGTTCCCTAAGGGGATGGCGCTTTTAGGTAAAGCTTCCTTTTTCTCGTGAATGGAACAACTGTTGTCTTATCAGGATTGGCTCGAAGTCCCATTATTTGGCACCAGTTGCAAACTATGTTTAGGGCATTTTGCAATAGATCAGAGATTATCTGATCATGTTTGCCCCTAATTGTAATGGCCAAGTCATCCGCATATCCCTGATTGTCATATCCGGAGTTTGTTAGCTTCTGTAGGAGATCATCCTTCGATGTCTAGGAATGCGCATAGGGCAGTATCTTTATCCTTTACTGTCTTTTCTAGTCCTAGGACAAGACTATGTAGGGCAGTTGTGGTAGCCTTTCCTGCTTGGTAAGCATGTTGATTTGGGTGCAGCGGTGATCGCTTGAGTGCACCGCTCCTAATATAGTTGTCTAACACTTTCTCCATTGTTTTGAGGAGAAATGAAGTTAGACTGATAGGACGGTAGGATTTGGGTATTGCGGGTGACCGCCCTCCCCCTTTAGGTATGAATGTTACCTTAACTTCCCTCCACGTCCTTGGTATATATCCTAGAGTATAACTTGCTCTAAAGATCTTAATGAGATTTATCAGTATCTCTTCTAGCCCTTCTTGAAGTAGGGCTGGAAAGATGCCATCAGCTCCAGGCGATTTGAATAGCTTAAAGGAGTTGGCGGCCCATTTGACTTTCCTTGGGGTGAAGATTCTGCCAGAGAGACTTTTAATCATGTTGGACAGCGATGGCTTAAGCCAAGGTTTAATAAATATGTATTTTAGTTTAACAGATCAAGGCTTAAGTAATATCACTGACTTCAGGCAAGCTTAGCTTAAGGCCGTCATCTCGAAGGCTTAAGCCTCAGACGTTGCTGTGAAACGCATAGGAAATTATTGCGAAATATATATTTGCCTAAATATTATAATTTCTATTATTAAACGAACGTGCATATTTCAGAATTTATACTTTAAAACTAAATTGACATTTTCCAAACGAAAAATAGTTATCTAGTTAGCAGTTTTAAGTACCGTCTGGCAGGTAGTATCAGCATTCCATTTGACATTTTAGGAAGAAACCAAACAGTTTAAGATAAAAATGAGTTATGTATCTGATGCAGAAAATATAAGCGACGAGGAAATGTATAATATAATATCGCAAAGTATGACCCGTGAAAAAGTATAAGAAGGTACCCGCAACATTTCGAGAAATGGGATGACGTTGATTTTTATTCTCGGTTCCGACTGTAGACACATTCGGCTATGATGATTTATGTTGTCGCAACATTCAGCAACAATGATTTTTTGGTTTGATATCCTTTCAGATAAAAACCATAATAAACTGGTAAATAAAAAGTTCTTTTCGCTTTATTTTTAATCCACAATGGTAATTTTCCTTTACAAAAATTCACAATTACAGCAGTGCTGACAATTTAAAAATTTTCATCTGCGGTTTAACTAAACCTCAGCTTACCGAGTACTGTGAAACCGAGTAAGCTTAAGTTCTGGGCTTAAGCCACACCTGTGACTTAGCTAAGTTCTGGTTTAAGCCTGGACTGTGCGTGGACTGTCATTTTAAAAATATCAGCTAATTTCGGAGTGACCTGAATAGGTTATGAGCTAATAACTGTTCAACGGTTACAGATAGCACATAGGGTGTAATACTTCAAATTAAAGAGGAGAGTATAGAGTTTATAGTTTTTATAGAAACAAGTTATGTTAACTACCTTTTTGAAAAAAAAATAGAGGTCAAATTAAAAAGAAAAAGTAAGAAAATCAGAAAGTTTTAGTTTAGACCACAATAACTCTTCAGGGGGGAGAAGTATGGTACTGGTTAAGCACCCGCTGGAAAGGCCATGAAGTTCTGCATAGAGTCGGCTTCACGGTGACCATACACCTTGTAATTTTTACGATACATTGTATTTTGTGAAAAATCTCTTTTTTCTTAATCACCCTGTAATTCCGGAATATTTTATATGCCCCCTCCCCCATTGCCATACAATTTTTGTTTGTCTAGCTGAGCACTATCACCTCCTGGTGCATTGACTACCATGGAGGAAACACACAGTATTGCTGTCGATAAATATTGTCAGATTATTTTCATAATGTATAAAATTCCTAATTGGAAATATTTCCATTGCTAGATAAAATAATTTTATACTCTTTCATCATCAGTAACGGTAGGATTCTTTTGTTCTCATCTCTTTTGTTAAATCAAAGTTGACATGAATTGTAATTAAACCGATCAGTCATTTTTAGTCTAAAAGTCGTGAAATAAAGATCTATTTAAGTTTATTGGTTTGATTTAAAAAGTGCCCATATCTCATATGGTCAGTTCGAGATGTTTTTATTGTAGTAGAAACTTCTTCAGAATATGAAATCCTATAAAATTGGATATAATCATTTTTCTGTCCGATGAGCCATTTTGGAAATGTATGAAAAACTACTTCAAAAATCAAACTTGCACAGATGGGTACCATATGAAGATTAATATGGGAATTCAAGGTAAGGTAAGGTAAGGTAAGACATCTTAAGAATTCGTCTTACAATTAGACCAATTCTAGCATTTTTACTTGCGTAATGGAAGATTACAGTTCATCTCTGCCATTTGTCATATTCTCCGAGTGCTAAAGTATTCATTCCAGAGACAATGACAAGGTTAAGAAAGAAAACACCGCACCGAAGCCATATATTTGCAGTAGCTTTGCTTACAGGTAACTCTCTCCACAGTTCACGTTTCCTTTTTAGGGAGGCTGACTGCTAACAGATACCCGAAATGCAGATCTATGACAACATCAACCTGACCGCAAAGGTAACAGTTCTACTGGAAAAGTATACATCCAGCAAAAAACTCTCGTTGTCATTTTTTTTTTATATTATTGAGCCAATCTCAGAGGATACCCTCTGATGCAAAGCGCATGGGTAGCAGGAAGAAGATAGAGAAAGGAAGTAGTATAAAGGAAAGTAACAAAACCCTAGCAGACACATTAACCTTTCCATCCATATAAATATTCTCCACATTACCTTTGATGTCATTGAATACCTCGTATAGAAAGATATCAACACAGGTTAGACCTTGGAAGGAAAAAGTTTCCAAGTTTTCATTTCCTTATAACGGTTTTCAAGCTCATAAATGGACAAGCGGCATCATGCTGGAGCACAAATGATAAGCAGGAGGATATTATCCGCATGTGTCTTACAATAAAATAATTACTTAAGATCGTTATCTACCAGCACGCAGGGAATTATATTGGATAGAATGACATCTTACATCTAACCCGTTTCACTATCAATCTGAATGATGAGTGGTGAGTAGAAACGAACTATACAATTATTATCATTTGTCGTCTTAATGCTAAAAATGTGAGTGACGCTATAGATAACGCCGTAAAAAACGTCCACTAAAATACAATGGAAGCGACAAGAATTGTCAATCTGTAATTAAATTTATTCTTTCATTTTTGTTTTAAATTAAAAATAGAAAAAAACAAATTTAACAAATAAATTAAAAAGATTATTAAAGTAGCGACGTTTTTGGGTATGAAGAGTTTTAAAAAATAGAAGAACATGGTGGGTCCAAGCGTTATATAAAACTCGGCCGGAGTTAAGTTTCTATGGGGATACATTTTTTATTTACCTAACTTTGATATTTTCCACGACATTGTTTATTTGATGATATTTTTAATCTATCAAGTCAGACATGATTACGATAAACGTTAAAGAATACGTATGAACGCAATCCAAAATCTTAATTTTCTGAACACACCCTTTCCGTGTGACAAATTTCACTTAAATTGGACAACAACGTCGAGCGGTCTCGTCAACAATGTATTTTATACTATACATCGACGTTTAATACTGGAGACAGACTTGTAATTTCAATATTGCAATTTGCGCTAAACCGCAAGTCTGTCCCTATATACTGACAAACAGCTCGGTATACGCTTGGTGTACACTCATTATGTAATACATTGGAACTCAATATTGAAATTGAGAAAAATATACACGGTATACGAGTTTATTGCAATATGAATCTAGTTATAAACCATAATCATTTAATACATGAACCTTTTAGAACCAAATTTTATACTGCAATGTTAGCTGCAACTTTTTCTGACATTTAATATTTGACACTTGTCAAGTTGAGTTGAAGTGGCCAATTCGTTTTTATTTTCCATATAGACAAGTAATTTCACAATATTTGCTCGCATTTTGTACATGCGCCGAGCTTTGTTAAGTCAAATGACAGATTAAATGACAAATCAAGTGATAAATCAAATGTAAGCTCTCTAATTATTTCTCAGTATCATAAACCGCAAGTATGTCTCAAATTTTATATTACAATGGACATAATTGCAATATAAATATTGAAATTGCAAGTCTGTGTTCGGTATTATTAGAAACAAATGACAGCGTTTTTTACAGTGTTATTTGTCGTGTCGTTCACATCGTGTTTTAGCCTTTGAGCTAGTCGTCCACTGCCTGCGTAATGCGTATTCGTTCGAATTTTATTCGTCCGAATTCGAGCGAACTAATTCATATGATTTCAAATGCTGAGATTGAAATTGACATCGTTTATTAACGAGTATGGCCAGTTTTCATACAACTTTAGGTTTGATATAAACAGACATTATAGATGTATTGCAAGATACTTCATCATACTCTGAATATATTTCATTAACCATGTCTACGTCAAATGAGCTGGGGAGACCATTAGCTATCGGATGTATTTTGAACAAATTATGACTGCTAATAACATGCTAACGGTATTTTTTCCCGTAATACAGAGAAGAGTTAGCACAATTCATAACCCATTAAACTAATCCATTACACCAACAGCACGGCATTATAAGAAGTTATCTACAGACACCAATAAATCGATCCATTACAATACCCGAACTATGCCCATCTAACCCTAAAAATCCTAAAATTAAAAGGATGCTGACGTACTTTTCATCGCACTGAGACAAAATAAACCAAAGGATACCAATGACAACACAAGGCTATGTTACGGATCTTTTTTGGACTTTGAAGAATCATAGCTCGCTCAAAGTACATCCAATCGCGAAACTGCTTTCTGTGTTCTATTTAGCTAGTTATCTCTTATAATCCGTAGAAGAAATGTTTCGTAATAATCGTAGAATCGCTCAAAATTCATTCGTGAAAGCATTAGCGTCTTCTCCCGCTGAATTGAAATAAACATTATTAATTAAATATATTCAGAGTTTCATTAAGCATCTTTTAAGACATCTCCCATATCTGTTCATATCTGAGCACATGCAGACTGGCCACTTGAAAGTCCTAAAAGAATTCCTAGAGGATCCGATGACCAACTCAATCTCAGTCATTATGGTGAAATGCCACAACTCTGAAACCCAATTGCAGGTGATTTTAAAGGACCGTCAACAGGGGAATTCTGGTACGTATCCTTGAAAAAAGGATCTATTAAATGGAACACGGACTTATCCAAAATGATAGGTAGGACAAGTGTGGACATTTATGTTTTATGTCGAATTACCATCTCGCAGAGCCACTGTGGGCCCTCACCTATCATTTTCCGGAAAGAAACCCACGTCATAGAATTCTGCACTCGCGAAATCTTTCATAAGAATATGATGGAGCAAAATTCGTTTACCTTTGAATTTAAGCTAATTTTGGACTGTCTTACTGTCTTGAAGCAACTATAGCCGAAACAAATAAGTTTACAGGACATGAAGCCATTAAGGGCAATGGGAATGTGGGCCGACTTGCAAATGAAAGAGCCAGATCTCTGTTGGTGTGGAATCTATGGATAATGTTCAAAGATGAGAACGTAAAGATAAGAAATACATATCAATGACATGAGTAAAATAAATGTATGGGTGGTGTAGATATGTGTCTGACCGCATGATATAGTGCCCAGTCCTAATGATTTAAAAAAATATCAAATTTTACCATAGGTTTGTTTTTTACTTTCTCAATATACTCACTCTTAATTCATGCATTCTCCTAAACCATGTTAAATGCTTAAGAATGATCCTTCTAGAGTTTGAAGTGTCAATAGCTACCACAATGATACAAATTGGTGAACATATCAAAAAACAAGGTAGACCTAATGCAACATTTGAATATGAGCCATCACCTAAAACATTCAAAAGCTGGACTAAAGTCGTTCCAGAAGTCAGACTACATAGACGGTACACGAAAAAAAACAACAGAGCTAAAGATCCTCCAAGATGTCACGACAAAAATTTGTGTAAGACGATCTCGTTACATGTATGTGAGATATGTGATGACATGCTCGGAATGTATGAAATGTTTTCACTCATAAATTACCAGTAATGCTCTGCGGCTACATATGAAGACGTAATTTTCTCTGTGCTTTCTTACTTTTATAATTTTTTTTATCTGTATTATTGTTAATATAAAATGAATTAAAACGTAGTCAAGAAAAAAATCGTTCCTGAAGAGTTTAATAAATAAAAATGTGCCACCTTTTATTTGAAAATAAATATTAGCCCAAAATTCTATTCAGCTTATAAACTTCGGTAGTCTGAAAGTAAAATATTGTTGCTACAAAATAATTGCATATTGTGGGCATCATTCAAATTTGTGGATATCTTTTAACGCAAACGTAATAATTAATTAACTCAAGAGTCAATTTAGCATGAAATTATTAGAGTAACTATCCACAATAATCTTCGGCAATTATGTATGTTGCAGCAAAGTGAAATAATTGCTCATAAAATTTGCAGAGCGGAAAATCGCCAAGCATTAAATCCTGATTGCTAGCACGACTAAATGAGCAATGCCGAATTTGTATATGTGTAGGTATATATGCACTTTCTTCACTGAGAATATGTATATCCTCGAATGCATAGCTAATTAACTTGTCCAATTTGTTTCTAATTAATGATTCATCTCGTTAAAATTACCCGCGCATCGTTTCAGCATTTGAGATGCAATGACTTGTGGTTTCCTCTCGTTTTAAGTGAAGCGCAAACTAATTGGGACAAATTCTTAAGGACAACTCACAGCATCACCTCAATTTGCTTACAGCGTACGACTTCAGAACTGCTCAGCTAGACTCTATTCGATTGGGTAGGCAGTTGGAAAATTTATTTTTACGTTTTATTTTTGCTTCTAATTAAAAAAAAGCAGAAAAAAAAACGACAAAGAGGGTATCGTTCCTCTTATTCTATTAAGTGCGCGGCAATATGCCTAAATTGGGCCCACACACGTTCCACTCAAACGCGATGCTCAATCTTATGTGTATAAACCGCGATTTTAGGGCGGTCGTAAATAAATTTCATGATCCGTGCAAAGACGATTTGGGGCCAGACAAAATTTAAACTTTGAGACCGGGCCGCTATGCTGGGGCTCGTGAAAGGGTATTTTACTAAAGTAAGTAAGAGTGGCGGTTTTTGATCTCTCACATTTCGTGTCACATCTGTCAAAATTAATTCTTCATTAATGGGAGACCACTAAAAAACTGCAATTTTGTATTAAATGGATGAGCGAAGACAAATTGCCTGCTTTTATCTGTTTTGGGGTTCTTCCCCTTTAAATCAGAGTCAAAATATTTGTATTAAGTGGCGCAACAAGTCCTCTTAATTCAAGCTTTCTAGACATGTTTATTACTCATACAGCAATTTTGAAATTATTTTTAAACATTTTAATGTGGCGTGAAGCTGTTATATGTCTATGTTATTTTTGAATAGCTGTGATATGACAGGTATTTTGCACTATTATTATTTTATCATAAATTTAATTTCTTCGCCACTATGTAATTAAATAATGTTTGCATGATGAAATACATATATAACACGAAATGAGGTTTTAAATTTTGGTTCTCACTACGCTGTGAGAATACAGATGATTGGTTCAATTCTGAAAATATAGTTATTTTTTCATTTTTAGTGATTGTAAGCAATTGTCACTTTATGAGACATATTATCCTGTTGCTATATTTTAAACTCTCTATTATTTTTGTTGTATACATACATACATATATGTAATTTGTAGTCATGGTACTTTTATTACTAGTGCCCCTGCAAACAATTGGGCGAAATTCCGCCGTAGCGAAATGAACTCGAAATAGAGGAAATGCTCGTAGCTCGAAATTTCTTCGATTTTTTTAACTTAAACGAATTTTTAGCATCATGCCATAATTTCCGAGAATTCGAAATAGATGAACCGCTTGTGGATCGAAATCATTTTTTTTTAATAAGCGACGTTTTCAAGCATGCCGAAATTTCCGAGAATTCGAAATAGATGCATCGCTTATAGCTCGAAATTTCTTCGATTTGTTTGCTATATATAGAAGTTACGATACGGGTCATGTCGATTTCCGAGAAAAGTCGTTAAAGCAAATATTTTCTATTCATGAAATTGTTCTTCGCAGGCATTCTAAGTTGATATTTTATTTAGTGAAGTGGTTAGTGAAATGATCAGTGAAATGACTGGAGACTTACAAAGTGCCATATATCTTACAATAGAAAAAATGGCACATTTTACCAGTGAACTCCGTACTGGACTAGTAAAGACTAGAGCTGAAAATTGGATCCGGATTTCCTAATATATCGATATCCGGTTACCAGGATCTGCGAACTATCCGATTCCTGAGATCCGGATCTGAACTACCCGATCCAGATCCGAACTATCCAAGCTATCCGGATCCAGATTAAG
Source organism: Dioctria rufipes (assembly GCA_963924295.1). Taxonomy (NCBI): domain Eukaryota; kingdom Metazoa; phylum Arthropoda; class Insecta; order Diptera; family Asilidae; genus Dioctria; species Dioctria rufipes. The sequence continues at coordinate 281,049,911 of OZ002741.1, read as the reverse complement.
TAGAAAAGCTTCAAAATTGTATTGTTTCATTGAGAAAATGAAAATATCATGAAATTTATATTTTCCCAATGTAACACTCATTCTGGAGGAAATTTTGTTCTTTTTTTGCTTAGTCTAGATCCGGATAGTCCGGATCCGAATCCGGATAGTTTGGATTCGGATCCGGATAGTTGGGATCCAGATACTGGTATTCGGATTATCCTGATACCCGGATTTGAGCAATCGGATCCTAATTATCTCGGATAATCCGGATAGTAAATTATCCGGATACTTTCAGCTCTAGTAAAGACTTCAGTAAAACTGCGATTTTACCAACGGTAAAATTTGTTACCAAGATTTGCAAGTTTCGTACATATTTCAATGGAGTTTCTAGCAAACTGTTTGGTAGCACAATAATGATTTCTATCTTAAATGAATGGTAACGAAGAAGTCTAGTAAATAACTTTTAGTGGCGCTTTTTTTAGTTACTTTACTCTAATAGTATATGTACTTGTTTTTTCTCGTTGAAAGTTGTTAAAATACAAAACAATATATTATTTTTAATTATGTGCAAAAAACAATTATTAAAGTTAATTCTCGTTAAAAACTTTTAATTTATTTAAACTGCAAATATTGATTTTTCGTCTTAGGTACATTGTATAATTTTGTCGCATGTTGGGTTTCTGTTTTTTACGCTAGATGTCTCTAATATGGTCTGTGGTCTAGGTCTAGGCTAATTTTATATGAATTTTCTCACTATCAAGACACAAACCTACGTCTAATAAATTCTATTGCCTACAGGCTCGCTGGTATCTAAATTGAAACTTTTGCTGATTACTAACTCCTCATAAGACCCGGTTTTAAACAATGCGAACATTTTAACGATCCATTCAAATAACAGTAAAAACGTGAAAATTTCTTTAGAATAATAATAATAATTATAAATGCATAGTAAAGCAGCTCACGAATTTCTCACTTAAAAAATAAAGAAATAATTAAACCTGCATTACCTTTAGTATTTTATTTCGTATAAAAACAGTACTTAGAGGAATTAAATTTATTGTAATGGCCCCAAATACCTGAAGTAATTATGTACAAAAAACACATTTTTTTTTCAATAAGGAACGCTTTTAAAATTCCTTTGAATACGAGCTGATGACATAAGAGACAACTAATTTCTTGATGTGCCTACGTCAAAATAGTCTTGAACGAAAATGAAAAGATGTAACCTAAGAAGACAGCTAATTACCTCGACACCAGCTTGTAAGAAAAGTTCAACATATGTTCACGAGATCATGCGTATAACTTTAAGATTTAAGATGGATGATGGGTAAAAATGTGAAAGATGCTCCTGATAGTGATATGAGGGTGAACATAATTAAATATTTCATAATGAGGAAAGAATTTATACTCGCTACTGCTGGTGGATCTTTATATTGACATGTGTACCAACCAGAAGACTAAGCTGAATCAATTTCACGTTTCATGTACCGCTGGCTGGAATAATTATTTTGTCTGTAACTAGAAGCAAAGTAACTAATTAGATAATTTCGGGACATCTATCATCTTTAATAATTTTTCTATTGGAATGGAATTGGACTCCTATTGATGAAGCGAAAAAAATCTTGGGAAAATATTCTTAAAAATTAAATATATCATTAATGAGTTTTTGATTCACATGTATTTATGAAAAATAAATTTTTAAGTGAAGATTGTGGGAAATTAATTATAGAGCTGAATTTGTGTGCTTTGAAGGTAATGCCTCCTGGTTGTAACTTAATCCTAGAAAAAAAAGCTAAAATAATAAAATACTAAGAATGTTCCCTCTGTAACATCGAAATAACCTACAAAATAAAAAAATGTCGATTAGTGGTTTCTCATTACGACAAAAAAGTGACAAATGACAGATATGTTCATATGAAAAGGTGACAAAGTTTAATCTAAAAGCAACCCAGATTAAAGCATTAAAAGGATTGATTTGCTTTGATTTCAACTTGTATAAATTGGGGATGCTTTCTCGCCGTATAGAGGGTGTCCCGTAAATGGTTCGAAATCCGAAGGCTATGAATAGGTCTTACTTGGACAAATAAAAAATTGTATTGTGGAGGGGGGGGGGGGGGGGGTGGAGGAAACCTAATGGTTTCCAAGATAACGGGACTTAATGATATTTCGGTATGTTTTCATAAATTACCCAGTAACTTTTCCGAGTTACATCCTATGAAAATCGTTGAAGTTCGGGTAGATAGATAATCATTAGACCTTTCCAATGGTCCATAAATTTTTTCTCTCTCCCCTCTATTTTGAAGTCATGGCTCAACAAAGTTATGATTTTGGAATTTCAACTCGACATGAGGGACTTAAATGATTTATTATGACATTCTGAACATATTTTATTAACAATGTTTATTTCAATTAAGCGGGGGTAGTCTGGGGGGGGTGGTCAAAGTCTGATCTGGTAAATTTTGGAAAGTCTAGTACAGAATCGAATTCCTTAGGTCCTGAGAAGGTATTTGAAAGCCCACACTCCTATACTCCGAAGCTTAAATAGCCACTTCCATACACACTTTGTTAATATTTCCCCATTTTCTATTCAATGTTCGCCTCAGTTCATTACCAGCTACAATTCGTAGAAGAAAATTTTTATTTGTATACTTTTAGGGTGGTTGGTAGGAGCCCCCAGCGGGGGGGGGGGGTGGTTCCAATACCGCATGTTGCATATCAAATTAAAGGTCTCGCCGAGTATTGTCGGGAGGGATACTTTTTTCCTAATTCAGAAAGTTTTCTCGGAACTTTTTTGACGCATGTTTTTTTATACATTTGGGTCAAATACCCCGCAGTTACTACATTCCGCATATATTTTTGCAGTTCTGTCTTCCATAGCCATAAGTTCTCTGCTGTGAACTTTTTTCTCATAGGAAGTCACTTTCCACAATTTACGAATTCCGCGGAATCAAGGGAATTAGAATAGCCCACTTTTCACTCAAAAAAATCGCTCATGCTACATCCGATCGCCAAAGCTATCGCCCGCTTAATGGAAGTAATCATTGTTAATAAAATATGTTCGGAGTATCATAATGCATCGTTTAAGTTATCTCTCATGTCTGGAGATATCGAGCCTAAAGTTGTATGAAAAATGGGCATTCCCCTTTCAACCAAAGTAGGTATCCCCAGATGTTGCTCATCTTCCAACTTCGCAAGAGTTTATTTAGTATTTTGCAGGAATTGAAGAACGCTTGGCAAAACAGCAATACAAGTAAATCTTAGAATTCGTGCATACAGCGAATTTCTAAGCAAGTATTTCTACCAGGCAACTGAGCCACGTTTATTGAGAATTTTAATCGATAGTTGATTAATCGGGACTAGTCTTAAATGGTCAACAGAAAAAATACTTGAGTTTACTAGATTAGTCAATAAATAATTTAAAGCGATATGCGTACTTTCCCTGATTATGGGGTAGAATTTTTCATACATTTCCGGAATTCATAATTTCTAATCGTCTGGGAATCTTCTGTTTGGCGGTTGAAAAAGGTATTTAGATTTTTTTTCTAGTTGATTAAAATCAAAATTAATTCAAAGAAGGGAGACTGACAGAAAAAGTACTGGAGGCCAGTAGAGCATAGTTTTCACAAGCGAAGTTACTGTTCCAAGTAACCTCGGTTTCAGCCCCTCACCTCCTCTTAACATGACCGCCAGTTTACATGAACCAGTATGAAAGCGAGTTCCACGCATTTCATTTATAATAGCAACCATCTGGGGCCGGATTTTGTAATACGGAGAATTTGGGAGATGAGAATTATCGTTTTCTTCGAATAAAGCCACTCACAATTCTATAAAATGTTTGGATAATTAGGGAAAACGTGAGAGAAATGAAACAATTCCACAATTTACGGGTGACAGTGAAAGTGCTGTGCATAATAAATTTGCGGAAACAAAATTGTCTATACTGTTAAACTTTTATAATTAGTTGATTTTAATTACTTATTTTGGTGCATTTAATTTGAAAATTCCTAGGTACAAAATAGAACAAAAATAGACAAAATTGTCAATTGAGAATTTTTCTTCTTACTTTTCCACAACTAAAACACCGGAGAATTTTAACAAGTGGAGTAGGGAATTTGGGACAAACAAAATTCGCCGAGTTACAGAATTCCAAGTAGAGAATTAACTGTCAAAACAATTCTCATTTCCCAAATTCCATAATTCTCCGGATTACAGAATCCGGCACTTGGTGTGGAACTTGTGGCGCACATTAAATGACGATACAGAAAATTTTGAAGAGGTTTCCTTCATATATTATATTATCTCTTTTTGTAGTGTTGCTGATATGTACATCTTGTGCGGTTTACAAATAATTGTTTTAAATAAATATATTGTAAGTTCTTTGTGTGCCCCATTTAATATTTAAGAATAGGTACCCCGCTCATTATAACCACTTATATAATTAAACTTCTAGCCATATTGGTAGCATTTTAAAGTATTACAAATTGCTTGTTTCAAGAAAATTTTATACAATTATGTAAATAGAGGTTCCGGTACATTAGTCTATAGTGTGGAGTTTCAGTGTTCAAAATGATTCTTCAGTATGTATAATTTTCAGAATTTTGATTGTTAACAATCTTGAAAATACAGAAAATAGAAGAAATAGTAAGTTTCTGAAAGTCTTAAATTGTAAATTCTTATACGTGTCAAATCAACAAATTTAGAAAACTAATTTTTTAATTAAGTTCTTGAATTTTGCAAATTTTCAAATTTTTTACAAAATTTGAAAAAAAAAGAATTTAACTGCAGTAAAAATTACAGCGATCGTGGTATTAATAAAAACTGGACGACACTCTCTTCGGGAAATCGTTAGTTTGGACGGCGTCAGTTATTCGAGCATCATGAAATGAGCTAAATAGTGAGTGTGTCCCTCGCATCGTTTGGTGAACTCTAGGGGTGATATGGAACTGATTGTCTAATTATTAGTACGGCCTCCGCGAATCGTTCTCTATCGTTTAGAGAAGTAGGTAGGTAAACAAAATTTTTTGAGCCAAAGAAAGCAAAATATTGGATTGAATGCTTAGGTCATGCTGTGCAAAAGACACTTTGAACTGTCAGCGAACAACGAAAATGCGTTGACTGATTTCCAGAACAAAATAAAATAAAAAATAAAATAAAAAAACAAGACGATACTTCGCTAAGGTATATCGACACTTACTTTTAATAATAACTTTTGTTATTCTTTGTAGCGTATTCATCTAAACTTTGAAATCTGTATTTTTTACCAGATTGTGTTCAGAAATGAAACAATCTTCCACTCTCTGACCACAGTAACGAATTTTGCTCATATGAGGCCCAAGAGTGGTTTCATCCTTCCTGTATCAGAGAAAGGGTGAAGGATCAGCCTGGAGTGATAATTCGAGAATGCAGGTATTATGCACCAGAACTAATATATAAAGGTCCTTCAGGGTATTCTGATGCCTGTCCTCCGATCTAGGTCCGATAAAAAATAACCTAGTACATTTTCAAAGAGAGAGATCCTCATGCATAATATCCTTGAATTTGGTAATTTGAGAAAATCCAAACGTATATCGGTATCAGAAGTATGACTGCAAGAATTGCGGAATATCGTAAAACATAAAATGGAAATATTTGATAAATATAATACAGGGTGGGCCAAAAGTCACCATGGGGTTTAAAAATTAAATTGGTAACATATGGTAGGATGAAAAAAAGGAGGGGTAGGTGGGGTGGGGAAACATGCTTACCTATGAAGAACAGACAGTTGGCTATCATGTAAAAAAGGAATGAAGAGAAACGGTCAACAGGGTGTGGAGCAATGTACAAACGAAAAAGTTAGTTATTTTTAAACCCCATGGTGACTTTTGGCCCACCCTGTATTAAAGTTGACATTCTGGACTGTTCAATGTCATATAGGTATATACTTATTTATAAAAGAAAAAAGTTAGCTCAAAACCACAGAATGCCAGAAATTTCAAGTAGTTATAATGATTTTATTTATTTTCATCTTGTCCCATGCAGGACTCGAGCTCACAATTTTTATAATCGGTTATAGATGGAATTTATTTGTGCGTTTTCATCGTTACTGGTTAATGGCAGCTGAAATCAACTGTAGATTATACAAGAGGAAAAGTCATCTTTCTCGTTACCTCAGAAGTAAGAGCAGTCGCCCGGAAAACGCCAGGTCCCGGCTTCAAACTCGGACGAGGCGGTTAATTTTTTTCTTGTGTTTATTAATTTAATTTAGAATCTTACAAATTCTGTAAAATTCTGCTTATAATGCTTTGACCACCTTCCTTAAATACGAGCGACAATGAATAGTTATATATATGTACCTACTCTCTAAACCAGTACATGGGTCTCTAAATGGGCCATCCCACACGAGTATTCTTGATGCAGTATGCAAACAGGTTTCCTGGGGAAGAGGTCAGAAGAAGCAAAGAGATATCTCTCCAAAGTATAGAGATATCTCCTTGCTTCTTCTTACCTCTTCCCTAGAAAACCGGTATGCACACTGCGTCAAGAATACTCGTGTGGGATGGCCCGTTCATTCAGATGTACTGTCATTTTTTGCATTATACTGAATAAGTTTAAAAAAAAACTTCGGACATTATTTTTTCAGCTAGGGTACAAAAATATATAATATCGATCCTGCAACATAGGGATTATTGAACTTTATAAAAGTTCTGGAAACTCTCTTTTACCTTAACATCGTCACACATCTATCCACCATTCAAAGAGTAAAAGCAACCCAATCTCATAATTTATGAGGTGCGATTTCATGGAATATTCTAACAACACCCATCCAATTAAGCTTCTGAAATTAGTTCATCTCATCATCAATTACGTAATCTGAGACAAAACACATTTTGCACTTAAAATCTCAGCACCTGAATTCATAATTAATGTCATATATTTACCAGACGGCATTTTGCGCTCATATCTTCATGCCTCCCCCGAGCATAGGTCGAGACTTTGAGAGGGTTCTCGTATCGCACATTACAGAAAGCCACCAATGAAGACGCCGGCAATCAACAAAGCCGAGTCATTTTCTGAAATATCCTGTGCATAATTAATTAGCCTACACAATAATTACAGAGACTGGGACTAAGACTGAGACAGACACGAGACGGGGACGATGGAATTGCTTAACTTCTACTAATGTTTCTGGGATGGGCCATAATTAGTGCACTGGCACTAATTAAAATGAAAGCTTTATACAGTAGCATTGCTTTTCCAGTCCCGTGTTGAACCAAGTGGTTGTGGTTTCAATATTGATGTTTTCTGAATATTTAATTGTCAACTGGATAATTTGTCAACGTTTTGAGGACATTAAATTACTTTTGAATTTGATGATGTAAAGGCGTCTCTAATATTATTTTATTATGAGTTGAACTAATTCTGTAAGGAGAATCGATTTTCTACATTTATCTTTGAACTCTGTTATGATATTTTGAGGGGAGTTTATATGCTATTTAGTCCCAAGTATTTGGAAGAAGCAAGCAAGACGGCAATGTTTCTAAGAGGAATGTTTGTGGTGAGTGTTACATGATTATTTTTTTTATGATGAATATCTAAAAACCTGAAAATTACATTAAGTTTGTTCAATGTAAACCCCGGGTAAACTTAGGGCTACACCGGGCTACACTATCTTTGTACTGCCCGTTGTTAGAACGTACACGCAAATTTTAATTTATTGAAACTGAAATGAATGCACTGGTAAATTCGGATCAAGACCAGTGGTCGACTCTCTTATCAGAACAAACACTACTCACTTCCTTTTAACTTTCAATAAACTGTCACAATTATTTTTTCTTCCAGAATTTCCCACTATTAAGATCAGGTTATGTATATAAGGTATTAGGTCAGAGATCCAGACTAGAAAGCACACTTATTGACACAGATTTATAATGTATGATTTGCAAGAATAGTTGTATTCGAATAAAACTCAATATATAAGTTTTGGGTCAGAGATTTTAATCACACTGAGAAAACACTTATTAGCAGAAAGTTGCAATATACGATCATCAAGAGAGTGATATAAATACCAATATATTTGTAAAATAAATATAGTTAGAGTAAAGTTGAATTATTATAGTTGATAGATATGCACACGATCTACATATATAGTATGTAGATATATGAGTAAATGTATTATAAAATAGATATGAATAAATAATTATATGTTACAAGTGGCTGGTACTCACCGATCTAAGTCTTGGCACTTGAGAAATTGGCTTTAAGCTAATGTTAAGACCCTTTGTTATAATATTTTATTGAAACATTTCCATATTCCCGTCGAGACCAGAAATAAAATGTAAATGTTAGTAATATTATCTGTGTCGAGACCCAAGATAATATTCTCTAAGTCAGTCGAGACCCGGCTTAACGTGAATGTTACTAAATATCTTCACCTCAGTCGAAACCCGAAGCAAGATTCTGTATTTCCGTCGAGACCAGAAATAAAATGTTTTGTTAAATGTTATAAGGTGATATATATCAGTCGATCTCCGATATAAATGTTAGTCCCTAACTAGCCAACATACTCAAGCGATGTCAAGTACCAAAAGAGATCGAGACAAGTCAGCTTGTGGTTTATATAGCCCCTGATTACACACGACACCACTGATGGAGTGGCAGAGGTGCATGATAACAAGAATTAGCATTCCATCTGTGATTGTACAGTACCAGCACTGACATGTATATAAATGGACTGCTCGTTGAACCAAAAATACATGAAAGCAAATGGCACCACTTTCATGTTCCTGTCTCCTCCCGTAATAGCATACTTTCCCACTGAACTGTATCGATTCAGCGGTATTTCCAACCAAAACAGCCTTGTAAAAAACAATTCCTTCCCCTTATAATTAAAATTTAACAATACAAATAGTCCCAAATACTTTTGTGGTAAATTCGGTAAATCCAACTGACATGCATTTAAGTAAATTCCCAAATAATTTAAATATAGCACCAGTGAGAGCATACTTTCTGAAATCAAGACTGGTGCCACATGAAACAGGAGATTAGTCAGTCCATTTATATACATGTCAGTGGGTACTAGCGATAAAATGTGCATAGAAACGGACAATAATGCATAGCAACAAGAAATTTAGAGCAACCCATGCTGCTGTGCTAAATTGAATTGTATTTGCAAAAAATGTTCTCTCTATCACGTAGAGAAGAAATTCCCGCTCGATGGTACTTGTAATGATGATAATGATAGATAAAGATTGTTGTAAATTGACCTGCTTGATCTGTAACTCAATTTTAGCATGGTTTTAAATTAGCTATGATTAGAAACTTTATGAAAGCCATAGGGCTTCATGTGCGATGTGCTTTTGTTTTTATTTTTCAGCAATTATTTGTTAGTATGCATGAGTCGACTTGATTCGAACAATCCTCTTTTTTGAAAAACCTAGGGCTACCCTGAACTTACACAGAAAATTTCTTGTGGTAATGGTTTGACATTTGTCACTTGAGAATTGTCACTTGCAATTTGTTGCTGATTCGAGCATATAAATTACTTCTTGAGCAAAAATTAATAGAAAAGAAATAGAAAATTAGCTAGAGCACATATTATTTGTCTTCACTCATATTATAAATAACTTTTTACAATTAATTATACTGAGGATAAATGTCATTACACTAGGTTTACCCGGTATTTTAAAAACTTGTTCGATGAACGCACAAACCCTGGGTGAATATTGGAGCGGCAAATTTATACGGTGTTTTATCGAACAAACTATTACAAAAGATTTCACCTTAGTTTAAGAGAAGAAAAAAACTAATGACAATCGAAATGCTTGGTACAAAAGTCCAAACTAACCGGAACAATTTTTGAATAAGCTATGCTAGTTAGCCACACTTAATGCCAAACAATCCACCCGTAAATTAAAAAATAAAATACTTGGCTTTTCCGATTGTTTCCCTTATTTTACAGTATTCGCAACGTATCTCGACTTGTTTAGACTTTCGACTTTCGCACATTTATGCCTTCACTCTACGACTTACGGGGATGAAGAGGCTCGATTTCCATAGCTAGCCGTAGTCAGTCTTTTTGTGCATTCGGTTTTCCATGTGTTGTTTTCTTTGATCCTGGCTTGATTTATTAGGTCATTTATAAAAAAACAGCCTAGAGGAGATTCTCATTCAAGGGTTCCGAAATTGACAGCTCCGATGCAATATGTGAGAATTGCAATCGTAACCCTGAAAGGTGACATCACTAACGATAGCTACAAGAAGTTTCAACACCGATGGGTCAATCGAGACACCTACTGTATTGCGAGGCAATTATGGAAGAAAGCAGGCCATTGGGGCATATGTAACATTGCTAAGAAACAGGGCATTAGACCAGATTGCGAAACGGCACCGAATTTCTTTAAACTTTGCACACTAGTTCCTTTTTACTCACAAATCACAAATATGAAAACAAAATTTAACGGAAAGTTATAGTTTCAGAGATAATCGACTTTAAAATTCAGGAACTTTGTACTGCAATTCACAACACAATTTGACATTCTCACAATTATTTAACTCTTCTTCTCCTTTTTAGTAACAAGTATACAAGTAGTGTAAACGTACCTTTCGAACATTCGGGTTACCAGCATTGCATGTTTTTATTCATTACAAATATTCAATTGATGCGTAGTAGCAGCATTTAGTTAGAATGGAATAGAAAAACATTTATTAACGAAACACACAAATGTGTGCCCCTGCCAGCCTGCCTGTTGTGTGTGTGTGCGTGCGCCTGCTTGCATGTGTGTGTGTGAGACTTTGTCAAATTAAACGATTTTAAGAAATATAACATAATTGAAATTGTGTTGTGTCGGAAGCTTGAAGTATGTAGTTTTATTGAGTTCAGTGTTTTGTGTAATTAAAGTTGTTATGCTATTAGATTGGAGTAATGAATTGTGCGGTGCAATTTTGCAAAAACAATCGCCGGAACTCCGGAGAAAAATCGTTTTTTTACACAAGTGAAAGAAATACCTTCTTGTTTTATATTTATTGCTAAAAAAAACATTTTTATATATGTAATAGAAACAGAGAAAATTTTTGAAAGTTTGAGATGATTTAAGATTAGGTTCGATTTGTTTATTTGAGAAATGTTAGAAGGTTTCTTCTTTTCAATGGCAGTCCTATATTTCTTTTACCTAAACAAAAGAGCGCTAACAATTTTATTTTACACAGCAATTTGGATTATAAAAAATGTCACTACTGCCATGACGAAGCCAATACAAACACAGCAGACAAATACATTTCGCGAACAGCTTAAATTTTCACCCGATATGCCATTTCCTTATTTGTTATTTATTCAATGATCATGTCTCACAAAATTTCCCTTGATAGTGACAGCAACTGCCAAATTTAACAAACGCTGTCCCTGTCAATCATATGGCACTGTATGGCTTCAATGCTAAAGCTACCAACTGGCGCGCAGCCATAACCACAGACTTTAATATATAGGCTGATGACAGCTGGCTAAAAGTGAAGCCAGCATAAAATATACTTTTTATGTTGAGAGCGATTTGTGCTGCCACAAAGTAAGAAAAATATTTCGAGAAGGCAAATTGTTACACAAAAACGAAAATTATTTATTGCAATAATATGTTATTAGCTTGATAATTTATAGTAAAATTTCAAGCTAATAACAAAAATTGTGTGCTTTAACATTTATTTTTAATACGGAAATAGTTTTATTAATTAAAAAAAAATCTTATTAGAAGATTAAATGATATAAAATAAAAAATGAATACTAAAAAAAAAAAAATTAATAAGCACACTGAAGAATACAGAATATTTCCATAATATTCCATAAAATACAAATATTCGTTATTCGTTATTTACTAGCAGAAAAACTTCTACGCATACAGGCTCGCTATGAAAATTCATAGCGAAATATGTCAATCTGAAGTTGACTCAGTTTGCTGCTAAGTCTGCAGCTTTGCGCATACAGTTTCAATGTGCGTGTATTGAAATGAATCTTATAAGGTATGTAGGAATTATTCATATTAAGCAAAGCATGATTCCGATATTTTGATTTTGATTCGCCTTTCTACCTGGGATGTGAAAGTGGTGACTTTATTCTAGCTACATATATTGGACGTAATCTGATTGCAGTGTAATTTAATTAATATTTCCATTGCAGTTAAGTCAAATTACCAAGTAATCTAATTAAATTGTATTTGATTACATTTCAATCAGATTACTTATGAGTGAATATCCAAATCTATCAAATGTGTATTCTGTTACAATATAATTAGAATATTTTGTAATCTAATTACATTGTAACAGATTACTTTGTAGATTACTTAAAATATAATGAAATGCATTGAAAACAAATAGTATTGTTCTCGTACGAAATTAATTTTAGGGAGTTTTATGAAGAATTAGGATACAAATACGAATTCATAAAATTTAGAAGGCTTATATCTCGGTAATATAATTACATTAATTAGATTAACATGTAGTGGTATTAAAATGTAATCGATTAATGTGTAATCAAATTAACTTGTAATCACACTATACGGTAATCGATTACATTATGTAATTATGGAAATGGATTACATTAGTAATCTGTTACATTAATTACATACATTAATTAGATTAACATGTAGTGGTATTAAAATGTAATCGATTAATGTGTAATCAAATTAACTTGTAATCACACTATACGGTAATCGATTACATTATGTAATTATGGAAATGGATTACATTAGTAATCTGTTACGAAGTAATCTGATTACAGATTACATGGTCAATTGTAATTGTTAATCGTTAATCAGATTACATTTTGCCCAATACTGCTATATAGGGACAAAATTGAGAAGAAAGCGAAACAATGGTTGAGGTCATGGTACAGAGAATACAAGGTATTCTCATTAAATTTTGACATATAAGCTGTGACGAACTTTTGTCCACTAATATACATACATTTCTATTGAAAATTCAGAGAGGAAGGAGAGGGGTGAGAGAGTATTGTGTTCTCTGTACCGTGCTTTCCTATTCTCTGAACCGCGGGTTGAGGCATTCTGACATCACGCTATTAACTATTTTGCTCGCTTAATTAGGAAATTATAATGCATTCATCCTCGACAATTTTAGAAACCTATTCCAGTACTCATTCATTTATTTTTTTTTATCATTCCCAAACCAAAGATTACCTAATAAGAAGATAGGAAGCAGTAAAGCAGAATTGGAAATTTTTTGGTGTTTTTTAGAATGAAACAAGTAATTTCATATAGGTACCTACTTTCGTCTTTTGCATTAATGGGGGAAAAGAATTTGGATATGCACTATTGTAGTGCAACTGAGACAACGATAGGATTACCCGAACGACAAAATCTTATTGAATTCCTCAAAATCCTATCAAACTATTCATAATAATGCACTTCTACTACCAGTGGCGTAACTAGGGATGTGTGGGCCCCCCCGCAAATTATCATACTTGCGCAGGAAAATTTAATTCTTTATGTCGATTGTAAGGAAATATTTTCTGAGCTTCGGATGTATGATGTTTCCCATAATTTTGTACGGGGAGACGAAATTATTCCCTTCTCTCCCTTTAATTTTTTCAAGTCAAGAAATTCCCACAATATGGGAGAATTCTCATGATTTCCCAACAGTGACTTAACTCCACTCACTCCAAGCCAGAGTTGAGTAAAAAAATAAAAAGGTTTCGTTGGTACTAAGAGCAGTGTTGCCAAGATCTGGATTGCCAAACTTATTTATTTAGTGCTCTACATTCATCAATAAACCTTTTAAAAAACCACTGGCAGCCCCAACATATCCTCAAGAAAGCACATTAAAAGCGAGAAGTATCTGAACTTCCCACATAAGTAGCCGGAAATATACAATTACATAAAGTAAGAGCCCGAGTCCACTGACCAGACAACAGTGTTGGGAGATTGAGGGAATTACAAAACTTTTCAACTTGAAAAATTTGATCTTATACATATTTTAATTCCCCTAAAGTTAATGTTATACTCTTCTCCTTTCTGCGAACTCTGATGCATGCTAGCAGCGTATACGCCTAGCTTAAGGAAGTCAGCCAAACATTTCCGTACTTTTTTTCTCCGCTTAATACAAAGAATAAATAGAAGAACTCTCAACTTTTTTATTGTTGTGTCATCATTACTGTCTAGCCAGTGTATTTGCAGCTTCTCAAAGCCTATGATGGTATGAGCACCTTAAGATAAAACTGAAACAATGAAATCATTACAGAGTTCACAAACCGAATTTTAATTGAATGAATCTAACTACTGCTTATTAATCCAGCGTTGTTATTTTATGTGGTTTCTAGTTTCATACGAAAATTTTAATTTTGTAGACCTTCGTGGGCCCCTAGAAAGTGTGGGCACCCCCGCGTGGCGGGGTCTGCGGTGGGCGTTAGTTACACCAGTGTCTACTACTCGTTATTTCAATCCCACTAGAATAATGCATAGCCGAGTTTTTTCATCCATTCATGCAATAGACGAAAGTATATGAAATTACTTGTTTCATTCTAAAAAACACCAGAAATTTTCCAATTTTGCTCTACAGCTTCTTAACTTGTCATTAAGTCAACTTTGAGTTAAGTCTATCAAAGTTTTGGCGATCATACGATGGCGATATAAGATAGTTTTCATTCTCTACGTAGGGTAGACAATGTAAAAATTTTCCCATTAGCTAAATTAATTTTTGAATTAATTTTCATTAGATGGATTCCGCATGAATCTATATTCCACCTAATATCGCTGAGTAGGATCGGACCTGAAATACACCCAACATCAAAAATATATTCACGAGCAGCGTATACTTGAATTTTGTCATGGTATCCCTGGTGTAAACTAGTTTAAGACTGTTTTTGTTCTTGTTGTTAATAATTCACTGACTTGAATAAGCCAGTTATTTATTATTTCCATAAAACCTGTCACAAGGGACGAAAAGAGTCTTGAATCAACTAAAGTTGAAAATCAAAAAAATATTAAATTCGGACTTCTCAAAATTTTATTGCAAATCTGAGGCAACACATTCTACGTTTTTGTATATGTGTAAGTACCTTCTACAATTTCAAAAAACAACATGAACAAATGTACAAAAAAAAAAAAGGATACCAATACCAAATTGACAAAAATGAATGAATCTTTTATTTGACTCAAATTCAACTGGCTTTGAATTATTGATGCCGGCAAAGTCAAATCTATTCTGAGCATCAGAAAGTATAAATCGTTCAATTTACTTAAATGCATTCATACCTCAGCGGGCAGGTCTTTAATAACCTGCACGATATCCTTGTTATTTATGTACCGCTTATTTATTTATGTGTATATTTTGCACGGAATATCTTTTCACATTTTTCATAGACGAGTTGCCTGTATAGGGGTGTACCAAAGAGTGCCACCACCGAGCAGAGGGTCATCAAAAATTCATTTCGCAATCTAAGCGCGTGTGAGGGTTGCTGCATTTTTAAAGAACATCGCATAGCGTTTACTTGGTGGTATATTCCATCGATGGTGGTGGTTAACAAAACCAATGGTGGAGACTTATTCACCCGAAAACGGTAGGTACATTGTACCTATATAATATGTGCGAGTATATTCGTATATTTTTATACCATAGGATATGTTTTTCGCGTGATGGATACATATGTTCCATTTTCTTTGGGGATAAATACAATTTCATTTGGTAAGGTGACGCAGTATCCTGGTAGACAGACAGACCTACAGGTATTGCCTATTTACACGTTCACGTAACTAAATTCCTTAGAATTTTTATATCTATATTTTTTTAACTACAAACAAATGTTATAGTAATCATGCATATAATGTTGTCCCATAAAAAGTAGACTTATTGTTAGTCTAATGCAGTCAGCTTTGCCAGATGAGTACGGAGCGAAAACTAAATATTTTTAAAAGTCAGAGATCTTTTCACTCACATACTTATTTGAATAATAAACACGAGTCAGAATCACAAAATTAAAAACCTTTCTGTGCTGGCATAATCCAAATTGTTTATCTAACTCTAACGCGTCGTTTTTTTACCCTAATCCTTTGTTTTTTATGTTTTTGTCAGTCGATTCAGAATAAAACATTGTCGATGATCACAGATAGAGCCGGTTTTGTAATCTAGGTTACTCTAGAGATATCGGTGTAGTGCATAGTAAATTAAACTAATCGATTTAGAATTGAAGAATAAGTAAGAATAGATGTGACCCAACTTCTGGTCTGGACAGGAAGTGATACAAATGCAAGGAAAATGAATACGAGATAGGTAAAATAAACAAAGATTATTATTTTTTATTCAGAAGAAAGTAAAGTAAATGGAAAGTTAAAAATCAAAACCTGCCCTTAACAGCTAATTATAAAAAAATCGCTTTCGACATGGATATTAAGGACTTAAATTGACATAAGAGCAGCCTAGATCTGAACTACTTGTATTTTTTTCCTTTTACGTCATCAGCCACAGTTCTTATTAGGAATTTTATATGAAAACGCCACCAATGAGTTAAAATGGACGGTAAAACACCTGAATCATTTCTTCTCCCATCTGGTGTACCTCACGGATCAATCTTGAGGCCTTTGCTATTTAGTAGATATATTTATCATCGACTTTCCTCAATTTGTTCGCTATGTTAGAGTTCACTTACACGCAGATTATGTGCAGCTATACTTGAACAGACCTTAATGATCATTTGAGCAGCATTAGCGCATGGTCCAAGATTAATGTGCTGAGACTGAATTACAGCATAGCAACATACTACAATCTCCGATATTCTAGCCATAAATCTGGAGGGTAAATCATTATATCTGATTAGTATGGTGACAAACCTTGGTATCATGTTGAACCAAAGCATAAGGTGCTGTGACTATATAAAATGGATTATTAGAAAAATTCCGTAGGCTTTGGTTCGCAGCCAGTATAATACCATATACAACCCGCTTAAATTTGGTTCTTCGACGGAAGTTTGATAGCGTTGTACCCGAAGAGTTGAGGTCGCATTTAACGGTTGCAAACGTTTCGTAATCGGACTTCGTAGTTACTTTGTTCAATTCCTAACAAATAAGAAACTATATTACCACAGAGAATTGTTATATGTCACGAATTCGCGTCCAAGCTAGAAGGTTGTTGTTTTTTTTTTTTGCTCGTTTATAGGCTAGTCAAGGATGACTCTTATCTTGACCAAATTTCATACACGTGGAAAGCTCTCCCATCAAGTATCCAGAATGCACGCACTGTTAATTGGATCACGTTGATTGTAATTCTTTAATCACATACCCGTAAGTATTCACAGTAGAACTTTACTCATTTTCTTGTCATGGTTACATCACGGCGCAGTATTTTTGCACAATTTTGAAAATCGTAGTAAATAATTTTTCTTATTTCATTCGTGGACTGAGTACTTCCGAGTGACTCTGGCTTCTAATACCAATGTGTAAGAAAAGATTATAAATCTTGAACACCCTAACCTTAAATAAATAAATATTGTATTGTGTTGTTTGTTCGTCTTAACTTTTTATAATATTTATGGAGATTTGGTCGCTTGTTTTCATGAATTCATAATACTTGCTATAAGATGCCTTCTTAATGATATTAAATAAAACAATTTTTCTGTAAAGAAATTCGATATTGAATCTGGGAAACGAAAATTAAGGTTCGATGAAAATGGATTTTCCCCTCAGTCTACCCAGTCAAAAATTAACAAGCCGTTCATAAAGTTTTATTGTCTTTCAGAAACTTTTCTCAATAGTATAAGTAAATTATCATTTGGATAAATATCAACACTGAAAGCGCTAAATATTATTATTTTCACAAGATCGCATGCAATTTCAGAACTTCTGAAAAGTTTAAAAATATTTGAGATTCATACAACAACATGTTGCGTTTATTTTGCTCGTTCTGAATGAAAATCTGTCTGAATCGACAATAATTCTATGTTTTTCGTGTTTTATTATTATTTAACCAAGAATAGGGGACAGGGGATATCATATGATGCAAAGCACAGCACGGCAGGAAGGAGATAAAGAAAGGATAAGATTGTAAGCCCGAAGAAAAACAGAAGATGGTAAACTGTTCCACTTTCGCACAGTTCGGGATAGGAAGGTATCACGAAATTTTACTGTACGGTCGAAAGGATTTTGAAGGGTGGGAAGATGTGCGCGGCTCGCAGCTCGGGTATTGCCTGCAGGAATTAATCTACAAATGATCAGATTATATATTTTATCGGAACATTGGCCATGCATGTAGCGATAAAAGAGCAAAAGACATCCAGTATTGCGGCGATGCTCGAGTAAGTCGATGTGACAAGTTATTGCCAAATCAACAATGAGCTTAAAGGCTCGCTTTTGTCCACAATATCCAATGAAGCAGGCTGTGCGGCCAGCCTAAGCCCAGATGTGAGAATTGTTTTCCATTCTAGGTCTGATATAGGACTTTTAGAAGAGCGCTATAGATTTAATGGGCTGAAATATTTCTTACACCCATTCAGAAGGGGAGAAAAGAAACGAATCATTTCATGTTCAAATTGCAGCTTAATAAAAAAAATCATGCTATTTTGGATGCCTTGATACCGCGATGAATATCAAATATAAATTGACCAAGGCATCGGCATTAATTCTGATGCCGATGGTGTCATTGGGTTAATATCATTACCATATACAGTTTTTAATTTTAATATCCTCAATGCCAATGCCGATGACACAATTGGGTTTTGGTTTTAAGCGAGCTACATGTGTGCACCTATATTAGAATTCAGAGTTTGGCGGCTGCACATTTTTAGGACCTAATTTTTTAGTGATTTTATCATGAGAATTTCATTAACAGGTATTAAAATTTAGTTTATGTTTTCTACAATACAAGTGCGAACACCTCTGCCATATACTTTCCATTCATTAGATGAACGTTCTTCATTTTACTTTATACATTTATGGTAGGTTTATTTCCTTTTGTAAATTTACATACCCTTTGTACAAATTCTATTCCTTAAGTCTGAAATATACTTCAAGCAAATAGAAGGCGAACTAAAGGATCAAGAAGAAAAAAATGAAATAATATTGAAGTAAGTAAATAGTTTTTGGAGTTTAAATGAGTCTTTTGTTATAAAAATATTTACTCATAAAAACAATGTCTACAACCCCAGAAAATTCCAAACAATATCCTCAGGTATTTTCCGCACATTCCAAAAGGAAACTGGGAGATCCGTAAACAGTCCTACGAATACTTACAGCGGGAATTGAACATTATTGAATATTTCGCCGTTATTATTTTATTCTAGAAATTATAATTTTTTTTCCATATTTTTTTTTTATTTTTCATAATTAGAATAATATAGCCAAAAATCAATTTAATTGTGAAGAAACCCCATCTTCCTTAAAATGATTCATATTTAGATTTAAAAGATATCTTTATGTCTACCACCAACGTTTGGACATCTCAAGTGTTTTGTGATCAAGTGCTCAATGCGACGAATTAAATATACGTATAATATAAGGTCGATAATTTGACTTTGAAAACAAAAATTTAACTCAACTTAAACTTCATTTAAAAATTGACACCCCACATTACAATAAAATTCAATTAAGCATAAATTAAATTTTATTATCAAGACACACATTCCACTCTCACGGTATGCCTATTTACCTACATACAGTGTATTTTTCCTCTTCGCATGTACACAGTACATATGTACATATGTATAACGCTTAAATTCCTCCCAATTGCATGTACTATGCATACAAATATTCTTGTCGTCTTAAATTTATTATTTTAAGACGGCAACAACAGGCATATCAGGTTACATTCTTTTCATGCAATTGTACTACATAAAAACCTTTTCGCAATTTCTCACGTACGATTTTTCAACTTCATGGGAAAATAATAAAAAAGCTAAAACGCTTTTTTCAAGATATCACAGGTACCTGGGAGCACCAAACCCGAACCTCAGGGAGTTCGTTATTAAATCCAATCGAGTAATCTCGGTTACACAAACGAAAAAAACAAAATTTTAAATCTATAATAAATAGATCATCGAAACAAATTATAAATTGTGTGTAAAGTAAAATCGTTGTAAAGAAAAAGTGTTTTTTATATTATTTTCTTTCCACAAAATCAGCGACTGCTCACTCCCTTGGAGCAGGAAGTAGCGCCGATCGATTCAAGTATGAACAGCAAGCAGTTAACTGACAATACCTCGGTAGTTGTCTTTTCATTATCTGCTCATGCGCAGATTAAAAATTATCTGTAGACTCATATAGGGATCTCGAAAGAGTAAAACTCATTCCCACTTGCTATATGTACAATAGATATAATATGCCTAATTCAAAAATGAACACATGATCTGAAGTGTTGCCACTCTTCAACAATTTTGGAAGATCTTCCAGATGTTTTCAAATATTTGGATTCTTCCACCTCTTCCACGGAAAGGTTAAAATCAATTACAATTTTCGCCTTTAATACAAATGTGTATTTTGGCATCTTGACATTACAGTACTGAAAGAAAATTTTCCACATCAAATTAAATTTGAAAAAAATAAGAAATCGTCTGAAAATATTAATCAGAGAAAACATTTATGTTGTAAATTTGTTCCTATTGTTTACTTATAGTCCAGTCAATAGGAACTAAATAAGGCCTTTGCCCTATAAAGGGTAGAGTAGTTGTGATTTTTATATATCTTATTTAGTTCCGGGCCCCGATGAAAAGTTTTTACCCTGCGCGATCCGCAATCTTGGATTAAAGGTACAAAAAATTGTTTTTTTTTTTTCAAAATAATTCCTCAACGGATGATACTACGACAAAAATGGCTGATACAAATTTGAAGAAGACTAAATTCCCTACATTTTTTGTAGAACCACTTTTTTTGTAAGTCTAATGTGTAAAGGTTTATAGCGGCGGAGGCATGAACATTCTTAAAAAAATATATATATACGTATATTACCCCTTATACAGGGTGTTTCGTGGTCCATAGGACAGTAGGTGATAGTAGTCACCTAACCAAATAAGAAATTGTATGGTAAGGGCAGGACGGCATTTCAACCGTTTCGGAGTAATAAGGTGATTAAGAAAATATGCTAGTCTTTCACAAAGTAATATGTATCTGAAAAAGTACAAGGTGTACGATCACTTACAGAGCTCGTTGTATGTGGACTAGCCCGTACAACTTTCCCTTCAGGAGTTATGCTGGTATAAACTAAGGATTTCGGATTGATTTACCTTTTCACTGAATTTGACCTCCATTTTTTTACAAAAAGGTGGTTAAGGTAATTTTTTTTATAAGAACTGTAAACAGTTAACTCTTCTCTTTAATTTGGCCTATTATACCTATGCTCAGCCTGTAGCCATTAAAGAGTTATTAGCTCATAACATATTCTGGTCATACCGAAATTAGACGATTTGTTTTTTTAATTATGATTTTCAGTCACTAAGGGAACAAATTATCTTTGTGGATGGGTTTGAGAATAGCTTTCAGAATAGGTTAAGAGCGAACAACTTTTAAACAACTACAGTTAGCATATATGTAGATGAAACAGGTCAAATTAAATAATTTTTATGAAAAAAGTTATGTTAACCACTTTTTTGGTAAAAAAAATAAAAACACATGTCAAGGTCAATAAGAAGGTAAAAAAATACGAAAGTTTTAGTTTAGACCACCATAATTCCCGAGGAGAAAGTAGTACTGGGCTAGTCGAGCAATCGTTGGAAAGGACATGAAGTTCCGCATACAAACAGCTTTGTAAGTGACCATACACCTTATACAGTTTGAGATATAGGGAACTTTGTACCAATGTACTTAAGTACTTTATAGGTCTGGTTGCAAGTAAAGAGCTCCTTTAAAAGTAACACTAAACATCTTTTAAACATATTTTTTAATTCTTACATTTTCTCACGAAATGTTAAAGATTTTCTTCTACCATAAGCATAAAATATGCTAACGAGTGATGACAATTTTCCTCTTTTAAAGTCCCTCGAGGGTCAACTCTGGGAATACTCTACATAAATGACTTTCATACGGTGGTACGAAATGTTTGATATTCAAATATATGCAGATAAAGTTCAGATGAATTTATTGGGGTTATCGAAGATTGTCCAGCCCAAGGTCGGTAATTTGGGCATCACTGTAATTTCTAATATGAAGTGTTGCGATCACAAAACTGAAATCTAACTTATACCTGTATTTAAATTTTTGTACGAATTTCTCTTCATTTCGTATTTTGTATTATCAATTTGACGGGGGTTTATCACAAAAAAAGCTCACGATTTCTTTTCTCAAAAGCACAGTGGAACATAAACGCATAAAAGTATGCAATTTGAAAATTGAAACAAATCACTATATGTACATGCAAAGCTATATGATGCTGTGTTATTCGTGTGCATTGTATTCCAAAGCATATTGGGTTTCTACACAGCAGTAGGATTACATAAGCATGAATTAAAACGCCAAATTGTATGCAAAAAAATTTTTGTCGTTATCATTGTTAATATTATTGACTTTATTTCCTTTAACATTGCACTAAACAAGTTGAGTTTTTCAAAATAAACAGAAAAAGGTTCGATCTTTGTTACAAATTCAACTTTCTTTCCAATAATATCATAATTGTGATAAATAGCAACTTTCAGCCCAAAATATATTAGTAACCAAAACTTTTTTACTAGTTTTCTCTACGTCACTTCCTCTTCCACTTCAAGATCTTTGATACTCAAGTACGAATTTATATACTGAATGTACCATTATTACGTTATTATGTACCAAACTTTGCAAATTTCATGAATTTGATAATTTTCTAAAGCTAATTACGTACATATAAAACCCCGAAATCTTTATTTTTGACACGTCATTACCTAAGTTTATGCTTTTTCTCAAACTATGCGGAATTTTGATCATGATAATATGCACAGATTTGCCGCAAAGTCGTATTAACTTTTCGCGTTTTTTAAGATTTCAGTAATAATCCCCCTTGCCGTGAGTTTAAATATATACATTAGATATATATGTTTTCTTCATTTAAGTATGTTCATTTTTCTATTATTTGCGAAATTATATAATCAACAGTTTTTCATACTAATTGTTTCAAATTCTAGCACTACTTTAGATGTAGACATACGTGAAATCGGAGCACACCCTTATTTTTGCTTTATTGCTAACATAACGTGTCACCTGCAGAGCTTCCCACTTCAACTGTGCTAATCTTGTTGAATTACGTTCCTTGAAACATGTGAAATTTTATGCGAAAACAGTTGAGCAATTAGATAGAGATAAATTGTATATAAATATATACAGTAAGATTGAATTGGAAAATCCACCAGACACAGCTCAGCCTGAAATTTGTGTTGTTGGTAAAATCAAATCTAGCTCTCTAAAGTAGTTCCTTGGTTATCTAATTAATAATATGGTAAAACTGATAAAGTCTGTACATTGCCAAAATTGCATGGTACATGAAAATGGTATATGAAAGTTGTATGGCCGGCAGCACAGAGCGCATACATTTCGTTTGCCCCTTGCCTGGTCCTCACGCAGAATCATCCTATAAATTCCAAAAAAGTTCTATGAAAAATACTACAGACAAATCTCAAATCTCGCATGCCTATGCGATCCTACTGCTGCGCAGATGCCCGAAATAGTTTGGAGTACTTTGCACACGAATATCACAGCATCATATAGCTTTGCATGTACATATACACTGTAAAAAATATTAGGACTATTCCCTAAAATGTAGGGAATACACCCTAAAATTTAGAGAAAAAAATCTACATTTTAGGGCATATTCCCTTAAATGTAGAGAATATGGCATTCCCTACATTTTCATTCAAATTTAGGGAATCGTCCATACATTTGAGGGAATATTCGTTACATTTTAGGGAATATTCCCTAATCTTATCGAAAAATACCTAAGCTTTGTGGCAACAATTTGTGCACATTTTTTACTGTAATGATTTGTTTCAATTTTCAAATTGCATACTTCCATGCGTTTATGTTTCACTGTGCTTTTGAGAACAGAAATCGTGAGCTTTTTTTGGTGGTAACCCCACCCCCCTTAAGTACTTGTTTGCTAAACAATTTTGCCT
Organism: Dioctria rufipes; assembly: GCA_963924295.1. Taxonomy (NCBI): domain Eukaryota; kingdom Metazoa; phylum Arthropoda; class Insecta; order Diptera; family Asilidae; genus Dioctria; species Dioctria rufipes. The sequence continues at coordinate 281,025,898 of OZ002741.1, read as the reverse complement.
GCGTTGTTCTATTTGTAAATTACATTAATTTCTTATAATTATTTATTATCCGAAATATTAAAATTTATTAATTAAACTCAATATTTCCAACTCAATTGATTTTAGAAATAATATTGTAAGGGCCATATTCACCATTAGAGATGGTTGAGGTTCACTTGATTTAAATTTAATGTTATATACATATGCGTTATTATATCATTAAAATAATACAAATTAGTTTAATTTTAAGTGTGCCCTTATCCTCTCTTACAGTAGCACTAAAACAGAAATTAAATTAAATTTCAATTAAATGGTTTTGTAAAGGCCATTTGCACTATAGATAATCATCATCATACGCTCTTGGCTCATCATAAATTAAGTAGGTTTTTCATGCACACATATTTGTATTAATCTCGTCAATTGTGCACTAACTTTGAATTTATTAGATTCATTTAGATGGCTAGTTAGTTAGTTCTCTGTAGACCAGTAAGCTGTGAAGTAGCAAAATAAATTTGTCATCAGTTGTCAGCAAGTTTTTTTTTTTATCTAACAACCATCCCAACCTTCTTCGTGCGGAAAGGCTCAATCATTACAGGAACCAATCGAAGTGTCAAGAGCGTGGCAAAGGAAAGGAATTCATACATTCAGGCCTGGTGAATACGTCCCTAAATCTTTTAGCATCTAACGTCTTATAATTCTAACAAGTAGGTATTAAATAATAATAATAATAATAACTTATTCTTCGCTGGAAGATATACACAAAATTTACAATATTTTGCAATATAATTAAGAAGGGGCGCTAGATAAAATTATAAAACAAAATAGAGAAAAAAGCATACAAACTAAAAATATTAATAATTAGTAGTAAAAAAAAATTAGAAGAAAAAAAATACATATGAAACATAATATGAATAATTAAACAATAGTAAAAGTAATAACAAGATATGTTTATACTATTTTTCCAATACAGAGAATATATAAAAAGATAGAGAGAATCACGTTATGTGGGTGTTATTACGCTCTTTGAATACACTGACAATGCCTGCAGTTTGAATATTAAGAGGAGGACAATTCTATAAGTGAACTACTTGGGCAAGATTAATAATTTATAGAAGTGCAGAATTGGAATATTACTCTGAGATACTCCGGCTTATTCGACTGGAGTAAGTTACCAATTTTCTTTGATTCAAATACCTACGACATCAGTGAACAACCAACCAAACGATGCCGAAAAGTTGAGAGATATTCCAACATTCTTAATCAATAAATGAACTGGATGCAGTCATTGAAAGCAACTTCCAACTCACATGTACCTACATGAGTATGACTTGGTGTCTACGCAATAGCCGCTTAACCGCAGCCTAGCCTTTAGATGAGGTGTGATGATGTGATACTAGTTGGTATAGTACAACGAGCATTGAAAAGTGGCTGAATCCTTATGCTTCAGCCTCGAGCTGAAAGCCGCTGGATGGTACTAATTATACCATATGGCTTGAGGTTGTCGAAGTAATTGAGAGATGGAAACAATACCTCGAACAGTTGCTATGAGAAGTAATATTCTCGTCAACTGATTAGTCTTCAGCTGAATGTTGTGTCTGCAGTAATCAGGTCGGGATAGACCCTGGAACTGTCGATATCGTCAGTGTTCAGCTACGTTGATGTAGACAGTAGCTAGAGGATGCTAACTGATACCAACACCAAAGCAGCTAGAGCCGAAAAAGAATCAAATAAACATGACAGTCGGTCAACGATGATACCACTTAACTGGCTTTAACAGAAACTGCTAGCGCCTGTTGTATCGGATGATCCCGAGAAAAGTACCTAGTAGAACATCAAGCCGAACCTATATCGGACTTAACAGCCGGTCCAATACCAACTGTGACTTATATACGCGGTAAGATCAAGTATTCATATGTTAGTTCAAATAGAACTAATGTCGACTTACGAGAACTGGACGAACATCCGTAGCTCTACAGTGCAGTCGTCTGGGGATCCACTCGACTCTTCTTGTCGGCCAATGAGTTCATATTACCTGTAGGAATTCTGTAAAATAAAGTTATTTTGCCAGGCATAAAAAAGTCATCGGTAGATATCCTTTGATAGAATTGGAGATGAATAAATTCTTCTTGGTGAACTGATTTATTGGCTCAATATTTCGAACTCGTCTTAAATAACATAAAACTTTTTCTTTTCCTTAAACCATACGACTGTATTCCGTTAATATTAGGAATTCATTGCAATTTGTTTTTATTTTTTCGATTACAAACTTTTCAAACGCTTACCTAGCTAAAGCTCGTTTGGGCCGTCAGGAAGGTACATATCTCAAGGTATTTTAACACAAATTTAATTACAACGAATACAGCGGTGTTTGCAATCTATCGAATGTGTAGTCCGGGACGAACATATTAAATTGCAATTAAAATTTAAATATTTGCGTATTGAGTATTTCATTTTTATCAGCATGCTAAACATAATAAATAAGAAGCAAAGTTTTCTGCATTTGTAGGTGTAAACCAAAAAAAAAAACAAAAATCAATATCATTGGTGGTTAAACAAGAACTGCAAGAATTGCATGTGTCGTGGATCGTATCAGAAAATAGTCTTTTTTCTTTTACCGCTACATCAGCTAAAGTAACTGTGATGAAATATCTAGCCAATGTCACTATTTATATTCGCACCCAAAATACGTCCACATCAATTTACCCTTAACCCAAATAGGTAGGTACTGTGGCATCCTTCTCTCATATAACTTCCGCTAAAGCCTTATTCAAATCCTTTTTTCGAAGCTAGTATAGCGTTAGATATCTGTGCACTGAGCTTTAGGATACTCTCTACACTGCTATGGTAAGACTACAGTAAAACAAAAAAAAAACTTAATTTTATTTGAAAATTTACTTTAAAACTAAATTGACATTCTTCAATTAGCCCATAAAATAATAACCAGCTCTGCAGCTCTGCCATTGTTTGTTCTTCTACTTGAGAAACTCCTGAATAATCACACAAAATTATATCAAAATCGTCAAGAAACTGAATAGAGGCGCAATTACTCCCCTTTTCACCACATCAGCAAATTTCCTTTTCCTGTTAAATTGCAGGAAGCAATTTTGTCTTTATCCTGTCTGCTGCCATTACCCTCTTATCACAGTAAAAAAGCGAAAACAACTCCATTTCATGTGCGGCATCACAAGTACACGTAGAACAGATTTCATCTTAATTCACTCGGGTCCCCCTGCATCCTGCATGCGTCTCGTGTGTACAATGTACACTCAAACTGTAATAATTATCATTAGCGAATGTTGCCGATGAAAATTTTGGGGGAAAATTACAAAAAAAAAAACAAACGAGAGCAAGTCTCATGTGGGGATCTATGGAGGCGGAAGGAAATCGCTGGGTAAATGCTCCGACGGCCAGAAAGTTGCTGACGGTGGGTGGGTGAATGAAATGCCTCCCAGGTGGAATGAGGTCCTTTCTCTAAAACGATCACTTTGTGTAAACAACAGTTTCGTCAAGTACAAACTCAAACCATTTATGAGAATTCACCATTTATCCTCCATTTATTCTAGCCCAAACAGAGGAGCGACTTCCTATGGCTTAGAAGGAGCAAACGAGATGGATGCAAATATTAAGAGCCTCGCAAATGTACTGCAAAATAACAACTTGGTAGAAAATTTGATGCTGAAAAGGTGGGTCGGGATGTTGCTGAAGTTGCTCTAACATCTGTAAGGGGACAGGGAAGCAATCACCTCTGGCTTAAAGGAATCCTTGCTTTTCCTTTTCCAAGTAGAAACTCTCACACATTTACGTACACTTTCATGGAATAGGAAAACCTGATATTCTTAAACGGTGGTAATCACCCCACCTACTCACTTCCTTTTTACTGTTTTATATACATATGTACCTACCTCTGCCTTCTTAAGGTGGTTCGGTTTAACACAGTATACACAAGAAACCGGTCGCCATTATCTCCTTATATCCTTGACAAATTAGTTTCCCCTCGTTCCGATTGGTTGCGCACAAGGGAGTGGCCAATTTTATGGATCTCATCCCTTCCAAAGGATACGTTTACCTTCCGTCGTTAAACTACAGCGAGCACGCGTAACACGTTCGTCTACTAAAGGAATTCCAGTAATAAAGAGAACGGGACAAAAATGGGAGATGTTTACCCCTGGATGTTGGTAGGTATATAACGTAAAAACTTTGGTGCATATAAGGGAATGACAAGCATTTACGGCAATTAACACTTTTACTGTTTGTTTTCCCCACTCTGAGGCGCTCTTGTATACCATGAATGCGGTTAATTTTATTCAGGACGAGTCCACCTGTCTCTCCATCTACTTCTGACGTTTGAGAATTTTTGACGTGTTTTTAGCACCTTTAATGGGGTGTCGAGGCGAGGTGAAAATTTATTTTGCAGCAATTATTCGAAAATACGCTCCAGGGGGCGATATTGTCTTAGCTAATTGGTATTTTGGTTAAAATGAACAATTTTCAGGTGAGTATAGAACACTAATTCGCAATGACCGGGACCTCTGAGTCGGATTTCAGAATTAGCTTTATGGTGCCTTTAATTTTTAGTTTACATACAAATTAATTACATTTATGAGTTCATACAATCTCAGTGCGATCTAAAATTTGATTTTTAATGAAATTATATAGGAGAAGATATGAACATCGGTGTGAATTCATTCCAGCAATTGCGGGTTGATAAAATATCAAGAATTAAATTCTCAGCGAATGGTTGTAGAGTAGCCAAAATGGATCTAAACAAGTAAAAAAACTATAATTGGTCTAAGACCAATTCTTATGATACCCTCTAGAGGAATGCCCGTATTAAATTCCGTATGGTCACCGATCTATGCAAGTTTGATTATTGACGTGGTTTTTCGCATATATTTCTAGAACAGTTTGTCGGACAGAAAAAATGATTATAACCAATTTTATGGGATTTCGTATTCTGAAGAAGTTTTTAGTACAATAAAAATGTCTTGGACTGATCGTTTTCACAGTATACGTAAAAAACCAAAATTTTTATATGGCAACACCAAGAAGGAGTTATCCGATTTAGTCAATTTTTGAAATTTCATTTCCTGAAAATACCATGTACCAAATTTCAGCTCTCTATATCGATGCGTTTTCAGGCAGTGTCCAAATATATAATGAAAAACAAAATTTTTGTATGGAAACCCCACGAATTAATTACCCGATTTGTCCATTTTTCGAACTAAATTTTACTTTTTTTTAAAGCCCGTGTGCAAAATTTCAGCTGACTGAGTATACGCGTTCTCGAGTTATCGTGAGGACGGACAGACAGACTGACGGACGGACAGACGGACATGCTAAAATTAAAATAACGATTAATATTATGCGTAGGTGTCTAATCCATTTTGCTTTACCGTCATTATTTCTATGCGTTACAATTGGAATGACAAATTTAGCAGGTATAGCCTAGGGTATAATAACGTCTGTGAGAGCAACCAAAAAGCTTCCCTGAACGCGGTTTTTAATAAGAAGGAATAAGTAGGTAGGTACTGTATGCCAATCATCTAGCATAGTAAATGGAAGGGTTCAAGAAACTAAAGCAGACCCTCGGATAAAAAGATTATGTGGAAGTCCTATGCTTCCAAGACGGGTGAAGAAGGAAAAATAACGTATGAAAAAAGTACGGTCAAGGTCATAGATGGGTAAAATTTCACCATATTTTGGTAGTATTGCCATACAAACATTTTTAATATTCATATTTCCAGCTCTGCCCAGGGTTCCCCTAGCGGCATTTTTATACCCTAGATGAAATCTATAGGGTATACTAAGTTTGTCATTCCGTTTATAACACCTCGAAATAATGATGGTAGAGCAAAATGGATTGGACAACCACGCATAATATTAAAAGTTATTTTGATTTTTTCATGTCCGTCCGTCCGTCCGTCTGTGCGCACGATAACTCGAGAATTTTGCACACGGGCTTTAAAAAAAAAAGTAAAATGTAGTTCGAAAAATGGACAAATTGGGTAACTCCTTCGTGGGGTTTCCATACAAAAATTTTGTTTTTCATTATATATTTGGACACTGCCTGAAAACACGTCAACGTAGCGAGCCGAAATTTAGTATACGGCGTTTTCTTGAAAATAGTAAATACACTTTTAAAAATTGGCTAAATTGGGCAAACCCTTCTTGGTGTTGCGATATAAAAATTTAGGTTGTTTACGTAAACTGTGAAAACAATCAGTCCTAGACGTTTTTATACCCTAGATAAAATCTATAGGATATACTAAGTTTGTTATTCCGTTTGTAACGCACAGAAATAATGATGGTAGAGCAAAATGGATTGGACCTACTCAAAATATTGAAAGTTATTTTGATTTTTGCATGTTCGTCTATCCGTTCGTCTGTCCGCCTGTCTGTTTGTCTGTCTGTCTGTCTGTCTGTATCTCTGCCTGTCTTTGCGCACGATAACCTGAGAGCGCGTATACTTAGAGAGCTGAAATTTGGTACACGCACTTTAAAAAAAAAAAGTAAAATTAAGTTCGAAAATGAGACAAATCGGGCTACTCCTTCATGGGGTGGCGTGGTCATACAAAAAACCATCAGTCCTAGACATTTTTATTGTAGAAAAAACGAACCGTTCTAGAAATATATGCGAAAAACCACTTCAAAAATCAAACTCGCACTGATGGGTGACCATTGACCACGAAATTACATACGTGTATTCATCTTGTTGATATATAGATACAAGTTTTTCTTAAACTTTATGCAAATGACCCAAATAAAATCTGTTAGTTAAATAAAATATTTCACAAATAATCGCAAGAAATAAGGAAAGTTAGTGCAACTTAATGTTGCACTTCTGCTATAAAAGTTGTCCCATTGAAAATTTTCAGTGTAGCACTGCTAGAAAAATTGCAACATTGGTGTTGCACTGAAATCCCATCGAAATCGACATCAGAGAGCTGAAATTTTGCACACGACCTTTAGAAGAAAAAAGTAAATTTAACTTCGAGAATGGGACAAATCGGGTAACTCCTTTGTGTAGAACTCTACTAGACAAACAAAAAATTGTATGGCAAGTGGGGGCATATTCACCATTTCGAAGTTACAGGGTGATTAAGAAAAAAATCTAGTTTTTCACAAAACACCCTGTATCTTTAAAAGTACATGGTGTACGGTCACTATCAAGGGCTCATTGTATCCAGTGTTTTTAGCTCTTAACCTATTCTCGAAGCTATTCTCAAAGTTACTCTCAAAGATAATCCTAAAACACGTCATTAAAAAAAAGGTAATCCAATATCGGTATGACCTAAATGAGCTATTAACTCTTTAACGGTTTAACAGTTTACAGTTTTTATATATAACAAAAAAGTCATATTAACCACCTTTTTGTATAAAGACAAGATGTTAAAAATAAAAAGTAAGATAGTCCGAAATGTTAAGTTTAGACCACCATAAAGGCAAAGGCCCAATGTAGACGTCGCATCCGGTGCATTTTCGGCTTTTATCGCGGCAGACGCGTTCAGGGTTTGAGGAAGACCAAATGAATTCGTTGCGTAGGTATTCTTTAGATTTATTTATTAAAATAAATAGTGTAGAAAAGCTTGAGTTATTAATTAAAAGTGAAATAATGAATATGTCAGAGCTATTAGATGTAACATTTCTTGCATTTGCAGCTTACGAAGCATATGAAAAATTTAAAATCAATCAAAAGAGCTATCAAAGCGTCTTCCGTGCGTTAAAAGTAGAAAATTGATCTACCCTTGAAACACCCTGGATAATGTGAAAACGATCAGCTGTAAACGTTTTCATGATACTGAAAAGTTCTTCAATATATGAAATTCTATTAAATTGTTTATGACATTTTTACAGTCCCACAATCTATTCCTCTGTGCAAGTTTGATGGTCCATTTTATCAAACTTACACAAAAGGTGACCGTACGAAATTACATACGGGCATTCATCTAGGGTGTCATGAGATTGACATCTCTGCTCCTCCCAGTGAAAGTACAAATATTCTAAATGAAACCTACAAAGTTTCTTTCTCAGCTTTCCTGGAGTACATTATTATGAAGCTGTTGGAAGGAAGAGGTGAGGGATAGGGTAGTAGGTAGTATGGGAGAATATAAGCTATAAAGTCGAAAGTAAACTAAGTACGACCATATCGAGTCGGAATTCGAGCCCACGACAACTAGAACGATTGCCTGTGGGCTTACCAGCTGATTTACTGAGGCAATTTTCCATATCCAATATTACTGTGCATTTACAAAATTTGAGTTAACTAGCGCTCTCAAATTAACATGCGAACAGAAGACAAAAAAATATCCTGTTACCAGTTTTTAATGGAGAATACAAGAATTGTAAGAACTTTTATTTTTACCGATCCTAAATTAAATCGTAAATACAAGAAGAAAATACAACGGACGAGGCGGCTGTTTTTTCTTCTTGTATTTATAATTTAATTTAAATTGTTAAAAATAAAATTTCTTACAATTGTGTGTTAGATTCCCGTATGGGAAAATAAATAACATCTTATTATTAATAAACGTCGTGTGACTTATTTCTTCGGTAAAAGACCTAAAAGTTGCACTTAAAGACTTCATTGTCTAACTTTGCATTATTTTTTAAGTAGGGTATTAGAGCAACTTTGTAAAAGCACTCGTATTTAATTTACAATTGTGTAAACTTAACTGTCATTCTCCCATCTTTAGATAGCTACGCACCTGTATCTTTAAGAAATGGTCTTCATTATGTTAAAATAAAGAATAAGTTTTCGAAAAAGATTAATGCATCTCGGAAGGCAGTTTTACCTTGGACTTGCACCATTATTATTTTTGTTAGTTTCTGCTTTCAATTGACTAGTTGTTTTCTGTTTTCTGAGATGATTAGATTTATTTTTATAAAATTGATTCTCCCAGATATTTGGTTCTAATATCTATCGATATGCACAGGTTTTATCAATGATATAATTAAAACAAATTATCGAAATGTCTTTTTATCATAAGCTCATATAGTAAGGAGTTGGCCAAGTAAGCAATTTAGGTGTAATTTTTAAAACAAATATCTCCTTTTCCGCGAATGTTGAGTTCTCTGATGCCAATGCATTTCAAACCTTTTAATGTTTTATAAACCCGCAAGCTCTTATATCTTTTTATTTCTCATTTCTTCGTTCTATCCTTCAATATGCTTCTGTTATATGGAGTTATTATTATTATAATCAATACCAATAGGATTTACCATATTTAGAAACTTAATTAAACAAATATGTTTTGTTTATGTAAAAAGTCAGGCTTATTGCAGTAATTATTTAAATACTTAAGTGATAAAAATAGATCATGAAGTGAAAATATTATTGTAGAGCACTTAGGACCAAATGTCTCTACTGTATAGATCTCAAAAGTAAAATCATCCAGTACACCAGAAAACATGTATCGTAAAGTATGAAGATTGCTCTATGTTACCCGAGCATAGTATGTGCTGCAATGCTTAACATTCATCTCGATATGCAAAAAGATTTATACAAAAGACTAGCTTAAATAGCCGAAATTAAGTCTTAAAATTTTCCATATCCATACAGATGAAAAAACTATACAGAAAGCACAAAATTTGTTTGAAAATAAAGACAGACTACATCGAACATCGATCCATGATCAAAGGAACAAGTCCATTGACGTAGAAATAATTCTACACTTTTTGTTTTTACTCGTGTTGTAAGAAATCTGTACTACAATAATAAAAAACTATCATTTAAATATAGTTGGATGCTCAGTGGCGTGGCGTCTTTGGAACCAAGGGAAGCATAGCTTCCCTTAGGTTTTCCGAATCAATTTAATAAAAAAAAAAAATTGAAATCAAAAAAAAATTACGACAAAGAATTTCTTCAAAATATATTCATTAAAAACTATTTCCTTAAAGGCTATTTATTCGTTCTTCATTGTAAACTACCAAAGATAAGCAATAATAAAATCACCTCCGTCTGAACAAAACAGTAAAAAGACACATCGAAAACATGTAACGAAAAGTATGGTATTCGAACACGTCTGGGCTCTGTGAATAATATCACAAGCGGCACCACTACCCGCAGGAGGTGGTTTTATTTGAGCTTCCATCAACAATCGAACAATATCGAAGAAAATGCAACAAAATGTATGGCATTCAAACACGACTGGGATCACCTATGACGTCACACATATCTGTTGCTCATTCACCACTTACAGTGTAGTTGATCTAAGCCTAAGGTACACAATTGAAAAAATGCATCTACGGGATCTACAAACACTGCTATACCGGTAGCATGTATTAGGTTAATTTTATTCATATTAATAATATTTTGCTTATGATATATCAGCGCTGTATTTGTTTCAACTGGAGGTGATTTTATTTGTACTAAAAGGTTGGCAGAATAACTTTTACAGTGCTCCCATCAATTTCAGTCCATAAGTCGATTAGAAAACATTTCTGATTTTAGAAGGCAAAAATATTCAAATCGGGCGACAAGAGGAAATAGTGAATTCTTAAGGGGAATTTTAAGGTTGATAGGGGAATATTACTTACAAAAAAGGTGCAGGTGGGGGGTAAATAAAAAAATGCAGTAATTCCACACGAGAACGATCAAAAAATGCTAGACCCGACCATCTCCGATTTGGATGAAACTTCCACAGTTTGTAGGGAATACCAAAATAGCTCAACCAAATTTTTTTGTTATCCCCACACTATCCGATATGGGGGTTAGAAATTTTGTAATTTTACGAAGAAACGTCATTTTCAAAAAATCATATCTCGACAAAGGAGCAATCAATGTTTTTGATTCAAATACCAAATGAAGCCTAAAGCTTTATATTCTTTATAAAAAAATATAACTGTCCCAAACGAAAAAATTATTTTGTTAATAATACTATTTTTTTTTGTTTTACAAAAATAGGATTATTCACAGAGAGGACTTCTAGCACTTTTTTTTTTAAATTTTTATTTTGAATCTAGAAACCAACAAAACATTGCGTTTTCGAGATATAATTTTTTGAATTCGTTGATTGCTTTCCCTCGTACCGAGTCCACGCCACGCCCTTGGGCTTCTTTAACTCAAACAGCTCGTAAAACTTAAACCTATCTATTTGTTTTCTTTTTTTCCTTCACATTAGAAATGAAAAATTTGATTCCAAGTTTAAACAGCTGCAATGCTGTAATCAAGTATAGAATAATCATTTATTATGTAGTTTAAAGCCTTTGTCGCAACCTTGAAAGTAGTTGAAAAAATTTTGGACTTTTTTGGACCTAGTTTGTTCTTTCTGTGTAGTCTTCAAATACAGCCGCAACTCTGGAAATGGATAAAGTGGATACGAATATTCTTAAGAAATTATTTAAGGTATCTTGATGAGCTAACATATATGTTGTAATTGAGAAATCTAAAAGTAGGAAATCTAAAGATAGGAAGGTGAAAGTCTAAATATAAAAAATAATGAGAAAGCTCTGAGTACTCTAGGCGTTACACGGGAATAAAATATCCTCCAGAAAATCTTAATGTCAAATAATTGCTTGAACCTTACATTGAATCCATGCAAGAATCAATCAGAGAAACTATGGCGTATTCAGGAACTGTTCAAGACAATTGATCATAAATTTACACTTTCATAAATAGAGATATGTTAAAATTGCAAAGAATAAATTAACAAAAAAAAAAGTTTCTACAGCACTTAATTGAAATTAGTTTTGATTAGGTATTTGTAAAACAAAGAAGTAAAAATTTCCTATCAGAGCACGAAAAGTGTTCTCCACTGCCATTGTTGAAGAGCTTTTATGCCGCTCTCACCAATTGTTTCACAGGTAATGCACTATTGCACTGGAATTAACAGGATCGTCTGCTAATCAACATTTGAGGAACCTGATGACCATAATTGTCATTGTATTTCCATCGAGTGTTGGTATAATCAAAGAAAATCTAACAGACAAAATACGCATCTCGCAAATATTGAAAAGTTTTATATGGCGAGTTGTTCTATTATGACCCGGTCTCACAAATTGTATAAAAATTCTCTGGTTGTTAACGACCCGCCACTCACTGGTGGTGGTGGTGATATTACGACCCGCTTTCACAAATTTTACGAAACCTCTCTGTGCGGATGCGGATGCGGATGCATTGCATTGCGTGTTTTCTTTGCTTCTTTTAGTAAGATGACCAGAGAGCAACATTCTCTCAGTCTCAAATCTTTGCTTCTTCCCGCCCGTTAGCTCCCGACCGCATCAACAAATAAGCATACAACTTGTGCATTTTTAGAGGCCAGATGAAGCTTCTTATTAAGATATATGTTCTTTGGTGTAATATATATTTAGTAAGAAACAATTGAATTTAAATTTAAAATTATTTCTTCACAAACACCGTATTAAGTAAGAAAAGAAGAATTTTGCCTTTCATTTGGGGAAAAATTGCAACTGAACAGAGAACTTAAGTTTGGACACTAGTTTAGTTGCAATCAAATGAATTTTTGAAATCAAGGAAATAGTCGTTATTGTAAGGTCAGTTTGGCACTGCAACGATCAAGGAACCCAAGTAACAATTTAAATGCTATTTAGTTTTACTCAGGTTTTATAATTGTTTTGTTAAGGTTTTGAACTTGCTAAATAGTTTTATTGTGATTGTAAGTCATACCAATTCGTCTCCAAGACCAATTGCTTTTGTTGAGATGTTTTAAAAACCGCCTGGAGAGTAGTAATAAAATCATTTAGCATTTAAGTCTATTTGTACTTATAGAAGTTTTATCGTTGTCATCTACTTCAACCAATATAAAACTATTAAGCAGCAAAATAGTAATTAATTACCTCTTAATTTTGTTAAGGTTTTATAGCATCCTTCAAAACTATTGTATAAATCTTTGATAAAACTAAAAAATAAGCCTTATAAAGGTTATATTAAGAAGCACAGAGAGCTACTTTAAATCCAATTTAAGAGACAATTTCGTCTAGAGAACTATTGGGTTATGTAGACAACTATCATAAAACTATTATGCATAGAGGTTTTAAGAATGCGTTTCAAAATTCATTCATAAAATCATTATAGGATTAATAGGCTGATTCAAATGCTGAAATATTCTGTATAAAGCTAATAGGTCTATCGAGGTGCCTTCGCCAAAGTTGTCAAATGTTTTGCTACGCCATGTTTGCAAGAGTGCGGAGAGTAATTAAAAGAGTTGTTAAATATGTCGGAGTTCGCGCAAAAGTGGAAAAAAGTAAAACGAAGTGGTTTTTTCAAACGAAGTGTTAAAAATAATTATCTTAAAATCGTGAATACGAAAATAAAGGAAAATATAATTAACAACGAAAATCTGACATCACCGGTTCCATCAATTTTTGTACCAGCTCCAATTGTTTTAAATGTGCTATCTTCACAAATTACTAATATTAAGGATCCACTAATAACTGATGTGGAAACTGAAGAAATAAAAAATAATTGGTCAACTGAATTAGAAAATTACGACGAAGACCTTTATAATGAAGATGAAGAACACAAAAATCAAATGTTACGAAGAGAACTCCTAGTATGGTCTAATAATTTTAATATAAAACAGAGTGCTTTGAAAGGATTAATGCAAGTGCTTAATAATCGATTGCCAAACGTACTACCACAGGACCCACGGACATTTTTGCAAACAGAGAAAATAATTACACTTTGGCAAATAGGTGGAGGTCAATATTGGCACCAAGGATTTAAATTTTGCATTGAACGGGCTTTTAGCAATATAAAAGAGCCTGTACAAATTTCAATTAACGTAAATTTAGATGGCTTGCCTACTTATAAGAGTTCTAAAGATGAATTTTGGCCAATCTTGTTCAACATTCACGAAATGCCACATTTAAAGCCTATGATTATTGGCATTTATTGCGGTAAAAGCAAACCGAATGATTTAAATGAATTTCTGACACCTTTTGTGGACGAGATGAAAGATGTTTTAGAGAAAGGAATTTATGTAAATGGACACAAAATTAACGTGCAAATCCGATGTTTTATTTGTGACTCTCCAGCTCGAGCCTTTGTTAAAGGTAAAAAATAAATGTGTAAAAAACCTATACAATTTCAAATATTTATTTTACTTTTTTATAATTATGCAGGTGTGGCTTATTTCAACGCCCAAAATGGATGTCAAAAATGTACCACTATTGGTGTTTATTCATATATTTCACATTGCAACTATTTTACTCGCGTTAGTTGCCATAAAAGAACTGATGCAGGCTTCCGTGCAAAAATCTATGGATCTCATCATAAATACGATACACCTTTATTGCAACTTCCTATCGACATGATCAAAGATTTTCCCATTGGTGATTCGCTTCATTTGATTGATCTTGGGATTATGAAAAGATGCTTAATGGGATGGCGGGATGGAAGTTTTGGTAATTATAGAACTAAATGGTCTGCTCGAGATATAGCAAGTATTTCAAAACTTTTACTACAGTATAAAATGCCCGCTGAAATACATCGTGCTGTGAGGGGCCTTGATTGCCTTGCACATTGGAAGGGCTTAGAGTTTCGTACATTTTTGTACTATTTGGGAATTATTGTATTAAAGAAGTTCTTACCATCTGATGTTTATGAGCATTTCTTGGCTTTCTTCTGTGCGATAACAATTTGTTCATCAGAAAGGTATAAGAATTTTCTTGAACTAGCTCACGTATTATTGGAACACTATATAGAATACTACGGAGATATTTACGGAGAAGATTATATCACAAGTAATGTACATAATCTTTCCCATCTGGTAGATGATGTAAAAAGGTTTGGTGTTTTAACAACATTTAATGCATACCCTTTTGAAAGTAAACTTTATGAAATTAAAAATATGATACGAAGTGGAAATAAACCCCTAGTTCAAGTTGCGAAAAGGTTAGGCGAACTAAGCCAAGTACAGGGATATGATATTAGAAGAAACGTTAAAATATTTCCAATTGTAAAGAGGCAAATTTATGATCATGACTTTATTACTCGAGATTTTCTAAGTGCGCAATCGGAAGCAAGTTTTTTTTCTAAAGTGCAATTGGATGGCTTTTCATTAAGTAATGAAATGGAAAACAAATGGCTCTTAACTAAGAAGAACGAAATTGTAGCAATGAAGGGAGTAATCAGCCAAAATAACGTTGTATCTATCTACGGCTGCAGTTTAAAAAGGCTTGGTAAATTTTTTGAGACTCCAATAAGATCAACGCATTTGAACATTTATACTTCTGATTGTGAGGAAAATGTAGGAAAGCTTTATGATTTGAATGAAATAAAATGTAAGCTTGTAGCTATTCCAGACAATGAAAATGAAACAGTTGTCTTTATTCCATTACTTCACACTTTGTGATATATTTAATTACATTTTCTTTAAAATTCAATATTTGTAATATTCTTGAAACCCACAAAATAAGACAAAATAAGAAATAAAAGATATTCAAAATATTTTTAAGAATTTTCATTAATAAAAATATATAAAAAAAAAACTGTTTCTCAGAGAATTTTCAAAAAGCAATTTTGAGCAAATAGTAATGTTATGCAGGGTGTTTCAGTTAAGGATGACCAAGGAGAAAGGGTTAATAGAAAACAATTTTATTAAATTTTGTTAAATGATACCGATTTTCTCTCCAAAAATCATAATAATTACATATAGCACTTTCTTACAATATTTAGAAATCCCAGAATATTACATTTCATTCGATTCTGCAAATGTGCCCACATGCCACCGTGTTTTTGTACGATTTTTAAGATTATAATAATAAAAATAACTTTATCTAAAACCGGTGCATGAGTAGAATAAATTGAAGGCTAACATTCTGAAGCTTCGAAGTCTTGTAATAACGTACTAATGGTTATTACTATTTTCAAATTTTTGACTTTAATGTCCTGTAACTGCCAACAGAAGAGGTTATTTGAAATATATTGCAAAGTTTAGATGATGTATATAAAAAAAGTTTTAGGGTGTTAGAGGAAATGTACCGACAATCACAAATCCACGCTAACTTATAAACGTCGGGCCCTCTTTGCTTACAGTTAGTTGCTTGTCTTGACACCTCCCATCTCTCCACTCCTTGGTCATACTTAACTGAAACACGCTGTAGATAGCTAATACTAAATGCAATATAACTATAGAAATCCATCAAGTACATATTATGAAATGGCAGTATAAAAAGTTGCATCTTGGTTCTAAACACATTGATGAAATGATAACACTAGATTGGATGAGTTCATGGAAATTTCATAAAAGATACATAAAAAAACTCTTTCTTAGAGTATTTAAAAAAAAAAAACTATGAGCCGTTTAAAAAACAATATAGCTATCGATAGCTACTACTAAATAATATTATGCGATATGGAGGTAATATATAAATACATATATACATATATATGTAAATATACGTTTGAAAGGAACGTATTGCTTCGTATTTATATTCAGCCGTCTTTTTCATGAGCTCACCGAATCTAGTGTTCTGTAATTATTAATTTGTTTCTAGTTAAACTTCAAAGGCCACACAAACTTTATTAAAGGCGTTCATTTGCAATAAGTTCAAGATCCAAGGACAAACTTTTCATCCTGCCATTTTATAACACAACAATCATAACTAAAGGAAAAGAGGTCATGAAGTGGTATAAAATGGCAAGATGAAAAGTTTGATCTTGGATCTGAACACATTGAAAATCAACGCCTTTAATACAGTTTGCCTGGCTTTTAAAGTTTAAGTACAAACAAATTAATGATTACAGAGCACTAGATTCGATGAGCTCATGAAAAAGACGGCTGAATATAAATACGAAGCAATACGGGCGTTCCTTTGAAACGTGAACCACATATGTATCCATATATTACCTCCATATCGCATCGTAGTAATTCGTATACTCTCTTCAATTAATATCCATTTATTAATATTAATCCCTGGTATTTCCTTTTGTATCATCCAGGCCTTTTTGATGTATTTCTATTTTAGGATTGCTTTCTTCCTGGCCTTCTTCATTATTAGTTGAAGTATTTCTCCATTTCTTGTATTTCAAGCATTTTGGTCGATTTTTATGTTTTGATATTAGAGTTTTTCCCATTACTCTCTGCCTACTATTTTTCATAATTCTTTTAAAGAACGTGTCACACTGTGTTTCAGTGAAATCTTTATCAGCTAACATTACTGTTTTCAAAAAACACTTTCTAAAATTTTTAAAATATTTTAGTGCTACTTTTGCTGAGCCATCTCCCAAAGAAGAAGTTCCTTCCTCTACTGTACAACTAATACTTTCGCATGTAGATCTTGTATTTCCTGTCCATGAGCACTGACGTAAAAATTCTCTTGTAATAAAATAGTCTATCAATTTATAGCAACAGTCGATTCCATTTGCCTTGCCGTTGGTCCCACAGATAAATTTTATATTTTCCACTACACAATTTACAACGCTCTCATTTTTTAGTTGTTCTTCTATTTCACTTAACTTTTCGACGGAATTTATGGGTTCCATCAATATACTGGCGTCTGATGTTTTCAATGTTTCGGCAGCTGTTTTTGATATACTAATGCTGCTCTTATATTCCTTTGCTAAAATGTCAACTGATGCCTGTAATTTAGCAATACTTTGCATTATCTTGTGTTGGTTCTCTAAAAGATTTGTTAAAATGCTTTCTTTCTCAGAATCATGGACTCCTTGTTGTAAAAGAAAAACTTCTGCCGTATTCCCATCTGTTTCTAATGCTGATATACCTTGCTGAAAAAAAAAAATTAAAATACACTAATTTGATTTTGCACATTATAATTTGTCATACCGATTCTTCATCCTCTCTAAGTAAATATGTGCCATTTCCAGTTGTCAAGATCTGTGGAGTAATTGCTTCATTTCGTAGAAAAAGCTGTGTAGAGATTTGATTATTTGAAACTGTTGATGAAGGGGCACTTGGATATTCGGTCTACGGGTGAAAGGAAAAATAATATTAAATATTTGTTGGAAAGTTATTAATAGTTACACATTATTACCACATCTTCCCGAACAGGAATTTCACTATTAAAGTCTGGTTTAGAAGAATGGGGCTGAATTAATTTTGACCGCGTTTTCGTTTTCTTTATTATTGGATTAAATGTGGCATCGTCAATTTCCGTATCCGACTTTTCCTCCATTCTTTCCATTTCTTTTATCGCCTCATTTCGAGTGGAAAATTCTCTCTTCCTGACACAATTTATTTTTTCCCACTTTTCATTTGGAACAGAATTTTCAATCTGGCACAGTTTAGCAACTTGGCTTTTTAGTGGCCAATGTAAAGTACCTTTAACCTCCCATTTACTAGGTACTACACATAAACAGGCCTCGCCATCTTCAATGGTCTGTACTATTTTAAACGGCATTATACTATCCGGGAAATATATATATGTAATCTTTATGATAATGCTATATTTTAAAGAAAGAATTGAGTTCTTTTACAGTAAAATTTCAGTTTGCAACAATATTTTGTCATTTTATTTATGTAGGTACAAATTACTGTTTTCCAATATCGATATATGTACATATTTACGCAAAAGTCACGAACAGACTGCATTTAACAGTAAAGTAAAGACGAAATAATTTTGTATATAAATCCAATAAGAACAAACACAAAAAAAAATCATTAACTTTTATCAAAAATTATTAATTTATACTACGTAACATGCAACATGCATAATAAAATAAATATTCAATTTACATACCAATACAATATTTATTATGCACTCCTCGCAATGAAAAGAACGTTTAGGCACAACGTACGCTTGTAAACTGAATCGCGACGTCAAATACAAGTCAACAAGTCAAAACAAGATTTATCCGGGATATATATAAAACTAAATAGATTTATCTAAGAGCAAATATCATTATTTGAGTCTAAATAGAATTAGAACGGTTTTAACTCAGATCAAATAGATCTAAGTAAGAGCGAACGGTTTTATTTGCAACTAAATTAAAGTCAAGCAAATTTGTTTTGACTTTATAAGCAGCCAATTAGCTGTAATATAAAGTCGAGATATTTATTGTAAAAAAACTATTTTTAATTTAAATAATCTCATAAATGTATAGATTTAAATTAGTGAAAGATTTACACTTCTCCGTACGAACAATGCATATAGGTACTATAAGCCTATTAAAAAGCATGGTAAAAGTCAGAAAAAAGTTTTATGTTCGATTGTAAATAAATACATACATATATACAAGTGCCATAAGTGCAATTAGTTTTATATTGCGTTTATATAAAATTAAATGGTTTTATTTAATATTAAATAGAATTATATCCGCCTACAAGCACTCAGAAAGGTTTTGCTTAAAACTAAATGGATTTAAAATAGCATAGAGTGTTTTAATCGAAGCCATGCTAAAACCAAACGGTTTTATTACAGCCGCACCTGTGGCAAATAGGCCTTAAGGTAAAATCTCCATCTTTGCTTAAAATGCATTATTTTAAAATTACTTTTTTTCGGGAATTTAGCTTGTTTCATTACTAACAGATAACATTTTCAAACTTTTTTTCAATTTATAACTTATTAAAAATAATATATAGGTTAAATATAGTATAAATAAAAAAAAAACATTTTACAAATATTTCCTAAGTTTTCCTAATTTTAATTATTTTTGAGGCCCATTGTTATATTTCGAGCTATCCTATGTAATATTATCAGTAACCTTTCAATCGCCGTAAAAGTTGGTACATTATATTGTTAAATTTGCCCTTAAATACCGTATATTTACACATATGAAGTAAAATTAAATTAAATGTCAACATTTTATTAAATTATTATAAAGTGGAACTTATAAATCTATTTGGTATCATAAAAGTAAATATGCATTTGAATATTACTTTTTTTTTAAGTTTCAAGTGTAAAAGGTTTGCTGAAATAGCATTTCCAATGCCATTTTATCTTAAAAAAGGTTTAAAGAATAGCTTTATGATAGTTGGGATAACATTATGCGGACAGGTTGATGAGTTGAAATTAAGACTTTTTCTTTCATTAACAGTTTTATGAAAGGTTTTATAAAGAACTATAAATTGTCGCAAAGAGTAATCCAGATAAGACCAATTAGGCTTTGTAAGGTTTTAAAAATAGGCCCTGAAAGCTTATTGTAGTGTGGGCCCTTTGAGTTTTATGAGGGCTTCTTCATGGTTCTATTATTGTTCGTTTGACTAAATAGCTTTATTATAAGTTTTATAAAATAGTATAGAAAATGTTATGCGGACTATTATAAAAGTAAAATTGTTACTTGGGAAGTAATCTATATCCAAGTAACCAATTTCTTGGTGTTCTAATTATATTAACAAATCCGATACTTTATTCAATTGGCAATTAAAATAAAGATTTTTATTCTGGGTATCGACTGAATTAAAGATTTTATTTTGGATGGCGACTAAAGTAAAGCTTGTTATGGTGGGTATCGACTGTAATAAAGATTCTTATTGCGGGTATCGACCGAATAAGAAATTACTAACACAAGTCACTTATTTATGGGTATCAACTGCAATAAAGATTCTTATTGCGGGTATCGACCGAATAAGAAATTACTAACTCAAGTCACTTATTTATGGGTATCAACTGCAATAAAGATTCTTATTGCGGGTATCGACTGTATAAGAAATTACTTACACAAGAAACTTAATTGTGGGTATCGATTGCAATAAATATTCGTAATGTGGGTATCGACTGTAATAAGAAATTACTAACACAAGACACTTACTTCATTGTGGGTATCGACTGCAATAAAGATTCTTATTGTGGGTATCGACTGTAATAAGAAATTACTTATAAAACACTTAACTGTGGTTATCGACTGCAATAAAAATGCTTATTGTGGGTATCTATTTCAATAAGGATTCTTTTTGTGGGTATCGACTGCAGTAAGAAATACTAACCTCTTATTCCAGGTATCAGTTGGAATGAAGAATATCCCAATCCCAAACCTAAATAAAATTGAATGCCAAGTGAATTAACTGCCAAACATTGAGCTGGTCAGTACAAATCCATTATAACAACATTCTTTCTCTAATCTCAATTTACTTATAGCTTTACCTTTATCATTTATTGAATTGTCGTTTAATATTTGGATATTAATTTTTTCTATGACTTTTTCTTAAATGCTTGATTGTTTTTAACATTCCATTTTTAATATTATACTGAAAATATATCTGTTATTTATTTTCAAGCCATATGCTACATTATTACCACATGAAATAATAAATTAGTCTCACAAAGATTTTATTATAATGCATTTAACATTCTCTATGTCGTAGCCGGGCATTAATATTAAGACTCAACTGAATCCTTGAAAAAAGCTTAATATGTGGAACAAACGTATTTAAAGATAACCAGCTTCGATGTACCCAGTCTTTACGAAAATATGTATATATGTAGGTAAAAAATATTTAAATAGATCTACATATTCTGATTTAATAAGATAGACTTCTCCAAATAGTTTTGCTTCACTTCTGCACTGCCCAGCTATCATTTAAATCATGTGGATAAGTTCCACCAATACTATTGCCGCTAAATTCATCCCATATATGATATATGCCCGTCACGTATGCTGTGACAAATCTTGCCACTTCATTATATCCGTAATTTTGAGATGGCATTTTGGTATGTCCGGAACGTGGCAGGAATAATCTTTGATCGTTCAAAATTTCTCAACCTTAAAGAAACATTTGATGGTAACTGAATTGTGACAATAGATAATGTTTATTACACCACTCGCCCTTTTCAAGTTGTTTTAAATGTTGCATGGGACATGACGTGAGCAAAATCATTTCTTCAAAGTCCAAGTCTCTTAGCTAAATAAGAGGAAGAAAATAATTGGAATTTTTAAATTGAATTTATGTGTTTGTGCCACCAAAAAGTGTCAGACTCTTTAATGTAGACAAATATCGATACAAAAAGCTATGAGAGATGTCAATTGTTTCAAAGTACTTTTTTTTTAATTTATGAGTAAAAATAATGTATTTTGAATTTCGGAATCTTCAAGAGCGGTTATGGATTTTTTTTAGCTCCCTCATTCGGTTCAACTGCATTTTTCAAGTTGTTACTGAAAAAACTAAGCGAGATGGGAAATCATAGATTATTTTTGGTCACCTGTTTCCTTCCATACCATTTGAACAAATATATATTTAATAAAAATTGATGTAAGACTCACACGTGCGTTTTGCAATTTACTGCAAGCAGTTCACATGTTTATGGAGACAGGGATATTAAAGTGGAATTAACACCTGTGACATCACAGGAACTGCCACTTCTTGAGGTGGTTGGAATTTTGAAGTCGCGAACTTGATGCCGCCTTTTTGCATAATATAGGGTCCGCCATCTAACGTTTTTTTTTCAACTAGTGCTTATTTCGTGAATGGTAACACTTAGCTCATGTCTGATTTGACAGATAATTAGTTTTATTCTTCCGCTGAACGAATATGGTTGTGTATACGCTTGAACAATGCTGGGAAATATTGCCTGCGATCGACTTACAGAAGATGCCGATTTTGCCAAAAAAATCATCTTTTCGGATGAAGCTCATTTTGATCTTGGCGGGTATGTAAACAAGCAAAATTGTCGCATTTGGGGCACAGAAAACCCGCATGCATACATTGAAAAGCCGATACACCCAAAACGAGTCACTGTTTGGTGCGGATTTTGGTCCAGAGACATAATTGGGCCATTTTTCTTCGAAAATGAGCAAGGAGTGGCCGTTACAGTCAATGGCAATCGTTATCGGGCCATGTTGAACGAAAATTGAAGAGGAGGATATTGGCAACATTTGGTTTCAACAGGACGGCGCTACGTGCCACACAGCCGAAGCTACACTCGATGTTTTGCGCCCTGTTTAAAAAAAAAAAAAGTTATTTGGCGGACCCTATAGGAGATTTCTAACTAGAAGTATATGTGCTATTGTGACTTTAGCTGGGTACTTTGGGAAAATGGTTGCTATATGAAATAATATTGTGGGTGAATTTTGGATATAATACAAAATTTTATTTCGTATAAATACTTGCATGTAAGTCAGTTTAACTGTATTATTTTGTTATATTTCAGCATAAGATTCTCTTGCAAACATGCAGAAACTATAAAAAAAAAAATACTTTAATTTAAAGTGCCCTTCTTTCAAAGGCGCTTTCTTATTTTTCGAAGTATCGTACGACATTTCAAGAGTAAAATTTTCTGAACAAATAATTTTCACGTACAGGCTGACAAAAATTTAACTATAAAATATGAATCTTAGATTAATTTCATTATACTACAGAATGTATTTTTATAAACACAAGTTCTAGTTGGTTTACATATAGATACCTATAATCTAAAACTGGTAAAGTTAATACTATAAAAATTCTTAAGGAATACTAATAAACAAAACAACAAGTATTGTTCTCTAGGAATAAAATGCCGAACTTTATGGATGGGAATATCGCAAGACATTAATCTGCTATGTTATGCTTATGACAGACATAGAGTAATGATATCGAGATACACGGAAATTCAGTTTATATACTATGTGTGTCATCAAATACTCCCAATATATCCAGAAAACTAGTGCGTATGATTAAATATCAATATCCTCAAAAATAACTGGGTATAGTCTAATCATCGGCCCTTTTTACTTTGCGCAGGGCCATCTATTTATTATATGAAAATGTGTCAAATTACGCAAAAATATGTCTGTGCTTTTCCAAGAAAGTGAAAAAGAAGAAGAAGAACTAAACATTTTTTGTCCACATTGTCAACTCTACTGAAACAATTTTTTATGTTTATCATTGTCTCTCTATTTATATATTTTTCCTCATCAAACTGCGTTTTCCCAAAATTGTTAAATCAATTACAATTTTGTTATTTTTAAACAAACCTTCAACCAAACTTTTCTTCGTTTCACACAAAATTGTTAATTGAGGTGTGGTGCCACCGTATCACCTCAACCAAGATCTTATTGCAAGATAACACATTTTTACTTTTTCCGCTCCAAATCTTCAATTTGTCGAATGTTAATAATTGCTTGTTGCCATTTAGCCTGCATTAATATATTTGCCACTTTCATTTCCAAATTGTTTACACTTAAAAATCTGTCAACTGAATTGGAATGTCAAAGTACGGCTTGTCACCTCAATACAACCTTTTCTATCTGTAAGGGGTGGTTTAATGTCTAGATATTCGGAATATTGTGATATTAATATCTAGATATCGATACCCCATGTCTGTTATAAACATTATGGTTGCAGGTAAACGTGACCTTAAAATTCTGGCCCAACTGTAACTACTCCAAGGACCTCTATATGTCAAGAAGCAGACAACGATGCTACGTGGAAAAAGAAGAAAATAGGCGAAAAAGGTAGCTGTAAAATAGAAAACAAAAGTGAAATGCGGTAAAGATGACAGTTTTCTTGAAGTATAGTAAAATTGGTTATTAGCAAGTTAAATAAAGTGTGAGCAGAAAATTGGGAAGAAAATAAAATATCATAAAAGAGTGAAGCTGAAAAAAAAGAAAAACCCCGATAACAGCTAGGATCACCAAAATAAATCTGAAAGGAAAAAGGAAAAATTTAAAGAGATACGATCCTTATCACGTTTTCCTTGGGCGGATAGGCGTCCGGCGGTAAGTCAGGTATTGTACCTCTTTAAGTTAGGTAAGTATTCGAACGGGAAGAAGCCCTCAACAGAAGTAGAAAAAAAAGGAGACAACCATTTTCAACAATGTTTTGGAGGAAAATTTCACGTAACTCGAACCACATTGTTTAACGTTTTAGCTTAAGAGAAACTTTTATATGTAAACTATGTTCCTCTAAGGGATATTTTATCCGCAAGATCCTTATTCCCTGTTTAAACACATGCAATATCTTCTTAATACTTAGAAATAGCTTTTTTTGGGTATCTTTTACTGCGTTAAAAGGGACTGTGGTTTTATTTTGGAACTACGTTATCGCTAAACTTCGTATAGTAAGACTACGTAAAGCGAGCGATGGCTGTATATTTAAATCTAATCCAAATTCCTGTGATAACTGAAAAATGAATGAATTGCGTAATATTGGTCTGGAACAGTAGTGAAATATATTAGAGATTATTGTCTCTCCTCTTTAGTTAGCTCTATAGTATGACGAAAAAAGTGGGAGTTATCTCTCACTTAATACCTACGAGCCTTGGTAATATCAAAATTTTAGCTTGAAAAACCCAGAAGATCAAGTGGACTGATATTTTTCACACATTTTGGGCTATTGGTATCTTTATTATCAATTCATCAAAATGTTTTACAAAAATTTTGGAATCCTTGAAAGTAGCTCTTTCAAAATATATCCCACCCGATACAAAAAAGAAATATTTTTTAGAGGACCCAACTCACCTCCATAAGCGGTAAAAAAATATTTTATAATCTTTTACTGTCGAAATATGTGCGCGTCACAAAGATCTAACATTTTGCCAAATTCCAAATTTCTACATCACGTCGTTTTCGAGAAAAATGTCTGTGGCGGACAGGCGAACGGACGCAAAAATCTACATAACAGTAAAAAAGCTAGAAGTGGTCTAATACCAATTCTTATGATACCCTAGATGAATGCCCGTATGAAATTTCGAATTGTCAACCTTCTGTGCAAGTTTGATTTTTGAAGTGGTTTTTCGCATATATTTCTAGAACGGTTTGTCTGCTTAGAGCAGGAATAATTTAATTTTAAGTAAGGATTAATTTTACGAATAACTTCAAATATCATTAGAGTCAACTAAGGGCCAACCTACACACTTCAGCTCGAAGTGGAAGGATTTTCCTCCCATTGTGCTTACTTACCATCTCAATAATGTTGCTCTGCGGTAGTTCCTTATATGATTACGGAAATTAATTGTGTGCGTGTTTAATTAAGTTACAGTTTTCGATATAAACAATAACAATTATTATTATTATCACCCCAAATCTCTGGTAAATAACTGTACTGTACAGCCGTCCGATCAGAAATTTCGCAATTTTAAAATGGCCGAATCAATTTCCATTCAGTAGTATTGGTATCCTGCTCGTTCTTCCGATCGAAACTTGGCATTTTGGAATTTTTCCTACCCCTGAATGCCTTTTACCAGTAAAAAGCGAAGTGTGTGGGCCCTAGGAAAAGGTTTATTCAGATAATTTTATTTATAAGATCGTTACTTTATTGATAATTTTTAGTACATAAATATTTGCTTCCATAAGAGAAAGTTGTTTTAGAATAAATCCTATACTCCTTTTCCCCAAAGAAATTTCAAACAATACTCTATAGTAGTACAGAGTAGACTCACGAGTGCCCACAGAAGGTTTTATGAATGTGTGCATATATATTGTAAGCTTAGCAGTAGTGAATGCTTCAATTAATTGCTCCGGAAATTACTCCACTCCAGTATCTACTCTACTCCATCTGGAGCTGCTCTGCAGTGATGCGGAACAGTTGTAATCGCAGGCTGAACGGGGGCGCTCCAGATCTGATATATTTGATGCCATTTATAGCTCCGCTCCAATTACTGCTTCAGTCAATTGCTCCCCTTATTAGTTTGCTCTGGAATCAACTCCACACGACCTGGAACTACTCCAGAGTACTCCGGAGTATTTGTAATCGTTTCGTTTCGGAACCCTGTGTACCAGCTTTAGACGGTTAATCGAAGAATTTAAAAAAAAATATTTATTCAAAGAACCTTATTGGAAGTCACAATAGCAAGCCCTGAGCAGGAGATTTCAGAATTCCTTCGACTTCTCATAGTAAGAAGAAATAGCACAAAAATCAATTTAGGACTATTTTTCAAAATCGCTTATAGGGTAACTGTACTAGTACCCGGACACTTAACATTTATCTTAATGTTTTGCTCAATCATTTTATTGCTATTAAGAATATGCAAAACATTTTATTTTTTTATTATTATTTAAGCGGTTTACATTTAGCAAGTAAATATTTTTAGGTCATTTAATAATATTTTATTATAATTTTGGGGTTTGAAAAAAGAAAGTTCGCTTTTAGTTAGTATTCGGACACCAACATTTAGTGTTTGGACACTACAGTTTCAGTGTCCGGACATAGGCTTTTTGGAAGAAATTTATTACCCAGTTTTTGGTAAAAATAAAAACAAATGAGCTTTTTCATAAGATTATATACATTTTATTAATTGCAAGAACTATGAACACATATTTAGGCACTTTTCTCTTAAACAAACTGAAGATTCTATACAGAAAAATACTTCAAACTTGTTAATAATAAAAAAAAAGCCTAAAAGTATTATAGAATCAATAGGTAACTAAAAAAAAAAACGATAGTCTCAAAAAAATTATCGCATATCTGTTTTTTTGTTAATATTTCCAGCACACGAAGTCTTTGCTTGCTTCTCGTAAGATATTGAAAACATTGGAGTGAACTTGGTGTGGTACCACCAACCACCTAGTGGAAGAATCCCAACCAATGGTTTTAAATTGTCATCTTCAACATCGCTTTGTAATTCAATTAAAATATTGCTTCTTCTTCTTAATTGATTTTTTTTTTAGACTTTGTACCTCTTTCATTAGTCTTCTCTATACGGCATCGAATTGATCTCGGCGACACACAAGGACGAAGGACCAGTCGTTGGTGACACAGAAAAAGGACTAGGTTCTGGAGAAATAGTTTCAACTTTTTTAATTAGAATCAATAGCTAATCAGTACTCTTACCAGTTCCAACTTTCTGCCGTCATTCAAATCATATGTGCTTTCAGGTCGTTGAATATTAGTTATGGTAACGCTTCTGCTCGGCCTTCCTTGATGATGTTCAAAACTTGATTTTCGTGAATATTTCTCATTCTTAATTTATGATCCATTAGTTCAATAACCTTAAAACCAGTGTGAAACTTCTGTACTGGAATTGATTCTTGCATTGTAGTTGGTATATGAGCATTTCGAGTAGCTGCACAATTTTCAACCACATTTTATTCACATTCACTGAAAACAACCGTTTTCGGGTCGTGAGAGTAAAGCCCACATTTCCTGAAGTATTTTTTGTGGTGTTTCCAAATGT
This sequence comes from Dioctria rufipes, assembly GCA_963924295.1. Taxonomy (NCBI): domain Eukaryota; kingdom Metazoa; phylum Arthropoda; class Insecta; order Diptera; family Asilidae; genus Dioctria; species Dioctria rufipes. The sequence goes on along the minus strand of OZ002741.1, from coordinate 280,997,968 downwards.
TTAGATTTCGCAAGATTGCAATTTCTAGCAAAGGACAGAAATTGTTTTTTTTTTTTTTTTTTGTATAATTTTACCAATATTCTTGACTGCCATTCTTGAATGATTTTTTCTAACTGACGTCAGCTGACTGCATCATATGAGTGGTGTTTGGTGGCAATGCATATAAAATTAAAATTAAAACTTTTAGCCATCTGTGAAAAGGTTGCCTCGAAACACCCATTATCTCTGCCATTAACTACATATTCGAAAAAAGATATCGCTCCTTATCCATTCTTTTTCTGTTCTCAAAAATAATTTCGCTGAGATGCCATTTACAATATCCTTTAGTGACACAAATTTGAAAGGCTATCATTGGGGAACATTTTTCTGCCTGCAGAAAATAAAATTCTTTTTCTTCTCCGGTCTAAATGGTCTAAATTTGATAAACACGTTTTTGAATTCACGGCATGTAATTACTTTACTGGTTTTCAGACAAAGAAAAAAAAACTCGTTCTATCCCCATTTAGTATTCGGGCAGGATCATTGAATATGTCGTCCTATCGGATACTTTTTAAAGATTGGTCCAGTTCTCGAGATATTTAAAAAACAGGAATTACTGCTCTGTCCTTGGTAATATTTTCTACGTGTCTTGCAGCCAATGATGTGTTTCGTTTAAAGAAGGATTTGAGCCATGCTCTTCTTCTTCGACCATATTCTTAATATGTTGACCAAGTTATCTTGTAAGTGAAATTCCACACTTGCCAACAACACTCCATAATTATTTTTCAGCACACTTCATAATGCTCAATTTGTTTTTTCTCTGACATCGATGTAGTACATATAGCTTAAGTCATCTCTGTATCATTAGCGGATCGTTTTATTTTTAATTAATCGATTTCGGATTAAATATTTTTGTCCGTACTACTAAAGACAGCAGAAATTGAATTTCTTATAATACGTCCGAATACTACAAGTTTAATAAAAAAAAAACATATTTAACTTTTTCTGTCCTATAAAAAACATATTTTATAATTGTATTAGAGAGTAAGCAGGAAACAATCTCTTTGAAGCATACTTTCAGTGTCCGGACAGCCTCTCCGGAAAGTAAACAAAAAATCTTTTTTTCTGTTTTCGTTACCGGACATCCGAATATTTTATGAATTTAATACAAAATATTTCATATTTCTGATTTAATATTAATAAAATACAATATTGAATCAATACAAAGACAGTTAAACTAAATAAAGCAATACTTAATAATTTTATCTCACTTTCTTTGATGTCCAATGCACTAATAGCAATTTACATAAAACACGTGAGGTGAAGTACATACACAGGCTGATAAGTATTTTCTAAAAAGCGACTCGTGTGCTACCCAAATTTTGGATATGCATCTAGAAAGATCAAATAACCAAAATTTTAACGGAGCTCTAAGGCTAATACGTTTACTTTTCTTATTTTTATTAAATAAAATGAAAAGTGTCCGAATATACTAGAGCTGTCCGGATACTAGTGCAGTTAGCCAACCTTACCAATATCGATTATATCAATCCAAAGTAATGTGGATCTGCAAATGGAGCAAACCTACATATAGCATTCACTGAATGAGCTAAAGGTTGAATGTATTGATTGATGATGCAAAGGAATTGAGGACAACTCAGCGAAATACTTACCCATATACAATATGTAAATTTCCTATCGCCATGTTATAAGAAATAACGTTTAAAACACCTTTTACAATATACAAATGCAGGTACAAAAATGAACCTAATATATTTAAATCAATTTGTCTTCCAAAGTCACGTTAAAACTATAATAATAATTCTGAGCGCAAGTATTACATGAGTTACAGAAAACTTATCCATAAACATCTTCCCGCAGTAATTTTTTAATCATCGGAAAAACTGAGCGCGTTTTCATACGAATCTTCCAAATTAATTAAACGAAAATTCTCTCCCCGCATTTAATTAGTCGCAAACAAATTGTTTTTCAGCTTTATGTCATTAAGCAGGAGCACTTAGCGACCGTCCATGTGCGGTATGGGGGAATGGGGATGAGTGTTCCTCTGGTTGCAGAAAGACCCGAATCCGGCAATGCTTTTAGTCTCGAACGAGCTCTATATAATTCCGGTGTGGTTTCCAAAGAACAAGATGAAGACAGACAACTAACTCCCTCCCCCTACTCGATCGCCCTCCTTTTGTAGTGATAAGGATACAAAATGAAATTTCATGTAGAGTCCGTAATTGAAGCTTAAGAACTTTTGATAATATACTCATTCAGAACGCAGACATACATAGAATCTTCTCTGGTTGTCGGTATATAAAAGACTTCGAGTTGGAATTGGAGCTAAAAATAGAGCATCTGAGCAACGATGGTGGAGATGAAATGATGCTTGCTGTGGAGGAGAAGATACAGCACGGTAGAGACCAGCATTGAAAAAAGTGACAGGGGAAGCAAATTAAATCATTAGCCACATGAAAGGCGGAGTGTAACAAGGAATATGCCGGATTGAATCCATTGCTACAGGGGAAATTTTCCTATATAACTGTATCCGGCAACTACTACACTTTCAAAGAGGCGTTTACTGTGAAAATTCCTAACCCAATCCCCCTTCGAAGAGAAAATAAACGGGGGAGGCAAAGTTTGGAAAAACTTCCTGCGTTTTGGTTGTTAGTGTTGGCGGCTGGTTCTGCTGATGCTGTTTTGTTCTGAGTTTTCCGATCCGGTATGCTATTTTGCTATTCAATAGGGGGTGCCAAGAGGGTTGATGTTTTAACCCTGAGTCTGACACAAGGAAATTAAATAAACGGTGATAGTCAGTTGTCGTGCTGAATTCGCCCTGAGAGGTTGTTATAGTGCGCTTCGATTTGATTACATTATACAAAAGTAATTTTCAGTGATTTAAGAAATAGTGCGGATTAGTGATAAGTGAACCGAAAATGTAGGTGTACCTAGTACCTATATATGCAGGTGTAGTATATACATATATATGTAGTTAATGCATGACAGAAATCTAAAAAAAAAAAAAAAAGAGAATCCAATTTATTGTGAACTGTGATGAGTGAACAGAAATGAAACTCTGAAAGTGATTTTAATTTCAAAAAGAAAGACCTGCAGTAACATGGTAATGATGCAAACGGTCAACTCGGATACCCATTCTGGGCAATTTAGTCCTAATTCAAATCCAAGCTCCCCAAAATCCAACACTTCACCAGATTGTAATGGTAAATTCCAGAAATATGAATCAGTTCCACACTTAAAATTCGAAGGTATTCTAGTGGCATCGAGGTATCAGAGCAATGAGGATGGAAACGACAAAACATCTCTCTATACATCGAAAGAATCTTCGGAGTCCGAAGCAAATGGAAAATTTTCAATTGAACGTTTAAAACAGATGACAGATCACAGCATCAACAGATTAAGTCCATCAGATGATAGCGATACCTCTAGTAAATTTTCATTAGATCACAAGTACCATAATAACAACAACAACAATACCAATAATAATAACAACAACAACAAGACTAGTCCTAATAACAGCACTGGATTATCACCTCACAGAAAGTTGATGGAGGTTGAAATCAATTCAAGCAATTTGACTCGACACGGCTCAGGACATCATCAATTTCCATTAAAACAATCTCAACAACAGCAATCCCATTCAAATCACCCTAATCATCCTCATCATCCTCATTCTCATCAACATCATCATCATCAGCAGCAACCTCCATCACAAAGCACTCCTCCGTTGACACAGCCACAACACCAAATACAAGTTCATCCGTCGACGACAAATACAAGCACAAATGAAATGGATATCGAAAGGATAAAGCTGGCCACAGCAGCAGCAGCAGCCCGGACAATGACAAATGGCAGAGATCTTAGCGATTATGGCTTTCGAATACAATTGGGCGGGCTTCCAATGTCCAACTATGCCAGGAGTGACACAAGTGAGGAGCTTATCGTTGACGGAAATGAGGATAGCACTTCACAAGATACGCCGCCGGTAAGCCACATAATTAAGTTCTTCCATTGCTTCTTTTTGTTCATAATAATTGCTGGTTTTGATGGATGGCCGGGTTACTATATTTTTCTATTATTATTATTTTTCTGCGATAGGAGAAGAGGTTGGACACACTCCTACTATGGAAATAGACGTCAAAAGTTTTGTTAGATAATCTTTAAATTTGAAAAAAAAGCGAGGGCCTAAAAACGGATACGACCCGAGTCAACCATATTAGTTGCAACATTTGCGAACAATGTTTCTCAAATTTTTCGAATATCGCGCACAATGTTTTTTTTTTGTTTTTGTATTATAGAAATATTTTGTTATTTTACTGTAAAAAAGACATTGCTGGCGCTAAAAATCTGTGTTTGGCAGTTGTTTTAAAGGACATCAGATTCCTCACCAACATTATTTGTTGTGAGTGTGTGAAATGTTCGTGGAAATTTTCTTATTAAAGTTGGATTATCCAACTCGTCACCTTTATCTTACAAAAATTGTCTGTTCTCCTAAAGGAAATAACATTGTTCCCTCGAAATAATTTATTTTGCACACAATTCCTTTTTTTTTTGCTGTAGTGTTCCTATCTCTGCCATTCTCAAAAAGTGACACCTTTTGAAGACGATAAGTACAAAATAATTAAGTTGAAGTTAAGTCACGCTTGAATTTTCATTCAAAAAACGTTGATTTCTCTAGGCTGGCACTCATTTTTGGAAGATCTCTGAAAACCAGGATCAGTTAATAAATTTTGTTGCTACTGCTCTCTTATGTTAAAGGGGATAATTTTTTTGAATGTCACTTTCTTTAAATTTATTTCCGCGCAATTTAATTTAATTACTGAGAATCTGGCGACGGCAAATCTCTTCAGGTCTCTGCCCCCCCCCCCCCCCTCCCCCTTTGAATTACGTAGTAGTTTTGGCAAAGGCATTTTTTAAACACCTATTGATTTTGATGTCCCACCTGGATGTGTTGCCTCCTTTAACACCCATAGTGGCTATTATTTAGGTCAGATTCATAATCGATTTGAAACGCAATATTTTTTCTAAATCAAAATTCACTTCGTTAGAGATTCAAGGATTTTCAGATGCTGCATTCAGAGCGATTGGATTGCACGTATGTATATGTATATGTGAATTGGTAACTGTGCTGGAAATATTGCTTCTCACAATTTATTCAAAAATCTAGAGTCAAATAGTTTTAAATTATCTCTGTTTCTCGATTGGAATTCAACTCATTGCAGAATTGCAAGAAAACTGGACAGATTAAAATTTTGTGCTAGATTAGCTGTCAGCACGTGTCCTTTATATTTATTTCTATAATCTATATGAGCTGCAAGAATTGAAAAGCTTTGCTCTGATATGAAATATAAATTCAAGTTACCTCAAAGAATAATCCAGCAAATATGGTATTCCATGGAATGTTTTCAGATGAGCTGAGTACGGTCCTAGAAAGTAACGCACGGTTTTCAAAACCTTACTTATAACTACGAATGTGTAAAAAAAAACAATTTTTTGTTTTTGTGTTGTTTGTTCATTAGTAATATTGTATAAAAAAAAATTAGAAAGAAATATGTTTTTCCCGGGAGAACAATCAAACTTTTTTCTTAATTGAAGCCATCAGCTTTTTCAGAGTAGAATCACTTACTTTCTTACTAGCTAATTTCTGTAAACTATAAAAATTTTGCGCTTTTACCTTGTTTCCTCAAGATATTTTTGACCGAAGCCCAGTGGTGCTCAATATATCTAAGTTTGGGAACGTTAGGAGGATCTATTGCCTTTTCTACAAAATTCACTTTATTCTCTCGATACCAGCTAAAAGTTTTTCCAACATATTGACAAGTTACTAAGTCTGGCCAAAATAGTGTAGGCTTCTTATGCGATTTGAGGCAATAATCCTTTTTTCATGCACTGGTTTATGTATATGTTAGTGTTAATAGAGCCCTCAAAGAAAATGGGCCGATTGCGCTGTCCACACTGACAAAGAACCTGCCAAACAGGAACTTTGTAGCCGAGTGTTTCTATAAAAATTGATTTATCTAATGCTAACAAAACATTGTCGTTATATCTTGCATTATAAAATTGAGGTCCAGCAAGAGTACTAAAATCATACGATTCATCGTCCATTACTATACAGCTTTCGCTCAACTGACACAATTTATGATAAAGTCAGTGTTTTTTTGTTGTTTTGATCTTTTTGCATATCATTATTTTTTTTAAGTTTTAATGTATCTCTTTTTTTAATTTGCTAGATATTCGAGTTGGAAGTGTTACATTTTTGACACTTATTTTTTTCTCAATAAACTTCACTATCTTTTTTTCTAAATCTTGTCACTTACGCGTTTCGGCCTACCACTTTTTGTTTTTTTCTGCTATTGTCTGACTTTCACGAAAGCAATGTAATGTCCGTTTTACAACCCCTTGGTACTTTTATACATTTTACCAATCCATGAATACGATTGTTATTTATTTTTTAACCAAATGTGTAAAATTTCATGGTGCACCTCTTCTCGCTCGGAAGACATTTCGAACAATATAACAGAAAACCGACATACTTCATTTATTTTATAAATTAACCTGCGAATTACACGAAGAAGTACAGCTTGCATGTAAGCCCCCTTCTAATGCGTTTTTAAATTTAACAGCAAAAGGCAGTTCGCTTGATGTCTTATCACTTTGCATGCAAGTTCATTTAAAAAACTGGCATTGAGACATAAAGTCTTGTGTATGTCGGAAATTTTAGCAATAAAAGAAGTATTGAAATATCCCAGAATCTTAGTTGGTCTGATCACATTTTTGGTATTGCAAAAAAACGCGATAAAATGTCTGGGCTTCTTGCAAAGATACAAGAAATATTTTACTCCATCAGACTTGGCGGAAATCTGCAAGTCTCATATCAGGCCTAGATTAGAACATAACTCCTATATTGGGCAGGGACTGGACGCACTGCATTGTCCGCGTTAGAAAAAGTCCAATAGAAGGCCTTCCGCCATATTGGCGATGACATATCAATAGCAACTATTGATTCCCTAGAGTACCGACGTAATGTCGGATGTGTCTCTCTCTTTTATTGCTACTTCTATGATCATTGTTCTGACGAAATTTCTCCACACCCTAGAAGTCAAATTCGGCCGTACCGTGAAATTCCGTGAATCCTTCATAAGCAGAACAGTACGAATGTGGAATAGTTTGCTATCCTCTGTTCCCCCTCCCAGCTTTAAGCCACAAACATTCAAGCGTAATGCGCACCGTTACCTACTTATCTCAACTCAATAATCCTCAATTCCCTACCCCGTAATCTTTTCGTGCCAAGGTTGTGTACCTACAGCATCATAGGGATAGGGTATCCCCTGAGCTTTGGTATCATAAAAAAAAAAGATAATTGGAAAAACAGGAGAAAAAATGAAGAGAAAGGTGCTTGTAAATGATATAATGTATATGATCCCAGAAGCACTCATTTTACCGGTATTAAATTTATAAATGTAAAAAAATCCGCTCCCGAAATTTTTTTTCCGCCATCTTGAAAACTGTATAATATCAGATTACTATCACCTGAGAAACGAGTTAATAACTCAAGGAGATGCAATCATATGTACGATCCGTGTACATGAGCGTACCCAAAATTGCCCTGCATTTGCATTTCACTCCGCCATTTTTAGTCTTCGCTGTCAAATCAATACTTAGGTTTGGTTTGTTTTGGGCTTGGTGCATTGACGCAGAAAAACTCGTGAAATAACCGTAGGGGCACGAAGCAAATGTTACTCACAAACTTTTTACCACTGAACTTTTCTTCTTAACTTTTTTACGTTCATGTTTGCAAATTCAGTAAATACTTTTGAGTATATGAAAATAAAAGCGATTAAAATTGCGCATAGGTTGTACAATTGTGTACAGGTGTACAAATTTATGGCGCTTATGTACAAACAACATCAGTGTCAATGTGTTAGAATTGGGTACGTGATATTTTCTCATTTACATCTCCTTTAGTTCTTACCTCGTTGCCTGAGCTGCTGTGATTTTTCTTGCTGAAGGCTAAGCTCCCTATATCGAAGTGTAGATTACACGTGAAAGAAACATGATAGTACCGCTAGCATGCAAGCTGTACTTCCTTGTGTAATCCCCAGGTAAGTGAGTCATTTAACGGTTAACGATTCCTATTAATTTTTTTTATAGTGGCGTCTATAAAAGCAACAAATATAGAAAATTTTTTTATAGTTCTGAGAAGATGAAAGGTATAATTATTATTACTGTTATTTAGGCAATTTAATTAATTGTGTATTTCCAATAAAACCAATTTTGCAATTACCAATAGTCAGCAATTGTTTGCAAAATACTTCAACGGATAAATCGTTTTGTAGTGCAACACGTATGTTTTTTGTGAGCAATGTATGATGTACGTTATGATAACTTAAATTAATGACATCTAGTCCTGACTCTTGACAACTGCATCGTGAAATTCTGGTTAATTCTTAATACGAAAGAAGATTTCTCGTCTAACAGACTGAAATTTATTGAAAATAATTTCAATAAATTTACAAAAATGCATTGAACTTCTATGGTAGGCGATCAGAGATAACCATACCGATGAGACCTCTCTGATCGCTGGGTCGAAAAGTTCAATCATTCTTTTGCACTTAAATTCTTAATAACGTAAATAGAACAGTTCGAATTCGGATGAGCTTGCCATTTTCCGGTCCATCCTTTCAAGTATGACCCACTTTTGTTTAAGCCAGCCGTCTACCGCCACCTCCTGAATTCAACCCACTGATATTTATAACATTGATCGCCGAACTTACTGACATTGCTTACATTAACAAGAGATCACTTTTCTATACTGTTTTGATTTAAGTAGGTACTTAATTCCGTTAGACATCTTATAAGATCTATATGAGATCTACAATAGTTCAGCGGATTTTCCAAATGAATATATAGAATATAAATAGATGGCAATACAATATTTGTAATCTTTTCTTTGTCCCTAGGCGCGTATCCATACCTGCAGCGTAGGGGGGGGTCACAACTAAAATATTCGGTGGGAGGAAAAAGTCGGAAGATGTCGCTTTTAAATTTCGTTTTTAATCATATTTACGTTATATCACAAAATCCAATTTTCAGTTTGATTTGTTAAACCTATCGATAATATTATCCACATCAATGTCGATCTCAGGGTAGACCTTAAGGACTCATAACCGGATACGCCTTCTCGTGCAGAGATTGTAGAAATATATGCTGACGCAAGCGATTCTGTCACGGGTGAAGTAATGGACTAAGAGTGAGCTTGCTCCTTGAGTCACATTTAAAAGAATAGGAGTAGGAGTTCATGATATGTTACTGACTATTTCTTCTGATGGGAACTTAACTGATCATGCTTTCTTCTGAAAAAAGATGTCAATAGTCTTATCAGTCTTCCACTTTACACTTTAGCTACTATTTCTACATTCATCGCTAACTAGTGTAGCAAGTTTATCCTTCTCCTACAAATTAAAAGTAAACGTAAGGTTAAATTAAACAACACTACTTGAATTAATACGAAATTACAAGCAAAGCAAAGCCAACTACCGCAGAGGAAAGCGAATGGTTTTTATTTTTAAAGTTTTGCCGTAAAAGTTCTATATAAAAATTCGAAAGAAAAATTTTCAAGAAAATTTCCAACAACAAAATGTATGATAGCCAACGCTCATAAATAGCTTTCGCGACCAAGACCATCCAAGACACCTGAATCAATATAAATCTTTGGAACCATGTTCGGCCTCCTTGGGCACTGAAGAGTTATGGAGTTGTGAAGATGAAAATTCTTTTGGCACTTAACTCTCCACTCGGAATTCTGTAACTCGGGAAATTTGTATTGAGAAGTACCAAACTGTCTTTTCCACTCGACAAAACTTTCGGCTGTGCTAGTTGTGGAGAAGTAAGAAGAATATTTCTCAACTTACAGTATTCGCTGTTTTTGTTGTGTTTTGTGAAGGTACCTAGGATTTTCAAATTAAATTGCGGACTCACTGCATATCCTGGCTATATTTACAAAAGCAATTTATGGAAAACCTTTGCTATACTTACAGAGAAATATTGATTTTGGTATCTCAAGGTATCCGCTAAAAATTTTAAATCACGCGAAAATGGTTAATTTGGTCATCTTCCAGTACAGAAGAGATGCTATACAAATTTTAGATATGCACGTTAAAGCTTGCATATAGGATTAAATTGAATCTACATTTTTGTCCCCTAATTCGGTATGGAATTAGTTTTGAGTCGTGCTTCTTACGATGAAAAACTGTGGCCGCTTTTTGGGTCACAAATGGAAATATTTTCTACTCATCATTATGAAGAACTCGTAAGTCGTTGAAATTCACTTTCCATGAGAAAAAATATTCACAATAGAGTACTAATAGATGTGAAACAAAGAACGGAATAAGTATATGTAGAATATAGGAACTGGGGTGTATATGTCCCAAGTGCAAAAGATGGAGAGCAATCGATACAATCTCTTAAGACGCGTCCACACATAACATAACAAACACTCCCCAAATGTTTGTGGAATGTTTGGTGAGTGTGGAAGCAAATTTCACAGTTTTCTATTATTAAAAATGTGTCAATTTAATCCAAATGAAATGGAAGACATTCGATGTTTGTTAAAATTTGTACAACAATCAGTCTTCAACAGCTGTGGAAAACAGTAGTGAGAATTCATTTTAAAATTTTGGAATTTTTTAATAAAAAAGAAAACATGAGTGAGAAAAGGGAATACTATAAAATTAATAAAACGGAGTACTATAAAATTAATAGAAATAGACAAAACTTAATAAAAATATACAAGGACAAATTAAAACGTAATGACTCCTTCATATAAATTGACAGTGAGTTATCAGTGGCTGCGGGTGAAGAAAGATAAAAAAGCTAAACTCGTTGCTTACTCAGCAACGGCGTGAATAACAGTAACAAAGGGCCATTAAAAGTGATTTTATCCAATGTTGATACTTACCGACATATGGTTGCAATGACTCAGCTACTTCAGGAAAAATGTTTAAAATCAACTGTTTTGAGATTTTAAACAAGTACATTAAAGAATTATAAGAATCACCAAAAAACCTCAGAGCAGTGGCCAGCAGTTCATCTACATTTACACTATTTCGCCAGTTTGTATTTCGTCTTCTTATTATTTTTGGTCCGATTCTATTAATTAGAATTTCGAAGGGATTCATGCGAAATTTCGAAAACCGGAAGATAGCCAATTTTTAAATCATATCATAAATCACAACCACTATTCTCTATTCATTTATCTAGAAAGTTTTTATTCCACTATCTCCTTTTTAGCAAATTTTCCTTAAACGTTCAGGCAAGTAGGATGAAAGATGCTGCAATGCACGTTACTTCACTCGGAGAATACATGAATAAAAATAAACATTTGGAAAACGTTTTTCACACAAATATTCTATCAGATGTTTGACAAATCTTTCACCAATATTCGGCAAACATTTATGAATCATTTGTCAACTGCCTATAAATTGTTTGTCAAATGTTTGACAAATATTTTTTTCTCAATGTTTGTTTTATAAAGATGCACCTTATCAACACAAAGCATTATTACGGCTATAATTGGTTCTATGGAACAACTCAAATTGAGTAGGATGAACTCTTAATTGTATCAATGACACATAAAATAATATGAAATCTACAATATAAGGAGAACATTCCTATAATCAATATTTATATATACATGGTGGCCCGCAAAGTGTCGTCAAAGGTAAAATGGGAATGTCCACTTTTCATACAACTTTAGGCCTGACATTAACAGACATGAGAGATATTTTAAATGGTGAATTATGATACCCTGAATATATTTTATTAACAATGTTTATTTCTATCTAGCGGGGGGAAAGCTTTGGCGATCGGATGTAGCTTGAGCGACTTTCATGGGTGGAAAAGTGGAATTTTCTACTTCTTGTGATTGTGCGGAATTGGTGCGTTGTGGAAAATGATTTCCTATGAGACAAATGTTCACTACAAAACACTTATGGTCATGGAAGAAAGAACTGCGAAAAGATATGCGAAATGTAGTAGCTGGGGTGTATGGGACCCAAGTGCATGAATAGGGTTTTCCGGCGGCAAGAACGTCCAGAGATTTTTTTTGAATCGGGAAAAATATACACCACCAGATAGTACTCGGAGAGACCTTTAATTCGATATGTAGCATGCGTAATTGGAACCAACCTCCCCGCCGGGGGTTTCTACCCCCTAACCTAAAAGAATTCAGAGAAAAATTTTATTCTACGAATTATAGCTGGTAATGAGCTGAGGCGAACATTGAAACCCGTTTTCCGATCCGACATAACCCCACTGAGTTAGAGCAGATCAAGGTGTGAAAAATCTAGTACCTCAGTCCGAATAAAAAAGAGGGATATAATAAAAAAGTGAGTATTGAGATGGCTATAAATTGCTATTTAAGCCTCCAAGTATAGGGGTACTCAAACTTCTTCTGCTGACCTACGGAATTCGATTCTGTACTAGATTTTCGAAAATGTACTAGGTCAAACTTTGACCCCCCTTCTCCCAACTTTCCCCAGCTAGATAGAAATAAGCATTGGTAATAAAAAATGTTAAGAGTATCATAATGCATCATTTAAAAAATCTCTCATGTCTAGAGATGTCGGGCCTAAGATGGGCCTTCCCCTTCAGGTGGCTCATATTGAAGGGTATTCCAATAACCCCCTTGCAATTTTACGTAGTTTTCGAGTTATGATTTTTTTCGTGATTTTTGACCAAACTACTAATTCAAACAATAATTGAGATTCATTACTGTTCTTTTTTTTTCAATTTGGCTGATTGTTAGGCCAATCCAGTGCAAAAAGATATAATACCGTGGCTCATATCATTCCTCCAAAAGAAATGTTTAAATTCAATATAGTTTAAAATAATAAAATGTACCAGAACCTTTGAGAGCGATTTAAAAAAAAAGCCACATAACATTTCTCACCCAAATTATTTTAAAAACTTCCCCATTTTATTGGGTATTTACCGTGCTAATTTAATTGAATATCTCTATGGCATCGTACCTAAAATTTGTTTCAAAACGTACTAGTCTACTTGAACTGGGATACTACTTTTTTTGCACTTTACATCGGCTTTAACTAGGTAGGGTTATGTCCGATCGGAAAATGGGTTTCACTAGTCATGGATTTTACTAGAAGATTTTTTTTTCCTGGGTACTTTTAGGAGGGTAACTGGGGTGCATGAAAATGGACTTTCGGGCGACAAAAACGACCCAAGAAAGTTTCCTGAATCAGGAAAAAAGTACACCATCCCTAAAAGTATTCAGAGAAAAAAATTCTCGAACGAATTGTAGTTGGAAATAAGCTGAAGCGGGGACTTAAACCTGTTTTCCCATCGGACCTAACTGTACCGAATTGGAGCCGATCTATGGTGCGAAAAATTATTATTATTTTGAACTATATTGAATTTAAACATTTCTTTGGAACAATGATATGAGCTACGAAATCAAATCTTTTCGCACTGGATTGGCCTAACATTCAGCCAAATTGAAAAAAATAACAGCAATTAATCTCAATTATTCAATTTACTATGGCCAAAAATGTGTTCGAATTAGTAGTTTGGTGAAAAATCACGAAAAAATCATAACTCGAAAACTACGTAAAATTGCATAAGATACATGGGGTTGATTCGGATACCCCTCAATATGAGTCACCTAAATATTACCTTTGGACGTCACTTTTGGGGCCACCCTGTATACATTTTTTATATATATCAATATTACGAATTTTATGCCGAAGAAAACGATTTTGTAAGCCAATAAATTGAATTCGAGCATCATATAAAGGCAAGTCAACAGAACAATTTGATTTCCTTAGGGCGAATCTAGTGAATATCTTTTGAACACTCTCTAATCTCCTTAAAATGGACCGCATAGTAGGGGAGAGGGGGGTAAAATGATCCCTCTAAGAAAAAACAACTTGAAAATGGGAAAACATTTTTTTTAAATTTTATTTTTAATAAGATAAGCTCCTAAAAGAGTCATTTCTCTTGACATTACACCACTTTTTTGGAAAAAATATTTATTCATTTATTAAAAATTTTAAAGAATAAAAAAAAAGAGCAAAGGGACCATTTTACCCGCAAGTTGAGGGTAAAATGATCCCTTCTACAAACAACTTAAAAATGATATTCTGATATTGTAATTTCAAGATAAAACATTTTCAAAACTTAATCTTCCTCTGAACTCTGGCTAATGCTAAGGGAACATCAGAGCAAAGTTAACAAATGAAATCATCTTCGTCTTCATCAACTTCCGGCCACAATTCGTGAGCCCATTCAAAACACTTTCTGCATTGAATCCATCCGTCAATTGATGTAACGTATTCCTCACAGCAGTAGATACAGGTTGCATTTCTCTCCTTGTCGTCCGAATCCGAAGAGTTGGAAAAACTTTCTTTTGTATTTTTTTGTTTTTTTGTTTTCTTCTGTTTAAGCGTCTTCTTATCATTTCCATCCCCTTCTCAAAGCGGGGTCGTTTTACCCCAAAGTGACATGAATCACCTTTTGTTAATTATAAATTTAGTTGCACATATTAACTGAAAAGGAATACCACAAATCAACTCATCAACTCTTCCTAAATAAAATGCGATAAAATAAAGATCGGTCATTCACATCGTTTGAAAAAGTACACAACAATCCAAATATCTTACCTTATATCATGAATGTAAAAAACCCAAGTTCACTTATCACTTGTCGGAGTCGAACTGAATCGTGTTTCCGAACATTGTCTATGGTTAACCGCTCCGTTCAGTGCACTGTTGCCAATATTACATTTATGTTGCACAAAAGGCGAAGTTAAAAATCCAGGGATCATTTCAACCCGAAGGGATCATTTTACCCCCCTCTCCCCTAAACACTCCATACTACAGAACAATACTTTAAAATTGGTCAAACCAGTACAGAATATAGACTTTTGAAAGTATAGGGTTCATTAAATTCAGAGTCACGCCATTTCAGAAACCCCAGGCGGGAGTTACCTTTACTGACGATATAGTCAATATGAAAGCAAAATGAAATACGAAGATCAAAAGTTAACAAAAAAGTTCTTTTAGTAGTAGTGAACTGTTTGCATTTAGACGACACCATTGATTAAATTTATCAACCTCAGATTTGCAATTTAGCGAAACAGATTGAAGATTCGAATGAAAGTTTTTAAATCATTTGCAAATCCTAATCAAAACGATGACTAAAGGAGCCTAAAGACATCTTAATGAATATTATAGACAAAATGAATTCTTGAGGTTTGTCTGAAGGAAATTGAATAGGGTGAGACACTACATCGTTAATTACTATGATTTGGAACCGGATAGACAAGTAATATGTTGACCAAGAGCACAATGATGAATGAAAATCAGTTTCTTCTAGCTTCGTCAAAAGTAAACGAATACTATCTTTATCGAAGGCCTAAAAAAATCAGTAAATAAAGCATCTACTTGACCACCATCTTTCAAATATTGTAGAAATTAACAAAAGCGACTAAGTCAATTCAAATAGAACGTCCACTAATGAATCCATGCGGTGGGTAATAGAAATATATATTTTTCACATCATTTTCGGCACGATATTTTACACAGTCTTATATATAATTTACCTCTTAAATGGGGGTGCTTCCGTCATGGCAGAAAGTAATAGTATTCACCTAGGCAAAGAAAAATTGTATAGCAGAGGGAGGAGATATCTCAACCGTTTCGGACGTGCAGGTTGATTAAAAACATATGTCGGTTTTTTTTATAAAGCACCATGTATGATAAAAAGTACAGGGTGTACGGTTACCATTCAGAACTAATTGTTTTTTGGAGTTTTGGTATGAAAATTAATAGCGAAATAAGTCATTATGAAATTGACTCAGTTTGCTGCTAAGTCTGCAGCTCGAGAATTAAGTTGAAAAAACTCTTTATGCAAACGAAAAATCTTTAAAAAAGAAATTTCATTGCAAAAAGAGGGCGTTTCATATAAGCAGGAACCGTATAATCGTCAGTACGGCTTGATTCCTGCCTGCCGTATACACCACACTTAAAATTTATTTTAAGTCTATATGTATATGAGGTCAGCTTGGCTGTTTGCTTTGGCGTATACGGCAGGCAGGAACCAAGCCGTACTGACGATTATACGGTTCCTGCTTATATGAAACGCCCTCTTTTTGCAATGAAATTTCTTTTTTAAAGATTTTTCGTTTGCATAGAGAGTTTTTTCAACTTATTGTTTGTTATCAACGAACTCGAACGACAGGCTCATCAATAGGTTGAGAGCTAATAATTCATTAACGGCTGAAATTAGGACATAGGTGTAATGTACCAAAATAAAGAGATGAGTCCACAGTTTACAGTTTTTAATAAAAAGAAAGTTATATTAATCAGCGTTTTTATTTATTATTAAAAAACAAAAAAAAGGTTAAAGTAAAAAAAAAATCCAAACTTTTTATTTGATATTGACATAACTCCGGAGAGAAGATAAATACGAGCAGTCGTTGGAAAGGGTATGAAGTTCTTCATATAATCAGTTCTTGGCAGTGACCGTAATATCTCTGTACTTTTTAAGACATTGGGTGTTTTGCGAAAAACTAACATATATTCTTAATCAACCTTTAACTCCATACATGTTTTTTTTTGTCTAGGTGAGTACTATCATTTCCTTCTCTATGGATACACAGACTTGATTTTTTAACCGATTGTAAGATACATTTGGTCCAACAACCCATTGAATTTCTCTCACAAAATTTATTTAAGTTGAAAGTAGATGGAAACTTGTGAATGTGAGCACTTTCTTTCTGAAATTCTATTTATGTGAACTGTTGTTTTATTTTTCTCCCATTTGTCAATAAGATAGATATCACGAGCAAATATAATCTCAATGAATTGTATTGCTATAGGTTAGAATGATGACCAATATATTCTATACCCATTGCAGAATTTTAGAAAATACATACAAGTCTTTTAACACTAGATATTAACGGAAAATGAATAAATATTAATTCTATAAAATTTTTAACTTTATTTGATAATATAGAGCATAGATGAATGGCAAATAAATCCCATTAAAAACAATTTTTTATTTATTAATAACTTCAATTTAATCTGTCTTCCTTTGAGCTCTTCTGACATAATGCGTGCATTAAATAAGGAAATTTTTGAAAGTAATAAAAGAGACATCGCCCTGATCGAAACATGCAATATGCCCTCAAAATTTATTAATGAAATTTTGATTTTCGGCTACAACGCCAGTAACTGACCAGCACCAGCACCTCGGTACTTGTCTTTTAAACATTGGACGCAGTAGGCGTAAAATTGCCAATTAATTTGTATATTATACGAGTAACGAAATACTCAAACTCCACTCTGTAATAAAATTAAATTATTTATATCAAAAAAAATTTTTTCATTTGAGGGAAATACATAATTCGACAGAACAAAATCCACGATTCACAATTGCCATATTTTTCGAAAAATTTCATATTACAAAATCGAGAATTTACATTACAGTGAATTGCATAATTTCGTATTATAAAAACCCGTAAGTCCACTGAAATTACAATGGAAATTCTACAATAACTACACCATGTTTCCAAAAATCATGTGAATCGAAATTTCGATATTTAATAGAAAAACACTTTTTAAAAATCATGCTCTATAATTTCAGTCAACACCGACCGAACCGATTCGATTCATATAATCGGCGCTTTGAACAAAATTTTAAAAAACAAGATCTAAAGCCATGGGATTTTGAACAGACGGTGTTTAAAAAATATTGAATTGAATTGAATTGAAATTTTGAATAGGAAATGGAAATGTAAATAGTTGGGTGAAATATTGCGTTTTCTAATATACTTTTTTCACTATGTTTTTTCTTTAAATCCTGTTTACTTAAAGTCCAATTGTTTTCAAATATCTTGTTAACTTCCCGCATATTTTCATATAATCTAAAAATTCCGATTTTCAATGAAAGAATGTTAAACCGGAACATGAGAAATATATATTTGAGGCACTAACAAAAGCTCTTATTGATGAAGCTATTTTTTACAGAAAATTTATACTTCTCAATGTCTTTCGTAAATCATACTTTAGATTAGGTAAATACTTATCTAACCATGAACGATATTCGACAAAGAAATAGCCCCTTCCTAATCATTAGGACAGATCGTAGCTACGCATGGTATTTGTAGGTCGTAAAAAAAATGGGATGTACGAAGATGTTATCATCCTGAACCTTATAAAGATTAGGGCAACCATTCTAAACGCAGTGCGATAATATTAGAAACAACGTCGATTTATTTGCAAGTTTGACTGGAATAGTTTGCTAACTGAAAATAGCACTGTTAAATAATTTTTTTCGATCTCCAAATTGGCAACCACTGATTTTCATAGGACACTACTTAACATTATTTTTAAAGACTTTACTTAAACTTATACTGACTTTCAACTGGGTATGGTATGTACATATCGGAGTCAGTGAGGACGCACACAATTTAATACCAATATTTATAAGTTTCAATCGCTCAGAACAAGCATGACGGACTAGCTCAGCTAAGTTGGTAGAGCGAGAGACTCTTACTTAATCTAGAGAAAATCGTGGGTTCCTCCATGTCAACGTTGTATTTTTTTTTCTTTTTTTCTTTTTTTTTTATAAATCAATTAATGCAATTATATTTATGTGGATGTACTATAAATTATTCTTTTTTAATTAAACAATAAATTAATGAGAATTAAAATTTTGGTGAATAACATGAAAAGATACATTTTTTTTATTAGGCAACTTATTTCTGCTTTAATAAGGTCCAGCCATCCCAAAAACTTTTCAGATTTAGGCTGTTTTTAAGGTACTTTATTTATACTTTACAAATTTTTTTTTTATTTATGTTTATTTAATTATTTATAAATAAATATCTAGAACTAATTACCTTATTAACGATCGCCAATACGGCTTTCGTGCTGTCCGCTCTACTGGAGATTTACTAACATTCCTTACCGAGCGTTGGAATCAATGTCTCCATAATTTTGGCGAAACTGAGATCATCGCATTAGATATCTCGAAGGTCTTCGATAGAATCTGACATCCTGCTCTTTTAGCCACACTTCAAGCATTAGGTCTATACCCTCTATTCTTAAAATGGATTGAAAGCTTTCTTTCTTGCCGTTCAATTCAAGTTATATTCGACGCAGTTACTTCTGGCCATTTTATAATCCATGCCGGTATACCGCAAGGTTCTGTGCTCTCTCCTACTGTCTTTCTTATTTTTATTAATGATCTTCTAGCTCTCAATTTCAATCCTATTCAAAGTTTTACAGACGACAGCACCCTCGATTTCGTGTGCTCGTTCGACTCTATAGCTGATTCCCGTGCGAGTGTTATAACTGGCAAACGAAGCCACATGTTCAGTTCACTAAGCTGTTTAATGCTTCAAAAACGCAATGTTGTCTGTTATCACTTAAAAGTACTCCACCACCTGCTCAACCCAGTTCCGTTGATGGAGAAGATATGTCAAACTCACCATCTCTTAACATCTTAGGCATTGAAATATCCAACAATCTTAGTTGGTCCAATCACATTTCTGGTATTGCCAAAAACCCAATGAAATACCTGGGCTTTTTGCAAAGATGCAAGAAATATTTTACTTCATCAGACTTGCCGCAAATCTACAAGTCTCATACCAGGCCTATATATATATAATTCCTATATTTGGGCAGGAGCTGGACGCACTGCATTGCCCGCGTTAGACAAAGTCCAAAAGAAGGCCCTCCGGATTATTAACGATGACATAACAATAGCAACTATTGATTCCCTAGAGCATCGACGTAATGTCGAATGTCTGTCTCTCTTATAATGCTACTTCTATGGTCATTGCTATCTATTTTCTCAAAATAAAACCACAATTTTGTAAAAAATTCTAGAAAATTTCTAATTAGAAATAATAGCAGAACATTGATTAAAATTTAACCTGAGTTAAAATAATTTCATTCTGCTTATAAATCAAATAATTGAAGTAAAAGAATGTGAGAAGTAGCATTTCATTTTCTTGTGCAAATGTTGGACATGATAGGTAGCGGCGAGAAAAGTCTTCAAAAATGAAATATTACTGAAGAATATCCTCCGATCTTCTACGAAAGTAGTGTAACAGCTCAGATTGCTTTTTTTTTTCAAGTTAAATTCTAGAATAGGAAATCATTTTAAGGAAAATTAGCTAGATTTATTCAAATCAGAGCCAAAGAAAAGCCTGTAAAATATATAATCAGGAATTCAGTACATTTTACAACATCGTTAAGTTTAAAAATTAATGTAAATATTTAGCGCTAATAAAATATTTTGAATCACGATGCTCACTCTCTAAGCTGCCACTTTGGTATATAAAAACAAAAACAAATACCAAAGTTTTTTAACCACTATATAGTTCTGCAGCAATTGCTATTTTTTTTAGTGTTTTTTTATTTTTTTTTTTATTTTATTTCAAGTGATAATTTTATTTTTATTTCATTACTTTTATTTTTATTATTATAATTTCAATTTGCTCATACGAATAATAACATGAACATGAATTTTCTTTGAAGTATGTATAAATTTAAAAACGCTAAGAACGCACATTTCTTATTATTATAAATTTATGCTGAATTCCAAAACAATACCTCAATGGTAACAAAAGAGGACGGGGGGGGGGGGGGGGGGGATTATACAAAATTTCACTATCTAGCTTTTGAGAGAAGATTTTCACTTTTAAGATAGGGCAGGTCAGCTATTTCTGATTTTGTCATAAACTCTTTTCCCAGATCGAACTCCATACGTGAAGATGGCATCGCAGGTATTTATGACGCTTTGAGCAGAATCAATGCATGGTCCAAGATTAATGCGTTGAGATTGAATCCCTCTTAGTCTCAATATATCATTTTTTACAACAGTCTATTACATTTGTGTGATATCCCACCCGTAAATCTGGATGGTAAAGCATTATCTCTTGCTAGTTAAGTGAAAAATTTGGGTATTGTATTGAACCAATATATGAACTGCTGTAAAAATACAAAACGTTAAATTTAGTCTGAACTCCGTAGACTCTGGCCAGTATTTTGTTCAACACACTAATCCTGCCGCACTTCACTTACGGAAGTTTAATTTTCCCTGGATTTGACAGCGTTTGTACCCGTAAAATGGAGGCGAGTTCAACGATTGCTTACGTTTCATTTTCGGACTTTGCAGATATGACCATGCCTCGCCTTACCGTGATCAGTTAGTGGACTACACGCTTACTACATATCTCAAGAAAAGAGCCTTAGTGTTCTTCATTAACCAAAAAAATATTGAACCATATTATCGTTTTCGATGCTTTTTCGGTGCAATTTCACGGTAAGAAGGGATTTCCTGGTAGGAAGGATATGGTAGGAAATTGCTCTCCTTTAACCACTCACTCACTCTTACGGAACGTAATATTTCCTCGTTTTACTAGGCTAATTTTGTCCAGATTGCGCGCTTTTGGAATACTCTCCCATCTAGTATTCAGCATGTCTGTACTGCCAATTTCTTTAAGAGCATTGTTGATGCCAATTTCTTAATTAGCCGCCCGTAATTTACGTCATTCTCCTATCAGAGTCGCTTCTCACAGCAGAGTACTATAGCGAATTATTGTAACTCTCTTTTTTCTTCACTTTTCTTTTTCCCTTTTTTCTATCGCATTCGTACCTTGTTCTAGTATCAATTCTGTTTGTAGTTCTTTATAACTTGTTTTTGTTAGCTTTATATGTTTAATTTGTACTCAGATTTTAATTCTAATTTAAATCGCCATATTTATTTATTATTATAAGTACTTCTCACTTGTTACTGTAGATATTCTTTTAAGGACTTCCTCCACGTTTTTAGACCAATCACCCCTGATAAATGTTAAATATTATATTGAGAACCTTTGGGGATTTTCTCTATGGAAATGGGCATCAGTTTAATAGCATAAACACCTTAAAGTCAACCATTCGCACGTTCTCGTCTAAAATTGGCCCGGATTGTCTAAGAAATCTAACAAATTCAATGCCCAGCCGAATTTTTAATGTCACTAAAAGTAAACGAGGCCACATTAAGTATTAAATAAGCAAAAAAGTACCAAAAATATGAACTAATTAATTTGTTTTACTTAAAAATTACAATTGCGTTCATACATATGTCAAACCATAAATTAGCATTTTGTTCTTTAAAATACACAAAAAGAAAGATAATTTGCCAAAAATTAATTGAAATCATTTCTTACTAAATAAAACATAATAGGGGTATTCACTCTTTAATGTGTCTGTGTAACCGATGTAAATATACAACAAGAATTTACAACAAAGAGTGAACACACTCTTTAGCCTTTAGCTTACTTCGAAATGTAATTATGGGAACCGGATGATAAAATGGCAGACCGTAGAAGCTCTCCCCGTCCCCGGAAAAATTGAGAAAATATTCAAAATTCCTAGGATTCATAGTTATCCTAGAAAGAAAAAATTGTGAAGATCCGGTTAAAAATAGCTGAGATAAAAACTAAAGTATCTCAACTATTTATGAAAAGAACGGCTTAAATTAAGGAAATGCCGGTTTTTCATAGAATTTTTTAACCATTTGGGTTGTTATTTCTACTATTACTACTTAATTTTACACTATTTCAGTATAATGCCAGCGGATAAAATGAAGCCTGTTTTGTTGTGAACGGTTGTTGTTTAGTTTTCAGCTCAGGCTAATAGTTTAGGAGAAATGTTAATAATAGTAGAACAACCTCCTTTTACGGCAATCTTTGCCGGTTTTTGTCGTGACAAAATGTAAAAATTTACAATTTACCTTTACGAAATAACAATGGTTCGGAGGTATTTTTTTCTAAAGATGAAAAATTTCGTAATCGAACACTTATGCCTATGAATGAAAAAAAATTAGAAAAATAACTCATATGTAGTAATGGCGTATATGGGATCCAGATGGGGAAAAACAGTGAACTTCGGGAATAAAAGCTCAGTGTGGAAATATCTCGAATTGAAAATAAAAACCTTCTAATAGATAGAAAATTTTATTACCTTTAATTTAGATGCAAAATTTTTTCTGTAGGGGCATTGCCTTATGATGCTCCGACAAAGTAAAAAACGTGGTTTTCAGTTAAAACGTAATCAAGTTTTAGAGGGTGGAAAAAATATACTATGGACTATACCGGATTGAAATTTGAAAAACGCCATTCGATAGAGCTCAGCAGGGGCTTTAAATAGACGCCTCACATATCATATTTGGGGTTTGAGGAGGGTGGGGGTAACAACCCCGCACCCCAAAATACCCCTACTCGAAACTTTTTTTTTCGATAAACTTCATCGCCTTGTCGAACTAAAGACGAATATCAAGTTCGTGTTTTGAATGGTCCCCTCCTCATCCCGCAAGAAAAGTTCAAATTTTGAAAATAATTAAAGCTAATTTCTGAACTTCAAAAAGTATTATGAAGTAATTTAGGGCGGAAAAAGAAAATCGATCGCACCAATTTGTTTTTCGGTGATGTTTTATTAAGATTTCCAGAAAGTTTCATGCTCTTTGATGCGCCATTACTGATGTTTTGGGCTCAAAAATTTGCAATACCTTTTTTTGTGGGGGAAAACCATGATGCGAGTAGATGTAAATTGAACACCTTGCAAAATCAACCAACCGAGTACCACCTAGAAAAAATACGAGTACACCAGTCGATAGTCCTCAAAAGGATTTTTCATTTGGCACACTGGAAATTTTCCTAGGACACTCCCCTCCCCAGCTGCACCCGCTGCCATTTGACGTTCAATCTCAGCTCCTAAGTACAACTATACAACCCGGTTTACACTGCCAAACTGTGAATGTAAAAATACAATGATACACTCTTTGATACAACATTGCGTGAATACCCCTAATAAGTACTATAACTCTCTTAAAAGTATTGAATTTTTTAATTCAAAAAAATCTAGTGCACTCATACGAATGTATACCACTATCCTACATATATAGCACAAATTTTGAAGGAGAATGGAAACAATTAAAAATTATGTACGTTGCACTATTTAATAGACAAACTCATTTCTTCTAATGCTAAAATAGTCTAACGTGTTAAAAATTATTAATTCCGTTGACATTTTTAAATGTAAGAAGAAATAAAATTTTAATTTTAATTTTATTTATTATAATTAATTTTTGAGTAGGAGCTTCCAAAATTTATGAGCCGGCAAATTCCCACCCAGCATACAACAAAGTGCATATCTACTAATTTTATTCAAAACTATTTAGAAACAGAACTCATCAAAATCGATAGTCAAATAGACACAAAATTTTGAAAATTTATAACTAATTTTTTTATTATAGTCAGCCCATTTAAACGTGGTTAATTCTGTACCTAAACTTACTACAATACTTCAACGCCTTCAATTCTCGACCAATTCCTTACAAGGAGCTTAGATCGTGTATTATTTTGTAACCAAGTTAACCCATCCAATTTCCTGGACCATGGCATTCTCTTCCTTAGTTAAGAGATCTTAGTCAGTCCAAGTAACAATATGGTAACTTCTTATAAATACCGTGATTATAACAACATAGAACTTTGTTCCTTGTATAATGAATGTGGTGGTTTAATATGGGATATTATACTTTATTCACCTATCGATGAGAAGCGAACATCATGGATCACAATATTAATTAGTACTATCCATGGCATTCTGCTAGAATTAAACAACTTATTACTAAGCGGGAGTATGCATATCATAAGTATAAAAGGACGAAAAGTACTGAGGCTCCTTGCGTAATAGAGCGACAACTGCTGGAGAATCTGAGAGCAATGCTGGTAGCCATTTATCCTTTCGTTGAATAATTCTTGAAGAGCTTGGGTTTGCATTTTATTCCATTAAATCTAATGCAACAGGGTCTGACAACATTAGCTCTAAGTTTTTACGTCTATTATATCCAATAATTAGTCAGTAGACATATATTACATATTATAAATAGTTTCCTCACATTTGCTATATTTCCTACTGCATGGAAAATTGCGGTTGTGTTACCCATTGTGAAAAAGGCTTCACCAGAATGATTCTTTGAATTCAGGCCAATTAGTATTCTTCCTTCATGTAGAAAATAATGCACATACAATTTCAAGAATATCTATCCCGCAACAAGTTATAAGCATGCTGCCAATCGGGCTTCCGTCGTCATCACAGTTGTGAAACTGCCTTACTGAAGGCTACTACAGATATTCGCAAGGCTACGGATGATGATCAAATATCTATTCTGGTACTGTTAGATTTCAAAAAGGCATTTGATAGCGTTGTCACAGCAAATTGCTCCATAAATTGGAGGCTCTTTACGGGTTTTCATCATCTGCATCTCATCTTCTCAGAAGTTATTTAATGGCTAGATATCAATAAGTGAAGATTGGCAACAATCTTTCTAGATGCTTACCATTAAGATTGGGTGTACCGCTGGGTTCTATTCTTGATGCACTGCTTTTTAGTATGTTCATTAATAATCTGGTGGATGCAGTTTATGATGTTCGACTGCATCGTTATGTAGATGATTATAACTTTACCTGAAGAGCCCTCTATTGGGCTAATTGAAAACTCGGTAGAGCGAATTAACTGTGATCTAGCGCGTATCTCAAATTGGTCTGTGCAAAATAGTCTGGTTTTTAATTGTGGGAAGTCATAATGTTCTTGTGGTTCTCTTGATCTTGATGGTTTATCCCACGTTAAGCTTAGCGACAACGTATTACCCTTTGCCTATTCTCTACGAAACCTTGGAGTTGTTTTAAATTCCAATATGAAGTGTTGTGATCATACTAAATCCCAGTTGTCTAAAATATACTCCACACTAAGGAGGCTATGGCTTAAGCATTCTGACATCGCAAACACGACTGAAGTTAGTTAAAACTCTTCTACTTCCTTTCTTTACTTATGGCTCTCTAATTTTCCCACGAATGGACAGTGTTTGTAAACGGAAAATGAACGTTGCCTTTAATGATTGCCTAAGGTTTATTTTTGGATTAAGGCGGTATGATCATATCACTTCAATTAGATCTCTATTCTTGGACTGCTCATTAGTAGAGTGTTATCTGAAATGCAGGATTCTAATTTTCTTATTCAATTTGATTTATACCAGGAAGCCTAAATACTTGCTTAATAATATTGAATTCCTGCAATCACCACGGCATCGAAATATTATGCTGTCTCGTATAAATTACAGCATTTTAGAGAACTCTTACTTTTTCCAAGCTTAAAGATTATGGTATACTCTCTTCCTGCACGCTTTCAGCGGTCGGATACTTTAGGAGGTTAAAAAGGAACACATTAGCTATTAAGTATAAAGTGCTGCGATGGTACCTGAGCTTCTTTTTAGGCGTCACTTCTCTGTGAGCTTTTTCTGTAAGGGAATCGTGGACTGAGAGAAGTGCCTTATCGAGCCTTCCCCGATCCGTTCTAATTGTTTTCACCGACGGCTCTCTCACTAAGGGCAGCGAGCTGCTGCGGCTGTCTACTTTCCTGAACCGGACATTGGGATGGAATATTCACTTGGAAGACACACAACTGTATTCCCAGCTGAAGTCTTCGCCCATCTCAATGGCAGCGAAATTAGCGCTTTATATGCAAATCAAGGGGAAGGACAATGCTATCCCTTCGGATAGTCAGGCAGCCTTGATAGCTCTGAGTGGCCCTCGGATAACATCTAAGTTACTGGGGGATTGCAGGTCGTCTGTGGATAAGTTGTTCCTGGTCACATGGGTATCATGGGGTATGTAGAAAAAATATCGAACTTTTCGACCGAGCGATCAGAGAAGTCTCATCAGTGTGGTTATCTCTGATCGCCTACTACAGATGTTCTATCATCGAACTTCTGTGGAAAGCGATCAGAGATAAACACACTGATCGCTGGGTTAAAAAGTTCGATATTTTTTCTGCATATCAATGAATTTTGTAAATGCTTGGGTAAAACAAATGTTCTTTTTTGCATTGAATTTCAGTCTAATAAAGACAAAATTCCCAGATCGTGGGGAATGAAAAGGCTGACCTTTTAGGGAAGGCTGGCTCTGATTCTCCGTTCTTCGTACCAGAATCTGCCGTAGGCATTGCCACTACGAGTAACGGGTCTCTCATCAAAGCGGATGTTCATAGCAAGCATCAGCAGAGATTGAAGAACCTGAGTACTTGCAGATGCACAAAACTGTTTCTTGATGGGCCCAATAGGAATATATCTGATGAGGCTTGATAGAAAACAATGTAGAACTGTGGTTGACATCATCACCGGCCACAGCTTGCTTCACGTTCATCTAACAAGGATGGAAGTTCCTGATAGCCCTGAGTATCTTCCCTGCCTAGACAGAGAGCATGAGCCAACTAAACACTTTTTGTCTGCGTGTCCAGCCTTCGCCCGGAGCTGCCCTTCTATCTGTAGATGAGTTGAAAACCCTTCCTCATCAAAACCTGATGCGCTTCATTAAGAGAATATCAAGGTTTTAGTGAATGGGGTTAGCAGGAGAGCACACTGGGTCGCTATGCTCTCCGTGCTTGGGATGGGATCTTCTGTTCCGCTGCCTCAAAAAAAAAAGAAGGTATTAAGTGTGATTAATAGCAAATATTTTTTGTTAGTTGTGCCATAGTCTTTACTTGCTCTTTTATTATTTCTTCCATTTCTTTGTTTTATTTTGTTATTTTCTTTCCCTTTTTTCAAATTTTATTTTATTATCCTTTTTAGTAGTCCTTGTATACTTAATTAAATCTTTCATTTTTCTGAATTCATTCCACCTATTTTTGTAAAGATTGTAAGTCTTGTGTACTCTCCTTGTTTTTACGTAGAATAAATTGAATTTAATTGAAAATTTGGCATATTATGCAAAAATCTAAAAGGAATTTTCTTAAATATAAAGTACATTATCATGCATTAAACGATTTTTCCAATATTTACGGAGCTCATGGAAAATTTTCTTATCATTTCAGGTGTGTCCAGTGGATTTAACGCGGCCTGTAACTAGTACCTCTACCGAAAAAGAAACGTCCAAAAAATTAGCCTTTTCCGTCGAAAATATCTTAGATCCTAATAAATTTACTGGTAAAAAGGAAGCTTCCCTATTTTCATCATCGCGACCATGGAGTTGTGGTGGCGGTTACGACCGGGAAGATGCGAGGGAGAGACTGGAGGATGAACAAAGTGAATCGACGTCCGGTAAGTTTGGTACCGTCTTGTTTTTGTTTTTCATTTAAGAAAATGAAAAATATTCCCGATAGATATCAGCCATTACAGGGAATCTGTATATTGCAGCAGTAGCAAAAAATTGCACATTAGGCAAAAGCGATTTTTAACTTAATGCAATTCGCAATTCCATATAGGTAGACACATACACATGCAAAAACCTACCTGTTCGTTTTCCATTTCCTGCAATCATTCCACATGAATCCTATTTCAGACTCAAAATTCTCACTTCAAACATACATGTACAATACATATACATATACCTTAGCACATACAAACTAGCAAAGGGGGACGAGGGTATTTTCGGCTAGCATTGAATTCTGCTTTGGTGGAAGTTCGATTCGTTGGAACCATTTTCCATTAATTTTCCTAAATGGTATGGAGCATTTGGTTTGTTTGACAGCCGTGCGATATTCACTTTTTTTTTCGGGTTGGGAAATTTCAATTTCAATCGTCCTTTCATTTTTTCGCTTTTTTCCCTCTTCGAGTGGGCAAGTTTGATTGATGTTTTAATTAAATCTGATCGCCATAAGAACGGACCTTTTAGAATTATTAAATAGAAAATTAAATTGTATTTCACTGCATGGACATTCCACCTTGCTTTGCTTAGGTTGTTAGATTTCACATAAAAACACTATATCCAGTAATTGATATTTAAAACTCACAAACACTAGATATTAAATTTCAAAATTTTCTTTGAAAATGTTTAATGAACACAGTAATCAAAGTTTTGTGTTTTAACATTTTTTATTTTACTGAATTGGTCTTAGATCATCCTTAGAGCTGCGAAGAATATAATTTGCAAGAATGGCGTTGTAACCGGACTATTTTTTTGAATATTTAGGAATTAATAATTCCCGGAATTTCACTTTTTTTCTCTTCTGAAGTTCATCTAAAGATTCCTGGTATTTTAAAGGAAGTTCTTGAAGAGTGAAGGTTGATATTTATCAAATTGAAAAGTATTTCATGGCGGCTTTTGTTAAAGTTTTTATTAAAAATAATGTTGAGAAGGTAATATCCCAAAAGTGAGAGAACTTAGTGAAGGTGATAGGGCCCAAATTATCGTTTTAGACTCTTAAGGCATAAGTCAAGTGAGAATAATATGGCAACTAAAATGTTTACATTATGCAGTTCAATTTACATTAAAATGATTTAAGGAAACCCGGAAGTGTGCATCTAAGGTACGTTCGGGCAAGAATCATGTTATTTTGATACGTCAAGTTCGGAAAATGATGCACGAATCCACTAGAAATCCGAGAAAAAAGCGTCCTGAATTCGCTACTGACTTCACTAACCAACAAGGGAAATACAATTTTCGCTCGAAGTGTTATGAAGCGGCCTTTCACAGCTATGCAGTTTCAAAATTTGCAAAGCCAGAAAAAAAGTGACTCTCAGTAAGTAACAAGAAAAAACGGTTGTAATTAACCTGCAAGCATAAGGACTTGACTGGTGATAATTGCGCGAAGGTCGATTTATCAGATGATAATAATTTTAATTTTATCCTGCGATTTGCAAAATATGAAAAGGAAGCTTACATGGAATTTAACATGACAGTAGCATAGTAATGATTTGGTATTGTATAGTGGCAAGAGACCTGTAAGAACTGTTTGTATTTTTCAACAGTACAATACTTCCTGCTATACTTCTCATGCCAGAAGGAATTAGCTCTTAAAGTAGGAAATCCGGGTTTTGAACTGCCCTACTCAATTTTCAAACATAAATCCCATCGAACTCTTCCATTAGTGAATGTTTTTTCTAATGGAGTTTTTGCTATAATTAACTTTTTTACATAAATTACTTAATACAGCTTGTAGGTATCCAAATCTAGCACTATCAAAATTTTCGCACATTCAGGGTTCCATACCAGAGCTGTATTAACGAGTCGGGAAGAGTTGCCTATAAGTTAACACCAAAAAAAAAAAAACATTACTTTTTTTTTTCAGCAAAACTGTAAAAACTGTTCACAATTGGTGCCACAAAGATTGGGTTTTGTTCCTTAAAATGTAGTGAATATTCGATACATTTTAAGGAATATTCCCTACATTTTAAGGAAAAACACCTAATCTTTGTGAAAACAATTGTGCAAATTTTTTACTGTAAACTATTGGACTGACGAAAAATGCTGCAGTTAGTTTTAAAACCTAGAAAATCGGGGGGGGGGGGGCGTAATTTTTTCGCACATTTTGGGCTGTATTTTATAACCAACTCACAAAAAATTAAAATATTTTTGGTATCATTGAAAGTAACCCGATATCCCACATGATATAAAAAAAAAATTATGAAGGGCCCAACTCACCTACAGAAAAATTAAAAAAAAATCATAATCTTTTGACAATCGAAATATGTGCGAATAATAAAAATCTAACATTTTGGTAAATGTCGTGGTTTTCGACAAAAACGTCTCTGACAAACAGACGGACGGACGAAAGACCGATCTTATATGGATTCCGCCTTTTGAGATACGGAACTTGAAAACTACCAGAAGTCAGGAAATATTTGTATATTAGAAATAATTAAAATTCTAAGTTTATAGGTCCAATAGTTAGTTATCTTTAGAAAAGTCTTATGTTTTTTTTTTACATGATTATATCTGCCTAGACTGAATTCTAAAACACTGAATGTCTGTAAAAATACCTAAATAGCTGTGCAAATGGGACGCACAAATAACCTATCCCTGTGCAACTATTGAAACTAATTTACACCCTAGATAACTCCGAAAACGAATCGTAGTCTCATGTTCCAGAAACTTGAATCTACAGAGAGTTCGTGTGGTCGTAACGTTTCGAGTAAACCAACACAATTACACATTTACAAATGATCTGAATAATAAATGCTTCCAGACCCTGCTAATTTGTAGGCTTAGCAACCGCGCGCGACACCATTACATCGCCCTAATGAATTGCTCTCCGATTAATTAGCAAGGCAGTTAATTACCGCACGTATAGCCATTCTGCCGTGGTTAAATTGAGTACTGCTTGCTTACGGTTCGAACGATATCTGTTATATATATATATAGTATATGTATATTATATGAATGTATACCTATGTACGTACTCTCGGTGTCCCATCTAAATAGTCGCAAGCCCTTAATATTCAACTCTTCTCCCGTCATTTCGTATAATTTTGGTTTATAAGCGCCACCCTGTTGGGAAGCAGCTCCCAAATACCGGTAATGGCTCCTATCTTCACATCATCAAACACCCCCAAATGGGAGTTCAAACTGAATTGTGCTAGTATAAGTTAATATTTAGGATATATAGCACAAGGATGGAGGCAGCTACAATTGTATCTTTCGTACAGTCTGCCGCCTCCCCCCAGGGAGGTAAAATGTGAATCTTTTTGCCGCATGCAGCCACTGTTATTATTGTTATTGTTGCGCCCCGTTTCAGTTTCATGTAACATGGTGGCAGCAAGTCGAATTATGAAAATGAGACGACAAATACACCCTCAGGGGTAGCACAGCGATCGCAATTCTATTCTAGGGATAGTAATTAACACTCTGATTTCGTAATTAAGTTTATGACGGCAAAGATATTCAAAGTTTAATGTTTTCTTTCCCTTGGGTGTAACTGATACCCCTTCTCGCTTAAATGGGGTTCAATCTGACTGAGTTCGGATGAATGTTGGATTCTTGATGTAATTTACTTCGTTTATGGGAGTAATTATGTATAGAGTTTCGAATGAAATTATGTGTAGAGCGAGTGTACCCTTTTATTACTAACATTATGGGGTGGGCTATGAATTTATCGTGCCATTGTACTTAAGAACTTTTATTACCTAATGTTATTACAGAGTTTTGTACATTTAAAATGTTTTTACATAAGTGTAAACTGCGGTCTAAATTTGTGTTCGATTTTCCATCTTTCTTTAGTATAGTACATGTGTAGCATGGGGTATGGGGTATGACCAGTTTCTTGATAATGTAATGAAGGAAATGTAATTGCGACCTGATTTCTTGATGGATGATAATTCGATATAAAATTTGGATAATACAACCAAAGAAAGGTGGTTAACCTTCAACTGGTGAGATGAATTTCGGTTTCACTATTGGTCTGGTGACGCCAATTTGACGTACTTTTAAAAATTAAAAACATTGTGAAAACAACTTACCTGAGGTCTTGTCACAAAAATAAAACCTTTATTCTGTATAATACCGTTGTTTATAGGGGTATATTTGCGAAGCGCACAACCCAAAATTAATCTAGTCAAAAATACTTTGCGAAGCGCACACCTATTGTTAAGGGATTACGCATTGTTCTAGCACATATCTTTACCTGCCCTAAGTAATATACCCCCGTAGAGTATATTTGCCAAGCGCAAAGAAATACACACCCAGGCACACACACACACACACACACACGCGCGCGTGTGTGTGCCCCTGCCAGCCTGCCTCTGTGTGTGTGTGTGCGCCTGCCTGCCTGTGTGGCTTTGCGCTTGGCGCAGAGCGTACTCCTCCTATTGATATTAGTGGTTTAAAAACTTAACTTATATAGATCAGGCAAAATTCATAGATCAGGTAAAGATACGTGCTATAACAATGCGTTGACCTTAACCATAGCCGCGCGTTTCCAAAACAATGCGTAATCCCTTAACAATAGGTGTGCGCTTCGCAAACTCTTGCTTGTGCGCTAGAAGAAGTGTTTTTTTATGGCTTGTGCGCTTCGCAAATACACCCGTTTATAGAGCTATATAGTGATTGTGAAAATGCTTCCTTATTATAATGTCAGATGGCTCTAATTAGACCATTTTGAACAGTTTTACTCACGCTCATTCGTGGCTTAAAGTTTCCGCAATTGAAGTATGGACAACGGGTTCAAGCGATAAGCCATAAGAGCATATCCAAACTAATAACATTCAAAGGGAAGTAGAACAACCAGTAAAGCGTCGCTAAAATATAAATTAAACGATGCTCCACTCGACGTCTCTCTTGATGGCGTAACAAACTAGAAATTCTTCGCTCCAATGTAAAATCAACAATGCCTCAACGCCTAATGTACGAAAACCCGCAAGTTTTTCTTAGAAATTTACTGAAAATTTTTTCCTTAGAATTGCTATGAATTATTGGAAGCCGACAATGGGTGCTTTGGCCACTAACAATTTTTATGAGCGTAGACGTGAGCAATAAACATTCATTGTTTCGACAGAATATTTATTCAGTCTGGTGGCCTGCTGGAGTTATTTTTAGATACAATGTGCCGTGTCGGCCTAAAATAATGAATAAAAATTTAAAAAAAAAAAAAGAAGAAAATTACCAGTAAATTTCTAAGAAAAGCATGCGGCCTTCCCTGCATCAGGTCGAATCAAGGAATCGTTGATTTTATATTGGGCGCGTTCACTGCCACTTTGGTAGCGTAGTCGTTGTCGTATAGTGTAGTTCTGTCACACCGACTACGATCGACTATCCTCCTGACGTAGTCGAATGTAGTCGACTATTTCGTACATTCAAAGTGCGGAGTGAACGATAGTTGTAGTCAAGCGTAGTCGTTTACTGTCAAAATTGGCGGAGTGAACGCTCGGTAGTAACTCATAATCGACAAAAAGTCACTATTTCGGTGGCAGTGAACGCGCCCATTGTAGCGAGGCATTGCTGGCTTACCTTTTGGTAACGTCTTCAGTAGTAGCGCCTCCACCATACAACAAAGTACTAAGTCCAACTTCGCTGCTTCGCAATCACTATACAGGGTGTTTCCCCGTAGGAGGTCAATAGAGCAAGAGGTGATAGTACTCACCTAGGCGAACCAAAATTTGGTTGGCAGGGGGGGGGGCAATATCAACCGTTTAGGAGTTACAAGATGATTAAGAAAAAAAGCTAGTTTTTCACAAAATACCCTGTATTTTAAAAACTATAGGGCGTATGGGCACAGTTAAGAGCTCACTGTATGCAGAACTTCATGGCATGCAACTTACCGCTCTCCCCTCAAGAATTATGATTGTTTAAGCTAAAAATTTCGGATTTTCTTACCTTTTTTTAATTTAACCTCTATTAATAGAACAAACTAAAAAGAAGTCTAGAGTTTACAGTTCTTATAAAAAAAAAGTTTAATAATGACCTTTTTGCAAAAATAATAGAAATTAAAAAACAAATAAGAAAATCCGAAATTTTTAGTATAGACAACCATATTGCTTGAGGGGAGAAGAGTAAGGGGCTTGTTGAGCAGTCGTTACAAAGGTCATGAAGTTCTGCAAACAATGAGCTCTCAACTGTGCCCGTACGCCCTATAGTTTTTGAAATACGGTTCATATGTAAAAGTATTTAGCTATAGCGTTAACAACGGTTTTCTCTGATAGAAGCTATCGGTTATACAGTCCGGTATGAAAGTGGCGCCACAACTTTTCTAAAATTAGCCAAAAGGCATTTTCCAAAAACTTACTTGACAATATAATAGTACTCAGTATCTCAGAGGATGCCTGCCCTATGATACAAAGCACAGCATGGCAGGAAGGAGATAGGGAAAGGAGTTAGGGAATTTGAGGAGAGCGGGGGAGGTACTGATGTATGTCACTCTTAAACTTTCGCAAATTGTATGCCGGAAGAAAGACAGAAGATGGATGAACTGTTCCACATTCGCACAGTTCGGGATAAAAAAGCATCACGAAATTTTACTATATTTACTAAATTTTTATTCAAAACGTTTGGTAGTAGTTTGTGATAGTCATTACTCGTAATTAGACTATGGAAATATTTGTAACTTCTTCTATTCAGTCTGGTTTCAGAACCAAACATAGCACAGTTTCATCATTACTACTCCTCACGGTCCACAGATATGGTAAGATGTTATATGGAAAATAAAGAAAACTCCTCTTATCCTACTAGATTTTTCGCAAAGCTTTCGACTGAATTTTCGATTAATGTAACAAGTTGGTTATAGAATTTGGTTATGCCAGTCATGCAGCTAAGCTATTCTATGATTACTGTACTAATAGGTGTGCCTTTAATAAGCTCATTCTAAATTTATATGAACGACATACACCTTTCAAACGTAATTATAAACATCGATTATCCTGTTCGTTGCTCTCAGGCTATATTAGAAGTTTAATTTCGGAGAGGAGTTTGATTTACTAAAGATGGAAAAAAGTGTGGATCAACGTTAATTGGAAATTATATCGTAGAGCATGTAACTTTGTTAAAATTGAAATCAAGCGTGCTAAGAGTTCTTACTTTCAATCTAAACTAGATACCGATCTCCATCCTACAATCCTGTGGAGTAGACTACACAACATGGGAATTACTGGTGTAACCTCCGAGAATTTTTGTATTGATTCTAGTCACATTAATTCCTATCTTATAAGTGACGTTGGTCAAAATTTCCATTCCTCGAATATAGATGCTGCAAATGAATGCAGAGGGAGTTGATCTTGGATATTCATTCCATCTTGTAACTTAAGATGAAGTAGTTCTGGCAATGTCTTCAATTTCATTTAACGCGTTCAGCACGGACGGAATTTACCCTGAGATTGATTAGACTTATATTTCATTTACATCATTTACAATAATTATCCAAATTAGTATATCTCTTTCAAGAGCTTGAAAATCGTTAAGGTAATTACTATATCCGAAATTGCTCGACGTTCCTTGGTTAATGAGTAGAGAGGAATCTATATACTCTCTCTCCATTGTCGAAAAGTCTAAAAGTCACGATTATCTCACTTCCGAAAACCAGTTTCCAGATTTCAATCTGGCTTCAGGGTAGAAGAAAGCTGCACAATAGCTCGATAGTCAACGATTATTAAATATTTTTCTTAATTTTTAATGGGAGTGAGTTGGGCCTCTCAAATAAAAAAAAAACAAATTTTTTTCTACTTTTTCTGTACCTTGTGCGGTATGGTTTGAAAGAGCTACTTCGACTCCAAAAATATATTTCAAAATTTTTACTGAATTATTTATAAAGATATACCCTAAAATGTGCGAAGAAATACAAACACCTTCGCCCCCCTGATGTTCTAGGTCTCTACGGCTAAAATTTTGATATTATCTGGGTTAGTACTAGTTAGTCACTATTAAGTCTGTTTGAATATTATTCAGTTATCATAAGTAAATTTTGATTAGATTTAAATATATTTAAATTCGCTCGATCGACTGTTTGGTCTGGTACGGAACTCTGGTTGCACGAACCCGACTTACTCTTAACGGAACTATTTGACCTTACTGAGTTACAAAGGCTTTCGACTCAATTGACTTTGGTATCTTAATAACGAAACTCAATCCTACTCTTCGATTAAACTCATATATCTATATGGACGACCGTAAAGAGCGTTTGTAAATAACGTATTATCAGACTGTCTCTTTATATTATCAGGGGCCCCTCAAGGCTCTGTTCTAGGTCCATTTGTATTCTGTTGCTGCATAAACGATCTGGCTGTTCTTAATTACCGCACTCTCAGGTACACCTCCATGCCGATGATCTTTAGATCTCTATCTCAAATTTCTTCTTGTATTAATTGAAAATGATGCAAGCAAAATCAACAAGGACCTTTTCAAAACAGTGATTGGGAAATGGGCAGTAAGTAACTTTATACTCTTACAGCCATGAACTTGATACGTCCTATTTTTCATTCATTCCTCTTGTCTCCATTGTGATTCGTTACTGTAAAAAAGTTAGGAATTTAAGTTTGATTTTTTATTAAACCCTTAACTGGGATGATCATATTAGTGATGTGGTGGGCTTGTGTTCTGCGTAGATTATGGTTATTAGCTAAGTTTATTCCACTTGAAACTCGACTTATGCTCATATAAAAAAACTTGTATTAACCTTATTCGTTTATGATGATATACTGTCAAGCTATCTCAACTCTTAACGCAAGCTCAATGTGGCATTTCATTCATGCGTACGTTTGTCTATTTGTTGCGTAAATACGTCAAATTTTTTTTTTATATTATTAATCCAAGCTTAGGGGATACCCAGCAAAGCACAGCATGGCAGGAAGCAGATATGGAAAGGATTAGGGGATACGAGAAGAGTCGCGGAGGTACCGATGTATGTCGCCCTTAAACTTCCGCAGATTGCATGCCCGAAAAAAGACAGAAGATTGTAGACTGTTCCACATTTGCACAGTACGGGATAAAAAGCATTATAGAATTTTATAGTATGGCCGAAAGTAATTTGAAGGGTAAAAGGATGTGCGTGGCTTGCAGCGCAAATATTGCGTGCATGAATTATTCTACAAAGGATCAGACTAGATATTATATCAGAAATCAGAACATTGACCATGCATGTAGCTATAAAGCAGCGCTTGGCATCCAACATTGCGGCAGTGCTCGAGCGAGTCGATGTAAGAAGTTATTGCCATATCGCCAATGAACGTGAAGGCTTTCTTCTGGACAATATCTAATAAATCTAAGGCTGTGCGTCCAGCCCCAGGCCATATATGGCAATTGTATTCCATTCTAGGTCGTCTGATGTAGGATTTGTAGTAGAGGAGCGCAAGGCATCACATCTCTCGGTCGCGCTTCAAGCAGGAAGTTGCCGATTTCCTCAATCTTTTAATTTAATTAACATTTTAACATGGAAAAAAAGGGTCAATCTTAGATCCTCGTCTCTTCAGTCTATACGTGAATAATCTGGAAAATGACATACAAAATGTTCACTGCTTTAAGGTCGATGCACACTTACCGACACGGCACGAACCGGCACAGACAGGCAAAATATTTTTATATGAAATCAAATTAGCTATTCACATCAACCGGCACCGGCAGATACCGGCTCGTAGCGGAAATTTCATTGCCGGTTGCTATCGGTGTCTAGAAATCATACCGGGATTTGTCGGTTGCTGGTTTAGTTGCTGGTCAAGTTTTTCTATAGTTTTCGCGCGATACCTACCTTAATAGAAAGTTTCCTTTTCGTTTATGTCGTTATATGTGCACGAGAAATGCTGGTGCCGGTAGATTACAGATAGGCCGGTTCGTGCTGTGCCAGTACGTCTGTATCGACCTTTATATGTAGTTGCCACTATCAATGATATCCCACGCGTAATTCTGAAGTAAACCAAGATCACCAATAAATATAGGTAGGAGGAGTGAGTCTTATGGTTAACCGATCCAAATCTCAGACTATCCTCATTCATATTATCTTGACCTAATTTTCCACTAGTTATAATGAATAGGTACGAATAACCTATCAGTTTCAAATACAGATCAGTTATTCGGCTTCACCTTTAGAACGATCTAATCGACGTTGTTGTAGATAAAATCTATGTTGTGTAATGTGTGGAGTGTGAGTGTTAGTCTGTCAGAACAGTGGCTGAGTGCAGCACCTCACTGCGCCCTGTAGCGGAGACTGACAACTAACAAAAACACAGTCCTTCCTATCAAGAGGGGGGTATGAAACCAGAGTGCCTGCGCTTATTGACAGAGCACGGACTTGCTCATCGTCAGAGGTGTGGAATCTTGATTTCACCTCTAATACGTTAATCTTTCCGTAGACGAGATTGTGTTCAGGGAAGTTGGAGAAGAACTAACAAGCAGTTTACTTCACTGAGGTAACCATGGGAGAATAAAATATAAATTTGACAAGGGAAGGTGCTGGGATATGCCCACGAATATTCAAGGTGACTGAAGAGACCCGATTTGGATTTCACTGAGAGCTAGCCCACTCAAATACATTCATACCAAATAAGGAGTAGTGACACTACCACATCTAATGGTCCTTGTGGAGCGTAGGAGGCGGACGGACGGTCATATCTTTTAACTACTAGTCATCGATATGTCGAACCATACTGTTCAAATATTAGCGAGGCCACGTGTTAGCTAGGTTATAGACTGGTACCACTGGAAGGACTATTAAGAAAACATATGATTAGAGCGAAGAAAGAAGAATATCAAATATCTTACCTATAGCGTTTTCTTTTCGCGCGCAACTAATATTATTCCACTTTATGTGTGTTTTTTAGGTCGGATAGAAAAATAAATTCTAGATCGAGGGTTTAAGTGCGTTTGACTATACCACACGATGTATACCTCGCCAACACAGATAGAATACAGGCGGAAAATGATCTGACGATTCGTCAGCTGACGTTTAGATTTTGACATATTTCGTCAGAACCACTGAAGGTTAGGGGTGTTTCTTCATTGATTTGCATGGCTAAGGCTAAGTTCGTATGATCGAATTTCTCAAATAAGAAGAAGAAGTATTTCGTTTTTTGCTCTTCCCAAGCAGGGTGAAGGTATATTTAAGAGCACTTAAAATATGCTCACGTTACAGTTGAGCTAAAGATATTACTGTGTAATTTGACCTCAGATGATATTTTCCAATAAGAAACTATTTTTGATGCGCTCAAAATAATTCGAGATTTAGCGAAGTAAAATAAATAAATCAATAAAAAATATTCAATTGGAAAAATTGCATGGAAAAGCAACATTGCAAACTAGCAACAGCCAGGATATCCTGATAATAAATTGAACCCGCAAAGTACAGCTGCGTTCACTTTATATCCCCACGGGGGATCAGAAGACATCGGTAAGTTACTAATTAAAAACTTTGAAGTCGTTCCGATTATCTCAAGTCTTGTTAAGTCAGTTGCTTACTTCGTTTGCCTTCCTTTTGCTAATCTCTCTGTAAACCTGAAATTATTTTAATTTTTTCGTCAATTATACAAGCAAATCCTACCGTCAAAGTAACTTTGTGCAAATCTGAATTTCTTGAGTAGCATAAAATGTTTACGAGCCGATGGCTTACCACAAAAAGGATTTTACGAAACTGTTAAGTAACCCTTTCAGGATAACTTTTGCATTGAAGGGAAAGTAAATTCATTTAGATACTGCGAATCTAACTTTGGATAGACTCCCCTGAAGCAATTTATAGGCACTAAATCCATTTCAAATCAGCCCCAAGTGGAGGACCCAACTGCTGAACTATATACGAAAACCCGAACGAAGGAAATCACTGATATCGTGGGGGATACAATAAATGTACACGAGGCGTGGTTATGGCGGTGTAAATTTTTAACGACTTAATTTATTGATGTTTGTAAAAGCAAAATATACACGCTGGCGTCTGCTTCACGGCATGCCGCAGCTATTGGTCATCTCCGGAACGAGTAGGTAGTTATTGCATAAACAATAATTTAATTATCCATGTACACATATACATAATTAGCTGCACATTATTTCCACCTGTTAATTAATCACATAATTAGCATCATCGCTTCATTTAATATTTAAGCCCGATGATGAGCTCTCGTCTGATGTAGACTGCGAAATGGAAGAGGATCGACTCACATGCTCTGGTCGTTAATGTTGCCCATAATTTGATTTTATAATTGAGGGAACACTCAATGGATGTGCCTGCATGCTGTGTCTGGTCCAGCATTGGACGGATTGGATAAATGGAGACGACGTGTTTTAGGGGAAGATTTAAGCTCATCTGGGGGAGCGTAATCGGTGTCAAACCACGGACAAGTGTTCATTGAGTTAACAAAGCTGCATTGATGGTTTGCAACTGATATCAATTTAGCCTACATGGTGCATTGGTTTATTGGATAACTATATTGGGTTGGAGATGCCTACATGTCATCACGAAATAACAGATATGCACGTAAGGAGGGGCTGAGTCTAATGTACGGACTTTACATGTAAAGGTGTTCAGAGTTTTATAATATATTTACATGAATTATTTTTAAGTAAAAATTGATTTCTTCGTAATTTTATGCTACTTAAAAAGAAAAAAAAAGATTGGATTGGTGTCGTGCCAGGATTGGTTATCTCAAAATAGTTAACCTATCGTTTTCAAAATATTATGGAAATCGTAAATGTTTACTGTTTCGTGTAACTCCTATATATAGTAAATATTGAGCACCTGCCATCCCATTCCACACCATTCCACCACGTCACTTGATGTGTTCTGCTTCCATCCTGTAATATACTACAACCGGAACACGTAAAAAACTGTTGATTTTTTATTTTGTCAAAATCATCGGGATCTTACAGCAGCTGTTCGAAAATATAATTCAGCCATCTTAATGTAACATTTCATACAGCACAATATTCGGTTCTATTTCGTCGATGATCGGGCAGGTGTTGTATAATATCGACTTATTCTCTACCTGCGTAGTAAGTGTAGACATGTTTTACTGTAAAATACCTTATGGGATACTACTCCAGTAACCTTCGGCAAAAAATAGTTTCAACTTCGAAAAAATTCCAACCAAGCTGAAAATTGGTATACGCTTACCTTTTAGCTCTCCAAATTAGGTGTGAAAAGTCCTCGGACTTTGGTTGTCCGCATAACTTGTGACAGCCTAAAAACGGGGAAAAAATTACCTTTTTTCGGTGTTTTCTGAATATCTTCGTTCCTGTCGATCTTACGGCTGAAAGCTATATATGTATATGAAAAGGAAAGAGCAGGAGATTCTCTACAAAAACGGTGGAATAAAGTTTATAGATAACACTAACAATTTGCCCGTAATCTGGCATTGAGACTTCAATATAAATTGTTTATGGATATTTAATTGCATGTAATAATCGAAATCGAGGTTTTCTGTGCGCGTTTTGACATTTTAGACATTTAGACATTCGGGTACAAAATAAACGCTCTTGTTTTTTGATATTCTTAATCTAACTTTATAAAGATGTAAAAGTGTACGGTAAAAAAATTAAGCTTTTCAGGTTAGGTATAATCTAATTTTTCTTTTTGAACATTTAACAACACATAACTAAACAAATGAAGGCTGTTTATGTATTTAATTTCTGATAGTTTATTCCCATTCAGTTCCTTCTTCTTCTTTCTCGATTTGTTCTTGATTTTCTCATGAGAATGGTGGCAATTCCAAGATTGCTCGGAATCAATAGAATCGGTTTCTAGGTCGTCGATATCGTTTGTTTTTTTCTATTGAATCTTCGCTTGGGGCAGCATTCAGGCAAGATGGCCCACGACAATTGTGGAAAACTGCTGAACATTGAAGGCCCAACTTTCGGCAACCGCACAATGCGCCACAGCCTTTCGAACAATTACAAAAAATCATGTTTAAAAATGGAGATTGCGATATTTTGATTGGCTCCAATATGTAGATATTCCGGATCTTGTGGGTTCAGCTGATTTCCTAACTAATATTGCATCTGGTAGTAAAAACGATACAGGTGCTGTTTAGCTGCGTCAGCTGTTAGGGGTAATAAACTCAAATTTACCGACTTGTTTCTACCTACATCTTTCATTAAGAACTGTATGCGTTCAGGAAATCTTGTTGGAGCGCCATACATAGCTTGAAAGATTCGAATTCCATCCGAAGAATTGGATTCTCGGGGAGCATCACTCTGGTGAAAATTTGTGGTACAGCACGTAGGTTTTGACATTTCGCGAAAAATTTCAGAGCTGCACAGTTTTTCCTTTATGAAAAAGAGTAGACGTTGTGTCACATCCAGTAAAAGGGTGTAGAAATAGAAGATAATCTCTGATGTCTTCGTGATAATTAAAACTTCGAGAAAAGTAAAGTTTTCGCTGGACTTTTCCCTTGTCCGGTTTGAGGAAGAAAATCTCTTCACCTTTACTGATTTGGAGGATGGCATTTGAACTGCATAATATCGATTAGCATTCCACTAACCGATTTTTTCTAAGCGAATTTTTTTTTCATGGAAAATATGAAATATCACTGATTTTATATTATTGTACTGATTCGGAAAAGAGCATTGTATTCTCTCAATCTCTCTACTGTTGAATGTGTTGAGAGTTATTTTTCATTAGAGCCATGCACTGACTCTGTGCGGGAGGTTCGAAATTCATTCAACTTGTCAAGATCTAGTAAATACGAGCTATGGACCTATATCAATGGTCGGATGAACTCTTACCAAGATATTGAGTTAAAATTTGTTATAAATTTAATGTGTGAATCATATGAAGCAATATTTTTCATACAAAAATCTTCTCATAGTATATACGATTCCATTTATGAGCGGGATTTACGCAATCTAGAATGGATAAAGTCCTGTTCAATCGTGCCCTTAATATCCGAATACCACACGTTGTTTTTTTATAACTGTTGCATTTAAAAGCTCTCTTTAAGAATACACTAAAAGTTCAAACGTTCAGCTTTCGACTTATTTATATTGAAGACACGCTAGTAGAATATAAAGTGCTTCTATGTGAGGATTTTCCAGGCAGAGGTCAAGGCCAGTCTCGAAGCGGGAAGGCACCTCCTTAACTCAGACACTGAGAACAAGGAGATAGCCATCTGCTTAGACCGCCAAGCAGCTGTCATGGCTTTATCTAAGCCCTTTATAACCTCCAAACTACTAATGGAATGCAAAATCACCCTGAACTCCCTTTCTTGGAATAACAGGATGATAGTACAGTGGGTCCCGGGACACAGCAACATTAGCGGGAATGAAAGGGCGGACGAGCTTGCTTGTCTTGGCGTAGCCTCGGAGGAACCTGCCTCTAGAGTCGGGATTGCACCAAAATACTTTGTTTCTATCATTTCAAGTTGGGCCAGCCGCTAGCCCAGTCGACTTTGGTAAGAAGACCCCTCGTGTAAAACAACAAAGGAACTGCAGGGTAAGCCAAACCCAAATCAAAGGAATAAGCTCTTAGGAATCAACAAGTCTATGAGCGTCACTCATGGGTCTGGAGGGTAAACAATGAGCCTTGATTTGGCCTACGTTTCGGGAGATCCCTCGGAATTCCAAACCTCTATTTCAATAATAATCAATGTGAGGATTCCCAAAGTCCTCAAATGAGTCGATTCCCTCTTATCGGTGTGACACTCTACACTGTATCATTAAATACATCGGTCTCCGAGCAACTTCTCACATTAGCTCTTCTAATTCCTTGATTGATGCTTTCTTAAACTTCCGTCATATATGACGCATACTCAGCACAGATTTAAAGCAAAAGCTGTGTGTGCTTATTTTACAGGGGGTCAGAAAATCTAACTGTTAACAGGAGATGAGATATTCATAATATCCCGCCGCCGGTTTCATCAAATATGTGTTAAATTCCAAATAAATCTTGGCACTCCTTCCACAATTATGGAGGACTTTCCCCAAGTTTTCAAATATTTCGATTCTTCCACCTTTTTCACGTAAAGGTCAAGATCTAACACAATTTTTGTCTTTAATTTATTACGTATGTTTACGGATTGCCTCTGTTCTGTTCGCAATGCATATACCTACAAAGTTTCAGCGAACTTTGTGTTTTATACTTTTTGGTTGGAATAAATATAACTGCTCAAAATGTGGGGCATTCATTTACTATATTTTTGCATTTCACACACGTTTTTGTAAATATTGCAAAATATGATTTAACTT
This sequence comes from Dioctria rufipes, assembly GCA_963924295.1. Classification (NCBI taxonomy): domain Eukaryota; kingdom Metazoa; phylum Arthropoda; class Insecta; order Diptera; family Asilidae; genus Dioctria; species Dioctria rufipes. The sequence continues at coordinate 280,953,540 of OZ002741.1, read as the reverse complement.
GAAAACGTTAAGGTTTCTGTAATTACAAAAACTCAAATCCTCTAGAATTTTCAAACATGTCCTTTGGATTTAGAGCTTGAGGAACATATTAAAAACTAGCCAGATGAAGTGGATGTTGGTAAAATTAACCAGCATCTTCTTCAGTACTATATTGAACTATGTGACGAGTTAAAGGGACGATTTGATTTTGCGGATAGCCAGCTGCGTCTGTTAGAGTACATACATATATAAAAAAAATCGAAAGGAAGCATGTCCATTTGATGAAACCTCTTCAGAAATAATAAACGATCAATGCAGGTCTTTAAAAATTTTGTCAAAGGATAAAATCTAAGAATATTTTGAAGGAGATTTAGTAAAAGGCTGGACAAAGTTGGCTAAAGAAATCAACATGTTTGAAAAATGAATGTTTAAAGAACTCAGCAAATGTATGTGTATTTTGGCATCCTCACCTCATAGTAGTGCTACTGTTGAAAAGATATCTTCTACCTTCGCCATTATTCTGACAGTCGATATTTTAGTTTTAAAGTTTTTTAGTTTCGATGTTCCTCTTGGTAAGTACCTACAGTTTGGACTGAATTTTGCTTTCTTTTTTGTGCTAATAAAATCATGTTTCATATCTCGTCACAATGCGTGAGCAAAAATCCCTTGAATTTTCTGTCATTCTATTTACAAATGTAGCATCCATTCATTACAAAAAGTATTCTGGGCAGAACATTTTTGCTATCCAATGCTATGAAAACTTCAACAAACTTAGGTACATAAATGAACCTTTAGAATTTCTGAGCTGATTCAAATGAAATGCCAACAGTATCCGATACTTTTTAATACATATTCTCCGCTCACATTCCACAATTTCTTGAAATTTGGCTATCATTCCATTGTAGATTGATGTTTACGGTTTTGCACAGCGAGGATCGCTTTTAATGTTCTCTTCACTCCATAAATCTTTTATTTCACTCAAAAACTATCGTTTCTATAAACTGCTTGTAAATTATTCATAATTTTTTCGCTGGTCCAATTCAATTAAACCCGAAACCTAATATCCATCATTACATTATTATCAGAAAAAACTGGCAACACTCAGTAAAGGAAAATACCAAGCCTATAATAGCTGAAAGTCGTTCCTGTGCTACCAGTAAGAAACCAAATTTAACCCTGCAGAATCATAGGAAAATTTGGACAAGATCATTACATTTCGTTTTTCCTCAAAAATTTTCCTTCCGTAACTCACCGGAAAATTCCAACATTTATTTTTAGCATCCCGAATAATATTTCCCCTACCTTTATCCTTTATCTTTATCATCTATCACCCATGTTATGATGAAGGGGTATATGAAAATTTATCCAAGCATTGGCAAGACTTGGTACAAAAAGTCAATGGATACTAGGACTCAGAAATTGAAGCAAACGAAAAAGCATATATTATCCAACAAGGGAACATTTATGCCTTTTGAATCGAAAAGATTTCTTATAACATCGCCTTGCTACCCTAACAAACTGTATCCGCATCCAATTAGATTAATATCTATAGACATCAGTGGTAGGTTGCAGACATATGAAAACAATCATCAAAGGGCCCTCAAAAATAAAACTCTAAACATTGAAGGTATCTAGGAATTAGCTCAGAATCAATACTGGAATCCTAACCCACCCATCATCACTTGAATATGACCCACCTATGAATGTGGACAATGTCTACAAAATAAACCAATAAATGGCTTCAGTGAAAAAACAAGTGAATCGAAATCTTAATACGCCCTATGAGCTCGTATAGGATTTGTTGCACTAAATTCATTTTCAGTGTTATTTGGGAGCCCACAAATCACTGATTTTAATGCGATTGAAAACGCCGAGTAATTTAACATTTTAATTAGCGCCCATAATTGCGCACTAATTGACTATGATGTGCGCATTATTGTGAGATTACATTTCTTTTATGTTACTAAGCTAAGCTCAGGGGATTCCCTATGATGCAAACACACAGTATGGCAGGAAGAAGATAAGGGAAGAATTAGATGACATGAGGAGAGTGGTGGAGGTGCTGATATATGTCAAATTTGAACCTTTGCAGATTGTAAGCCCAAGGAAAGACAGAAGATGGTAGACTGTTCCACAATCGCACAGTTCGGAATAAAAACTCATCACGATATTCTACTGTATGTGGACAAAAGTATTTTTGAGTGCAAGAGGATACGGGCGGTTTGCAGAGCAAGTATTGTGTGCAGAAATTAATCCACAAGGGATTAGACTAGATATAATCTATTAATTAATAATGGTGATCCTAACTTTCTCTCAAGCTGATTCATAGATTTTCCTTTATATTAGACCAATAATTTTAAGTAAGGCGCATTAAACTTGTCCTAATTGAGGGCTATATTTTAAAATAGTAAAAGCCTGATAATGAAATGTTGGGCATAACATAATTAATATCAAAATTTCACGTCTTTAAGCCAACGTGCTTATAACCATTAGGTATACAAATATATGTGTAGTGGAAAGAAAAAAACTATTTTATATATATGGCAACCCCACGAATAAGCTACCCGAGGTCGCACTGATTGATTTTACTAAAGCCTTTAATAGTTTTTATCATTCTAGGCTTCTACGTTATCGATTACGCTCGTTAGAAGTTTCCTTGCCAGCCGACATCACCAAGGCAAAATATTAGTTCGATGTCCCACAGAGATCTATATTGAGTCCTCTATTATTTTGTTTATATATCAATGAACTTCCTAAAATAGTCGAGATTTACCAAATGCAGATGATGTTCAGATCAAATTGGTTTAGTCGAGGATTGTGTTGAGAGACTTAATTGGATTTGTCAAAAATATCGGAGTAGGCTGCAGATAATTTCGTGGCTTTAAGTCATTGCATCATTTATACCTGATCTCCTACTTACCTGTTCATCGATCTGGTATTTTTGGACTCAAATAAGCATCTTAAGCTGCGAATACCTCATTTTAAATACACTTTTTTGGAGCGATCTTATTTTTTTTCAATCGCTCTTTTATGTAACAGTCTACCTGCGGCACAGGCTTTACCAGCATATTTAAAAAATACCACATCGCGCGCGAGAATCCTGCAATCTGATATTGAGCTCATTGTCCCGTCTACTCGTGCTCTTCTGTTACGTCTAATTTTTGTTTCATAAACTGTTCAATAGTTTTTGCCTCATCTGTACATGTATTGCATGTATGCATGATTATAAGATTAGTAAGATCATTATCCATATCCTATTTGAATTAATAATAAATTGAAATTAATTTTGATGAACCATAGTTCGATTTACATACCACGGTGGGAAAAGGATCCGCACAAATTCATCCGAAATATGCTTTTCAGTAGCCAATTTTCAAACTTTACGCAATGAAATCCCACATACAAATATCAATTAATTCGAGATGTTGTCTAGATGCTTTAAGCCCATGATGTCATCAGGTGATAACTTAGATATAAAGTTACAAATCAGAACAGGCACGTGACCCTAAAATCAATTTGCCCATCAGTGGTGACTGTTAATCCTCTTGAGATTTGTCATGTGTGTTAACTTCTATTACGAAAAAAATATATATCCAATTGAGGGTGTTTTCCCCTACTGTAAACGCATGTAATTGAATCCAGCATCTATCCGATGTCCTTCCTTTCCAACAGTTATCCGCTTTGGAGCATATCAAATCATCCCCACAGGCCGAGATCGAAACCAAATTAGTCGCCCATGTGATATGGGGTTTGTTTGAGGGAATCCGGTGCTTTCTACACTTACATACACATACACACATAGATACACATCTATACCTATATTATCCCCACGTTACAATTGAATTATTTATTTTACCTGTGAGATTGACTCGATTTTCATTGATTTCACAATCTTTTATCAACAGCTCAAGATATAACTGAGATGGATCAGGACGAAATATGTGATGACACTATCGGAAGTGATATTGATGACCGAACAAGTGAAACAGATTCAAAAAAGGGCGGTAGCCGAAATTCTCGGGGGAGTTCATCAGATAGTAAAGCACCAGGTGGAAGCTCGAAGCCTAGACGTGCCCGCACTGCATTTACTTATGAACAGCTTGTGTCACTAGAGAATAAATTTAAAACGACACGATATTTATCTGTCTGCGAACGGCTCAATCTCGCACTTAGCCTAAGCTTGACAGAAACCCAGGTATAATAGTCACTATATAACTGTACATTTCAGGACATAAATTGCTAAGTTGAGAATTTATTTTATTTCAGGTAAAAATATGGTTTCAAAATCGTCGAACAAAATGGAAGAAACAGAATCCTGGAATGGATGTAAATAGTCCAACTGTACCGCCACCAACAAATGGAAACTCCTTTGGGCCAGGAGCTTATGCTAGTAGCCTTCTTTATCCGCATGCAGTTCCCTATCCACCATATGCACCGTACTTCCATCCTCTCGGGACACATCATCTAGGACATTCGCACACATAAAGGCACGCTTTCTATCCGGCACCACCCAACGTAGCATCAAGAATTCAAAAACATTGTGATGACGTGTTTTCGTCGTTAGATTTAAGTTTGTGCGCGATATTTACTTCCAACGGTCGGGCCAGTGCAAAGTTCCACGAGTAACATTGTCTCCACCTGTGTTGTTATGATTTAAGTGAGTTTTGTCCAACATTTTTCCGCGTCAATTACGAACGTTTCACCAAAAGACAGTTTCAGTTCTTTTCGTCTCTAAGTCAGCCGTTTCGTTTAAGGTGTTTTGTAATGAAATTTTAAATAAATTGTAAATTATGTAAAAAATCTATTCAAAACCAAATAAATTTTAAGATGAGACTTTTTGTGTATTCAATTATTTTGCTGTTTTTGTTGAAGACAGAGGAGGGAAAATATGTAGAGGCCACATATTGGCAGCTCTTCATTTCAAATGCAGGTTTAGCAAAGTTCCAAGAATTTGCAGACGAAACTAGTCGAATATATATTTCTTGAAGGAGACTCTTCTTCTGGATCGCTATCTACTGGTCGTCATCATGGCCTATCACACGCTTGATACATCGCGTCGTTCTCGTCCATCCCCTACATGCAGGCGTCGACGTGGAGCTCCAAACGGAACTTCTGAAGTGCAGGTTGACTTGAATATTTGCCGTAATCCTCTTCCTCTGGACCCTGCTCCGAGTATAGTGCATTCCGCTATGGTTTCTGAGACCCCTAGCCAAGGCCGTATATATGGGATGGGTTTAAGGGGTTCAAAGACTCTCCATCGTTGTAGCCTCTACTTTTGTTAATTTGATAAGCCAAACTTTTATCCACACTTTTTTATATGTAGCGGCTCACAACAATTGGTTTTGTCATTTTATATCCTTCCTCCGTGGCCCTTTCAGGTAAAGCAACTTTAGGAAAAACGTGTACTAAATAGAGAAAGAAAATAAGTAGTCCAAATAAGTTATGTGTGTATATGTATGTATGTATATATAGTCCAGTATGTATGTATTTTAAAGGGAATATTATGTCTAAGTTTAATTTGTTTTTCGTCCATAAAACCATGACCGCTTTTAGCCAACTGGGGGCCCTGAGCACTTTAGGATATGTGGGCCTCCTAACAGAAATTATTTTCTAACATATTTTGGGTTATCAAAAGAACTAATAACTTTAAGTATGTTAAGACCTATCGTGCACTGGAGACTTTTTGTGACGAAACTGTTTTGTCACCACCGTCAATTCCATTTGGCTCTAATATTAAGGCGCGCATGATGTAACGTAATAGCAACGTGACTTTTTGGTTCCTCCGGCTACCAACTTTTAGCTGACGAAACTATCACCGCGACTTCACGTTTATATGAATGTGCATGCACTGGTAATATAGGGTCCGCCAAATAACTTTTTTTTTTTTAAACAGGGCGCAAAATATCGAGTGTAGCTTCGGCTGTGTAGCACGTAGCGCCGTCCTGTTGAAACCAAATGTTGCCAATATCCTCCTCTTCAATTTTCGTTCAACATGGCCCGATAACGATTGCCATTGACTGTAACGGCCACTCCTTGCTCATTTTCGAAGAAAAATGGCCCAATTATGCCTCTGGACCAAAATCCGCACTTTTTGCTTGTTTACATACCCGCCAAGATCAAAATGAGCTTCATCCGAAAAGATGATTTTTTTGGCAAAATCGGCATCTTCTGTAAGTCGATCGCAGGCAATATTTCCCAGCGTTGTTCAAGCTTATACACAACCATATTCGTTCAGCGGAAGAATAAAACTAATTATCTGTCAAATCAGACATGAACTAAGTGTTACCATTCACGAAATAAGCACTAGTTGAAAAAAAAAACGTTAGATGGCGGACCCTATATTTTTGTCGCTGCTTGATATGTTGTAGAGCTAGGAAAAAACTTACGAATAATTTTTTTTTTAATTTCTTCTGTAACGATAGTGTGAGGGGAAAATATAATGAGCCTTTAATACAAGAAGTACAAATGAGACCACTCCTATATAGCAAAAACAAAACTTTTAAGGAATACTCTGATAGAAATTTGAAGATACAAATGTTGGCAGAAATATCTGTGAAAGTGTTATAGACCTTAGAGTTACAGCAAGTATCTCTTCAGGTTCAATTGTTAATCGCATAATGTAGCTGTAGTAAATCATCAATGCTTTCAACACTCATACGGAAATATCCAGAGAATTTTTCAGGAGTGTATCGTAATTAATGTTTGATATACCTATGTCAAATATTCCTTTAAGCACCCTTTCGCTCCAAATTGGAAGAGCCCAATAGTGTAGATATTTTCTATATCCTTATAACAAATACACATATCACAGCTGCCTCCTCGAAATTGATATTGATGATATAAAACATGAGTTTTTTTCGGTGACAGTTATTTACTGCGTGCGTACCAAACTAGCCCATGGCGACAGGATAGCGACAATGACCACGAAGTTGTGTAACAAAAAGTTCCGCATTGCGCATTAGGCCTAACATGAACCAACAGTATACACATTTTCGATGATTACCAAATAAATTGAGTTTGGCTACTAAAAGGGTACCATGAAAAAATCCGGAAATTTAAAAAATACTGGGGCTGCAAGCACAGTCACTATACGTGATTTTGTATGAAAATTTGTTGTAATGTATAGAAGTTCGAATCGTTGAAAAAATAGATAATCAGGAAGCCGGGTATCGTGCGAATACAGTGTACGTGTTTAAGCAATTCAATGACAGTATGACCTATGTGGGGGGGGGGGGGAGAAATGACAGGAGGGCCTCCTGCCTATTTTGCGTCAGTTCAACATTTCTGATATTTCATATTTTTGGAAAAGAAGTTCGGATTTGAATTCGCGATATTGTGATAAATAAATAATTTAACACGATTTTTACTTAATACATAGTACTGTGAAATATGTATGAAATATTCTTTTGTGAACGATATTTTATGTAATCGAGACTCTGGAGTCTTAAATAACCGAAATGAAATGCACTGTGCTGTGCTGCAGGAACAAACGGCGTTATTGTCGCGGGAAAGCATTCTTCAAGTAAGCTTAATAGCTTTACTAATCAATTATATTGTTTTAAATAAAATAAAAATGAAATATTAATAAAAATAAACAGCCATTGCAAAAAAATTTACATTTTCCAATGCTGGTTTTTTTTTTGTTTACAATTGAATTGTAATTGCTGCCTAAATTATGTCAGTCATACAAAGGCAACGCCAAGAAATATTATCTGAAAATAAGGGGGCGCTAAAAATGTGTTTAGTTTACATAGCAATTTGGATTATAAAAAATATCCCCCTTCAAAATGTTATGATTTCATTACTGCCATAATGAAACGAATACAAACACAGCACACCAATACATTTCGCCGAGTGGATTAGGTTTTCACCCGATATGCCAAACTCTAACGGTTAAACTAGCTTGTAATATGTTATCTTACTGGTTGAAGAATTGGTCATCGGTTTATGTACTATCGCAGGGGCTAGAGGGCCCCATGGATCACGGTGCCCTGGGACCGGGCCAAGCTGGCCCATGCATAAAGATGGCACTGCCTAAAACATCAACTTTTGTTGTAAATATTTTTAATATGGTAACTGATATTTTCCATGAGCATCCCATGATTTTATTTAAATAGCTTAAAAAATTATTTGTTTACTTTTTAAGACATTTTAGATAAATGACCTAAAAAAATAAAATTTGTTTTCTTATTCAATTTTTTTAAATTTTTTATTTTGCTCCGTCAATAAAATCGCTCTACTAAGCGTTCATCGAAATGTTAAAATTGAAATGAATGAAGTACTTTCTCCTTTCCCGACAAGAAGGAAAAGACTAAATTTAATTCTGTATTTTTTCTTTTTTTTTTATAAAAAATGGACCTTTACATATTTTTTTCTTGGAATGTAAATATATGTAGTAAAAATATGGTTAAACAACATGTTTTCAAATATAACTTCTTAAATTTCTGCAGATCCACGGAGCCTAAATTGAGTATTACCGTGAACTCAATTATCTAAATATAGCACTTATAGATGAATAGAATTTTTTGATTCAATTGGAATGTCTTCATAAATTAAAGGCTTAATAAATTAATATAATAAATTTACATAAAATTCCGATTATTGTTTCGTTTCTAAAGGATATTAGCTTACTAGGCTAAACCCCTCCCACTCTCAGAACTGTTAAGCTTTCGAAATCTATATAAATATTTCGCGAATTCATCCTGATACCTACGAAGAAGGCATATTTAACACGATCGTCAGTAAAATAAAAAAAAAATCCAGCTCTAAGACCTGAAGGATATGGTCACTGCTTCTTTTAAGACTGAGGAAACTTTGTCGGCTGCGGTCCCTGCTGATAACTGGCCTACTGGTTCTATTGTTCATGAATTATTTCCTAAAGTACGATTTGGACCTTCGTCAACTTCAAAAAATTCATCAACGAAATTTCATTTTATTACGCCACTGTAACTGGAAGACAACACATGTTTTAGCTGCTTCTAGTAACGCTGAATTTGAAGTGATTTTCTTGGCATTGTGGTTTTATGCTTGACTCTGAGCTTTTTAATTCTGGATTTTAGGTTTTCCGTCCGTCGAGATCGTCATCTTGAATTGATCGCTTCAGTTAGCGGTGGAGTGCTGTGCGCTGTTAAAATAGATTGTTGTTTGAGCTGTTTTGAAACTTCTTCGTGGGAACATATTCATCGTTACTATCTACGTTCCTCCAAACTGACTATCGACTATCTATGAATTATTTGGCATGACAATTGACGGCCTCCGTAATGATCTACTGCCCTCGAACCATATCATAATTTTCGGCGATTTTAATATGCTAAGTGTTAGCTGGGAGCTTCCTTCTAACATTGATGCATTGCTGTCCTGTATTTTAGCTGCACCTCAACATGTTTTATCCTTTCTTGACACTGTCGTAACTGCAAGTTTAACGCAATGCAGCGATGTTTCTAACAACTCAGGTAAACTTCTGGAACCGGTGTTTATTATAAGATGATCGACTCCATCGTTTCCTGAATTATCCGGATCTTCAGGTTTCTGTCTGTTTCGATTATGTTAATGTAGATTCTTCTAATTTAAGTGATTATTTGATTTTTCAAACAATTGACGATTGGCTTCAAAATTGTGACTGTGACTACCTTTAACTGTTTTTATAACGCTATCTATATTTATTTTAATCAATGTGTACCGATTTTTGCATCTAAAAGCTCTCGCGCATCTCAGCCTTCGCTGAACAGCTCTTTACGGAATTTAATAAATCTAAAAAATAAAACGTGAAGGAGGTGTTGTGCCTTAAACAGTGATGCAGATTTTTCGGATTACTGCCTTGTGTGGAATCACCTCACTTTGCACCTTCATATTTCATTTAATGATTATATTGCTAGTATAAAACTAACGCTTCGCAATTGCCCTAAAGAGTTCTGAAAATTAATAAATTCTAAGCGTAATACCGTACTTATAAGCTTTGAATTTTGGTGACACCGAAAGTAGCGACCCATCCATCTATGGTTGCAAACTTTTTCTCTGAATTCTTTAGTAAGATAGAACTAAATACGCGTCTTCGGTACTTTAGATAATGGACGACTGTTTCTTAATTCACTACTAGATGTCGCTAAGCCAGAATTTGTTTTCCCTTTCTTGCGTATATGCATTCTATGTAATTGTCTCATTGAAAACACTCCACTCCGTAGACATATAACTGCAGACGTCACCTTCACTGGGGAGGCGAGAAAATATTTTCATATTGTTTGATGATAGGACAGGTGACATATCATTTGATGAGGAAAACAGAACCGTAGAGGATTATGGTGCATCTTGAAAAAAAAATGCATTTCAAGCATATTATATATTTACCAATGAAAACATAATAGTTTCTTATTTATTGGTACATTTGCCACAAGCTTTCAAAATCCATTCGGCTGTCATTAGACTTATCCTGATTTATTAAGTTTTATTTTATTTCGTTTACCATATTAAAAAAAAAAATCTTTTTCTATAGGTCAGGTTAGGTTAGCGTGGTTGCCACCACTGCGATCAGCCACACTTAGACCATTTGTGGTCCATTGTGCTACCACCTTTTTAGAACCTTACCTGGAAAGAAAACCTCCTAATTAGGGGTGCGCTCACAAGTGTACCAGGTCCCCCAGTCCCCGAATTCGTCAAACAAGCAGCTGCCGAGCGTATTCCTTCTACGCTTGGCAAGCTTTGAGCATTCACACAGCAGGTGCTAAACGCTGTCAACCTCTTCCTCATCCATACAGCTTCTGCAAAAGTTATTGTATGGAGCTTGCATGCGCTCTGCATGTTTATCAAAGAGGCACTGTCACGTAATAACTGCGATAAGGTTACGCACACCATTACGGTTCCTCCTCAGCAGAGTTTCAGTCCTCCTAGGACAAACCTCGGGACACAGCTATTTTGAAATCGCACATGTGGTCAATTCTTCCTATCTGCGATTTGCCAGCTTACAGACCTATACGTCTTGAATCCTCTTTACTGATTCTAATCGCCGATCTATGTGTTTCTTCGCTAGGCAATTAGTCATAGTGGAGACCTTTCTGGCCAGAGCATTAGATGCTTCGTTTTCAGGTATGTCACCCAGCAGAGAATAACCCTGTGCTTAGCACCTAGTTTCTCGACCTCACAGCGACATCGTTGCACAAGGTATGATCTAATGGTGTTCGAGTTCAGATCCTTGATTCCAGCTTGGCTATCAATACAAATCCTCATTACTCGATCACCGGTAAAACAAAAGTTGCTTTCAGCAGCTTTGCTGCTTTTTTAATAGCCAGAACCTCCGCCTAAAACACACCGCTGTAGTCCGGTAGATGGTACGATTCCTGCATTTGAGGAAATGCTGAATACATCTCGGCTGCTCTACACTGTACACTGTAAAAACATAGGACAATTCCCTAAATTTAAGACACGATTTTTCCTATAAAATAAATGTAATTTTCTATAATATAAAGTAAAAATTCACCAAATCAACGGAACATTCAATGGATGTTGGTATTTGGTACCAGAAAACCTACATACTATCTAAAATACCCGAAATGTTAAGCTTTCTCGGATAATAGCAAGAGAACATTCAATAGATTTGGTATTATTCTAGATTTGGAAATTCCTGCATTTTAGGGATAAAAACCTTTTCTCTTTTTTTTTCAGGGTGGAGCTTTCTTTAATCTTATGAAATACCTAAGCTTAGTGGCACAATTTGTTGACACTCACTTTAGGGAAAATTTTTTTACTGTGTTGGAATGCTAGTTGAGAAGGTTTTCTCAAAGTCTAGTCTAGGGACTATATAATCTATAGCTCGCCGTATACAATCCCCAGGACCGAACTTCAGTATTCTGTTGGGGCTAAGCTCTGCTTTTCTGTTGTCCAGTAGTCTAACTCTCTAGGTCTACCTATACATTTCCCATAGATATGAAGGTGAGGAACCGGAATATAATCTACCTACATTGCTAACGTTGATGTTGTACGAAGAACACCTAGACAGCCGGCTCTCTGTTTCTTTGTAAGACTGTTCAGGTAAGTCGCTTTCTCTAGATTATTCCACCACACCAAGATTCCATAGATGAGGATAGGCCCCACAATAGCGGTGTGCCCCACCTTTTTCCAAAAATCTTCTAGCAGGTATAAATAGCAATGACTGCCTTTTTAACGCGCTCATTCACACTTATCTTCCAATTTAACTTGGAGTCCAGTATCACTCTTAGATATTTGGCTTCAGTTATGAATTCAATTTTGGGGAGCGAAAGTCAGAATAACTCTCCTTCGTGTAAAGGGGACTAGTTCGGTCTTTGCGAGGTTGAGCTCCGAACCCCAATTCTTAGCCCAGTTAAAAAGCTTTTCAATGCTCTTTAGGCTAGTTTGCTAATCGTCGATAGGAACTTACCCGAGACCAGCATAACTAAATCATCAGCACATGCTACCGCTTTTACTCTCTCCCTCTGTAAAGAGACAAGAATTCCATTAACCACCAATAGCCTCAGTCTAGGTAAATGAACTCCTCCTTGTGGAGTAGCTCTGCACATCCTCCTGAACGGATTTACCTTTAAGGTATGCGTGCAGTGATCTCGAAATCTCACTTTCCCTGAACAGGCCGTCCGTGGGCGCCCCTATCAATCTGTCAAAAGTCTTCAGAAGAAACGATGTAAGGTTTATGGGTCTGAAGTCCCTAGCACTCATGTGCCTTCTACGGCCTGCCTTGGGAATGAAGATCACTTTAGTTTGCTTACAGATGCATGGGATATAGGAATGGTATAGGTAGCTCCTATAGATCACCACCAACCCCGGAATTACAATGTCTTGTAACCGTTGTAGCATAATAGGTATGATGCCATTCCCATAAGATCATTGGGTTTTACACGTTTCTTATCGTTCTTATCGCTCGTTAAAGTAAACTTTAACATCTTCTACTTTATCACTCGCTTTCAATGATGATAGTGAGATTTACATCTATTACATTAGTACTAGCATCTGCGCAAATATGTGGCTATTGCAAATTATCTTCCGCTTTCAAATTAAGAAAACTGGCAACATAATGGCATAAAATATTGCCAAGATAATGTTATAGAGTTCCTCTACCTTCTCCCAATTGTATCCTATTTAATTTCGCTTCCTGATTACGATGATAATCGCAAAAATATTTTCACTTTTTTTCCACCTTCTTTCCCTAAAAAAAAAAACAAATAATTACCACAATTGAAATACTTCTTAAGTTTTTACTATTAAGATTGATTTATTTTGATACGTCGTTCCATAATTTCGGGATTCGGGATTCACTTGTTTCCAAATTGCCGGGAAATTTCTACATACATAGGTATCTTATTAATTTCTCAACATCGATTGTTAAACATTGCAAAATTACTGACAATTTCAAATCAAAACAAAGGATGGATACCGGCTGATAGGTGGAAACAATATCTGAAAAACAATTCCATATAGAGACAATAAAACTGCACAGTCAGCACCCAGTATGAAAAGGGATCATGGCACGAGTAATCCAACAGCGCTCTTTTAGGATAACAGTAGTGCTCATAATCAGCACCATTTGACTTCCTTCTAACATAGGTATGTCATTAGAGGAGGGGACTCGTTCTGGATTCCGAAATTATCAACAGGATGACCACAAATAAATGACTTCTTTTTAGTTCATCATGGTTATAAATGGAGTCTCCTTTTTAGCCCAAAATGATCAAAAATTGAGCTCTTCTTTTTGCGAAAAAATATTTTCAAATTTCACAAATTAAAGTATAACCTCAAATGTGATTTTGGGACATCGTTTAATTAGCAAAATATTTACAAAAATACAGAATTAACCGATTTAGTCTTTCGTCTTTCTCAGGCTTTTAATAACTTAAAAAAAAAAAGGGTACTAAACGCGCAGGTATGAACTGCAAAACTATCATACATAGAATAAAATGGGATGCTGACGCACAAAAAATATATGACTTCTTAATTGCACATAATTTAACTCTATCTCACTCCCTTATCTCTGCCCCAGAATTGCTCCTTTTTGAATCCTCCTGAAGCACAATACTGCAATCTAACCAAAGTTCTGTGCTCTTTTTGGGTTTCTAGAAAGAGTACTACTAATTTTTCTTACTAGACAGCTACTCGACAAATTCCTATAAAATTACATATTTGTGACCATCCCAGCTATCAGAGAGCATCCGAAAACAGGTCCCATGAGAGTTCCTTTTCATAATATTTATCGCACCCACATTTAATCCCTGTATTATCGCCATTTTGATACAATAACTTCGCATAAAAGGCAACTTCTCCTTCTGAACAATTCGATTGACTTAAAGACTGATAACCTATTCCATTCTAAACATATCTAAATGATCCAAACGAAATCCTATTTGATATGTAAAGACACACCTGTAAATCGTAACGTGAATATCCCTACTACATGTGCAAGATTCATTATATAAACGAGACAAGAATTTAAATAATTTACACTTTTTCTTATTACCATACTCCACCCATTCGGCGCTCTTCAAAAGACATTTTTAAATATTAATTAATTTTAAGGAGCAGTTCGTGAAGCGTTTAAAATGACTTAACAACATTATCGACATCAAAGAACTTTCGTCCACATATACCGTTCAGTCGATTTGAACTAATTACCCTGTACATGTGGGCTCAGGCCAATGAGAGCAAAATTAAAAGGTGACCAAAAATAGCACGTTTGATGATGATATCCTCATTGGCATAAATTAATGATTTTTAATTGACGATGTCCCCAAAGATATTGTACTGCGGTTCCCATGGCGGCGGCAAACTCAAAAGAGATTTTTTGTTACGTTCACGTACTTGTACATATGTAAAACCCGGGTGGTTTTTGACTGGATAATTAAGAAACCGCCATAAACATCCTCCACAGCAAGGATCATTACAGTTTTTTGAATGTTTCAAATTTACTTGTCGAAATCGCTTGTCGTTCTGATGACAACATCTACTGCTCTGCTCCCATCTTTATTCGGCAAAGTACGCGTAACGTATATCTGCCAATTATTTGCTTCCGCTAAGTGAGCATCAAATACTGCTAACGAGACAAATCGGTCGCAAAAAAAGGCATATGCTATGCATACACCTGTGCAGTTTGAAATAAATCAAAGCTGCCGGGTGACAAAGAGTATACAGTGTGTCCTACATATGACAATATTGTAGGCTTATAAACCATCTTTCTATTGAAAACTCCTCGACCCTGAAGGCTTTTTATGCACACACGGCTGATAAATGGCTACAGGACTCCGAATCCGCTACCATAGATACGATTTTCAGTTTGAGGAGGTCAAATTAGTCTGCTGCTCAAGCGGAATTGCCGTATTGTCAACGTTTTGCATGACAGGCGCGCTCTTGTTAAATGTCTTATTATGTTTGGATTCATGAAATTTATACTGCCGATATAAAAGGTAATTGGCTGCAGGATACATATCCTCCATATGGTACGGGCGGATTTATTGGGTTTTGAATAGAGATTTGAGAGTGTTAACTAATTACGAAAAGGCTAAACATTATGTTCGATGTGCTTTTCGTATTCAAATAGAATTTAAAGGAAGTCAACAAAAGGTGCCTGAGTAATTAGAGTTCGTCCGTCCGTAAGTGGAATTACCTCTCGTTATACATGAATTAATGTCGATTTCGATGGGACCATTTGAGTTTTGCACTTTTTCTGGCAGCGGAAAACTGGGAGAACTGAAGTCCATCGAACATATTTCTGTCATATTCCTTGTATTTGTTGACACACGTATTATATACACGGAACTGTCAAACGTAATAAATGTTGTTTATTGATATATAGAAACAAATTTTTTCTTAACTTAAAGCAAATTACCCAAATAAAAATGTTTAATTCATTTAACTCCAAAATTTCACAAATAATCGCAACAGTTCACCTTGACAGAGCAGATGACAATTCGACCTCAATATGTATTTGTAACACCAAGAAAATATCTGGTGCAAAGTAGGGGAAGTGGGTGCAAAGCTTGTGTTGCACTTCTGCTATAAAAATTGTCCCATCGAACATTTTGAGTGTTGCACTGCTGGAAAAAGTGCAATACTGGTGTTGCACCAAAGTCCCATCGAAATCGACATTAGGTACAATTACACATCCAGAAAAAAATCTCTAACTCTAGCTTATACTGTTTACACTTGAATGAAAACTATTGTCTATTTAGCTCAATGTGAAATAGTTTAGCTAGATCCTTTTAGTTCTAGCTAGTGTGCTCTGCGAAGTGTTTATGTATATGTAACGTTCCTTATTACCTACGATACGAATTAAGTGGCAAATAATATTGCAATTTTTAGTTGCGTAAAAAATCATGTCTGGTGCGCGTTTAGCCGCTATTTGTACTGCCTACATGTGTGTACTTATTATTTAAACGTAGAACTTTCTCCTCCTAATTGTACGTTTTAGTATTATTTTTAAAGGAATTTATTGTGAATATGAAAGCTGCACAATTTTATAGGAACTTTGATCATATGTTTCATAATAAGGACTGATTCAGAAAAAAACGACCACCTATGAATGATGAAATCAACAAGAACAACTTTTGTTGTTGTTATCAAATAATTTATATTGAACGATTACTTTTTTTTTAAAGGCAGGGGGACGAGAGATCCCAAGCACGGAGGCCAGAGCGGTCCATTATGCTTTCCTGCTAGAAGCCCTGTCACAAAAACCTTCCTGTCCTCTTAATAAAGCGCATTAGGTCTTCTTAACTCTTTTACAGATTGAATGGCAGAACTTAGAGTATCTCTCCTGTTCCGGGTAAAGGCCGGACAAGCATACAAAAGGTCTGTCTGTTTACTTTTGAGTAAAAATCTTTGCGTAAAAATCAAGTAAAAACTTTTATGCGGTAGAGGGGATAAATCAAGAAAAGTTACCAGACACTTTTCGAGTAAATTTTATTTAGCTTGTCATGTGTCAAAAATTTGGCTGCTACCTTTCCGTCTGAAACAGAAAACAATTAATTAATTTGAAATACGTTTTAAAAAACCCACCCTCTTTAATAGTTTTTTTTAATTTCGACTCTTTAGATTATCATTTTACATTCTTTCCATAACTCAACAAACGGCTTAACCTCAAATTTAATACTTTTGACAGTCAGCTGATTGCATATCAAAGTTACACATCCTCTTGATCATGAGTAAAAATGTGCAACTTTGTGCAAGAGGGGAAACGTATAAATTTACTCGATTTTTACTAGTTAAAAGTAAACAGACGGTTTGTGAGTAAAAATGCGTAAAAGTTTTTACACCGAGTAAAAACTTTCGAGTAAACAGACAGACCTAAAAAGTATTTGGTTGTATCAGGCTCTTCTTTCAAGCAGGGCAGACACTCAAGGCTGTCCACAACTCCCATATTTGTTATAAATGAGCGTGAAGCGAACCCCATGAGAAAATCAGGGATATTCCTATTTGACCCATCAAGAAACAGTTTTGTGCACCTGCAAATACTCAAATTCTTCCATCTCTGCTGCTGCTGTCTATGAACATCCACTTTGATGAGAGACCCGATACTCGAGGTGGCAACGCGTACTGCGGGTTCTGGTCCAAGGAACGGGATATCAGAGCCAGTCATAACTTAGAGGTCAGCCCTTTCATGAACGATTACTTAATCGTCTACATTATACACAACCGACATGATATAATTACTACGTACCTACTATAAAATTTCTTAATTAAATTGTGTTCAGAGACAGTATCGAACGTATCGTATGCTCTTTTATAATGCCTCTTAAATGTGTCTGCTATGTTAGAGGGGTGTTATTTTTTTTTTTTATAATTTTCTCTTAATATTAGCGCAATATTTTTCGATTGGCCTTAGTTCAGGACAATTTGAAGGATTCGCTTCCTGGGGTACTACAGATATGTATTGGGCATCTCAGAAATCTCTCGCTTTTCTGCCGTATCGGCAAGTTTCTAAATCCGGTAAAAACAAAGCTGATGCATCATGCTTTTTAAAGAATGAAAGAAAGCGGTTCTGAAGACACTGGCTGAAGTTCGTTTTCACATAAGCCGAATTTTGTTAGGAATTTTTCATACAATATTCGACTCCTGGATTTTGCAACGTGATTCTTTTCTGCTGTTCTGGTCGGTGTTTTCTAAACATGGATATTTAGTAGGCCTTCTCTTCTTTTAATTTGATGGACCGTAGCAGATGACGTTTCAGCCTTATCAGCCATATCTCTCAACGACATATTTGTATATCATTTAAAGTTGTCTACCACTTCTTTGGCCAATGTTTGGTCTCTTGGACCTGATTTTCTTGTTGACCTAGACGGTAGTACCTTAGACAAACTTAATATACTAGATGTCCAGTTAATGCGCCAAACAGGAAGACTAATGATGAATGGGTATTTTTAATATTATTGACTTTTCTATTTCTTGTAGTAGGAATATAGTCTTAAAAGTGAACCTATAATTTACAACATATGAATTGCTTCCCTTATTCTGAAGCGCACAAACCGCCACTGCTGTAAATGTCGGTCCACTGCCGTACATCATTAAAAACAAAAATACGTTACTAACTTATTCCCATACAAATGTTGATCGCCATTTTACCCCATTAGAGGACGAGTTTCGAAAATCAATAATATTGCTGTTCACTGATTAGCTTCTTATTTGTGCAACATTTCAAGTGAATAGCCTTATAATAATTGTTTATACAAACTTGGACCACTCTTTTCACCCCCTTAGAGGTTGAAGTATGAAAATCGATGAAATACGTATTTAATTATTTATTTAGTAGATTCTATTTGAAACGTCTCAAGCCCATATGCGCGTTATTCATATTTTTTTCCATACAAACTTGAACTCCTCTTTTTACTCCGTTAGGGGTTGAATTACTGAAAATCCCGTCATAGTGAGTATATAAGTCACAAAAGAAATCTGTACCTACTCCAAAGTAGTAGAATATCGGTGAATGTTGCAATGAAAGTTAGCAAAAAACTGAAGACAACCGTGTGAATGGATAAATTGGAAAGAGCTTGAGAAGCTTATGAATTCTCTTGAAATTGGGGCACTAAGAGATCCATTTTCACACTCCAGATTTATGAGTTCATAAATTCCAGACGAACGCTCTAAGAAATTATAGGATGGGCCCCTAATCTTCCCTACACGCTTCATGCAATTAATTTAGGAGGTGCGAGCGAATGAATCTGCAACTTCTACCGGAGAAGGTCGAACAGTGAAAAAGAAAGTTGGTCACCATTTTGAATTCTTTTCCGCTTCCTCTGTATACAAGGTTGTCATCAAGTCCAATCATTTGTAGGTGACCCTTGAGAAATGACTATCCAATAAGAATTGACAAGAGAGCTCTCAGGGAAGTCCTAGTAACTGTTTCGTTGAACTTGCGTTAGGTTTTCCCATAGTTTAATCATAGTCGTCTGTATTGAAAGTCGGCTCAAGTCAAAATGTTAGAATTGAGGTGTTTTGTTGCAATCCCGATTATGAAGGAGGAAACCTCTCAGACTTCCCCGAAACGAGCGAGCTCTTTTATTTCCGTTTATATTGCTGAAGACAACTTGTACAAAATGTATTGACAAATTTTAAAAAACGATGTATACTATTGAAAAATTATTACAATATTTGCAAAATGCATGAAGAAGCCACTAATATTATTCACCAAATCAGAACATATACAATACATACCCGTTCTCTTTTGACCTGACTTAGCAACAAGTCCCGCCAATAGCATCCAATAGAAAAGTATTGCGCTCAGATAAAACGAATATTAAAGAAAGCGAAAAAACAAGCAGCCAATCACTAATGAAAGGATTGAAATCAAAAGTTAAATTTTTTTATGAAATTGTTTCAAAATAAATTCAAGATTTTTGCAAATTACATAAAAAAACTTTATATAATTGCATAGCCCTATAGGAAACAGACATCGTTTTACACAACTAGAAATAGTTACTAAATCATATTCGGAACAAAGGGAGCTTTTGATATCCAATTACGAAAAAAAATCCGTAAGTATAAAAATCCTTAAAACTAAAATTAAACTCAGCATTTAATTCACTGTTATTCAAAAATATATTTTATAACAATCGAAGCGCATTTCATATGTAATCGAACCCTAACTGAAATTATAAATTCTACGATTTTTTTTTCTTACATACATACTTACTACATGCATACATACATAAATACGCCTAGGTCATACATTTTATCACTGCATAAAATAATTGTAATGAGTAATTTAATACACAGATGTCACAGTTATCACACTAACCCCCTACGGTATATTCTATAATATACGAAATTGGACCACTATTCCCCCCCATCATCAAAATGCAATTTACCCTTCGGCCTGTCTGTCTTTCCCTAGTTGTCGATTATATTCCTCTGTGTGTACATATCGAAGAGGGTAAGTCCTTAAAAAGAAAAGGACTCGTAATCGAGATGGGAAATCTGTCATAAAAATGAATGGAGGCATTTTCTAGGCAAATACTGCGGAGAGGACCCTTGGGGCCTTGTTTATGTCAACGTTTCTGATCTAAACGATTTACACAAGATGTCCTCAATCGAATTCACTTTATTGTGATTAGGAGTGGTTGGTGGTTTCATCTGAGCCTGTGTTTGAACTAAATTGACAGTGGGCAACTTGGAATTAAGGGGGTAACTGGCGTATACATATGTCGTAATTTGTGGAAATTAGTTTTTGAGGATATTTAACGTCACTTATACTGTAAATTACGGAATAATAAATTCAATCAATAATATTGCCATATGACTTTGTTGACTCTTATTCGAGAGTGAACAGAGTCAAAAGCTTTAGCAAAGTTTATGAGTATTTAGTGTATGAGATTATCTTTGTTTAGCCTCACTTATATTTTGTATTAGTTTTAAAACTCTCTTCGAAGAGCTAATTACTATTTATTTGAAAAGAAGTTGAATGTGTTCTAAGTTTCAATTGTATTCTAATAAATTTTTCCAAAACTTTCAATAACAAGGATGTAAACCAATGAGCCTTAAAATGGTAGACCTACCTGCAGAATTTTAAAAACTCCATTTTTTTCGCATAATTTAAAAGTAAAACTATTTAAGATTAAAAGATTGTAAAAATTTCAAGTGAATCTGATAAATATTGAAGAAGCTATTAGATTTTGAAACAGTACCACCTTGAAAATATAAATACACTTTAAACATAACTTGAAACCTTAAACGCGATTGTCTCGAAACAAGGTTTTCAAAATCAGTGACACTAACAACTTGAGGAAGAAATGTCCGATTTAGCTGCAGTCTGATTTATTATATTCTAAACTATTTTCTTCAGTCCTTCATTATTGATGTAAACTCGATTTTTCATAGTCCATCAAATATCGTTTTTTGGTTGAAAAATAAGCACTTGAAGTCTACAAGTAGTCATTTTCTTAATAATTGGTTTTCTCCCAAAAGTCACCATCAAGAACTACTCTTGGGTGTTATTCGTGGAATTTCGTTGGATTTTTGATATCAGATGATTTTTCCATCGTCAGAAGTTGTCACCGTAAATCACTTTGCTAAAAGATCGTCTTCAAAGAACTGGAACCATGGGTATAAAATCGATATACATTATACGAGGTGTGGCTATAAAATAACGAGACTGGTGCTTCCACAGAAGAAGTAGATATGCGCCAAACGCGAACGACCGACACCTGTGTATAGTGAAGACTTCTCTTTCGAATGCGGTGTCTCCGATGTTTGTAAACAAATTAATCTGGATGTAGCCTTCGTTTGCATAGGAGCTGCTGTTTTTTTTTTTTTTTTGTGGGAAAAATGATAAGTGTAATAGAATAATGAATCGTCGTGAAATTTCACATGAAACTCGGAAAAAGCGCTACTGAAACTTATCTTTTATTAAAAAAACGTGTATGGTAATGCAATGAATGTTTATCATATGCGTGAGTTGTTGAGTTGTTTAAGCGTTTCCAAGATGGCTGAGAAGACGTTGAAGATGATACACAAAAACGGATGAAAATAATCTGACTCGATCTGACCGTCTGATAACTATTCGTGCGTTTGCTGAATTTTTTCGAAAAGTAAAAAACCGAACTGAATTATGGAAGAACAAGTCATGGCTAGCTCCATCAAGACAACGCACCGTCTATCACGATGTTTCTAGCCAAGCAAAAAAAGGTTTTTTTTACTCCATCGAACAATAAATAAATCCGATAAAAAAGTTTTTAAAAATATAATGCAACTGATAAAAAAAAATCGTCAAAAGGACCATTTTTTAGCTTTGCAGGTAGGCCTACCACAAAACCCTCGACAATACTTTCAAAACCATGAAGCAGAAATCTATATGGGTGCGTTGGGAGTCCGTTCTCTAAACTGTTCTATATTGATACTTACGGAAAAGTAACAAACATTGACTTTATATATGCTATAGAGCCTAAACTACTATCCATACAGTAAAATAGTCGTCTAGTAACTTACAGATTAGTTCCTTACCTTCCCAAAGGCTACACTTACTAAATACCTTACTTAACAAAATAATAAAATAGTTTTGATTACAAAGTAACCTTACCATTTTACGCTCAATAACTCTCAGCTGAGTAATAATTGCAATGGAGTATGTGCGGCCGTAGTTCGAAACTGTAGGCAGATTGATTCGAATTCATGGGACCTGGAACATTCCCATATGCAATTACATATTACCATAGATGGCACAAGAGCTAGATGTCGCATGCAGTACCAAAAAAGTATACAAATTTTATATTCCGGAATAGACCACAACATTTGAAATGATGTATACGACGAGTGATTCTTATTTTTTCGTATCTGAAGTGTTGGGGAAGTCGATCAAATGTATACAAAACTACTATTATAAAATCATTTGCATTCGTCACAATCTCAAAGATATTATGGTCCATTTCAGAATGCACTACTCATTTCACAATGTGTATACTCTGCTTTAGTATGGCATGCGACATCTAGCTCTTGTGCCATCTATGATATTACTCAGTTAAGAGTTTTTGTTTAGGGAATCGTAGTCATTTGGTTGAGATAAATTTTTTAAAAAAATTTTGTTAGGAAAGGTATAAAAATTTTATTTCAGTTTGGAAGATAAGAAAGGAAACCTAAGACTATCAGAATACAATTTTTCTGTATGAATAGTAGCTTAGGGTGGAGGAGCTATTCAAATCAAACTTTCGTTAGTTTTATATAAGAAGACTGCAAATATTTTAGAATGTGGTAGTGAGGGAATCTGTTTCATGGATTGTGAAATATTCTCGAGGGTTGTGCCTACTCCCAAGAAACAAGTTTTTTTTATATAGTAGTAACCGTTAGGTTTCCATTACAGAATTATATAACTTGAGTTATATAGACTAGTACTCAAAGCATCTTTGTAACCACTATAAACTCCTTATAGAGCTTAAATGGAGAATTATATAAACATTGCCGTAACTTGATTTAGGAGACGTTATATAAATCAAGTTTTTATAAAATGAGTAACACAAATATGCTGGTGACCTTAATATAACTTCTTATATAACCTAGGATGTTCTCGACAAATGAATTGTAGATTTGGCCAGTGTCAAGACAAAGCTAATTGAACAATGCACCGGACTACAAATTCTTCATCCCCATAGAAACGATGTTTTAGTAATGCCGAAATTCAAGTAAATTAACTGAAACATATCGCGCATGAGTTTTATTAGATTTAACCAGGCCGGGCAAGTGAAGAATCTGTGAAACAGGTCGGTTTCACCAGGACTATCTATGCAGATCCATTACACTCATCAATCAATATGTGACAACTACTTAATTAGGATACATAAGACTGTGTGCAACAATTTAAATGCCACATCAGCATCTTTGTAATTAGAAGGATAGCTGTAGACTACTCTGTAAGCAATCCTTCGCATCAGACCCCGAGGTATGATCTCCAACTGTTGTATCCTGTAAACTCCGGAGTTCTCATGGACATAAGCATGAGACGGAACACACGTGTTGTTAGTATACTAAAAGGTGTGGGAGGTGGTATGTTCAAAACGAAAGCATCTTCCAACTCAGTGCCAGGGTCATGGCAACTTATCAGAAAACTTCAGTCGTCTTCAAAGTGAAATTTACACATCTATGCGTAATTTCCATGCAACAGTTCTAGTTTACATAGAATTCTCCGAGTGCGGAAGAGGGAAACCGATGAGCATTTTCTGCTAGAGTTAATTTAATCTTAATATTATTTGAGAAAAAATCATGGCAGAGTTAGGCCAACATTATTCGGAAACTCCAAGTTAAAAAATAACAAAACATGATAATAATATATCAAATTTAGATTTAACGACCCGTTTGCCTTTACACCATTTGATATTATATTATTATTACATTCATGAGTAATAACAACAGTCCAAGGTCTGATGGCGTTGTGCGTGAATTGTGTTACAGAGCTTTGATCAATACCTTCTGTTCACAAAACAATGGCCTGAATGTTGCTCACTTTAATGCTCGCAGCTTGATTAATAAAGTGGATGAGGTGAAAATGATATTTTATGATACTAAAGTTGATATTATTCTGGTAACTGAAACATGGTTAAAAAATGATATTAATAATGTTTTTATAACGATTCCGGGGTTTCGTGTTTTTAGAAATAATCGCTGTGGCAGACGAGGTGGTGGTGTCGCCATTTATGTACGGGAGGGCATCCCTGCATTTTTATCAAGATATTTGGGGGCCCTCATGTTGCTTGCTAGGGTGTGTCTATAAACCCCCATCAGTTTCTTCTATCGATTCATTAGAATCAGCTCTTGCCTACCTGAACGCAAAGTACTCTAACGTTATTATTGGTGGCGATTTTAGACTCATTTAATCTAAAGGTTATTAATAATCTGCCCACGCATTTTACGAGTCACTTGTCATCCTTACTCGACCTATTTATATCTAACGACATGGGGAAGATAGTTTTTAAAAATCAGATGTCCTTATCTGGAATATCTGATCATGATCTAATTTTCATATCATATGACATTCCCCCCGGGACCCGTAATAGCTACCATACAATTTCTTTTCAAAATTATCACAATATAAATGTTGACGCTCTCACGAATGAAGCTGACTCACTAAACTGGCGTGTCGTCTTCTCTCTTCCTGCCATTGAGGATAAAGTTGCCTTTATTGAAAATGCAGTAAATTATCTGTTTGACAAATATGTACCCTGTAAGACCAGGTTGCGTAAAAATAATTGCCCTTGGTTTTCGATAGAAATTAAGAGGCTAATTTCAGCACGAAACAAAGCATATCAAAGGTGGAAGATGATAAGAACTCCATTACTTTGGGAGCGATTCCGTCTTCTACGAAATGCTGTCACAGCGTCTATTAAACTTTGCAAATCGAATTATTATGCCACTAAATTAGATCCCAATTTACCATCAAGAGTTTTATGGAAAAACTTAAAAGAATGTGGTATTCACAAATCTGGTAAGGAAGCTATAAATCTTGATCCAAATGAATGCAATAGTTATTAGTCCTCAAGCAGTCCCTCAATCTGTCACTTCTATGTCATCCGAGTCGATTAGAATTAGTAAGGACTGTTTATCCGCAGTTCGATTTTAGTTGTCACAACGAACTGAAAACTCTTGAGGCTTTAAGTAGCATCAAATCGTATGCAACGGGAGTGGATGGGATCTCACTAAAATTTTTGAAAATTATTATATATTTTGCATTACCTGCTATCACTGACACTTATAACGCCTGCCTTATGAGATCTCAATTCCCACCTATATGGAAACAAGCGAATGTTATCCCCATACCCAAGAAATCAACGGTGTGTCAGGTTGAGGATCTCCGTCCAATCAGTATATTGCCTTCTTTATCTAAGGGCTTGGAGAGAATCATGGCTGATCACATCACGGTTTTCCTTGAGTCTCACAGTATTCTTTCGGCTTCATAATCCGAATTTCGAGCCAAAGATATATAAGAGATAAGTGAAGATGTTCGGTGTAATATTGACAATGACGAGGTTTCTTTCCTAACATTATTAGATTTTTCAAAAGCCTTTGATAAGGTGTATCACGGCATTCTCTGTCGCAAATTAAGACTGAAGTTTGGGTTTAGATGCAGATCGATTAAATTTATTAGAAATTTTTTAGTAAATCGTTCCCAAAGGGCGAATATTGGTGAACACTTTTCAGAGTTTTTATATCTTAACAGAGGCGACCCCTAGGGTTCAATACACGCACCTCTACTATTTTCTATGTATATTGATGACATCACCGAGGTTATCCGTCATGCTAATATACATTTTTATGCTGACGATATACAAATTTATATCTCTCGGCCTCTAGGACTTATAGAAGATGGTGCATGCTGCTTAAATACTGATTTTCAGGCAATACTTTCGTGGTGCGTATCTAATAAATTGGATTTAAATACTGAGAAATGCAAGTGTTTGGTTATACACAAAAACATTCTAGATAAGAAATCTTGGCGTTATTTTTAACCAAACTCTGACATGGAATGACCACATAAAATATGTGTCCGTGCGAGTGTATGGTACACTGAAGCGATTATATTACTCCACCCACTTTACGCCTCTTAACATACGGCTATCACTTGTAAGATCGTTGATCATTCCTATAATAACTTACGGTGATGTTATTTACTGCAAACTGGACTCTTCATCGCCATATTGTCTGAACGTTGCATTTAACGCTGCTGTAAAATATACATATAACCTGCGACGTTTTGACCACGTTTCACATGTAGTTAGTAATGTGCTGGGATGCTCTCTCGGGACTTATCTAAAGATACAAAACGTTATATTTCTTTATAATCTAATTTGGACCGGACTACGTCATTAATTAATTAATAAAGTACACTTCGTAACATCGAGTCTTACCAACAACTTGCTGGTACCTAGATATAACTATCTTCAAAGCCAACGGTTATTTTTCGTTCACGCTATCAGACTCTGGAATTCTCTACCTAATGAACTAAAACGTCTTTCCCGGTGAGTAGGCGAGTTCTTAAAAATAAACTTATGGAGGTGTTATAAGATGCATTTTTATCTTCAGTAAAAGTATCTGAATTAAAATTCCCTTTTCTTCAATCCTCCCCCGCATTCCCCTCCCCTGTTTGTCAATAAGGTCATATATTAATCTATTCTTTTCTACTTATGAATTCTCGTATTTTAATTTTCTTTTGGATTATTTTTTTTCTTTTCTTTTTTTTATATTATTCTTCTATTTTACTCTATTTGTTTGAATTAGAATTAGATTAGTGAGAAGGGTTTTCTTTTTTTTTTGTTTTATTTCTTGGAATTAATGTGAAAATTGCTGTAGGTATCTCTCGTACTTATATGCTTACATATGAGTTATTTTATTAGTATCAAGTTAACTTTTTTTCTTAAGCTTGTTATTGTTAATATTACATACATATATATCACTATTACTATATTATATTCCTGCAATTATGCCTTACTACGTACATTCTAAAGTTTATATTTTTGAATTGAATTGAATTGAATTATGGCCTCCCTGGAAGTGATGGGATCAAATCTTGATAAGAGATGACAATCTATATGTAGGTAAGTTGTTTACCTTAAAGTATTACAATATTTCATTATTTTTGAAATAATTTACATACCTCTTCAACGATAGTACAACTTCCCACGCCATACAGGACTACCCCACTCCATCAGACGAGAACATGAAAGTATAACAATGGGCCAGCGTTACGAAGAAATTTATCTTAATTTAATTTTCAACATCTGAAACTTTGCATAGGATGAAATCTCAATAGTCCTAGTTCAAGTGCACTTGTATTCTCTACTACTCCTCCATAAATCCAGTGTCTAATCACTTGCTCTATTTATTTTTGCAATTGATTGATACCATTCTGTGGTAGCCATCCTTGAAATGAGTAATGTGGTTAATGCCTTACAGACACGCATTTCAATTTGATATCCCTTCTTACCATGTAATTTGTGGCGCGTGAGTTGCACGTGTTCGCATTATTTTATGATGAGCAAATCTGACACGGGGATTCAACTGGTTTGCTTCCTGAATAAAAGGGATGGATCAACAAAGACGTCATTTTTCTAGTGCCTGAAAAACGATGATAAGATTTGGCTTCTATGATTTCGTCTGTTTATTTTTTTTTTTTTTTCAATTGATTTTTAATGTACTCATAATGCAAAATATCTGCAAAGTGTAGGGTGGGTTCAATCAAACAGCCTTAAAAATTTTTTTTTTAAACTAGTAAATACGAATTAGGACTGTTTCACAATTTTCTAAACGATATTTTTTGCGCAGTTGAAACGGATCACTTAAGTGATTTTCTTTATAAAATAGAGGGAGTAAATATCAAATCTGACGCGAAATAACCTCATTCTCTTTTCCACTTGCTGTTCATGGATATATGGAGCTATATTCAGACACATTTCAGCAACAGAAGGAATTAGAACTACATATGTAGATGACCTAAACTACTGTCCATTCCGTAAATAAGAATTTTACTCTTTGTTTTGTTGGCAAAAATAATACTTTCAAAATGCTTACCTGGAGGTCATATGATTTGTTATAGAAAGATCAACAAACAAACAAAACTTTCACTTCTTAGAGCTCCAACAACCGGGCCTTCGAAAGCAGTCCTTCTCCTAATTTTTAAGAACGCCTATCACTTTTCAGGCAAAATAAGGGCTACAGACAAATTCAGTTATCTTTCTACTGTTCCTAGTTCACAGTGGGTGTGTTCGTCATGCTACTCATGACTTCCGAAGTTGTGCAGCAAATGTTCAAAGAAGAGTGCACGAAGTTGTTTACCACTAGACGATTCCGCGATAGAATTGACCTGAATTTTAGCTTTGTTATCTTGATGGAGCATACATATTTGTAGCTATAGGGTGGATCAAATACAGGACCTGCCAAAACATATGCATTGCACACATACTTAATCAAATCAAAAACTTGCAGACTTCCTAAGTCAAAGTCAAAATTCTTAAAGCAATGTATAACATTGGGCTCTACGACAATATATAGATTAGTAATTAGTTTAGTCCATTATTCAGCAAAATAAACAATAAATTAAATTAAATTAACAGCTCGATCTAAAGAGATACTAGAATGTACCAAGTAAACCGACTACCGATTACAGATTATAGATTATAGCATTATGATCAGTATTAAAATTAGACTTAAAGAAAACAAAGAAAACACATTGTGTAGATTCTAGATTAGATTATAGGTTATACCTTATACCGATTCTCGGTCATATAAAAATATAGACAGCAATGCATTGATTTAACAGGAAAACCATCTACTGTTAAGCAGTCCTAAAGAACCGTGTACAGCCTTGGAACCAGAGTAGATACTGGATATCATGGAGAACCAGACAGGTTCGATTTAACAGTTATGGATTTGTTAACCAAAAAATCCCTGTCCTAATATCAACCCCACCGTGGTCAGCCAAAAATTTCCATGCTGACCACAATTAAGATCTGAGAGATCACAAGGCTTTCATTGAGAATTCCTTGGGTGAGCCAATCTTCATAATTTCACCCGTCAGTCTATTCCAACTCGTAACACATCGCGAGAATATACTTCTACTCCCAAATTGAGTATTTACGCTCAGATAAATAAGTCATTAGTTGTCCATCCTACTCCAATAGAAGCGGCTACGCACATAGCCAGGCAGGTATAAACGACAGCGCCTTTAGTTCGTCCATGCATTGTTACGACCCAGGTATCATGATGTGCAACAGTGGGCTGACATATGCTCTACGACTAAGATTAAAAACATATCTGGCACATGCTTTGAGTGCATGCAGTAGTTTGGTTAGACCAGTTTGTGAAATTGGGTATAATAAGACATCCGCATAAAGGAAGTGAGGCAGTGAGGCAGTGAACAACCTCAGCCTCGTGGTTTCATCAAAATGCGGAGAGGCTGCGTATAAAGATCGCAGCCCATGATATACTCGCGCGCACATCAGGTTTATATGCGTCTTCCAAGTGAAATTGGAATCCATGAGAAGACCTCGGTTTTTAACAGCTTTTGGAGACAGAGGAATGTTCTGACCCATTAAGGTTATTGATGTTATCTGCGATGTCATTTATGAACTTCTCTCCGGTCTAATGGCATAACCAATTGCTTGAGAAGGACTTAACGCCAACTCGTTTGAAGTAGCCCAGTTCACAACCCCTGCAAGGGTCTCGGTGATGGTTGACACCAATTCCTGCAACCCATCTGCCTGTGCACCTACATAACGCTGTATGTCGTCCGCATAGATATTGAAACCTATCCTCGCTGACGTCGTTAATGCAGAACGTATGGAAGAAGTCAAAGTGAGATCTGAGCTTATATATCATTTTCGCATGAGGGACTGAGTCAAAAGCTGTGCTAAAGTCTAGAAGCACATGAATGACAGACTACCCAAGAAATTCATATATTCTCACATTTGGAAAAAGTGCCATGATTTTATGTTTACATTTGATGAATTCCTTTAAAAGGTATTTCGGAAACACCGGAATAGCGTAAGCTTAAAACCAGAATTAGATCTTGTTGAAGTCTGCAAATTCCTAAATTATGTAACATCACAAATTATTATACATATGCTTGCCTATTTTTTGATTTCGTAAAGAATTAGTGCATAATTAGCACATAAAACCTGAGTGACTCAAAATTTTTTTGGCAGCATATACTTACTAGGGAACCGTGGCGATCGAAATCGTCCTACATCCCCTTAAAAACCCAATAAAATTTTCGAGTGTAACATTTTCAATTTGGCAGAGAATTAGCTCATAATTAGCACACAATTCCTGAGTGAACCAAAATTAATCTGACAGCATTTTCAACATGGCGGGGTGGAAGACAACATCATTCTGCACCTCCCCCCCTGCTCTATTTTTTTGATTTTTTAAAAACTCCATGAAATTTGAGTCAAAAAATTTTAGATTTGGCGAAGAATTAGCACATAAATCCTGTTAGAATCAAAACTTTGTTGGCAGAGTTAATACTAGGACAGGGTGCAGCTTGACATTGTCCTGCACTCCGCATTTTATATATTTCACAAAAATAAATTTTCCGAGCATAAAATTTTTCGTATTGGATCGTGTTGGGGGTAGCTAGATGCACGAAGCCATCATTTTAAGACTGCCTTTCGAGCTTTGTTTTGTGAAAATTTCTTTAAAATCGTCGAAAAGTTCATAGTTCGCGCAATGTGAGATAGTTCATTTAAATTTTCTTGTCACATTGTCGATGTTCAATAGGAGGAACGGAAGTGGGTAGGCTCAAAAATACTAATAATAATAAATTATTTGTTAAAAATAAGTGGGTACACAGGATTCACAAATCTTTTGTTCGTTCATACAAAAATTAAAAAGGGATCCTGAACTATTAGTCATATATAAATGTGGCGGAAAAACGAATACCTACCATTACAAAACTCTGAGAAGAAGATAAAATATAGAATAAGAAAAGAAACTACTAGCAATAGACTGCACAGATTGAAATATTGCAAAGTGCTCAAATGTGTTTGCAGAATTACTGAACAAATTACATTTTTAATAATAGCTTTGAAACGGTGCGAGCCCGCTGTAAGCTAGGAGAAGATTTCAAGAACAGGCGGCCTAAATATGAACAGAACTCTCCATGACCATTCTGCTAAGCCGGAGAATGATAATGTTACAATTTCGCTACTAAAGAGCAGAATTGAAATTTTACGCTTTAAGTAATTATCTAGAGAGCAGCCGGGTATGGTACTACTATAAGGAGAAATATGATCAAGCCATCTGAATCCAAAAATATAAGGAGTGCAATCATTGAAAGCTACCTGAACTCTCCGATGACATTCACTATCTAATTTGGAAAAGATAGAATTCCAAAAAAGAAGTAGGGCAGAAATAATATCTTCACCAACTTCAACCTGACAAGCATGACTCCAATTGTTCAGTCTACATCCTTCGTTGAAATCCTTCGATGAAATATCCTCTTCTACGAAAAAAAAAGAAACACACAAAGAATTTAAACTTGAAACAGACCACTAAAAACACTTATCTGGTGATAAGAACTTTCTTTTTCTGGTCCAGCCGTCCCAAATTTCTTCCAATTACATTTATTTTCTGAAAGATATAAAAACATTATTACTTACAATAAAAAATACATAAAATACGCAAACTTACCATTTTCCACGTACTCTGTATATTTACAATATTGTAATGTAATTAAATGACATTTTCATGATATGACGTCAGCTTGTTTCGTCGCAGTCAGAGTTCAATGGAATGAAACTTTGAGATCGAACCTTGTCAGGGCAACCCATCATGAAGCAGAGACATAGTGGTTCACGGCGGCTATAAAAAGGCAAGGAGCAACAGCAAAGTTTTTTGTCTCTGATAAAACCTGCCAATATAGGAAGTTTCCAGTCCTTAACTTCGTAAAGATCAAAAAACATATCCAATCGTTACTCCCTCCCAGTCCCTCCCAAATTTAATAACAAACTTTTGCTAGAAATTCATTAACTACAGTTGATGTGGTGCACCAGCGGTAAGAAAAAGAACAAACAACAACACGAGAGGTGATCAAAAACCAAACCAAGGATCAAAAGAAGAAAAGAGAAGACATCGAATCAAACTGAGGGCCAAAGATAAGCCCCAACGCCCTAAACAAGAAAATTCGAAAGATGTGAAAAATTATCTAATAAAATCCAAAGAAGGAAGACAATGAACAAATTTGAAAGCGCAAAAGCACTTGACTTGACATGACTTGCACCCATTATCGTTTCAGAATTTACTCGGAATGTATCCTCCACCAGAACTTAATCGGTTTCCTATTCTTTACAAAAAATCTAAGTAGGAATTTACTCCTACTGCAGAAATTTATTTCTTCTTCACCTCCATACTACATCTAAGCAGGAGTTTACTCCTGCTGCAGAAACTTACTTCTGCTTAATTTCCATCCTACACCATAACTGAGTAGGAATTTACTCCGGCTGTAGAAATTTACTTCTGCTTCTATTACCATGCTCACGCGGGCAGCACAGACAAAACTTCCATTTTGTTACGCCTTCACGGCAAACTGCACCTCAATTCTACTTCCACACATACATAAACCAATTCTGCTCACAGTGCAGCTTTTCACACTGCAGCACTTATTACAGCTACTTGCTGCAATGTTTTCAATTATTTTAGAAAAGTCCACACGTTGCAGTATATTTATTCTATTGAATTTATCCGTGAATTTAATAGTGCGTTTCTTCTATTTTTCAGAAATAAAGGGTACAAGACACAGTGGCGGCACTGAATTGAATTTTATGAATTATTTGAATTGTTAATTGAATTAGTTTGTAGTAGGTTAAGAATTTTTAAGAACTAAATTGAATTTTGTGATATTAGTTTTAGGCATTATATTGAAATACAATTTTTATATTTGAATTTTAAAAGTTGAGTTATCTTTTACAACCGAAACCCCCCTTCGCTTGCGCACAGATCTCACAACAATATTACCACAGCATTTTTATGTCGGAGCTCAGAACAATTTCAAAGTTAGTAACTTTATTATGCACAGGTAATGTAAAACCATTTAAACAATTCCAGCTAGGCCAGTGGTCTGGTATTGAAACAAATACGAAGTCTGTCCAATAAATATGCGAACTGAGGTCACAAAACCAAAAATTAGGATACGTCAATCCTATGTCCCTAAAAATATTTCCTATTTATAGAAATGCATTTGTTCCATCTCCGTTTCCATTAGTAAAAACATCCCTGGAAGTCCTCAGAAGTCAGGCTTTCCACATCGTCCAAGTGGCGACTCCGCATGACATCTTCGCATATTTATCGACGTCGTATTCGAAGAATCATGATTCGTCCCCAAATTATGACATTTTCAAAGAAACCGGAAGCTTGAGCGGAGTTTTTCCAGTCGCTGCAGCATTCGAACCTTCTCAATTTTTGCTCAGGTATCCCCACTTTGGGACGATTTTTGCATATAATTTTCTCAACCACAAATGTTCAGTTAGACCCGCGTGTACAGACGATTTTCCCAAACTTCTTTCTTCAGCAATCATCCGGACAGTGAATCGGCTATCGGAAAGCACAGCAGACTTCACTCATTCGATGTTTTCATCGGTACTGTTGGCTGAGCGTCGTCCTGCCCTGGCAGTCTTAACGGCTCTCCATTGATCCATTTAAAATGAACTGTTTTCTTCAATGCGTTCTCTCCATAAACAGCTCTCAATATTTCATGAATTTTCTGTGCGTTTTTCCTAAATTTCACTAACAATTTTATATTGACTCACTATTTCATTTACTCATTAATCTCCATTGTCCACAAGAATAAAAAAATGTACCAAAAAAAATTCTAAATTCACTTGTACGGTCTCCTCGACAGTATGACGGTCACTGTCGCTTCAGTGGGTCCCCCCAACAGATTAGCCATTGTCCAGAGCCAAGAATCATCTCAAAGCCGCCATAGCATCTCAGCTCGCATATTAATAGGACAGACTACGTAGAATGCGACTTTGTAGGAATATGTTGTAACCTATTCAGCATAGACCATTTATTTATCCACTCGAGATCCCAATTAATTCGCACGATTCAATCCTCAATTAGGCCAAAAAGGCTAATTAAGTAAAGCTGTTCGTCATTCGCATACAGGTGAATTTTTGCCTCTTCTACAATATCAGGAAGGTCATTAAAGAGCAATCTAAATAGTAGGGGACCTAGTACAGAGCCCTGAGGTACACTATATGGAACGGATTTTAAGGTAGAGAAATTATTACTCATCTTAACTTGTTAATGGCTATCACAGAGGAGAGTCTTCATGAAATGGCAGGTAGTTGCAGTGAATCTGTATTCAGATATAAGATTATAAAGGAGAAATTCTTGATGGAAAAAGTAGAAGAGGTAAAACAAGTATTTATGATGTGAAGATGTGTAGATATTTATCAAACAAGGGAAGTAATAATTTTATAAGCCGCGGTATTAAAGAATCAGGTCCCCAACGGTTTCAAATTAACTGAGAAAATCGTAAAAATCAGGTCCTCTAAATCAATTCATTGAAAGAAAAAATAATTCATATTAAGTAGTCAGATCGAAATAGCATCTGGGCTAGGAACGTTACCTATAGATGAGATGATAGGTACTTGAAATCAAAAATGAATTTTATTTTGTTTTTGAGAAGTGAACTGGGGGAGTTACATATGTAGCTAAAATATATGAAAAACATGAGTTGACAAACATGCCAGACTCATATAAAATAACACCTAAGGAAAAAACCATGGTGTGGTAAACTTTAACTATTTTCATTATCATAGTGTAATTGTATATCGACAGAAAAACGCTCTGTTAAGATTCTGTCTTTCACATAAAGTTATAGGTAATTCTTGTTTCCATAGGGACACACTTACTTGTTGAAAATATAAGAAGTCACGATGCATAAAAATGTATTTTAATTTAGAGGAAATGCTATAAACTAGAGTTTAATCTGTCATTTACTCTCAACTATCCACTTCCTGTAAGAATTTGCTCTCTTCAAACCCACATGGGTTTATTTCGGGCAGGTCTACAACCACTAAATTGTTGGAATTTGTCTCGGATATCATTGACGGGTTGGCAAAAGGCTATCAGACAGATTGTATTTATACAGACTTTAGTAAAGCCTTCGACAAGTTATCTCATTCCGTGATACTCTTTAAAATGGAAAAGTATGCGTTTCCCTTAACGTTTATAAAATGGACCGAGTCTTATTTGGTTAATAGAACATACAAAATCTCCATTTCATCTCTGTAGTCTTGAAGACTTCATCTGGCGTACCTCGAGGGAATTACTTTGGTCCGCTATTCTTTATTCTGTCTATTGAAGATATTTACCGTATTGTAAGGTACTGTAGGGTCTTAATTTATGCTGACGATGTTAAGCTTTTCGCTCAGATTAAATCTGTTAACGATTGTGAGCAGGTGCAGGGTGACCTTCAAAACTTTTACTATTGGTGCAAGAGCAATAATTTTGTACTTAATATTGGGAAATGTGAGTTTATGACTTTCCACAGGAAACAAAAACCAATCACTTAGGATTATGAGTTCTTGTATTCCTCGATTCGTAAAGTGGGTTCTATCTGTGACTTGGGTGTCAAATGTAACCACAGATTAAATTTTATCTCCCATATAAACTACATGGTACCAAAGAGTAGTTCTAAGCTGGGTTTTATAAAACGTTGGTCCTGTGAGTATTCAAATCCTACCATAACATTGCTTTTGTCCACTTGCTTTGTAAGGCCACGTATATTTATATTTTTTTCTTAACATGTACCTACTAAAAGATACTTGTGTTACTGGTACATTGCCACTAATATATGTATATGTATACTAGCTATTTGTATATATGTAAATAAATAAATTGAATTGAAATTGAAGTTGAAGTTAGTCGTTCTTTTGTGGTGAATACCTTTTCGCACCCCTATGTGATGTCATAATAATATAGGCATCTGTATTCGTCTTTAAAATTGCATATGTAGCAAAAATTTATTTACATATGATGAAATTTTCATTCTTTTTGTTAATGGCAGGCAGACAAACAAACATGAACCCAAATAATGTTCACGTTAAATAATTTTATAGCCTTAGATGAACAAAATTTCTCTACGTCATATTGCCAGAGGTGGAAATTACAATTATACGTTGTATTTTTAAAAATTTTAATATGTATAGGTATATATCTACAAAAGTTTAATAAAACTCCATCACCGAAAAATGAATCTCGGCCTTAGATAAAAATCTCCCCTCACAAATTCCGGATGAAACAACTCAATTTACTTTCAGCCAGCGAAAATTTGTCCCTTTCAAGTTTTAATTTGAATAAATTATTCCACCTCTTCAATTATGAATCGCATTGTTGTCAGCGCAGGCACCCAAAGCCTTACCCCTGCCATATATATTTTATATTATCCTATCCTATCCTATCCTATCCTATCCTTTCAGAGTGCTGTCGGGCTTATAAGACTGCTTCTATCTATCCCTCAGTGTTGTTATGCATATCCCGACTTTTCCGCATACCTAGGTTTGATCTAAAGCTCATACGTATCTAATATGATATAGGAATTGACAAAATTTACGAATCCGAATGACAATTGCTACCCCCTTATATAATATAATCTCTGAGGAACGAGTTCGTGTAGTTGTAGCTGTTGTTATTGCTGCGTCTGGCTACCGTTCCCGGGAGACACACGACAAAACAAGTCAAGTGTAAAATTTTAAATTTGGTCCTCACTTTGACAACAAAAACATTCAATTATGTGAAACGAATTTGTTAATCCGATTTAGCGCTACGTCGTTTATTCTGAATAGGACTTGCCTTCAACTCTGTTTGCATTTATGTATGTATACAATGTCAAGGTGTGAGGCTGAGTTTAATGTTAATTTAACATTAAACTTTATAATATTTGACTGACTGGTGATTTAAATATAAAAAACTTCGCTGATTGGATAGTTGTCATATACCCATCCCTTGATTTACGCGGTTTGACCGTTCCACGTAGATTTATTTTACGCGGATAAAAATCGCAAGTCTGTTTGTACGAAAAAAGAAAAAAAAACATACGGTAAGAGAAACACGACGTATAAGTAATAAGGACATTTATTTCGCAGAGATTAATAAGAAAAAATAATGATATCTCAGGAAACCAAAGTAAGCTTTATTCGGTGTTAGCATCTGTACTGTAATTCAAAGCAATCAATCTTCTCTTCTTCATTGGCGCAAAGTAACTATCCTCATCGCTTACAATGGTCTGACTTCATTTACATTATAAATGTTTGTAAGCCTACGCTTAGATGAATTTTTTAATAACTAAAAGTCTAGAGGAGCTCTTCATTTGCATTTATGATTCTGAAAATTTAAGACTTTAAGAGGATATATCAGGAAACTTTGAGTCGAAACTAGTCTGGGGCTGCCATTCGAAACTCCAGCTACTCTCTAGGAACAACAAAGTAAATTTGCTTTGGGTTCCTGGATACGAAGGAGTATACGGTAATGAAAAAATAGACGATCTGACTAAAATCGGAGCCGGCAGTCCATATATGGATCCTCAACATTTGGGCCTACCAAAAATTAACTTTTGACGGGAACTGCAAAAATTCGAAAACTGACAAGTGATGTAGTGTGCCAAGTATAAGGAAAACGAAGGAATAATTCACGCCCCCCCCCCCCCCTGAAAATAAATCGTCTTAGCCTCTTATTCTCTCTCATTCTATTTTTATTAATGCAGTCACTGGACATGGCCCCTTGCGTTATAATTTTTTGAAAAAGATAGACAAATCCAACAAAGAACGACTATGCGAAGAGGAAGATGAAACCGCAAGACATATTGTAAATAAGTGTCCCGCGCTTGCAGCATTAAGATTTAAGAGGTTGCAAATCACTGGAGAAACACTTGTCTCACCAAATAAAAGTACCCATACCAGTGATGCCAACCAGACGCTTTGGAAAATCCCTGAGTTTCGATAGAAAAAATTCCTAGAATTCCCTAAATTATTGGCTTACCTCTAAAATATAAAACCACAGAATTATTTTTGTTTTTATATGTAAATTTTATTATTTAAAATTAACAAAGAATACATCTTCAAAGATAAAATAAACAATCTCATGTGCGTTTGCTACAATAAAATGAAAAAATTTAGAAAATATGGACATTTTAGAACTTTTACATTTTTTAAATAGTTATGAAGGTTTTGCTAGGGGGAATACAAAAATATCCGGAACTTAGCCAGACATACTTAAGTTTACCTCATTCAAATTCTTAATCGGAGCGTATATTTTCTGATTAACTGATAAAAATAACAATAAAATAGAGCCACAAGCTGTTTTGAGATATTCAAGTAATAGTCTAGTCAATAGGGACTAAATAAGGCCTTTGCCCTACAAAAGGTGGGGTAGTTGTGATTTTTATATATTTTATTCAGTTCCGGGCCCTGATGAAAAATCCAAATTTAGACCATTGGGGGCTCCGCGTGGTCCGCCATCTTGGATTAAAGGTACCAAAAATTGTTTTTTTCAAAACTATTCCTCAACGGTTGATCCCACGACCAAAATGTGAAAAATATAAATTTGAAGAAAACTAAGTTCCCTACATTTTTTGTAACATCATTTATTTTGTAAGTGTGATGTGTAACGAGTTACAGCGGCGGAAATGTGAACTTTCTTCCAAAAAAATGCATACATGTACATACATAACTCGTTACACATCTGACTTACAAAAAAATGTTTTTACAAAAAATGCAGGGTATTTAGTCTTCTTCAAATTTATATTGTTACATTTTTGTAACTCACTGCGTACGGTTAGACAGATAAGAAAATAACCACTGAACAAAAAGGTGGGAAAACCAAGAATGGAGAGCTTGTGGATTAGAATCCGATGATTAATTTTTTCGAAGGACCTTGCTAAAATCAGTGAAGACGCAGTCATCCTGCTTACCAGACTCAAGCGCTGGTATACAGTAGTGAACAAACATTAACAGATTATACGTGGTTGATTTACCCTTTAAGAGACCATCCTGGAAAATCCCAAGACGGGTTTACAATGAAAGTGAAGCACGTCACTGACCAAGACGTCAAAAATTTTAGCAATATGGCACAAGTTGGCAATGGCCCTATAATTTGAAACATCCGATTTACTACCTTTCTTATGTAGAGGAATAATCACAGAGTACTTCCATGACTTTGGAAAGGACGCAGAGGACAAAGAGAAATTAAATAGATAACACAGGGCATGGGACAAGAACGAGCCGCATTTCTTGAGAAAGAATCACAATTACGTTTAGAATTGATAAATTTCCAAAACTATTTAGGACAATTATGAAGCGTTAATTTCATACTAGCAATATAGCCATTATATGAAATATGAAGCTGCGAAGTGAACTGATTCCAGACACTGCAGTAAGCCGAGTAATCTGCAATACTTCTTGAAGCGCAAAAACTCCTCCACGCTTTATTTTTAAGATTTCTTAACTGCCGTAAGGAGAGGAATCTGAAACGGTGACTCACTTTCTATGTCACTGTCCAGCTCTCTCAGGAAAGCGGAACAGATTCTTTAGCTCACACCTTCTATATGAGCTACATGAAGCCGGCAATCCAGAAGAACATTAATAGTCCTAGATGCCTTTTTATTTCCCATCAAATGAACGGGAAGATCATTAATTAATTAATAATTAATTATTAATGCTCGTGGACGTAGGGCTCAATTTATAACCAAAGAAATCATCAAGTGTAGCGATCTCGCACAGTCATCATTTATTTTCATACTTTTTTTTTTTGCAAAAGTTTTGTTCGGTTTTGTCTTACAAAAAAAGAACAGATGAATTTTGCCAAATTATATTAGCACAATGGACTGCAAGCATATTTGAGTCAAAAAATGTGATAATACTGGATTGGATCGACCCAAAATAAACTATCAAAAACATCCTTCTGCCATATTGTTCTTATGACATTCGTAGGCCCTTTTGCTTATTTACAACCTAAGTCGAGGAAATGATGCAGTCGTATTTAAACAGTCACAGCTTGGTTTTTATTTTTATGGTTATTAGGCTTTTCACTTGAATCGAAATTTAATATGACAATTTTCTCAAAAAGTTTCAAATTACAAACGAACAATTTTCGCGTTTCCATTCCAATGGAAGGAAAAGTGTTGAATATGCCTCCAGAGACTCCTATTGCAGGCGATGAAAAATGTACGAAAAATTTTGTTAATGCGCTTGTTTATTACACAATTTTATATAAATTAGCTTCTAATTTTAGAAAAAATAGCCCAGATTCTTGCAAATAGAGGAAGAAAAGTACAAAAGTAATACTAAAGAATATCGTTTAACTATTCTATAACTCCCGCGAGATTAATGCCTATTAGCATTTTGAAGAAATTGGACGAATCAAGTGCGAAATCTATGCCATGAACAAAGTCTAAAAAAGTGAGTAGCGGGCCGATTAGCAAGCGAACATCACAGTCTTCTTGCCTTGTCTTACTACAGGAGTTTTTCATGTAAAAGTAGCTTGTATTTCGTTTGCTCTAGATGCTATTGTTTTTACAACAAGAAAGAAAACATTTGGGTGCAATTCTTTTTAACTTCATTTTTCTGTGGAAGCGAGAGTCTTAGGCTTTAGAACCTGTTTAAGATGAAATCTTAGATTTCTCTCCATGATGAGTGTACAAAACAAGTGAGAGTGAGCTCCTATTGAATGGCTGTATCCGGCCCGTTAAGGCCTTTTAATGTGTCGGTGTCATCAATACAGCCGTGTAGTATAATCAATATAGAGAGCGGGGCAACAAGACATATGTTTAAAAAATTTGCGCTTGCTCCCACCGAAAATGCTCTTAAGGTGTTTCTAAACGATCTGACAAAATGCCAGATATCTGCCAATTTTTGTGGGCAGATATCATTCCTACTGATTACACACGAAGCAGATATTTGGGCAGATTTCATCTGGCACAAAGTTGTCAAATGTGTCTGTCTTTATTGATTACACGACCTACTAATTTTCATCTGGTAAAATACTGCTTTTATCTGTCAAAGACAACCTAAACTAATGTGAAGTTCACTGTTCAAAATGACTTCTAGAGAAAGGTACGCGACTGCTTTTATTGTGTATAGTGCATTTTTTACAAGTGAAAAAGTGGATGTTGTTGGATTTTGTTGATCAAGCGCATTATTTCACCACTGGTCCATGTTGTTGTTTTCATCTGGTTTTCATCTGCCATTTTATTAATTATATATATTTATGCTATTTATATACTGTATACTCCTTGTAGATATAATAATATATATATATATATATAATATAATACAAACGTTGTATAAACTTGTCTTTTACAGTCTGTTCTATACTCTTCTCACTATGTGCACAAAACTATTTTTTTAACAGGTAAACTGGACAGATATCTGCTCAATCCAAAAATTTACTGGGCAGGTTACCGAACGATGTTCCAAAATTTGTCAGGTGACTGATTAAACGTGCGGCAGACTTCTGGACATTTTTGAGCACCAGATATCTGCCTATATCCACCGTGATTACACGTATCTACCCACAAAAGTGGGCAGATATCTGCCATTCTGCCAGATCGTTTAGGTGCACCTAAATCAAGTCGGAAGTTCTGAGCGGTCACAAATATAAACAAATCTCGATGGAGCAAAGATTTTTTGATATTTCATCCTTTTTTTATTTATTTTCAATATAATTAAATATATATATGAGTGTAAAGTACATAAAATAATATTTCATAACTATACTTTCCTGAGAAATTATTTTCTACGTCGTACATTGGTATGGTTGTGGCAATTTTTTTACGGAACACTTCATGCTGTAAATACTTAAACATAACTTGGAAACTTATCACTAATTACTTACAGTCTTTACTTTATTTGGAAATAGTTTTTACTTCATGATCCTCTGCAAAAAAACGCCACGCTCATGCACACGAATTTTACAGATACGAAGACTTCCAGTATTCTCTGTATTCTAAGGCTAGCACGAAGCACGCGCATTTTGCTACACTTCTGCTCAGACATGTCATCACAAAAAAAAATTGATTCTTGCCAAAAATATAAAGTGATGATACAATAGTCGAATAATGTAAATTATCGTAAGGCTTTGTCATTTCAATTACTTTAAATGCAAACAATTTTGGCAGTCTGAAATTTTTTATGAATACAGCCTCAGAAATATCAAGCGGATCCAAGTCGTCCCTCATATTCCTCAGAGCTATCCTCTGTGCACGGCTCATATTGTATAATTATTTCATATATTCCCAAACTTGTACATTATTTATGTAATATATACGTATTATATAAATATGTAAATACTTTACAGCATAAAATTTCGGTATTAGAAACAAAACACTTTCGTCGACTATCACGCATAACTGGGCAATACTTAAGTAAAAAAAGACTTAAGTACTACTTAAAGTACATTATCGTTACTTAAGACTTATTACTCAATACTTTTTAAATGCCACTACTTAGTACTTGAACATAAGTACTTGCTTCTATTTACTTGTACTTAAAACTTAGTTTTGTACTTAAGTACCAAGATTTTTACTTAAGTATTTCTGAGTCTATTAAGTACCTACAAATATCAAACTCTTCGTAGAAAAGCAAACACAACCTCTAGCGCAACTCCTTTTTTGTTGAGTTTTAAAGCAAGCAAATTGCTGTAAAAGCATGTGCCGCAATCACGCATGGAGGCAGAACCTTAGACAAACTAATAAAATACAAACAATATTGGGTAAGTAGAACAAAAACCAATAACGTCTCGTTCGAATAGAAAATCGACGATGTCTCGTCTTGATGAGATAACCACTGATATGTATAATATGGTTTGACTACGTTCATAGAAATACACTGCAGAAAGTGGGCTCACTTCTATATTTCTGAATCTTTCAGTCTAAGCACCAACTGAGAGAGAACTGAAAACAACAAATGAATTAGTGGATCCGTCGAAAAACATGATTTTAAATTAATTATTTAGGGTTATTACTGATGAAAACTGTTTTACCAAATACAGTACATTCATTAGATACACAGAGGAAATTCTAAATGTTTTATTAAAATCACTTTCCGAGCTGCGTGCTCACTTTTTCAATTTCCCGCCAATGAATTTTTCAATGTTGGCACCGACGTAAGAGCTCTTTTTGACACAAGCAATTGTGTCCACGTAAAATAGAAAAGTAAGCAGTCCATATTATATACGTTATGTCTATCAAAGGTAAGCAAGCAATGCCTCCCTCCAATATAAAATCAACGATGCCTCGACCTGATGTAGGGAAGGCCCTAATTTTTTCTTATAAATTTACTGGATATTTTTTCCTTAGAATAGTTATGCATTATTGGAGGCGATAATGGGTGCTTGGGCGGACCACTAATAGTTTTTATGTGTGTTGCAATGAGAGGTGAAAGTTTTACTCTACCTGCAGCGCCGAAAACTATAAAAAACTATAAATAGTAGCCACTAGTTACTACACATATTATAGTTTTCAAAAGGTATTTATTTATTAATATCTATTAACTGAACTCGATAAACTTCATTATATTACTGCCAACGTACAATGATTCTAAAAAAGTACTTTAAAAAGTACTTCAAAAACTACTCAATACTTTTTATAAACTTAGTACTTAGTTACAAGTACTTTTCATACATGCTGTACTTGAACTTACGCTGAAGTACTCAGTCCTTCGGTACTTGAACTTGTACTTAAGTACTTTTTCTTTGATACTTGCCCAGCTCTGCTATCACGATAAGATACTTAAACGTACCTCAGTGAGGTCCTCTTATATTGAGGGGTTACATACAGTTAGAATTAAAAAAAAAAAAAAACGATTTTTTTATTATTTCATTTTCGTAATTTACATATATATTTAAGTACACACATAGAAAATTTCAGGTCA
This sequence comes from Dioctria rufipes, assembly GCA_963924295.1. Classification (NCBI taxonomy): domain Eukaryota; kingdom Metazoa; phylum Arthropoda; class Insecta; order Diptera; family Asilidae; genus Dioctria; species Dioctria rufipes. The sequence continues at coordinate 280,909,213 of OZ002741.1, read as the reverse complement.
ATCCGGCAATTATTTTCGAAATTATACACATATTTATAAAAACGTGTCAGAGCGTTTGAAAGTAGGAGGCCGGAGCAGCAACGCTAATCTAGAAGGCTGTTCCTTTTATTTATCTGCTTAATATAAATGTTCTCCCTTCTAATGTATGCAGATCACTGACATGTATATGAAAGCAAACGGCACAACTTTCATGTTCCTATCTCTTTCCGTGAGAGCATACTTTCTCACAGAACTGTAATGGTTAAGCGGTATTTCCAACCAAAACAGCCTTGTAAAAAACAATTCCTTCCTTTATAATTAAAATTTAACAATACAAATAGTCCCAAATACTTTTGTGGTAAATTCTGTAAAACCCACTGACATGCGTATATAAGTAAATTCCCAAATAAGAGAAAAGATCAACAACAAGAAATTTGCTCCAGTTTACATCTACTTGTAACGAATCGTTTGAGCATGGTTGCGACCCTCATTGTATTTATACAGACTTCAGCAAGGCTTTTGATAAGCTTTCTCACTCCCTTTTTTTATTTAAACGGCGATCTTTAGGTATACCAATTCGATTGTTGAACTGGTTATCATCCTACCTTAAGGTAAGGATCACAAACTTAGGATTCAGTTAGTTCCGTTCTGCTCTATCTGAAGAAATAACGACTTACTCCGGTGTTCCACAAGGTAGTCACTTAGGGCCCCTTCTTTTCAAATTATTCATACATGATGTTGTCTATGTAGTTACCAAATCTGATTTGATAATATACACAGATGATCTAAAACTATATAAATCTACCGACTCGCATTGCGATTGTCTCAAATTGCAAAATGAACTGGACAGACTTGTTGAATGGTATGAAAAGAGTTCTCTCATTTTAAATATTGATAAATATACGGTAACAATTTTCTCTCGTAAGCGAATCCCTTCGAATGTTATTACTTTTGATAGTTCGTAAAATATGTGACATGGGGATATTATTTGACTCGAAACTCACCTTTAACTTCCGCATCGTTAATAGGGCAAACTCAATGTTAGTCTTTGTAAAGCGCTGGGCAAAAGAATTAAATTATATCTATATTACTAAAGCTCTTTTTACCACTCTTGTTAGACCCATTTTGGAATATGCCAGTCCTGTCTGGTCTTTCTCTTACAGAAATCACTCCGATCGTATTTAGAATGTGCAAAGGAGATTCTTACTTTTTGCTCTAAGAGGTCTCGAATGGAGGGATAGACTTCGTCTTCCTCCTTATAACGAAAGATTAAATTTAATACACCTTCCTGATCTTGAGACTCGTGGAAAAATTTGTATTTATATTTCCAGTTGTGAAGTCTAACATCGACAAGCTTTTAATGCTTAAGAAAATTAATTTGAATTCACGATCTGGACACTTGCGATCTGATGACTTTATTTATTTGTGTTCCCATGGACACTTTGAGCCTATGACTAGGATGTGCTGTACTTTTAATTTGAATTTCCATTCGATACATTTTAATATTAACACTTAATGTGCGGGGTGCCGCTCCCGTGTCACTAGTACGTGTAGCGGTCGAAAACCATTGGAATGTGATAAAAAAACAAACTTTAGAAAAACCGTTTGTTATTTTTTAATGAAATTTGGAATTCTCACTTACCACAGTATGATCCTCGATATTGTATACTATCTGTCAACAAGTCGCCTAAATTTTTAAAAATATATTGAGTTTATCACATATGTCACGCATGTATTGCAGGGTACAGGGTGCACTATGGTGCACTATGCAGGGTGTAATAATTGGTGCCGTCCCCCCCCCCCCACCACCGAAACGATGCGTCTTACCACCCCCTTCACCTTATAATTTTTTGTTTGACTCCACCTCAGCTATCAAACCCTTGAGCTAGGCGCACCAATTATTGCACCATGCATAGTGCACCCATAGTGCACCATAGATCAATTCTAGCTTTTTTACTTATTATTTACTACATAATGGGCACGAAGACAAAAGGGTATAGTGGACGTATATTGGGATTTTTTATACATGTAGATGTAGTTTGAACCTTTACCAAGAGATTGCTATACAACATTCGTATACACAAATCGGGTAGTTCTACCTTCCCGCATTTAAAGTAGAGTCTGCTAAAAAGGTAGAATTATCCGTCCCGCCGTTTAGCATCAGTCAGGCGCGCGGGTAGAACTACCTTACCGGCACATAAAGTGTTAATAAGACTCAATTAAGAAAAATGTTCAATAATTGTTCTGATCTTTAGCTTTAATTAAAGTATTATGCCCTAAAACCATTGTAGCTAGCATTGAGCGAAATAAATAAATAGATAGTGCCTTAGAATGTTGAAGTAATTCGATTGAAGTAATATTTTTAAAGTACATAAAGGGTTTTCCAATAAGAGGTGCTATTTTGTTATTCAAAGAAAAATGTCATTTTTTGAGATAAATGATCGGATTTTTATTTCATTATAAAGAGGAGGGTATCCCGTTAATAATGGAAAATAATATCTGCCAAATGACCACCACGACCACGCCTACAGGACCATATCCTTTTCATGAAATTTTGCATAACCAAATCGCAAAGTGGCTGCCTTATGTCTTCGATAGCCTCACGAATTCCATCTTTGAGGTCTTGAATCGACGCTGGGCTGTTGGCGTAGACCTTCTCTTTCACGTGGCCCCAAAGGAAGAAGTCGCAAGGTGTTAAGTCACAAGATCTCTGTGGCCAATTGTGATCACTTCTTCGAGAGATAACACGGTCCAGAAACTTTTCCCGTAAAAAATCAATGGTTTCGTTGCTTGTATGGCACGTAGCGCCGTCTTGTTGAAAGTAAACGTTGTCCAGATCAATACCATCCAATTCCGGCCATAAAAAATCATTAATCATCTGTCGATAGCGCAATCCATTCACCGTAACTGTTGCTCCAGCCTCATTTTCAAAAAAGTAAGGTCCAATGACCCCGTGGGAACATAAACCGCACCAAACAGTCACACGTTGAGGATAGAGAGTCTTTTCAACAATAACTCTTGGGTTTTCCGAGCCCCAGATGCGACAATTTTGCTTGTTGACGAAGCCATCAAGGTGGAAATGGGCCTCATCACTCAAGATGAGTTTTCGATGGAATTCCGGATCATTTTCATGCATTTCAAGGACCCAATCAGCAAAGACTCGACGTTGTTGATGATCGGCCGGCTTGAGTTCTTGTGTTCACTGAACTTTATAAGCCTTAAAACCCAAATCTTTATGCAAAATACGGTGTAATGACGTTTGTGGAATGCCTAATTCCAAAGAACGACGAGGAATGGACAAACCTGGGTTTTCTTCAACACTTTCGGCTACAGCAGCAATATTCTCGGCTGTTCTTGAGCGACGTGCACGGGTTTTATTCTTCACATCACTAACTTGTCCCGACAGCTCGAATTCTTCTACCACTTTCTGTATTGCGGTCCGATAAGGTGCTTCACGACGACCCAAAAATGTTCGAGTTTTACGAACCATCTCTGCCACATTTTCACCATTTTTATACCCTAGATGAAATCTATAGGGTATACTAAGTTTGTCATTCCGTTTGTAACACCTCGAGATAATGATGGTAGAGCAAAATGGATTGGACACCCATTCATAATATTAAAAGTTATTTCAATTTTTGCATGTCCGTCCGTCCGTCCGTCCGTCTGTGCGCACGATAACTCGAGAACGCGTATACTGAAAGAGCTGAAATTTTGTACACGGACTTTAAAAAAAAAAAGTAAAATTAAGTTCGAAAATGAGACAAATCGGGCAACTCCTTCGTGGGGTTGCCATATGAAAATTTCGTTTTCCGCTATATATTTGGACACTGCCTGAGAACGCATCAACGTAGAGAGTTGAAATTTCGTAAATGATGTTTTTACTATATTAGCAAATAAAATGTCAAAAATGGACTAAATCGGGCAACTCCTTCTTGGTGTTGCCATATAAAAATTTCGATTTTTTACGTATACTTTGAAAACGATCAGTCCAAGACATTTTTATTGTACTAAGAGCTTCTGCAGAATACGAAATCCTATAAAATTGTTTATTACCATTTTTTCTGTGCGACAAACTGTTCTAGAAATATATGCGAAAAACAACTTCAAAATCAATACTTGAATAGATCGGTGACCATACGAAATTCATCTAGGGTATCATAAGAATTGGTCTTGGACCAATTCTAGCTTTTTTACTTGTTATAGTGAAGTTTAATAATTTCAATGCGTTGTTAAATCGTGTATCGTTCCATTTTTATTAATGGCGTAGTTTCTACTAGTCAAATGTCAAAAAATTACAGCTCCAAAGGTGACATTCACCGAAATAGCGGGCTAATTAAAATAACACCTCTTATTGGAAAACCCTTTATTTCAAAGTAAATACCTCAATATTGTAAGGTAGACTCTAGGCACTATATCGCTAAAAGGATACAAGCAGACCCAGAACGACTTCGACGACAACTATGTTGAAATTAAATAAATTCATGAAATTTACGAACGTAATAGGGTCTCTTGCCTGTCTATATATGTACATATTTCTTGAGAGATTAAAGGACAAGTAAGTAAAAAGACTTAAGATGATATAGTATATTTAAAACACATTTAAGGATCATCATAGGGATTTTATGTATTCCAATTAAGTAGACAAAGCTAGAAAAAGCGATCAGAGAGTTCAAAATCAGATGAGTCTAACAAATTTCTAGAGTATAGTTATCAGGAAAACTGATATTTTCAATACCAGATATAGGGACATCATATAGGGACATTTCAGCAACGCCAATCGAAAATAATCCTGAAATGTGCGAAGGTTTATTAATGATTTCTAGTGCGTGTAATTTCCAACAGAAAAATAACCCAGTTTTTTTTTTTTTTTTTTTTTTTTTTTGTTAGGGTAGGCAAGGATTCGAGAAATATCTTTCGATACATTGCACAACTTTGGTATTAATAGGAATAGGGTTAGAGAATTACGGCGGAATCCCTCAATTAATTTCGAAACTAAAGCAACAGCATTTTTCCTAATTTTCATGATAATTGTCGCTTGTATGTGACCTTTAAATTTGGCCTATACAAGAGTCGAACACACGTTGTAGCAATAGAAGAAGTTTTCATAGCTCCATTTTTATAGGTTATAACAACCCCATTCACTTAAAGCAGAGGATAATTATTATTCACATCTAGTCGTCAGATTTAACTCCAAGAACCAAAACATCATTTCATTATTGGATCAGGGTTTAAAGCGCTTTTCTAAATAATAAACTGCTGAATAAATAGTCACATGAGAGCACGTTATACACGCACGTTAACTAGTCCCATAATATATTTATTCGCTCAAATTCGAATAGAATCATAAATTAAATAAAAATTTATTAATAACAATTGAAACTTGAAAGAGTAAACCGTGAAACTGTGAGCAAATTTAAGGGCTTGAAAGGATAAACGCACTGAACAGAAACATCGATTTAATTTCCTTTTTGTTTTCCTTTTTTTTTTGTGTGAAACTTTCTCGCCATCCAAAATTTTCTGTTCAACCGCCCATCATGGACATTAAATATATCCAGACTACCCCGAGGGAATTATGTGAGTAAAGAAATAAAAGAGTGTGATAAAAAATTACTTAAGAAGACAAGGAAATGTAGGTCTGGTATAATGGAGGATTCCTACCCTATATTAATAAGGTATTCGTATTCTTGTCAAGAAAGGACTCCAAGTGGATTCTGTCAAGATTTGCAATTGTAAAGGTTTAAGGAAGCACTCAAAAGGAGTAAATAGGACAACTTGTCTGGGCTATCCTTCCTTACACCAAGTGCTTTTGCTTAAATCGATCTCATTTTCCTATTTACATGAATTTTGTTTGCATTCACTTAAAAGGGTAAGCTGTGTCGAGTTAATGGGTTCCAAATTGAATAAAGGATTATAGTTAGTCGATTTTAAATTAGGTACTTATTGTTGTTCAAGAAGTACAAGTCCTTAAATAGATTAATTCATTAGAAACGGGTTATTTGACTTAATGTAGGTAGGTATAAATATGGATTACTTAAATTTTGTTAAAACTTTGAATGAAGTATAGTAAAATATGTTATAGATTAAGTTTACCTGTCTTGTGATTGATATACATATATGTTTATATACATTTTTAACATTTGTCTTCTTCTTTAATTCCTACTAATTCCACGACGGACATGGAGCACATAGTAAATTCATTAGCATCTGTTAACACCTAATGCGCCGCGTATTGAACTTCGAGTATGCTTGTTTAATAACTCTACTCATAGGTTATGGGAATATAATTAAAAAATTGAAATAAATAATTAGATTAATAAATAAAAACATAGAAAGTTCCATAGAATTTCATTCATATTCGAACCCATGACTATATACAAAAAGATGTGAGTCCAAAATAACAAGGTACTTAAGCCACTCTGCAGAATGAACTAATCTGGGCATTTATTAATTAATATTTTAAATCATTCAACAAATAATAAAATTATCACTCAATTAATTAATTAACTAATGTTAATTGCAGCTATTTAATTATATTTTGTTTATTTATATTTACTGAGTGCGAAGTCGCTTGTGCCATAAAATATGCATCATCACTTGAGAACGGCTCGACCGATTTGGCTCATTTTTTTTTGTGTTCGTAGTTCGTAATTGTCAGGACAAGGTTTCTAGGGAAAGAAAATTGGAATCGAAAATCTCTTCTTGCTGTTGCCAAACAAAATTTCGATTTTTTCATTATATATTTGGAAACTGACTAAGAGCGCATCGACGTGGAGAGCTAAAATTTTGTACACTGCATTTCCATATAAATTTCCAACACAAGTTCAAAAATGGACCAAATCGGGCGACCGCTTTCTGATGTTGCCATACAAAACTTTAGTTTTTCACTATATATTTGGGCACTGCCACATGCATCGACGTAGAGAGCTGAAATTTTATACATAGGCCTTTTTTTTAAAAAAAAAAATTAAATTTAAATCGGGCTACTCCTTCGTAGGGTTGCCATACAGAAATTTCATTTTTCACTACATGTTTTGGCACTGCCTGACAACGCGTCGACGTAAAGAGCTGAAATTTGATACATGGTGCTTTCATAGCAATGACAAATAAAACTTCAAAGATGGACTAAATCGGGTTACCCCTTCTTGGTGTTACCAAGCAAAAATTTGTGTTTTCACTATATATTTGGACACTATCTCACGCGTCGACATAGGAATTTGAAATTTTATACATGGGCCGGGCCATTTTTAAATAAATGTAAACTTAAGTTCAAAAATGGAAGTAATTGGGCAACTCCTTCGTAGGGTTGCCATACAGAAATTTCATTTTTCACTACATGTTTTGGCACTGCCTGACAACACGTCGACGTAAAGAGCTGAAATTTGATACATGGTGCTTTCATAGCAATGACAAATAAAACTTCAAAGATGGACTAAATCGGGTTACCCCTTCTTGGTGTTACCAAGCAAAAATTTATGTTTTCACTATATATTTGGACACTATCTCATGCGTCGACATAGGAATTTGAAATTTTATACATGGGCCGGGCCATTTTTAAATAAATGTAAACTTAAGTTCAAAAATGGAAGTAATTTCGTAGGGTTGCCATACAAAAATTTCATTTTTCACTGCCTGAGAACGTTTGAACTTAGAGAGCTGAAATTTGGTACGTGGTGTTTTTTGATATTAATTATAATTTCAAAAATCGGCTAAATCGGGAAACCCTTTCATTTTGGTTTTTTACGTATACTGTGAAAAATACCAGTCCGAGATGTTTTTAATACACTGAAAAGTTCTTCAGAATATGAAATCCTTCTGTCCGACGAATTAAAAATGGCAAAAATTAAATAAAAAAAAAAATATATTAAGAAAGTATAATTAAGAATTAAAAAGAAATTGAAAATATCTTTAACTACGATACGAAATTACATACGGACATTCATCTAGCGTATCATAAGAATTGCTCTTACTAATTCTAGCTTTTTACTTGTTTTTATTGTCTTCATGCTCAACTTATCTCGTTTTTCTTGAACATAAAAAAGATGGCTGGCATCACTTACATTCTTTTACTTGCAGTAAGATCTTACAAGTATGGTGTTTATCCTTTTCTCCCTGAACCTTTGAGAAGACCTATGACACTAAGACCGTATTTCCTAATTCTTATTTTCAGAAACGTTGTCTTAATAAGGCTTAAACACAATTTCGACAGCCAACAGCAAACGACCAAGACAGCTCGCTCTCAAAGTTGTAGAAACATAGCGTCTTATGTGAATGCTCAAAATTATGACAGCCAACTGCCGGCAGCCGACAAACTCACCGTCGGGATTGATCTAAATCTAATTTGATCGTCGCCGCTGCAGTACTACCAACAAAATTAAACGAATGAAGTTGTTTTCGCATTTATTTTTGTCATTTCGAGGTGTGGTATTCTGACAATTTAAAAAAACAAAAATGGATATTGAGGAAAAATTGTGTGAAAGCACAAAATAATTTACAACTTACTAGACGGGAATTGGTTAAACAAAAAAAGACTCGATTTTGGATATTGCGAGGCGCTTAAATACAAATGCTAAATTCATGAAATTTTGCATTTAAAAATTTAATTAATTTCTGTAATTTCAGTTGATGACTGCAGAAAAAGATATAAAAAATAGCGCCGGTAGAATCATGTTTTTCTAATATACAAATTTTCGACTGCTTGTTTTGACAGCTGATTTCCTTAGCCGCTCTGTTCGTTGAAATAGTACTTAAGCCTATATTATCTTACCTTTCAGTAATCTGTCGAATCTGTCTATACAGACATTCAAGGTGAAACCAAAATTGCACCCACTGCTTGTTTTAAGACACTGCTACTGCTACCTATATCAAAAACAACATTACTGACGCCCTTTATAAACTTTGCAAGGATACAGGGCCGCACTCATAGAGGGGGTGATCGGACCCGGTCCCCAAAAGATCATTTTTTAAACATAATTTACAAATTATGCATAAAGCGTAATCTGTATATTATTACAAAGTCCACTAAAATACAATAAAACCTTTAAATATATAATAGCAGCTCTTAAGTGCTCAGATTGGCTCAGGACGTGATTTTAGAGCCCTATTTTTCCGACTCCTTTTGGACTTAGGAAACATATGCCCCCCCCCAGCCAAATACTGGGTGCGCTACTGCAAAAGATTAGGTCTTACCAGAAGATGTTCATTGACAATATTTGACCAATCCTACCGGTGCTAGTTTAAAAGATACAGTTTCAGGCACAGATGGTGATTCTGATTTTTTTTATATTATTAGTTAGCGTTACAAAAGTCTGAAGATTACTTTTTTTTTAAATTTTCCTTTACATAAAGAATTTTTTGGTCTGAGTCGAAGGCATTTTGGGGACCTCAAAGCACTATGTAATTATTTTCGTTTCAAAGATGGTATTTTTTAATTTTAACTATTTTAGACAATTTTAATAATAATAATAAATACATATATGGAAAATCCCAGACTCTGTCTGTAACGCGGACGAATTCCAGCATGGTAAATTTTTAATGAAAAAAATTAAAAAAATATTGAAAAAAGTTAAGAAAAGTCCATATGTGACGAGCGTGTACTAACAAGAGGAAACTCTTCCTACCAGGCAAAGAAAAACTGCTGTTGACCTTGAAATTGGCATCATTACTTTTAATAAGCATGACACAATTAAAAATCATTCTGTTTAACAAAATGAAAGGAATATTATCTGCGATTTGTTCTTAAAAAGGGATAAATAAAATTGTAAAAATTCTTATATACAGGGTGGAACACAAATAATGTAACTATATAAAAATTCAATATTTTTTTTGTTATATTAATATAATAGACAAGTAAAAAGCCCACAATTGGTCTAAGACCAAAAATTACGATACCCTAGATGACTGCCCGTATGTCATTTCGTATGATCACCCATCTGCGCAAGTTTGATTTTTGAAGTGGTTTTTCGCATATATTTCTTGAACGATTCTTCGGACAAAAAAATTATTAACACCAATTTTATACGATTTCATATTCTGAAGAGCTTTTCAGTACATTAAAACCATATAGGACTTATCGTTTTCACAGTAACGATAAAAAACCTAAATCTTTATATGGCAACACCAAGAACGGATTGCCCGATTTAGCCCCTTTTTGAAATTATATTTACTATTTTTATGAAAACACTATGTAAAAAATTTCAGCTCTCGACGTTGACGCGTTCTCAAATATGTAGTGAAAAACGAAATTTTTGTATGGCAAACCTACGAAGGAGTTACCCGTTTTTACTTTTTTTTTTAAAGGCCACATTCAAAATTTCAGTTCTCTAGGTATACGCGCTCTCGATTTATCGTGAGAACGGACGGACATGGCAAAATCAAAATAACTTTTAATTTCATGCATGGGTGTCCAATCCATTTTGTTCTACCATCATTATTTCTTAGTGTTACAAATGGAGTTTGCCAATCCTTTAGATTTCATCTAGAGTATAAAAATGTATATATCGTGGGATTATTATGCTGTTACATAAAAGAAGTTTTCCATATCCGTATATTATTTTAAAAAGAAACTAAAACCTAAAAATAGCTAATTAACAAAATCTTAATTAAATTTGTAAATACGTACTTTATTTATGACCACCCTGCAGAATTACGACATACATTTTTACCGTGCTCTGAATAAATTTACGACACAAAGACAGCAAGATTAAAACAATGAGTAAAATGAATTATAGCTACTGCCCACTTTTTTCTAATAAGGGGAAATTAATTTGATTTTGAATTTAATTCTTTCAAATGACGTGCTCTCTGTGAGTAATCTCTTTCCTTCTTATATACCCTCGCCGCCCAGACTGTCTGTAATAAGTACGATTCCCATCATGGTTTTTTTTAATGAGCAATATATTTGAAAATAAAAAAAAAATTAAAAAATTAATATAAAAATTGAAAGGTAAAAAAATTAAAAATAGTAAATAAAAAAATAAAACAAAATTAACAAAACGTAAAAGTAAAAAAATTACAAAGCAATAAAAAAAAATTATTTACAATCTTAGGAAAGAATCCCCTTTTAAAAACGGGCAACATTAGCTAATAGGTGGATTATTTCTCGTGTACAGCAGACTGAAATTCCTTGAAAATAATTTCAATGAATTTCTAAAATACATTTAAAATGCAGAAAATATCGAACTTTTCGACCCAGCGATCAGAAAAGTCTCATCAGTATAGTTATCTCTGATCGCCTACCATAGAACTTCGATGATAGGGTCACCCAATTGCCAATTGTTAATATTATAATAATATCTTTTAATTTTTGCTAACACTACCTGAAACTAAAACTATTAAATTGCTTCTTTTTCTTCTATCGCAGTTATGTGAAATTATGAAGGTTATGGCAGTTTGCCATGAATCTTATGGAACTTATTATTTAGCTTGATTATTCTTTAAAAAGTTTGATAAAACAGGTTGGACTGTGTTTAGAAAATAATAAATATGACGGTTGCGTTTTTTTACCATCATGCATATTTAAAACATTTATTAATTAGAACATTTTCCCTCATTCTGTTTTCCTGACCAAATTGCGTAAGCGATATTAGCTCTAATAATAATTTATACGTATTCAGAAAAAAAAGATGAAGTTCAAGTCCTTGCAAAAGTACAAATTTTAAAAATCTGATTTTTTATGTTTTTTTTTTTTTTTTTAATTTTAAACTTTAAGTCGCTCTCCTATAAAGTTTATATTCAGTCGCTTATCCCATTTTGCCTTTCCTGCATCCAGCTCTAGTTATTCTCTAAACCCTTTTCTATTTTAAAACGTGAATCATAGACTAACTGACACATAGATCCTATCAACAACAAAAACTACAGCACCCCCATATCCCCCGAGAATTACACTTAATTTTTTCTAGCAAAAGAAAAAAAACTACCTTCAGGTCACACTGAACATGTTCATTAAATATTCAAGAAATTGTCGACTTGTTTCTTTCTATTCGGTGCCTTGCTAATGTAACCAGATAATTTATAAAATGTCAAATCGGCTTTTATCTGAAGGGCAAAATGTATTTTGATCCCAAATGAAAAAGGATAAAAAACTTTTCAATTTTTCTCACCCTCAACTTATCGCCGAGAGGTACATATGACATTTTTCCCAAACTCCACTTTGCTTACGTTCAAAAAGTCTGATTATGTGAGCCAGGGGTGGCATAAACCTTGACGAAGATGAACAAAGTGGATGTGTTCGCCTCAATTTTACTTTACTCATAAACGAAGACTTGAGCCCATTTACTCCTTGTGGACTCGTATGTACCATTTACCAGCCTAGAGTTTCTCTTTATTTCCACCATCCCGAAAAGATATGGTGGCAATGGTGCACCCTGTATATATTACAAATGAAATTTTAAATTCACACCCCTGTATTTTAACAACTTGAAGGATCTAGTTATACCACAGACCCGGATCCCCTTGAAGTGGATTGTCAGCTACGGCACTAAGAATGCATGAAGGATTCTCAGAGGTATAGCAAGAGTAAGGAGTATACGTACTACTCACTCATGGACTGTTTTTTCAGCTAAAAACATTAAGTACGTACTTAACTTCGATCGGATTAGAGTTAAAAATATATTTCGATGGTTGTACAAGTGAATGGGTATTCGTAGGGAGACGTACCCTAGATTGGTAGCCACTTTGAATTGTTTTTGCATAGGGTGTATCGCAGAAGGAGACGTTTTTTTGCATTTAGTTAAGTGGTTTGTTTTTGTAAAATAAGGAAAGCTTAGTAGTTTGTTTCACAACAGATTAAGTGTATCTTGGCATACAAGTTTTAAATATTTAACTGGAGATTTATATAAACAGAAAGTTCTTTGCTCTGGTATACAGACGAAATACATTCTCTAAAAACCTAAATAGTCAAATGTAATTTTCGACTAGATAGGATTAGAATATTGTCGCAGATGCTTCCAAGGCTTGATATCACAGACAATGGGGTATGTCAGAGTCATGACAATTTATGTTCTTATGTTGCTTAAAATTGAAAATGAAAGTGTCCAAATACACAGGTGGGCAATAACAAATTCAGTAATCAAAAATTTTGCATTCGTAAGCTAGGTATGCACGCTGTATAACAAAACATGTAATACCCAAAACACAGCACGATGTAATGAATCATTAGTACTAACTATTCATTAAAATACCGTGAGTCACATAGTATACGTCATTATGACTGAAAAATCAGATGATAATGAAGTACATCAATGAAGTGTTTTCTTCCTTCATTAAAGCTGTAATGAGGAAAAATGTGCTAGATTTGGCATATAATATAAATGTTGAGCTCCGCTATGAATCTGCCGATTTGATAATTTAGAAGAAGAAATGCAAATCACAAACTATATTGTCAATATTCTTTTTAATATAATGTTTTTCTCATTTGTAACTTATTAAATTCAAAAATAAATAGAAAACAAAGTTTATCGCACTGATTTGATCCATATCCTTCTTTAATGTCATAAATAAATCAAAACCAGTTTGACAGTACAACTTAATTAAAGAAATGTATATCCAGTTTATAATAAATCATTATAGACTAAGGAGTCGTTAGTTATTTCATCATTAAGAGTGCTATGTGTCTAGGGCATTACTTATATATCGAAAAGAGAGATAGCTGTGGTCGAGAATGGAGAGAGTGAAAAATTATATTAAGCGACAGAGGGAAGATCGCGTTGTTTTGCAGGTAGGAGGGGTTTTGAGATTATACATCTCATACACTGCATACCTCATATAATTTTTAAAAGATAATGTTTATAATTTTATAGATAACTAAATATAATTACATAACTTATTAAAAACTGCAACAAACTTAAATTATCAAAACTGCTCGAAATTGTTTCCGTTTACTTGAATACATTCCCGAGGTCTGCGAATCTGATATCAGCAGGTATTCCGAATATTGCTGAAGCTGCAGAAAAAAAAATTCACGCATATTTTCGCAGTCCTAGAAATAAAAATCAAAAGAAATAGTGACCTAAGAGACCAGGAAGTGGGACCAATCCATTTTTAGGAGAAGTATTCAACTAAACCAGCTTCATACTTGTCGACTGCATCATCTCAAAAAAATGTCGTCTAAGAGTTGAGGCATAGTTATTTAAAATAACTCCAAATATATTTCTTCACTCAAAGTGCCCTCTATTTCTACGAAGCCAATCAGATGATATTCAACAACTCCTGCCTACACAATACATATTGCTAGAGCAAGAGCGGATAATGCGGGGCGATCGCCTCGAGCTCTAATAAATCAAAATTTATACTTTAATCAAATGAAAAAGAAAATACAAAAATCCTTTCTAAAAAAGACTGCATCAAAATCCGCGCTAAAATGTAGAAAATAATTTCTCCCCTTACTTAATGAGAACATCACAAAAGTTTTCTAGTATTTTCCTTCATTTAGCATTTAATGAAATTTTTAAATTATATTATATTTGTGTATAAGCTTTAAAATTTTCAACGTACACAAGGAAAACAAAGTTTGAGTTGTTGAAATTTTAATAATACGGTGAATAAAAATGCTTTGACTTTGCTTTCTTTCTGTACCTCGAAAACTTTAAATTTTATACCCAAATGTAATATAATTTCAAAATTTAATTAAATATAAAATTAAGGGAAACTCTAGATAAATTATTCTCAAAAACTTTTAAATTTTATCATAAAGGAATTTTCAATACAAAAAAATATGTGCATTTTTTGTGATCGAAAGCTTGCAAAATCCGGGTATATTTATGAAAACTGGTATGTTGGGAAAATCATCATAACCGAGGTAATTAATATCAAATTCAGTTTTCTTGTAAATACTTATTTAATTTAAAGCAAATAGGGTTAAACATATATTAACCCTACTACTGGCATAGTTTATTTTAAAATTTTTTTTACGAGTAGCCGAACGGTTTTCGTTCCTAACACCCGTGAAATTACTATCCGCGACCAAAGAATAAACGCCAACAGATGCTCTAAGGGTACAAGCACAATATTCAACCGACATATCGAAAGTGTTACCACTTCAGATTCTGCTGAGTTTTAGGACCAGAGACCGTAACAGTTATGAATGTTAAAAAAAAAATCATACGTAAAAATTATTTTCTGATTTTCTTTCTAAAAATCAAAAATAAAAATCAAAAAATGATCTCCATTTCATAAAACTGTTTTTCGGAAAAATACTTAAAAAAAAATATTAAATATGAGTTGAAATATGCCGAAGATTGTACGACAGATGGGAGTGGATTGAAATTACATACAGGCTTTCATCTAATGTATAATAAGAATTGCTCTACATGTTTTTTTCTTATTTTTATATTTGATGATTTTTATTTTTAATTTATAAAATAAAAATAAATTTTTAATTATTACTTCTGATTTTTAAAATATGAATCTAAGAAGAAAGATACTTTTTATAATTTCGAATAAAAATCATAATTTTAAAACGAATAGGAAATTCATGAAGAGTCGGTAATAATCATAATGCTACATTCCAATCAATCCTCCTATAGCTTTTTCTAAATGATTTTTTGATTAGAAAAAACAAAAATAATTGTTATTTTGAGTCGCTGGTTAGGACACTACGGTCTACAATTAAAAAGAAGGGGGGTGGGGGTGGGGGGGGGGGGAGGCTTCCATTGTTTTTTGCATTTTGGTCCTGGAAAGCCTAGTTACGCCACTGAGCCCTACCTAATTAGCACTCCTCGAAAATTTCTTTAAGTGTCGGTTTGAAAAGAAATTATTGCAAAGAAAATTTTTAAAACGTTACAAATTGCAGCCCAGCCCAGGAAATTATGGTGTTCGAATGAATTGCAGTCTAGCTTTATGTGAAAACACCAGCAGTAAAACAAACGAAAAGTGTATAATGTCTATTTTATGTGGTAAAACATTTTACTATGCGTACGGGAAAAAGACTTATATTATATTAGTAAAAAACCTCCGACAATATCTATATGCTAATAAAATTTTCATGCTGAATTATAAAGAGAAAGCTATACAGAGCGGCTCACAGCTGACGGCTCAAACTTCAGGAAGCAGCTGAGGACTTTGTGTTATGAAAGAGCAAAATGGGTCTTTTAGGAGGAAAATCCTATTTATGATTTTTGTATATTTCCCCTTAACTTCCTGTAACACTCTTACTTCCCATAAAAGAATGATGGGAAATGATGACTAACTGACTAAGGTTTCCAAGAAATACTTTATTTCACTCCTTTTCTTTCAAAATTATCCCCGTTTTCCGCCAAACCATTTTGATATTTAGAAGCACTGGTGATCGTCAAATTGTATTTCTCGCTTGATGTTCCATGTGGCGATACAGCACAACAGAATTGTGAAAAATAGCTATTTATCTTGCCGCTCATTATTTAATTTAAGTTGTTTGTAAATACATCTCATAAGACATAACAATAACCATACACATTCTTTTATTACTATATTTTCTAGAGAGGCCTTCTTCATTTGTAAGGAATAAAAATGTCTTGCGTCCGAAATGCGTTCGAAGAAGTATATGCAGTTTTATAATATTTTGTCCACCGAAAACTGAACATTTGCCAGTAACAAAACACTGATTTTTTTATCCTACTGAAAATGATATTAAAAATTTCCCCGAAAACAATCGTATATTTCTGAGCTTTCTTCACCCTCGAAAATTATTTTTGATACTTATAGCATATCTGTCGAAAAGTCAATTTGCTCCTTTAATAGTTGAATTGATTAAGGTAAAATAACAAGAAATTTTCGAAATTTAGTGACATGGTTGTAGATTACATGATTAGCAGCAGCTATCACAATTTTTCTATGTATATTCCATAGTTTTCCTAACTACCCAATACTACCCCATATTTTAACAGAACATTAACCTGAAATAATTATTGTTTATCTCATTAGAAATATTTCAAATATAATGAAGTATTTAGTGGGAGAAATTTCTATTAAAATTTGCATAAATAGCGAAAATTTAAATACCATGGACGCGCTCAAAATGTATACTCTGGAGCTTAGGGTATTTGTGCAGGCTGAAGCTCATGTTTGCAGGCTGGAACTTATATGTTTGCAGGCAAAATAAGCTAATAATCTTGAACGACTGAATTAGTGTCTGCAATATATTTTAACAAAGTGCATAAGCAATAAATTTAATTAGGAAGAAATGGTACATCGGGAACTTATTTAAAGTAAGGAAATCCAAAAATCCAATGCAAATAGCTACATTCCAATTTTGCATCTTTTACACAAATTTTCCTATAGCTACTGTTAACTCCAGTGCCTGATCATAGCTTAAATTAGCTAAATTAGCTAAATTATGTGTCAAAAAATAGCTCTGACACTCAGCAAATAGCTTATTTGAAAGTGAAAGAGCTTAAATAAGCGCAGAGAATATTTAACTTGACTTATAAGCAATTGGTTTTCTTCTTATTTTCAGTTCTAATTTTACTTTTTTTATTTTATAACCCCCCCCCCCCCCCCCCCAGCAAAGGTCTCGATTCGCCCCTTGTGTGTTGGACTACAGATCAACATGTGCTCTCAGGATTTTCAGATATGTACATATATTCTGATAATTGCTTATACCGCTCCTTACACCGATTCCTTAAAATCTTGTTGCAAAACTCAATTTGAGGATTAAAATCCATTTGAAACAAGCCCCAAACCCTTTGTGTATGGTATGAATGCTGTTGGTTATTATAAAATTCTTCCCATACTTGGAATAATAATAAAATTTATTAACACTATTGCGAAATACTTTTTCATCAATACCAAGATGACCGGTGCTACCATATCCTATGGTATGGTTTGAGTCTCTCTACACTTTAAAAGCTCACGGAAATGTTTGACTATGCTAAACTCTCCTATTCCGAAAACAACTCTGATATTTTTCTACTACACATACTACATTTTCGTCTGCCCAACCATAAATGGAAACTATATCCACCTACACGGAATCTTTACACAAACTTAAGGTCCTTTCACTTCTGACTAAAACAATCTAAAACCTCGCTTATAAAGTATTGACCGATTATAAATAAATAATAAAAAATACCAGTTAATAATACATTTTGGCGGGAAATTTCTAAAATTTAAAAGGTAATAAAAAAAATTGCAATTCTTTGCACTTTGGCGTTTCATGGTTCCTAAATTATGGGGGAACAAAGCTAGTTGGTTGCGCATTTATTTGCAAAGTACTTACTGTTCAGAGCTGGGCAAGTACCAAGGAAAAAGTACTTAAGTACAAGTACAAGTACCGAAGGCCTGAGTACTTTAGCGTAAGTACAAGTACCGCATGTATGAAAAGTACTTGTAACTAAGTACTAAGTCTATAAAAAGTACTGAGTACTTTTTGAAGTATTTTTTAAAGTACTTTTTTAGAATCTTTGTACGTTGGCAGTAATGTTTATCGAGTTCAGTTAATAGATATTAATAAATCAATACCTTTTGAAAACTATAGTATGTATAGTAACCAGTGGATAATTTATAGTTATTCATAGTTTTCGGTGCAGCAAGTAGAGTAAAACTTACACCTCTCCTTGCTACACTCACATAAACTATTAGAGGCCCGCCCAAGCACCCATTATCGCCTCCAATAATGCATAAAAATTCTAAGGAAAAAATGTCCAGTAAATTTCTAAGAAAAAATTGAGGCCTTCCCTACATCAGGTCGAGGCAGCGTTGATTTTATATTGGAGCGAGGCATTGTTTGCTTACCCTTGGTTATGTCCACTAACGTATACATATAATATGGATTGCTTACGTTTCTGTTTCACGTGGGCACAATTGCTTGTGTTAAAAAGAGTTTTGACGTCGGGTGCCAACATTGAAAAAATCATTGGCGGGAAGTTCAAAAAGTGATCACGCAGTTCAGGAAGTGATTTTAATAAAACATTTAGAATTTCTTCTGCGTATATCTAATGAATATATTGTCTTTGATAACACAGTTTTTGTCAGTAATAACCCTAAATAATTAATTTAAAAACATTTATTTCGACGAATCCACTAATTTATTTGTTTTTTTTTTTTTCAGTTCTCTCTCAGTTGGTACTTGGTGCTTAGGCCGAAAGAGTCAGAAATATAGAAGTAAGCCCACTTTTTGCAATCCATATTATACATGTCAGTGGTTATGTCATCCAGTCGAGGCATCGTCGATTTTATATTCGAGCGAGACGTTACTGGTTTTTGTTCTACTTGCCCAGTTTTGTTTGTATGTTATTAGTTTGTCTAAGGCTCTGCCTTGACGCGTGAGTGCGGCACAATCTTTGACAGTTCTTTGCGTGCTTTAAAACTCAACAAAAAAGGAGTTGCACTAGAGATTGTGTTTGCAGAGTTAGATATTTGTAGGTACTTAATAGACTACTCAGAAATACCAAAGTAAAAATCTTAGTACTAAGTACAAAACTAGTCTTAAGTACAAGTAAATAGAAGCAAGTACTTATGTTCAAGTACTAAGTAGGGGCATTTCAAAAGTATTGAGTAATAAGTCTTAAGTAACGAAAATGTATTCTAAGTAGTACTTAAGTCTTTTTTTACTTAAGTATTGCCCAGCTCTGTTACTGTTACCAATTATTTGTTACTTGAACTGTTTCAATAGCATGCATGACAAAATACGATTAGTGGAAGAGCAGGGGTAACCAAAATCGCAACACCGCTCTACCACAAAAACGACACGATCTACCCAACCCCTTCCGCCATACATTTTTTTGCTTATCTCAACCACAGCTTTCGAATCCATAAATAGTGTGAACGAATTTTCGAACAACCAGTACTTAATGCTATTTATCAGGTAACGTTATATATCGATGGAAATCACAAAATCTGGTTGCTTAATATAATATTAGTGAGTGTATAGTTGGAAAAGCTCAAAAACGTTCCCATTATTCCGCGAAAATTTCATTTCCATCATAATTATTTGGTTATTGTTGGTCGATATCTGTACTGTCATTACTAAGTGTTACGTCTCTACTTGTGACGAACAATAAAATGTAATGAAAAAAGAGCATTATCGCCCGTTTAATTGAATTATTCAGGGAAAAAGGGTATTATAGGACACTACTGTGTCAAGGGATCTCATAGATACAAATATGAAGAGATGAAGATAGATATAAACAAAGTTGAGAACAAATGCGAGTAATTATTGGAAAAATCACGTACGAATAAAAAAAAAATAGGAGAGTGGAGGAGATACACTGACTTTCTCCACCATCCTCAAGACGACCCACGACAATTGCCGCAAACTGCTCCCACTTTCGACAGCCACACAATACGCCAGAGCATTTCGAACAATTACAAAAAATCTTGTTCAAAAGACGCTGCCCATCGGGAACAGAGAAAGGATTACAAATTATTCTATATCTATGGTGTTTGGTTAAAAGTACATATCTCCAAAAACGACATTAACTGAATAACTACACCTCCCTTTAAAATGATTAAAATGATGGATCCAAAATGCATAACTCCAAAAAACTGAATATGATTTCGGTTAAAAGCGCTGAACCCGCAAGATTGGGGGCGGGTACGGAAAAATGGCACATTGGACCCATAAAAACATCGCAATCTCATGCACGCAAGCGTCTTTTGAACATAATTTTTTTGCAATTGTTCGAAAGACTGTGGCGCATTGTGCGGTTGTCGAAAGTTGGGCTTCCAATCTTCAGCAGTTTGCCGCAATTGTCGTGGGCCATCTTGCCTGAATGCTGCCGCAATCGATGATTCGACAGAAAAAACAAACGATATCGATGACCCACAAACCTATTCTATTGATTTCGAGGAATCTTGGAATTTCCCACAAGTCCCGTGGGAAAATCAAGAACAAATCGAGAAACAAGAAGAACGAATTGAATGGGAATAAACTGTCAGAAATTACTTACATAAACAACCTTCATTTGTTTAGTTATGTGTTGTTAAATGTTCACAAAGAAAAATTAGATTATACCTAACCTGAAAAGCTTAATTTTTTTACCGTACACTTTTACATCTTTATAAAGTTAGATTAAGAATATCAAAAACAAGAGCGTTTATTTTGTACCCGAATGTCTAAATGTCTAAAATGTCAAAACGCGCCAAGAAAACCTCGATTTGGATATGTAATGATATTGAAGTTTCAATGCCAGATTACAGGAAAACTGTTAGTGTTATCTATAAACTTTATTCCACCTTTTTTGTAGAGAATCTCCTACTTTTTCTTTTTCATATACATAATTACCTTATAGTCGTAAGACCGGTAAGAATGAAGATATTCACAAAACACCGAAATAAGGTAATTTTTTCCCCCTTTTTTAGGCTGTCACAAGTTATACGGACAACCAAATTCCGGAGACTTTTCACACCTTATTTGGAGAGCTGTAAGGTAAGTGTATAACAATTTTCAGCTTGGTTGGAATTTTTCCGAAGATGAACCCATTTTTTGCCTTAAGTTTCTGAACCGATTTTTATTTCATACCATTTAATTTATTCTTTTATAGGTGACATTGGACAAAACGATTTAAAATCTTATTTTAATACAAGATTAACAGGTACATTATCCAATAACTAATATTATAAACAATTAGACTAATAAGAAATTAATTAATTAATTAGATCTAAGATACAAAGGAGAGAAAAAGTGAAACTTATACTTATTTACAATGCAAAACTAAAAACTAGACTGATTTAAAATGTTCGGGAACTTTGCATTTAAAATTACCAAACGTACCTGACTCAAAAAACAATCCCAAATTTATTGGCTGAGAATTCCAAGTAATAATGGACTGGATGAAGAACTGACGCTTAGATGTTAGACAATTATGTCTAGGCACTATTAAACTAGTAACTCGACTTGACCTCGCAATCTGAAGTATATTATACAAGTAGCTGGGCTTCCTAGACTTAAGAGTCCCAGCCAATAAAATAACAGCGTGATATTTGAAACAGATGATAAGCCTGTAACCAAGGATGGAATTGGCGTAAAGAGAGACATGGTCAAAACGACGGAGACCAAAAACATAGCTTTTAGTAGCGTATTTAGCTTTCGAACAGACTCATAGACAAGACAATCAAATATTTCGCACCTATAAGTAAAAAGGAGAGACGAGAAGCGTCCTAACTAGCTTTAAACGGGTTTTTGGCTGGAGCAAAATTACTACTCACCCAGAGTGAACGAAGCCCACCATGGTCCCAGGAAAGAGTTCTATTGAACATAATTCCCAAGTTAGAAACGAAATCAACAATTGGAGTTTGCGTTCCATTAATTACGACAGGTGAGAAATAAGAAGTATCTAAAATTGTTTTGTATATAATCAAGCATTTAGTTTTGGTAGGGTTCAAGTGTAGCATATTGTCAATAGTCCACAAATAAATAGAATGGAGATCATCATTTATACAAGAAACACCATCTTCAGCTAATCCAATTAATCTTGAAATATACAATTGAGCATAATCAGCATAAAGGTGCAGTTTTCTGTACTAACACAATGAAATAAATCATTTATGAAAAGAGAGAACAACAAAGGACCCAAGATAGATCCTTGGGGCACTCCTGAAGATACCAATTGAAAATAGGAATATAAGTTTTTAGAATACACAGATTGATACCGATCGCTCAAGTAACTGCCGATAAGGTTTACAGCCTGGGTAGAGAAATTAAACTGCATTGTCAGTTTTCTACTTGCTATGATTCACCGAATCAAATGCCTTAGAGAAATCTAAGAGCACTAACTTGATGAACTCATCTCTGTCAATAACAATCTGTATAATATTGGTTATTTTAAGAAGAGCAGTAATACAGCTATGCACAACAGATGAAGTAAAACACGTATTACAAATGTGTGCAAGACGAGAAAGAATATAAGGCATTTCATCAAATTTTGGATTTATACCATCACATCCCGTGATGTAGCATTTAATTTCACAAAAATCCATGAGAACGTCATTAGCTATTACTCGGGTAAAATAAAATGGTGAAAAGTTGCGAGGAACACTAGGTTTAGGCAATTCAGGGCTCCTTTGGAAACTCGAAATTATTGCAGGTACCATAAGGAATTTCTTGTTGAGTTCTTCCGGATCAATGTCGATATTATTTTTAGTTGAACAAATTACGCCTGCAGAACGTAAGTTTTTCCATAATTTTTTTGGTGATAGTTTAGTATTAAGCAATGCAGAAAAATACCTATTTTTGCCCATTTAATTTCAAACGTTGTTCTATTGCGAAGAATACATTAGTCATCCCAGAATGTGGCAACACGATATCGTTTCCACATGTCAAATGATCTATTCCTGCGACGAATTAGGCTCATAATTCTGGAAGAAAACCATGGACAGACAGGGTTATATATAGTTTTAGTTACGAATGGAACATACTTTCTATGTAGATAATCGATCACTTCAGATAGGAAGTCAGTTTGATCCTCAACGTCACACATAGTATGAACATTATTCCAAGGGAGACAATGGCAAGGTATTAGGCTCCTGAATATAATATATTGGGTTGTAAATTTAGGTCATCATTATCATATCATGATCAGATATATCCGCAAGTGACATTTGATTCATGAATTTAATTTTAGCTGGACAAGATGTGAAAAATATATCAAGATCAAGAAGAGATGAAGAGTGTATTGAAAAGTGAGTGGGATGTTCATTAACTCGATGCATATCAAGCGAGTTCAACACAAAATTAAATTGGTTTGTAGTCCTATGTCCACTGAGAAAATTAATATTAAAATCACCATCAATTACGATATTATAATATTGCGGAACGATATGTGTCAGATCGTTGATTAAATTCGATAAATCTGCGTTCGGCGGTTTATAAACACAACCGATCAAGCATTTATTCAATCCTTGCCCCAACTAACAAAGGGGATATTCAGCCTCCAAATTAGTATCTCCACTAGATATCTATCGTCTGCAAGATATATTAGAGTTTATGTATATAGCCACAACCTCGATGTTGAGACCTATCCTTCTGAAAAATTTTAAAGCCAGGCTAATCGACTAGCTGATCACTATAAGATTAGCCTTTAATCACGTCTCCCCCACAAGAACTACATCCGAACCTCCATCACGAAAGATTTCACGTACCTCATCAATGTTAGGATGCAAGCTTCTTGCATTCATATGATAAACCTTCAAACCTGCGGTTTGTGAGTTAAAGATGTTGGTGAAAATTCTACAAGCGCCAGTTCTCTCCAAGCCACTGCTATGAGACATAAAATATGATCAAAAAGTATTCTAAGTCAGGTACATAGGCATAATTTATTTTGGTGCTTGCAAACAAAATTGATGAAATATCATAAACTCCCACCAAAGAGAATTGAAATGATAACAACGTAAGGCATATCAATAGCAAAGTATAACTAATTATATAATACAACAACAATTCAGAAGAATAAACAACATATGAAGACAAATTTACTACTATGGCATACCTGCTTAAATTCAAAATCACCAATAATACTTCAAAACAAAAACTTAGCGAAAGTAATTAATCTTACTACTAAATTAATTATCAGACTGTGAAAATTCATCAATAAGAAATAGGAATCTACAAGACTGCACGGAACACCTGCAAGTCCATTATCCAGAGAGAAAAATTTCTTTTTGACCAGAATGTTAGACAAAGAATCTTGGCAAGCCGCAAAGGTAGTAAAGGTTTCTGGTCCCTGGTCAAAACCATCAGGAACAACTTCAGCAGTTCCTCTATACCTTCACCACTTAATAATGGTGAAATGGTTGTTGACTCCCTGGATAAAGCTAATATTTTGGCTGCTAGACTCGCATCAAATTCTTTTCTTCCACTCACTTCACAGGCACCTGTCGTGCATCCCCCGTGCGGATGTGTACAAGAGCCAATACACATCCGTACGAGGGATGTGTTCAAGGTCCTTAAAGGAATCAACGTCTCTAAAGTCGCAGGCCCTGATGGTTTCTCGTCCCTATTAATTAAAAGCTGTGCCTCATCCTTGGCTAAACCTCTGCGCAAACTATTCTACCTGTCCTACTCGACAGGAAAATTTCCAACTGCTTGGAAACTAGCTCACGTTCAGCCTATTCCCAAGAAAGGAGAGGGTAGCGATCCCTCAAATTATCGACCAATTGCAATCACTTCGATTCTTTCAAAGGTTTTTGAATCTATCATTAACTCCAAATTAATGAAGTATCTGGAAACCAATCAGCTCATCAACGATCGCCAATACGGCTTCCGGCACGGACGCTCATCTGGAGACTTGCTGACTTTTCTTACGGAACGTTGGAATCATAGTCTTCACAATTTTGGTGAGTCCAAAATCGTTGCTCTAGATATTTCAAAGGCCTTTGATAGAGTCTGGCATTCAGCCCTTTTAGCCAAACTCAAAGCACTTGGTCTTTCCCCTCCTCTTCTATTATGGATTGAAAGTTTTTTATCTAGTCGCCAAATACGAGTTGTATTAGATGGCGTTATATCTGATCCTCATCCTATTAATGCCGGTGGCCCCCAGGGCTCTGTTATTTCTCCGACTCTATTTCTAATCTTCATTAATGATCTGCTTTCCCTTACTTTCAATCCTATCCATAGCTTTGCTGATGACAGTACCCTTGATTTCGCATACTCCTTTGACACCCTTGCGGATTCCAGAGGGAACGCCGCATGTGTTAAACGAGACTGCATGATTAGATCATCGAATAACGATCTTGACAATATTCTCGCTTGGAGCAATGTGAATCGCGTCGAATTCAATGCATCTAAGTCTCATCTCTTTAAAACAAGACCATCACTTAACCAATCCCGTTTCGTTTGATGGTGCATTAATTTCTGAATCACCGTCACTAAGAATTCTTGGCATTAATATTTCCAGTAAGTTAAGCTGGACAGATCACATCTTCTCGGTTGCCAAAGAAGCATTCAAATGTGCTGGTTTTTTGAAAAGGTGTAAGAAATATTTCAGCCCATCAAATATAGCGCTTCTCTACAAGTCCTACATCAGACCCAGAATGGAATACAATTCCCATATCTGGGCCGGGGCTGGTCGCACAGCCTTAGCTTCATTGGATATTGTCCAAAAGAGAGCCTGCAAGCTCATTGGCGATGTGGCAATTACTTGTCATATCGACTCGCTCGAGCACCGTCGCAATGTTGGATGCCTTTCGCTCCTTTATCGCTATATGCATGGCCAATGTTCTGATGAAATATCTAGTCTGATCCCTTGTAGAATAGTTCCTGCACGCAATACCCGCGCTGCATCCCGCGCTCATCCTTTTACCCTTCAAATTACCTTCGGCCGTACACTTAAATTCCGTGATGCTTTCTTATCCCGAACTGTGCGAATGTGGAACAGTCTACCATCTTCTGTCTTTCCTCCGGCATACAACCTGCAAAAGTTTAAGGGCGACATACATCGGCACCTCCGCCGCTCTCCTCATATCCCTTAATCCTTTCCCTACCTCCTTCCTGCCACGCTGTGCTTTGCATCATAGGGTATCCCCTGAGCTTGGCTTAATAATATAACAACAAAAAAAAAAAAAAAAAATAAGAAATACATTTTTGCATGCAATAGAAGTAATTTTTCATTATCAAAATTCAAGGTAATACTAATAAGTTCTAAGCCTAAACATAAATTGTCCAGCCATAATCCTTTAGTGGAGGTAAGCAAAATTTAACACAAACAGTAGCTATACATTAAAAATTATAGTAAATGCTGAAACAAATAAGTAATAGAATATTTAAGCTAGAATTTGTCTAAAACCAATTCTTATGATACCCTAGACGAATGCCCGTATGTAATTTCGTATGGTCACCCATCTGTGCAAGTGTTCAAATATATGTGAAAAACGAAATTTTTATATGGCAACCCTACGAAGGAGTTACCGAATTTGTCCCATTTTTGAACTAAAATTTACTTTTTGTTTTCTTTTTAAAAGCCCGTGTCAAAGATTTCAACTCTCTAAGAAAGTCCTACAGACAGGCAGACGAACGGACATGCAAAAATCAAAATAATACCCAATCCAGTATGCTCTACTATCATTATTTCTATGCGTTACAAACGGAATGATGATCTCATCATCTCTACGATATAACAAACAGTTCTGTATAAAAATATTTTCAGAATTTATTTTGCCTTGCTCAAATCTTTCTTACCTTTCCAAAACACAAAATGAGATAAATAATTCACACATTCTGCCCCAAAAAACGGGTTAATTTTTAATAGGTTTATACCCTCTGATTAATATGGCACTTAAGATATCTTAATGATTGTAATTACATGTCAAACAAAGCCAATTACCATCTACGAGAATAGGAGGGATCTTCTCTGTCGTTTATCTTTCTTGAATTAATGGAAATAGAGAGCGCCACTAGTCGATGTAAGCAAAATACCCGGACAGAAAATTATCTTCATTAATTATTCTACATAATTTGATCCTGAATAGGAGTTCTGGGCATGTAAGGTAGCATCATTTATTGTATTGCTACTTTATAGGTACAAGCTAAGTATTATACTATAATACAACAAGTGTTAAATGAGGTTAGTTTTAATAAACTGGGTGCGGTTTGAGGCTAGTTGAGAGAGAATTGTAATGATTTGGCAATCAGAACTAGTTATCTCAACTGCCATACATAAAAGGATATTACGAGGTAGAAATAGCTATTTAAATTTCCATGGTTGCGGAATATATTAAGCTGGAAATGTTCAACCTGAAATCTTTCACCCTCTCTCCATTTATTACTACAAAAAAAACTACTATTCCATTCAAAAATACCCAGACCAATTTCTCCTTGTTATAGTCCTGGACTTAGAGTAATAAGAGGTATAGAGCGAGTGTTACCCACACATTTACATCGGAATACCCCAGGGAACAACTCCGGTACCACTGTAATAATGAGCAAGAATAAAAGATGAAACTGTAGCCAACTCTAGAGTTTGCCCTTCGGGAACACCACAGTGGAAACCAATGAAACCTTAAGGCCGGCAGAAATCTATTTCTTACAAGCATGCTAACGTATCTATGGAAGGATGTAGGTATCTACATATATACATACTATTATCCTATAGTATAGTCTGCACACCTTTTCTGCACGGGGGACTTTCTCGCAATATTCATTATCTGAAGAAAATTTCTTGGGTTACAGCGTATAGAATACATCCACCTTATCTCACCCTCTTAGAGGTTGCTAGAGGGATGTTTTAATTGCTATTCGCGGTCGGTGTGGAGCAGATTGCTTTAATTGTTCAACATCGTTCCTGTTAAGACAGATAATTTGTTTGGCTGGAAATTGAGATTGTTGGTCCATTCTTCTGTTTTCTCAGCATCATTATTTTGCTTTTACTTAAGGGCGACAATCTCCTT
Organism: Dioctria rufipes; assembly: GCA_963924295.1. Classification (NCBI taxonomy): domain Eukaryota; kingdom Metazoa; phylum Arthropoda; class Insecta; order Diptera; family Asilidae; genus Dioctria; species Dioctria rufipes. The sequence continues at coordinate 280,880,938 of OZ002741.1, read as the reverse complement.
TGATTATTCGGAGCTCATCTGGATTATGGATGACGTAATTAAGTATACCATGGCATTTTAGATTTGTTTTAATCATTCATTTTAGATAAATGCAGGTGCTGTGATGTAATCTGTCTTTTAGACTTATATCTTTTAAGTTAAAAAGAAAGATGCCTTGAGACATTTACTACTAATCAATACTTTCCCTTTATAATCTTCTAAGCTGCATATTTACGCTATTATCGTCCTAAATATATTTAGTTCAATTTTAGTGGAGGCTTGAATAAATTTGGATATGGCGCTAACATAAAGTGAAGTTATGGCGACATAACGTTGAAATAAATACTTTTTTTTCGAATGAGTTAAAGTGTTAACTTCCCGTAGTAAGAATGTTGCAATAAATGAACAAAATTGCTCATGCTTGCAAAGGCAAAGCAAGCAAGCATAGAACTTGGTCACCAATCTGTGAGTGATCAGCTAATCTTCAAATCGAAATCGACCTTTCGCTACATCTTATTAAGCCGGTCCCATATGATTAATAATTACATCGCAAAGCATTCATCGAGTGAAGGTAACAAAGCGTCGTGTAAGAAATGGCCAACGAAGGTAAACAAACCAATGACGAATATTCGGTATTCGCTCATGTTCTGACAAGAGTCGATATTTTTTCTCCGACTCTAAGGGATATCCAATTTGCGTTTGTAGTATCGATTTTGGCTCTGTCCTTGGTAAAAAGGCTAGTTAGCGCACATAGCTTGTTGAACCTAACTGAAAAGAAATAAAAAGACATGAATACCTTATATACAAAGTATTTCATACTTCCCTATCCTGTGTTCCCTTGGTCCTATAATCAGGAGCATTCTGCAATCAAAAAATAAGCTGAAAGCAAAAGAACATATACATATTAATATATTTCAACTAACTCAGTGAACTAATACAAAAATTAATAAATTAGGTAGATTTCATGCATGACTGACAAGAAAACCAGTCAGATCGTGGTGAAGTGAAGTCGTGTTTGTCTGTTCTCTCGAGCTTATTAGTTTATCTATCTAAGGAATAACTGTAATGATATTCGCTTTATACTACGATCATAATAATGACTACCGATCTTTGTGGAAAGTGTGAGTCAGTATTATTCGACAAAAGCGATAAAAAAAAATCAAGAGCTTTATATGCAATCGACTCTTCCATAAAAGGTGCACAAAACTTGATGAAAATTCTTTAAAAGTGCTAGAAACAAATAATAACATTGAGTGGAGATGCCCGTCTTGTAATTGTGTGCCAATTATTGATCTAATAAAAAACATTTCTAATTTATCTAAAGTAATTGGCGTATTATGATGTGAGATTCATGAATTAAGAAATTGTTTATCGCATAGCCAGATTTCCGCTATGAATTCAACTAATACAACTGCAATCACCAAATAAAAGCTCACGATTTCTGTTCTCAAAAGCACAGTGGAACATAAACGCATAAAAGTATGCAATTTGAAAATTGAAACAAATCACTATATGTACATGCAAAGCTATATGCTGCTGTGGTATTCGTGTGCTTTATACTCCAAAGCATTTTGGGTTTCTACACAGCAGTAGAATTTTTCATAGATTTCTTTGGAACATATAAAACGTTTTGTTTGAGGAGCAGGCAAGGAGCTAACAAAATGTGTGCGCTCTATGTTGTTGATCAGACACTTTTCCTTGTAATTTGTCTGGCATCATTTATTCCTTATACAAATTTTATTTTCCTGAAAGCGTTCATCAAATAAAACTCTTCCGAGAGCTCTGAGTTGTAATGTTTCAATTTTGGCACTAATTTTCACACTATGTCAGTTTTACCATTTTATTAACTAGATAACCAAAGAACTACTTTAAAGAGATAAATTTGACTTTACCAACAACCTTTTTCTCCTTCAAATAGCTTCGATAAAACCCATTAGGGATTAACATCCATATAATAACATAAAAAGCATCGAGACTTCACATTTTGAGATATTCAAGGATAACCGAAATATCCATTATCCTTGAAAGCAAATTTTCAGAAAAATAACTTTGATTAATTTTTCTCGGAAATCTCAAAGCTTCCCAAAATAAATAACGTTTATTTCATGGAGACACGATGATAAAATTACATCTACTAAGCAAAATTTTCCACATTTTTTAAAAGACTGTATCTCGGTCATATATGGATCACAACGAAAAATTGCTATTTTCGATATTGCCAACCTTCCTGCAAAATTTCAACAAAATAAAAAAAATAAATAAATTACACAAAATTGGTAGGCTTGGTAACGGCTTATAGGATTATATATTTCTACATAAATTTACATACTATACCTAGCAATATTCAGTTTTCTCTTCTTTATTCCATAATATTATTGGACCGAGTTTTACTAACAGGTCCCATAATAGTTACTCACAATTAAAAACAAATAGATTATAAATAGAACTGGTAAAATAATTTCTCGCCTTCCAAGCAAAAATAAGAAATTACCAATGATAAAACTTGAAATATTCCGCGGAATCTACACTCATATACCTAATTCAGGAAATGGCAGCATAGACTTTCCGAGCCTGCACACTACAGCCCGCCGCAGAGCTTTCAAAACAATGAATGCTTTCCGAAAGCACATCAGTCCATTTGACGGTGTTGAAATGAATTAAAAACGCCAAATTGTATGCAAAATATATAAAAACAAGAAATTTTTGTTGTTACCATTGTATTATTGACTTTATTTCCTTTATCATTGCACTAAACAATTTGAGTTTTTCAAAATAAACAGAAAAACGTTCGATCTTTGTTACAAATTCAACTTTCTTTCCAATAGTATCATAATTGTGATAAATAGCAACTTTCAAACCAAAATATATTAGTAACCAAAACTTTTTTACTAGTTTTCTCTCTGTCACTTCCTCTTCCACTTCAAGATCTTCGATACTCAAGTACGAATTTATATATTGGATGGACCATTATTACGTTATTATGTACCAAACTTTGCAAATTTCATGAATTTGAGAATTTTCTAAAACTAATTACGTACATATAAAACCTCGAGATCTTTATTTTTGACACGTCATTACCTAAGTTTATGCTTTTTCTCAAACTATGTGGAATTTTGATCATGATAATACGCACAAATTTGACACAAAGTCGTATTAAGTTTTCGGGTTTTTTAAGATTTCTCTAATAACCCCCCATAAACGTATTTCTAAGGCATATGGCGCAACAAGTATAGAGTCTGCTATAGCGGCTTGTTCTGCTCTTCCCAAAAATAGAATTGATGAAATTGCTAAGCAGAGTGCGGTGGCAGCTGTTAATGTATTGCCCAGAATTAGTGCTTAGTCTTCTACTGAACGAGAAGTGCTTCATGATCACGTGTCAGCATCGACACCTTTTGTAATCATTAATCTGCCTTCACCAAATGTAAATGGTGAGGCGTCATCTGCTGCCTGGACCAAGGTCCGATACAAAAAAAGCAAAAAGCGAGATTTGAAAGTAGTAGGTACTGCCGAACGAGAAAGTAATATACATACATAGTTGTTGTTAATAATTATAAATGTTTGCACTTATCATGCCTTCACCCTAATACTCAGGAAGACCAATTAACAAATTACGCATCCTCAAAAACAGGTATTGATCATCTTATAAAAAAAAAAAAAGATGCAGATCTTTCAATAATGAAATTCATTACATTTAAATTGGGGGTTCCAGAACATTTGTTTCATAAATTGCCATTTGCTGACGTTTGGCCAGCTAGTGTTATTATCAGAAATTTTCATTATTTGCCAAAAAAAACTTAAGGTCACCAAATTAATGCCATATCTCGATCTAAGGATTTAAACTTCTTTATATTCTACTGCAATATGAATGGGGCTTCGCTCTAAGTTGAAACTGTTTTACCTTTCTGTGCTTGAACATGCCTATGGCAATATAGTGTTAACTGAAACATGGCTTTGCTTCGGAATTATTTTATGAGGCTGTATACATAGTCTATAGAAGAGACAGGTATGATGCCCCTACTAATCGCACGAGGGGTGGTGGTATCATAATTGCTGTAAAATATACTTTCAGTTGAACAGTTACAGGTCTTAGTGATCATGGGCTCAATAAAGTCTTACATCTGTGTCAGCTATATTCCTCCGTCTTACCCTATTGACGTATGAAAAGCCATATTGATGCATTAAATGACATGAGCTCAAATTGTAATGAATCGGATATAATTTGCGCTTTAGGAGACTTTAATTTGAGTCAGATTGCGTGGAATTGGATGGAGAAGGAGAACTGTTTACTACCTGCGAATGTAACTTCGGATTTAGAGGCTTACTTTATGGATTCAGTCCTATCGCTTAATTTAGTTCAAATTAATAATGCCACAAATTTTTTAAGTAGATTTCTAGATTAATTTTTATTGATAATAATCTACATGCGGTAGTCTCAGAAGTAGACCCTTTAGCTCGCACTGATTTACATCATAAACCAGTATGTAGGGATTTCAATATTTATACCTTTGCACCGATTAACAATGAAAATCACAATTGTAATTCTTTAAAATTTAATTTTTATAGAGCGGATTTTACTTGTATGAATAATTATTTAGGAGAAATTAATTGGTCCAATATTTTCCGCACGTTAGATTTATCAGGTAGCATTTTAAAATTTTTAGACATACTCTATGAAGCTTGTGATGCTTTTGTTCCTAGGGTTAAGCAATTCAATCAGAGACATTCTAAGTGGTTCTCTAAAGGTTTGATAAGGCTACAAAATGCCAAAAACAAGGCACACAGAAAGTATAAAACGAATAATGTGAAAGCAGATTATATGAATTTCAAGCGGTTGCGTAGAGAAATTGAATTCCTTCATCGTTTTCTTTTTAAACAATACATAAATTCCATGGAATCCAGTATAAAGCAGAATAGCAAGGTATTCTGGTCGTTTCTCAATAGTAAAAAATCAACAATAGGTTTCCCTAGGATAATGCATTATAATGACGTTGTTGCCTCGGACACACAATCCACATGTGATCTCTTTTTGCACGTTTCTTTGAAAATGTATTTGATAACTCAGTGGAAATCCTAAATTCTTCCAGCTGTAATATCAATTCGACATTGCACTTGGGATCATTAGTTGTAGACGATGATGATGTAGTACGTTGCATATTAGAGCTGGATGACTAGTACTGTTCTGACTCCTTCTCAATCTGCCCTATTCTGTTGAAAAAGTGCTGTCATTCCTTATTATTTCCATTGCGTTACATTTTGAATTTATCTTTATCGACTGGCAATTTTCCTGAATGCTTAAAATGCTTCTATATAACTCCAATCTTTAAATCTGTTGATAAGCATTATGTTAAGAATTATAGAGCAATTACTAAATTATGCATTATTCCTAAACTTTTTGATCCCGTAGTCAAATATAACATTTTTCGTCTTATAAGAAATTTAATATCCGAACACCAGCATGGCTTTACGAATAAAAGATCTACCATAACTAATTTAATAAGTTTCACTAACTTCACTTTAAACTCAATAGAAAATGGTACCCAAGTTGATGCAGTGGAAGCTGATTTCTCGAAGGCATTCGATAGAGTCAACCATATGATATTAATAAAAAAAACTACAGGCTCTAGGTGTTCACTCTACGCTCTTAGAGTGGTTTTAATCCTTTTTAAAAAACCGCAAATTAATAGTGAGAATAGATGGAAATTTTTCATATGTTATAGGACCTAATTCAGGTTACCTCAAGGTAACCATTTGGGTCCAATTATATTCCTTGTATGTATCAATGATTTTCTCAAAAGCTTCTCTGTCTGCAAATATCTTCTATATGCAGATGATATAAAATTGTTTGCTCAAATTAGAAACGGATTCGGAATCATTTCAATCTGAATTAAATAGCCTTTCTAAGTGGTGTAAGGAAAATTATTTTAGCCTAAATGCTGCCAAATGCAAAGTTATGTCATTTGGTCGTTCATGTCAGCCTCTGCTGATTAAATACGATATAGATGGCAATGAGGCTATGAGGGTCTTTGAGGTGCTGGATTTGGGAGTAATATTTAATAAAGAACTTACTTTTCGTAAGCATTACACCTGTAGAAATCTTGGTTTTCTAGGTCGTAACTCTTAGGACTTTACGGACCTGTTCACCTTTAAATCTTTGTACATTGCCTCGATGCATTCTGTGTTAGTATATGCATCCCCAGTCTTGTATTCCAATATGTAATCTTATGACTCAAGGCTGCAGTCTATTCAAAGGAAGTTCACAAAATATGTTTTTTAACAAAATCCCGTGGCAAGGACTTTATGCGCATTATCAAGCCAGGTGCCTATTTATGATTTTCTGTATTTGATTAATGTATATGCACCGAAAAGAAATATCCGTTCTCGGCAACTGCTTTATATCCCACAACATAAAACCAATTATGGCTTCAGGGAGCCAGTTACGAGGTCAATGATTAAATTCAACACGAGTCCTTAGATCTCAATAACAATAGAGTTATTTTTAAATCAAAACTTAAGGAACTTCTAAGATTAAAGTTTGTAATTTAATTCACATAATACATGCGTTAGAATTATTCTTTGTACCTTATTTAATCTGAATTGTTCAATAAGGTTGAAATTGTGTTCTACCTAGTCTGTAAGAGAGATTCCTCTGTAGACCGTAATAATAAATAAATAAATAAAAACAAATTTGTTGGCAGTAAAGCAACAAAACTATGCACAATATAAACAATGCAATTTCTTCGTTTAATTCATATGCTCTGCAAAATATGCAAATATGTTTAAATATGCAAATTATATGAATTCGCAACATGCATAGACATCATAATTAATAAAATTTCACAATATATGCCATTGTTGACATTTCAGAACTCACTTTTCCAACACAAATAATTTAGAATAATTTGCATATTTCTTGCAAATTATTCATGCTGCAAATTCACAAATAGTAAATAAAAAATACATTGACTTGCCTGGATAATTAATTCATAATTTGTTGCGAAAAACACAAAAACAACACGGCACTACGCGCTCAAAAGCCGCGATCGCGACTGTCAAATTGACTCGATGAAAGGTGAATTTGGTCAATTCGAGCTCGCGCAATCTGTTGGTAGTGCTTAAAAAGTGCAAAATTCACCAGATAAGCAAATATCGCGAAAAATTAGAAAATTAATTCCCATAATGAGTGAGAAAGAGAAAGATGTGGGAACGAAACAGAGAAAATTTGAGAGAAAATTTACGTTCCACATCGAAAAAGTCATGATATGGCAGGGCGCCGTCATATTGAGAATTTTTAGAAAAATTACAATATTTAAATAAGTAAAAGAGGAGAATTCGTGGATAATGCAAAACAAATTAATTGAGATAATTTGGCATATGTGAACATAATTTTACAATTTAGCCAAGCACGAAAAATATGCTAAATTTGCAATTTTCTTGTGGAATGTATGGCAAAATGGCTGCTCAGAACCTATAAAAAGGAGATGTTCCCTAAAGAAACTCTCATTAGTTTGACAGCGATCATAGATCACAAAATGCATAAAATCAAGTGGTAAAAATAAAAAAGCGGAAATCAAAAGTAGGATAAACGTACCAAGGTACTTTATTTTACATACGTGGTGCGTGGTTAAATAAGTGGTGTCATCAAAAAAATATGATTTATGGGGCAAGGATTCGTTTTGTAAAAGTGTTAAAATAAGTATTGGGAATTAAATTTGTAGAGTTTTTTAATTTATTGGCGGCAGAAATTTAAAATTACATTTCTTCACATAACCATTAAATACATACAAGCACAGCATATTAATGATACATGTGGAGAAACACATTAATTAAGTTAAGAATAAGTGTGTTAAATTTAAAGTAAATCTGAGGCATAAGGTTAAATAAAGGGTTTTTCATTAAGAGCGCTCGAACTTTGAAATGAAATAAAACAACCTGTTTAAGTGATATTACCACAATTTTTATTACATTTTAAAGATTATTTAATGACATTATGTGTGAAAAATAATATCAGCCAAATGGCCACCACGACTCCGCTGTAGATGGTGTATTCTGGTGGACCAATTTTGGAGAACGTCTTCGCATAAATGGGGCTCAATTTCACGAAGAACGCGAGTTATGTTGGCCTTTAGGGCAGCAATTGACTGTGGTTTATCTGCGTACACTAGAGATTTCACGTAGCCCCACAGAAAGTAATCGAGCGGTCTTAAGTCACACGATCTCGGCGGCCAGTTGATGTCGCCACCACGCGAGATGACGAAGCCCTCGAACTTCTGATTCAATAAATTTAATGTTTCCCGTGCTGTATGGCAAGTGGCGCCGTCCTGTTGGAACCACATGTTTGTGAGATCCACACCACCTACCCTAGGCCACAAAAAATTTGTTATCATCGTCCGAGATTGGTCACCATTGACAGTGAGCGCGGCTCCTTGCGCATCTTCGAAGAAATAAGGGCCCATAATACCGCCGGACCAAAATCCACACTAAACAGTTACTTTTTCGGAGTGTAAAGGCACCTGATGAATCTCCCGCGGATTTTCATCGCACCAAATCCGGCAATTTTGTTTGTTAACAAAGCCGCTTAACCAGAAATGAGCCTCATCAGTGAAGATGATTTTTTTTGCAAAAGCAGGATCAGCTGCCAGATGCTCTAACGCCCAATCAGCGAATACACGGCGCTGCCTGTGGTCATTCGGTTTTAGCTCTTGAGTTAATTGAACTTTATATGGATGAAAACCCAAATCTCGGCGCAAAATCCGCCATGTTGATGTCGCAGAAAGACCCAGTTCTTGCGCACGACGCGGAATGGACTGTCTGGGGTTTTCTCGCACACTGTCTCGAACGGCAACAATATTCTCCAACGATCTTGCGTTTCTTTCACGTACAGGAACTGCTTCATGGATCACCGACCCGATTGACTCAAATTTTTTTATCAAACGACGGATCGTGGACTCTGCAGGACGGCCATGAACGCGATAAATTGGACGCCACGCACGGAACGTTAGGCGAATAGAGCACTGGCTTTAATAATAAATTTTAACAATTTCTACGCCTTGTTGAAGCGTGTAGTGTTCCATGATGAAATGCCACGACTAAATATGTATTCATGCCAAATTTGACAGCTATCGCATTACCAAGATGGCCGCTATGCGCTCTCAAAGTTCGAGCGTCCCTATTGAAAACCCCTTTATATGTCACAATACGGCATATTAACAGTACATGCACTCAGATATTAACTTAAGGTAACCTAAGTATAGTGAATTCAAGAAAAAACCGCAGAATTCAATATTAGGGCATACACAGCATAAGCCATTATATTATCAATATATGCTAACGTTGATGTAATTACGGAATTTATCTAAGCAATAAAGTAGTGGTGAACAAAAGCACGCATTTCTTCTGATTTTAATATACCGCTACACTAACCTAACTAAAATGCCGTAATATAACTGCAGTTCTCAATTGCCGCTACTTTACAAAACATAGCTTTTGTTGATATTTTAAAGTGAAGCAAACGTGGAATACTTGGAATACTTAAGCACAATTATTCCTGGTTTTCGCAAGTTGGAGCAATAAATGTAAGAAAATATCTAAACGATTATTTCAAAGAAAATTCTACAGAATATTCGTACATATTTGCGAGTCATGCGGGCCGGCTTTAGTGTAAAACAAATAATTTTATTATAGGACGGGAGTTCTCTGATATATTCTAGAGTTAATTTACAAAAGAGAATAGTGGTTATTGAATGGATGTGGTGCCGAATAGAACAACCAAATGGTGTCGAATATACGGACTACTGTTTAGACCTTATAGACTTCCCATTTGCTTCTTGATGATAAACCGGTTAGGCTAACCGTCGAGACATTTGGTAAATAAGATATGGACAAGATATGGAAGCTCAAGTTTACTGCTGGTAAAAGCTAGTACGCTGATGAAATGAAGTTCTATTTCCTATCTATAACTATACGTCTTTAGCCGCTGTGAACAGCAATATGTTTCTCTTGTTTTCCTCCAAAATTTAATAAGTCTACATACAGGTGGTCTTCAGTCCAGCGCTAGAACTGTTGCCTTGAATTTGTTCATCACATTTCCTTGCCATGACTTAAACGCGTTGTTTTGGTATAGTAGCAAATAAGTATATTGAGAAATTGAGAATGATAATCATTCGCCAAAAAGAGCCGACAAAGCCCCCAACCCCTATTTGATAACCTAGGTAACGGTAACAAGTTCATTAGATTATTATATTTACTGATCAATAGAAAATTCACACTAAATAAATAGAAAAAAAATATTCTGATAGGTATGTAAAACTATACTTCAAATATTTTCTGCCTAAGCCATCATAGATTGGTCAAATTACGCAGAAAAACACACTACAAAGCTTCAAATCCACCAAAACAATACAATGAAAATATTTGTGAATCTCTCCTAGAATTTTTCCATTGAACATTTGCTCGAAACAACAGTAAAAGGATTAATTGAAAGTAATTTAATACAATTTAATGATAGCTGCAGATATTCTACTAATACCATACGGATAAGTTTATCATCACAAAAACACATAGCACACTGATAAGTATATATATAACTAATTTTAGTACCTTAGCAGTAATATAATGAGCATTTTTTACAGTATCCAATCTGTGTGGTTACAACCATTGTAGAATATTGTTCTGTCTACCAGTTTTAAAGCCAGGAAAGAGAATATATTTAATGGATCAGTAAGCTGAAGGTACGATGGCAATATCTAGGTCACAACTCGTACGACACCTGCATTGAAGGTCTAAATACTTCAGTTGAAACCCATTCTTTTATACCAAAATTACAATGGCGAGTACGGCGGCTTTCGACAGTAGTCGTAAATAAAAAATCGCCCTTGTTAGTCCTGTCAGAGACAGAGTTTTATATTCAGAGAGTTCAAAAGATAAGTAGAATAGAGTAGGTATCGCCATCTATTCCTCGAGTTGAACCGACCAATGTTTGTCCTTCGCACTTTCCCCTCCACCGAAAGTAGTAATGTTTAGGAACAAAGAAAGAAACACAGAAAAGGTTGCATTTTGGATAGAGAGTATAATTTTATGTTTTTTGGTTGCTTTTTAAAACAAAAAAATAGTTTCCGACATTTCGGCTTTGTTAAGCTAACCATCTTTCTATTCAGGTATTCCTCAGGGATCAATACTTGGCCCTTTACTTTTTTTTTCATATATATAAATGGCTTAAATGAGGTTCCAAGATTCTGCTCTGTTAAATTGTACGCTGATGATGTCCAGTTACTTTTACCAATACGAATTAGTGAATTTAATGTAGACATTGGTAGGATTAATAGTAACCTTGTCCAAATCGTTGAATGGGCCAAGAAAAATCCTTGCAAGACTCAAACAAAAAAACTTATGTCATTAACTTGATTTTTCCAGCATTGATCTTTGATGGTACGCCCGTGCCATATTCTGAATTGGTACGAAATCTTGGAATAGATGTTAAGCTTTTGTTGGGGCAGTCAGTTGTGAGTAAAGTTTACAATGGATTGAGAGGCTTGTATGTTCATTCTACTTATATTCCCAAAGAGACACACCTCCATCTTGTTAAAGCCTTACTTATCCCAATAATTACGTACACAGCAGAAGTTGTTTATACGAACTCTACTAGTACTTGTCGTGTTAAGCTCAATATAGCTATGTAAAACCTGCCAATTGAGACACTGCCTAATCGAACCACCTGCACAATTGGATCACACTACCGACACACAAAGAGTTTCTGGAACAATCTTCACTCTGTAATTGGGGCACTTGTGTAATTGGACCGTGGACCACATATTTATTCATAATTTTGATCTTTTTGATCCTTACCAATCGAACCAGACATAAAGGAAAATCGCAAAATAAAGGAAATATGCATAATATTGACATAATGTCTGTATCTACTTACAATATGAAACAAAATAGAATGGCTGTTTTCTGTAAAATTCCTGTACATTTTTAGAACAAGATGCATACATTAGAGGAAGGGAGATTGTATGATAAAGCAAAGTTTTACCTAGATCGAAGTTATTTTCATTCAATTAGCTGAATTCGACTATTGTTATGCCATTTTGCTTCATTCTAAGATCCACAAGCACACGCTTTGCATTTGCTGCAATACATAATTAACATGTCGCAAACTTGCGCTAATCCATAAATATGCATGCGTGTTTCTACTGCATACATATCTGCAGGACCACGAATCGTTCTCAAACATTTTTGTAGGTTTTTGTGTGAATCCCCGAAATTTAATTCCTATGAATATGAGTCATTTGATAAATAGATACGCATAACACTTTTCATGAGTTAAGTTACTGTAAGTAAGGAACTCATTTTGTGTGATCTTACTCAGGATTAAGCATACAATTTTTCATCACTGCAGTGGAATTAATAATTTATGAAATTAAGTGTTTTTGAATAAAAATAAACAAGCTACTTACAAGGACCCGTTAATTAACTAGAAAAGTCAACCTGAGAATTTATTTTCAATTATGTAGGCTTTTTCAAATGGGAACTCAAAATAATGCTGTGTAAATTTGAAGGAAAAAAAAACATAACCAATCTAATATCTTTTAAAAATAGAAAAAAAAATACAAGAAATCCGACGTTAGTAAAAAATTAGAAGTCATAAAAGCGTTTGAAAAAGATAGGCTTAGTCAGAGGAAGATTGCTGAAAAATTTGAAATAAGCAAAAGCCAAGTGGAACGAATTTAAAAAAAATAAAAATGAAATAAAAAAGTCGCCTGAGAGATTTGAACCAACTGGAAAAAAAACGCTTAAAATTAATCGTCCCGTATACAAAACTGGTTTGTGAAAGCTTGTGGAAAAATTACAGTCATTCCGCAAACGTTACAACATTACTTTCTGTGTGCTATCAGGAGAGAGAGCATATATGAGCCGTTTATTTTAAAAGTGGCGTAAGTCCATTTTACCTTAATAGTTACATTTTTACATGATCTTTTCATTCTGAAGTAACTTGTTACTAATTTATTTAAAATCATTAAGATTTTGAAACATGATAATATGCTGAGTTAATGAAGTGATGAAAAAGTTTATTTTGAAAGTGGCGTAAGTCCCATTGTGAGAGTTTCAAATGGATATTCAAAATATTTTATGAGATCACAGTTTTATGTTTAATTATCAAAGTAGCAGTTGAATTACCAATGTACAATGAATTTTTTTATATACAATTTAATATCAAATTTCACCTTCGATCAGCAGCAAAAAGATACTTGCCAAAAATGTCATATTGTAAACATATTAAAATTATGGCAATATGAAATACGTTTTGAATATATTAAAATATTTGACAAAACATTAGGTTTTTCGTTTAAATCACTTCGGGAAAAGCAATTATGTGCTAGTGGGAAAGCAAATAAATTTTTTTCACTGTGATAAGGATGATGGAAATTGAGACGAACAAATTTGTGACAATTGTTGTCAAAGGAGGCATTCAACCAATTGATAGATAATTCGGCCATACCTTGTTAACCTTTGTATCATGATTTCAATGAACGTATAACATTATACATGAACGCAACCCAAAATCATAATTTTACTAAACCCACCCTATACGTGCTACAAATTTCAATTTCCATTTAAGTTCAACGACAACGTCGAACAATGTCGTAAACATTGTATTTTATACCATATACCGCCATATTAATAGCGTTTCTTACAGCGTTTTTGTCGTGTCGCTCACATTGTGTTTTAGCCTGAACCATCACAATTGAAACGGTTGTGAAAATATACCATTGGAAATTTTCAACAAGCATTTATCTAACAAATTTCACAGAAATCATTATGGGGTGTAGATATTTGTATCATTCAATTGTTATAGGGTGAGACATGAGGAAAAATTCTTGTAATTCTTTGTAACATTTTAGAGGGGGGTGTTAGGAAAAATATACATATGTTGATAATCCCACTCAACCAAAATTATTCAATTAAATTCCGTAATAAAATAGATCGTCTGAAGATATAAAAGAAAATAAACCCGTCTACAACTTTTTACACTAATTCGTAAAACTTCGTATTATACCGAATTTATTTTTAGATATATTTATTTTTAACACATTATCTGTCATGATCACCAGATCGGTTTGTTCAAGAATTGTTAATCATTTACAAAAAAAAACAAAAAAAAACTCAAATTTCTTCTTCTGATTAAAGAAAGCAATAAGAACATCCTTAGCCAATAATTCCGTCATCACAGTCAATTGAAAACATTCAAAATTGCATTCGGTCGCTATTAAGACCAAGTTTAACGCCTAAATGAGGTTTTGAGTGACACGACGCTTCGAGTTCAGAACTAATCACATTTTCTTCTCTTCATTTTTATTTTAATTAAGGGAACAGCATACGGAGGAAGGCTTATGATCAGCACCGCCTTGGTCATATTTTTGTCGTACGGGCGAGAAAAAGTCTTATGTTCTCTTCACACCATAAATTTTATTCCGTTGAGGAGGTTAATATATGACCTCGTTTGTAAATGAGAGGAAATGAGTTTCGACAGCTACCCGTGCCCAAGTAATTGCCTGCGAATTTTTTAGTGTTGATTGTTTATGACAAGAGAAGAAAATTTAATTTTCCGATAGTATCATGGAATTAATTTGATGAGATTTTACATGATATTGTCATAATCAGTTTTTATATAAAATTAAGGAGACTAACAGATTAGTAATTGAAAAGAATTTGTTAAGTAATTAGGATAAGGATATAATTTGAAGATGATAAAAATTCATTTATCCTATCTCGTTCTTATTTTACACTGAACAATGTACTGAATTTTATCTAAAGTTAATTTTTGAACAGAAATACCAAATCGAGAATTCTCTTAATGCTGTTAGATTGGTTATTGCATTAAGATAAGCCGTAAAAGGACATAGTATTTTGATGACCAGGACGAGTCATAATTCCCAAGATACGCATGCAGTTATTTATATTATTATATAGGTGAACAGTTTCAAGACAGCACATTAAAATTGCCCACAACCCTTGTTTTCAAGTTAAATGAATTGAAGAGAGGTTAAGACCTCGGGCGAAATCCCTGGAACGCAGGCAACAACGAGGCCCATTGCTCACCCACCAGAACTTGGAGATACCGCCCATAGGTCCCAACCGGCGCTTTTATGAAGTACAATATTGGCTCCCAACACTCCCTGCCGGCCTAATGCAGTTCGTCCAGGTGGTGTGAGCCAAGAAATCTGTATCTCTTTCCTGAGAAAGCCGGACGATATTAAAGAAAGTGAGTTACCGTTACGGGCTCCTCTCCACATCCTCTGTGATAGAGGATCTTCAACCAGCCCCATCCTGTATAAGTATAAGTGACCCCTGCAAAAAGAGTGCCTAATGAGAAATAACACCAGAGTTCTCAGGAGTAGCTTGTTTAGTCCCAATAGCTTATTCGTTAGGTTTGGGATAGGTCTACCCGACAGTTTCTTTGTAGTTCGACCCGAAGGGTCATCCAACCAACCAAAGACGACTGTGCTGGTGGTCGGCCTAAATCGAAATATTAACGAGCAAGGTATTTTGGTGCGATCCCGATCGTGGATGAGAATGCTTCCGAGACTACACCAAAAGGAGCAAGCCCGTCCACCTTTTCATTTCCGCCGATATCACTGTGACCTAGCACCCAAAGAACAAGTACCTACCCTGTTATTCCGGGAGAGGGAATTCAGAGACGTTTTACACTCCAAACCTATTTTGGAGGTTGTAAAGGGTTTTGACAAGGCCATGACAGCAGATGGCAATCTCCTTATTCTTCGTAGATGGTAAAAATAAAATGGTATAAAAATGACGCAGACAATTGAAAAATTAAAGTCGTAACTTAACAGTTATGAAATTACTTACATAAAAAAAATTTAAAGTATTAGTTTCTATTTGGATTTTTAATGTTCTTACGATTTTCCACATTCTTTTCCTTATGTATTATGTTATACACATATTTATGAGGCTCCGTTGTACATCGATATATCAATAACTTATTACAACATTAAAGGCCCACTTTCATGCAATACAAAAAATTCAAAATTTAACTTCAACTTACCTTTCAATGAGCAATCAAAATATACATCCTCGAATGTCTAATTAAAAGTTTTCTGGTACATAAATATTTAGTCATATACAAAAAAGTTTAACAGTTCCACATAATCTTCAAAACAGACCAAAATGGGCTAGTCTAACACTCTTGCTATTTAGCAAGCTAATTACAGCACTAATTACTTATCACCTAAATTATTAGGCATTACATACCGATGTTACCGACTGTATTCGCTCGGCTACAAAGGAACACACACCAAGTCACCAACACCGATTAAACATCATTGAGTAAAGCTTTAGTAGGCCCCAAACCTCAACCCCCATGTAATACCAATGAACAAGTGTCAATAGCCCTCCCCAAAGCCTATACCGACTGCGACTGGTAAAATAGTCTTCCTGATAGATGTTGTCTGTAGGGAAAAGCATCATTTATGCTAACCCTATAAATGTTGGCGTGTTTTATATGATCCCCGCTGTCATCGCTGGATATCATCACTTCAGCATTCACTCCAAGCATAAAATTTTGGTATACCATTTCGTAAGTGTATTGTGGGCGCATCCATTCTAAGTGGGGCGATGGGGTATACAGGATTCAGGATATCACCATCAAAAGTTTCTCGCTATATAAACACAAATCGCTTATCGCGTGTATACAGTGTATATTGCCAGCTCCGCCCTCATCTGAATAAACGAATCTATTGTTTGCGGTTGTCATAGATACTCCCCACTATGGCATATCTAGTCCAGAAATTGTTCAAGCCACAAGCAAGTCAATCGACATACCAAAATAATTTCTTCCAGTGAATGAAGTGAAACCAGGTATTGACTTGATTCTAGAATTGTGTGATGATTCCTTCAGTTCTTCCGCAGAAGTTTTAGAAAAGCTCTAGAACTTCCGAGAGGAAGAACTGTCGCCATTTTTATTTCAAATTAATTCAGAAAATTTGTCCGATGGAAACATTTTTTGTTTGATTTTTTTTTTTAATTCACATATTGGCTGGCTTTATAAAAACAGTTTTTCCAAAATTAACAGCAATTTTTCTTCAAGGCCATGAATACTAAATCACACGATTACTTTGAAAAGAGCGTATCTAAAAAAAAAAATTGCGGTATAATTATAATGTAACATTGTAACGTCAGGTTGTGAATTGCAAAGAGTAATCAGGAGAATGTCCAAGATTTGTAATCCCACGACGTTGAAAAGGAAATGAGAACGCCGTGAATGTTCTTATTTGAATTCAATATTTATTTATCCCTCCTATTCTGTTTTACAAGAGTTGTCCTACTGTAATGCTTATTAACTATACAGGGTCCGATATTATTTATTTACACATATATTATAGTTCATTCGATTATTGTATAGTATGTTGGACATTGGCATGTCTCAAAACCCTCGAGAATACTTCACAAGCCATGAAACAGACTCCCTCCCTACCACATGCGAGGCCCAACGGAGTCCTTACATTCTAAAATATTTGCTGTGCTCTTATGTAAAACTGACAAAAGTTTGATTTGAATAGCTCCTCCGCTCTTAACTACTATTCATACAGAAAAATGGTGTTCTGATAATCTTAAGCTTGCTTTCTTATCTTCCGAACGGTAATAAAATGTTCATACCTTTCCTAACAAAATTATTTTAAAAAATTTATCTTAACCAAATGACTACGATTCTTCGAACAAAAATTCTCAGCTGAGTAATCATTGTAATGTCGCTGTGCCGTCATGGGATGCCGTACGCTGATGAAATCGAATGTAGCTGCCTACAGATTCGGACTCCGGCTGCACATATACACATGCAATTATTACTCAGCTGAGAGTTAGTAAGCGTAAAATGGTACGGTTAGTTTGTAATCAAAGCTATTTTATCATTTTGTTAAGTAAGGTATATAAGAAGTGTAGCCTTTGGGAAGATAAGGAATGAAGCTGTAAATAACTAGAAGACTATTTTCCTGTATTGAGAGTAGCTTAGGCTCTATTTCATATATAAAGCCAATCTTTAGCACTTTTCCATAAGTATCAGTATAGAACATTTTAGAAAACGGACTTCGAACGCACACATATAGATTTCTGTTTCATGGCTTGGGAAGTATTCTCGAGGGTTTTGCATGTCTACGTCATACCACGCCAGAAGCGAGAATTCGTCGTAGTGTTCAGCACGAGTGTAATGTGCAAAGTCGGGCTACATAAGAGGCAAGAATACTTCGTGGCCTTAGCACGAGGGTTAGGACAGGAAAAACGTATAGCATCAGATCACACAAGAAGCGAGAATACGTACTCGTTGTACTAGTAGACGGAGAGATGTGTACGGTCGAGTTGGTGAGCGGCAATTGACGAATTCTGCATTGATCGATGGCTTATTTATAAACTCCCTCAGCGGTGGTACTGTGGCGATGCTTCTCTGTCGGTTCTCCCATTTCCAAACTCTTGTACAACACTGTGTAAACCGGGTTACACACTTTACGAAAATCACCGCTAGCGTGATACCTTGTCGAACGTAGAAAGCCGTAGCTATGCAGGTTTTGATTTTTTATAACGAATGTAGAAAAAACAATTTGATTTTCAGTCCTCTCTGAGAGCACATCTCAGATTAAGACAAAAAAGAAAATAAAAAGATAGTCAAGGAAAAAAATATATATCTTGGACAATTGAGACAAAGCAACAAAGGACTTTTTAATTTTTTATGTTCCCATATGCCTCTTAATTTTTCAGAATCGTCTCAAGATTGAACATGATCCACACTCCGGGAATAAGTTAAAGGAGTACGTTTAATAAGCAGGACCTGCCGCTGATACCGAACTCCGAAGGCGCAAGCAACTTCGTCCTTCTAGATATCGCTGTATTATCGTAGTGACGAACTCTTTTGCTATAACCGCTCTCAGATTGGTTGCACTTAGTGAATTATTCCAGCGACTGCAAGGTCATCTACACTGGTTCTAACTTCGATTTCCTCGGGTGCAATATCGAACGTTAAGTGACTGAGAAGCGGATCTTTTCCAAGCAAGTCTTGTAGAGCGCGATCTGTAGCCATGCAAAGAGCATCGTGGTCTTTTAGAGACTCTTCAGATTCGTTGATCCCATCTCGATCGGTGGACTTGCACTAATCATCTCTGTGATCTGAACATATTGAACATTATTTTTCAGTCATATTTAAAGTTGGTAGTCTTTGAAATTGAGTTGGAGACCGGCCCACAGTGATCTGAAAATAACGACACTTCCCTAGTACCAGGGCCCGTATTCTGTATTCTCACTCACTTATGACTGTATGAGAGAAGTCACTCACTTCGATCTCACTCACCCGCCATTTAGGTATTCTAGAAAACAAATGGAATGAGATGTACACTGTTAAATAAAATAATACACCACATTCGTTGTAAATATGTTTGATGTGACTTTATACTAGCTATAGAGCCTAATTTACTATCAATACAGGAAAATAGTCTTCTAGTAATTTACAACTTATTTCCTTCCCTTCCCAAAGGCTAAACTTGCTATATTCCTTACTTAACAAAATAATAAAATAGTTTCGATTACAAAATAACCTTACCATTTTACGTTGACTAACTCTCAGATGAGTAATAATTGCATGGCAGCTACAGTCGATGTCATTAGCCCAAGGCATGCCATGACGGCACAGCGACATATACAATGATTACCCAGATGAGAGTTTTTGTTTGAGGAATCGTAGTCATTTAGTTCAGATAAATTTTTTTACATAATTTTGTTAGGAAAGGTATAAAAGATAAAAGATAAGAAAGCAAGCTTAAGATTATCAGAACACCGTTTTTCTATATGAATAGTAGTTTAGGGTGGAGGATCTATTCAAATCCAACATAAATGGCCATGTCGAGTACCGTATACCCAGTAGTAATATCTCACTCACTTTCCCATAGAAATCTCACTCAGTTACCTTCCAGAATAAAGAAACAAGTATCATCGCGTGAGTGAGTGAGGGAGTTGAGTGAGTGAGAATGCAGAATAGGGGCCTAGGTCATATTGTCATAGGGACAATAGGATCACACCTAATCTCCTGAATCCACCAGGGACACCTAAACCGAAGGTTTGACAACTCCTTTCCGCTGTCATACCGAAAGTCCTTTAGTATTCATCCTCGTTGCCAACTGTCATAGGGACAGTCAGCATAATCTAAATTAATAAACCATACAGGATAATTATCTACTTACCACAAGGGAGGATCGTCAACAATCTGGAACAGCTCGAGATTGAAGATTCCCTCTATAGTCTAGCTCATTGCTGGTCTCTGGAATTGGCAAAAACCAACTACACGTAAGATTTAAGAATTATCATCTAGCTTATCAAATTGATAACAATCAGTATCAACATCTACTAGCTGCCTTATACCTAACGTTTCAGTTTCATCGATCCACTTATCCCATTGATGACAATTAGTGAGTACAAGACACGATCCCACACACAAGATTGAATAATCAGTAACTAACTGATTACCTAAACTACTAGTAACGGCTACTAAATTTAGGCTACAATTGGCTGTATGGCTCGGCTGTGTGGTTCTCTGGTATGGAATAAAAGCTCTTGTCGGTGCCGCAGTCGATTGTAGTTTGTTTACACTTGATTAAATCTAACTTATACGTTTGACAGACTAACTTATTTATAACTTAGCTATCCTCTATGAGAATTTTTTTCCAGTCCGGTTTGGTAGAAGGGGATACCATCCTGGGTGACCATAAAAAAAGTCTTCATGCTCCTGAAGGTTTATAATGCAGGCCGACAGGTACTCATTTGCTGCATCCATATTTAGGTTATCTGCTGCCAGTTCTACCATTAACGGGTTAGAATGATGGTGAATTCTGCTGATGGTCTTCTGGGCTTGCCCGATGAGGAACTCGTCCAGAGGAGAAAATTTTCCGGCTTCTTTTGCTGCCTTGTATAGCTCCTTGTTGCTGAACATCCTGAAACGACTTTTAAAAAACTTACCAGGACATGCTCTTATAATTTTCCTCTCAAGGGTTAGTATTCTACCTAATGTTGTCTTGTTAATAGTGAACCAAATGGGGAATGCATCGGATATTACCGGTCTGATTAATTGCTTGTATAATAGGAACTAAACTTTACTGGACAGACCGGAACTTTTTCGCATGAGGGTGCTAACGAGATCATAGGCTACGTTGTCTTTCTTAACTGCCACTTCTACATGTTCCCTGAATTTGAAGATTTTATTGAATCTAACTCCAAGATAGTTTATCGAGTCTTTCGGTTTGATCTCGAAACTACTGAGGGTTAAGGAAGCTTTTTTGCAAAGTCTTGCGATTCTCACAGTTCTTGAATTGGATGCGGGCTGACGAAAGAGGATAAAGTCTGTTTTATCAAAGTTTATCTTGAATCCCCACCTATTGTAATAGTTTAACCAGGTTCATTAACTTTCTTTTGACACTAAGAATTGCATAATTTGGACTAGGGGCGGATGAATATGTGATAGAATCATCCGCGTAAAGTAGAGGGGTTGTTGTTGAGTCATTAGCTGGCTGATCTGATGTGAAGATGTTGAAGAGGAGCGGACTGAGAATGGAGCCTTGCAGTACTCCTGCCAAGATGGGATGTGGGGTTGAAGAAGTTCCATTTAGTTCAACGAAAAACTGTCTGTCAGATAAGAAATTGTAGACAAATCTTGCGATTTCTGGTGGGAATTGAAAGTAGATCATTTTATAAATAAGCCCTTTGATCCCCATTTTTTCAAATGCTTTGTTTATATCTAAACTACATGTCGCTGTGATAAGGCATTGGTTTAGACCCCTCATCAAGTCATTGTGCAGTTTGAGTAGTGCATGTGTGGTACAGTGACCTGGTTTAAAACCAAGTTGGTACTTGGGGATAATGTTCCTTTCTTCACTAAATGACAGAATGGCATCTTTCACGTGGTTTCGAGTTTTTTACTAATCATAGACAAAAGAGCAATTGGTCTGAAGTCTTTGATATTTGTGGCTTTGGATTTGTTTGGAACTGGAAAATTTTTTCAAGTTTTCCACTTGTGTCGGAAGTAACCATTGTTTAGGAAATTATTGAATACTGTTACTAGTACCACAAAGCCAATGAAGGAGAGTTTTTTTAGAAGAAAGTCTGAGGTATTATCAGATCCCGAGAACTTTTTGCTGTTGCAAGTTCTTATGAGATATTTAGTGAATTGTGGTGTAACGAACAAATCCGTTGTTATGGTGGTTAGTTGGTGTGACGGGTTATCATCTGATAGACTAGGGGAGAGTATCCATCTTGATTTGAGGATTGTTGAGATCAAAGGAATTCATCAACTTCAGACTCGATAGGTATCTTGTAAGCTAAGTCAATAGAATTCTCTGTGAATTGCTCCGAGTATCCTGAGGCAAAACAATTCGCAATCTCGATCGGACTAGAAATTAGAAATTTGGGTTGGAATTATTTGCCTGTGTTCACTGTTCTGGCGAACCCTTATTTATACGGTCTGGAGCACTGTAATGCCATATGCAATAGCTGTGGTATGGCCTACCCCTCCATTTGGTATGTCGTCATTCCACGGTAAGTAAACATACATAATTGGGATGATCTACTCTATGTGGAAAAATTGTATGAATAATTGTGATCATACATTATATATATATACAAATAGTGAGGTCAGTTCATGAAAACGTGTATCTTGCTCTGAGCAATGCAGAGTACGATCAATATAGAGCTTACCATGTCTATGTGATCTCTCCACAACCCCAGTAGGCAGTAATGCCACTTGGATACAATTGGATCATTTTGGATACATTTACTTTAAATTTTTGTAATGGATACTTTGATATCCTTTTTTAGCGATGGATACATTCTTTTATTTTTAAATAATTTCTAAATATTTTTTCATGTTCTCAATTTGTAAAATAATATTTATAAAATTCTCATTTAACGAAAGTTTCAATAAGCTGTCTATTTTGAATCTGAAACACTTTCATTCGGGAAGCAATTTCTAATGAATGGCGTACGTTTTCTTTGAAAACAAATTTAAATTATAATGTCGCTATTGAAAAGGGCTAGAAAGACAATATTTTGCAAGTATTTTATGTTTTTTTAAACTGAACAGAACTTTAAGTTACTTGTGATTTGTTTTGTTATTAGGTATCTGTTAGTTCCTGGAGAAAGGCTATATTTATATATTTTATTTGTTATTTTAAAAACTTATAATAATTATAAAATTCAATACAGTAACCCGAATAGTGTTTTATTTCTATTGATTTTTTTCTAAATAAACTTATTTTTGCGATAAGGATCTTGGGCTTTTCTTTATAATTTTCCACAAAGTATCATTTGCATACATTCAAATTAGCAATGAAAATATTTGATACATTTTCCGAACTATTTTGGATACATACAATTTATTTTGAGTGGCAACACTGCCAGTAGGAAAGGCGATCATTCTACAAATAATCATAAAGCGCCTTTTTAGCATAAGGCAGCGATTACATTGCACGCGACTTGAAGGGCTATTAGGCGATTTCAACGATTCTAACCCGCCACGTCGAATTATATGAGGGTAGTGACACTACTCATATATTCCTCTGGATGCCATTCTTGGAAAAGCTTGTCGATTGAGTGGCCTTATTATAGCTAATGCACAGATATATGCAGGTCGGTCATCTTATAAGGCATGCATCACACTATTTGTCTGAATGGCGAAAAAGTAGTACACCTTAAGCTGGTTTATAGCTCAACAACTGAAGCTTTCATCGCAGCTTATAAGCGCTTTATGTATTTCTCGACTTGGACACTGTCCTAAAATTGAATGAAAATTTGAATCCTTATTAGCCACACATGGGACAAACTGGATTTTCATTTCTCCAAACGGTCCAAACGTTGGAGGTTTCTGGGAGGCCGGTGTTAAGGCCGTTAAACACCACTTGAAACGTGTCATTGATAATTCCATAATTTCTTTTGAGGAGTTTTATACACTCCTTACGTTAGTAGTAGCTTGTTTGAACTCCCGCCTGCTATATCCAATGAGTACCGATCCATCGGTATTTTTGAATGAGATCACCTCTATTATCTCCGACAGAGCCTAGTTTCTTATTTTTTAACTGAACATAGAATTCACTCTATTGCGAACTAGTTTTATCTGCAATAAATCTTAGCTGTTCAATATCAGTTGTGAAAATATGATTAAGCTAAGATGGATTAGTTCCATTAAAATATGTTTGTAGATGATTACGTAACTCTTAATTCAATATTTACTATAAGTAGCATAAATTATCAGCTAAATTTCAGAACTAGGATCATTAATATTTAAATCGCTATTATAATTACAGCACTTATCACTAATGAACTTAATTTTGTCTTCGGGATCAAATGAATTAATCACAAGTGCTGCTCCCACAGTAAAGCATGAATACTAAAACCGCAGTAAACCAAATTTAGTCACATATGCAGACTCTGGAGATTACTAATTGGCAGTACTATCCAGAACTATACAATTCGTAACTGATACTAATTTCCAGTGAAAAAATCTGTGCCATAAATACACACTGCTAAATTTAAGAATAACGTACTTAGTAAATTCTGTAACAAAAGAAATAAAAATATTATTCATCCCTGAAGAGATATTACGTAACTCCACTCTCGCCATTTCATTAAGCCTTACAAATCCTGAAACTCTGATAGAGATTAAAGACAAAGTATCTGGATCTCATTAAAAGTTCCTTTTCCCATAATTCAGAAAAGGCAAGTGACATCGTTGAGTGCCTCTATAAATGAATGGAACCAAAGTACGCTCATTGGTTAATGGACTCCAGCTATTTAATGTCGAAGTTAAATTGCTTTTCACGCTGCTGCTGCTGCACTGTCGTCGGACGATAGAAGTCCAAAATAGTTTTTCATTTTTCCAACTTACCGAAGAGTTTCTCCACCTAATCATGTCTCTGTAAAACTTTCGTCACGCAGTCATCTAATTCGTTGCCTTTCTCCACGGTGAATGGGAAGCAATAAAAATGAAAGCAACATCTTTTAATTACTCATCAGTAGCATCTTGTTTCCGAAAGATGTTTTTGATTTTCACGCCTTCATAATTAGCCACGAATTTGTTTCGTCTTTCGTTGTTTGAGAATTGTCTAAAGGGAAGATGAGTTTACTTTTAACTGCTATATCACAAGTGAATGCGGTGACAAATACACTTAATTAAAAATGAAAGCATAGAGTTACATGCGAAATAATAATTTAGTTATTTAGAATTCGTCAAAAAATTTACCAAAAACAGCTACTCCGAAAAGAAAAGTAAAAAATTTTACTGATTGGCATCACGCGATTGGGTACATTATGGACTGCTATAGGATTTTCAGTAATTATCTCATCTCATTTCCCCTTACCGCAGATGATAAAATCAAAGTGTATACTAAGCTTGCTCATTACACTTGCTCATTACATGTCTGTCCGCATGATAACTTAAGGATGGGTTGACATAATTTCATGAAAAAAAGAGGTTAACGTCATATATGACCTCAGTAGCTCCATGGTTGCCCTTGGACTTTCGCCTCATCATTACCTACCTAACCCTGCTTATTCAAAGTGTGCCAAATTATCAATAAGGATCAATAATAGCTAATATAAAAAAAAATTGTTGTAGAAGCAATGTGTCTAAATAGCCAGACTGAGTGCTAAGCATCACGTATCTGAACGGAAATTTATAAGTAAGTATGTCTCTTGATGGTAGAGTGTAATCGAAATGTAAATGCTGCATCCTGTCTCGGATTGGCCGTCAGTGATTCATATCATATCTGAACACAACCAAGTGACAAGAAAAACGCAGATGGTATTATCTTGGTTCGGCTCAGTGATGCAGTCAATCCTTTTCTTTGCAATTAATTTTGAAATAAAATACAAAAAAAAATTGTTAAGAGGAACGTCCTTCTGTGGGAAAATATGCAAGATAGATCGTTAGTAATGGTTTTTTACATTTCGCCAGAAAATAAAAGTGGTTCCAATAAATTCCATAAGTTTTTTTCATTTCGATGAACTGGTCTAAAAACATTTAGAACTGACCGTTTTTATAGTATTGTTGCGAGCTTCGTTTGCCTCTTGTACCACGTTGAATCCTGTATACTACGTGATTTATTCTAGTTACTACTGAATACGGTCCCTCCCAGTGTTGTTGTGAATTTGGAGAACGTCCCTTACGTCGGTTCGGGTTGTACAGCCAAACAAGATCACCTTCGCTAAATCCTGCTGAATTCGCACGTAAGTCATAGCGGGTCCTCATCCGATCAGTATTTGCCGCTAATTTTGTCCTCGTGGCTTCTTGTACATCAGCTCTCCTTTCCAATGTGGCTCTGACATTACACTTATACATTTCCTTTCTGCTGCTATGTGGCGGCCCTTTGTAAGAAGCACATACAGTGCATCTGCGACACCAGTTCTCCACATCCTCCCGCATATGTAGCCAATAAATCTTTTCTCGTATTTTAGAAATTGTTTTATTCACTCCCAAATGTTCTCCAGATGTTCCACGATGTATTTTACCTAGAACTTCGTTGACCTTTGATGCCGGCAAGACTATTTGCATTCGGAATGATTTACCGTTAGGTGCCTCCCATTTCCGTTTTAAAATACCGCATTCAACATGAAGAGAATTCCATTGAGCCCAGTAGCTTTTCAGATTTTCACTCATCCCTGAAATACCCTTCCATTCTGGGTTTTCTATATCTGCTTTCCAAGCAAGAATAGGCGATATGTCCGGATCTTCTCGTTGCGCTGTTCGCAAGTTCTCGATGTCCCAACCTGTTGATGGTTCCACAGTTACCAACTGTATAGTTGCTGTTGTTTCTTTTTCTTCCACCCGGCCGCAATGTTTGCATTCAAGTTTGCATGGACGTTGTACAAAGGTTCTGCATTTCCATGAATAAGTCCTTTCCTATGTTGCATCTCAAAGCCATAAGGTTGGAATCTAGTCGCTCCAAGAATAGCTTGCTCTCTAGTTCGCCAACTTGGGCATTCTTCTCTTTCGATTCCCTTCGACGGCGCTTCCTGCAGTCGCTTTGAAGGTGTCCCAATTTATTACAATCCCAGCATCGAAGAACACTACGTGAAGGGTTGCTCAGTGATAACTGCAATATGTTGCAAGTCTGCTGCCCAGCTCGATATCTTTGCAATTCCACTCTCCTCTCTTCATCTAGGGATTCCACTCGTCGGCGTTTTCTGCAGTCCCTTTGTAGGTGTCCCGGTCTATTACAATTCCAGCATTGCAGAATACCACGTGAAGGAGTGCTCTGTGATGGCTGCATTCTATTACAAGTACATTCGTTCACTGAAATTTCTCTTACTCGTACTGCACTCCGTGATGCTTGTCTGGCGGATTCACACTAATGCATAGGCTAGTGCTTCTGCTGTTGATTTCTTCCCTGCTATCCTTAATGCATGTTGTAAGTTTTGATCTGCAATAGCGTTCACAAATGCCTCCGTCGCCACTTCATTGAGAAAATCCGCATTTACGCTGGAGTATGAAAGATGCGCTAATCTTTCCACATCAGCCTGCAATTGTTGTAGTGATTCGCCATGATTTTGAATCCTGTTGCGTAACTGTAGGCGATATACTTGCTGCATGTGTTCATCTCCGTAACGTAATTCTATCGCCTGTACTAATGAAGAGTAATCACGTTGATTTTCAATCGGTACAGTTTGTAAGAGTTCTGACGCAGGAGCTCGAAGTGCTAACACCAGAGCCATAGCTTTGTCCTCATCATTCCATCCATTTACCTCTGAAGCTGCCTCAAATTGTCTCTTGAATATATGCCATGAATTTTGTCCATCAAATATTGGAGGTTTCATTCTACCTGCGCCAAATATTTCAGCTGCTACGTTTAGAGGCTGACGATGCCTTATTCTTTCCAGATCTGCTTTAACGTTTTCAAGTTGTTCAGTAAATTTTTGTTGTTCCTGCTCGATTTCTTCAATTTTCAAATTTTGTTCGTCTAATGAGTTTTTTAGAAGATTTTCCTGTTCCTCCAAACGAGTTTCTAGGCAATTCTCCAAAGAACTCTTTTGTTCGTCCAAGCGGGTTTCCATAGAATTCTTCTGCTCATCTAACCGGGATTCCAAAGAATTCTTTTGTTCCTCAAGAGCATTCTTTTGTTGCTCAAAAGCATCCTTTTGCTCGTCCAGACGGGTTTCCATAGATTTCTTTTGCTCATCTAAACGGGATTCCAGAGAATTCTTTTGTTCCTCTAGAGAATTATTTTGTTCCTCATTGGCATTCTTCTGTTCATCAAAACGAGCTTCCATAGATTTCTTTTGTTCCTCGAGAGAATTCTTTTGTTCCTCGAGAGAATTCTTTTGTTCATCAAAACGGGCTTCCATTTTGCTCATTAAAGCACTCAAAATCTGTTCCATTTTCATTGTAGGCTCTTCTTCAACTTCGGTTTCTTCCAAGTTATCTTCGAAAACAAATGTTTCAGGATTCTTTCCTTCCTCTATCAAAGCTTGTCTGAGTCGCTCGACTAGAACTTTCTTTGCACCTGTCGTTTGTAATGACCGGTTCCCTAACTCCACTTTCAAATCCTGCGTTCGAAGCTCCTCGAATTTTCGCCCCATTACTTTAGTAATTCACTTTAAGTTGAATGTAAATTATTTTCCAGAACTTTCAAAATTTAACACAATTTCACAAAATTAATCACACTTTGAATTTTAAAGTCAATTGCCACCACTTTATTTCGCGAATTTATTTCACTTCTGACACCAGTTGTTGCGAGCGTGGCTCTTGGTTCGTTATTTAAAACACAATATTAAGTATTTAATATACAAGTTCTTTATTTCACTCCAATCATACAAAATTTATAAACTTTCAATTAATCAATTCAACTCTAATTATCGCTAATACTGTACTTTCAATTATCGCAATCTAATTACAACACTTCCGCACGTTTATTACTTTCGCTTGTTAACACTGCAACGTCTAAGACAAGACTCTTATTCTGGCTATGACAACTGCTATATTTATACCCTAGAAACTCTCCACATTATTCTCGAGTATTCTATTTTCCAGAAGCTTCTTGACTGTTCTATTCATTCTATTCATTCTATTCCTGAACCTTCCTGTAGATACCATAATCAATTCTCCGAACCTAAAGTCGTTTACTTCCATTGCCAGTAGATGTCACCAGTTGTCTATTTCTATTGCACGTAACAGTATATATACATGCAAAAATATGCAAATTTGGAAATTTTTGTATAGTAACCCTACAAAGAACTGAACGATTTCGCCTATTTTCGAACTTAGATGTCTAATTGTTACGAACAAACCATATACAAAATTTTATACCTCTACCTACACGACTTCTGCCACAGTATACAAATAGATCATATTAATCAAAACTTTTGTACGGCAACACTACAAAGGAGTTACCAAATCGCACTCTTTAATAAGGGTCAGATAAATATTTCCCATACCATCGATCCCGTACTATCTATCGTTATCGATATATCGCATGAGAAAGAAAAAAGGATATGTCAGAACAGATTTTTTAATGTTTTATCCTTTCAGGAAAACCCTAAGGGTAGGCAACTTTCTTCTTTGAATCAGATTTTCTGCCGTTTTTACTAGATATGCTTAAAAAATTAAAAAACGCAAATAGGGTTGTACTTTAGGTTAAAAACAATCCCTTGCCATGTGCCTTGTCTCTTCCAGCAGCACCGTAATATGTATCATTGGATGGCTACTGCAGGCAGTGGTGGACACTCAGGGGGGGGGGGGGGGTCCTGGGGGTTATTTGAAAAAATATTTCTTTTATTTTACATTTTTTTCATTTTTATAATTCAAATTCAAAAAATTATACAAAATACTTTCATTCCAAAACTTAAAAAAATCAAAATTTATTTCATTTTCGACAAACACCACCCAAGCCATGAAACAGACTGCCTCGCTACCACATCAGAGCCCTTAGAACTTAGTCCTAACTCCTAACATTCTAAAATATATGCAAAGTTCTTAAGTAACTGACTACGTCCAAAGAAATACACTGCAGAAAGTGGGCTCACTAATATATAGCGTTCTCTTTCGTTCTAAGAACCAAGTACTAACTGAGAGAGAACTGTAAACAACAAATAAATAAGTGGGGTCGTCGAAATAAATGTTTTTAAATTAATTATTTGGGTTAGTTAGTGATAAAAAGTGTTTTACCAAAGGCAATATATCCATAGATACTAAACAGAAATTGAAAAGGTTTTATTAAAATCACTCTTCAACTTCCCGCCAATGGCTTTCTCAATGTTGGTACCGACATAAGAACTATTTTTGGCACACAAAATTGTTCCCGCATGAAATGCATATCAAGCAGGCCATATTATATATGGTACAGTCAAAACAGGAAATCCGTCAAAACCCAATTTTACTAAGAAATTCTAGTTCTAACAAAGCGCTCTCGGCAATTCTAGTTTTAACTAATAAAACTCAGTTAAAACTAGAATTAACGAGAGCAGCGCTTTGTTAGAACTAGAGTTTCCTAGTAAAATCGGGTTTTGACGGATTTTGTGTTTTGAATGTAACATATATACCAGTGTGTAAAAATGAGAAAAGTTTGGTTTGATTGACTCCTGCAGTTAACATTTGGTAAAAAAAGTATACTAATAAAATATATAAAAAAAAAACTTTTAAAATAAATAACTTTTGTAAATAAAATGCACTAAAAAGTAAAAACAAAATTGGCAGTCATAGGGACTGCCAATAGAAGTGAAAACTTAGAACTTTTAGTATTAAAATTTTAAATTTCATAATAAAGAGTTTTCCAATAAGAGGTGTTATTTTAATTAGCCCGCTTTTTCGGTAGATGTCTTTTGGAGCTGTCATTTTTTGACATTTGACAAGAAGAAACTACGCCATTAATAAAAATGGAACGATACACGATTCAACAACGCATTGAAATTATTAAAATTCACTATAAAAATGGTGAAAATGTGGCAGAGACGGTTCGTAAAACTCGAACATTTTTGGGTCGTCGTGAAGCACCTTATCGGACCGCAATACAGAAATCGGTAGAAAAATTCGAGCTGTCGGGACAAGTTAGTGATGTGAAGAATAAAACCCGTGCACGTCGCTCAAGAACAGCCGTGAATATTGCTGCTGTAGGCGAAAGTGTTGAAGAAAACCCAGGTTTGTCCATTCCTTTTGTAAATAAAATGCACTAAAAAGTAAAAAAAACATTGGCAGTCATAGGGACTGCCAATAGAAGTGAAAACTTAGAACTTTTAGTATTAAAATTTGAAATTTCATAATAAAGAGTTTTCCAATAAGAGGTGCTATTTTCTTTAGCCCGCTATTTCGGTAGATGTCACTTTTGGAGCTGTCATTTGTTGACATTTGACAAGTAGAAACTACGCCATTAATAAAAATGGAACGATACACGATTCAACAACGCATTGAAATTATTAAAATTCACTATAAAAATGGTGAAAATGTGGCAGAGACGGTTCGTAAAACTCGAACATTTTTGGGTCGTCGTGAAGCACCTTGTCGGACCGCAATACAGAAATTGGTAGAAAAATTCGAGCTGTTGGGACAAGTTAGTGATGTGAAGAATAAAACCCGTGCACGTCGCTCAAGAACAGCCGTGAATATTGCTGCTGTAGGCGAAAGTGTTGAAGAAAACCCAGGTTTGTCCATTCCTCGTCGTTCTTTGGAATTAGGCATTCCACAAACGTCATTACACCATATTTTGCATAAAGATTTGGGTCTTAAGGCTCAAGCCGGCCGATCATCAACAACGTCGAGTCTTTGCTGATTGGGTCCTTGAAATGCATGAAAATGATCCGGAATTCATCTTGAGTGATCAGGCCCATTTCCACCTCGATGGCTTCGTCAACAAGCTACATTGTCGCATCTGGGGCTCGGAAAACCCAAGAGTTATTGTTGAAAAGCCTCTCTATCCTCAACGTGTCTGTTTGGTGAGGTTTATGGTCCCGCAAGGTCATTGAACCTTACTTTTTCGAAAATGAGGCGGGAGCAAAAAAGATACAATAGACTTGTGGTAATTAAAGTAAGAAATGAAAATGTTTGATTGAAATTTATCTAAGTATCACGTAAAAACCGCATCGATCGTCGTTTTATATTTTTTAGTACTGAGTTTTCGATCATTGGACATATTTAAATTAAGTGTTTCATTTAGAAATTCAATTAATGGTAGATTTTTATCATCTGCAAAGTTAATATTGAAGTCTCCACTTAAAATCATCGGTACATTATCATATTTTTCGCCAAATCTTTTTTCGAGTATTTCAGAACCTTCTTTTGTATAAATCATCAAATTTTCGAATAAAAATTGTTGTATCTGTCTCATAGATTTTCCAGGAGAAATATAAACGGCAACCATTAGTATGTATTTCCCATTCTTGGAATTGTAACGAGCAATGCATATTTCGCCTATATCAGAAACATTAACACCAATGCTTCTAGTGAATTTAGTATGTATGTCCATATATGAAGTAATGAAGTGTGACGTATCTTGAGTACTGTGATAAATAGCTACTCCTGCTGCTGGAACTTCGGGTCTTTTATAATTTACAACAAAGTTGAAATTCGGAATATCAAGTGGTTCTTCGTTTTTCATACGAGTTTACAAAAGTCAATGACAATATTTTTTCGTAAATTTCTAATAATAAAATCGAATGATATGAAATTACAGATAATCATTTTGCAAAAAATAGCAAAGCACATATTTTATTTTTGACAATTTAAATTAATAAATAATGATTTCGAAATATTAATTTTTTAAATAAAATAAAATATTGAATGAAATGAAAGTCGGAGCTGTTTTCATCATTTTAAACTAAAGATTTTAATGATATAACGTCATAAACCATAATTTTGCATTATAACCATATTTTAAACTTCAACACATTAATCTTAAATTATTATTAGATTTTATAAAATTTTCAATTTCAAATTCCACGATAAAAATATGATTGAACAACTAGAAATCTGTTTTACCACGGTAATAAGAAAACGTCCAAGCCACTGTGAAATACTAATTGCGTGATGCATTGTAGAGGTTAAATATAAGAAAATAAATAATACAAAACTTTCAAACGCAAAAATTAATACTAAGATTTAAAATAATTTTAAATAATACAAAATTGTCACACGCCAAAATAAATACGAGTATTTAAAATATTTTCTGTTATTTATTTTTTATCTTAAAAATATTAGTATATTTATTTAGTACTCACTATTGTACTGCACAATGATTCTACAATTAAACAATTGAACTTTTCACTAAATCCATTCATTTCGTTTATAATATATACGCAGCACTAATGTTGCACAATACGTCAGCTGTATATAGCTACAAATATACTGCTGTAACCATGTCGGTGACGCGAACGCACGAGATTTCACCCATCCAAAAAGCGTCTAACGCGCACAACACACGGCCGCTGCGCGTGCGCCAGTCATGAGCATGTCGGTGACGCGAACCCATAACATTTTCCCCTACCAAAAAGTGCCCAACGCGGCTAAAGAAGTTTTCACTTCAAAAATATTTTCTTTCTCAGTGATATAAACAAGAAAAGTTTAATGCAAAATAAGAAATGCTACAATTTAAAAGTTTGGGCATCCATAACTACATATAATCACAATTGTCTAACTGCAACTCATGCCAAAACTTTTAAGATTTATTCTGAGTTGTCGCATTTCTTATTTTGCATTAAACTTTTCTTGTTTATATCACTGAGAAAGAAAACATTTTTTTTTACTTTTTAGTCCATTTTATTTACAAAAGTTATTTATTTTAAAAGTTTTTTAATATATTTTATTTTCTACTTTTTAGTCATACTCTCGAATCTCAATTTTCGAAAATCGACTCGCGAGAATCGACTTTCAAAACTCGACTCTCCAAATTCGATTCTCGAGACTCGACCCTCAAAAATTGACTCGCGAAAATCGACTCTCGAAACTCGACTCTCGACACATACCACACACGGCCCAAAGGTGGTAGTTATCACCTCCACCCCAAAATCCCCAACATGTAAGAAAATTTTACCGCATCGTAAAGCTCCATATTTACTCAATCTAAATCAACAAATCCCATGTAAATCCATCCACGTTTACTACCGTAAAACTCTTGCGTCACGAATAGCACTCTCAGGCGTTCAGGCGCTCAGACACAAACTTTCTGAGTCAGGCGTCTGTAAGTTGATAGAAATTTATTAAAAAAGGACACATCATCCACACACCGCTTTATGCAGAAATCGTCCTAGTACCTCACGTGGCTGGTGGCTAAACTAAGCCACTTACGGCGCTGGAAAAGTGGTGCCCCATTTGATTTTTTTTACTTAGTTATTGTTTTTTTTTTTAATTGCAGGATTACCCCCCGCACGGTATGCATACTGCATAAAAATATTCATGTGGGGTGGTCCAATGCATCTATTTGGAGATTTTTCTAATTTTATTTCAATAATGCAAGTGGATCTTATTTTGAGGCAGACCTGGGGGGTGATTCTGATCTCTTTGTCGTAGCTTAGGCGTATATTTTTGTCACATATTTTGACATTTCACCTCAAATTAGTCGTACTTTTATATTCACCATATTCATTTTGATTTATCCTTTTCATCAACCACAGAATAAACTAAAATGAATTTGCATGAATTAATGTCAGAATACACGCCTAAAAGTACGACAAATTAGTCAACTGCTCCCGAGGTTGTGACAAAAATTACATACTATGGTAAATGCATTTTCTACATCAACTTAAAGTACGACAAAAGATCAGAATCACCCTCCTGGAGGGTGATTCTGATCTTTAATCGTACTTGAATGTCAAAATATACGACTAAATGAATTGAACTTTTCTACTGATTTTTTCGTGTTTTTATTCAGGTCAGCAACCCTTGCATGACGTAGAATAAACTGAAAATGACACTTCACATTACAAATTCAAAATAATATTTCGAATTTAAGCACTTATAATGCTCTAATTAGGTGTAGAATTTCAATTTAGCAGTGTAAAATTTTTGTCACAACCTCTGGGAGCAGTTGACTAATTTATCGAATATTTAGTCGTGTTTTTTCTTACGTTTGTTCACTGAAAATTCATTATAGTTCATTTTGTGGTAGATAATAGTGAAGACACAAAATGAATTGTGTTAAAAGAAAACGTACGTTAAAATATGTCAAAATTCACGACTAAATAGTACGAAAAAAGATCAGAATCATCCTCCTGAGCTGAAAGCCGTTTAACCCTCTCAATACCAATAGTATAGTTTTGGCGAACGTATTTTTTTACCGCCAAAAAATATATTAAAATTTGGTTTGCATATTTTCTTGTGGTAGATTTATTCCAAATTATCTCATAATTATTAATGTTTATGTGTAATTTTATTTTTGATGTGTTATACAGCCAAAATTAAATTTCCAAATTAGAAATTGTGACTTTACATAAAAGCTAAGCTATAATTCAAATAATAAATGCTTTGATATTGTTGATGATATTATTCTGCCAGAATTTCCAATATGAGCAAGAACGTTCTTTCTGAACCGTCAAGTTTATATTGTTTTGGAATGAAATGTAACCGATGTTAAAATCTCAATTGACAGAAATATGGACGAAATTATTAATGAAATCGAATACCTACTTGACGAATAGTTTACTTCATTCACTTCACTGTCTGAAATAAGACTTGCCTCCTGGATGTGAGAAGCGTCGTATTTATATTCTACAAATTATTCTAGAACCTTCCTGAATATTCCGTTTTCCGAACCCAAAGTTTACTAAGATGTCACTAACCTAAAGTTCTTTCCATTTCCAACAGATGCCGCTTGTGGCATTTTGTGAATATATACATCATTCTTTTTTAAATATCTTTAAATTTCATATATGGCACAAAGCAAAGAAAAACTGATTGGGGTATTTATTATTATTTAGACGAAACAATTAATTTAGAATAGATTTTGGAGTTTACTCTTAACACTACCATCTGCTACTACAACTATTAGTTTCGCGTAATAATAATCTTACGTAATCTAATATTAAATCCAGAGCCATCCAGTTATATTGTAAGTTAAGTTTTTCTTAGACGATCCCATGTTTATTCCCTGTTGGTTTGGTATGACGTTTTTATTCTCAATCGAGTGAACACCTACACCTAAATATAAGATATTATCGACCCAGCGATCAGAGAGGTCTCATCGGTATGGTTATCTCTGATCGCCTACCATAGAAGTTCAATGATGGAGGTCACACCAATTGCCCATATAAATACTTTTTATAAAAAGTAAGTGTGAATTATATAGTAGGCGATCAGAGATAACCATACCGATGAGACCTCTCTGATCGCTGGGTCGAATAGTTCAATCATTCTTTTGCACTTAAATGCATTTTTGTAAATTTATTGAAATTATTTTCAATAAATTTCAGTCTGTTAGACGAGAAATCTTCTTCGTATAAGATATTATCTTAATTGTGCAAATTTTAATTAATTGTTTTAATATTAACATCCGGAAAGATTGAATGTCGTCATACGCTATAAGAAAATTAGCATAAAATCGCTAATTTTTCTTGTCAGACAAGGTCAGAAAATTATATGGAAATCCTCTTTAAATCAAGTCGGATGGAAACTCTTATGTACATTTATCTGTTTTGTTTCAATATATATATATATACTTATATACATATTATGTATTCACCAAGCGAGATATTATTTTATCCAAAATTCGATCACATTCATCATAATCTTAGGATCCATGGATAGGGCCCATAAAGCAAATTTAACCCTTCAATGGTGAAAATAAACATAAAAGGCGGAACGTTTCCGCACTGATTGAGATGCATTCTCACCTTTTAATCCAAATTGGGCAATTTATCAAACTAATTACCCCTCATTAATCATACACCAGTTGACACATCCTCATGGTTGGGTAGAGCTCACGCTGCCTTTGATTCACCCATATGAGACATTTAAAGTTAAAATCTGGATTTTGATCAACTAGAAAATGTCATCCCCTTCAAGACGAAGAAATTTAAGCAGACGACCGAAAAAAAAGAAAGCAACAAAAAATCGCTGAGAAACGCAAGGCAACCACAAAATGAAAAACTCAAGGCGTGACGGAAGGTTACGGTGGTTATATTTTGTCGGTGTAATTATAAAAGGGATATATAAAAAAAAGAGGTCATGTGGTCATGTCCTCATATGTGTATGTCATATTTTGATGGAGTGTTAATGAAGTTAGGTATTTTGTTAACGCTAAGAGTTAGTTGTGAAAATTTAGTACAATGAACAGAATTCGTCATAATTTAAATATTTTTCCAAACCTTGTAAAATATACTTAGTGTTGCAGGGCGGGAGATAGTTATAGGATATTGCTGGAATCCAAAACAATACGACTGTCATCATGAAGAGTGGGTAGCGGTAGGTATTTAATATCAATTAGTTATGATTTTAGCTTCTAGCAAATCTCTTGTTATGAACATTTTAATAAAGATTTATAGTGACTTCAACAGTAGCTATCATATCAATTGTCCACGCAATGAATCACAGCATCCATCATTAACACATCGAAATTTGCATTGCGTTAATTAATTGCATCATCAGTATCAAATACGAGTGCAGAAGAGTCGAGGAGAGGGACCTTGTTCTTATCATTTACCAGTATACGATGGTGACTGGCATTCAAAGCACTTACATGTAGCGAGTAATTTAACACCAAGAAAATAATTGAATAAATGATTTTAAATGCTTATTCAAAGCGCTGTAACTTTTTTAGTCAACAACGCCAAAGAAGACCACTGTGATTATGTTAATACTGGAAAATTAATTAGACCCAAATGCGTAATATTAGAAGACATTTTGATTTTGCCCCACGTACTCCGTTTTCACTACATATTTGCTTTAAACGCGTGAATATGCAGAGATGAAATTTCATCCACAACTTTTCTATAAAAATGCCCCATGTAAATTTACGATTAAGCTCATCTTTAGTGAGCGAATCGTTGTAATACTTGGAAGTATAGATGAAAGCTCGCTGAAGTCTGACATAAGAATTACAAAATTCACAAAGAACATTGAAAACTTTGGAATTTCATTACTGTACAAGCAAAACCGTATACACAGCCATAATTGCCTAGAGATTTATCAATCAATGAAATGTACCGAATGTACAATATTGAAGTTGTACTTTGGGGACTAATATTCCCAATTAGTGTTGTAGCAAAGGATCCCACAATTGCTGCATCTTCTGATGTAGTAACTGCTCTGCGTAATTACATGGTTTGATTGAGTCTGGAAACGGAGGAGCAGGAGGGTGATTCTAATCTTTTGTCGTACTAATTAATTGTGAATTTTGACATATTTTTTCGTACTTTTTCTTTTAACACAGTTCATTTTGTGTCTTCACTATTTTCTACCACAAAATGAACTATAATGAATTTTCGGTGAACAAACGTCAAAAAACACGAATAAATATTCGACAAATTAGTCAACTGCTCCCAGAGGTTGTGATGAAAATTTTACACTTGTAAATGGAAATTCTATAGTACACCTAATTAGAGCATTCCAAGTGCTTAAATTCTACGTCATGCAAGGGTTGCTGACCTGAATAAAAACACGAAAAAATCAGTAGAAAAGTTCATTTCATTTAGTCGTATATTTTGACATTCAAGTATGACAAAAGATCAGAATCACCCTCCAGGAGTCCGTGTCGTCTTGAAGGGCTGATTGACTTCAAAATAATTGCTAACGACCAGATTGGGATTGGACTCCCCCCCCCCCCCTAAATTTGAAGAAAAAATATTTAATTAATTGAGTTATTTGAAAAAATATATTTTTTATTTTATACTTTTTTTATTTATATAATTCAACTTAAAAAAAATTTTTATTCCAAAACTTAAAAAAAAATAAAATTTTATTTCAATGTATGCTATTGTATGCATATGATGTATTTGTATAGGTTGTTCATGGAATTTAGATTTCTTTCCCAAGCCACGAAACAGAGTCCCTCACTACCACATCAGAGCCCTAACTTAACTTAGTCCTGTTATATTTCGGGGCTTACCTTAGCCGAAGGCAATCACTCTACGCCGTTTCAGGAAGCTATGATTAAGACAACTCGCACACTTTTATTTTATTTATATATATTTTTTTTTACTTTTGCTTTGTTCACAAACTTTTTCTTTCACAAACTTCCTCTTATGGTTATTTTCACAAAACGTTTATTTTTTTTTTCTTATCGCAACTTCTATTTTCTTTACAATTAGTGTTCAACCTACCGCGGCGGACAATGGTTGAAATGAAATTTGATATTTTCATAAATATCAAACCATTGTCTTGCAATCCTGCATACATTGTTGCATCCACAATGTATGCCGCTCGCGACAATTTGCTGAAAGGAGGCTTTTTGATGAAGACTTGATCGTTTAAATCTTCACCGAGTAAATTTTATGCGCCTGATATGTATGTAGGTATATATGTACATACATACATATCGTATTTTTATTTTCGACAAATCTTACTGAAAGTAAGATTTGTCGTGGGGCTTTTTTCTATTGAAACGACTTGGGTTGAAATTTAAAACTTTTATTTGTCCCAAGTCGTTCTATGGGAAATACTTTTTGTTTTTAACTGAGGAATTTGAATCAATTGCTGATGGCAATTTCTTCGCCTTAAAGAGAGATAAGCCCCTTTTCAGGTAATTTTGGCATGTAACACTCCTAACATTCTAAAATATTTACAGCGTTCTTTTGTAAAACCACTGACATTTAAAATATGGACTGACTACGTCCATAGAAATACACTGCAGAAAGTGGGCTCATTTCTATATAGCGTTCTCTTTTGATCTAAGCACCAATTACTAATTCGCACGTCACATAGAAATGTGACCTAACTCAAAATTTGTCGTTTTTGTTTTAATTAAACCATGAAATTGGCATATTTCTATCTGATTGTTTTTGCCGCTAGATAGCGGTAGTGTCACTTTTCTGTTACTTAAGAACAGAGATATTCTTCATAGAACTGTGTGTCAGTGTCACTTTTTGAGTTGTGACGATCTTCATAACAAACGTAAATATGTTTTCAACATTTTAACAGTATTATTTTAAATTGTGTCACTTTTCCACAAAACAGCAATTATTTCTTACAAATTTTATTATGACTTATGACATTTTTCCACAAAGTTCAAAGTATGGAATTTATTTCTTAAAAATCGTATTTTGAGTTGTGAAATTTAGGTACTAACAAATTTAAGAGTTCAGACTATTTTTAGCAAACAATTACTACGTTAAGCTAGAATTAATTCTATGTACAGCGTTTCGTTTTTTCGCTCTCCTGAAAAGTTGCATTTTTTGAGTTGGTCACTTTCCTATGTAACGTGCGAACTGAGAAAGGGCTGTAAACAATAAATAAATAAGTGGGTTTGTCGAAATAAATGTTTTTAAATTAATTATTTGGGTTAATAGAAATTCGAGAGGTTTCACTTTTCAACTTTCCGCCAATGGATTTTTCAATGTTGGCACCGAACGTATGAACTATTTTTGACACAAAAAATTGTACGCGCATGAAATAGCATATCGAGCAGTCCATATTATATATGCCGGTGTGTAAAACTGAGAGAAGTTTGGCTTGAATATCTTCTGCAGTTTGCACCCTATTCTATTAAAAAAATTAGTTTTTGTAAAAAAAAGTATACTAAAAAATGACACATCATCCACACCTCTTAATGCGGATTTCCTAGTTCCAAGTACTGCGGTGGCTATGCGAACCGAATTACGGCGTTGGATGTTTTTTTTTTTTGCTCGATTTAATGTGTAAGATGATCCCCCCCCCCCCTAATTTCAATGCTAGATCCGCGCCTGTTACTAGATCGTCTGACTGACGACTTACCGTCCCTTACGGCGGCTCCCACAATACCGATCCAATTAAGGGATGAGCCACTACAATTCGTTCTGTCTCTCAATTGACTTTAGCGCAAGAATCAAGTTGACCCTATGTCGACTTGACGGCCGCTGGGAGAGCAGCTAAAATGCTGGTGCCGTGTCTGCACAATGCACTTCTTAGGCACCAGGTTGTCAGTCCATTTAAGGAAAAAATAGGAAGGATGGAATCGCTTTAAGACAAAGCTTATTAAGTGAATAAGGAAAAATACACAGCGGGGCCTAGTTGCTTGAAATCCCTTCGGGAAATTCATATTATTTTTAAATCCTTGTTGATGTAGAAATGGATTACTTTTATATTTCTCAAAATTGTTTCTTCTTTTTTGGTCTCTACAAATCTCCAGTTGACACGAAACTACTTACATATTTATTTTTTTCATTTTTATAAATTCAAGAGCCTACCTAGCTAATTGTTATCAGCAAGGTATTTCGAAGTACTTTTATTTTTATATTATTTCAACTTTGCACACCAAAGCTTGGCAAAGAATAGCGCGCTTTTATATACCTGGATGGAAAATGTCAGATCAAAAGGCTCCAATGAAATAGCTTTGGCAATTAATCATACCCTTTTTTTGTGTTTTTTTTTCCTTTGTATTATTAATTCAAGCTTAATGGATACCCTATGATGCAAAGCACAACATGACAGGAAGAAGAGAGGGAAAGGATTAAGATCTTAAGTGGCGGATGTGCTGTTGTATGTACTCTGGAACTTTCGCTGATTACAAGCCTAAGGAAAAACAGAAAATGGTAGACTGTTCCACATTCGCACAGTTTGGGATTAGAAAGAACCATGGAATTTTAATGTAGAGCCGAAAGTATTTTTAAAGATGAAAGGATGTGTGCGACTTACAGCGCTAGTATTGCATGCAGGAATTAATCTAGAAGGGATCAGACTGGATATTTCATCGGAACATTGGCCAGCTAAGCATCCAACATTGTGGGGATACTCAAATAAGTCGATATGTCAAATTATTGCTAAAAATGCAACGATGCGATGATGATGCCGCATTTACATCATCATGAGTTCACAAATGCATCGTAATATTATCAGCCAATGAATCCAAAGTTTAAGAAATTACCGCATCATGGCTGGAGGTTGTTTTTGTTGTGACGCAACTGTCATTTCGACGTCTAAGGGCATAAATAGCAAAATAATGGGGAGGATATAATTGTTAACAATGTAAAATATTAAATAATCAATTAATTGTAATTTGTGATTTTAGTGGACAGAAGAATTATTTATACGGGGTGTTTCCTCCATGGTGGTCAGTAGAGTATGTGGTTCTAGTACTCACCTAGCCAAACAAAAAACTGTATTGCGGTGGGGAGGGGGGGGGGCATATCAACCGTTTTGGAGTAACAGGGTGATTAAGAAAAAAAGCTAGTTTTTCACAAAGTACCCTGCAACTTAGAAAGT
This sequence comes from Dioctria rufipes, assembly GCA_963924295.1. Taxonomy (NCBI): domain Eukaryota; kingdom Metazoa; phylum Arthropoda; class Insecta; order Diptera; family Asilidae; genus Dioctria; species Dioctria rufipes. Next base: position 280,838,613 of record OZ002741.1, on the reverse strand, counting down.
ACAGGGCGTACGATCACAGTTAAGAGGTTATTGTATTCATCATAGTCTTTCTAACGACTGCTCAATCAGTCGCGTTCCCCTCTCCTTGCAGGAGTCTTGGAGGTCTAAACTAAAAATTTCAGATTTTCTTATCTTTTCTTTTTTTACTTTAAACTCCAAGTTTTTTTTTTTGCAAATAGTTCATTCATTAACATAACTTTATTTTATAAAAACTCTAAACTCTGCAGAGTCTCCTCTATAATTTGACCTATTACACGCTGTGTGCTATCTGTAGGCGTTAAAATGTTTTTAACCTATTCTCAAAACTATTTTCGAAGATAATTTAAAAAAAACAAACAAGTAAAAAAGTTAGAATTGGTCGTAAAAAACCTAAATTTTTATATGGCAACACCAAGAAGGAGTTGCCCGATTTAGTCCATTTTTGAGATTTTATTTGCTAGTGTAATGAAAACACCACGTACCAAACTTCAGCTCTCTATATCGATGCGTTCTCAGGCAGTGTCCAGAAATACAGAGGAAAACGAAAGTTTTGTATTGCAACCCCACGAAGGAGTTGCCCGATTTGTCTCATTTTCGAACTTAATTTTACTTTTTTTTTAAGTCCGTGTACAAAATTTCAGCTCTCTAGGTATACGCGTTCTCGAGTTACCGACGGACAGACAGACGGACGGACAGACGGACATGCAAAAATCAAAATAACTTTTAATATTATGCGTGGGTGTCCAATCCATTTTGCTCTACCATCATTATTTCGAGGTGTTACAAACGGAATGGCAAACTTAGTATACCCTATAGATTTCATCTAGGTTATAAAAATATCAGCTAATTTCGGAATGACCTGAATAGGTTGTGAGCTAATAACTCCTTGACGACTGCAGATAACGCATAGAGTGTAAAAGGTCAAATTAAAGAAAAGAGTCTACAGTTTTCAGTTTTTATAAAAAAACAAGTTATTTTAATGACCTTTTTGATAAAAAAAAATAGAGGTCAAAGGTAAGAAAATCCGAAATTTTTTGCTTAAACCGCAATAACTGCTGAGAGGGAAGGCCATAAAGTTCTGCATACAATAAGCTCTTAGCTGTGATCGTACGCCCTGTACTTTCTATGTTGCAGGGTGTTTTGTGAAAAACTAGCTTTTTTCCTTAATCACCCTGTAACTCCAAACGGTTGACATGCTCCTCCCCCCCCCCCTAACTGAGATACAATTTTTTGTTTATCTAGGTGAGTACTATCACCTCCTATTCTACTGACTGCCATGGAGGAAACACCCAATTAGTTTCCTTCGCATTAAAAATCGTTTTCTTGATTTCACTAAATTCCTGACACGAGGCTCCACATTATAATTAATATGTTGAAAGCAATTTTATCGATTTGTAAAATTTTGTAGTGCTGACCATTACTTTCAAGGGCTAACACAATTGAAGTTCAAAAATACCAGGACAAAGCATCAGGATCACCTATGCAGTGCTGCAGCATCATATCAAATAGCGCACCACGATGCTGCAGTAATGCCACATGATGCGCAAAACTTTGACTAGTTTGAATTTACCCGCTCTCTTTTGGACAATATCCAATTAAGCTAAGACTGTATAAACCAGCTTTGGCCCAGATCTGAGATGTGTATTCCATTCTAGGTCTGAAATATGACTTTTAGAGAAGCGCTTGATTTGACGGGCTGCCATATATATACAATATACATTTATGACTTCATGTGTAATTTAACTGGTAATAAATGGATGTGTATAAAAACTCTATAATAAATACAGGCATATTGACTGATAACTAAATCACCGTCGAATTCAAACAAAATTCAAACGACATTTTCAATTAATAACCATTCGTTCAATCCACCTGACAGGGTCTTCGCAAAAATAACGATAGAAGTCAGGTGTAAATAATCGCTGGTAGATCGCAACGAATATATGGAAATATTCAAACATCATGGCACATTTATTACTTTGGGTACTTCTAGCTATCCAGTGTAGGATTGAAAACTCAAGCAAAAGATTTCTTTCTTTTAGTCTCTGGCTAGTTTATATTTTAAATTTAATCAATTTATATGTTTCATATTAAAAAGAGGAGAGACTTCTTATATATCCAATATAGGCATAAATATAGCATTTACTAAAAAATTTAAAAGGCTGGACTTAGGGCTTGCAAAATACCGGACCAAATTTTCAAAACCGGTATTTCGGTAATTCATTATAAAGGGTCCGCCAAATAACTTTTTTTTTTTTGAAAATGCTATAAAAAAAAAACTACTGAATATTTTCTCAAATTTCTTTTTTTATTTGAAAGTACAATCCTTCCGGTTAATAATGGAAAATAATTTCATTCAAATGGCTGCCTCGGCTGGCCATGCAGTAGCCTACACGATCGGTCCAATTTTTAAGCACATTATCGATTGTGTGCAGCTGTATTTCACCAATGGCTTCACGAATATTGCCCTTTAAAGCGTCAATTGTCTCTGGCTTGTCGGCGTAGCACTTATCTTTGAGGGCACCCCACAAATAATAGTCCAACGGTGTCAAATCGCAGCTCCGAGGTAGCCAAACGACATCAGCTCTGCGGCTGATAATGCGATCTTCAAAAACAGGGCGCAAAACATCGAGTGTAGCTTCGGCTGTGTGGCACGTAGCGCCGTCCTGTTGAAACCAAATGTTGCCAATATCCTCTTCTTCAGTTTTCCTGAACAAAAATTCGTTCAACATGGCCCGATAACGATTCCCATTGACTGTAACGGCCACTCCTTACTCATTTTCGAAGAAAAATGGCCCAATTATGCCTCTGGACCAAAATCCGCACCAAACAGTGACTCGTTTTGGGTGTATCGGCTTTTCAATGTATGCGTGCGGGTTTTCTGTGCCCCAAATGCGACAATTTTGCTTGTTTACATACCCGCCAAGATCAAAATGAGCTTCATCCGAAAAGATGATTTTTTTGGCAAAATCGGCATCTTCTGTAAGTCGATCGCAGGCCCACTCAGCGAAGCGAAAACGCATTGGATGGTCAGTTGGCTTCAACTCCTGAACCAATTGGACTTTGTATGGCGTCATACCAAGATCTTTATGCAAAATTCGTCTCAATGAAGTCTCCGAAATGTTCAATTGTTGAGAACGACGGTGAATTGATGTTGATGGCGCTTCACGCACACTTTCTGCCACACAATCAATATTCTCGGGTGTACGCACTGTTTTTGGCTTTTCACGCTTTGGTTTATCGATGAGGATGCCAGTTTCTTTCACTTTTTTCACAAGATAACGAACATACGGAGCTGACGGTGCTTCTCTTCTTCCAAAATCCGTACGCAATTTTCGCACACATTCTGCAACATTACCATGCTTTTCAAAGTAATGTCGCAATATTTCCCAGCGTTGTTCAAGCGTATACACAACCATATTCGTTCAGCGGAAGAATAAAACTAATTATCTGTCAAATCAGACATGAGCTAAGTGTTACCATTCACGAAATAAGCACTAGTTGAAAAAAAAAACGTTAGATGACGGACCCTTTATTAATAAAAAAAAAAAAAAACAAAAAAAAAGCGAAACTACACTGCAAAAAATAGAAGAAGAAAATTAATAAACAAAATAAAATATTTAATTCAATAATGTATAATTCAAAACAATAAAAATTTTTTTAAAGTGCCACAAAAGAGAAGAAAAATATAAAAAAAAAAGAGTAATAAAATAATTAATAATATAAAAGTATAATAAATCCTATGTCCTATTGTTGTTATTTGCCTTTAAAATATGCCCCCAAAAATGTTAAATTATCAAATTATTCAGCCCTGCTGCTGAAAAGGCTCTTTCGGACTCGACGCTAGTTGGTGGTATGAACATAAGGCAGTCATATACTAGTTGAAGATATTTTCCTCTTATTGTTCTACTTCGAAGTATGCTAGTTCCTGTTTTATAACTTTATAAAGTACTTTAGAATTCATCGTTTTTGAAATTCCACTCGCAGTCTTCATCTAGTTTTTCTTTCATTGTCATCGAAATTAAAATTTCTGGCTCAGAATCCGCAGATGACTCGGAAACGTCGATGGAAGAGGCTCCTTTGTTTTCAATATCGTCATCATCAATATTACATAAGCGTTTCAATAAATTTATAATTATTTTTATAATTGTTCCGTTGTTAATTCGATTAAAAATTTCATCTTCGTCGTCATCTTCTAATTCAGTAGGATTGTGCAGGTATTGCAGTAGACTCGATAAATCAGTACGCGTTTGTTTTATACGAATAATTAGCTCTTCCTTGAATTCATTACTTAAAGCAGTGTTTTGTTCTGTCAATTGATTAAACGTAAATAGTAAAGCTGCATCTGTGCTAAGAAGAGTAGCATCTTGACAACAATAACCTTCAAAAGCTAATTTTTTTTGAAGAAGAACTGAAAATGATATTTCGGCATTTAAATTTAAATCAATCAAAGCTTTTTGAATGCAGTTCTTTAACTGGACAAAGTGTTCTAGCATGGCAAGTAAGCTATTCCAACGTGTTTTAGAATCTAGAATTAAATTCAGTTCCTTTCCAAATTGTTCTTTAACATGTTTCTGTAAAGCTTTATCATTTTTTATTGGCGAACGTCTGAATAGATTCACAACTTTTCTTATTTTTTTAATCAATGGATCTATCTGTTCATGAATAATTAAACAGTCAATTGCATTGTTTTCTTGAAGTATGGCTAAACTATTATCATCAAGATCACTATCATTTTCATCACTTGTATACTGGTTATCATCTTCGTTAGAATTAGAATGTTCTGCATCAGACTTATCTGTGGTGTTCAGTTCATCTTCATTTTCTAAATTTTGGTGTATCATATTTATATATAAAACCTTAATGACAGCCAATTGAATTCCGTGAACTAAGCAAAGTTGTTGCCTTGCACAAATCAATTTTCCAACTTTGGTCATGACAGATGCACCATCGGTTGTAATGCACACAATGTGTTTATTTAATGAAACTTGGAATAATTTAAGCTTTTCTTTAACGAGGGCAACACACTTTTCTGCAGGCAATGTTCCTTGCACGCGAACTAATCCTAGGTTCCAGAATTTCTTGATTTTAGCATGAACATTTATATTTAAATAACGTCAGTTTTTAACCGATGTCCATTCATCATTTATAACACTAAATTTTTGTTCTAAAAGAATTTGAGATTCCAACTCTTTAATCATATTTGCACGAATTTTTTCACTGTGCTGCACAACTAAATTTTGTATAGAGTTTATAGATTTTGGTATATTTTCATACCCTCTGACCGCTAAACCTTTTCTGATATCCATGGAAATGCAAAATATGTTAAACGACAAACCGTCACATACCGTCATGCGAGCTAAAACTGCAGACAAAGAATTGTCCGTTTCAGAAACGAAAAATATTGTTATTTTCCAGCTAGAAACATTTTTCACTTTAGAAATTGATGGTTCTGGCTCAATTGCAATCAAAACGTTGGAGCTCGGAGCATTCCTTTTTTTTTTTAATTAATTTGGTGGAGTATCTTTAGGTGGGTATGCAAACCACTTGTACTACCACCTTGTGTCTTTATTACTTTGTTACACTTTTTACATTTTGAAATTTGTCCCTTTTTCTCATGAAGAAAATAGAACCATACGGAATTTTCATCAGTTGATTTTTCCTCAAAAACATAATTTTCCATGGCTAAAAAAACAAACAGCGCTTTAACTTTAAATAAATTACAGAAATTTTTTAATATTTGTACCCAATTATTAAAACTGCAAAAATCTTGCTGTTATTTATTATTTAAAATAGCAGAGGGCTTGCTATTATTATTTTTAAAAAACCCACAGCGCTGCGCTATCTATTATATAAATATATAGGAAATAAAAATTTTACTTATACATAAACAAACAGTTAATTTTCTCACTTTTCACTTACCTTTACCTATCTGTTATTTATCAATTGAAATCAACTCTTATGTGATATGTGAATATTAATTATAATTATGATTTTAATTTTTTTTTTTCACTTTTATATTGTACACAAACACAATTCTCTAAATTTTCTAAAACTTTACAACTAACTATGCGCACATAACCTCTCTATAAAATAAAAAACATGCCTTCAATATTGAAAATTTTGAAAAATACAAAACAATAATTTTCCATAGCAACGGCTTGCTATATGAATTTGTGTCTTTTTTAGTATTTTTTATGCAAACGCCCTCTGAGTCTGAACTGAAGGAAAATTAAAGTACAAAAAAGCTCTTTCTTAATGTACAAAAAACAAATTACTTCAGTAGGGCCACTCCACTTGTACGTAAATTTCAAAATTAGATTTAATCTTTAAACATGACAACACCTAAAAATATGCTAATTACTTATAAAAAATAAAATAGTTAAATAAAAATTATATGAATGTTAACATACAGCAAAAATATTTAGTACCGGATACCGGTATTAAGTGGTCATTAATACCGGTATTGAACCGTATTAAAAAATGTCGGCAATACCAGGATCCCGGTATTGCAGCTGGACTACATATGTAAGTCCAGAAGTGCTACCTGCAGGAGTGGCAGGGAATATAGTAGAGATAAAAATTAACAGATTTGGAGAAACTTTTAGGATAACGTTTTGGACAAGATTGGCAAGGATGTTTAAAGAAGTTCATAATAATGAAAATTAAAGTAAATATGTGTCGAAAATACAGGGCGATCCATACGTTTTTGCAAGGAGCAACACTGTTTTTCTCAGAAACTGTTACTAGGAGAGGTATACTTAGGTGGCAGCTAACGAACGATTCGTCGATAGGGTGAATTTTAATTACCATTCAACACTTCACGGTTGAATAAGTTCCTTTTTGTGTAAAACAATTTTACAACAATATCGATTCTTATGTAGGCAGTTTTACGGCGTCTTTATCGGTTACACTATGAATTACACAATATTAGTGAATGCCCGAGTCTAACTTTAATTAAATCAAGGCAGTGGCGGGGTCATGACCCCCCCCCCCCTAATTTGAGAAAAAATATTTAATTAATTGAGTTATTTGAAAAAATATTTTTTTTTTATTTTATACTTTTTTTATTTATATAATTCAACTTAAAAAAAAACTTTATTCCGAAACTTAAAAAAATAAAAATTTATTTCAATGAATGCTATTGTATGCATCTGATGTATGGTATAGGTTTTTCTCGGAATTTGGGTTTCGGACCTCAGAGAAACACTTCCCAAGCCACGAAACAGACTCCCTCGCTACCACATCAGAGCCCTAACTTAACTTAGTCCTAACTCCTGTTATATTTCGGGGCTTAGCTTAGTCGAAGGCAATAACTCTACGCCGTTTCAGGAAGCTATGATTAAGACAACTCGCACACTTTTATTTTCTTTATATATATTTTTTTTTTACTTTTGCTTTGTTCACAAACTTTTTCTTTCACAAACTTCCTCTTATGGTTATTTTTACAAAACGTTTATTTAATTTTTTCTTATCGCAACTTCTATTTTCTTTACCTGTTTACAATTAGTCTTCAGCCTACCGCGGCGGAGGATGGTTGAAATGAAATTTGATATTTTCATAAATATCAAACCATCGTCTTGCTATCGTGCATACATTGTTGCACCCAGAATGTATTCCGCTCGCGACAATTTGCTGAAAGGAGGCTTTTTGGTGATGACTTGATCGTTTAAATCTTCACCGAGTAAATTTTCTGCGCCTGATATGTATGTAGGTATATATGTACATACATATCGTATTTTTATTTTCGACAAATCTTACTGAAAGTAAGATTTGTCGTGGGGCTTTTTTCTATTGAAACGACTTGGGTTGAAATTTAAAACTTTTATTTGTCCCAAGTCGTTCTATGGGAAATACTTTTTGTTTTTAACTAAGGAATTTGAATCAATTGCTGATGGCAATTTCATACACTCTAACATTCCTAACATTCTAAAATATTTGCAGCGTTCTTATGTAAAACCACTGACATTTAAAATATGGACTGACTACGTCCATAGAAATACACTGCAGAAAGTGGGCTCATTTCTATATAGCGTTCTCTTTCGGTCTAAGCACCAACTACTAATTCGCACGTCACATAGAAATATGACCTAACTCAAAATTTGTCGTTTTTGAGTTAATTACACCATGAAATTGGCATATTTCTATCTGATTTTTTTTTGCCGCTAGATAGCGATAGTGTCACTTTTCTGTTACTTAAAAACAGAGATATTCTTCATAGAACAGTGTGTCAGTGTCACTTTTTGAGTTGTGACGATCTTCATAACAAACGTAAATATGTTTTCAACATTTTAACAGTATTATTTTAAATTGTGTCACTTTTCCACAAAACAGCATTTATTTCTTACAAATTATATTATGAGTTATGACATTTTTCCACAAAGTTCAAAGTACGGAATTTAATTCTTAAAAATCGTATTTTGAGTTGTGCCACTTAAAAAAACTTGTAAAAATATTTATTTCGCAACAAAGAAAAGCGACACAACTTAAGAGGATGCGGGATTAACAGATAACCTCGCCAACTGCGGTAACAAAATCTTAAAATTTCTTTTATATAAATCTTCAGAAATATATTTACTAACAAATTTAAGAGTTCAGACTATTTTTAGCAAACAATTACTACGTTAAGCTAGAATTAATTCTATGTACAGCTTTTCGTATTTTCGCTCTCCTGAAAAGTTGCCTTTTTTTGAGTTGGGTCACTTTTCTATGTAACGAGCGAACTGAAAAAGGGCTGTAAACAATAATTAAATAAGTGCGTTTGTCGAAATAAATGTTTTTAAATTAATTATTTGGGTTAATAGAAATTCGAGAGGTTTCACTTTTCAACTTTCCGCCAATGGATTTTTCAATGTTGGCACCGACGTATGAACTATTTTTGACACACAAAATTGTACCCGCATGAAATAGCATATCGAGTAGTCCATATTATATATGCCGGTGTGTAAAACTGAGAAAAGTTGGGCTTGAATGACTCCTGCAGTTTGCACCCTACTCTATTAAAAAAATTAGTTTTTGTAAAAAAAAGACACATCATCCGCACCGCTTAATGCGGATTTCCTAGTTCCAAGTACTGCGGTGGCCATGCGAACCGGCGTGGGATGTTTTTTTTTTGTTTTTTTTTTTTTTGCTCGATGATGATTTAATTTGTAAAATGACCCCCCCTAATTTCAATGCTAGATCCGCGCCTGAATCAAGGGTCAATAATTTCGCCAAACTGATTCTACTTTAATTGTCAGATAAACAGAATGACCAAGCTCTCGACGAAGCGCAGAAAACGTGCAAGAAATTAGACAGTCTTTAAGAAACGAAGCAAATGTTCGGCACCTTCAACAATACCACGTACCTCTTTGCGGTGAATTTCTAAACTACAAGATATAAAATTGGTGTAAGATCTAAAGTCAAACGATTTTATGGAATGTGACTTTCGCTGATATAAATATTTGAGCGCTCTACAGATGAGACTCATTTGCACTTTAATGTTAATAACAAAATTTCCGTTACTGGAGCAGCCAAAGCTGAATGAAATGAATTAATTAAATTGCGCTACATTCTCCGAAAGCATCATGATGGTAATTTTTGGCACTAACGTTGTAAGAACTTGAAGGCTCCGATAACAGATCATGGATACAGTAGGAAGATGCCAACTGCCATACCTCAAATACGTTCATATTTGTGTTTAAAAAAATGTTCCCCAATTAAGTGATTTCACATAAAGGTGACATACTATGGTCTCCATTCCATAGAGTCTGAATTGTTCTCCTGCCGACTTTGGGATATTTTAAAAGTTCAGTGAGTTGAAAATGGACAACAATTATATCTAGCATTTCTTATAGACATGAAAAAGATTCAAAAGCTTTCAAATTTTACAAATGTATTTTTTCAAATATCGTACCCCTTAAGAATTAAATTTGCAACCCTCTAGCAGTTTCGAAAATGTTTGCATATAACGACTTTCGTTTTATAAAATTAATACAAAAGTGTTGCATATCTAGAGAAATAAACTACTCGTAAGTATGGATAAGAGTAAAAGATCCAAGGATTTGGCGGCTCTGCATTAATTTGTTTTTTTATTTCTTCATCTAGCTACAGGGACTGAGACAATATCATTTGAAGTTGGATGGCGCTTGGGCTACCTGCATTATTATTTTTCTTACTGAAATAGAATGGATTTTTAATTTTTAATTTATTATATTGGCCGAAAACGAAAGACGGTAATTCTGGAGCTGGTCACCAAGCTATCGCTCGGTATGGAAAAATTGGTCGTACTACAGCTGTATAAATACAAAGAACTATTCAAGGTCGAATACCAAACTTCTTACCGCTAGCTATCTTATTTAGGCATATAAGGTAATGAAGGCTTTCTTAACTCGCTCTCTACGTTGAGAGTTGAGTGTATGAAAATAAACCGACAATACAATGTTCGTGATGGAATAGTCGAAATATTGCTCGTCATGTATCAACCGTTTCAGAGACTAAATGCTCAGTTGCAAGAGTATCAAAGACGACAAGGGGGACATCTGGATGACATTATTTTTAGAAAGCAAGAAATTCCCAGATATGTTCATTCTGTCAAATAAAAGCTCAATTAGATAACTTAAACACCTTTTTTTTTATTTGGTTTAAAAAAGTGCAGCATTTTACAGCCAAAGTGACCAAAGATAGCTAAAGTCGGAAAGAACAAAAAATCTTATAGGATAAGGAGAAGGCCAAAATACGTCCGTTAGTGATTAAGGGGTGATTTGTAATTTTAGGAACTTTTTTCACCTAATACACCCAGGATTTGCCCTTGGAGAGGACTATAGGTGTGTTCAGTCCAAAAATGGGTCGGACAAACAATAAAGTCGCGTACTGAGCGCACCTGAGCATTTAAGAATTGCTCTTTCAAGTTTTATCTGCTAAAATCTCGGCATGAATCATAAAGCCACTGTTTTCTTTATCTTCACTAAATCAATTATGATAAATTTCATTTATTTGTTAAAAATTTTAATTTTTTTAAACATGAAATCCAAATAAAAAAGTAAAATCTACTTTGGTCGTATGGCCGATCAGTGATAGCTGCTGAGGCTTATTTCCCTATAGATGTGTGATTTGCACCCATGTCAATAAATTAAATTAGACAACTATTAAAAGAAGTAAATTATCTTTTTGTCACATAATATAAAAGATAGTCATAGCGGTGTGTAAAAAGCTAAGATATATTCAATTAGTTCCGCGGAAACCAGGAAATATTTTATGCCTTTTCGGAAGGATGAAACAGTAGAAATTTTATATCTCATGGCCGTTCTGTACAACAAAAATCGGAACGTAATATTTGAAACGAAATAAAATGTTATTTGTAACTGGATTAAAATATAAAAATTAGAAATGTACTAACACAAAACTGATAACACATGCGCCGAAAAATGCGTCAAGTTCAAGTACCTACATACTTCTCTCCCATACTGTGGGAATTTTGGGCATGAAAAAATTTAAGAAGGGTATAGGAATAATTTCGCATCCTTACACTTTTACCATTAATTGATCTGAATAACAAATTAAAAATAAATGCATCATGTGGACATGTAAATTATGAGTTACAATTTCATATGACGACAACAAAATTTATATGATAAGGGGAGCTTTATCTCAAAAACGGTTGCACCCAAGTAACAATTTCTCCAATCTTTGGTGACTGAAGGTGATGGGTAGTTTTATAAAGGGTATATAATGGTTACTCGGTTATATAAGAATTTGAGTGGTTATATAAGTGTTTTATAATATTACCAATTGGTGACGTAGTTATATTAGAGTATTTTAAGGTTACTAATGGTTATCGTGGAAGTAAGTTACAAACAAAGGTTTTATAAGTTGGTGATGGAAATGTTTCAATTATTACCCACTGTAAAATGTGCATTGCCGATAAAAAAGAAAATGTCGGTAAAGCCAATTTTTCAAATTGCAGATATATGGCTTCCGTTCTATTTTTAAATGAAGAAAATACATCATTTGAGGTTTATAACATTTCTAAATTATGTAATGTTACTTTTATGAATTAATATCACCTTAGTGAAAATTTTTTAAATTCTGAAATATTTAATTAAAATTATTAAATATTGCTTATTTTTGGAGCGGTCTGTGTTTTTTAGAAGTATGTATGATGATATTTACAGTAAAATTATAATTGCAGCTGAATTTCACCACGTACATGCCGAAAAATTGTAATTCTAAAATGAGAAATATTAAACCCTTACATTATAAAAATGCAATACAAAAAAATATCAAAATTCTATGTCAAGATAAGTTTCGTAAATATTTGCGTATTGTTTTATAAAGGTAACGAAAAGTAATTTCCCTAATATTTCAATCACTAAAATTAATCAATCTGAGAAAATTCCATGCGTTGTGAAAACGTTACCATCACCATTATAAACAAAGTTTATAAAGGTAACCGAAACATTACTGCAACCACTGCTATGACTAAAATAAATCAATCAAGAGCAGCCTGGGTTATATAAGTGTTATATAAGAAGTTATATTAAGATAACCAGAATATTTTTGTTAGTCATTTTATAAAACTTTTAATTATATAATGTTACCTAATTCAAGTCTCGGTAACCTTTATATAATCTTATAAGCTCTATTCGGGGTTTATAGTGGTTACAAAGAGGTTTCGAGTACTAGTCTATATATCTTTATATAAAAAAAAAAATTGTTGCTGGAGCATGTAGGTAGGTACATGCGTATAATCAAATGAAAAGTAATGTCCTAAGCTTTTCAAATGTATGGAGAAAATACTGCAGTTATTACTCACATTTTGTCAGGATAATCGAACAATTTAAAAAAAATTTGGGCTTTTTCCAATATTTTTTACTTTGACTACTACTACTATTATTACCGTCGTGAGAGAGATGGAGAAGTAGTTCCACATTCGTTTGGAGGCTTATATGGCTTACTATCTTTTGAGCTGAAATCATCTTCATGAAACGTATAACAAGGAAGCTGCGGGGTGTTTGGAGAAAAAACTACCCAAAATTACTGATTCCTTAACTCCGAAAGGATTAATTTTGTCCTCCCCGATTTCTTGTTCCTGTCGACATGGCCTATGTAACTATGGTCACTTGGTGTAAGCCCACTCACAGAACACCCTGCATTAATTCTTAACACATATCATAACCGAACCTGTAATTCAAACAGACAAAATATAAAACAAGGTTAACTACAATAGATCCTAAATGCTCATAAAACGTATATTCCATGGATAGGTACTGATTTAAAAATATGTAAATTACGCCAATTAAGGCCGATGAAATTAAATCCTTAAAACAAAATTCTCATTTCGAACAGTAAGTACGAGTAATTCATGAATTTCCAGAATTTTACACCTAGATAGGTACACTATACGCTGGATAAAATCATCGAATTTACGAAAACTGTATTTAAAATTAAATGAATAACGAAGGGAGAATGTGCATCAAGGATTGCATGCAGATTACTGAACAACTATAAAATTTATAAAGCAACACAGATGTACTTCCAATTTTAAGTAGACCAGGCTGCTATTCAAATTAAATGACCTGGTAAAGTGTCACCAGTCGATAACTCAGGGAATATCATGGGGCTCGAACACTGGAAACAACTATGCGAATAATTAATATTTGTATTTGAAGATGAAGAAATGAATAGGAGAAAGTCTCAATTTTGAAATAATTTTGCTACTCCTTTTTTTTTAGTATTATTTGGAAAGTAATATCCTCAAGCCCGAGGTAAACTTTTTATTAAAAAATACTCCAACCATCCTATATAGAAAATCTCTTGTAAGAGATCCCGCCAACAGACCAATTTCAAACTTTATTTTTCAATTCTATTAAATATCCTAAGGGAATCAGTCAGCTAAGCTGATAGTAGATAGTGAGAAGGACTTATTTACTTCGTACTTCTATCCTGTTGGCAGAACGATATTCAAGGAAATCTAACTCCCCCGGTGTTTTTTTTTTTTTTTTCACATTAGGTATAATATGACCACGATGTTTCCACCATCGAATCGACCGACCGTTGTTATATCTCGGCCTCAACTTCCCCGCATCAAATTTAAGAAAACAGACATGTGTGCGTGCTGCCTATCTGGGCGTTGAATTTTCTATTAGCGCACCCTTAAGGGTAGAAAAATGCCAATTAAGGGATTTTAGTATCAATTACAGGACGAATTCTTGCTGTCATTTTGGCTTGTACAGGGATTTCGTGATTTATTACCTTTTCTATGCCGTTGGACTGTGTATAAGTTGTATGTTTCATTGTAGAGGATAATTAATTTCACGCATTCATTGTTGTTAAAAAGTTTTTATTCATTTTATTCCGGAAATTTTATTAGTTCTGCTAAGTTTTATTTATTATAGGGTTAAAGGGGGAGGACATTAGACACTTTTTTATTTTTTCAAAGTTTTACCGCTTATTTATAATATTTTCAGCCTCTTTTTTTTATATAAATCATAAATTTTAATGATTCTAAGTAAAATGATTACTGAAATTACCAATGCTTTAGATGACATGATGTTTTTGAAGAACCCCCTACATTTGATTTTGTTTGTGATCATTTGATGACATGCCCTAAAAAATTAAAGCAATTAGTATTTAAGCGCGGCGCCAAGTGGTTTGAGAGTCCACGCAGTAGCGTATCTAGGGTGGAACAGTGGGGGCGGCACATATTTTGGGGCATTTTTTATATTCCGTGTAAATTATTTAAAAATAAAAGTTAAGAACATAATAATGTTATAATCCATAGAATCCTTTATTATAATAAGTATTTAATTTAACAAAAATGCGTGCTGACCCCGGCAATACTTATCGACGTTGAGATTTTTAAGCTTAATCATGTATGTAAACAAACATCAACTGTTAATACTTTTTTAGCGCCATTGTTGTTATTGTAAACAGAGTGGTTGAAGCAAAGTTAACTTAAGAACAAGTTAGAAAGTAAGAAGAGATTTCATTAACACTACGCTGTAAAAATAGCACAAATTGTTGCCACAAAGCTTAGGTATTTTTCCCTAAAATTTATGAAATATTCCCTAAAATTTAGGAGACTATCACCTATATTTTAGGGAAAAATACCTAGGCTTTGTGGCAACAAATTGTACAATTTTTTTACTGTGTAGATCGCTTTTTAATTTCGTTTAGAAAAAAAATTACGTCTATAACTGTACAATTTCTCAGAATTTGGATACTTTGTTCAGGGAAGGCCAACACGTCGATCGCGATCTACCAGTCGATCGCGAAGGGATTTTTGGTCGATCACGATGTTATTTTTGGTTGAACGAGAAACAACTGATGACGAGTTTCGGTCTATCATGGTAGACATGAAAAAATTTCAGCAACCAATCGTAACTCATATATACAAAAAGTGTGTTTACCGGCTTAAAGTCACAGTTTAATTTTTCAGTTTACTTATAATCGACCAAATAATTCTTTCGTTGTGCAACAAACCATTTAGTCTCTACCAAATTCTGGTAGGTTTATCGACACGCCGTCTTTTTGCGTTAAAAGTGGTAACATTTATGAGCTTTCATAAAACTACTGTTGTAAAGTGTGAATGAAAGTAAGTAGGCACTTTTTTTATATTTTA
Organism: Dioctria rufipes; assembly: GCA_963924295.1. Classification (NCBI taxonomy): domain Eukaryota; kingdom Metazoa; phylum Arthropoda; class Insecta; order Diptera; family Asilidae; genus Dioctria; species Dioctria rufipes. The sequence continues at coordinate 280,823,033 of OZ002741.1, read as the reverse complement.
GTTAAGATTTGTAGTTGACTTATCATTGTCATGATGAAGGGGAACTGGAGTACTTTGTTATTATGATGAATGATAAATGTTTTTGTTTAATATGCAATGCCTCTATAGCTGTATCTAAAAGGGGGTAATCTTCAAATACGTTACTTATCTCTGCATAGCAAACAACAAACAGATTACCCACTAAATAGTGAATTGAGAAAAAATTAACTTAAGAATTTAAAAGCGCAAATAAGAGCTCAGCAAAATATTTTTAAAATACGAGCAGTGACCATCAAATTATAGCAAAAAATTGCAAAGCATTTTTGGATGGGAGTTTATAATAGAGACATTTTTGAAAATATCAGATTCAATTTTCAATGATTTTAAGAACAAGAGTGAAATTATCAGTGGCATTACAGATCTTTAATTTTTCCCGAAATACTATGATGAGGCGGATTGAGAAAACAAGTGAAAATGTGAGTGAACAGTATAATGACATTAATAGATGCTCTTGTTTTTGTTTTCTTCAATTTGCTGATTATACATGGTCACAGCACATTGCTTATTTTTATTTGTATGGTTTTTAAATATTATACATCTAGAAAAGAAATGGCTGTATATGGTTAATTCGAAGGAACGGCTAGAAGTTTAGACATTTTCAACTTCTTCTATAAGATTATCTTGTTGATTTTTAATTGCCACCTTTTAACTAGTTTCAACGAATACAGATTCACAAGGGTAATGATAAGCTATATAAATGGATTTATAGCGCTATGTTAAAATGATGTCAGATTTCCTAGTTTTTTAAGCTATCACTGCATAATTAATCAACAAGTGTTAACCAGCAAAAGATTAAATGCAAAAAAATAATGTATTTGGCGTTTAAAATTGTAAACTCTATTCGCGGCAGCTATCTCAAGAGGCATCTGTTCCAATTACAACTTGTTGAAGAACTACTAGTATTACTACATATTGATGTGAGCTAGCAAAGATTTCGAGATTACTTACCCAGATAACTAGTTTTCTTAAAGCACAAGATAAAGAATGTACGAATTTAAATGATATAACTTGGTTGAGGCGTTTAGCATTTCTAAAAGATTTCACATAAAAATTGAGTGATTTGAATTTAGAAATGCAAGAAAAGAATAAAACATTGAGGAGATGATCGGCAGTATTAGTGCATAGAAAACAAAATTTATAATACCAATAGGTGATCCTAACAAAAAACAATTTGGAACATTTGCCAAATATATCAAAACGCTTAAAAATGCATCGTAATTGTAATTACGACATTTAAAAATAAGTTTTTGAAATCAAAAAGTTAGTTCAAAGCTTTTACCTGAGATTTCTTGACTTTAAAAGGATTCCACTAATGTGAAATATGTGTCGTTTCCTTTTAAAAGTAAAACTTATTCCTGTAAAAATATCTGAAACATTTAACCTTGCCAAAAACATATTAGATAATAAAACTAGAGTGGAAATTGGTTAACGCGGTTAATCCGAATTTCTTATTAAGCGCAAAAAAATTATATTATATTATTTCTTCGTCGTTATCTGAATCTTTAGCCTTAGATGCATACGCTGATGGTCTCATTATTTCCACAATTTCATGCTCGGCCAACTTCAGAGCAGTCTCAATATGGTCGTCCCAGGTTCAAATAATCTTCGAGTGTAATATTTATGGCTAAATTCAGATAGTTGTGATTGAGGCATTACCAAGAAAATCCAAGATGATTGAAATGTAAGCATTCAATTGTCGCCAGGCAGTAAATGTAAGGAGTCCAAATTGTCGTTCCATTAGCATCTGCCTTAGATTCAATACTCGCCATGAACTTCCTGAACGGAAACTTCTTGTGAGAGGTTTGCTAGTTCTTAATGAATTTATATTTATTTATTATTATTTTGTGGTAATAGAATTTTTTTTAGCAAATTAAGCAAGTAAGAATTTCAAATGTTTTCCTATTAAGCGATATTCCGTGTTATTCATTTTGCATATCAGAACATGAAAATCATTTTACGGAATGTGTACTGGGCATTTGTTCGTGTTATGCAATATTTCGTGTAATCAGTTTTCATGTTAAGTGACCTCTACTGTATAACTCAAAGCACAGATTTAAAATTGCAATACAGAGAACTTGTGGATAATTTTTATAAATTTCTTAACCGAGAAAAACTTCCAAATATTACTCAAAATAGCAAATATATCTACTCTTGTTTCGGAACTACATATAGTACTTATGTGAACTTGTCTTTTCTTTAAATTTAATAAGGATTGAACATCGTTCTCATACTGAAGATTCATATAATAAACGGCTAAATGCAGACACAAACTTTTCATTAATGATAAGTTAAAAGAGTTTTATCAGTAAAATATGTTTATATAAACTCCTTGTTATTACTTGTTAGTGCACAAGAAATATATTTGAATTATTAAATCTCACGTAAGTAGATCGCGAGGCATTTTCAGAAAAAAGTCGGATCATACGCATGATAAAGTTGGCCACCCTTGGTATACATGATATAAATGCACTTATTTATAGTTGTATTTACACTCCCCCCCCCCTCTTTGATTGTGATATATGTATGTGTTATAACTTTTGAGTGCTTGGGTAATTTAAATTAATTAAATTAATTTTATTATTGAATTTCATAAATTTTTTATGTGACTAGTCCACCCCTGTATTGCAATTTCATGAGCAATGGGATGAGCAATAAACGCTCACTTCTTCTTAGGAATTTACAGAAAATTATTTGGCAGATTTTTCATTTACTTGGATGGTCGATTCGAATTATTTTCAGTCAAATTTTGCAAAAAGTTTTGCTAAATTTGATTATTTCTTGTTTTTGTTAAATTTGATTGATTTTTTTTTTTTGCAAAATTTGATAGTTTCTGTCACTGTAACACCTTGGCCTGAATTACAATTACGACTGATCAGTCGAGTGCGACATTGCCCAAATGGCAAATGCATGTGGCAAGATACAATTGCAACTTCGACTGCGACTGCTACTGAAACTAAACTTTGCTCAAAATGCAAAGTTTGTGTCGGGTGCGACCAACTTCAGTTCAATCACAGTAGCTGCCACTTCTGGGATTGTTCGCATTTGAAGCTTTAATTTAATTACAGTGTAGAAACTCGTTGGAATATCCATCAGTGGCGCTAGTTGTTGGAAAACTCTATTCTCCACATTGTACGTAGGCTGTCCGATAAATACGCGAACTGAGCTGCTGTGGTGGCTTTGAGATCATGCTTGGCCATGTACACTAGCTAATCTGTTTGCGGGGGACCCACTGAAGCGGCAGTCACCGTCAGACGGTCGAAGAAAGCGTACAAGTGAAATTAGGATTTTTTTTGTGGTGGCCTTTTTTTGTTCTTGTCGACGATGGAGATTGATGCGCAGATGGAACAGCGAGTCAATATCAAATTTTTAGTGAAACTTGGGAAAAACTCACAGGAAATTCATGAAATGTTGAGAGCTGTTTATGGAGAGAACGCACTGAAGAAAACAGCTGTTTTCAAATGGATCAAGCGTTGTAGTGAGGGCCGTGAAGACTGCAAGGATGATGCCAGAGCAGGACGACCGTCGACCAGCAGTACCGAAGAAAACATCGAAAGAGTGAAGTCTCTTGTGCTTTCCGATAGCCGATTCACTGTCCGGATGATTGCTGAAGAACTGAATTTGGGAAAATCGTCTGTACATGCCATTCTAACAGAACATTTGGAGTTGAGAAAATTGTGTGCAAAAATCGTCCCAAAGTTGCTGACACCTGACCAAAAACTGAGAAGGGTCGAATGCTGCACCGACTGGAAAAACTCCGCTCAAACTTCTGGTTTCCTTGAAAATGTCATCACTGGGGACGAATCATGGTTCTTCGAGTACGACGTCGAATTGAAATCGCAGAGTAAGGAATGGAAAGCAAAAGGTGAACCACGAACAAAAAAATGTAAAAAAAGCCGATCAAAAATCAAGACCATGCTGCTCGTTTTTTTTACATTCGCGGTATTGTTCATCATGAATTTCTGCCTAGAGAACGAACAGTGAATGCTGCCTTCTACGTGGAGGTTCTCAAGCGATTGAGGGATCGTGTGCGTCGTGTGCGACCAAATTTGTGTGATGGTGATGGTTGGCTGCTGCACCACGACAATGCACCTTCTCATTCATCAGTGATTGTCCGCCAGTTTCTGGCTCGCAATTCGATCACCACCCTGGATCACCCACCCTATTCACCAGACTTAGCTCCCTGCGATTTCTTTTTATTCCCAAAATGCAAAAATGTCATGCGGGGGCGGCACTTGGACGATGTGGAAACGATAAAACGTGAAACGACGAGGCAGCTGAAAAGCCTGACTTCTGAGGACTTCCAAGGATGCTTTGAACAATGGAAACGGAAATGGGATAAGTGCATTGCTACAAATGGGGAGTATTTTGAGGGAGATAAGATTGATGTATCCTAAATTTTGTAAAATAAAGTTTTTATGACCTCAGTTCGCGTATTTATTGGACAGACCTCGTAATGTTATTAAGAATTTTTTGAACAATATCCATCAGTGGCTGAGTGATTTAAGATTACGAAATCTAGCGATACTGTCCATAGAAAGAGAACTAACAGATAATATAAATTTTGACAATGTCATTCAAGACTTTTGTAATAAACAAGTGAGAATTATAAATATATAAATCAACATACGTTTTATCGCTATGTGTGTAATCTGTTTAAATAAAATAAATAAATTGTTTTACTCATTTATTTATTTATATTCAATAATTGTTAATAACCACTCTTGATTTTGATTAAGCTAGAAAGGGCGGCAAGTTCGAGACCGCCCCAGGCGGCAAAAGATCTAGCTGCACCACTGAGTTCACGAACTCTATGTTGCCGGTAAATAAATTAAAAGGAAGGTTTTCCAATACTTTATAAGCTTATTCTTAATAAACTACGCTTCTATTCTAGTTTCGCACGTTTTATAAACTTGCATCTCACTGCACTTGTAGCAGCACACAACAAGAAGAATTTCTATAAACGTACATTCACCGATATTAATTTTAATCTTTTAAAAAAATTAGAATTACTAGAAATTAGGTTAGGTTAGGTTAGGTAAGAGGGCTGCCGCTATAAGTATCTAGTTTGTTTCAATTAGACCACCAGTGGGTCCATTGTTCCCTTTTATCCTCAGTTGTTAACTTAAAAATTTCCCTAGATCCATCCCTCTTCCCTTAGAAAACTCAGGATGCATTTAAGCTCTTTATTTTGCAGCTCACCCAGACTTGAAAGGAAGTAGCTATCCAATAGCCTACTCCTCTTGTTCATCAGAGCGGGGCACTCAGAGAGTACGTGCCGGACAGATTCGATTTCCGCCAAGTTCTCCCAGCCTTCTGGCATGGTCTCCTATGGCCCACTGATCCGTAATGACCCCTACTAGATTGCTGGTATATGTGCTGTTGCCATTAAGCAGTTCTTTTGTCCTCTTCCTCTCATATGCAGGTCATAATTGCCTCGCGATACAACAGGTTTCCCTGTTGAACTACCGTAGACTTGCTTTTTGATAGGCATATTTGATGATATCCTTTTTTAAAGCTCCGATCGGGATCCTCACATAAGCTATTGATGCGGAGCTATCCATTTCAGTGTCCTTTTTTTCCAACTCATCCGCCATCTCGTTGCCTGGAATATCCCTGTGGCCAGATATCCAGCATAGAGTCACCTTGTGCCATGTAGTCAGTTGCTTAAGGCCAGTCTTGCATAACTGCATCAATTTTGATTTAACCAGCACAGCATTCAGCCCCTTAATGTCTGCTTGGGTATATGCAGATGTGATGTGTGGACCCCCTGCACGTAGATGATAATATTACTGGTAAATCGCTACGAACTCTGCCTGAAAAACACTACACTCGTCTTGGATCCATACATAAAAATATCGGATGTTACACTATTTACCATCTCCTTCCCGTTCCAGTCACTCCTGGTGGGCATCAATACAGTGACACCCCAACTAAAAGTTGGGAAGGGTATTTGGATAGTCAGTTTTTTTCCTACTAGATATTACAAAGAGAGAACTTATCTTGAAACAAAAAGGCTCGAAATGCTTCCGCCAAACCTCCGCTCCTCGCTGGGCTGTCTTTCTTCACCACTTACTGCAATTTTTCCAGACCTTCTCCTTCAGTGTCCTTTATTTTCGTCTTTTTTTCCTTTTTGTTACGCTGCTTTACTTTTAACTAATATACGCACTTTCGATCAATAGTTTTCCTCTTTAATTTTCTTCTTGGCTTTTCAAAAAAAAAAAAAAAACTTCCTCTATATGATGTTCTGACATTTACTGCCCCATATTCAGGGGCGGATTTGATCACTTGGCCGCCCTAGGCCTATGGAAGATTGCCGCCCCCCTACTCTCTGTAAAACACGAAAAATTGAATGATCTATATCCAGTGAAGGGACCACAGGCAAGAATTAGCGGAGTAGGCTGCCTCATAAATCGGAGTAGATTTGAAAAAAATGGAGTAGAATTAAAAATAACACTTTCCAACGAATTATTTTATTTAAAAAAACGAAAAAGTATAAAAATGTAATGAAATACCCACAACTACAAGCAAAAATCGCCGCCCCCTAAATCTGCCGCCCTAGGCCCGGGCCTACTCGGCCTATAGGGAAATCCGCCCCTGCCCATATTGTCCACTTCACCTACCAAAGCGCGGGTTTTTACAACCAAAAACGCCTATTTGGAAATTTCCAGCCGGTACTTCCAGGGACCTTCCAATTGGCACAATTTGCTGGATCCCGTTAATATTTTATCCTTTTTATGATATTATTATATTTTGAATTTTGCTCATAAAGTCAACCTTATAGTGCTCATAAAATCATTTGATTATACCGGAAAATTTTTCAATGGATAAGAAAATTTAAAATTTTGCATATAAAGTCTTAGTTTGCTTTCATATCCTCCAAATTGATTAATGATAGTATTCGTAGCGCTAGATTATTAACCCGCATGTGCTTTGGGCTATGAACAGTCTTCCTCCGTAGTGAAATTGTGTTGTGCCTTTTCATTAGTTTAGAGATGATTTACGTAGTATGCAGAGCACGTTCAGGACAAGTAAGCACCTCGAATCCCCCCTTTCAGTAAACCAGAACAAATATAATATAAAATTTGCTTTTTTTTTTTCTTTTGTTTCTACCTTGCTGCACATAATCTTGACAATATGTTAGTAATCGCTCTTTTAATGTCAATAATTACTTCAAAATTATTTAAAACGAAGGTATTAGGCCTAAATTCTATCTTAATCCAGTACTGGAAAATTAACTCTACTTATTCTACCATTTTAGTCTTCCTGTACTATGCCAATAAGCACGGGCTATGTATCCTATGCCAGGAGTATGTCTCTTGCTAGTCGAGACCCCCTAAGTATCCCACAAGTGTACTATATGTTACCGGTGAAACGCACAGTTCGCAAGAGCTGTAGCCAATTACGGATCAGTTCATCCATGATATCGCCAGTGCAATCCGCCGTCTTATCCACCAGCTGTATCGTGATATGGAGCGCCTAACATCCAACAACCTGTAGTAGATATTAGTCTCTCCTACGTATTTTCTCATCTGGAATTAGTTAAAAATTACTGGCAGTATAACTTCAAGATGGAATTGGACGAGACAGCATATCACTCACAGGTAACATATACTAATGTCTAATTATATTCCTTCGTGAACCAAAAATTACCTCGTACTATTACAAAATTATCGCATTTAAATAATAACAAATGAAAAACAAAGACAGCCTCATTCTTGATTTAAAATAATAAAATAATAAATAAATTGCATACACACTTTTATTTCGTTTGCGACGATGATTTTCTTGGCGGATAGGGCAGCTACGATAATTTAACTCTGTATCTATTTATTTATTTATTTATTTATTTACAGTCTACAGAGGAATCTTTTACAGACTAGCTGGAACAGGATTAAATCCTTAATTTTGTTTACATATATGGCAACAAAGAAAAATATTAGCAACACATGTTTTACGCAAGTTATCCACACCAAATTACAAATTATTGAACACCCAAGGAGTTTTAAGAAGGTTTTATCAGTTGCGAATTTTCCTTACATTCTTGTTTTACATTAATCTTATTTTCATACTTATGCGGCAGCCCTATTTCCAGAATAATTAAAATCTTAAAATATATATATTAGTGGTCATAAGTTATATATTTGTTATATTTTTAAATTTTTATCTTCGCTCAGCGTCTCAGGAACTTCTTCTTATGCTTTTATGAAGCAGAAATTCGAGATCTCGACATTTTTTTCTTTTATGATATTGCCAAAACTCAGGGCATACCCTATGATGCCGTAGCACTGCCTTGGCAGGAAAGGAAGAAGGGGTAGGGAATTGAGGATTATTGGGTTGAAACATTACCCTTGAATGTTTGTTTTTCATAGCTGGGGAGGGGCGGGGTCGACCAGAGGATGGCAAACTGTTCCGCATTCGTACTGTTCTGCTTATGAAATATTCACGGAATTTCACGGTACGGCCGAATTTGATTTCAAGGGTTACAGCTCGTGTGGTGCGCATAGGAGCAATTCTACAAGGTATCACGCTAGAAATTTCGTCAGAGCAGTGACGATAAAAGAGCGACATACATCTGACATAACGTCGGCACTCTAGGGAATCAATAGTTCCTATTGATATGTCATCATTCTTTTGGAATTTGTCTAACGCAGACAATGCAGTACGTCCTTCTCTGCCCAAATATGGGAACTATATTCTAATCTAAGCCTGATATGACACTTGAGATTTGTGCCAAGTTTGATAAAGTAAAATATTTCTTGCACCTGTGCAAATAACCCAGGCATTTCATTACGTTTTTGGCAATACCACCAAAAATGTGATCAGACCAACTAGGATTGTTGAATATTTCAATAATTAGTTTTTTGTCACTCTTTTAATAAGATGAAGATAGATGAGTCGATATTTATTGATTTTCACGTGCGAACTGCCTATCGGAGCTCACCATGCCTTGAGCCCTTGACTAACATCTATATTTTAAGTTCAGTGGCGATGCCAGTGTTTACTGACTGGTGTTTAAGCTGGATTCACATTGAACATTTTCCCTTATTATTATTTTGTTACGTTTTGATATTTTATTCATGTTTGTTTAATTATTTTTATTACTAGCATACAATTTGAAATATTAGAAGAGGCTGTGAATTCGCAATTACATGATTTTATTTATTTTATTATTATTATTTTCATTTTAAAATTTATTTTGTATGTATTATTAGCCAGCTTTATATATTTTCCTTGTTTTTTATAAGCACATTTTTTGACCTGGTAAGTGGCTCTCTAAAGCCAAAATTGGTTCTGCATTATGAAATATGAAGTAGTTACCGAGAACGGATATTTCTTTCTGATCCATAAACATTAATGAAATACAATAAATCCATTTAATCCACCTCATTACCACTACCACCCTAATTAATAAAATTTCAGCTATTTTTCTTCTTGTTTAGAGAATTCGAAACCCATAAAAAATCCTCTGCGGATATTGCGAACAAGGTACTTTTATTGAAAATCTATCTTAAAATATATTTTTTTAATATACTCCAACCTGAGGTGGGATTCTTTAACCATGAATGATTTAGGAATTCGGAAGATGAGGATATTCGTTTTCTCCAATTAAACTACCTAATTCTCCATTCCCAATTCATGAACATGGCTTGAGAATTAGGGAAATGTAAGAGAAATGCGAAAAAAGAGATTGCAATCCCCACCGATTAATTTGAAAATTCGTAGATTACCTAGGTTACCTATCTTCTCAAAATACAACAAAAATAGATAATATGCTCAGTTGGGAGTTCTTCTTCTTACTTTTCCACTTGCAATACTTCGGAGAATTTTAACAAGTGGAATAGAGAATTTGGTAATTCTCAAAACAAATTCACCAAGTTACAGAATTACAAGTGGAGAATTAACTGCCAAATCAACTCTCATCTCCCAAATTCCACAATTCTTTATGTTTTAGAATTCGGCCCATGTAGTCATAAGATTACATATTAGAAATTTCCAAATTTGGGACGGATACTCTAACCCAGAACACACCAAAACAATGTAAAAAAATTTAAAGGTAAATGGGTCCATAAGGTCCTGAAAGCTACCATGTGCAATTTCAAGTTTTTTACTATACCTTTTCAACTTCAAATTGAGACTAAACAATTTCAAATTGAGAATAAAAAATAAATAATTTATTCCAACAAAATATAACAATTTTAAATTTGAGTAGGCTTTTGAAAAATAAAATTAATAATAATAATTATTAATTAATTTATCCCTAATTAATTCATTCTTAAAAATGTCTTACATCAAGCAGATAATATAAGGAAGTAAATCTGTGCTTTAGATAATAATCACGAAGATTGGAGGGTACTTGCAAAAACTTTAAGCGCGAAGAAAAGAAGCTATCGATGGGTGAAAAACCAACAAATACCTGAACAACAACGTGGTGGGAAGCGAAAAATAAAAATTACTAATGAATATCGACTGTTTATAGAAAGATGTATTGAAGATAATCCTAGAATAACTTTAAAACAACTGAGAGATAAATTTCAAAATAATTATCAAATTGTTGTTTCTGCGGAATGTCTGAGAAGACATTTAGATGGATTACTATATACGTCGAAGAGAGCCTGAAAGAGCAAACATTGAAAGTAATGCATAAAAGAAAACGATGTGATTATGTTCAAAAACTTTTAGAAGATCAATCTAACAATGCACTGAAACTTTACATGGACGAAACTAATTTTAACTTATATATATCGAGAACCAAAGGTCGTTCCAAAAAAGGAACTCGTTGCACTCATATTGCAGCAGGCAGTCGAGGATCGAATATACATATAATTGGGTGTATAGAAAATATGGGCTTAATTCATCATGAAATTAGAAGAGGAGCATTTAAGAAACCAGAAGCAAAAGAATTTATACGTCGTTGTCTTCGAAATACTGAAAATATGTATCGAACATCAATCGTAATGATAATAATTGATAATGCTCCTTGTCATGCTGCCATTGAAGAAGTATTCCAAGAAAATGAATTTCTTCATAATCACCTACTAAGACTCGCACCATATAGCCCAATGTTAAATGCAATTAAATATGCTTGGCCAAACCTAAAATCTGGAGTCAAAAGCGATTTAACTATTCAAATGCCGCAAATAATAGCTGGTGAAGGCAGATCATACGGCTAGAAAATATAATTCGCGCAAATATAACGACGATGATTACTGTTCCTAATTGTAACCGACACGTCGCTCATATTCAAAAATTTATACCGGACGCGATATACTATATATGAATGATATGACTTTTTAATTAATACAGTAATTCGGTACTGTAATCATTTTCGTTACATTTTCGCGAATTATATTTTCTAACCGAGTTGCATCTACTATGGCTAGAAAATATTACGGAACTATCAATTTTTAATTAATTAAGATATTTTTAATAAATCTACTTTAAATTAACTGTAATAAATTATTTATTTTTTAGTCCCAATTTGAAATTGTTTAGTCTCAATTTGAAGTTGAAAAGCTTGACAGCTATGTAGTCATAATCAGTGGCGTAGATAAGGCACCCGCAAACCCCGCCAGGCGGGGGGGCCCCGGAAATTTAGGGGCCCCAAACTGGTAACTAAATTTTCAAAGAATTCCAACATTTTACTCTAAAAGTATACATATAATAAAAGTCATGAAAATTTCAGAGAAATATCTTTTTTTTCCAGATATTTTCAATTTTATTGCTCATTTTACTACTGATTTTTATAGATTATATACCATTCTCATATCCGGAATTCAACATTACCAACACATTTTTCATATTTGGATATTAGCATAGACAAACTAATACATACAAAGACTGCGACGATGCTTCAACGTGATGTAGGGAAAGCCTCAATTTCTTCTTAAAAAATTACAGAAAATGTTTCGGCAGAACTTTTGTTCACTTTGGTGGCCGACTGGAGCTATTTTCAGATACAATACTTTACTGTGCGTCGTTGTCAGCCTCCAAAAATGCGTACAAATTTCAAAGAAAAGATTTCCAGTAAATCTCTAAGAAAAAATTGTGGTCTTCCCTACATCAGGTCGAGGAGGCATCGTCGCAGTCTTTGTATCTTATTAGTTTGTCAATGCTAATAGCGAGGCAATGCTGTTGGCCTCCAATAATGCATACAAATTCGAATGAAAAATGTCCAGTAAATTTCTAGGAAAAAAATTGAGGCCTTCCCTACTTCAGGTGAAGCATCGTTGATTTTTGAACTGAATTCCTATTACTGAAATTATAGAAAATGAGCAATCTGCCTTAAAACAGGCAAATTTTATTGTTTTTCTGGGAATCAGAAAGATAGCTGCGTATTTAAGTAAAAAGTATTTAGATTTTTTCAGTCTAGATTTGGATGCGCGACGGGATATATCCATACAAAGGATACTCAAAATAGCACGACTTCATGTAAAGTGTTTCGATTCTCATTGGAGATTATATTATTTTATTATTAAATTGAGAATATAAGTAAAATATAGAACTTAATATTCAAATATTTTTCATATACATTCGTATAAGTGTCGTGCAAAGTATTTTTGTGTGAAAATGAGTGAAAGGAAATATATGAGTGGTGCACAAAAACGAAAATTGAGACAAGAAAAATGTGAAAAAGCACATAAGTTACCGAAGATTAGTAGTTTCTTTGAAAAAGCCTCAGAAGCTAGTGCGTCTACCTCAGTTAAAATTATTGGAGCTGATGAAAATGTTGCAATTGTCGAACAGGAATCAAATATAGCTGCCTCAGAAAACGAAGATGAATGTGATCAGGAGGATCTAACACATTTTGTTACAGACAGGGCTTTATTTTCGGGACACCTATCGGACGATGTAAAACGAAAAATTATTGCTGCAGGTCCAAATAAACCCATGGGTCCATTTCCGAAGAATGAAAATGACAATAGAGCCTTCAGCACTGATTACTATGTGGTTAAAACAAGAACTGGCCAACAAATTGATCGTTTTTGGCTTTGTTACTCTCAGGCATTGAATGGGGTTTATTGTCAACCGTGTTGGCTTTTCTCTGATAATGTAAAAGCAGTAAGTTGGTGTAAGGGAACAATTAATGACTGGAGAGGCTTGAGTAAGAAAATTAAAATTCACGAAGAAAGTCATGCTCATTTGGAATCATGTATAACCTACAGCACTTGGGAGAAAAATAGAACCATCGATAATCGAAGAAGTAGTAATGAAAAAATTAAAGAAGTTTTAATAAGAATCTGCGATGTGATAAGAACTTTATCAATTTGCAATATGGCTTTACGAGGTCATCGAGAAAGTATAAGCGCTTACGAAATTGGAGCAACGAGTGGTAATTTCTTAAATATTATTGACTTAATATCGCGATATGACCCCATACTAAAAGCCCATTTGTCAAATACCAATATTCGAAATAAGTACTTGAGTCCTGACATCCAAAATGAAATAATTACACATCTGGCTAAAAGCGTTTTAGAAAAAATAACGGAAGGTATCAATGACGCTCCATTCTTTTCCCTTATAATTGATAGTACCCAAGATATATCCAAAAAAGACCAACTAAGTATTGTTATACGGTATGCAAGCATAAAGCCAAATGCAGATAAAGGAGTACATAACAAACTAGAAGTAAAAGAGTCATTTATTGGATTTATAGAACTAACCGAACAAAATTCACAGAACCTTGAGAATGTCGTTCTTACTGCCTTGGATAATTTTAAAATTAAAATTGAAAAGTGTCGGGGACAAGGATATGATGGGGCTGCTAATATGTCTGGAAAATATAGCGGTTTGCAGGCAAGAATCAAGAATCGAGTTGCTACTGCTGATTATGTGCATTGCTCAGCTCACAATTTGAATTTAGTTTTAAATGATTCGGTTAAGAACATTAGAGAGATTCAAAACTTCTATGACCTTCTACAAAGTATTTATGTTTTTTTCAGTGAAAGTCTCCCGCGTTGGCAAGCACTAAATGAAACATCATTACATGTAAATAAAATGAAATACACCCTCAAAAAACTCTGCCTGACAAGGTGGTCCTCTAGATATGAATGTTTACTCTCTATAAGATATAATTATCAATCGGTGATGCAATGCTTATCAAACTTCATCTTATTGTGCAAAAAACCAAATGATAGAAATGAAGCAAAGTCTTTGCAGAATAAAATGGACAGTTACGAGTTCATTTTAATACTCGTGTTTCAAAGTAAAATCTTAGAAGCCGTAAATTTAATTTCAAAACTACTACAGAGTCCCTCATGCGATTTAGAAAAAGCTTGCGAATTGCTCAACACTGGACAAAAGAACTTATCACAACTTCGACACAATTTCGATAAACTTGAAGAAGAAGCTAATAGCCTAGCAAAGTCTTGGAATATTCAGCCTAAGTTGAAAGAAAAACGCCAGAAGAAATTTTTTGATGAATTTGAGGATGGCTGCGTAATTCCTAATCCCTTGAAAAAATTTCAGATTGAAGTTTTTAATGCATCACTTGATATTATTATCAACCAACTATCTAGAAGATTTTCCTCTATAAATGAAATTGTGAAGCTTTTCACATTTCTCAACCCTTCAAAATTTATCAGTTTAACGAATGAAGCAATAATGGAATGTGGAAGGCAGGTTCTGAGCAAATATGGTGATGATTTTTCGGAAGACCTACCTATTCAGTTAATTAATTTCAAGACTGTTTTCAGCAATGATATTAAACAAAAGTCATCTATTAAAGAACTGGCAAATTTATTAATAGTGGAAAATACATGTGTAGCAACTAGTCTTCCAGATTTGTGTACATTATTTCAATTATATTTAACATTACCGGTAACATCCGCAACAGCAGAAAGATCGTTTTCGAAACTGAAATTGATTAAAACTTATTTACGCAGCACTATTAAACAAGTTCGGTTAAGTGCTTTGGCTGTTATAAGTATTGAACATGAACAAAGTAAGTCCGTCAATCTAGAAGAGCTAGTTGAAAACTTTATGCTTCTGAAAAAAAGACGCTTTTGTGTTTCATCTTCTAATTAAGTCGGGTAAGTTCTTGTAATTTCTTCTTTTTATAATTCACTGTTTAATTTAACTGCACTTTTGAGCATCTGTATCATCCTCAGATATAAGAAAAATTTGTAATAATATTTTTGGATATTATTATAATAAATACCAAATTTTACACCATACTTATTATTTTACCAGAGAGGATTTATATATAGGTATAATATGTATATGTATTAATACATGCATAATGTCCATACTTAACTAGGAATATTTATATCTTCCACAACTTTTTGCTCTCAATTATGAATGTCTTGCGTTCTATAAAGTACAGTATCGACTATACCTGAGGTCTAAATGTATATTTAAAAAGGGCCCCTAAAAATTTTCGCGGGTGGGCCCCTGAATTCTTATCTACGCCACTGGTCATAATGCTTACGAAAAGTAAACTCCTTATCAAATATTACCCCCAAATGTAGCACTTCAAAGATCCTCATAACCTCATTGCTATCTATCTCGTATTTCATTAGCAGAAACTGACGTGACCGACTAAATAGCATAATTTTGCATTTGGATTCATTTTGGCAGAAAGAAATTTCCTTACGCATCATTAATTCAGATTGAAATGACTCCGAATCATTAGCGTCTCGAATATGTTTTGAACAATTTCATATCATCTGCATACATCAGCTCCTCCGCCACTTCCCTCATGTTTCCTAATCTTTTCTATATCTCCTTCCTGCCATGCTGTGCTTTGCATCATAGGGTATCCCCTGAGCTTGGATATAAAAAAAAAAGAAAAAAATTTATATATATATATGTATATATATATATATATATATATATATAGAAGATATTCGCAGGCAGAGAAGCTGTAGACCATTTCATTGATATATAAAAAAATAGAACTGGATCCAAATGGCTACCTTGAGCTTTACCTGGCGTCGGTCAATAATTCAAAATTTTCAGAAAGAAAAGTTTTTGGATTTGCTAAATATGCGAAATTTACAGTGCTAAAATTAAAAAATAATAATAATTAGAAAGAAATCATAGAATGAAGTATTTGATATGGAAGGGGAAAAGGTAATTGCATATTTATATATAACAAAAAATTGTGTTCGTCCTGAGACTTCAAGCAGGAAATTTCGTTCTAAAAGATTAAATTGCCCCCCCCCCCTGATATCAATAAATTATTTCGTTTTTTCATCAATATTATCTAACCTCTATTGTTATTTGTATCTAGTGTTGGAACAACCATCTATGTACATATATAAGTATATTATAAGGAAATCAATGATAGCAATAATGTAGAAAATGTAGCTATATCATTATCTCAAAGCAAAGTACAACATTTATTCAGAAATCTACTTTGTAAAGAATTTTTGATGTTTTCATAAATCTTCCTCTAATTGAAGTTAAATTAAGTTGCTGCGAAATTATTCCAAATCTCCACCATATCACGGATATCTTCATTTTATGAATAGAAAATTGCGAACCAATTTACATTAATGCAAAAAGACGTACGGAAAAGAGCAAATAAAGTTACCAACTAGGGCCATAAATTTAGTCTGTGATCATAAAGAATCCAACAATGGCCAAACTCATTAATTTAAACGAGATTTGACTTTCGCTAAAAAAAACCTCCAGCACTCGAGCAATTACTTTTTATGGCGCCACAGCAATAATTTTCATTTGATGTGACAACCATAGCGTGTTATAATTTTTTTTTATTTTTATTTTTTTTTTTTTTTCAGAAGGAAGGTAGAGCTTGCGGTTGGACAATAATCTCCTTCTCTTGGCAGATTACTAGATCGGTGGTACTATATGTATGAGCTTTTCAGAATTGGACTTGCGATGGCTGGTATATGTAAAGCCATACCTATACCGGAAAGTGTTATATACAAGAAAAAAAATCTGTTTTATGATTTCTGGTGTATTTTATATTTGTGGATACAAAAAATAACTAGGCTACCCTATACACAGACTAAAGATATAGACTGCAATGGACCCATCCATCTTCATTAGGTTCGTACACAATTTTTTCCTCGTTCATAAAATGAGATGAAACCCATAAATTCTAGTGAAATTTTTGAAAGTCTTGAGCCTAGGATTTAATCTTCAATTATCTCTCACGTAATTATTACTTTAGAGATTATTTAGCACTTTCTTCGACGATATAGTAGATGGAGGTAGATATAGAGCTTTTGTCTATAAATCTATTCGCTCTCATTGATAAGTATTATTGACTATTTTAAAACACCTTCTAGACACTTTTACTTTTGTCGTTCTTGGATCGGATTTAACCCAGATTGAACCCCTTAGAGGAAATTGGAGATATACGCATACCAAGCTATGCGATATTATGAATTTACCACTTCAAATCATCGAATAAGTAAAAGACAGCTAATGAATACTTAACTGGAATAATACTTGGAGGGCTTTCAGTAAATTAATTTTAACTTAATAAAATTTGCGCGTTGGCTAAATGGAAGTGGTGGGAGTCTTTAGGGAAATCGGTCCCGTTCGAATCCAGAATCACAAAGATATCCAATTAATTTGAAGATAATATTACAGTATAATCTAGAATGATTGATGACGGCTCTATGTAAGCGTATGGTATCCAGGCTTAAGTTCGTAGTTTTTTGGACGCCAAAATAAAAACAATTTAAATAATCGTAGCTGGTAGACACTTGAAAGTATTTATTAGAAAGTAAAAAAAAAACTAATTTTTCGGTCTTCCATTTTCTAGACTTCTAGTATGATTCTCAAAAAATTTTAAATTATATCTTTAAGGAATTTCAGTACAAGAAAACACAAATTTAATTTTTCGAATAAATGTGCACGCGACGTGCGGCACGATTACACTAAATAATAATTTACATTATGGTCTGTCTGTTAACTCGAAACTTTTTACTCAATGTAAAAACTTTTACTCGAATTTACTCGCAAACCGTCTGTTAACTTTGGGCATTGTGAAAATCTAGTAAATTAATACGTTTCCCCTCTTGCACAAAGTTACAAATTTTTACTCATGGTCAAGACGATGTGTAACTTTGATATGAAATCAGCTGATTGTATTGCTTATGAGATTAAACTTGTTGTGTTATATTAAAGAAGGTGAGTTTTTTTTTAAACTTATTTCAAATTAATTGTTAATTATTTAATTGTTATTTCTATTTTAGACGGAAAACGTAGCTGTCAATTTTTGACACATGAAAAACTTCACAAAATTTACTCGAGAGTGTAACTTTTCTTGCGCTATCCCCTTTCCGCATAAAAGTTTTTACCTGATTTCTACGCAAACATTTTTGCTTTAAGGTTACCATACCTATTAACAACACTGAGATTAAGGTCCAATCACTGACATGTATAACATAGATCACTGACACTACTGAAATTGCTTACATTATCATGGGATCACTTTTCTATAGTTGTCTCTTTCTGGTTTCACTACTTTATTCCGCTGAACTTCAAATAATAAATTCAATATAAAATCCAGCATAGTCCAGTTTCAGTTCAGTGGTTTTCCAAATGAATATATAGAATAGAAATAGATGGCAATACAGTATTTGTAATCTTTTCTCTATTTCCCATACCTACTTTTAAGGATAGGCAAACAAAAATTGCTTAATGTTATTTCCTTAAAAATCGAGTTTAAGGAATATTTGATGTTTCAGAAGATAAGTTTCCAATAAAAATGATAACTTCGAATATATTTGGAATTTGTTGAACTTGAAAAATGAATTTTGAAGCGAAAATGAAACTTGAAATTAAGATAATTATCACACCCCTGCTGACAAAAGTTGACCCAAATGAAATAGAAAATCAAGCAGTCCATGTTGTACATGTCAGTGGGTCTTATGATCTACCGATCCAGCTAGCCAGCTAGCCGATTTACATTAAATTGAATTATATGTCTACAACAAAGTGGGTTGAAGGTCATTAATAAAACAAATAAACGAAAAAGTAATCAAGTTGTTAACATTTCTATTCTATCTATGGCCGATTCTAAAAGTTGTGAGTGCGAGCCCCGTATGGGGTAAGATGTTGTCACGCGCCACAAGCTGATACAAGTGACATCTGGTGGAAATGGAAACAACTTTAAGTTAGTGAAATCCTAGTAAACTTTGGGTTCTGAGAACGGAATATTCAGGAAGGCTCTAGGATAATTTGTAGAGTATAAATACGGCGCTACTCATATCCAGGAGGCGATTCTTATTTCAGACAGTGAAGTGAACGAAGTAAACTATTTGGATTGCGATAATTAGACGTACAACTAGCGATAACTAAAGAGCTGATTTGATAATTGTGTGTGAATTTGTGAGTAAATAGTAAAGTTAAATAGAAATTTGGAATTATATCCGAAATATTATGATATGAGAGAAGAAGGGCAAAGTTATCGAGCTGGGCAGCAAACTCGCAGCAGAATGCCGTCATCACAGACCACTCCTTCGCGTGTTATTCTTCGATGCTGGAAATGTAGTAGACTGGGACACCTTCAAAAAAACTACAGGAAACGCGGACGAATGCAATACGAGAAGAAGAATGTAGAAGATCGCGAGCTAGGGACCAAGCTATTAGTGTAGACACTAGACTGCAAGCTCATGACTTTGAAATCCCACACCGGAAATGACGCATCCATGGAAAACCAGAAGCCTTTTCACAACGTCCATGCATTCCTGAATGGAAACATTTCGGACGGATTTAAGAAAAAGATGACGATGACGAAAGTCATAAGAAGAAAGGAAAGAAATCCAAACACGATGATGACTACGTCGATAGAAGTAAAAAGAAGAAAGGAAGAAAATCAAAAGACGAGGACAGTGAAGGAAAGAAAAAGGCGAAAAGTAAAGAATCTAAGGATGCTGATAATGACGATGGTAAGGGCATAATGAAGATCGGAAAACGATTTGATGATATCATTACGCAAACGCAGCACTGACAAGGATGACAACGGCGATAAAAAGGGCAAAGGAATCAGAGACAATGATAATGAAGATGATAAGAAACGAAAGAAAAATCAAAGCATGGAAGAGTACTTCAACAGAACATTATTCGAACATCTAAGGAAGGTAGTCAACTATAATCAGCGCGATTGGGATCGTCATATTCCTATGTTTCTAATGGCTTATATATCAGCTGTTTATAATACGACCGGACAAATCCCAGCAAAGGTCATATTCAGAAGGGAGATGTGTTTACCTAGCGACCTCAAGTTTGGTACACCCAGAGGTCAACAAAAGTTACCAGACGACTATGTATCGGAGCTTAGGCAACGATTAGCTGATGTGCACGAAACGAGAGCGAAATTAGCTGTAAATATCGATCGGATGAGGATCCGCTATGACTTACGTGCTAAATCAGCCGGATTCAATGAAGGTGACCTTGTTTGGTTGTACAACCTGAAACGACGTAAGTGACGTTCTCCAAAATCACAACAACACTGGGAAGGATCTTATTCAGTAGTGACTAGAATTAATGATGTAGTATACAGGATTCAGCGAGGTACAAGAAACAAACGGAAAATCGTTTGTGTCAATACTGCGAGCATCAAGGCCATGGACCACCTGTTGTTCGGGACGAACAATTTTAAGAAGGAGGCAGTGTTACACGCCACAAAGTGATACAAGCGACATCTGTTGGAACTAGAAACAACTTTAGGTTAGTGAAATCCTAGTAAACTTTGGATTCGGAGAACGGAATATTCAGGAAGGCTCTAGGATAATTTGTAGAGTATATGTAAATACGGTGCCACTCACATCCAGGAGGTGAGTCTTATTTCAGACAGTAAAGTGAACGAAGTAAACTATTTGGATTGTGATAATTAGAGGTACAGTACTAGCGATATCTAAAAAGTCGATTTGATAATTGTGTGTGAATTTCTTAGAGTAAACAGTAAAGTTAAATAAAGAAAGAACTTTTGAATTATATCCGAAATATTGTATTTTAAATAACGAACTAAGGTTTTAACTTTGATCTTGCTATATATGACGCTTATTACTTTCCAGCTACTGAGGTCACCCCCCTGAACTGTCAGTCATGTATAAAATCATTATAAAGGTTTGCTTTTTTATTATTTTGATCTGGTGGTGTTACAAAACTATTTTTCTTAAGAGGCCTTTAAGGTTATTGACCATTTGCAATAACTTGTCATATCGACTCTCTCGAGCACCGCCGCAATATTGGGTATCTTTCGCTCCTTTATCGCTACACGCATGGTCAATATTCCGATGAACTATCTAGTCTGAACCCTTGTAGATTAATTCCTGCATGCAATACTCTAGCTGCAAGCTGCGCACATCTTTTGACCCTTCAAAATACTTTCGGCCATACAGTAAAATTCCATGATGCTTTCTTATCCCCAACTGTGAAAATGTGGAACAGTACCATATTCTGTTTTTCCTCGAGTTTATAATCTGCAAAAGTAAAAGAGTGACATACATACATCAGCACCTCCGCCACTATCCTCATGTCCTCTAATCCTTTCCCTATCTCCCTCCTGCCATGCTGTGCTTTGCATCCTAAGGTATCCCCTGAGCTTGGCTTAATAATATATAAAAAAAATGTGTCCAAAGTGGTAATGATAAATAACAGGTTTATCAGAGTTATCGTATAGATCTATAAAAAAATTTTAACATGAGTTAGATCATCCTTACGAAATAAAATGTGAAGGAAAAACAAAAAATATTAAGTTAAAAATTAAAGAATTATTGGGACTTAAGTGAACCATACTCTACATAATCCTTATTCCTACTGACAGATTTATATTTCCTACAACGTATGTATGTATTTTAACGCTTCTTTGAATTAAAACTAAATTCTTGTCCTTTTTAAATTTTCACTAGCACGAAAAGGTCACTTTTAAACTACCTTCTTCCTTTAAATCAAAATGATTTGATGCATCTCTAAAACGCTTCTCTGAAAACCTTGATCTAGTTTATCACTTTCAATACTCGTATCAACTAAGAAGTGACGTGACAACATTTTCTACACTGAACTTAGATATATTTTTTATAAATATCAAAAACAAAACAATTAAAGTCCCGCACAACTGGCAAATATGTTTAAAGAATTGTTTACATACAGCGATTCCACGACAATAAAAACGATAGTTGTGACATCGTTTTATGTAAAGCAAAGTTTTGATATCGAGCTAACGATATCGGTTTTATATTTTGCTTGGACGATTCTCAAGTATCGACTTACATAATTTAGACCCTGTACGTACTCGTTATTTATGTACATATAATTCCTACTAACATTGATCTTATAACAACTTAGACATCAACTGAAGCAGATACATAAAACCCCAAAAAGGATTCCGTAAATAATTCAAATCCTTACCAGATCAAATAAAATTTCTAAATCAAGTTTACCAAATCTCTTTAAGTTCTATCAAGAACTGTTTTGTAAGGACCTACAAAGAAAACCGTGTGATTTCTAAACCACATATGTATGCAGCTAGAGGCCGTTTTTATCAAATAAAATGAAAAATTGCGACCTACCAATATCAATATTTACCCTTTTCACTAAAGGAAATTGTGTGTGGTAAGGAGGGTATTTCCGAGGCTATCATCCTGTACAAATATCGCTCTACTTTCGAGAATATGTTAAGTGCTTTACATTCATCTCCTGCTCCTCGATTATCAACAACAAGGGTTAAGACCCCCTCTATACGTTGCTCCGAACAAATATAATCTGACAGAAAACTTTTTCTAATCGAGTTTCAAGAGAAAAATTTATTTGTTTGGAATGTGATTTGAAAAATTTGAATTCTGCCACCTCATTTAATTTCCATAACATCAGATGAAATTTTAAAATTAAGAACTGTTATAGTTCCAACAAAAGGGAATCACAGTCAGTGATAAATTATTAAATTAGAAAGAACTAGCTACATATGTGCGCCTTTTGAATTTACCCTTGAAGGCATTATCACCCCTGTCATTGTAGAATTACCAAGGGATTTACTGAACTCGTACAGCATTCAAATTATCCCTAAATTGAGGGCTCCTTAGTTAATTTGCCTTTTCGTTTTACATTGTTCAGTTTCAGTGTGATACAGGTCCCAATATCCGAAGGCTACATTCAAAGAGTTTACATTACAAGGAATCACCATATAAATCTGAGCATCATAGCACATGCTGTTTAAGTTGTGTAAAATTGAAAACAATTAAAATCTTGTGCATAGGTACTTAGTTAGTGATTCTGGATGAATAATTTACTCACACATAAAAAAATAAACACTATGCGAAAGATTGTATATTATGTTAGGTTAGAGGGATGCCGACAAGGAAAACTTGGCCTGAATCACTTAATCCATTGTGTCCTATAGGTTCATGGAAATCTAACCTCAAAATTGGCGTACATCCACCCTGATTCTCTAAGAAAACTCAGGATGCATCTAGTACATGGTAAACTCATTCGATATCCTCAGGATCTTTACAGCTACTACAGATATCTTTGACTCTAGACCCAGCCTCCTAGCATGGTTCCATATGACCCAATGGCCCATTAAAACCCCTACTAGCATTCTCGTGTCATCTCTGCTCCCTTTCAGGAGTTCCAATGTTTTCTTCTTATTGTACACAGGCCATAGTTACCTCACAATACAACAGGTGTCCCGATTGACCCACCGATGATTATATTGTATTGAAAAAAAAAAGATATACTTACGTCAAAATCTGATGAGAAGCAACTTGAGTTTAAAATCAAACTCTGGCGTAGTATGACATGTGAAGGTTAAAATAATCACCTGGGCTTAGTATTTCAACACCCAGTCTCCCTAAATGTGATTTCACTACAATATGCCTAGCAAGGAATATTTATGACTGGAAGAAGTCAGGGCAAGTTTAAATTTA
Source organism: Dioctria rufipes (assembly GCA_963924295.1). NCBI lineage: Eukaryota > Metazoa > Arthropoda > Insecta > Diptera > Asilidae > Dioctria > Dioctria rufipes. The sequence goes on along the minus strand of OZ002741.1, from coordinate 280,799,148 downwards.
CGACGTGTATTGTGGTTGATCTCACGGTTCCCATAGTGTACAAGCTGATCTTTGAAGACTACCTTTCTTTAATTGAAATCCTTACTGAGGCTACCGCTTCATAGAAAAGAATTGACATACCACTGCTATAAAAATCCAGAGAAACATCCTAGGCAGTAAAACTCAATTTTACCCGAAAATACTCTTGCAAGTATAAAATGGTATGCAGGCCTTCAAGACCGTTCTTCAGTGTTCTCTGCTTTCACTTACTTTTGGTTACCCAATATTTTGCGAGAGGATGCCTATCGGTCCAATTTGGGGAGAGTGAAGTTTGGTATTTTGGTTTCTGTACGTATAATAATTTCACTGGTTATGGAAATTATATCAATATCACTAGATCATTAGCATATGGTACCACCTTTACCCTGTCTCCATCTAGTCTTACCAATGTTCCATTTATGACAACCAGCCAGAGTAAAGATGCAAGTAACCGGCCCTGGGGCTTACCCCCGCAGATTTGATGACATGGTTGTTTTCTGTTTCAAGCTGAATTATCCTTGGCTTTAGTATTATTATTGACCAATGGCTTAATTTCTAACCCTCCATGGAATTCCTGGATAGGTCTACTATAAACCTTATTAAAATTCCACTTTTATATCTAAGAATACGTTGAATTTTCAATAACGAAGATAATGCGTACGGTGCTCTATAATCCGCACTTCTACATGAGGGGCCGCCTTTTTCGGATCTTCCTTTGCAGTAGGTAAATATGTGTACTGAAATTTGGATATTACTTAAAACAAAAGTACTAAGGAGGTTCGTCTAATTGATAAATCTTTCACAAGCTGGTGGTCGCGCTTTCCTCCCGCAGAATAAATATCACCATAAAATCTTTTCAAAACAGTGGAACTTAAGTAGAATGGCACTCCTGAGGACCACCACCTTTCCTCAATAATGATAGGATTATATTGCATTCTCCTCATTCCCTTAACTTGCTTCCCTTCCTTCCAAAGCCATGCAATTCCAAGGATATTCTCTGGAGCTTTGGCTCTGTGCTACGAGTAAAAAAAAAAAAACATTCAGATTACTATGTCCTGTGGACAACAATCGTTGCAATTCTGGTCGTGTCTTTGATGCTTTTCATGGATTAAAAATACTCCTCCCTAGCTTGATTGATAAACAATCCTTTCGGGGCTGCCAATATTTGTCTTTATATTAAATATTCCACCTTAAAAACTAATTTAGAGACTTCTTCACAGCGCAAGCCATTTATTTTGGAAGTTAAATCCATAATTTTTCAAAACGACCATTCCTGGAGGCCTGCATTTCGACTATAATTCAATCTTTAAAGTTAGTTTCTTTGAGATAACTTCGCTGAACTTTTTCCCGTCGATTCATTTAGGAGCTTCCGATAGTCAATTGAAATCATATTTGGAGATTTATTAAGCAAAAGATTCACGAAATGGTTTCTTTAGGTCTGACAATTTTCTAATCGCTAAGAAATGTTGATGACATGAAACATGTATTTGGGATGTAGAGAATAACTAAGGGAAGCAAAATATCGTGTAAAAAGCATTCAGCGTGAGAGAAACTCGATTTTTAGGAGAAGGGGTGGAAAGAAAAGAAGACTTTAATCAAGTTTAACCAAGTTAACTTGACATAAGTCAATTGTGTCAATTCGAATTAAACGTCAGATTCGTGTTTTTGCGCCGGGTTTTTTATATTGTATGTTATTTATTTAAAACACGTTAAATTGTTCCGTTAATTGTGCTAATTTTAATTAAAAACATTCAATCGTTTTTGCAATAATCGCCGAAATAATCCCGGGAAGAAACTAGAAAGTTTCTTTTCCTCAAAAACGTACAAAAGAAGTAAAAAAAGAAAGATAAGATAAGATAAGTTATCAAAATATTTCTTTGTTTACGTTTTTCTGTTCCCAAATTTTTTTTGTGTTCATCAATGTGTACGTGGCAGTCCACAATTTTCTTTTATTTTAAATAATTACGCCAAACCCCCTTGAAAAATATTTCAGATTTACTACTACCATGAGCATAACGAACACATAAACAGAATTCCACCGCATTTTTTCAGGCGCTTCCTTTAGTTAGGTATCTTATGGCCGGTTTCACAGTCAAGGCTTAAGCCACAACGATGGCTTAAGCCAAGGCTTAATAAATATTTCGGTTTCACAGTCAAGGCTTAAGTGAAATCGCTGGCTTAAGGAAAGCTTAACTTAAGCCCGTCATCTCGAAGGCTTAAGCCTCAGATTTTGCTGTGAAACACATAAGAAATTATTTCTAAATATATATTTTGCCTAAATATTATTATTTTTGTTATTAAATGAACGTGCATATTTCAAAAGTTATACCTTAAAACTAAATTGAATTTTTCCAAGCGAAAACTAGTTATCTAATTAGCAGTTTTGAGTACTGTCAGCTCGTGTCAGCATTCCATTTGACGTTTTAAGAAGAAACCAAACAGTTTAGGACTAAAATGAGTTATTTATCTAATGCAGAGGAAGCGACCAAAAAATGTATAATATAATACCGCAAGGTGTGACCCGTGAAAAAATTATAAAGAGGCGCCCGCAACATTTCGAGAAATGGGATGACGTTGATTTTTATTCTCGGTTCCGGCTGTAGATACATTCGGCTTTGATGGTTTACGTTGTCGAAACATTCTGCAACAATGATTTTGGATTTGATATCCTTCCAGATAAAAACCACAACAAACTGATAAATAAAAAGTTCTTCTTCTTTTCGCTTAGTTTTTAATCCACAATGGCAATTTTCCTTTAAAAAAATTCACAATTACCGCAATTCTGACAACTTAAAAATTTTCATCCGCGGCTTAACTAAGCCTCAGCTTACTGAGTACTGTGAAACCGAGTAGGCTTAAGTTCTGGGCTTAAGCCACACCCGTGGCTTAACTAAGCTCTGGCTTAAGCCTGGACTGTGAAACCGGCCATAAGAGTTTAAGAGAATTACCCTACAGACAAAATTCTTTTCCTCACAAAAATAGCGCTGGAAACCCCAATTTAATTCATAATGCTTTGCTGAAAGTTAATCAAGAACAAACAGGTATACCCCCCATTATTGTTGATCGAGTTTGCCGTCCTGTAAAAGTGTTCGGCTCTGAGTTTTGCTAACTCAGACTGGCTCTTGCCTCACTCAATTAATAGCATACGATCTATCCTGCCAAAGTCTTGCGACGCCTCAAACGACAAGGCCTAATAGTTTTGTTCTATGATATAAAAAACAAATCTTATTAGATCTTCTGCGTCTTCAAGTGCTTTTTCCAGTTCTTCTTCAACCCATTCTACCTAACCTAATTAAATAGTCCTCTGGAGGTTCGGTTAGCTCCGTTGAAACTGCTATTCCATGGTTGAACTAGAATCACGCTAAGTTCCTTGAAAATGGGACGGAATACTTCAAATAAACCTACCCTAACAAAGACCTTAAACTGAAGTCATCAAGGAATACAACAGAATATATATAGGTGAGAAAATTTAGTACAGGCCGTATCAGCAAGGAGAAAATTGAATAAGCTAAAGATTTTCACCCATAAAAATGTCTAATGAAGGACAATAGGGAATTAGAGGGCGGACCTACCATCCAGATCCATCTGCAGTTCTCCCTTTCCTTTCCACAGTGGTGATCATACATCTCATCAGCGATAGGTGAACCTGACCACTGGCAGATGTACAAAATTTTCTCTTGATGGGGATAATACGATTTTCAATAACTTCCTTTTGGGGCTCGAAATAGACCAATACAGAACTGTGATTGGAACTATCACTGGCCACGGATCACTTTACGCTCATCTAACAAAGATGAAAGTTGTTGAGAGTGCTGAGTGTCTATCCTGACTGGAAGGAGAGCCGAAGACAACCGAACACTTTCTCTGCGCTTGCCCGGTGCAGGCTTGTTATGCTTGGATCTGCCCTCCTATCTGCGAATAAGCTGAAAGGCTTACTTCACCTAGACCTGATGCGCTTCATTCCAGACAGGATGATTTTGGTGGTTTTTTCTTTTCTTTTTTTTTAGCGGGTTAGCGCGTACCTGCCATATACAAGATACAAAACAGATGATTTTACTGTTTCCAAGGTCCACAATACTACAATGCTTTTCATGGTTTTTAGATAAAGTGGTAACTGGAGACATGAACGTGTCACCATATATGCATACTACAAAAATATATATACATATACCTAAGGAAGATTTATTCTAAAATTTTAATTATGATAAAAGCTCATCTAGGCAATTTATGAGCGAGTAACGTTTTTTTATCTTAATCTGAATTTCAAATAAGGTTTACAATCAACTCCTTCAACGGATTTTAGGAAACTCTTCACCGATGGAATGTATTATCTCCTCAACAATCTTAGCAAGGATTTACAAAGACCTTCATATTTAGGATTCCGTACCCAAAAGGTGCCAACGGGACACAATTACTAAGCCTCCGCTGTACGTCCTTCTGTCTGTCAGCTGAACCGTAATAAGTAGACAGATGAAATTTACACAGAGTGTGTATTTTTATTGCCGCTATAACAACAAATAATAAAAATAAAATAAATTTAAAAATTAAGGGGTTCCCATACAAAAACCGTTTTTTTTTTTGCGTACATAGTGTAAAATCTTGATGCTGGTACGGAACCCTACGTATGCATGTCCGACTGGCATTAACAGGTTTTTATCTATTAAACCTTGTAAGTTCTTAGTATCAGGATTCGCTTTCCTGTCAGTAATTTACAGCTATCACGATTACATATAACAGTAAGTAATCATTACCTTATAAAACAAAACAAAACAAAACACCTGTAATAAATATTTAAATCTCTTACTACATATATATTCTATGCTTTCTTTATTTATTTGAAAATTTAAAGATTCGTTTTCTTTTTTTATTCCCACAGGAGGTCAATAAAACGCGAAAATAAAAAATGCTTTTACCAACAATATGCCCCAAGGAACAATTTCATTAAGAATGCAACAACCATTTTCAGTTGCACCCCAAAACCTTAATTTGAGGGTTGGTTACTATACGAGAAATTCAAGAAATGATCAGTATTCTCTAAAAAAAAAAAAAAAAAACTCAAAAAGTTCCACAAACAGGATACACATTGCTACGAACATCACCAACATCCCGGCCACATGAAATTAAATAAATCACCGAATGCATTGGATACCGGGGACCCGGGAGCATAGCAGGGAATTGTGCAAACAAAGTTGGCGGCTTTTTGCCTTCCGCCATTACATGGAAGCCAATGTTCGTACGTGGCAGAATGGTAGCCCCTCCGCTTTTCTCGAACAGTGGCTCTCTTTTTATTTGCCTCAATTCAAAACTAATTTCAAAAGTCAACAAACCAATAATACGAGTACATAAACATGCTATCATATAATTTAAGGGCACTCATACTGATCCCCTCAAGTAACGGAGAGCAGATTGCCGGCGCTATTACACGGGGTAAAATAAAATTCAAAGTCCTGTGGTCCTCCTTTCTACATTGGCAACGGGAAGTCAACCGTCAACCTTACATTGCCTTCTGTTGTTTTATGCGCAGTTCTTTTGTATATAAAGGCTCCTATATACAAACATACATACATATATGCTGGAAATTTTATTTATTTGTAATCGTTTATGAGGGTAGTCCTGAAAGCCTTAAAAATAAAAAATAAATAGAAACGTCAAACAATCTTTCAAATGATGATGAAAATTGTTGATTTTGATGCAGTTAACCTTCTCCCTGTGTTTACTGAGCCTAGAACGAAGTAATTAAATAGAAAAGAAAAAATTGCGCAACGTTTTCCGCTTATAACTGCTACTTAAAGGAAACCGCTACATAACACACATGAAAACCGAAAAGGATAGACAGCAACAAAACTGTGCTATAAAGGTCACGTTTTTATACCATATTACCTTTCGTTCAACTCATTGGGCCGGCGTACACCTTGTAGCATACTACACGCGCATGTCACTTTTTGCTGATGGAAGACAGTCTGGGGGAGGAAAATTTCGCCCCCCCGAATGTCATTCATGAGTAACAAATGCAGCGTGTACGATGGATCATTGAGCGCGTTACTGCCACTTTGCTGCCAGTAGGAAAAAATTTCGTTGAATCTTCGATGAGTCAACGATATTTTGTATCGTTGACTTATCTTATGTCTATTTTTAATGGAATGCCACAGTTTTTCAACGTTGAAGCCATCATTTTTTTGTCATATACTTGTCATAGTTGACAAAATAATTAATAAGAATGCAAAAGACACAATGTTTACAAGCTCATTCAATAACAAAAAAATCGATGAAAATGTATTGACAGAGTAATACATGATGTAGTAGCGACTAAATAGCGTTATTATATATTTCTGTACGAAAACTGATTTTTAGATATATAAACCTTTGTCAATGAAAGCGCTAAATACGTTACTCTTGCTAACCGTCATATACTGTTCTTATTTGAACCAACACTGACTCTACCACTAACAAATACAAATTGCTTCTGCAAATTATAGTATGACTCATTTCTACAATTTCAATGCTATTTCTTTATTGACAAGTCTTTGATATGACAACAAAACAACAGTCAATAATGAAACATTATTGACTTCCTGGTCGTTGACCACATTTCTTGCTGGGACTGTTCTGTCAAAAGTTATCACATAATGACCAGTTCGGAGTGAACGATCGTTGTCATCTGCAATGTCAGTTAATAACTGACAGTTTGTCACTTACATATCTGCCTACATTAAAATATAATTTAATTTAATTTTTTCATATAAAAACAATTTATTTCTTACCTTATTCAATTGTTAACAAAGTATTAACCATACTAATTCGAGAATTCCTCCAGCACAATTATAGCGTTATTATTAGTCGCCGCTTGCCATTTGACGTTTGTTTAAATCGTTCATTTCAACTATTGGACCAGATTATCCTTTTTTTCCTAGTGATGCTTTCCATTGATTATTAGACTTGCAGTCCCTAGAATATATTTATCAGTTTTCTTATAAATGCAAATTATAAATATAAAATTCTGCGCTTCACCCGTATCTGTTTGTCTTCGCGGGAGACGCAGATCACATAAATGGCTGGCAATACAGTAAATTTTTAGGGTGGCCACGTGGCGTCTATTTATATTATATAGGACGACGAATAGTTGTCCTGTTTGTTGCATCATTTGCAAAGTAGTAGAAGAAGAAGCAACTATCAAATGATAAAAATTGAAAAAAAAAAATTAACTATGCTGGATTATCGTCCTGACCGTAGTAAAATGTAGTCGACTATTTGTTACCTTTAAAGTGCGGAATGAAGGATATAATCAGTAGTTAAACGTAGTCGCTACCTGTTACAATTAATATAGAACTGATATTGAATGAATGAAACGGAAGAGCAAAAACATTATTTATGACAACATAAGTAGGAACCTAGTTTGTGTGTGTGCGCGTGTGTGTGTGTGTGTGTGTGTGTGTGTGTGCGTGTGTGTGTGTGTGTGTGTGTGTGTGTGTGTGTGTGTGTGTGTGTGTGTGTGTGTGTGTGTGTGTGTGTGTGTGTGTTGTATCGAGCCTACATATTGCGAGGCAATAGTTTTTCATATAAAATTTTCCATCTCTTTTAATTCGTAGTTAGTTTTTGAATTATTATAATAAGTAGGGCAATAGAAATTCACTAGGTACCTTCAACCTCTCACCTGAATATCCTAACAAAGTTTCTAGAAGTTCAACTGATTTGTCCGGGAAACTCATAAAATCCGTTTTTGTCTCCAAACCCTGCCTGCAAGCCTGTACGTGAACAACGGAAGACTATTGGTTGTACTTTATTCGAATGGAAGCATTTAGTGGATACGTGTACAACGGAAAACCATCTTATAACCGGAACGTGAAAAACATAGAGCTAATGGTAGTACGTGAACAACGGAAAACTATCCTGTCACCAGTACGTGAACAACGAAGGACTAGTGGTGGTACGTGAGCAACGACATCCACTAGTTAGTATGTGTACAACGGAGAGCCCTTCCGTCACACGTCTCAATTAGATTTAAGCAGTACAGTCAATTCTCGACTTACGACAGGGTTCGGTTCCGCAACTTCGAACGTAAATCGAAATTTTCGTAAATCGAATTTCATACAAAAATTAATAATATAATTTTAATAGATATATATGTATGTACATAAAAAGTAATAAGCTTTTGTTTCAGATTTTCAATTTTTTACCACATATAAGTAAATAATTATATACAAATATGGTATATACAGGGTGTCCCGTAAGTCGACGTCAAGCCGGAACCGGGTGATAGACCAAATCGTAACAGTTACCAGAAAAATATAAAAAAAAAATCTAAGTCATGTATTTGTAAAATTATAGGCATTTCTTTTGTTTTCGAGAAAATGTACACCTTGTGATGGTTTTTTAGCTCCTGTTGCTACAAATCTTTACTTTTTTTCACTTTTTTTTTCTTATGTAATCCCGAATAGTGCTTATGTAACCTGTTGCTTTAAGTTCTAAGCCAACTGCTCCAGCTTGAAAGAAAGTGTCACATTTTGCCGAACCAACAATATAAAATTAATAATTCGTTGAATTTTAACTGACTGTACTGAAAAAAAATGTACTACGCCAGTCTGGCAAGTAACTTTAAAAGTTGACACATTTAATAAGGATTCTAAAATGGTACAACACTTGCTACATTATTTCTTAGATTACGGAAAAAAAAAATTTTTTCTTCAAGAAACCCAGTTTCGAAAAATTTCTTTTCACCTACTAAAATTGATTCTAGTGTACCCAAAGCTTGCCTTTAGAGCGTAACTTTAAGATTCTAGCTTGAGTGAGACGGAGCTCCACCCATACCATGTACAGCGAGTACAAACCCTACTACCTCGGGATTATCAACCTCGGGTTGCGTTTTGCCAAACGATGCTACAAAGCCAACGGAAGATCCCCGATTCTTCGAGAAAATTTTGTGGTCGGATGAATCGACATTTAAAAAAGACGGTTACATGAACTTACACAACTTACACGAGTGACACGTAGAGAATCCGAATTTAATGAGACAAAATAGATCTCAATATCGTTTTAAAATAAGCATGTGGACCGGAATTTTAAACGGAAAATTCATAGGACCTTTTCAGTTGCCAGAGGTCTTTAATGCTGAATTGTTTTTTAGATTTTTTGCATAACCATTTACCTAATTTACTGGAAGACATGCCACTAAGTATTTACAGAGAGATGTGGTATCAGCAAGACGGCTGCCCAGCGCACTATGCCCTTTCAGTTAGAGAATATCTCAATGAAGAATATCCAGACAGATGGATAGGGCGGTCTGGTACGATTTCGTGGCCAGCCCGTTCACCTGATCTAAATCCATTAGTTTTCTTTTACTGGGGAGCAGTAAAAGAGAAAGTTTATAAGAAGTCAATTGAAAATTTAGCTAAGCTTCGGCAAAGAATTACGGAAGCAGTTGAATTTGTCAACAACGGAAGAATTGCCCGTCTGATAACCTGATCTTTTTTAAGAAGATGTCAAGTACCTATTGCAGCTGAAGGAAGAGAGTTTGAATAGTTTTGTAAATAATAAATCTTAGCATCCAAATAATTGGTGTTTAATTTTAAAATTAAGGAAACTTGTCCTAAATTTAACAAAAAGTTAGCATCTCTGACTCGAAAGCGTGACTATCTGCCTCACTCACACTTCATGGAATGACTTTCCGTCTCACTCAAGCTAGAATCTTAAAGTTACGCTCTTAAGGCAAGCTTTGAGTACACTAGAATCAATTTTAGTATGTGAAAAGAAATTTTTCGAAACTGGGTTTCTTGAAGAAAAAAACAATTTTCCGTAATCAATGAAATATTGTAGCAAGTGTTGTACCATTTTAGAATCCTTATTAAATACGTCAACTTTTAAAGTTACTTGCCAGACTGGCGTAGTACATTTTTTTTTTCAGTACAGTCAGTTAAAGTTCAACGAATTATTAATTTTATATTGTTGGTTCGGCAAAATGTGACATTTTCTTCCAAGCTGGAGCAGTTGGCTTAGAACTTAAATCAATAGATTACATAAGCACTATTCGGGATTACATAAGAAAAATAAAATTGAAAAAAAGTAAAGATTTGTAGCAACAGGAGCTAAAAAACCATCACAAGGTGTACATTTTCTCGAAAACAAAAGAAATGCCTATAATTTAAAAAATACATGACTTAGATTTTTTTTTATATTTTTCTGGTAACTGTTAAGATTTGGTCTATCACCCGGCTTGACGTCGACTTACGGGACACCCTGTATATGACCAAATCTATAAAAAAATTCTACATTTTTGTAATTTTTTTGTCGTAAGAGCGAATGGTCGTAAGTCGAGGTGGTCGTAGCTCGAGAACTTACTTATGAGCATTTGAACACTAATATCTACACATTTTACATTTATAAAAGGGATGAAGGCAAAAAACGTCGCAGTGTGTGTGTGTGTGTGTGTGAAATAAAAATTCATTTGCCTATATTGATTTAGCGAATTATATATCATGTAGCCAAATGTTTTATATTTTTATCTAAATTAAATATAGTATATATATAGTATAAAATCTGATATTTACGTATAAACTCGGCGATAGTATAGGTTCCCATACCATTTCAAAGTTCTTAATACTTGAATTGCTATAAAAATCATCAATTAACTTAATTACACGGAATTCTGCGATAATGCAGAGCTTTTCTGGATATCTATATTTTGAGTTTTGCTCCAGGATAATCCCTGAGGTATTAATGTGAACTATGCAGGAGAAAGAATTTCTAAGCCCAGCCTGTTTCCTACGAATCGCTTTTTCGATTGCAGACTTATTATTCGATTTTTACAATGATACTTTCCATTTATTCATAAGAGCAATTGCAAATGTTTTGTCTTTTTCAAGGTTTTGTTAGAGCCGATCTAATATTGACAACCTTATTCTATTGCCGTAATTATGTAATTTTCTACAGATTTAATAGTCCACGAATTTTAATTCAATTCCCTATAGTTAATACTGTTTCAATGTAGCATTTTTTTTTCCAAACTTCATTACTGATCCTGTCGACGCGTTGGGGCCGCGACGTAGCAGTATTTTCTCCCGCTTTTGGTGCACTGCATGTATCCTTTTATAGTCTCAAACAAAAATATAATGGACTTACAAGAGAAGGCTTGCCTTGTTCAATAGATATGACCACCTTTGAAAGTTTACATAGCTTGGTACATCTGGATCTGAATATTTAGGCACTGCCCACATTCTCTATTGTCGGGATCACTGACTTATAACAATGAACTGAGCGATTTGCTATTTCATGTGGCACAAATATTGTGTTTCTGTATATTACCATTAGAGCACCCTTTAAAACGTTTACTACATAATATGTAAACATGTAAAAGTCAACCAATCAGATGAAATTTTACACCCGTAAATCGTATTAAATTAAAATATATTTTCTTGTGCCCAAGTGATATTTTAATCGTTTATAAGGAATTCAACTCATTCCGACTTTAATTTTCAAAAGTTATTCTTACCCATTGCCCATACGCATGATGGGCAAGAGAGATGGAGCATAGTAAACACAATCTTTACGTTATTCTTTCTGCATTGTTTGCATCTGTAGCCAATATAAAAACATCAAATGGCATAAGAAAATGTTCAGTAAGCAATATTTTGTGTTGGTAGCTCCAACTCTGCCATAGGGTGAAAGAGAAAACTATAAAAATTGTGCCATTCTTTCCTATAGGAAATTGCTAATACGCTCAGTCTATTGTTGTAAGTAAATGGTCGGGATACAGTGAATAAGAGGGCATCATACAGACCATCCCAGAACTAGAGTTACTTGGAGGAGAACTATTTTTTCTGGGTTATCATGGAATGAGCTAATAGTTGCTGCACAAATAAGACTATGGTCGTACCCCATCTCACTTTTGCCTTTAAGGGTATTTTTATTTCTTTGCTTTGTTTACATTTCCGGTTTCTGAAATTTTTATATTGCCTTAACAGTTTGGGGCGACTGTAATAAAAATATATTAGGAAATATACTTACGTACATATGCGCGAATCATTTAAATACTTGTTATTTATTGGTGCTAAGAGCACTTGTAATCTGTATACTTTATAAAGAAAAATGCTGAACATCTTCTTGAATTATGCCATTAAATATTCCAAACATTTTAAAATATACACAATATGTAGTATAGAAGTAACTTTAGAAAAGAATCAGTAAAACAAAATCTTAAAAACGAACAGGGTCAGCCAAACTTCTAAGCAAAAGCATCAAAATTTCCAGCAGAATTAAAATACAATATAAACAAAAAAGTTTGAGGAAATAACGCCAATATTATTTATGAACAATGACATTAAAAAATATTTTGTTAGCCGGAGAAGTACCATAATGCACATACAAGACAGTCCAACGTCCACACCCTCCGCACAGTGTAATGAAATGCTGGCAATAAACTTGGTGAAAAGTTTTCTAACCGACACTGTCAAGTCTCTGAAGATGGATTGCTAGTTTATTGGAAAACAATTGGTCATTCATTTATCATTAGGGCTGATGGGACATGCGATGATTTTGAAAAGCCTCGGATATTGATATTACTGCATAACAAAGTCAGTGCTTATCCTTATCAGTCAGGAAGCACCCGGAAAAAAGCAAACTGAAATTGATTTCGAAAGCAAAAGCCACAGAATCGATGATTGGTTGAGGGTTCAATTTTCTCCCATAAATTACAATAATTTTTCGTAAAAAGTTATTGCAACGTTTGTCTTGGCTTAGAAAACTGATATTAAATTGCCACAAACTATATACATTTAATTGGATTTTAATTTGAGCACGTGCACAACACGTTTTGCTTTTGATTTGTTTATATCTATGAATGTGGGAGGGTATTTCACAAATCCACTTGCGGCACCCTAAGTGATTGCTTCAAGAAAATTTAATTTTTTTTTATATAAAATAATAGGAAAATGTAAATAACATGTAATTATATAATTAACTCAAATAAATGAAAATAGAATTACACTTTAAAAAAACACGACACCACCAACGATATTGCACGGATATTCCTGTGCAGAATTAATTCCCATCATAATCTATGAAGCTTAATACCCTAGACACACAACACAATCTAATGAATCATTAGTACTATCTATTCATTAAAATGCCGTGTGTCACATAATGAAGTACACTAATGAAGTGTTTTTTTTTGCCTTCATTATAGCTATAATGAAGAAAAATGTGGTAGATTTGACATATAATATAAATCTGAAACTCAACTGTGCATTTGCCCATTTGAAAAATAAGAAGAAGAAATGCACAGCACAAAGCATATGTATTATGTGGAAAAAATTCTTTATGCGAACGAAAAATCTTTGAAAAAAGAAATTTAATTGCAAAAAGAGGGCGTTTCAAATAAGAAAGAATCGTATAATCGTCAGTACGGCTTGCTTCCTGCCTGCCGTATACGAAAAAGCAAACAGCCAGCTGACCTCATATATAGACGTAAAAAAATTTTAAGTGTGAATTATATTAGGCAAAATACTACGTATTTACGTAATCATTGCAACGAAATTTCTATTTTCAAATAGTTTTCGTTTGCATAAAGAGTTTTTTCCACTCAATTGTCGAGCTGCAGACTTAGCAGCAAACTGAGTCAATTTCAGATTGACTTATTTCACTATGAATTTTCTTAGCAAAATTCTCTATATGTATTATCCCAAGTAACAATTTTTCCAATTTTTGGTGACTGAAGGTGATGAGTAGTTTTATAAGGGGTATATAATGGTTACTCGGTTATATAAGAATTTGAGTGGTTCTATAAGTGTTTTATAATATTACCAATTGGAGTCGTAGTTATATTAAAGTTTTTTAAGGTTACTAATGTTTACGTGAAAGTAAGTTACTAAAGGTTTTATAAGCAAGTGATGGAAATGTTTCAATTACCGTTCGATGTAACTTAGAGTAACCATTACTAGAAAGTATATAAGAACGATTTATAATTATTTTCATCACCATGTTATATAACTTATTGGTAATAAATGTTTATTGCGGTATCCGTGGTTACCCTTATATAACTCGACAACATTCAGTAATTTAGGTGACTTTAATAAAAATTGGAAACTTTCGGTAATACATATACCCACATACCCACAAATGATCCCAGATTTGACGATTTTCCGCAAATTGGGCTATCTTTTTACAAAATCTGCGCTTCGATTTTCATTAAAAACGCCCAAGATATAAAATAAAATGGAAAATGGATTTTATTCACATTAAATGATTCTTCGATATTTCAGAAGAGGGGGTAATTTTCCGTCTACCGCGTATTATAATAAATAAAAAGACTAGTAAGTAGCGAAGTACTGGTCAGTTATACTGGCTTTGTAGCCGAAAATCAAATTTCGTAAAGAATTTTTAAGAGCATCCCAAGTAACATTTTTTCCAAATTTTGATGATTGAAGGTGATGGGTAATTTTTAAAGGGGTATATAATGGTTACTCGGTTATATAAGAATTTGAGTGGTTATATAAGAGTTTTATAATATCACCAATTGGTGACGTTGTTATATTACAGTTTTTTAAGATTACTAATGGTTCTCGTGGAAGTAAGTTACTTAAGGTTTTATAAGTTGGTGATGGAAATGTTTCAATCACCAGTCTATATTACTTAGAGTAACCATTACTAGAAGTTATATAAGAAAGTTTTATAATTGTTTTCATCACCACGTTATATAACTGATTGGTAATAAGTGTTTATTGTGGTATGCGTGGTTACCCTTATATAACTCGATAACGTTCAGTAATTTAGGTGCTTTAACAAAAATTGGGAACTTTCGGTAATACATATACCCACTATAAAATATCGTAACATGATTTGGTGGCCTTGTAGTAACTACGGTGACCGTTATAAACACAAATGAATTTTAGTATCGAATGGAGCCATTATAAAACTATTTTCATTTATTTATGGCGTTTTAGTAATGAAGGTGACTGTTATAAAAATTGCAAACTTTTAGTATCGTCAATTTTTTCGTATTTGGCCATTTCAATATGCATTTTCCCCAGCTGTTGGGACAATACACAAAGTAGGTTTTATTGAGCTGCCCCTTTAATTTGCACGATTCTATATGAAATTTTTTTTTTTTCGTAACTAAAATTATTCACTACACTACCGAGGAGCGTACAACAAAAATTATTATAAGAAGAACATGACACAGACATTTTGTCATTACTTTAAGATATATAAGATTACCAAAGGTAACATATTATGACTAAACGGTATATATATGGTAGTTCCTTTATCCTTTAGTTTACATAATATTTCTAGAAGTTTTATAAGGGTAATTGAGTTTATATAACAGAGCCAGGGATTATATAAAAGTAGTTGAAGTTTTATAATGGTAATTTGTTCATTTAAGTACAAGCCGCCATTTTCTTATCTGTGCATTACAGATTAAAGAGAAAATTTCGGTTAAGCCAATTATTTAAATTGCTGATAGCTATATATTTAAGTATATTTTTTCATCTGTGCATTGCAGATAAAAAGCAAAATGTCGGTTAAGTTAATTTTTCAAATTGCAGATGGCTTCCGTTTTAATTTTATATGAAGAAAATACATCTTTTTAGATATATAATTTTTCGTAATTATGTACTGTTACTTTTATCAATTGATATCACCTAAGTGAAAATTTTAAAGTAATTAAATATTACTTATTTCTGGAGCGGTCTGTATTTTTGATGATATTCACAGTAAAATTTTAATTGAAGCTGAAGTTCACCACGTGTTACATTATAAAAATGCAGTACAAAAAAATATGGAAATTCTATTTCAAGATAGGTTGGATAAATATTTGCCTTTTATTGTTTTATAAAGGTAACGAAAAGTGATTTCTCTAACATTTCAATCACTAAAAGTAATCAGTCTGAAAAAATTCCAAGCGTTGTGGAATCGTTACCAACACCATTATAAACAAAGTTTATAAAGTTAACCGAAACATTACCGCAACCACTGCTGTGAACAAAGTAAATTAATCGCCCCAGATTATATAAGGTTTATATAAGAAGTCGTATTAAGGTAACCAGAATATTTTTGTTACTCATTTTATAAAACTTTTAGTTATATAATGTTACCTATATAAAGTCACAGTAACCTTTATATAATCCTCCATTTAATAAGGGGTTTATAGTGGTTACGAAGAGGTTTCTAGTACTAATCTATATAACCTAAGTTATATAATTTGGTAATGGAAACCTTACGGTTACTACTAAGTATATAAAATAAACTGTTTCTTGGGATAGTGCATGTTTCGATTAGCAGTGCAGGACCAGTACGCTTTTAGTAATTGAACGGTAAACATCACCATCCTGAGTCATTCGAGCATTATGCGAAATTAGAGTACAGAGCTGTTATAAAATTCCTCACAAATTAGAACACAACGCCGACAGAAATATTAGAAGAGCTGTCTACAGTTTATGGGGAGTCTGGGCCTTCATTTGCTACCATAAAACATTGGAGCCGAAAATTCAAGCCTGGCAGGGAGTCGCTGGAAGATGATCCCAGGTCAGGGCGTCCACATACTGCCGTTACCGACGAAAATATTGGAAAAGTAAAAAAAACTTGTACTAAGAGATCGGCGAATTAAGTTGTGGCAGATAGCTGAAGCCATTAGCATTAGCAAAGAGCGACTCGGCTTTTGCATTATCATTTGCACATGAAAAAGGTGTGCACGCGATGGGTGCCCGGAATGCTCAGTCCGCTGGACAAGCAGCGTCGCGTTACAAATTCGCAGGAATTTTTGAACATCTACGGCGATAATCCGGACGAAGTTTTTTCTCGAATTTTTACTGTTGATGAAACGTGGATCCGGCAGTACGATCCAGAATCAAATCCAGGAGTCAATGCAGTGGATAGAAAAAGCAGAAAAGCGGCCACGAAAACTTAGTATGGAAATATCGGCATCCAAGCTAATGTCCACTGTCTTTTGGGATTGTAAAGGGATTCTGTTCATGGACTACAATGAATGCGAACTACTACGCCACATTGTTGACAAAAGTGCGTCAAGTGGTTGTCAAGAAAAGAAAAGGCAAACTGGCGAAAGGAGTTCTGTTTCTGCAGGACAATGCGCCCGTGCACACTGCGCGAGTTGCAAGGCGTGCCCTGGCCGAGACAGGATTTGAGGAAGACAAACACCCAACATACAGTCCAGACCTTGCTCGCAGTGATTACTTCCTGTTTTCTAATATGAAGAAAGAATTCCGAAGGCGAAGATTTTTGAGTGATGAAGAAATAATGGCGGCAGTAGACGAGCATTTCGAAGGCAAAGACGGCGAATACTTTATTACTGGATTAAAAGCCCTTAATGATAGATGTAAGTAGTGCATTGAAGTAGAGTAGAAATTTTTTATACATTTCTATCAGCAATTTGAATACCCTAGACTCAAAACTTTTCAGCCCGCCCTCGTATATATATATTAGGTAAGGGTGGTCCAAAAATGTATGGATTTGCAAAAGTGTTAAAATGCTCATTTAGAATTTGTTAGATAATGTAATTTCAAACTTCTATGAAAATTTCAGTGAGATTCAGTAATGTTACAGGCGTTCAAATCGAAAGAGTGATATTTTGACTGTTTGTGTGGTGTTGGGTGGACTGTCACTAAAATCGTTTCAATATTTCTTTCATAACTTTTTAAATTGACAATATTTTTCATTTTCATTTTAAAGAAGCTTAGTTATCAACTTATTACAGTGAATGTAGTTTTCAAAAATTGAATATTTCTATTTTTTATAAATTTTTTAAAACGTAAATTCGGACCATTTTTTTGATTTAACGGCAATTTTTTTGTAAAGAAAAGAATCGCGCGGGTATACTTTTTCTAGTATAATGCAATCTACATTTGATTAAATCGTTAAAAACTTACCAAAAGCAATCTGGCATAACTGATACCCACTATAACAAATCGTAAATTTTTTTGGTGGCACTTTAATAAAAACAAATTACTTTTAGTGTCGAATGGAACCCTTATAAAACTGTTTATATTTATTTAACACAATATAACCAAAGGGTATACATATAGAACCCTAACGTCTGTTTTTTGTCACTATAAGATATATAACATTACCAAAGGTTACATATTATGACTAAAGGGTATATAAGGACCATTTTCAAGGCATAGTAGTTCCTTTAGTTTATATAATATTTCTAGAAGTTTTATAAGGGCCATTCAGTTTATATAATAGAGCCAGAGTTTATATAAAACGGCTTGAAGTTTTATAATGGCAATTTGTTCATTTAAGTACAAACCGCCATTTTTTCGGTAAAGCCAATTTTTCAAATTGCAGATATGTATGTATATGGCCTCCGTTTTATTTTTATATGAGGAAAATACATCATTTGAGGTTTATAACATTTCTAAATTATGTAACGTTACTTTTATGAAATAATATCACCTTAGTAAAAAATTTAAATTTTGAAATATTTAATCAAAATTATTAAATATTGCTAATTTTTAGAGCGGTCTATATTTTTTAGAAGTATCTATGATGATATTTACAGTGAAATTTTAATTGTAGCTGAATTTCACCACGTACGTGCCGATAAATTGTAATTCTAAGATGTAAAAATATTAAACCATTGCAGTATAAAAATGCAATACAAAAAAATATCGAAATTCTATTTCAAGATAGGTTGGGTAAATATATGCCTTATATTGTTTTATAAAGGTAACGAAAAGTAATTTCCCGAACATTTCAATCACTAAAATTAATCAATCTGAGAAAATTCCAAGCGTTGTAGAAACCTTACCAACACCATTATAAACAAAGTTTATAAAGGTAACCGAAACATTACTGCAACCACTGCTATGACCAAAATAAATCAATCGAGAGCAGCATGGGTTATATAAGGGTTATATAAGAAGTTATATTATGGTAACTAGAATATTTTTGTTACTCATTTTATAAAACTTTTAGTTATATAATGTTACCTAAATCAAGTCACGGTAACCTTTATATAATCCTCCCTTTAAGCTCTATAAGGGGTTTATAGTGGCTAGAAAGAGGCAAAGAGGTTTCGAGTATTAGTCTATATAACTCAAGTTATATAATTTTGTAATGGAAACCTTACGCTTACTATATATAAAAAAAAAATTGTTTCTTGGGATCTCAAAATACTATTTAATTAAATGTTTTTTTTTCATTTCCAAATCGTTAAATTGAATAAAATAAAAATAAAACAAAGTTTATCGCATTGATTCGATTCATATCTTTCTTAAATGTCATAAGTAAATCAAATCCAGTTTGACAGTACAATTTAATTAAAGAAATGGCTGTGTGTCTGCAGTTTATAATAAATTATTATAGACTAATGAGTCGTTAGTTATTTCTTCATTAAGAGCGCTGCGTGTCTCGTGCCCTAGACACCACCGATGTTTATGCAACTGTTCCCGTAGGTATAGATGGTAAATCTCATAAGTCTTGCGGATACGATACGCAGTGAGCTATCTCAAAGATATTCTTGATTAACTCAATTTATGTACATAGGTATGTATATGAAGATTACATGAGAAAAGCCCTGTAATCACATCTGTTAGATTTTAAGGTATACATTCCAAATATGCTGTCCTTTTGGGGGAAAACGCCAATAATTTCAATCAAAAATATGGTTGAGTATTTGCTGTGACGGGGAAAAGCTCCGTCGTTGTACTGTACATAGTTTAAAGGACAAAGAGTATTCATTTCCAAGTGTGTAATAGGTCCCATTAAAGAGGAGAGTCTAAAGTTTACAGTTTTTATAAAGAACAAGTTATGTTAACGACATTTTTGCAAAAATAATAGAGATTAAATTAAAAAAAAAAAGGTAAGAAAATCCGAAATTTTTAGTTTAGACAACCATAATTCTTGATGTGAGACGGATATGGGGCTAATTGAGCAGTCGTTGGAAAGGTCATGAAGTTCTGCATATAATGAGCTCCTACCTGTGACAGTACACCCTGTAGCTTTTAAGATACAGGATGTTTTGTGAAAAACTAGGTTTTTTTCTTAATCACCCTTTAATTCCTAAAAGGTTGATATGCCACCCCCCCTCCCCTCCTGACATACAATTTATGGTTCGTCTAGGTGAGTACTATCACCTTCTGCTCTATTGACCTCCTAGTATGAAACACCCTGTATACCTATGGTCCGGGCCACCGAAAAGTGAGCTATCAAGGTCACCAGAGGAAAATTTTTAAATTTATACCATTGTGTATATTCCAAAGAGCTTTCAAAGGGCATTGCCATTAAAAAAATTAAGTTTTGATATTTTTGAATTATTATTGCCTTTTGTTGTAATTTTAATAAATGACTTCATAATATTTTCTTTTATATCATTTCTTATTTATATTATGAAGCATGGCAGGATGGAGATAGGGAAAGGATTAGGGGAAATCATTCGTGCAAAAAAATTATTTATTATAAATAAATTTCGTCACAGAACTTCTAAAAGTAATTGGTAATTCTAATTTACAACCAGAATCATTATAAATTCCAAGAGGTTTTCGCATTGAATACGAGATAAAGTTTAATCAGGGATTTCGTGTTAGTAATCAAAGATCAGACCAAAGAATATCTGAAGCGTAATACCAGATGTACAGTTAGAATAAGCAAATTTATTTGTAAATAAACTCTCTAACTTAAAATTAGTTTTAGCGGAGATAATACAATTTCTTTAATTCAATCTTTATAATAAATATACGATGTTTCCTTTGGCTTTTCTTTGTCTTGATTTTCAATATTTTGCACTTTTTCAATTATCCTTTTAATTAATTTTCAATTTCTCTTTTCTTTTCTCAATTAATTAATTCATTAATTTTGTACTGTTGTATTTTTTGTAAGTTTTACAATTCTAGTTTACGTTTTTCACATTTTTGATAGTTTTGATTTTGAATTTTATTCTTCTGAATTTGGTTCTCTTTTTTATAGTTATAGTTATGGTTTTTTTTTTATATTTTGAATTCTGGTATTATTTTGTATTTTTCTCTACTATTTTCTACCTTTTATAGGTTTTAAATTTACCTTTTTCCACAACTGTTGTATTTTTTTACATTTTTGATCTTTATATGTATATACATATTTTTTTTTTCTCATTATCTGACCTTATAGAAAATCGATAAAATTACTTCATTTAAATAAAAAAATTTCAAAATTTTGCTCAGTTTGAATTGGTAAAGTGGCAGCCACAAACTAAAATTTCCCTGACCTCGATAGTTCATTTTTCATGGCTCGGACTATATGTGTCATTTTCAATTCATTAAATGTTATGCCAGTAGGTATTAAAAGAAGCAAAAGAAAATTTTATTTCATTTTATCGTAATTTTGACATGTACATTTGTAATTTTGTTCGACAAGAAATCAGAATAAGCTACCGCGCTTCTGATTTTCCAAGGCTAATGAATTACATACATATTTCAAAACTTCCTTAGTTCTCTCGAACTTTATTGATGAAATGCAGGCCAGCTTTCATCCCTCTCATATTCTCATCATTTTTCAGGGCCTTTTTTTTACTTACAAGATTATGGAATTATTCTGTCTGTGCATTGTTAATTTTCTTAGAAAGCCAATATTTGACGTGAATTTGCTCTACATTTGTTAGAGTTCAATTTTTCTAGAGAAACTATAATTAAGTCTCGATGTCTTATTAAAAATAAAATTTTAGATCATTTTTATGTGCACCAATTTATGTACTTAATTTCGGCTGATTAACCGGTTGACTATGTTACCTTTGCTAGTGTCACTTCATGGCTTATTAGTATTCCGTGGTATACGGCTAACCCCATCTCATAGCTAGAGAGATGATTGCAATAATAAATCTGGGTTGTCCATGGATGAATCAAGATTTCTTTTTGTAGATTATACCTCATTCCAAAAATTATTCTTGTAAATGAAGTGTTTATATCAATCTTGGAAGATGGTGGAGGGCGTCAGATTTGAAAATTGCTAAAATTCAAAAAAGGTAATGTTCTTGGCAGAAATGGTTACATTACATTTGGACGACATGCAAACAAGTTTTCTGCCATTTTTGACAAAATTTTCAAAAAAAAAACAACAATATTAAAAAAATAAAAAAAAATTGAATTTTAATAGGAAACTTGACAGGATGGTAAATTACATACCCAAGATTGATAGAGAAATAATCCTGTGTCTCTAAGATTAGCCATTTTGTTGCTGTGATTTTTTGAAAATGTTAAAAAAAAACAATTTGTCAAATGTGGTAATACATGATAGAAAATTGCCATCCAACACAAGTGTCCTTGATGCAGTATGCATACCGGTTTTCTAGGGAAGAGGTCTTCGTGGAGTCCCTAACTCATTGAAAATTAATTTTCTGCCAAATTAGCCAATTGTAGCGGAAGATCTGCCAATTTGACGCGTCAATTCAATCAAATAGTACCTACCTATAAGTTGCAGAAGGATAGCATTGAAATTCTATTTTCACGTGAGAAAGGATATATTTAATACACGGAGAATATATATGCAAAAGACAACTACCCATATTAGCCAACTTATGCCGCTCGTAAAGTTGCTCGCGCAACAAATATTTCAAATTAGGTATATTTCTTGAGTAAAAAAAGGTAAAACACATAAAATAAAAGATCCACTGTTCAAAAAACGCTTTATTTGATTTTATATAAATGTCACGTTATAAAAAAGATTTATCAAACGCAAATAGAAGTAACGTTATAAATCGTGTTTACTTTAACGTCCCCATAAAGCAAAGTAGAAAAGCTCAGTTCAAATATTATGCCCCGACGTAATTAGATAATTTTGTTTTCTCAAGGGAAAGTGTTCTTATGGGAGAATGACTATAATATCAAAATGTACGTGTTGAGTGAAGATTTTTAGAGGATGGTGCCGAATGTGACTTGCCCTTCACGCACTTTACAGATGAATTTCATCCCTTCCAATAGATCGATTTTTGGCAGAAAATTATATTTCCGTATTCTACACATCAAAATGAAGGATTTGAGCCTAATATCGTCGTCCATGGACATTAATTTTTCCAAATTTTGATTTTGTGATTTTTTGAAATTCTGTCAAAACTGCCACCATTAACCGAATTGGCAGAAAATTGGTTTCCAATCACTTTTCGGTCATCCAAATGTAATGTAACCATTTCTACCATGGACATAGCCTTGTTTGAATTTTTGCAATTTTCAAATCTGACATCCTCTACCACCCTCCACAATTGATATAAATACTTCACTTACAAGAATAATTTTTAGAGCGAGGTATAATCATGAAGGAGATTTCTCGTCTAACAGACTGAAATTTATTGAAAATAATTTCAATAAATTTACAAAATGCATTTTAAGTGCAAAAAGAAATATTGAACTTTTCGACCCAGCGATCAGAGAGGTCTCATCGGTATGGTTATCTCTGATCGCCTACCATAGAAGGTATAATCTACCAAACAAAAAAAAACTCGATTTATCTATGGACAACACCAGTCCTATTATTGAACTCATCTCTCTAGCTATCACCTTCTTATTACATAGATTTCGTACATTCTCACATGGTGGTGTTCCTTAAAATAATCCTATCATCTGAGGAGAACGTAAATGAATTGCTTTAGACTTCAGTCGTTATAATGGTAGTAGAATTTTCTTATATTGTCTTTTGCTATATTTCATATTTAATAATTCTATTAATTTTAATGGTATATAGTTGTTCTACTAAGTATTTAGACATTTGCATATTTCATGTTATCTTTTTTTGTAAATTATTGTTTGAGTTTTTTCATCTGTACCACGTTTTGTTACTGATTTTAATTCTAGCTAAATTTTCTAATTTCTTTTTGAATTGGCTAGTTCATAATTTTATGGATTTTTATTTACTAGATCCTGCTGAGTCCTCTTTTGATACAATTTTACATTTATATAAATTTGAATTATTATTGCTATTTCAGATCTGATTGCCTTGACAACTCGCGAATTGTGCTAAAAGTTTTGTCGGAACGACATGAGGGTTTGATGTATTGATGAATTCAGCAATATTTTTGGTTACTCAACTCTAGATTTAATTTGTATGTCTGAGACATGGCTAAAACCTCATATCCCAGGGTCTATGTGCTGTTTGTATGCTTATACCTGTTTTAAGAATGAAGATATGATAGAGTAGGCGGTGGTGTCGCAATTTTCTTTAAAAAAAACATCAAGAATAAGAATTTTATCCTTTATCCTTGAATATCCTGGAAGACGTACTTTTAATTTTGTTCATGGAGTAAAAAATCAAGGAAGTTTCACAAAAAAAAATACATTTATAACTACCTACAAATAAAAGACTATGGATAGGCCATGCTTAGACAAGCAAAAAAAATGTATGGGAGGTGGGGGAAAGTCCTTATGGTTTTCGAGATAACGGGATTTAAAAATATTTGTGTATGTTTTTTATGTATCACCCTGTAATTTCTTAACGTGGCAGCCTATGAAGATGATTTAAATTTTTGTAGATTGACAATTGTTGGACCTCTCCAATGGTATACAAATTTTACCCCTTCTCTTGTCCGTTTTGAAGTTATGGTTCGACCAATTTAAAATTTCGGATTTTTAACTCGGTTTTTTAACTACTACATTTATCATAAAACATGTCATTAACACCAATTTTTCATATGGTATTTCAAAAGCCCAAAACTTTCTCTTTAAAATAATTCATTACATACACTCCTTTTGCCCTTTTTTTAAGCATATTCACCAACTGGCTCAAAAAGTTCATTCCCAAAAGATAATTGCCTACCTTCTGGCATTTATTGAATTTTTTTTGCTAGGTATATTTAAGAAAAATTGAACCAGAGGTTATTTTAAAGGGCGACTTTTGGGCTTCTTAAATCCCATATTAAAACTGGTGTTGCTGACGTGTTTTTTGATAAATATAGTAGATAAAGAACCGAGATAATAGTCCAAAATTTTAAATTTGTTGAACCATAATTTCAAAACGAAGAAGAGGAGGGGTAAAATTTGTAAACTATTGGAGAGGTCCAATGATTCTCAATCTACAAAATTTTAAATCGTCATCATAGGCTGCAACGTTAAAAAGTTACAGGGTGTTATATAAAAACATACCCAAATATTTTTAAATCCCAATTATCTCGAAAACTGTAAACATTTTCCCCCACTTCCAGTACAATTTTTTGCTTGTATAAGCATGGTCCTGTAAAACAAAAGTTTTTTTTATTTGTAAGTACTTATAGATGTATTTTGGTGAAGCTTTCTTGAGTTTTTACTCCTTGATCCCGTTGAGATCCCAAGTTAGAATTTTAATATATTTTAGTGGATAATATAAGGTATCAAATATAAAAAAATTAACAAAATCAAAAGTACGTCTTCCAGGATATTCAAGGATAAAGGATAAAATCCTTATTCTTGATGTCCTTTTTCGCGTAGATGTTTAAGATTCAATTTTTCTTAGATAGCTTGAAATAGTATCTTTCAAATCTATCCTAGCATAAATAGAAAAATATATATGAATTTTTAAAGAAGATCAGACAGCATTTTTGGGAAATTTTGAAAATGCCATAACTCACGAAATACGCACTGTAGAAGGAAAATTTTTAATTCGTATTTTTATTTGCGCAAACTCTCCAAGTAGGTACTGTAAAATTTCAAAAAAATTGGTGGTGGTCATGTCACACTTTTCGTAATTTTTGGTCGATTTGCTATGGAATGACCCCACATCATCATAGCCGGTGATCAATTTGTTTCATGCAGACCCAAATGCGAAAGCATACTTGACTTAGTAGATTGTTTTAGTTTATCTATTCTAAACTCGATTACCGCTCATTCAAATTTGGTGCTATTTTACAACCAAATTGTATTGCCAGCTTTCTCCAAACATGACCTAATTTTACTCATCTATAACATTAAACCTGGTAATAATTTTGGACGAAAATTTATGTATCGGAATTTCAAAAACATTAGTTTGGGCATGTTGTTTGCTGAGGCAATGCATATTGATTGGAGTTGCCTCTACAATACGGCTAATGTTAAACTACAAATTTCATTGGTTAATGACAACCTGGCTTTTCTCTTTAATATACATGTTCCACTTAAAACCTTCAGTGTTCTAAACGAAAATTGCCGTTGGATCACACTTCAGATAATCACATTGATGAACAAACGTGATAGGGCATAAAAAATATGGAAACGTTATCGCATTGAATCACGTATAGATGAATATCGCCGGTTGCGAAATCTCGTTACATCTGCTATTTTAAAATCAAAAACAAGTTATCATAAAAACAAGTAAAAAAGCTAGAATTGGTCTAAGACCAATTCTTAGGATACCCTAGATGAATGCCCGTATTAAATTTCGTATGGTCACCGATCTATTCAAGTATTGATTTTGAAGTTGTTTTTCGCATATATTTCTAGAACGGTTTGTCGCACAGACAAAATGATTATAACCAATTTTATAGGATTTCGTATTCTGCAGAAGTTTTTAGTACCATAAAAATGTCTTGGACTGATCGTTTTCAAAGTATACGTAAAAAACCGAAATTTTTATATGGCAACACAAGAAAGAGTTGCCCCATTTAGTCCATTTTTGACATTTTATTTGCTAATGTAGTAAAAACATCATGTGCGAAATTTCAGCTCTCTACGTCGACGCGTTCTCAGGCAGTGTCCAAATATATAGCGGAAAACGAAATTTTTATATGGCAACCCCACGAAGGAGTTGCCCGATTTGGCTCATTTTCGAACTTAATTTTACTTTTTTTTTTTAAAGTCTGTGTACAAAATTTCAGCTCTCTAAATGTACGCGTTCTCAAGTTATCGTGCGCACAGACGGACGGACGGACGGACGGACGGACATGCAAAAATCGAAATAACTTTTAATATTATGAATGGGTGTCCAATCCATTTTGCTCTACCATCATTATTTCGAGGTGTTACAAACGGAATGACAAACTTAGTATACCTCTATGATTTCATCTAGGGTATAACAAGTTTGATGTCAAGCTACCAACCAAGAAACTTTAGAATAACCTGAAGAATGCTAGAATTGTGGCATCGAAGAATAATAATATTGTAGACTCAGATCCTAATGTACTAAATTCCGAGCCTGCAACTTCTTCTACTAATTCTTCTTCTGCTTGCAGTATAGACAGCTTTTTTGCTGATGTCACCTTTTCTGATGGTATTTGATTAATTAAACTCGCTCGTGCAATTCTCAGGTTAGCAATAGTTTTTGTTATTACTTTCGATTTTGGAACATTATAAACTTGTAGTAATCAGACTTTGATGAAGTCACAACATGCAAATAAATATACAAATATAAAAATTAACATCACCAGAAATCCTTTCGACATGGAAATAGAGCTCGGAACCAGCATTAATTAGACAGAAACAATTTGTAAAAAAATAAGAAATTTTTACTAAAATTTCAGTTTTGGAAATTTCGAGTTTTTGTAAGGAAAACGCAAAAATGTTGTTTACCTTGGAGCAACAAATATAGTCGATGAAATCTTATTACAATTTTCCATTTTATTACACTTTCTGTTGTAATAATGACATAACAGGCGGAAGTATCATTGATTATACAACACAGGTTCCATCCAGTTTGAGTTTGTACAAAGCTTCTCCATTTCAGATAGTATAATACAAAATTATCAAAAAAAGTTGAATAATTTGCTCAAATCATCATCACCAGATAATAAAACGAAAGCCTCCCCAAAGTTACATTCATAGAAAGCCAAAGAACGTAACGAACCAAATCGAATGTAATCATCTTCACAAATTTATTCACTCTCGACTAAATTCCTATAAAAAAGGATTTGGTTACTATGTAGTTATGTATGTCCCTAAATTGTACTCATCAAAAAGGACTCATTTTACACTCTCTGAACTTGCTCTAATCCTTTAAGTCACCCTATTGCTGACATGTTGTCGGAAAAATTCCCACTTGAAAAATGTCGCACGGCACGGAGGGCCAGCACCACTGAACAGCATGCTATCTCCTCTCTTTCGCCAATAAACCAAATTCGATTTTATCTTTTTCATTCTATTCGCCCTGAATATTGCCACCAACTACTGCCACTCCAGTCCACCGCCCTTGTGCCAAGACAATTTACTCCTCCGCTGTAGGATGGATATCGGGGACACCAATTTGGGATATGCTGTGCTTAAGAAGGCGTGTAATTGAAACATTCAGAAAGTCTCCGGTCTGTCTCCTGAATGGGATGCTGTCTTAGGAACCGATTAGTCCTTAAACGAAGGATATTGTGAGATAAATTTGTCCGGTGATTTGGCAAAACAGGATAGAAGCGAAGTCAGGGCGGAACGCTAGCTTCAATTTATCAGATTGTGACAGACCATGTACTCGGTAGAAAGGAGACGGACTAAACTAGACGTCTAAAAAGGATCTTCTTCCAGGCTTCTTTTGACTCCTTATTTAATGATCACAAATTTCGATTAAGATAAACGAAGGATGGAAAGTTTTTTTAATTGGAATTCGAAATGGTGAGTGACTTTCTAATGAATTTGCTAATTAGAACGAAAATAATGGACTAATCTTTCTCGTTTGTTTATTCTTTTTTTTTTTAAGGTTTTGTGCTTATCTTTTGAAGCAATTTGCATTGAATTTAGGGAAGTAAGTTACATTGTCGATGATTATAATAGAAATTAATTACACGGCGCGGTCTGGATTTTTTGTTTTGTTCTTTCTATTGAAATTTTTTCCGTGTCTTGGTAGATACCTACAAATAGAACTAAGCTAATTTCTTGTTTTGTTTCAGTAAAAATATTTTTTTCGTTGTTGTAGTATAAATATTACACATTAAATAATAAAAACTAAAAAAAATACATAACGATAATCAGAAAGGTATCTATCCATATCAACAGTGGGCGTCTATCCTCTATAGGCATCTATCTGGCAACTAACCTAGGGCAACTATCCTTTTTGATACACATTTTAATAAAACTGTCACAAAGGGAGGTTAGAAAATAATGGAATACATATATTTGTTACATAGTTCACGTAAGAGAGGGATGCAACTTTTGCTTACTTGTCACGCTTCTCTCAAAGAACCAGTCAGTCTGAGTAAGAAAAAAACAGATACGACACGTACGATTTTTTCAAAATGACGTTTCATCGTAAAACTACAAAATTTCTACTAAACCGCCCTAACTGGGCGGTTGATGGTGGTAGGCGGAAACAACAAAATATGAAGCTATTTTCGTATTCCATAAAAACTCTGAAAATTTCATCCAATTCGGGGATGGTGGGGTTCCAAGGTTACTGGTTTGGGGTGGAATGGCCCAGTGCCCCAGAATATTTCAAAACGAGCGTTTTATCGATTTAATTTTTTTTTTTTTGTACCAAAATACAACACACATCTAGCTAGTGTTTCTGTGGATAAATTATTTACAAAAACCGACGTTTGAACGACATATATCAATGATAAAAACATACAAATAACAGCCTGAATTTATGGATAAATGTAAATAGAATTTCTATAAAATTAATTAGGTACATACTTAAAACATATCCAGGAATGGTATATTTTCATTGCAGTTGTTACACTTGTTTGCATAGTTACACTCAGGTAAATACATACCTGATTTTGAGAATAACAAGAAATTATGTTGGCGAAATATGAATTGAAAGTTAAATAAAGATAATAAATTATTTTTTTGTTAGTTTTATTATTTAATTGGAACTTCAGGCCGATTATATCCGATTTCAATCAAACTTAAATCATGAGCACTCTCAAGGCTCAACTCAAATTATGAGTGCGCCAAATTTGAGTCCGCTCAGGATTTAAGTCTACTCAAGATTGAAATTCTTTCAAAATTATGCTGAAGTAAATTAATTATTACATATTTGATGATAGTATGATAGCATGATAGCATTTCCCCGTCCCTATAAATGAACGATTTCTTTCATACCGTCTGGAGTTCAGTCTTCTTCCCGCTGTTATGGCCTGGAATTAGAGCTGCGCTTCTGATGACAAAAAATGTAATAAGACATCACTACAGAAAAGGATAGTCCTATGAGAAGGCTGGTGTAACTGACAGTGTACTGATGAAGCTCATGTGGATCAAGCGAAAAATGAATTGATCCTGAAATTTATAAGTTCTAAGCGTAATTGTGATGCGCACCCACCACACTTGAATTTTGGTGGCAGCGAAAGTCGCTATCGATCTATGGTTGCCAATTTTTTTTTCCCCTGAGTTCCTTAGTACCTACCTCTGCGATTCCAACTGTAACATTAGTAATATTGACTTTTCTCATTTGACAAGCGAACCGGAGCGAAAACCTCTTTCTGAAGAAATACGGCTTGTTCCTGTGTGTCTTTGTCCTGTGGCTCTTTCCCAAAGTCATTGAAGTACTCTGTGATTATTTTTCTACATAAGAAATCTAATGCTAATTCTAACTTGTGCCATATTGGGAAAATTTTTCAAGCCATAGTTAGTGAACCAACCCGGACTAATCTATTAGAGTTTGTTACGAGCCATTGAGTCCGGTAATCAGATTGACAGCCCTCGATAAGGTTAATCATAGAATTTTGATCTATAAGCTCTCGATTCTTGGGTTCCCCCTTTTTTTATGCATTGGTTATCTTATTATCGGTCTAACCATACACAGTGAGTTCTAATTCGAGAATCACTTTCTGCTGAAATAGCAAATATGCCGGGTATTCCACAAGGCAAAATTATTGACCCCTTACAATTTATTCTGTTCATCAGTGATATATCCTCGCTTTTGTTTAATTACAGAGTATCCGGACAATACCAAAATATTTCGTGTTGATGACTGTGCTCCTTTAAACGTTGACTTGTCCACTTTTACATAAGTGGTCCAGTCTTCCTTTAAATATTAATAAAATGCACAACTATGACTTTCGGTCCCAAAAAGCCCTCAATTCACTTCAATTATATTGTGGAAGGAAGTTCATTATCCGTGCTCGACAAAACCAAAGATTTGGATATAATTCTCAAAATTCTCGCCTTTCTTTTGGGTATCACATCTATTACATAACTAGTAGCTAGTGTTAGTTCAATTTTGAGTTGTGTTAAAAGATGGTTTGAGGATTTTGACAACCCTTATATACAAAACTTCTTTATTGTGCCTTTATTAGATTGATACTGGAATATCCGAGGCCTGCCTGGTCTGCTTACTACCAAGTTCAAATTGATTGGATTGAAGCTGTTCAACGCAAATTCCACCGGTTTGCACTCCGTAGCATTCCTTTGAGTAATCCTGTGATTTTGCCTCCATATGTGAATCGTTTGAATTTGATATAAACTAGACGAAATATCTTTAGAATTATCTTAATTTTTAATATTTTAAATGGAACAATAAATTCCCCTACTTTACTAAGCTTCTTAGGTGTATATATCAAACCCGACTCGCTCAATCAGAATCCAGAACTTTCTCTACCTCCCTTACCATCGAACTAACTACGGCGTGAATGATCTTTTAACCGTTTCGTCTGTTTAATGCGCATTTCATTCGTATTAAATTGAATTTTTCTAGGTAATTGAAAAATCAGCTCTGCTTTTTTGTTTTTGCTTTCTCCTTTTTTCTTTTTTATTTTGCTCATTTTGCATTTTATGTTTTCTCTTATTAGGAATTGTAGTAAGGTACCTGCTGCAAATAAGGCCCACCTAACTTGAAAATACAATAAATCAAGTATTTGGTGATATAAAACTACAAAAACAAGTTTTCCGTGAAGTTTATTTATTTGCACAACAAAAAAAAAATAGAAAAACTGTAACAGAAGTGAATAATTCAGTTTTATAAAACCTTTTCCAATGGCCTTATTAAACTACCACAGTATAATAAGGCCCAAAGCAAAAATTAACTTTTTCAAAATCTTATCCGCGGAATGATTCCCATTAAACTTGCTTAAACTAGGAAAATCAACAAAATTCGGTTATTTTTAATAATTTCCAATGAAAATTAAAAAAGGCCTCTTTACCTCCCAGGGGGATAATAAGGCCCCAAGAGCTTTACGTACAACAGAGTAAATCCAAACAGTCTTCATTCTTTGGAATAATAATAAAAATAATGTCACAATCATAATCCTATACATATAGGAACAGTAATTTCATTGAGAATTTAGCTTAAGTAGGGTTATAAGGCCCACGGCCTACTCCAGTGGGCCTTATTACACCTGTGATAAGATTTTACAAAATTACTCATTAATCAAATAAACACAGTGGGGGACGAAAATAAACACCAAAATCATAAACTACATTACCTAACGTTCAAACTAAATAAGTTACTACATGTAGAAATAGCAATTAAACAACGGAACTTACGATTTTGTTTAGGCAAAAATTATAATTTCAAGCAGCCATACTCCTCTCGGTGACGTACCGTTCACTACTGGCAAAATGGCGGCGCTAGCTGGCGGACGCCCCCCCCCCCCACGACGGCGTTCGTTGCTGCGGTTCATTTTAGTAGGAATTTTTAAATGTGAGCCTTTTTATCCGCTGGACTTTATTTGCCACAGGTACCATAGCGAAAAATATTTATTTTATAAAAATTTTTTTTCTTCAAATTTAAACACTAAGCAATTGCCAAAGAAACCGCAGCCAGATGGAGTGTGCTGCGTTAGGACAATTTTTAGTTATCCACTCAGGTTACATTGCTGCTGAAGGATTCTTTACAGCTAGTTAATTCTTAGACTTGCTAGCGATACATATCGATATTCCAAAGAAAATTCCCGAAAAGTTACATTAGCAACTTACTGTTGAATAGTTTATAGTCGTGAAAATTTTGGTTACTGCAAAATACTTACAAGCGCAGCTAAGAAATAAATAAAATAAAAAACAATATAAATGGAAAATAGATTTTTCTTCGTGAACTCATAAAGATGCAAGCTGCTGAGAACTTTTGACAATTACTTTTATTTGTACTTTTACGTTTTGATATCGTACACCCCTTCAATAATAAAAGACTAAAGTAGCGAAGATAAAAGGATCTATTCTTGATTACGTTCGAAAATTTATGATTGAATGAAATCCTTTTTAGATCTTTTAATTCCGTTCAAAACAAACATTTGAACTGCCATAAAAATATAGTTTTAGCAATTATTTGAAAAATGTCAAGATTAGCAATTTGTTTTGAATTTTTATTAAATGTAAAACTATAATTTCATAATGAAAAGAAAGGTTAGTCGACACGTTTGGATTGACTTTGAAATAGCCTTAATTACATTTGATCTTAGAAGATGAACCAGCCACTCATCATAAGTTCTTTGACTTTTATTTGTTGATTTTTGCATAATTAAGAAACATACAGGGTGTTTCATAATTGGTGCACATAACTCAAAGGTTTGATAGCTGAGGTGGAGACAAGCAAAAAATTATAAGGTGGAGGGGGGTAAGACGCGTCATTTCGGCGGTAAAGATTTTTAGTACTTCTTCCACTTTACACTCTGCGTAACTTTCTTGATATACATCCTATCAAGGTGGGATTCATCTCAGATGATAGCAAACCGTCTCAACTTTCCAACGAATGACCAATCAGCCTTCCGGCTGTAAAACGTCAAAGTCAAAAAATTGGGAAAAAATTCCTAATTTTTTCAAATTTTAAAAATTTCCCCGTCAAAATGTATAAAAGCTGTACAGTTTTTTTACAAGATTTATAAACAGTGGAATGTTACCTTTAATGTGACTATGCACATTACCTACCTAAATGCAACCGTTTTTTAGATAAACATAGATGCATAATTTCATTAATTTTACTAATTATGTATGGGATTGCATAATGGTAGGCGCGATTACCATCGTCAGTATCAAAATTAATGAAATTATGAATCATAGAAACGGGAATATCTCAAAAAACGGTTGCGTTTAGATACATATTATTAAAAAAAAATTTAAGTACGTCTAAATACTTACATTTCTTCCTTGAAATTTCTGTTGTGGTACCTCAAACTGTCGGAGAAATTTTCACTGATATTGAGTTTTCATTCGAACGGATTAATTTTTGATTTCAATCGTGATCAGTGATGGGAAACTCAATTTTGTTCAAAAAGTATTAATTCGACCGGAACTCAGAATAATACCCATTAGCTACTAAGAATATCCTTCTTCACCGAAGGTGCATATCTGCGTGTCCCTGGACAAAAGCATACGATTTTTTCGCAGAAAGAGTGGAGCCAAAAGAAAATGCAGCCTTGCATCGAATAACATTCCAAGCGAAATATGAAAATAGAACCGCAACTGCAAACAATGTTCGATAAATCAAGATGTCCTTGAAAACTGTATTTAAACCTACCAAAACTGTAATTGCGATAAATACAAATGGGTTTAAAGGTTAACAGCCTTATATTTGTCCTTCTAAATATCGCTTAAAAACTTTATTTATTTCCTGACTTTATTAAAGGAAACTCTCCCTCGAAGATGGAGTCGTTCTTCACGCTTGCTTAATGCTTAATGCAATACGTATTATGAACATTGCGTGCAAAAAGTATGTATAGTCTTTGTTTCATGGAACATTCTTTTAACATCTCTATAATTGGGTATTTAAGGGATAATCGAAAGACCAGGCCGAAGCTATTAACTGAGCCATCCCATGCAGGCCCCTAGTTTGCAGGATCACAATAAAACGTAAAGCTAAACGAATTGATTTAAAGCGAGAACAATTGATTTGTTTCATCCATAGACATGGAGAGGAGGAATTGATTACTGGAATCCGATCGCTGGGATTTTTACAATTGCGCAGATGGGTCTTGTTTATGTTAATTGAGTTATTTCATCGACTTCTTTCCTTATTGGTTTCAGTTTTACAATTTCAAAAAGATTTCTAAATTTTCTGATTACCAATTTTCCATTGTCCGATAAATCCTTAATTGATTCCACAAAAACATAACTTGAAGTATGCTAACTAGGACAGATATAGAGGCATCCATCATGCATATCCTTCGCTCTAAGCAAAACTACTATTGTACTGCGGGTGAGATTTTCGATTCAGATTTCGATTAACCCCTCTTAAATTAAGCCCAACAGATTCATAGCTGGTATTGGTTGCTGCTGCCTCTTCAGCAGTTTCAAATTCAATATAGGACGGGGGGATTGAAGTGACTACGGATGACAGCTTAATGGAATCAGGGTGGAATTCATGTTGAGGAACTAAATTTTTTCTAGCCAGTATTAAAAAAAAAAAAAAAAAAACGGAAAGAAAGAAAAGCGATTCGTGCCAAGTGTAAGTTAATTTTCTGGTCGACTAAGCTGCTTAGAGGAGTATAACAACACGTCACGCTCCCCGTGAAAAGACACAGCCACTTACTTCTCGCTATTCCCTCAAGTTTTTTTTCTTTTTTGAGAGAATATGTAAAGTAGAGTGGGGCTATGTAGAACCTATGAAGATTCTACTAAGAATTATTTAGAAGTTGTTTGTTGTTAGCATCACAAGTAAATAATATGTCTTTCATTAATCCTTTTTTTTTATTTGTTTTTGCTTCTTTCAAGCTAATAAATTAACAATACTAAAGCAACATTTTCAAGTGGTGATTCAATGGAAAGCCGTGGAAATTTTAACATTCTAAAATATTTGGGAAAATATGAAAAATCCCAGCTACAAATATTTCAATCTACAGGGTGCTTCTGGTTCAGGGTTCATAGGGAAGAAGAAGGAGATGATAAGGGTAGAGTGGGGCTTAAAGTGCCGTGGGTAAGAAATGTCACCTTTAATATCTCGTATAATAAAAGGGCAATAAAACAAGAGCGTACATGCAAGTAATTCGCTAGGCGTGGGCTGATATTCGCCAAACACTGGTGGAACTTTTACTACTATATTAGTAAATCTACTACTTTTAGTATCTTGAAAAATTCTACTTCTCTCAATTCAATTTTCACTACCTTTTCAATGGCAGCCTAAAAACTAATAATATAGCACAAATTAGCATTTTTTCTACGCTACACTATTTCAGACGGAGATTTACTTTAGGAATGGAGTTTCAAACTTTTATGCGATATTATAGCACACGTTTATACAATTAATTCACTACGGTTTCTTTAAAGTTTATTTGTCACAGCGGTTTCTTTAAATTTTATCTGTCAATTTTCCACAAGTCATAGTTTGCAACCAAAGCTCAGAATTCGAAGTAAATTCCACGCAAATAGTGCTTTGCTTTTAATTCAAAAGAATTTGCTACCGATAAAAAAAAAATAAAAAATAAAACTGAAGTTGAAATGCGTAAGTTTTTAAAGCCTGTAGAACCAAAGAAAGTGATTTACCTGCTAAAAATAACATATAGTTTTATCTTCTTCAAGAAATTCTAAGGATCCTCCAATTTCTTTCCAAAATAAAAAGGAAGAAAACTAAATGAGTAAATTAACGGATGAATTCCAAGAAAGCGGGAAAACGTATGCTGTGTATTTTCACTATTATTTGTTTTGCTTTAAAATATGTACTTCTTTTAGTATTGAAAAGAAAAAATATCATCAAGGATACAGGACCGAATGGGAGTCCGAATTTCCTTAGTAAAGATAAAGACGCTTATTGCAAGGTTTGCATGAAAAAGCTCATGAATAATAAAACTTTATTAAAAAAATACGACATCAGTGATTTTCATCAGAAAAGGTTTTCAGATAGAGGTAAGTAATAATAAAAAAATTGAGGAATGCTATTCTGAAAAGGTAGCAAATTCAGAATTCAAAAAATTAAAAGCAGAAATAGTTATTACGTTATATTGCGTTAAATATAATTTATCTTTTTTGCAAATCGAACCAATTTCTACACGGTTAGAAATTTTGGTGTAAATATTATACATGAATAATATATATATAAATCCTTACAAAAGTTAATATAAACTTTATACTTTAGCTTGTTATAGATTTCTATATCAATAGAGTATAAAATTGATACCATGAATTATAGACGGAACTAATACATTTCATATATTACTTTTATATGTAATTCGATATTATCTTCATTTATATTATGTTTCATATAAATTTTATAATAACTGGGATTGAAATAAATTATATATTTGGTATATAAAGTTTATACTATATATTGTATATAGTGAATTTATATAAATTTGATGTATAAATGAATAAAATATCATATTTTAGTGAAATTTTTCATTTAAATTATTTTGAATACAGATATATATATATCTGTATAAATGTAAAAAAAAGACTTAAATATCAATTAGTGATACTAACAGTAAGGTGTTATTTAACAACCACATATGTTTTGTTTGTTTCCCTCGAAATCGGCTAGTCCTATGATGATTGTATTGCTAAATTCTGACAATTGCAACAAAACTAAATTATTTTCATCTGCATCTGAGTTCTCGACTACTTCATACGCGTTGTGAAATTCGCTAAGTAGAATTAGAATGCACTTAATTTTAAAAAATCTTATTAAACTTGGGTCGTATGAGGAAGTAATAAATAGTCCAGGACGATAATGACCAAATTGTTCAATCCAAGAAACTGTTTTAATTTCCTTTGGTATTATATACATATATCTTTCAAGTACTGATAATGTTCATTAATGAAAGCAGTTGTAAGATCCACAATTTTACCCATTTTTATTAATGCATTGGAATTAAATCTTTCCCAAGTGGTTGCAAATTTTTATTGATGCCGCATTGCCAAAGACTTTGATATGACTGTTGAGTTCACAACGAAATAGCATAAAGAATATATTTCCAAAGAAAGAACGATTATTTCTTTCAAAGAAATTGTACACACTTGCAAATTCTGAGAATTTTTGCCAGATATATACTTCAGGTAGTATGAAATTTATTCCAAAGACATATAAAGAACACATCGAAATCCTACCTGAATATGATATTTGTACCAAAATCATATAAAGTTTATACCATCAAAATATAAATAAAGTAAGTTATATGCGTATTTGATAGAGTTTATAGTTTCGAATATAAATTCTATAACATTTTCGGATACATTTTATCTAATATGCGTATAGAAACGGTTTTTATAGGAAATTTCGTATTAACGTTAGACTGAGATTGTATACAAATGATGTATATATTCGACTTTATCGTTTTCTATATGAAATTTGGTATAGAAAGACTTAATATTAAAAAGTATATACATTATTTTTATCTTTTACACCAAGATTTCTAACCGTGTAGCATTATCAGTGCAATATTAAAAGAACGAGGAATTTTATCAAATATTTCATGTGGAAGAAAGAAAATTTCTAGCATAGTGAAAACTGTGTTGGGTTCTTTTGCTTTAAAACAGCTTGTTGAAGTCTTGCAGCCAGTGAAATTCACAGTAATTATTGACGAAACTACCGATGTTGCTACAAAGAAACAACTTGTAATTGTAGTTTGATATTATGATCAGCAAAAAAGTTCGGTACAAGACAAATTTCTTTGTTTAGTAGAACTAAAAATATCAAAATCAGAAGAATTTGTTGATAAAATTGTCGATAAATTCAACGAACTTAATATCCCTAACATAATAGGATTTTGTTCTGATAATGCTACAATTATGATTGGAGAAATTAATGGAGTCAAAACAAGACTTCAAAATATTAATCAAACGTTATTTTCAATTGGATTTGTTTGCCATTCCCTTAGTTTATGTACTTATAATGCTGGTAAGCACTTACCATGGGGTATTGAAAAATGCATAAAAGGCATTTATTCACATTTTTCTCACAGTCCTAAGAGATTAGTTGAGTTTTAAGATTTTCAAAATGCATTTAACACGCCATCGCACAAAATCTTACGAATCTGTCCAACGAAATGGCTGTCATTAGTACAATCCAAGAATTTTGGAGCAAAAAGAAGCATTAATTAATTATTTCAATTTGTTTAGATTTGAAAATCCTGAAGAGTCAAGTGTTCGGGAAATTTTAAAATTCTTGACAAATGAACAGAGTATTTTGCTTAGGTATAAAATTTTTACTGGAAAACTTTGTTAATAAACAGTTATAATGTAATGTTCCAATCAGAGAAAACAAAAATACATATTCTCAATGAGGCAATTACCAATCTTCTTTTAAAATTAATGAAAAACTTTATAAAGCCAGAAAATTTATCAGTTGATTCAAATATTTTAAATTCTGCTCATCATCTCGATACTTCATTAATGTATTATTTCGGATAAATATATTGCCGAGAGTGATTCCAGTAACGATAATATCTTAGAACTAAAAAAAAAATATGATTAATTATTACATGGAGCTGTGTACTCAAATGAAAAAAACGTTTTGACATACAAAACCACAAAACTAATATTTTAAAATAAAGGGTTTTCCAATAAGAGGTGTTATTTTGTTATTCAAAGAAAAATTACATTTTTTGAGATAAATGATCGGATCTTTATTTCATTATAAAGAGGAAGGTATGCCTTTAATAATGGAAAATAACATCAGCCATGACCACGCCTACAGGACCATATCCTTTTCATGAAATTTTCCATAACCAAATCGAAAAGTGGCTGCCCTATGTCCTCGATAGCCTCACGAATTCCATCTTTGAGGTCTTGAATCGACGCTGGGCTGTTGGCGTAGACCTTCTCTTTCACGTGGCCCCAAACGAAGTAGACGCAAGGTGTTAAGTCACAAGATCTCGGTGGCCAATTGTGATCACCTCTTCGAGAGATAACACGGTCCGGAAAAACTTTTCCCGTAAAAGATCAATGGTTTCGTTGCTTGTATGGCACGTAGCGCCGTCTTGTTGAAAGTAAACGTTGTCCAGATCAATACCATCCAATTCCGGCCATAAAAAATCATTAATCATCTGTCGATAGCGCAATCCATTCACCGTAACTGTTGCTCCAGCCTCATTTTCGAAAAATTAAGGTCCAATGACCCCGCGGGACCATAAACCGCACCAAACAGTCACACGTTGAGGATAGAGAGGCTTTTCAACAATAACTCTTGGGTTT
Source organism: Dioctria rufipes (assembly GCA_963924295.1). Taxonomy (NCBI): domain Eukaryota; kingdom Metazoa; phylum Arthropoda; class Insecta; order Diptera; family Asilidae; genus Dioctria; species Dioctria rufipes. Next base: position 280,759,312 of record OZ002741.1, on the reverse strand, counting down.
TCCGAGCCCCAGATGCGACAATTTTGCTTGTTGACGAAGCCATCGAGGTGGAAATGGGCCTCATCACTCAAGATGAGTTTTCGATGGAATTCCGGATCATTTTCATGCATTTCAAGGACCCAATCAGCATAGACTCGACGTTGTTGATGATCGACCGACTTGAGTTCTTGTGTTAACTGAACTTTATAAGCCTTAAGACCCAAATCTTTATGCAAAATACGGTGTAATGACGTTTGTGGAATGCCTAATTCCAAAGAACGACGAGGAATGGACAAACCTGGGTTTTCTTCAACACTTTCGGCTACAGCAACAATATTCTCGGCTGTTCTTGAGCGACGTGCACGGGTTTTATTCTTCACATCACTAACTTGTCCCGACAGCTCGAATTTTTCTACCAATTTCTGTATTGCGGTCCGACAAGGTGCTTAACGACGACCCAAAAATGTTCGAGTTTTACGAACCGTCTCTGCCACATTTTCACCATTTTTATAGTGAATTTTAATAATTTCAATGCGTAATTGAATCGTGTATCGTTCCATTTTTATTAATGGCGTAGTTTCTACTTGTCAAATGTCAAAAAATGACAGCTCCAAAAGTGATATCTACCGAAATAGCGGGCTAATTAAAATAACACCTCTTATTGGAAAACCCTTTACTTACTTGAATCCGAAACATATAATATCAGGGAAGTTGCCTTCAATAGTACCATTTCAAAAAATGTTTCCGTACAATATCTATTTTAAATAACCAGTGGAGAGATCTAATTGCTAACGAAAGTGTATTAAAACTTGAAAAGGATGATATCTTTCAGTATTCGGTAGAAATAGGTCAAATTAAAAATGAACTCGATGTTTATTGTTACAAAGACTTATCAAATTATTTACTGGAAATTTGTTGTTTACCCCATAGTAGAGCCACCGCTGAACGAGAATTTTCTACTTTAAAAATAATAAAGGATTCTAAAAGAAATACTCTAGGCACAGAAATAATAAATAATATAATTTTAACTAAAGAACTATGCAAGAATGACAATTATGTTTTGAATCCGCCAATAGAATTAATAAAATACGCTCTTAAATTCGGCTTTAAAGATGGCCAATTCAGAGAAAAATTGAATTAAAAGACAAACAGAGCATCTTCAATATACCTAGTTAAATATTTAAAGAACTTTATTACTTTATAAAGTATGTTTGTATTTCGAAAATGTTTATATTTCCTTGCTAACTTGTTTTAAGCTGCGTTTAGCTAGAATTTCAAATTCATTCGTCTTTATCGTTTACAGAAAAATTGAATTAATGTTTAGTTAAGTATACATGATTTGTTCAATAAAAATTTAGCAAAAAATCCTGATATCCTTTTTTCTTTCAATTTAAATTATAGTACAATTATTTGCTAAATAATAAACTGATTACAAAGTCTATGATTTAGCTCATCTATTGACTGAGCAAACGTCGCATATGTAATTATACTAAAAATTACACACAATTTTCCAAATCTTACTTTACTCGTTTGGTTCATTTACTACCTTTGTGGTTCGTTTAGTACATTTTGAATTTTTGTAAGTTCCACCACTGTCGCCAAATAGCCAGTCGCCAGCGTTGCCAGTTTGCCAGCAATTGCTGGATTTTTTAAGCATTTAATTATTTTCCCAGCATCCCAGCAAACCAATAATTTTCCCAGCAAAATACATAATATGAACTTGGCAACACCAGAGCTCTAATCTGCTTCTGCCATTACTAATAACATGAAAAGGAAATATACCCATTAAGAAATTCTAATGGATTTCCGGTCGTCTTCATTTTTGACGGGTTTAGCTGGAAATCCATACTATTTGCGCACAGATTTCCGCTTCTTTAGCCGTAGGGATTTGCGTCGAGATTCCAAGTCTTGTATTGGTAGTTGGAACTGAACGTGGAAATCTAACAGGTTTGCATGTTTTTTCCCTATTATTTTCGCATGGATTCCCAGACTTTTCCATGGCATTTCTATATGGAATTCCTAGGGATTTCAATGCTTTCTCTGCATTTTTTTTTTAAGAAATTATGAATCCAGATTCTATCCAGGTAAAAGTGCAGGTTTGGCTCAGTGAAAAATAAATAAATAAATGAAATAAGAGGAAATCATAACTTCTATAAAGAGGTGGTATGGATGTTATTACTTTCTTTTATTTTTCTATTTACTTTTATAATTATAATTGCACCGCCATTACGTTCACACATCTGTAAAGCGGCGTCCTGTAAACGTGTAAAACAGCGCTGGCGTGTAAGAATGACCTCACTTTTTTCCACTGGAATTCTGGAATTTTTGTTTATTGAGTAAGCTTCTAAATATTAACAGTACCAACCAATAATGCATACAATTTTCAACCTGTGCCTTCTGCAATTATGTACTTATATTTAATAAAGTATTATATTAATTGAACTAACTATACTATCTAGTAGACGATCATGATGCTTTAGTGAAGTCGTCCATTATGTATTTAAACGCAAATCCTTAGTATTTAGTTAAGGTTTGATAATATACTGAAATCTATTTTTGTTGTTACTTTCTTTCGAATTTGTATTTTTTTAAGCATCAATTAACTTCTTCGTTGTACGCCAATTGCGTTAAATATATATTTTTATTTACCTAATTTACACATATTTGTTCGAATATAATTGAAAATAATTTCAATGAATTTTCCAACTGAAATAAATGCAAAAAGAATAAAACTTTTCGATCCAGCGATCATAGATCATCGTATGGCTATCTCTGACCGCCTAACATAGAACATTATGATATTAATTTGGTTCTGAAGCATGTTAATGCTTAATATTTATACATATATGTTTTATTATAAAAGCAAACTGGCAATGTATACAAGAAAAGAGCCCCTGAATATAAGAATTCTGTGCCATATGCTTTTTCCAGCAAATTTCATAAAATGTCAGCAATTTTCACCTAAAAATTCCAGCAATTTGAAAATGTAAACTGGTAACGCTGCTAGATAAGTGCGTGTCATAGGGCTATTTATCTGGAGCCAAGTAAAAAAAAATCGTGTCCGACATTTTAGTTTCTTACTGAATATGCTCATAATGTAAAATTGAAATAAGTCCTTTATATTATTATTTCCTTAGTGAACACTTACAACTACAAATTTGTTGTTGTCATTGTGTTCTATTTCAAAACATGTTCTCGTACCGTTCGGGATAAAAAGTGCCGCGGTGGCAAATTTTAGGTATAAGGCAGACAAAATAGACTAAAGGTTATAGCTACCTATTTAAATATTAATAACAATCTGAATTGCAATGCGGCTTCAAAGATTTTTCCAATATGTAAATATAAAAATAACATTTTTAAAATTTAAATTCGAATGCTCGTTTGTGTTGAATATTTATGATTACTTTTGAAGTTAGGAATAAATATCGATAACACCGAACTAGATTCCGCTTTTTTATTCTTTCTTACGCATAAAGTCTTAAGATATAGTAAGTTGCACATAATGACCCAACAGGTGGAGCTAATTACCCCGCAGGACGGGTAACAAGTACCGAACGACTTGCACATTTAAAATCAATTGAAAACGTAAAATAACTAACTTTTTTACGTATATTTTTTTTTTTGTATGTATGTTTATATTATATAATTTTACCTAAAAGTTTAGGATATATTGATGACAGTTAAGAAAATGGCACTTAGCCCCTCCCTACCCTATACTTATCTAGGCAAATAAAAAATTGTATGGGAGATTAAGAAAGTATGCTAGCTTTTCACAAAACACCCTGTAACTTCGTTGTTATATAACCTATGAAAGTGACTTTTAACTCCGGTGATAGTAAACCGCCTGACAACGAATGTCAACCCATCACTCCACCCCCCTCATGACGCTATTTATAGGACGTCAAAACCGAAAAATTAGAAAAAAAATACTAATTTTTCTTGTAATTTCATGAAATTTAGAGCATCGTCAGTGGCAATATTAACGAAATAATGAATCATAAAAACTGATTTATCTCTAGAACGGTTGCATGTAGGTAGATATGTACATGTATAGGATCGAATAGAAGGTGAAATTCTAAAGTTTCTAAATCTTGAGAGAAAGTCTAACGGTTATTAGGCATTTTAGCGGGGGAAAAAGTTGGTTTTTCTTCCAATTTTTTTTTTAATTTAACGTGCTATAACTAGCAACATGAAAAGGATGGTATATTCCGCAGCATTGGTTTAACTAGGACTTTTTTCTGGGGTGGGCCAGGTCCCCCAACCTTTGTACATAGGTTTTAACAAACATTTTGTTTGCGAAATATACCAGCTCATGAATATTCCCAGCTTTTGACCGACATTTTTTATGGATTGCTCTGAGCACTTACAAGATGTTGATATAATGCCTAGAGTCAATGAAATTGCATAGATTAAAAAAAAAACATAAAGTTTCTAAAGTTACAGAATCTATGTTGTTTTGTGTACCTTGTTCTAGAATTCCCACATACTGGAGAGAGCAAATTGTTCTGTCGATTGAAGCGAACTATTTGTACTGTTCTGCGGTCACAAAAGAACACAGCTATAATCTAAATTCTAGAATATAATTTCTGCTGACACACAAAAAATAAATAAAAAAAAAATAAAAAAATTCTTAAATGATACGGCAGGTATACCTGTTGGTCCACCGGAAGCTTGCCTTTTGATAGGCGCCCCTGATGATTTCCTCTTTTATTGCTCCTCACAAAAGCTACCGCTGCGGAGCTATCCAATTCAGAACCTTTTTTGCCCAACTCATCAGCCATCTCACTTCCTGAGATATCCTTATGGCTAGGTAGGTACCCAGCATAGGGTCACCTTGTGCCTTGTAGCCAATATCTCAAGGCTAATCTTGTATAACTGCACCAATCTTGATTTTACCAGCACAGCATCCAGCGCCTTGATGGCTGCATGGCTATCAGTATATATACATATGTGCCGTGAGGGCGCTCTGCACATAGATACCAATGTTGCCGCCTGATAAATCGCTGCGAGTTCTGCCTGAAAAACACTGCATTTGACAGGCAGTCTATAAGACTCGTGCCACTGTAGATCTCTGGAGTACACTCCAGCCCCTGCGCCTGCACTTGTCTTGGAACCATCCGTAAAAATAGTAAAATCGGATGCTACGACCATCTATTTCCCATCCCAGTCACTCGTGGTGGGCATCATAGCATTGACACCCCCACCAAAAGTCAAGATTGGTACTTGGAAGTCTGTTTCTTCCCTGCAATAACTACAGTCTATCTACAGGAGTATAATGGAGTGCCCAGCACCCCTCTCCACCCACCAACCCCCTGCCTTTAGCCTGACAGCACTAATTGCTGCTACACCTCTGTAATAGAGGTCCAGCGGCAGTAAGTCAAGCATGACCACAGTGCTGTCGTGGGCGTGGTGCGCAGACGCCCAATTATTCCCATACAAGCAGCCCTCTGGATTTTTGACAGCACCTCCAGGTTAGATTTCCTGGTCAGTGTCGTCCACCAGACCGTGAAGCCGTAGCAGTGGATGGGCCGAACTATGGCTGTGTACATCCACCGTACCACTTTGGATTTTAATCCCCAATTTCTGCCAAATATTCTCTGGCACGTGTAGATGGCCACGCTGGCCTTCTTCACACGTTCTTCTAAATTAAACTTCTATCTTAACTTGGAATCGAGTATGATTCCCAAGTACTTCGATTTAAGTTTGGCAAACAGAACAGAATTTTTGTGCGCGTAAATTTATAGCTGGTTTGAGAGATTACCGTATCGAAACGAGTTCTGACACTCATCAAAAACACCTTGTAGTTTTAGAATGTAATTGGAAATAAAAGTGAGTACAGTGAAGACACATTCACCTTATCGTTGTCACTTTATGTGACAAAAGGCGTTACGATACAAAAATGGTATTATGATTGTCGTTAATAGTGACATTTATCGAAAATATACGACTTTGGACGTATTTCTATATTAAGTAGACAAATGTCGATGTAAGTGATAATTAAGTGACAACTTCACTCACTTGGTTTTTGTAAGTGACAGATGTTAGATGTGTGTAAGGAAAAGGAAAATGCAATCGGAAAAAAATAAATTTTATGGTGGCCTTTTAAGTTTTTCATTAAAACATAAAATTCAATAGTTTTTTTATAAATTAAATTATTTTTTTTTTTTTTGCATTTTTAGTGTAAAAGTTATAACAACAAAAAAATGAAGTCATGATGGATTTTATGGTGAAGCATCCTTTTATAGCTAAAGGGCTGAAATACGCAGAATACATCGTGTTTATAAATTTTTTCTTTTAAACACTTTCAAAAATAACAACAATTCCACAAAATAAGACAAACCAAACTTTTGTCTACAATTGTAATTCATACTGTTATCTGTCACTTTAAGTAAAAACGATAATAAGGTTTCGAAGAAAAATGTCACTTCCCACTGTTCAACAGCGACAATGCGAAAAGTGAAGTGAGAGTAACTGCGGAGCTTGTCACTTTGGTGAGTCGCCAATTATAATAAGGGTGATAAAGTTAAGCCGATGGAAGTTAAATATTGTGTTATCTGTTTTACCTTTTTCATGGATATTTCTTCACAATTGTCTAAAAAGAGGCTGCCTTGGACCCTATGTCATCTCCTGACATATGTCGGGCATTTGCAGGAAAACCGATTGAATGTCTCGAAATGTATGATGCAGGATTTTAATTAATTTTCTTTTTTTTCGAATAGGTGCACTTTACATATAATCTTATCAAATAATTGCTATTACATTGAGTATAAAACAAAAAGCCATTTTTCGTTGCAGTTTATTTATTCAATTACATTTGTATATGATTTCCTATAAATTGTTTCAATACGTGTAAATCATATTATATCAACTTATTTATATTTGCACGCAGTGCGTAATGGTTCATTTTCATTTCAATACTTAACTCTTTGTTGGTAAAAGTTATTTTTAATATTGTGTGCGTGAATAGAGTATTTTATAAACTCTTCATAGAAGCTCTAAATCTTGAAATTATATTAATTTTTTCTAACTGTTTGTCTAAATGATTAAAGGACTAATATATGTATATATAATTCGATTTACTCTACATTTCTTAATTAAAGAGACTAATGTGTTCTTTCAACATAACTAAACTATAAATAGGTATGCATTATGCAAATGGTAGGTATACTACCTAGAAATTTCACTTTTTATAATGTACATGAAGGAAAACTGACATTTTACTATAAAGTTTGGTCCAAATTTTGTTTCTCGCGTCCAGTAACAAGACTATGTCTATTTAGAAACTAAAAAAGAAATTCTTTTAATTGACATTAATACAAACCCTCCAAGAGACAGTTACAACGTCCCCCGTCTTCGAATACTGACTACAAATGCCATTATCCAAGGCAGATAAACAAAATCGGACTCCTCATATCCAACGCTTTTCTATTCTTTACACACTTTTGTGCTCATAGTAACAAACTTCTAACAAGAACCTTTCAATTCCATTCCATTTAAATCGTTTTTAAAAAATTTAGTTCAGAATAACTGTTATCGTTTCAAATTTTCGTAAATTTTGGAAACTTAAGATCTTATTGCATTTTATCCATTCGAAGACAAAGATCATGATAGACTTACCGATGCACGTCATCCTTAAACTTTTGCAGTTTGTAAATGCAAGAAAAGGTTGATGGCGATAAACTATTTCATATTCGAACAGATTGGGGTAAAGAAACATCTCTCGAGATCAAACTACCTACTAACTAGATGTACCTATATCATTAGAAAAGCACGACCGTAGGAGTAACGCTGTACGAACAAAAGCCATCCAAAATTTTGGTGCTGTTATATAGAGTCACTATGGAATGTTATCACCAATAAGTTTAAAAACTCTGCTTTGGAAATTGCCTATTGTGGCCCAAGTATGATGATTATATATTCCATTCGAGGTTTGATATAGGACTTTTAGAGGAACGCCAAACATGAAGAACTGCAATATTTCTTACAATTTATCAGAAATTCAAGTTAGTTCAAGAAATATAAAAAACGATATCCCTAAATTGATTATAAAATTTAGCTTGAGTTGGGATGACTACATAGAGTTCTTTCGTATCGTCAAATCACTTTATATAGAAACAATAACTTATTTAAAAACAGATTTTATTTGAATTTGGTGTTTCTATTTGGCTGATTGAAATAGTGAGTAGGAGAGCCCAGTCCATAATGACGAACGACTTTTATCTAGATTTTTCTTAAATCCCTGAATCGATTTCTTGAAGATTGTAATATACCAATACCAAGTTGGGTCAATCAGAGACAAAATGTGATATATGTGTTTCCCCCTAGGAGATCAATAGAGCAGGAGGTGATAGTACTCACCTAGACATTGTGTGGTGGTGGGGGGGGGGGGGGGGGGGGGGTATCAACCGTTTAGGAGTTACAGGGTGATTAAAAAAACAGCTGTATCTTAAAAACTACAGGGCGTACGACCACAGTTAACTGCTCATTGTATGCAGAACTTCATGGTCTTTCCAACAACTGGTCAACCAGCCGCGTACTCCCTCCTCTCAAGAGTTATGATTGTCCAAACTAAAACGTTCGGGTTTTCTTACCTTTATTTTTTAATTTGTCATCTTTTTTTTTTTTACAAATACTGTAAACTGTAGACCCTCCTCTTTAATGTGACCTATTACACCTTATGTGGTATCTGTACTCTTAACTGTACACGTACGCCCTGTAGTTTTTAAGATGCAGTCGTGATTTACGAAAAACTAGCAGTTTTTTTTTAACATCCTGTAGCTCCTAAACGGTGTCTAAGTGAGTACTATCATCTCCTGCTGTATTGACCTCCAAGGGGGAAACACCCTGTATACAATTAACGTCTAGCATCCTTATGAACGCGCTGTTGACCTAAGTGTAGTGATGACCATTTCGTCAGTATGCCCCACAAGGACAAGACGAAAAATTTAGTTAAGGTTAAAACAAAAATTAAACACGAGATAAAGTCAAATTACGAAATGGGGGGTGTTAAGGGGTTGAAAGTGGTTTTTTTGCGATTTTCGGCGAAATTTGACTTCCCAGCGGAAAATGTTCTTTGCGAAAGTTATAGAGAATAAAAATATCTAAAAGTTTCATATAAGGCATTTTTCAACCTAACCTCAAATTTTTCAAGAAAATGGCGGAAACCAGCTTTTTATTTTCTTCTCTCGTAAAAAGAATTCCAATTACATGAAATTTTGTGAAACTATACATTTTTTTGCATTGAATAAGTACAATTTTTTTGGAATCTGGGATACATGTAGTTTCCGATATATTTACAATTTTCGAAAAAAAAACCAAAATCTTCCACGAAAAACTTTATTGGTGTTTTTTTCGATTTAAATATTCTATCTGGGCTCATTTTAACCGTGGAAATGTCTACTTTAAAATGGTCTATAGTATATGTTGATGGTTTATTTTTGAAGAAACTGCTTAAAATTGACAAAAACCAAAAAAATTACTTTTCGGATCACGAATTTTTCATTTTTTTTATGATTTTCAATTTTTTTTATTATTAACGTAAATAATGGATTAAATTTCATTAACAGAATTTACTTTAATGTAATATTACTAAAGTTGAATCAATTTAATTAAAGACAGAGGCAGAAATCATCCTGAAACTTAAATTTTTCATGGCAATGCACCGTACCGTACTGAAAGTCGTAGAGTTAAGACTCGTTGGACCAGTGTGCAATTTTATTAACAATAAATAAAAAGATTACTCTTTTGGACTTTTTACCGGGTTAAACTTAATTTTGTTCAAGAAAGAATTTTTTGGGATTCTCCGGTATATAACAAAAACATTTTTTAGCTTTTGCTATATACCGGAGAATCCCAAAAAATTCTTTCTTGAACAAAATTTTATTAACGTAGGTATACTTTACTATTTTTTCACTAAATAAATAGTATAACGATGAGTAATCTGTTTTAGATATATTTAAATAAAATAATTTGAATGCGTAATTATTAAGTAGAACAATTAATTTATTGTTGATATTTTTTTTTATAAAAATAAAAAATTTGTGAGAAATTATAAAATTCTAATGAATTTGACATCTTTTGCATTGTGGTTGTTCTTCTTCTTCATCAATAAAATTTTAAAATTCCAAAGGATCTTCGAAATTATCGACGTCCTCGAGCTCCTCGATCTCAATATGAAGACACTTTGCTAACTCTTCATCAATACTCTCTTCCAAATCACTTATGTACATCTTCAAATAATTTTTTATCTCTATTTGAACAGTTTTCATTACAATTACTGAATAAATTGGTACATTTTAAGCCGTGTTTTCGGCAGTTACATCTTTGTTTATTACAACCATTTTCACAGCTGCGGCTAATACTTTTTAATAATTTTTCGGGAATTAATTCTGAATTGTCTGCGATAAATTTGGGCATCAGTCTACCTAGATATTCGTTCCAGCCCCATTGCATAGCTTTTTTTTTATCGGGCGCGTTGTCCAAATAACCAAGTCAAGTTTGGAATCGGTAATAAACTCTGTAGGATTGTTATGCAGCTGCTCCTTCAGATAGGGGAAGTTTTTCCAATTTGAAAGTAGACTTATTAATTGCCAGTTGGTAATGGTCAATTATTAAATTATTTAATGACTTATCCATCTTTTTACTTTTGTAAATACCAGCTTTAAGCTGAGATCCATTTTTTGCAATGGTTATTTCGTCTGCATCTTTTTTTAAAAAAAAAAACTTGCTAGGCTTGATAAATTTACTTCGGGATACCCATCAAATGCTATAAAACTATTAGCTGCATAATAGCTTCAAACATAATTAATAGTTCAGAAATAATTCCCGAAAAATTATTAAGAAGTATTAGCTGCGTCTGTGAAAAATAAAAACTGCTCAAATAGTGATAAAGAAATATTTGAAGACGTAAGTGATTTGGAAGAGATTATTGATGAAGAGTTAGCAAACAGTCTTCATATTGAAGAGGAGCTCGGGGACGTCGATAATTTCGAAGATCCTTTGGAATTTTAAAATTTTATTAATAAAGAAGAAGAACAACCACAATGCAAAAGATGTTAAATTCTTTAGAATTTTATAATTTCTCATAAATTTTTTATTTTTATAAAAAAAATATCAACAATAAATTAATTGCTCTACTTAATAATTACGCATTAAAATTATTTTATTTAAATATACCTAAAACAGATTACTCATCGTTATACTATTTATTTAGTGAAAAAATAGTAAAGTATACGTTAATAAAATTGCACACTGGTCCAGCGAGTCTTAACTCTACGACTTTCAGTACTGTACGGTGTATTGCCATGAAAAATTTAAGTTTCAGGATGATTTCTGCCTCTGTCTTCAATTAAATTGATTCAACTATAGTAAATTCTGTCAATGAAATTCAATCCATTATTTACGTAAATAATAAAAAAAATTGAAAATCATAAAAAAAATTAAAAATATGTGATCCGAAAAGTAATTTTTTTGGTTTTTCTTAATTTTAATTCTTCCAAAATAAACCATCAACATATATAGACCATTTTAAAGTAGTCATTTCAGATAGAATATATAAATCGAAAAAAAAAACCCCAATAAAGTTTTTCGTGGAAGATTTTGGGGGTTTTTTTTCGAAAATTATAAATATATCGAAAACTATACATGTTTCCTAGATTCGAAAAAAAATTGTGCTTATTTAATGCAAAAAAAGATATGATTTCACAAAATTTCATGTAATTTGAATTCTTTGAGGTTGTGTTGAAAAATGCCTTAAATGAAACTTTTAGATATTTTTATTCTCGATAACTTTCGCGAAGAACATTTTCCGCTAGGAAGTCAAATTTCGCCGAAAATTGCAAAAAAAACCACTTCCAACCCCTTAACACCCCCTCCCCCCTCTACCCACCCATTACGTAATTTCACTTTATCTCGTGTTTAATTTTTGTTTTTTTTTTCTCTTAATTATAACCTTAACTAAATTTTCCGTCTAGTCCTTGCCTGTTATTAATTTTTCTTTTCAAAAAAATATTGGCACCAGTCTATCTTTCTTTTATCCAAACATATTAATTAATGACCGTAATGAGCCTTGCAGAAATATGGTTTTTACAGTAAAATTATACATTCTAAAATGAGGAACATCTCGAGTTTCGAATTCGAAAAATGCAAACTGAAAACATCTGATATTTTATCTTTCGGAAGCTTTCGAATAAATAGATTGACATTCCAAAATTTCTTTTGTATTCATAGAACTCGAAAAAATAACAAAATGCCGATTTCTCGGTTTTTGAACAACCAACATTCGAAAACCCGAAAAATACACAGTTTGCGAAATACTAAGCACACTAATTGTTGGAGGCATTTTCCTTGGCAAAGAATTTTCTTCCAATGTATAATTATGTCTTCTGAATCCTCTCTGCGTTAAATTATTATACTCCGTAAAAAGCTCGTCATTATGCCCCGTAAAAAGTTAGTTATTATGCCCCACAAAAACCTCGTCATTATGCCCCACCACACATTAGTCTTTTTCCAACATGTGATGTAAAATTTATAAAAAACTAACCTGACATTATCTCTACAAAGTGCACACCATATATATGTACATATATACTAGACTTACTCACCATTCAAATCAAAACGCCTAAAATATTTCCTCAAATGCAATCATTGGCAAAGCTAAAACTATTGCGTGTTCTAATTACAAAATTCGTCTGCTCTTTTCGTACAACAAACATTGACTAATGTGAAAAAAAATGTTGAGCATATGTTGGCAATACTTAACTCTGCATTTTGGGTATTATAGCGCGAGTTTAATATAAAACTGATTACAGATAATATTCATTTGTCACTATGCCGCCCAGTTCCCACTGTGAATATGCAATTCAAAAAGTCAAAAAAATTTGTATTTTACTCAAAGAATCAATTAGACTCTCCAAATACGAGTTCAACAACATAAGTATGTTGATATAAATTAATCTACAGCGTAAGGAGTATTTGTATTAACAAAATACTAGAAGAAGCAACATCATTTGTGTTATTAGCCTGAAAATGGTACCAGTGGTTTACAGGCAACGTATTTTTAGCTCCGATCCTACATAACTTATTCGCAAAAACAAAAACTACTTTACGTAATTGGCACACGACTTAGTACAATCCCATAGCTAATTTAATATCAAGCACTAGATAAATGTTATTCGCCATATGAATCATGAAAATACATGAAGTAATATTGTTCATTATCGAGTTACAAATAAATATTTCAGCGAAAAAAATAAAAGGAATTAGGTACATGTTGGTCTTGTTCTAACGATATCAGACAGCTTTGGGTTTTAGGTACATTGAATTCGACTGGAATCCTACTATCACAATCGATCTCAATGGTCTGATCATGCAATCTCGGCTAACGTTTAAAGAGTTTCCTAAAAAGTTCCGTAAAAGTGTCAAAGGAGTAAGCTCTACTATCACTAGCATAGTAATTGTTGATAGAACTCAAGAAGAGTTAGAGAGACAGCAGGTCCCTACATTCATAAATCAAGTGAGGTTCGGATGGGACGCGAATTAGACGACCAGATAGAATAAACTCTATGCAGATTAGAACAATATGGCAGAGGCCGATTCCTTTAAGTTTGACTAGAATGCCAGGATGGTAAGCTATATCAGAGGCCATAGAAATATGTAGGGCAACGATTTCTATCTCAGCAAAATTAGTAAACTTCAATTCCAACGGGCCTTAAAGAAAAATCAACATGTCTCCACGATAATATCCAGAGTGCACACAATATTAGTGATTGTTGGTAAGATGGTTAGTTTTTTTTTTTAAGTTTTAAATTAATAACACTGCGAAACAGTGATTCTGCGGCACGGGGTTTGAAAGCCGATTTAGAGTAATTTTAGTCCGTTAAGTACGAAACTAATATCAGATTTGCTAAATTGGCTCTAGTTTTTGAAATAACAACAACCTACTTATAATAACTTAAGTATGTAAAAAATATATTAAATATATATTGCGACCTTTATTTTCAAATAAAAATTGCATTATAAATTGTATTTTATATAGCATAAATTACATGAAAATAGAAAATACAAAAATAATTGAGAAAAACGTTTTCTATATGACAATCTAGTGTGCTTTTGGCCAGGACAGTCTCAGCGTTGGAAAAAAAACTGAAAAATTCCCGTTTTTTTTGGAATGGCTTGTTTTTTTCAAGTTTTTTTTTTTTTTTTTTGAAAAAAAACAATAAGAACTCGTTACCGAATTTTTCAAGTTTTCTATGAAAAGAACGGAAAAAAACGAGACGCTTTGAAAAAAAAAACCGAAAAAACTGGATTTTTTTACTCAATTCAAACAAATTAAAATTTGGCTTTGATATAATACGTTATTTCTACGCTCTTTCCAAGTCTGTCACAAATCTATTTCGATATTTGTGGCTGTTATCACTGTACATCTGGCAGTTTTTGAAGAAAAACAAAAACAGAAGTACGGGAATCAATCTTCAACTTTAAAACTTCCAAGTAAAACTAGATGGGCTGGTGCAATTTTAACATTACAAGCTTTTATAGCCAATCGCGAAGCTTTAGAAGCCTTTGTTATTTGTCAAGATTTGCAAATTGATCGCGATATAAAAACTGATATTTTAGCTGATTTGTTTTGGACAAATTTGAAAGTTGTGGAAGAAATTTTATCACCGATATCAAAAGAAATACATAATATAAAATCCGACAGTGCTTTATTATCAGAAGTTCCAGTGGCTTTTAAGGCAATTAAAAATAAAATTGAAACTGTTACATTTCCGGAAGATTGTTTTGAGTTTAAAGTTCAAAAGAACGATATTTTAAATTTTGTAGAAAACCGCCGAAAGTTTTGTGTACAGCCACATAGTACATGCTGGATCCCAGATTTCATAATTCTGTTGACCCTAATTTTGAAGCTTTAGCGGATAATGAATTCCTTCAAATGACTCAATACTTATCCAAAGTAGCTGATTCCTCGCAAAAAGGTACTTCTGAAATATTGGCTAATTTCGCAGAATATCAATCAAGGAGCACTTTCTGGGAGTAATGACTTGATATGGCAACCAGTCACAAATATTCATCCTCGCGATTGGTGGAAATGATTTGGTTCATCCAAGCCGCTGTCTTCAATGAATTTACCTCCATCATCTGCAGCTTTCCAACGGAACTGGTCAATATTTGGACGAACACACACAAAAGACAGGAACCGTCTAGCCCCTGATCGCCTTTACAAACTGATTTATGTAAGGTCAAATTTGCAATTTTTGCAATCTGATAAACCGTCAGTTGAAAACATAGTTTGTAGTGACAGCGAAAGTTGTGATGGTAATTAATTTGTTTTTTAAGAAATTATCTTTAATTTAACATTGTGGAAATGAAAGAATGCTTATATTTGTCAATTAAATTTTTCCGAAAAATACATGTTCCGTTGAAAAAAACTGTTTTTTTTTCAAAATTGCCGTGTTTCTTTCCTTTAAGTATACCATCTGTATTTTTCAAATTTTTCTTGAAAAGAACCAAAAAAAAACAATAATTGTTTTTTGCACGAAAAAAAAACATTTTGTTTTTTTCAAAATTTTCAACCCTAGACAGTCTCTTTGTAAGGTTCAGTAATAGTCCGACATCATATGGCCGTCCCACCACCGCCCTTGGTACCTCCATTATCTTCATATCATGGTGGAACTGATCTCTTGCTATTCAGTGTAATCGGCAAAACTGTCCGGGCATATGTCCAAATGTCTATTTAAAAAATGTTGCTTGACAGTCATATTAGATCTCTGTTTTTCAAAATTTTCAAGCATTTTGACGACTATTTCCGCTGCTTTTTGGTTCCCCAAAAAATTTTTGATAACTGATACAAAACTTGTCTAGGCATCAGATTCTATCTGAGTCATGTAGCTTGTAAAATTGTATACATATAATCCTTTATAAAGGTACGGATTTGTGGACCATTAAAGATGCCTGCTTTTAATTTTTCCATACTAAGGCCAGGAAATATATGGGAAATATATTTAAAACAATCGCATGCATGCAGCAGTATGCTACACTGAGGCTAGCTGCGTCATGTAAGCGAGAATGGCTGTTTGTATGGACGGAGCGGCTGTATGCACCGAACGCCACCAAATTGAGAGAGCAGCGCTTTCAGATAGAAGAAGAGTTTTTTTTTTAGGAGAAGAAGAAGAAATTTTTTTGAAGGCAAGCAAGGATGTGTGATTGAGAGGAGAAGCAAAAAAATCTGAAAATATCACGGAGGATAAAGAGAAACAAGAACCGCGACAATTTTAAATTAATTAGTAAAGTATCCTATAATCACGCATCGTATATATCTATTGTGTTTGTGATTAGAAACCAAAAAAAAAACCGAAATTCTGATTCAACAAAGGATGGGTCAATCTCATTTCAAAACGTGGATATATTCTGCGTGCGACTAAAAACCATAAGAATGAAATTATAATTCAACAAAGGATGGGGAAATCTCATCACAGTACGTCTACACAGTTTACTTGCGACTAAATAAACCATAAGAACGAAACTACACTTCAGCAAGGATAAGTTAATCTCCTCACGGAACGCACGGAGGTCGTAAATATTTGTACTCTGGAGCACATCTTGACGAAATGAAAGATGCTGCTGAGACTCTTCTAGTAGTGCCTATGTGGGACCAGTTATCAGGGGATTTGGTCAAAAATTCGTAATATTTCGACATACGGAAGAAACCTATAAGAAAAGTGGTGAGTTTAATAAATAAAATTACAAATTTTCAAGATTTGGAGCTGATACGTCTGACGTCGATATGTGTCTTGCATGGCGAATTACACCGAATATGGAACCAAGAATCTGTTGAAAAATTATCGCTCGCCATCAGTTTTTTTGGAGCAATTCAACCTGTCAGAAGCAAGATTTCCTTTATTAAAATTTTAAAGATTCAATGCACATGTTAGAGGTAGATTTAAATTTAACAACCGTGTGGTCATACAGGATATGTATTTACTTCATTGCTAATTTTAAATTTTAAAATTAGAATCCGGTGGCACAGTGGAACCTCTCGGAGGCGCCTCGGCAACGATGTAAGTGCTGCCAAATTTGTATTTAAATATGTATCTCTTATTGATTTTAGATTTCATAGTTTGATTGATGATCCGCTCAAATGGGTCTGACTAAGTTAGAATGTTGATTTTTATATTATTGGTAGAACGAATGTAGAGGAATAATTTAGTTCCTATTAAATTCTTTTCCCAATATATGTATATATATATACAGGGTGTCCCGTAAGTCGACGTCAAGCCGGAACCGGGTGATAGACCAAATCGTAACAGTTACCAGAAAAATATAAAAAAAATCTAAGTCATGTATTTTTCAAATTATAGGCATTTCTTTTGTTTTAGAGAAAATGTACACCTTGTGATGGTTTTTTAGCTCCTGTTGCTACAAATCTTTACTTTTTTTCAATTTTATTTTTCTTATGTAATCCCGAATAGTGCTTATGTAACCTGTTGATTTAAGTTCTAAGCCAACTGCTCCAGCTTGAAAGAAAATGTCACATTTTGCCGAACCAACAATATAAAATTAATAATTCGTTGAATTTTAACTGACTGTACTGAATAAAAAAATGTACTACGTCAGTCTGGCAAGTAACTTTAAAAGTTGACGCATTTAATAAGGATTCTAAAATGGTATAACACTTGCTACATTATTTCTTAGATTACGGAAAAAAATTTTTTTTCTTCAAGAAACCCAGTTTCGAAAAATTTCTTTTCACATACTAAAATTGATTCTAGTGTACTCAAAGCTTGCCTTAAGAGCGTAACTTTAAGATTCTAGCTTGAGTGAGACGGAGAGTCATTCCATGAAGTGTGAGTGAGGCAGATAGTCACGCTTTCGAGTCAGAGATGCTAACTTTTTGTTAAATTTAGGACAAATTTTCCTTAATTTTAAAATTAAACACCAATTATTTGGATGCTAGGATTTATTATTTACAAAAGTATTCAAACTCCCTTCCTTCAGCTGCAATAGGTACAAGTTGACATCTTCTTAAAAAATATCAGGTTATCAGACGGGCAATTCTTCCGTTGTTGACAAATTCAACTGCTTCCGTAATTCTTTGCCGAAGCTCAGCTAAATTTTCAATTGACTTCTTATAAACTTTCTCTTTTACTGCTCCCCAGTAAAAGAAACCTAATGGATTTAGATCAGGTGAACGGGCTGGCCACGAGATCGTACCAGACCGCCCTATCCATCTGTCCGGATATTCTTCATTGAGATATTCTCTAACTGAAAGGGCATAGTGCGCTGGGCAGCCGTCTTGCTGTTACCACATCTCTCTGTAAATACTTAGTGGCATGTCTTCCAGTAAATTAGGTAAATGGTTATGCAAAAAATCTAAAAAAAAATTCAGCATTAAAGTCCTCTGGCAACTCAAAAGGTCCTATGACTTTTCCGTTTAAAATTCCGGTCCACATGTTTATTTTAAAAGGATATTGAGA
Organism: Dioctria rufipes; assembly: GCA_963924295.1. Lineage (NCBI taxonomy): Eukaryota > Metazoa > Arthropoda > Insecta > Diptera > Asilidae > Dioctria > Dioctria rufipes. The sequence continues at coordinate 280,740,860 of OZ002741.1, read as the reverse complement.
TCTATTTTGTCTCATTAAATTCGGATTCTCTACGTGCCACTCGTGTAAGTTGTATAGGTTCATGTAACCGTCTTTTTATACCCTAGATGAAATCTATAGGGGTATACTAAGTTTGTCATTCGGTTTGTAACACCTCGAAATAATGATGGTAGGGCAAAATGGATTGGACACCCATTCATAATATTAAAAGTTATTTCGATTTTTGCATGTCCGTCCGTCCGTCCGTCTGTCTGTGCCCACGATAACTCGAGAACGCGTATACTTAAAGAGCTGAAATTTTGTACACGGACTTTACAAAAAAAAAGTAAAATTAAGTTCGACAATGAGACAAATCGGGCAACTCCTTCGTGGGGTTGCCATACAAAACTTTCGTTTTTCACTATATATTTCGACACTGCTTGAGAACGCGTCGACACGTAGAGAGCTGAAATTTCGTACATGATGTTTTTACTACATTAGCAAATAAAATGTCAAAAATGGACTAAATCGGGCAGCTCCTTCTTGGTGTTGCCATATAAAAATTTAGGTTTTTTACGTATACTGTGAAAACGATCAGTCCAAGACATTTTTATTGTACTAAAAACTTCTGTAGAATACAAAATCCTATAAAATTGGTTATGATCATTTTTTCTGTGCGACAAACCGTTCCAGAAATATATGCGAAAAACAACTTCAAAATCAAACTTGAATAGATCAGTGACCATACGAAATTTAATACGGGCATTCATCTAGAGTATCATAAGAATTGGTCTTAGACCAATTCTAGCTTTTTTACTTGTTTTTATATTATTATTAGAACGAATGTGGAAAAGTAACTTAGACCTCATTGAATTCTTTTCCCAATATCTATACATATACACAATATTACTTTTATTGCTATTAGTACAAATGTAGTGAAATAACTTAGTTCTTATTGGATTCTTTTCTCACTATACCACGCGATTCTTGATCAGCTTACCACTGGAGGTTTATTGGCACATTCAAGCCAGATCATAAAATTGCATACAAGCAATAATCACAGGTAGTTACGTAAGGTCTTTTATGACTGAACCCACAATTGCTTTGGTTATAATTTTCCAGTGCTAAAACTGATACAGATATAGGCATGCGGTTTTTTTTTCCAGGGATAGAGGGTAGTAGGGGCATTAATAAGACGCAATAATATTGGGTTACATGGAAGACGGACTACCACACATTTCACACTACTTTTTGAGCTGTCCATGAAGAGTTGCCACTCCTCTGACCGATATTCCGATAGACCCATAAATTATAAAAGTGCAGGAACGTTTTTACAATATACATCAGATCCGGTTCATGCCTTTCACATTAACGTCACCAAAGTAGTAATCATCAAGATGATTCCTTGGCACTTCAAATTTAAGTTTTTGCGTCGGCATCCAATATCACAAAAAACTCCACACAAGCTTTGCATACTTTATGCGGCACTCAATATTTATCCAGCTGCCTAACCTGTTTTCCAAAATATGCTTGGTAAGCTTGTTTTATAAAATCGTTAATGTTTTTTCGATGTTTTTGTTGACAATATTTACCCCATACATATGTAACAAAGGCTGTCGGGATCGATAACACAAAGTTTGCGTGAAAAACTCATGTTTTCCAAAATCAAAAAACAGAATTGTATGTAAGATGATTCAAAAATTTTCCATATTGCGCGCAGCTTGACGATCCGCCCGTATGCTATCTACTGCTTAACTATCGTGAGCTCAAGATTCCAAATTAAACTGCCTTGCTTCTACCTTTCGGCACCTTATTTATTCTCATTTAGGCCTTAAAACTGCTGTCCGTTGCTAATTATCCTTACCCAATTGTATTCTACTCTAATTATACTGCAGCTAAACCTGGAGCCAACATATCTGCCATCTAATCTGTAATCTATCCTACATCTGCCCATAATGCATTTGCTCAAGAATTTCGGCTATTTTGAACTTCGGTTTATTTTCGTAAATGATATTCCCATTTACCTAAACTTGGCTGTAGCTACCTACACTGTCGGTTTATCGCCGAGTCATCAAGAAGGCTTCTCAACCTTGCAACTATTGAAGGTTCCCATAATGATCGTCCCAGGTGGAATTTCTTGAGAACCAGAGTCAACCCAAATAAATTAACTACACGTCGGATATTTACAATGATAGTGATATTTACAGTGATACTGCCTAAACCTAATGTCGCAGAAAACATTTGTTTGTTTTGTTCCCCAGTGTTATTAATTCAAGGACTTTTCAAAGAATTCAAGCGATCAATTTTAATTTCCTTTTGTTTTTTTTTTTTTTTTTTTTTTTTGTAATTACTGTTATGGTCGTAGCATACTGAATGTAGCAGTATGCTACACTGAGACTAGATACACCATGTGCACTCGGCCTACTGTTTTCTATATGGATGGAGATCTATACGCGCCGAACGCACCCTGACAGGAAGGAATGAGTCGAACTTTTGACATGTGAAAGAAAAGAGCGAAAGTGACGCGACCTTTTTGCAGACGTGAAAATCGTGTTAATCTCCATAGGTAAAGAGAGTTAATTTCCTTTTATCAATTACACGCGACGTAATAAATAATCGTGTAACCAATTGGTGAGGTCTGCCAAAAAATTTCAACCTAATTTTGCTCGAGTATCCAAGTTCCAAGTAACATCCGTCGGCTATCGGGATCAGAAGGCCTAGTCCAAAAAAAGGATCCACTGCCACAGGCACCAAATAAAGTCAGGAAATCCAAAAAAAAGGTAAAAATAAATTTTGTCCACTTATTGTAAATGCTCGCAATACTCACGAAACTTCGTCGACAGGCAACAAAACAAGAAAAAGCAACAAAAAGGGTGCATCCTATTTGAATTTACATGCAAAAGGGGGCCCTCAAAATCCTACGTTGCCATTGTAAGCGCCAGAGCCATCCCAGGGGATCTCCGGCAGTGTTATATAAGTCTAACGAAAGAGGCACGACAGGACCTCGCATTTTAGTCTCTTAGGACCACGCGTAGCAGATTGGGTGCAGTTTTCGAATCCCAAGAAAATCATCGAACAACCAGCAGTGCATAGTCATAACCGAAGTTCATAACATCTGGGGTTAACACTCTGGCTGGCCTCAAGTTGGCCTGCCTTAACTATGGAGGTGTGTATAAGTGACCAACTGTGGAACTGCTAATCAGAAAGGAGTAAGATTACCTATTATAAGACTATTTTAGTTTGATAAATATGAATTAGAATTATTCCATTCGGGGTCGGGCTTTACGTTGCAGTTAGCCACTAATATTGGTTTTAGTATTAATCGCTTAAGATAATCTAAAGTGCTATCAAATTTGAGAATAGCTTTTATTGTTAAAAAGATGAATACTCATAACCTACTAATTTAGGACTTTACGCGGCATTAGCTGGGAGTGTAGCATAACCTAGTATGTATATTCTTTAAGACAAGGTTTTTACCGCCGCTCGCCTCGTATTTTAGAGCTCCAGAATTGCTGTGAGCATTTTCAATAATATTATTCGTGTTGCTATTATTGATTATTTTGAACTTGGTTTTTTTTAATGATATCACGACATAATCGGGTTAAGCCTTGTGTAAAGAACGACCCTTTGTACATATCTACTATTACACGTAACTCAGTGTTTACAAGTTTGACCGAATTCCTCTTGTCTCTTTTTACTTTTATAGGTAAATTACTTCTAGTGCATATGTAACTATGTTAACCCTATTTCGTATCAGTTATCTTGTCTTCTATAGTAGTCTAGACTGAATTATTGTAGACTGGGTTTTTATTTCCTTTTTACAGTAGGTATTAACGTTAATACGCTCCTGTCAAAGCCTTGTTACTAACTTGCGACTTTAGAAAAGGGGTAACAGAGTTTTTTTATTTTAATTATTAGAACTTAGAACTACGTGAAGTTATTTTATTGAATTTGGAAAAGTTAATCTTGTTTAGATAGATCCAAGATTCGTGCAGTTTGGCTATAGATATATACAAAGTTAGTTCCTGTGAACCGTAAATTAAGCAAATATATTAAGTGACCTGTCCAGTGAGGGCTACATAACCAAATTTTTTTTGCGACAATTTCCTTTTGTTTTGATTTCTTTCAGTGATCCGAAACATTCCGCCTCCAGGGAGCTTCTTGGAGGGATTGTTTAATGTCAATAGATCATTGTTCCGTACCTTTGCCTTGAACGAATATTATAGAGATACTATGTTAAAATTTTGTGATAAATACCCTGAACTTCTTTACTGAAAATCCTTTAAATCTTATATTGTTAGCATGTTGAATTTGTCGCGATGCTATTTGAATTTTTTATTGATGCTGTATAAACTCCCAATTGATACGGGGTGATTGCTCGCAACAGTGTACTTTAATCTAATAAGAAAAACTAAAATTGTAGTCAGACAATGGATAGATGTGCTGAAGTTAATTTAGATTGTTTGTTAATATATTGATTAAATGGATTTTTTTATAACGAGATGAACCATTAAGGTATTAATTACTCCTCTCACTCTCCTGGAGCCCTCTTGATTTGAAGGTCGACTAGGTCCGCTACTCTTCTCTTTTCAGGTCAACACAGGGACTCTAAAAGTTATCTGCTCTCAGAGTCAGTTGGGTGGATGGGGCAAGCAGAGAAGGCCAAACATCTCTGTGCCTTCCCAATGGATGTAGGTAAGTGGTGTAAAAGTCCCTTAAGGACTGAATGTGTGCTACGGCCTTTTGATTTGTAGGCACGAACAACTTAGTATATGGCTGGTGGCAGCGGCAGGTCTTCGTGGAATTTCCCCACACTCTCCGCCAATAGCCGAGGCGAGCTGTCCACCGAGTGATCTGTCAGCTCATTCTGGCAGTCTGGACTTCATGTCCAAGCAAATCACTCTCTACATACTAGTAGTCTCAGCTTCAAGATACTTTTATACGCAAGTATGGTCCTCGATTATTTTTAGTTTGATTTGATTGCTTCACAGAGGTAGTCAACTTAAAAAAGAAACTTATTTTAAAAAATTCAATTCAAGCAATGAAAATTACAATATATGTATACGCAAAACACAGCCAGAGCCCTCTGCTATTGCTCAACTGAGAACTTTTAATTGGAAATTTGCAAAATGTTTCGTTTCAACTAAAACTTTATTGTAATTTTATTGAATAAGGTAGGTATGTAAATTAGGCCACCTTTGGGAAGCTAAGGAACCAAGCTCTAAGCTACTACAAGACCATTTTTCTATATAAATGATAATTTAACCTTACAACGTTGTAAATTTAGTGTTGTTGTAGAGTGGACAAAAATTATTTAACCGTTTCCATTTCATTCATTAGAAGTTTGCAATATTGTAGATATACGCCCTAATTAAGTTTTATTTGTAAAATGGATAAGCGCTTGTGGATTGCTGGATACTCGCAGAGCAGGAAATATAACTATAGTATTTGCACAGTATATCGTATTTATATTGTATTTGCTCTACACAAAGTTATTTTGGAAAAAAAAAATTAAAAATGAACTACGTACCATACATATTTAAATTTAACTCCACTAATTGGCAACATGTATACCACAGACGATCTCATACTTCAAATAAACACCCTTATTACAGTTGTCGACTCACCAAAGTGACAAGCTTCGCAGTCACTCTCACTTCACTTCACTTTTCGTATTATCGTTGTCGAACGGTGTGACGTGACATTTTTCTTCAAAGCCGTATTATAGTTGTCACTTAAAGGGACAGGTAGCATCATGGCATGCGTCAGGGTGTAGATAAAAGTGAGGTTTGTCTTATTTCGTGGTATTGTTGTTATTTTTGAAAGTGTTTAAAAGAAAAAAAAAATATAAACGCGATGTATTTTAGCCCTTTAGCTATAACAGGATGCTTCACCATAAAATCTATCATGACTTCAAATTGTTTTTTTGTTGTAATCTTTACACTACAATTGCAAAAAAAAAATTTAATTTATAAAAATCTATTGAATTTTATGTTTTAATGAACAACTTAGAAAGCCATTATACATTTTCTGCTTGCATTTTCCTTTTTCTTACACAAATCTAACATCTGTCACTTACGAAAACCAAGTGAGTAAAATTGTCACTTACATCGACATTTGTCTACTTAATACGACAACAGTAATACGTCCAAAGTCGTATGTTTTCGACAAATGTCACTTTAAACGACAACCATAATACCATTTTTGTGTCGTAACGCCATTTCTCACTTAAAGTGAGAACGATAATAAGGGCGAAAAGCTGTGATGAAACGATACTGCGGTTTTATTTTCTGTAAAAACTTCTGGAAAAGTTTCTTAAAAAAATTAATATTTGAAAATTTCGTAGGCGAATGCTAGTACCGCAGAACAATGCTAAAGTTGAAGCGAATCTTCGAATCTTTTGGAAAACCAAAAAAAAAATCGCAAGAAAATTTAAGGATAATAGGCATTGAATGTAAAAGAAGAACATTTGATTAAGAAAGGATGGACGTTGAATCTAAAAAAAAAAAAAACAAAAATACAAGAAAAAAAACGGAGATAACTTTTGAACTCTGCCAAATATTGGGCTTTATTTTTTTTTTTCTATTTTCTATTGAATTCTTCGAAAATGAATCCGCTCGAATTCTAGCAATTCTGTATTACGAAAGAAAGGTCAAAATAAAGATTTCTCCGACAATTTTAGGTTGCAGAACAGAAATTCCAAGTAAAAAATATGAGTATTTTGGGAAAAAAAACGAGAATAGATCAAATGGCGATATTTCGAAAGGCTGTTTCAAAGGCAATCCAGGCGTGCAGACAAATTGTTGTGAAAACACGGCAAAACCATTAAATAGTTAGATCTTCCAGTAAGGGATAAAGGCGAGTAGTCCGAATCAAGGTTACTGCAACTTCTCGCACATCAAGTCGACATAAAGTTGACTTGATATCAAGATCCGCAGCCTTTCTTTAATGTCGATTTCCATTGATATTTTAAGAAAAGTACACGTCAGTCAGTAAAAAAGGAGTTGTTCCATTCAACTTTTGACGCGATGAGAATGTAATCGTAGTGGCGTGATTGCGGATGCACTAGGTGTTTTGTACCAGTTCAGACTGTCAAAAAGACAGCCTGAACTGATGAGGCAGCGTTGCCATATTGACAATTATTCCTGTAAATGTGTTATATCGTGGGCGAGGAATCTATGTATGTAGAATGAGTTAGCGTCTTTACCTGTTTCATAATGTATCCCCGGAGGATATAACCAAACAGAACTATCCGTTCTATTAGATGTCGATGATTCTTGAGGAGTTATTTCCACTTTTGCTGGCCGAATCTGATGTTGGTGTCTCCGATAAGTTCCCAACTTAGTTTGGATTTCATACATGTTGCCACCACATATTCGTTTGATGATTTCCTGTATCCATTTCGTCCCTTTCAGGGATGTGTTGTTGGGTGATAAGTCTTGTAGTTTTCCTGGGACGACTTTTTCTGTCGATTTCGGGAATCATAGCTGATGACATATTTCTGTGCTGTCTGCCGTGCAATAACTCTGATGGAGATATCTTAGAAGTCGGATTGGGTGTGGTGCGGTATGTTTCCAAAAAGATGAACAGTGCATCATCTGCATTCCGTCGCTCTTCGAAAATTTTCTTGAATGATGCCTTAAACGTTCGTACGAACCATTCCGCTTCTTCGTTTGAAGCTGGGTGGAAAGGAGCGGTTCTTAAATGTTGAATGGAATTATTACAACAAAATTCTGTGAACTATTTGGAAGTAAATTGCGTTCCGTTATTCGTCACCAACGTTTTCAGGAGTCCTGCATAGCAAATATCGCACGCAAAGCTTTAATAGTTGACCAGCTGGTAGTTGAAGACATTTGTACAGCATAGGGGAATTTCGAGTAAGAATTAATACAGATGAGCCACATTTTCCCGAAGAAGGGTCCAGCAATGTCTAGGTGTAAACGGTCCCACGGTTGTTCCGAGACAGGCCACTCAATATATTTCTGCTATGACGTGGATGTATTAGCTTGACAAGTTCTGCAACGGGCAACTAAATCTTCAATCTGCTCATCCATCTTTGGAAACCAAATGTATCTTCTCGCCAGTTCTTCATTCTGGTAGATCCCAATGGCCTTCGTGTAGAATATTTAGGACTCTCGCTTGTAATACTTGTGGAATTAAGACTCGTATATGCTCTGTATGTAATAAAATAACATTGCTCTGGATCGTAAACGAATATCGTTGATAGAAACATGGTAGTAAGTACTGTTCGTGTATTGGTAACTTTTCAGGCCAATCCGATTGTATATAATTTTTTACTTTGATGAGCGTTTGGTCGGAACTGATATTGTTGGCGATAAGCTATGTGTCTAATGGACATTCCCGTAAGGTATTTAAATAAATTTCCTCCACTGCCAGGCATTCCTCTTGTTTATCGAAGGTGAGATCCGATCACCGTGGAAGGCTTTGAAAAGGTATCGGCGTTAGCGTGCTACTTTGTGGGTCGGTATTTGATGCGGTAAGAATAAGCCATGAGTGATTGCCCATCTCTGCAACCTATGGGCTATCCTTTCTGGTAAGTGCTTATAAGGATTGAATATCGCTGTTAGGGGTTTGTGGTCTGTTTACAATTCGAATGATTTGCCAAATAAATATTGGTGAAATTTTTTGATCCCATAAATTATCGATAAGGCCTCCTTCTCTATTTGGATGTACGCTTGTGGATGCTTATCTAATGTTTTAGATGCGAACGCTATTGGTCGTTCGCTTCCGTCTGGAAATTGCTGAGAAATAACTGCGCCAATGCCATAATTCGAAACAACGGTTGCTAAGATGAGTGGTAAGTCTTCATTAAAATGAACTAATCGAGTAGCATTAACTATGCTCTGCTTAAGTGTATTAAAAGCTTTCTGTTCAGCCCCCGACCATCGGAATTTAACATTTTTACATCTTAAGGCGTTTAGTTAGTGAATCTGCTACTTGCGAAAAGTTTGGTATGAACTGATTATAATAATTCATTTTGCCTATTACGGCTTCTAGCTCCTTTAAATTAGTGGGAGCTCGCAGTTGCTTAATCACTCTTTGCTTTATTGGACTTGAAGCCCGAGGTTTCACTTCGGCTGAAGACTTCTGCTAAATTACTGATATGCTCATCGTCGTTTTCTCCCGTTACCACAATATCACCTAAATATACTGCGACATACGGTAGATCCGAAAATAATTGTTCCATTATATGTTGGAATTCGCCTGGCGCACTTCTAACCCCAAATGGTAACCGCTTATATAAATATAACCCGAATGTCGTATTAATAACCGCCAATTGCTTAGATTCGTCATCTAGCTCGATTTGTAGGTGGGGCATCTGATAAATCAATCTTCGTGAAATACTTTCCATTTTGCAGTCTATGAAAAATTTCTCTAATTCTTGGAATTGGGTTTCTATTGATAATCAGTTGGGAGTTGAGCGTAACTTTAAAGTCACCACAAATACGAATTGCACCATTGGGTTTCCTAACTACAACAATGGGTGCTGCCCATTGTGTTCTTTGCATTGGTTTTAAAATCTATGCTTCCACTAGACGATCTAGTTTAGCCTTTGTAGCCTTTTGAAGTGCGAATAGACGAATAGACGTGGGCGAAAAAATTTGGGTGCTGCTCCTTCCTTCAGAACTAACTGAGCTTTGTAGCTTATACACCGACCCAATCTTGCCTCAAATAATTTTCATTGTTGCTGGCTCAAAATTTTAATACGCGAAAGTAAATTCTCACTAGTATCCACTAGTATCCTAGAAGATTATTTCCTTGCATACTATTTACTACCAATAGCTTCAATTCCAACGTCTCATTTCCCCACTCTACCTATACCTTAGTCTCACCTTTTACGTGAAATTTTCTTTCGCCATAAGTCTTTAAGCTAATATTATCAATTTCCTCACACTTTGGCTTACCGAGCCGATTGTAACCCCCTAATCCTACGAGCGTTCTTGCCGTATCTGTATCTACTTGAAATGTCATTACCCGATTATTGATTTTTAAATCTAGCAGAATCTTTTTACCATCACGCGTTGTGCACTGATAAGAGAGAATTTCTTCCAGGACTAAGTCATTAACTTTTTCAGAAACTAAATTAACTGCCTGGGACAGTTTGTTTACAGAAGTATAAGGTCTATTGTTGCGATTATCATGAGAATTTGAAACGTTACGTCTAAACCTGTCTCGATATTGTTTATGTCCCGCACTAGACATATGTACGTACACTTTCAATGTGGCCGCGTTTGTTGCACTTATTGCAAATAGTTTTCAAATGCCGACAGTTATTTCTCTTATGCCTCACATTACATTTAGTACAAGATTTACGTATTCCATACGATGGGGATGTACTTTGAAGTCTATTACTACTGATGTCACTTACCGGGATTTGATTAACATAATTTTTGTGTAGTTTCGTAAACAATTGCAATATCTAATACTTCTTGGAGAGTCAGGTTAGATTTTTGTAGAGTGGCTATTCGCACTGCATCATGTGGTGTGTGGAGTATAATAACATCCCGAATCATATTGTCGACATATAAATAAACAATTTCTGGCAATTCCCATAAGATCTGCAATCCACTCAGCATAAGATTGACCCTGCTTCATAGAAGTTTTATGAAATTCGTATCTTGCGGCCAATACGTGAGTTTTTGATATAAAATGATCATTCAATTTAGAACACAATTCTTTAAATGTCTTACTTACAAGTTCCTCGCCGTCGAATAATTTTTAAAGAATCTCAAAATTTTCAGCACCGATCCAGGAAAGAAGGCAAGCACGCTTCTGATTGTCGTCCAAAATTTTATTGGCTTCAAAGTGTTGCCCCATTTGCGATATGTACGTTTTCCAATTATCCTTGTCTTTGTTGAATTCACGAAATGCCGGTATAGCTGGCGTTTGCGTTGGGACCTTTTGCATGCATTCTGTCATCCACGATTTCTGATCCTCCAGCATCCTTTTAATCCATGCTTGCTGGTTTGTTAAAACTGCTTCAAAAGTTGCTTTGTCCATTATCGGACTGATTATTGCAAAATTTCTGGCTTTTTGCAATGTGGCTGCCGCAAGAAAATTGTTTCCAAATTACTTCTTCGTTTTCCTCGTTGCCAATTCTGTTATATCGTGGGCGTGGGATGTATGTAGAAATCAAATAGCTGCGGATGTAGGCTATTACAACTTTAATTAATCTTAATAACTATTAACAATAGAGTTGAAGCTAAAGTTAAGTTCACAAAAAAATTAGAGTTTTTTTAGTAGCTGTGCAGTTTTCCACTTTTCAACCCGATAATTAGAGTTTTCCTCCAAATTTGATTGCATTTTACTGTTAATAAGTTTACAAAACAGACCTATTAGTTAGTTCAAACGACAGCCCTGGATTGTAATTTTTTTTTCTGACTCCCATAGAGCGTCATCTGTCATCTTATCTCTAAATTGTTTTAATTGAAAAAACTGGTTTAAGCAGTTTTGTCAATCCCTGTAGCCATAGCATATGTAGAGAAAAAATTTTTTCGCAAGTCAACATTAATAAAACGAAAATTCGGAACAGGCTAAAGGTTCCCATATTGTGTGGAATATTAACGACGAAAAATGATTTAAAAGAGCAAAATTCAGATTGCACAAAGTAAGGAAATGCTGCAAAAATTCCACAGATTTATGCAAAGTAATTAAAAATTATGTCTACTACGTATTCAAGTGTTAGCAATATGCCAAGGAGGCTTTTTGTGACAATAGAAATGTACCTATTATTTTAACTCTTGTGATCTTCCTTACAAAAAGTGTGATATTTGTAATACCTATTATGATCTGAGTACGTATATATAATAAAAATTATACTTAAACCAAGAAATTTTTGCTCGAAGTAAGTCACCCTTATTATCGTTGTCACTTAAGTGAGAAATGTCGTTTTGACACAAAAGTGGTATTATGGTTGTCGTTTAAAGTGACATTTGTCGAAAACATACGACTTTGGACGTATTACTGTTGTCGTATTAAGTAGACAAATGTCGATGTAAGTGACAATTTTACTCACTTGGATTTCGTAAGTGACAGATGTTAGATGTGTGTAAGGAAAAGGAAAATGCAAGCAGAAAATTTTATAATGGCTTTTTAAGTTGTCCATTAAAACATAAAATTCAATAGATTTTTATAAATTAAATTATTTTTTTTTGCAATTTTAGTGCAAAAATTACAACAAAAAAACAATTTGAAGTCATGATAGATTTTATGGTGAAGCATCCTGTTATAGATAAAAGGCTAAAATACATCGCGTTTATATATTTTTTTCTTTTAAACACTTTCAAAAATAAAAATACCACAAAATAAGATAAACCTCACTTTTGTCTACACTCTGACGCATGCCCTGATGCTATCTGTCACTATAATAAGGCTTCGAAGAAAAATGTCACGTCACACCGTTCGACAACGACAATACGAAAAGTGAAGTGAAGTGAGAGTGACTGCGAAGCTTGTCACTTTGGTGAGTCGACAACTGTAATAAGGGTGATTTTTTTTATCTGATTGTTAGTTTTCTTTAAAAAAAATGTGGCAACGCTGCTGACGAGGCGCATACCAACACCGGAACCGTTTGCAACGGTTTCCATTACAGCAGTTAGGTTGGCATAAAGTCGCCACCTACGGAGTGCATACAGCCACAAGGGACAGCCGTCAACCCGTCATAAGAACGGTTTGATTTATTTCTTAATATTTCAGGACCCGATATTGCTCAGTCACAGTCAGGCTGATTAGGTAGCTAAGGATTGGATCGTTACCAACTCAAGCGATTTGGTGAATTCATTCCCGGATTTGACTCTCAGACCACTGTTTCCTGCATTAAGTAGCCAAGGTGAATCCACCCCTCAGATTCGATCTAAAAGAACTTAGCTTCCGGCGTCAAGCAACTCTGCTAACCTTAGAGAGCAGTTCCGCCAACAAATACAGCCTATTGGGGACGTAGTAATTGGGACGATTTACCATCGTAAAACTAGACCAAATCCCCAAAGATCCATTTATTTTCCCCATTTTGAAGTTATATACGTTTACCTTTAATAAATATTTAAAACAAATTGCTAATCTTCAAATTTTTCAAATAATTCCGAAAACTACATTTTTATGGCAATACAAATTTTTATTTCGAACGAAATTAAGAAATCAAAAACGCGGTTTCAATCGATCTCCAAATTTCGAAGGGATTCATACTCCGACGGAACCAAGAACTGATAGCAATTTCTGAATCAGAGTATAAAAAGTGGCTTAAAGATGCTAAAATCCTTACACAAAATCTTCATTATAAATCTCTGCTGGCTACAGACACATGCAAGAAGGTTTTAAAAACTGTAATCCTTTTGCGCAATCAATATATCAGTTGGATTATAGATATGAGCAGTAAAAAATCTGAAATAGGGAAGCATACCTATTTATATATGATACTTGGCATACTTTATTATTGGAAAATAGTTATAAGCTACTTTTCAACTGAAACCGTTACTAATGTAGTATTTAAAACACAAACATTGTGAGATTGGTGTTAACGTGAGAGGTATAATTTGCGACCAAGACTCCTAACAATAAGCGAAGTTGCCTACAAAAAAATGTTAGTTATCTCACAAGAGCCGTAACTTTTTTTTTTAATTCTGAAATGTTCCTGCCCCCAACCTTGATCCTACCAACAAGTTTCCAGTCAACATACCATGACCCATCTAAACAGAATCATTGGAAAAATGTCGCTTACTTACACCTTCATAGCATTTCTTCGACTAATCCGGAATTCGCTGAGCCTGGCTTAGGTTTAAAGTTTATAGACATCATCCATCTATGTTCTCTCTATCACAGACTCTGACGTAAATACTTATATTAAATTTCGACAGCCTTTCCAAATAAATCGATCATATTTTCACTGTCTCCCCTTCAACTAAAATCGTTTTAGCTGGAAGCTTTAATTTTCATAACCTGCAGTGACTCAGACAATCTCTATCAACAGGTCCTGCAAAATGAACAGTTATCCTTATCATCTTTCAATTTACAGCAGCTCGTAAAGTCGTAAATTGTCCAGCCCGAGTACCCGACTAGTTTGGATGGAGAATATTTTAAATTTACTTTCATCATCTGATTTGAACAAATATATGATCTAAATTAACTTCCTTAATGATCAAATTTTTTTTTATGTTTTATGTAATGTTATGAGTTAGTGAATGTTGATTAGTACTAACATTCGTAACAACTTTACTTGGCTATGAATGTACAATCTCTTTACTATTGCATTTAAAACATCAAGCCAACACCAATCATGACATGCTAAAAAGTCATAAATGGCAAAGAGATGACATATTGTGCTCTAATGTGGATCTAAATTAGATCTACAAAGGCATTTCATTGGAAAATCGACAATACAGAAAAAGATAATTTAACCAAAAGATTAGATAAAAGTCTTCGCTAGCAAAAAGACCGCAAATGTTTTTGTTTCTTGTCAAGCAGGTGAAGAATATTTTACCAGTTCTTCAATTTCTAATTTCATGTTTTGTATTAATTTATAAGTAAATTGTCTGGATGAAACAAATTCACGTTTGCAATTTATTGCAAGAGTATATTCATTATCGCACTTGGGAGGCATTTAAAGTCCTTAAAGAACTCAATTTGTCGTTCTTTATTAACCCTTTGTGCAAATTATTTCATCTTTCATATTCTGTACTACTTCGAATGGAAAGATAGTACCACATAGCTCCTCCGATGTCATCGAAATTTTAATCTCATTAACGTAAGATTATGGAAATATCTTGAACCCAACAATCTGATTAACGATGCGAAGTATGACATTTATGCTGACAGCTCTACTGAGACTAAATGATATTGCTTGCGGAGCGTGAAACTATTGTCTCTATAATTTTAGTGACTCTAAGATATATCTAAGGATTGCAATAGTCTGGTATACTTTAGCAAAACTAAAATTTATAGGAAGGGGGTCGGGCTTTCTTATAATGGTTTGGAAATTTTCTGCCTGACCGTATTACACGGGTTGTACTAGACAGCGTCACATCTGATCTTTAGTCCATTAGCAGTGGTGTCTCTTCTTAATATTCGTTAATGACTTATTGTCTATCACTTCAAATCCTATTCATAGCTTTGTGAACGACAGCACCTTTCATTTCGCTTACTTGTTTGGCCCTTGCAGGAATAGAAAAACTGTTTTATCTATCATACATTATTAATTCAATTAACATTAGAAAAAACAGAGCTGTATTATTTTAATCAAACGTGCTTAAAACGATATTGATTTTGATAATCGAGTCTCTATTCTTGATTTTTCCTCCATTGTATATTGTTGGAATCAAAATATCTATAGTAACCTAAACTGGACAGATCACATATATTGCAAACAAATACTTTAGTTTTATTCGGAGGCATAAGAAATACTTCACTAATCTAGGAATGGAATATAATAGCCATATATGGGCGAACTACGCTGGTAGCTCTTGACAGCCTATAGAAAGAATCTTATATAAGACACAACAATAAGAGCTAATATTCATAACCAATAGCAACGCTAAAATTTCGGCTGCTTTCATTAAACTTTCATGGTTACTGCTCCAATCTAAGCTGATATCTTGGGAGACAAATCGCCACACACAACAGTCGTGCTACTAATCGTGCATATTCTTTCGTCCTTTTTTAAGAATAAAGTTACATGATGCTTTCCTGAACGGATGTGGAATATTCTTCTTTCTTTATTTTCAGGCAGCACATACAACCCTTAATTTCTTTTCCTTCCCCTATTTAAATGCATTGTACCATCTCGTTACATTATAAAAAATATATCTCATTTTTATTGGAATGTATTTCGGAGGTTGTGAAGAGTTCTAGTCATCTTGGACCGACTGTGATTGGACGCCGCTGTAGATGTTACCTACAAATGTATGTGTATCTGTAAAATTTTTGACTGACTGGTACAAAAGATCGCCAGGTTGTTGTTTTTTTTTTGTATTCCTAATTTTTCTATGTTGTACCTTTTTATTTGTAACTATATTTTACTGTGATACTGTGATGTAATATTACAAGTTGTATTGAATATTTTACTTCTAAAATACTATTTTGAGCAAAATTCATAGAATAAAATCTGTTTTTTGCTGAACATTTTTATATGCTATCAGCATTTATATTTGAATTCCTATATAAATTGTATATAAAGTGCGGCAATTAATATTAGTTAGTCTGGAATGGGACGTTCATAATATCACGACATGAGGAAGGTGAACACTTGGTAAACAAAGCGCAAAACTCGCTAGTTTCTACAATAACTATTTCTATAATATTATCTAATGTTGCTAATATGTCCCGACTTAACTTAGGATTATATTCGTTCGTCTACAACTATAAGCATAATCTACAATAAAGACAGAATTAATTGAGAAAAGATCATTTTTTTATAATAATAATAAGTTTTATTGTATACTTTTTGCGTTAGGAAAACTATTAGTCAGAGATTAATGTCCTTATGATGAATGTAGCAGAAGTAGTATTAAGCTAGAAAATCATGATCTTTACTCAATTAATAATTCGTCTAGATAATTAACAATTTTAGGGACTAAAAATATTCCCATTTAATCCGTGATATACATGTATGTATGTAGATACGTTTACAACTGATATTCACTATTTTGTTTGTATAAATTTCTAATATTTAGTATTTTACCAAAAAGCCCTTATTTAACATTTTTTTTTCTTTTCGATGTTAATTGACTCTTCGATTCATTTAAAAAATTATTGTTAAATATCTCGCAACAAATCGACGAGATCCAAAATGTTCACTATGACTTTTATAATAACAATGTGTTTTTTTTTTGGTCACCACTTAATTGTTTAATAATAAATAATGATTTGTTTAATAGTTATAATTGCTTTGCTTGTTTTTAAATCTACTAGTTAGTTGTATGTATAGCTTATAAATGTAAATCTATATGAATTAATTATCACATGCAATACATAAGTAAGCAACCTATTTTGTTTGGTTTGGGTTCGATTCAAACCAAATAGTTCAAAACTTTTTATTTACTGTTTTTTTTTTTTATTTTTTACGAAAATTTTGTAAACATTATTACTAAAAATCATTGTTAAGCTATTCCAATTTACCTAATTGTTTGAAACTGATATTGTGTGACATAAATGAAAATAATTATGGAAATAAAGCACACATACATAAAAACACTTCTCTCCAAAGTTTTAGTCAGAAACTTTCAACAAGTTATGATGAATGTTATCATATTCGCATTCTACTAAACCACATTATCCTTGGAATCTTTGCACTTTGAATTCCTATACAAACGCATTCCCCGCGAGACCTACCGTTATATGTAGGATTCCCACGAAAACCTGAAATATAAAAGGTATTCATGGTAACAGGCATTAAGAAAATTCATCTCAGAAATTAAAAAATCCTCCAATAAGACCCCTTTCCTTTTATCTCCCCCGTTACAGCACAAATTTCATAGCCATGAAAGCGAATGTGATGTTAGCAGAGTTATGTCTCCCGAAACCGTTTCAAAGACTTTTGGAAGATATGTAAGACTGAAATTCGAGAAAAAGCACGTCCAATTTGAAAGACGTCTCGCACTAGCAATACCTCTAAGGTCTGAGGATGGAAGATTCGGAAAATTATATACAATCTCTGCAATGCAAATCGGCTCAAAAGTGAAACAGATAATGATATCGCCACATCCATAAAGACTCGGCACTAATCAGGGTATCGATGAGGCAACACCCATCTCTAACAGGACGCCATCAATACCAGTTAAGGTTCAGAAAAACCTTCCAAGGGAAAATAGGTGGACTTAACCAAAGTATTTACTAAAACGCTCCAAAAAAGACCCCAAATATTTGATCCTAGAATACTTAGTCATACTTTAGATTCATGGTGGACTTGTCAAAACGTACTCCACTACTAGTTGTTGCTTGACTCGCATCAAAATCTGAGAGGGGTAGCGTTATTCAGAAAAAGACAATATTCTTTTGCTATACCAGAATTCATTTCCTTGCTTGGACTTTAGTTTTGTGGTGGCGGTATAGGTGCTGACAAAATAGGCAGAGATCTTGGAGAACAGGCAGCACCACTCTGAATGAAATCATTCGTATTTTATATAGCCAAAGCAACAGGGACCCTATTATGAAACACGAAAACGAAACTAGTTTCTAGTCGATATTTATAAATTTCTGTATAAAATATTGTCCCGATTGGAAATTCGTTTCGTTTTCGGGTTTCATAATAGGGCGTCAGATCTTTGGCGAACTTAAGAAAATGGGCAAAAACACAAACGATAGCTGTCAATTCTGCAACGAAGAGTTAAAATCTGGAGAGCATGTACTCTGCGAATTCGCACGACTTACTAGCCAAAAACTCCAATGTGTGGGTAATGGATTCATAGTCCCATCAGACGTTCGGAGAATTGACCCTAAAGAGGTAATAACCTTACTAAAAAGAGCCATCGTGAACTGCACCGACCTAACACACAACAGATCTTTTAGGTCGCAGTGCTTAGAGGTATGATCTCCTGCTCCAGTTCAGTACCTAATAATAACAATAAGCTAGCGAAGCTTAGTGCACGAATAAATGTAAGTTGTTGCCTTACCAAAACCGTTTATATAATAAAAATTAGGTAATTTCCATATGTTCAATAATACTTCATTTCGCTCCATAGTCACATCAATTATGCTGTAGTGAACACCTATGAACAGAACGAATACAACAGGGCACCAAAACATCTCTTTCACAAGTAAAAGGTACAAAACTTCAACATGCTAATATAAATCGTATGTCATCTAACTCTAGTCCTCTCCTGCTCAATCAAACGGACGTAGGTAAACGAGAATGTGTGCTAGTGAAAAAAGGAATTAGAAAGGTGAACACTGAGTAAAGAACTATTCAATAGAACCAAACACTCTGAGAGGCTTGAAGCACTTCCTACAGCCCACTTCCAAAAAGACCTATCAGAAGATCACTCAACTGAACAACAAGCTACATGTCCTCGGAAATCAGGATTAATAGAAAGGAGGCAAATAGTTTCACATTCCACCAGTTAGATGGGCTCAAGGACTCATTTAAATCTGTCAATTCTCAAATTATGGTTATTTTTCCAAGTGTAAAGTTTTAAAATTGTATATATATCAAAAACTCCTATATAATTGACTAAAATGGGAGTAATGAGACAACGAATTAGAAGTGCGTAGTAAAGAGATTCATTTCTGCAGAAACCAATTCCCCCACTACGTCGGTAAGTTCATCCCAACCAGCCTGCGTAATTATGTGAAATTAACTATTAATTATTACACTGCACTAAAGCGGAAGTAGACGCATGCTGTTGGGTCTTTACGAGTGCCAGGACAGACTTGCAAGCAATTATAATAACAGGAAGGTATAATCAGATAGTATCCAGGAGATTGTACGCGTATGAAGACAAAGCTTATAAGGGAAACTTCTACTGAAAGTCGGAACTGCAGAACGAAATTAAGCACGAGAATTAACACCAGATTCTTGAAGGTATGTCTTCCTACGATCGTATTCAAGATTTATTCTACAAGAAACTTTTTTCGCCATCTTGTTTAAATGATGATATATCACAACGTCAATGAGTATTAACAGCGGCAATATGCCTAATAATTAATTTCTTAAGTATTATTCGGCAATTTTACTTTGAATAAACATTTGTAAAATATCTAAAATCAGCAGATGTTAGAAAAAAATATTCATTTTCTTACCTTAATTTCCACTGACAAAAGACATTAGTAACTTAGCGTTTCTATTGTAATATATAATAGAAAAGGGAATGGGCGCTTTCGGTATCAAAATTCATTTTTCACTTATCATTCATCAAGATTTTCATGCAACTTTACAGGCCAATTAAAAAAACATAACTTACTTTAAGGACAAAACCGTAAGTAATGAAGTTTTTGCGGGCACACATAATCTGAAAAATCGTACTACTTTCGACTTTATCCCCATAGTCACTTCTGTTTCTTCAAATAGCCTATAAAAGTCTGTCAAAGTTTCATTGATACACGCGAAAAGAAAATTCCGAGTTCTCCTAGAATTTGCCCATTTCTTTTTCACGTACATACTAAAAGCAACTATCAAGAATAAAATTGAAATAATAATTCAAAAGCGGCACTAAAGCATAATAAAAAGATAAGCAAACACGGGTAAGTTGCTAAAGTGTATTTAAATAAAATAAAAATATAACTGAAATCCAAAAGTGCTGTGCACATTTGGTAACAAGCATAATAACTACATACTTTTTAGAATACTGGAATAGTGTTAATCGCCTAAAAGCAAAGTATATAATATATACATACATACGTAAAGTATGTATATATACAAATTAATAAAATCGCGTCCAACGACAAAACTTATTAACAAAACAATATCATCAACACAGAAAGACTGGAATAAATATTACATAAAACTATCCTCTCTGTTTTGGATTATTAAATAAAAAATAAATTTTGTTTTTTTTTTTTTTGTAAAAACTAAATTCCAAAGTGTCCTTGTAGCAAGTTAAAGAGCAATAAGCTTCGTTTTACAGTGATTCGCGTCCCACATTTCCTGAAGTCTATTCGGTTCCTGTGGACTAAGAGGAATATCAGGTTGTCCGACGATGCCGGTCTAATAAAAAAAGTCTTAATTAAAAGCTTCAGAGAAGATAAATTTGAAAATACCTTGGAAGCAATTTTTCTAGGGTCTAGGTTCATGCCAAAACTCTGCACTCCTTTAGCTAATTTTGATAATGGACTTGTCAAATTCTTCAATTGTTTTAAAGCATTATCACTTTGAGAACCACTCAAATTAAGCGTTAGGTCTCTAGGGGAAGATGATCTAAAAAGAAAAAATAAATTTTCAAATGAATGAGATGATATGACTTGTTAGTAACACTATTGGTCCAGAAAGTTTTAAAAATTGTATGAATACATATGTAAGTTTATAAGAATCACAATTGGTTCGAGTAGCGAGAAGAATCGCTTTAGTAAAAATGCATCCATCACACTACAAACGTCCTACATTTTTTCTGAGAAAATATTCATGAAGTATGAAAGCGTTTCAAAACTTTTCTGATTATTTTTTAATTGATATTTTTACGTGGTTTATATCATGCAATCGAAGTCCTCTAGCTAGGATAACAAGAAAACAATACAAATATAAATTATATCTTAAGACTCCTTCAAGCTGAAGCTGAGTCCCAATTTTGAATGCTGCCAAAATAAAACGTAATGTAAATATCTACATGCATACATGTGTTAAGATCAAGGCCCGCCGTTAAACCATTCTGTCTAAAACTATTAGTGGAAAACAAAAACAAAGTCATGAGTATGGAACTATAGTGATGCATGCGTTAAGTTCATTGTAATTCTAACTTTAAATACACATCCGAAAACCATATTTGAAGATACATATGAAGACTTGACTTAAAGAAATTTATTACGACATCGAGTTTTGACAACAAAAAATAACATAAGACACATTTACGAGTGTAGGCAATTCGTCTTTTTTACTAGTGTTCACTTTATTGGTAAGTCGCATTGGTAACACCCTCACTGGGGAGATAAACTCCACTGACAAAATAATAAAACAAAGATATTTGTTTAAAAAACCGGCGTTTAATCGCTACAGAAACCCGCATTGGGCTTCCAAGTTTTGGACACTAGTTTCAATCTACGCCATATTGGTTATCAGTTAAATCAATAGTTTTGAAATTTAGGAATAATGATGCCATGTGTAATGAAGTTGTGCACAAACTACACCAAGAAAAATAGTAATTTTAGATTTCTGAATCAACATTCGTTAAATTATAACAAATTCATAAATTATTTATTTGAATCAATATTTTCGAATTTTTTGAAAAACTTACAATAAAGTATGAAAAAATATACAGAAGAAAAGGATAAGAAAATGCAAGAGCCACAAAAAATTAAAAGCGATGCAAGATATAACAAAAAGAAAAGTTATAATTGATCTAAGACCAATAATATAATACGCTAGATGAAATCTTCAATATCTTCTTTATCAAGCTTCAACCCGTTATAAACCCAAGTTAAGCTTACATTTTCGTGATATACAGCGTATACGAAATTTCAGCTATCTAAATAAACGCACATTAGGACATATAACAGTAATGCAGATATCATATAAAATTTGATTAGATGAGTGAAACCGAAAGTCCTTAACAATACCTGGAAGGGCCACGTAGGACGGAAAAGGTGTAGAAATAGCAGCTAATTTGCACTTATTAGAATAACTTGACTGCTCCTTCATAAATTCTGCTAGATGCTTACATCTGCAATGTGCTCTCACATTAGAAAACTTGAGCTCAACACAAATATTGGTCCGACTTCATTGAACCTTACTTTTTTTTATAAAATTTCTATGGGTTACATAAGTATAGCCAAATTCAGTATAGCGCATTTCATTTTGGGTATACAAAAACATTCGTAATAAATGCAAAATAAGCAACAGAAAAAGTATAAATATGTACCACAATATAATGAAAGAATCAATTAGTATAAGAAATGAAAACCTACCTTGTTTCATGAGCTGAAGATGTTTCCAATTTACTAGATGGCGCTTCTATACGTATTTCAGGTGTTGGACTTCTGGGTCTTATTGGGGAAGCATTTTCCAGTAAGCCAGCAGGAAGTGTAACATGATCCGTAACAGAAGAAATAGAAATCGTAAGAACATCTTCAGATAGTTTTGCAATGTAATCCTTATCCTCCAGCTGATTAAGGCCGGTAGGATTTTGTTCATTACTTGACGACATTACAATACCAACACTCGGTAAAAAGGAATTCTCATTGTACCCTGGCGAATTTGTAGCAAGATCAGCTTTGCTCTCTCCCGGCTCGAATATACTATTATCATTATCTTCTGAATCTGAACTCGAAACAGAACCCTTTGCCTTTGGTTTACCTACTGTAAAAATGGCCTTTTCCGCTTCTACACCTGTCTCTATATCATCGTACCGTGTAGAGTTTCCTTCATTATTTAAATATTTCACAGATGTTTTGTTGCGGCTTGCATTTTTATTAGGATTTAAACTTTGACCCAATTTTGAAAATTGACCAGCAACATTACTTAACGCTTTAGAACTGATTTGTACAAGATGCGATTCTGATAAATTTCTTGGCATTCCTTTTGGGACATCCAAAAGAGGTGTCGTCCTGCTTTTTCTTCTCTGTAACATACCACCTGAAGCAAACTGAACATCTCGTTTTCCAATATTTTCCAATGTTATACGGAAAAATTCAATTATGGCCATCAAAGACTCTAAAAAAAAGACGAGAATTACTCACATGGAATGCTAAAGCTCATGAGGAATACACAAACCCATAATTTCTTCTTGAGTTTTAATAACGATTGCGACATTATTAAAAAAACGAATATTCGGAGAACGAAACATATGAAAATAGCCATCAACGCCACCCACAGTATAATTCAGTCGCAAGCATAAAAAGGCTGGAGAAGATCCTTGGAAGATTTTTGTTTGTTGGAACATACCCAATTCGATAGCAGTTATATTAAGAAGGGAAACTTTTTCGAACCGGATAATTTTATCTAGATGTGAATCATATTCGGCAACCATATAGCAATCGTCGGTTAGTAATAAAATGCTGTCAACTTCGGTTTCATTAATGTCGCCAGTACTACAAAAAAAAAATAATATTCAGTTTGTCTTAGTATTCTTATAATTTCATATTTGAGTTATCTTACTTTGGGTCTGCATCTATTAAGCCCCATGCACCTACAGGATATTGTACAGACCCTAATAGTAATCTACGACAGTCCTCCACTAGCAACCTTGCGTGCTCGGCACCTTCCAAAGCATCGGTGTCGTCAGGGGCCGATTGGCCCCCTAAGGCGTTTAAAGAATCTGATGATACTTGATTTCCCAGCATAAGATCAATTGTTGCCTGCCTGTAGGAATCCTTGAATCTTGCTAAATAATAACTGAAATAGAAAAGATTCAAAAATACTTCATCATCAACATTTTCAATCAGTACTGAGTTGAGTCAAAAGCGATTTAAGAAGATTAAACTAAATAAAACAATATTTTCCTTTGATAAACGAATTTTAATTTCAAGTAAGTATTAAGATCAATTGGAAGATACCCCCAATATCAAATAATTTTATTACTCTCAATATGTAACAGTTAATTGAAGAGAAATCCAAGAATACCCAGGCCATGCAAAATTCACCATATAAATGCAGAGTATCCCGCCAGAAATAATAACACAGCTAACTAAATTGATTTCAGGTATTTACGCTGAGACTCTTGATTTCTTTTGCAAGAACGAAACACAAGTGGAAATATTGTTTTACCAATTTGAATAATCCGAAAATAAACGTGATTGAATTTAGTTGAGTTGGTATTTGGAGGTACATAATAAAGGGTTTTCCAATAAAAGGTGTTATTTTGATATTCAAAGAAAAATGCTATTTTTTTAGATAAATGATCAAATCTTTATTTCATTATAAACAGGAAGGTATGCCGTTAATCAGCCAAATGACCACCACGACCACGCCTACAGGACCATATCCTTTTCATGAATTTTCCATAACCAAATCGCAAAGTGGCTGCCCTATGTCCTCGATAGCCTCACGAATTCCATGTTTGAGGTCTTGAATCGACGCTGGGCTGTTGGTGTAGACATTCTCTTTCACGTGGCCCCAAAGGAAGAAGTCGCAAGGTGTTAAGTCACAAGATCTCGGTGGCCAATTGTGATCACCTCTTCGAGAGATAACACGGTCCGGAAACTTTTCCCGTAAAAGATCAATGGTTTCGTTGCTTGTATGGCACGTAGCGCCGTCTTGTTGAAAGTAAACGTTGTCCAGATCAATACCATCCAATTCCGGCCATAAAAAATCATTAATCATCTGTCGATAGCGCAATCCATTCACCGTAACTGTTGCTCCAGCCTCATTTTCGAAAAAGTAAGGTCCAATGACCCCGCGGGACCATAAACCGCACCAAACAGTCACACGTTGAGGATAGAGAGGCTTTTCAACAATAACTCTTGGGTTTTCCGAGCCCCAGATGCGACAATTTTGCTTGTTGACGAAGCCATCGAGGTGGAAATGGGCCTCATCACTCAAGATGAGTTTTCGATGGAATTCCGGATCATTTTCATGCATTTCAAGGACCCAATCAGCAAAGACTCGACGTTGTTGATGATCGACCGGCTTGAGTTCTTGTGTTAACTGAACTTTATAAGCCTTAAGACCCAAATCTTTATGCAAAATACGGCGTAATGACGTTTGTGGAATGCTTAATTCCAAAGAACGACGAGGAATGGACAAACCTGGGTATTCTTCACATCACTAACTTGTCCCGACAGCTCGAATTTTTCTACCAATTTCTGTATTGCGGTCCGACAAGGTGCTTCACGACGACCCAAAAATGTTCGAGTTTTACGAACCGTCTCTGCCACATTTTCACCATTTTTATAGTGAATTTTAATAATATCAATGCATTGTTGAATCGTGTATCGTTCCATTTTTATTAATGGCGTAGTTTCTACTTGTCAAATGTCAAAAAATGACAAACTATATATACTATTAAACATGTAAATCGCTTTACCCAACGTCATTGACGTGGCGCTCATGCCGGGGTATGTAATAAATAAACTTTGAATTTGAATTTGAATTTGACAGCTCCAAAAGACATCTACCGAAAAAGCGGGCTAATTAAAATAACACCTCTTATTCGAAAACCCTGTACATGTAATGGATGTGTTCATATCGATATCAAATTAAATTTGAATTGACGATAACCGACGTGAAGGATGACTAAAAATATTTGCTGATGCGGATAATATATTATTGAAGCAGATAATCGTGTCACAGATAGCTGTGGAATTTTAACCAACCATCTATAAATTACAAGAAAAAAAAATCTGCGAGCTTGATTCCAGGAATTCTGAATGACGAAAAGAGGTCAGTGTTCGTTTAGCGAAATTTTTCTTGAAAAAATTCAGTAATGAAAATATTGTGACTGTGGTCATGTAACCTTATCCATAATATAGTTTCAGAGATAGAGTGATAAAGAATTGTTGGCTGTTTTATATTAAGCACGTAGTAGCTACGAAAATATATTATTACCCACGATTATCTTCTTAACTTCATTGAACAAAGAAAACCCTTCCTTTTCCATAGAATCGACATTTATAGTGTTAAATTTCGGAATTTTCACATTATTTTTGAGTCAGCGAAGTCATTTTAAACTGTAGAATTCCCCGTCCCTAACATATCTTTGTTAACTCAACATAAACTTTCTATCAGCGCTTGAAGCGTTGCTACACCTTGGAGGATGATACCCTTTATTTGTAGTTTTGCAGTTTTTCTTGCATTCTACAGTTTCTGCTCAAACATATGAAATTTTTTGCATTTATCTATAGGTATGAGGCTCTCTGTAAGGATCTTTCATTTATATGGACAAAACAATTTCCATTATTTGCGATAAAAATTCGATGACTAAGAAACTGGGCAAAGCACTTAATTTGCAAATATTAGGTTTGTTGGATGAAAGCACCGTGTAAAGCACTGGTGTAAATTTTCCCCTACAATATGGCGGCCTTTTACCCAGGATTTTGTGTATTCATCGAACAAGTTATTTGAAATTAGGGTAACCCTAGTGTAATCTGACATTTCTTTGTTAGTTCTTATGATTATAGGTCTGTCTGTTTACTTTTGAGTAAAAATCTTTGAGTAAAAATCAAGTAAAAACTTTTATGCGGTAGAGGGGATAAATCAAGAAAAGTTACCAGACACTTTTCGAGTAAATTTTGTTTAGCTTGTCATGTGTCAAAAATTTGGCTGCTACCTTTCCGTCTGAAACAGAAAACAATTAATTAATTTGAAATACGTTTTAAAAAACCCACCCTCTTTAATATTTTTTTTTAATTTCGACTCTTTAGATTATCATTTTACATTATTTCGATAACCCAACAAACGGCTTAACCTCAAATTTAATACCTTTGACAGTCAGCTGATTGCATATCAAAGTTACACATCCTCTTGATCATGAGTAAAAATGTGCAACTTTGTGCAAGAGAGGAAACGTATAAATTTACTCGATTTTTACTAGTTAAAAGTAAACAGACGGTTTGTGAGTAAAAATGCGTAAAAGTTTTTACACCGAGTAAAAACTTTCGAGTAAACAGACAGACCTAATGTTTTTGCTTCGGTGTTAACCCTCAAGTCCATATTGTGTTCGTTTTGCCAGTCATTGCAATCGTTACTACCGAAGCTGTCACGATCTGTTGCTTGCTACTTGGGTTAAACCCTAGCTGCTTCTGTTCTTGACTAGGAGCACCGCGGTTTGTTTTGAAATGTCAAAGAAGAAGAATGCGTTTGTTTAATATGTAAAAAGAAAGGAAGAGGCTGATTTGGTAATTTTGACTTTTGCTGCTTGCTTTGTGCAAAGCCACGAACCTGACACTTTGGAGTACCAGCTTTTTTACATGGCTCTGACTTGGTTCTGACATGTCCTCGGATGTCCCAGGTGTCACATTCCGGTAGCAAAAACAAAAATCCTCTTATAGTGTAAGTTTGGAATAATTCCGTGTAGGCCTAGGGTTTTCAATAAAAAAACAAGATAGTGTAGCACTAGGGTGCCCTAGGTTTACCCAGTGTTTTCATCGAACAGACCTATTACAAATGAGGGTTTTGTATGTAAGCTTACTGTGATTTTTACTTCGAAAAACTTTTCTTATATATTTCGAGTTAGTTAGTTTTAAATGTTGAGGGAAGAATGAACTGTAACAATTTACCAGAGCAGTTTTACCGAATAACCAGGCATTGCCTGACAGATAAATCTGCATACTAGAACTATATTAAGTTTGTTGTGCCTTAAAATGACCATCACAGTATTGCCCTTAATATCTAATCTACAATGCATGGTAAAGCAACGTCGTCAAAACAATATCGATATAAATACACGAAATATGTAAGTAGTGGTAAGCGATTTTACATTATGATGACATGCATTTTTTACAGAAATTGTGAGGGAGATAGTTAATTGAAATTTAAATGTTGCGGAAGCAATCAATGCAATACCTCACACGTACGCTCCCCTCTAGTTTTTATGGTAAAAATCGCAAACTGTCTAATTGGAAATTGTCAAGTTTTTAATCGTTTATTCGTAGATATCCAAAGACGGATCATGGAAAGAAGTATAATTTTACAATTTCTAAAATATTGCATGAAAGCACGAAGGAGTTCGAAGCAAAAGATGAGATTATATCGAAAACATTTGTCGCAAAATATCAGGTGGTACTGTATTTCAGTTCTACAATCATCATTTTGTACATAACGAAATTTTTATTTATTATTTATTTCGTAGTAAACAAAAAATTCAGTAACTAATCTGTTAATATGGAAACGTGAATCCACTTCAATCCACTCACATGAAAATAATTCCACTTCACTACCGAACTAACACCGGTGAAGATAATTCCAGTCCGGTTCGTGTTCACATGACGCATTATCTCAAAGGCGGACTAATTCTAGCAAATTATAAAGGAAAAATACCACTGCAGTGAATCTATGGACGCACTGCTCCCTGCTTGTGGACGGAAAACTACCTAAGAAATAACTTCAATATTTTCTATAAAGAAATATTTAATATCTTTCAATTTCGCAATATTTAATTACAAACTCAAAACTTACTTTTGTTTATTTCGACAAATAATTTGACTTGACAGATATGTATATGCTATAAAATTATAGTAAAAACAACATGGCAGCACGAGTAGTCGAAATTGACAAATTGGGTTGCCAATAACCATGTTTTAGTTTCAGTAACTATAAAAACTCCCTATGCTTGAGGTCTTTTTATGGTTCGGGACACGCACACAGCAATAAATCGAGGTCGCTAAAAAGTTGAAGTGAGTGGAACTCGTTTTCGTACTTGCGCAAGAAAACTAGTGGGTATGTCAAGAGGAGGTGATGGACTGAAAATAAGGTTACTTGGGACAGTAACTTCGCTTGTGAAAACCATGGTTTAAACATGTTGCAATATTCAAGCTTCACACTAAGCTTACAAAACACTAAACGCTGCGTATCTGCGTACATAAAATTTTGAAATACATATGCAAATATGAGGTAAGTGGCCGTATGATAAGCACAAAAAGTTCTCGATTTTTCTCTCGATCGCTAATATAAGAACAGTTATCTTCCTAGCGTGGTCGCACTTTTTAATACATGTAATTCTTAGCAGTGCTTTGTGAACAATGAAAGTATGCAAGTTCGTAAGTAAGTAAAAAGCATTTCCATTGAGCTAATTAAATTAAATTAACTCAAACTCAAAATTCAAACGCATTAAAATATTTTGATTTTATTTTTAATGTTGCCCTTATTATAAGGAAACTGCTGTAATAACGAAAACTAATATTGGACGTATTTTAACTAACGAATAGCAAAAGACGATAAAAGAATCGTTTGTGAAATGAAATATAATGGGAACGATAGCAAAACTACAAGAGAATATCAAAACTGACTACCGCAACTATATATGTGTTCATGCTAGACGAGTTTTTCAAAAAATTTCCAAGGCAACCGTTTTGAATTTAGTGGAAATGACCGACATATAGAACAGAAAATTCTGAAGCAGGAAAGTTACACTCAGCTTATGAAGAACGAATATAACATAGTTCTTCGTAACGAGAGATTGCTTTCTTACTAACTAGATAAAATATAAGAATTAACGGAAAAAGTGATTAGAATTTTGCGATTTAGTGATGGAAATCAAAAAGAAAGAAATTACATGAAGAGCAACTCTAACCAGAGATGAAATGGCGTATTTGAACGACCTGTGCTCCAAACTATCTCCACATTTCGAGAAGGTATTTTTAAACATAAATTTAGCGTCAACGGAGAATCCAGGAGCTTCTGTTATTATGCCTTTTATTTTACCCACAGCACTGATCACTGATTGTTTAGACTTATACATATGTAGTCTTTTGATATTATTATTTCTTCGGACATCAGACTGAGAGCCTCCGGTCAATAGACAGAAGTGAACCATTAAATTAAGGCTGCAAAATAGAATTATATGAAACAGATAGCGAAAGCAACTGGGGCCAGATTCTGTAACTCGGAGAGCTTGGGAGATGAGAATTTTCGTTTTCCCCGATTAAAACTCCCTAACTCTCCATTCGCGATTCTCTAAAATACTTGGGGAGTTAGGGAAAACGTGAGAAGTATCGCAATATTGAAAACGGCTAACTCTGTGTGGGAGAGTCGTAGAGCATTTGGGGTTTTTTCCTTCGGATTTACCCCTCTTTGGGGGTTTCCAAAACACGTCATGTTTGGTATTAAATTAAAGAGGGAGAAGTGGGTAATCGAGTGGTGTATTTTTTTTTTGTCATTTTAACTGCATAACTGACTTTTTACTGCCGAAATACGGGTTTTTTGCACTTGGGTCATATACACCCCAGTTCCTATATTTTGCATATATTTCTTCCGTTCTTTGTTTTACTCTGTCGCGAACATTTTTCTCATGGAAAGTGAATTTCCACGACTTACCAGTTCTTCATAATGACGAGTTGAAAATATATCCATTTTTGTACCAAAAAACGGCCATTTTTTCATCTTCATCTCCAAAACTATTTACCGGACTCAAAAACTAATTACATATCTAATTAGGGGACAAAATGTAGATGCCATTTCATCCTACATACAAGCTTTAGTGTGCATATATTTTATTTTTATAGCATCTCTTCTGTACTGGAAGACGACCAAATTGACCATTTTCGCGTAAATTACAATTTTTAGCAGTACCTTGAACCACCAAAATCCTTATTTCTCTGTAAGTATTGCAAGGATTTCCATAATTTGTTTTTGTAAACATAGCCAGAATATGCAGTGAATCCATAATTCAATTTAAAAATCCTAGGTACATAGGTACCTTCACAAAGGACAATA
Source organism: Dioctria rufipes (assembly GCA_963924295.1). NCBI lineage: Eukaryota > Metazoa > Arthropoda > Insecta > Diptera > Asilidae > Dioctria > Dioctria rufipes. Next base: position 280,709,941 of record OZ002741.1, on the reverse strand, counting down.
AAGGCACACAATACTGTCGGTTGAGAAATATTTTTCTTACTTCTCCACAACTAACACAGCCGAGAGTTTTTCTGAGTGGAATAGAGAGTTTGGTAAATCTCAACACAAATTCCCCGAGTTACAAAATTCCGAGTGGAGAGTTAAGTGGCAAAAGAGCTCTCATCTCCACAACTCTCCGAGTTAGTGAATCCGGCCCCTGGTCTTGTGTTTATCGATTGATTATTTCCCACGAATATTTTGTGGATTTTTGCTAGCAGATTTCTTCGATTTCTTTCTCAATTCGTATTCATAAATAAGACCCCCGCACAAAACACAGAAAGCTTCAAATGAGCTATCTGAATGATATAGAAAGGAACCATCAGAAGTTAAATGCTGATGCATAACAGGAACATGCACGAAACAATACTCTATTCTCAATGGAGAGACGATATAGTGGAAGCGACTATAGAGTCAATCTAGCCAATAGTGATGATGATTAAAATTGATATAATTTATGGACTGAACAAAAAATTTCGAAAACAAATCTAAAAACAAAAAGGAGGGCAATCAGAGATTACGATTTAGATATGAGTTAGAATAAGATTCAATTGAATCAGATAAGGCCTTTGTGCTTTAACAATAGGCAATCAAAAATGAATACTTAATTCTTATGATAAAAATCGATTGCTTTGACTCAACTCAGTAATTTAAACAAAACAAAGAACAATCATTTCGCGGACCTTGTATGTAAAATAACATCTTCCATTAAGCGCAGTTCAGGACCAAGAACGCAAGTGTAAAAATAACCATGAACAGGAGCTGGAGTCGATGGTACTAATGTTGATTGAGCTAATTCAATGATTGTGTCTAGGATGTCATCGTCTGATATTTGTGTGTAATCGGTAATTTTTCCTTGCATTAAATCTATGATGCTCTGACGAAACGAATCCGCAAAATTTTGTATGATGTAACTATGCGAGAAATTTTTTAAAGTCATTTCAGTTCATTTAAAATGATCATGAACTCTTTCAACTGTATAAAGTAAACACATTCAAAAATTCTAGTACAAAAAAGTTAATTAACATGACCATTAATACAAAAGCATCACATTTCTTGCATCAAGTTAGAGAGGAACAGTGTTACAATCGGTGGAAGTCTGAGAGGTAAGAATTATTAATTATAACATTAAAGGTTGTTTGCATCAAGTGAACTTAACGTGACTCGTTCCTAAAATTATACCTCAAAAAGGTGTGGAAATTAGTAAGAAATCAACTAATACAACGTATTGAGGTATTTAAGGCTAATTTGAGAGAAATAAATGCAACTGTTCCATAAATGGAAGAGGTTTAAAAAGGCTTCTTTTTTATGAAACATAAGGATATCTAGCTACAAGCTATTCCTATAAATTTTGTTAAAGAAGTATGCCAATTTGAGATAAGTACTTTGACTTTCAGCGCCAATATTAGCTTCTATCAATATTTTCACTTTATTTAACTTTTATTTTCATCTAGGGTATATTTTTGGTCTTAAGCAATTGTAACTTTTTTTCTCTTGTTTAAGGAAAATTTGAGAATTTCAGTTAATTAGATGATTAACCGTATTTTCGAAAAATCATATCTTAAGAACGCCTGGACTAATTCCTCCTTATGATTGATTGTAATGCAGAAAATTACCCAAGTCATAGCGCGCAGTTTGCAAACTTTTGTAAATAGGTTCTTGTGTCAATTCCTAAAATTGAAAACTGCGGTGACGTTCCAACACGGAACATAGTTTGACAACATGATTTGTCACTATGTTAGGAGGGCTAAGAAGCCGGAAACGGGTCATGCCACAAAACAAAGGGATTTTCTTATCATATCTAAAAATTTCATCAAAAACGATGTAAAAATCGCATAGAAGTGTTCAGTTTGGTAATGAATGCGTGTATGAACGGACATTTACACTTGCAAAATATGTTAGGCTAATATGGTAAGCTAAATATATGTATGTAAAAAGATCTCTTGTATGGAGACTTGGTGTTAGAGAAATTTTTTTTTTCAATAGGTAAATAACAACATTCCGAAATTAAAAAAAATTTACTATGATTATAAATTACCGATTAGCTGAATTCATTCCATCCTTCATAATTCCTGTAATCTTACGCTCACCAGTTCTTGTATAGTCGCCCTAAAAATTAGGTTTATCGTATTGAATTGAATTTTCATGCTAAAGGTAACCAATAAATACCTTTAAGGCATTTGTTCCAGCATACTGTCGACTAATTATATCTCCGTTATTGGCCCACAAAACCATAAATGGTGATTTTAGCTGCTCAGGAATAGGTGAATAGGGAGGTGCCAATCCTAATTTAACAAGTTGTGATTCCAAAATGGCTTTTCCGACAGCAGTTTGAACAACATTTGTCCGATCCAAACAATCCATGCAATTAACCCGAAATACAGACTTTTGGTTACAAATCACTCCTCTTGAATCCCTCCAGTGAAAACCCATTGCCCCGGCTTCTGGAGCAAGTGCTTCTACTAAAGCTGACACATTTTCGAAACGCATACCACGACTAGTAATATAGAATAAAATTCTTTTTATCTAGTTCTTTTGAATAATTTAGTCGCTTTTTACCAATAATCGTGAAAATCAAAAGTTACATAAATTAATCGCTCGCTATTATATTTTAAAATGTGATGCGCATAGGCGTCGCCAATAACTTTCTCCTTCCCGCTTTGCTCTACCAAGTTAATAATGCATACATTTTTATAAATATCTAATTCAAGATCAAAATGTTTTTCAAATGCGTGTTGGGTGTCATTTTCGTCTGCAAAAAAAATATCTTGAAGCTAACATAAAATTTATATAGAAGAGAAAATAATTACCACGATCCAATCGGGGAGGTGGTCGATATTTGTATCCAGGCTGACTCCAATACACAGGTACTGATCCTCTTACTTGAGTGAAAGACATCTGATGTTGACGGAATGATAAAATTTGCTCGGTTTCAACATAATTTGCGCAGTAACCATTTTCATCTACTCCTCGTCGCTTATATCTATAAAAAAAAACTCTTTGCATAATGAAATCCACTATGAATTGTTTTCCTTTTAATATTTTACCGCGTTCCAGCTCGATATCGTGACCTCCGAGATACTAACGCCAATGTGAAACACTCATTGCCAATAACACATTGTTCAACTTGGACAAATCCTTGTATAATCGGTAAAATCCAAGTCTTGTCCTAAAAATTTAGCATTTTTTTAAGAGCACTTTTAACGTATAGGATAGATAGATAGTACATTTAATTTTAAAATATTCTGAATCATGTGATGATTCCAGAAGAATCTTTCATCAAATTCACCGTCCGCACGACGTTGCAGATTATTGGTGATATCGCTTTCTGCACAAAAATAAAAGCTATCGGTATCGTCAAAAATCTTATGAAGTTCGTCGGTGATACGTTTCTCTATTCGTGTAGGATCCCTTATCCCAACCGTTGATTTAACCTGATTTGAGGCGAGTGCAGCAGCTTGTTGCGTAGTGTTCTTAATAGTGTTTCCAGCACTTTTTACAGCTCCCCAGGTTTTATTCATTAATTGACCACTTTCGAAAAGTCTGGATTTGTGCGTAGGAGTATTTGTAATTCTATAAAAAGTAATTCAACTAAAACTAATCACAATGTTTAATAACTGAAAATATACCTTGATTGATTATGCCTTGTGCATGGAGTTAACATTGCATCTGGCTCTTCAGCGCTTAATATGCAAATACTTTTAATTTTATAAACTAAGTACGGCGGATAAAGAACTCCTACAGGTGAAGCCTCTTTTATTATCACCAAATGGTGATCATATACGCCTGGCAGGGATATAACTCCCACAATACCGTAGGTTATTCCAAGACATTCTATATCGTCAACGGATGACAAATCCCAACCTTAGCATAGAAATTAAAGAATTTTATGTACCTTTATTGTTACTTAATTTAAAATACGAAAATAAAGATTTGTTTCACTTTCATATCCGATGAGGTTTTATCATAAAGTATCACTCGAAATAAGGTATAAAAGTGGCCGTTTTGGTGTCAGCATTTCTGACTTAACCTTGTATTTATTAAAATACCTACTGACTGTGTACAATACTCAAAAAAAGTGCAGTTTATTGAAAAGAAACCGTCTGGAGTAACTGTACAATCAACGATAATATTCGAGCCGATGGTATAATAGTTATAGGACTACAATTTAATGAAAGTTCTTACTCAAATATTCTTGACGTCAAACATCTCGCTGTTAAGATAACTTCAATGTTGCAGTATTCTTCCCTATATGTTCAACATTATGGAAGGCAATAACAACTTATTCTGGCTTATGTGATTCACCATTTGCAGCTGTCTCTTATACTTAACTCTTCATTGATGTTGGCGTTTTCAGGAACATGCACTACGTATTCCATAATATTTCTACATAGACTATTAACGGCTACATAATATATTTCATTCTTATTGCATCCATTTGGTGATGCTTGCGTCTCTTCGTGTGTCGTCTTATGTTCACCAATAACTACTTAACAAGAACTACACAATTGAATGAAGATGCACCCTTTACTCTTGGTGACCATATTCATGGCTTGTATCCTTGTGTTGAAACTATCTAGTGATTGCGATTATGCTTCCTTGTTTTAATATCAGATGGCTCCACTTGTACCATTTTGAACAGTTTTGCTCACGCTGTCGCTACTCTGCAACTGAAGTATGGACAAGAGGTTCAACGTTCAAGGGATAAGCAGTACGAGCACAGACCAACATAGAAAGGCTGGGAAGTAAAACAACCAGTAACGCCTCGCTAAAATATAAAATCGATTGATGCCGTAACGAATCAACGATGCCTCGACCTGCAATGTTTCCAATTTAGCTACTTCGTAGCTAAATCTAGCTACCAAGAAGGTAATTTAGCTACGAAGATTTTCATTTTGCTACCAGTAGCAATTTAGCTACCGTGGGCTCTTTTAACTACCGAACTGTGGCTAAAATTTTCATTTATTTTGACCATAAATTTTTTACCAAATTGTGAAAGAAAATTGTATGCTGACCTGTACCCGAATTCTAAGCTGCTAAAAAGTATACTTTTGGCACTAATTGTATTGGCACTGCTGTAACTTGTAATTGTAATTACTTCTTTGCTTGTTGCATTGCTACAGAAATGCGAGCAAGAAACTGTAAAGCTGTAAAATTTATAGATACAGTGGATACTGGAAACAATTCATTTAAAGAATTGTGTCAGTTTGTTATAAAATCGTTGCCTTTACCTCATTCCAATGCTGATATTGGAAAATATTTAGCGTCATGAATATTGTTAAAAACAAATTCGGAACAAAATGAAATTAAAAACTTTAGGCTCAATTCTTTCAATTTGATTTGGGTTACAAAAGCTGGTAAAAGCTGTGAGAGTATGAAATTCCTGCTCTTGTTATTAAAAAATTGGCACTGTAGAGACTTAAGTAGTGAGTACATATGTAGATGTTACAGAACTGTTGAAAGATCATATCTAATGAATTACTTATTTGCATATGACTTTTTTGGATTTAACCCGTCTGTTATTTAAAACTTAATTTGATTGTCATATAAATAAGACTTTACACGAAATAAATATTTTGGTTAATATAATATTATTTTTTTAATTGAACGATTATTAATTGATAACACGTAGGTGGGTTTATTAATTTTCCTTCTCTTCCTCCTGAACGTGTTGACATACATATAGATGTGCATACACTGTCGTTTTTGGTTCATTTTTTAAATCAATTCCAAAAATTAATTTAAGTATAACTTTAGCTACCATATAACTACGAAAAAAATATGAGTTTAGCTACCAAGGAGCTGGGAAGTAGCTAAATTTAGCTACAAGGGTTAACTCAGAGTTGGAAACACTAACCTGATGTAGGAAAGGCCACAATTTTTTTCTTAGAAATTTACTGGAAATTTTCTGCTTAGAATTTGTATGCATTATTGGTGATCGACAGCGGGTTCTTGGACCGCCAATAATTTTTATGAGTATAGACGCGAAGATGACCAATACGCATTCTTTTCTTCAGAAATTTATAGAAAATGTTTCGGCAGAGTTTTACTTAGTCTGGTGGCTGACTGGAATTATTTTCAGATACCTCGAAATAGTGACTTTTTGTCGAATACGAACGAGTCACTACCAAAAACTATTTTGCGTTCACTCTGCCAAAGTTTTGACAGTTAACAACTCCACGCTTGACCTACGATTTTCACCCCGCACTTTGAATGTACCAAATAGTCGATTACATTCGCCTACGGTCAAGAGGATAGTCGAGCGTAGTCGATTTGACACAACTACACTACGACAACGACTACGCTAACAAAGTGGCAGTGAACGCGCTAAATGTGTGCCGTGCATATAAATTCTAAAAAAAAAATTCCAGTATATTTCTAAGAAAAAATTCTGCTATAAGTTGTCCCATCGAACATTTTCAGTCCTGCACTGCTAGAAAAAGTGTTACACTGGTGTTGCACTGATGTACCATCGAAATCGACATAATTCAAACTGCGTTTCGTAATCACTAGATAGTTCTATATCCAAGGCTTATAGTACACTTTTCATATGCCATACCTACTATGTGGTTGTGTTATTGGATTACCATATTTACTAACATAGAGTATTGGGTCAAGGCAATGACCTTTCAAGTACACAACAAGATAACTTAAAGCGAATCAGCGCCAAGGTGTCCATTGTGTCCTTTTGGCATATAAGTGTATGGTAAATAGCAGACATCTGATTTGACCTGTGATAGCAGAACTAATAGTAAATTCATTTCTGAAATAATAGTTGGCGAAACATGAGACACACTCATGAGACTACATGAGGTCAAGGCTATCAAATATGGAATTCACAGCTCCGAAACAAGATAGTAAACATTTCAGTCCTCTCTGAATACGATTGAGCACCACTCATACATAGCATTAACACCGAAACAAGAAAAAATTTAGAAGCAGAGAAATTGTAACCAAGTAGCACCTCAACAGCCGTTATGTGAAAATGGGAAAAACCCGAAGTTCAGGATGAATATACTGTGGTTTAGGTTTAGGTGCAGCCACTAACACCGAAATGAAGTATCCCCTAAATGCAATTCAATAAACAAAACTCATATTAAAGTCCTTTCGAATTTGGTTGCCTTCCCTTCCTACAGGGAAACAGTATCGAGTCGATTTTTCAATTTGACTTTCGGTCGAAAATTTTCTGTTAAAGACAAAGATCAAGAGAAAGCATAATTTTGTATCTCTGTATTTATAACTTTCCACAGTGAAAGCATATAGCAAGCATATTGATAAAATACCATGAAGAAACGTAAAAAAATTAAAAATTTACTCCGGACCTTGAGAGCCAATACGTTGTAAATGTAGAAAAGTGCAAAAACAATAAGAAAGGCCACTTGATGTACAATCTACTTGTGCAAAAAAAAACTTACGTATGTACATAATTTTGGCATTTAAAGTTACACAATAAAACATTTCGTAAATGCCAAGCTTTAATAGAGCGCACAATAACTGGAAGAGGTATTAAAAAAAAATAACCCACCAAAACACTTCCTGCTCGACCAAATTTTTCATTAATCTATTTTCAATTATTTCTAAATTTGTTCCTCAAAACAAACGCCCATCTATCTAAAAATAATCGTAGGTATACCCACAGCTTACCTTCCATGAAGCCAAGGGTGTAATTTCGACACCTATTTGTGGTCATTGCGTATTTTCTAATCAATTTCTACTAGGAATAAACACGCGACAAAAGTTTGATTTTCTCGTATGGTTTGAGGAAAACCATGTCAATGCCTCTGACTCAGCCTCAACTCATGGTCAGGGTGATCATTTCGTTTTACATATCACCTCACCATATTCCAAAAAAAAAGGATAATTATTAATCATTAATGTGATGACAACGTTGACCACTGATTGAGAATTACTGATGTAAACAAATTCTAATTTTACAATTTGAGAAAAAGACAAACACGATATGAAAGAGATACGACGAACGAGATGCGTAGAGATTAGAGAAAGAGATTTTACACCCATCGTTAAAACGATTTTGCAAAATTAAATTTTCTGTGCTAATTACCAGCTTTTAATGTAAACTCTGATGTTATTCTATTCCACCACAAACTCTTTTCACGTTTTACAAATATATAATAGTTATCAGTTTGAAACACTTCCATATTTCACAGCTTTTCCCCGATGAGTACGAGAACAGAACACACAGAACAACACACATCAGTCACAAATCAATTTGACAATTGTCATATTTCGAATAAGGCTATTGGCTTAATAATGGCTAGCCCATTTTTGGTGCAAGTTCAGAAAATTTTAAATGGGTCTGATTACATGTTCGTTCCAACAAAATTGCGAAAACGCAATGATATAAAAATTCCTTATTTATCTTTAGTTAATTACAGAAGTTGTAACAAAATCAGCGTTAGAAATACTTATATAAAAGAAAAAAGAAAAAATATAAACATTTTATTGGCACTCAGTAGGTAATATTGCCGACTAATGTACATTGTCAGTCAAAAGTTCTCCAGTGTAAGGTTTATTTATGTTGATTTCGATTAGATTTCCTTCAGTACAACGTACAACACCAGTTGCACTAGGAGTGTTCCCTGAAAACGTTCGATGGCTTTTATAGCGAAACTGCAACACTAGATTTACATTGAACTTTTTTTACTAGAGCCGTTGTGTGTAACACCCACTGACATAACAATGGACTGAGCGATTTGCTATTTCATGTGGCACAAAAAATATTGTGTTTCTGTATATCACCGTTAGAGCACCCTTTAAAACGTTTACTACATAAAAATATGTAAAACTCAACCAATCAGTTGAAATTTTACACCCGTAAATCGAATTAAATTAAAAAAAATCATTTTCTTTTGTCCAAGTGATATTTTGATCGCTTATAAGTACTCTTATAAGAAATTAAACTAATTCTGGCTTTAATTTTCAAATGTTGTTCTTAACTGAATCCTGCGTATGGGCAAGAGAGACGGCGCATGGTAAACAGTATCTTTACCTTATTCTTTCTGCCGTGATTGCATCTGCAGCCAACATAACAACATCAAATGGCATAAGAAAATGCTTAGGAAGAAATACTTTGTGTTGGTAGCTCCAACTCTGCCATAGGGCGAAAGAGAGAACTGTAAAACTTGTGTCATTCTTTCCTATAGGAAAATGGCAATACGCTCAGTCCATTGTTATAAGTCAGTGGTAACACCCCATACGGCACATCCTGTATGAAAAAAATTCCTTCTTATACTTTATAAAAATTACAGAATAAAATATTTAATTCATTTAATTCAAAAGTTTGAAAGATAATAATGACAACCCACTTTACATAGCAGTGGCACTTGAACTTCATATGATTTGGGCTTCCTCTCCAGAGTGCCTCTCATCGGAAAAAGTGAAGCATAATACATCGTGGGGCCCCTAGCCACAGTATATTCATACAGTAGAACAGCTCTGTCAAAACTGATACATGAATAGGATGGTTCTACATATAATGTGAAGAAAGAAGAAGAAAGAGATCTTACAGCATGCACACATTTATACTAGAGGAAAAGGGCAAAATGACTAGCTAAAATACTAATAACAAACATTATTACAGCCATTTTGCCTATTACACTGTCCATGGCATCTCTATCATCGAACACCACTTTATGGTCAAACGGCTGTTTAATTTATGGATCAATCCATTTGTAAGTAGATTGTCGAGTTGTGTACTTACATAAAACTAATACTTCTTCCCGTAGATTGTGCAACTAGCTACCGTTCGCCCATTTACTTCCATATAATACTTAACAGTTCTCTCTTATGGGAAAAATTTTTAGGTTTTTTTTTTTTTACTAAAATTCACTTTTCAGTAGTTTGTTCTAAACTGTTCTACTGTATGTATACTGTACCCTAGCTTTGTAACACCAAGAAATATTGAGTGCATCGAACATTTTCAATAGTGCACTGCTAGAAAAGTGCAACACTGGTGTCGCACTGAAGTCCTAACGAAATCGACATAAATTTGTTATATAGATAATTGTTGAACCTTTCCAATGGCCTATAAATTGTACACCTTCTCCTCCTCGCTGAATATCTTGAAGAAAAATTGCAAACACGCAGGAAGGGTTACATTTTGGGACCAGAGTGTGATAGGTCATTTTAAAGCGAAGGTTTTGTGCTTCTTAAATCCAATATGAAAAAATTAGTATTGATGACGTTATTTTGATAAAAATAGAAGTTAATTTGAAAAAAAACGAGTAAAGATTCCGAAATTTACACTTTGTTGAGCCATAACTTCAAAACGTTGGATACGGTTGGGACAGGGTTTTATTTCTATTGGAAGTTCCAATAGCAATAAATTCTGTCCCCTGGAAGGGTCCAACGATTATCAATCTAATGTCGATTTCTATTGATATTATAAGAATATGTAGTGCTCGTAAATCAATGAAAAACAAGTTCAATGGAACATTCAGTTCTGGCATTTATCATGTAGAGATGTACGTTTTTCGGTGTAACGCCGCTGATTTTTCGGGTGTAGCACCAGGGTCATTTGACGTACACTTTTTCTAGCAATGTAGGTCAATGGAACGATTTCGGTGTAACACTGCAAGAAAAGTGTAACACTTCTGCTAAAAAACGTGATCAATAATGGAACGGTATGACAAATTTTGAATCATCATCATACAGTGTGACATTCAGAAGTGACAGGGTGACCTATAAAAACCTACCCAACTATCTTTAGGTCCTGTTACCTCAGAAAACGTTAGGAATCGCCCATATCTATAGCCTTCGGGTGCAACACCATATACGGGACACCCTGTATATACATTCATTACGTTTGACAGTTGCCTATATAATACGTGTATACACAAATCCAATGAATTTGACAGAAATATGTTCGATGGTCGGCTTCAGTCACTGACATATAATAAGAATGGACTGAGCGTTCTTGCTTAAAAAATGGCACAAATATTGAACAGGCTGTGAAAACCCTTTGTTTCGTACAATTGCACACCGATTTATAATTAGTTATTATTTGTCGATTGGAAACACTAAAGATGTTGTAAAATCGTATTGCATTAAATGAAAATTGTTTAGGAAGTTAAACTCGTTTAAAATGAAAACTTAATTTTTAATATTACTGAAAAATGTGTTCCTCTGCAGATTTGATGTCAAATATGCTTGAGCTTGTAAGAGATAGACGTATATAAACAATATATTTGTCTGCATTTTTATGTCAATTCCGATGCATTCCAATTAATACAGCCGCAGTGTTTCCAAAATTGGTTACAGTCCAGTATACATTTTGAGCTTGATAGCGTCAACTAGATTTTAGCCAAAATTTGTGCCATTTTCACTATAGAAATTAGATAGGATGGCTCAGTCCATTCTTATTATATGTCAGTGGCTTCAGTGCTCCACTGCCGATAAAAGTGTTAGTGTTACAGATATTAGCACTTTTTGTTTTCCCTATATTCTAAACATTTAAGTCAAAAAAATTCACAAATAATCATGACAGTCCAGTCCATTTTGACAACGTAGATGACAATTGAACTTCAAATGCAATTTTTAACACCAAGATAAAATTCAGTACATCGAACATTCTCTCTGAGTGCTGCACTGCTAGAAAGTGCCAAACTGGTGTTGCACTACTAAATTCCCATCGAAACGGACATTTCGGTGCTTTTATTTATAAAGAATTATTTTATTATGCGATATATTTAGAGCCAGTGTGTTTTTTTCTCATTTAAGTCATATCTGGGTATTCCTGATTTAATTTTAAAAAGCAAATATCGCTATAAAAAGCAATTACAAATTTTGTATATTTTTGTAGGCGCTCGTGTTTAATTTAATGTGCAGCTGTCAGGCGATTATTTGACGTCTAGGGAAAGAATTTGTGAAAATGTATTTTTGAGAATGGTTTTAAAGACTTTACTTAATAAGACCTATAATTCAATAAAATTGGAATATAAATGGATAAAATTAGTTAGGCATATTTCAATTGGACAAAATACATTATCGCCACGAACAAGAAACGGCGATAATCGAAATTATGACAATTCAAATAAACCAAGGAGAGCAACCTTTATTTGGGTACCTGGTTTAATTCTTGGAACTATTTTTGGATATATGGTCAGTGAAGATTCATCCCTAGATGATCAGAAAAAATCATCTCTACTCCCAGAGGTGTCCGCAGCTACGATTACAAATTTAGAGTCCGCAACAACGGTTGCGAATTTGTCGGGCCGTCGAAGGCTGCATAATTTTATAGCCGATGTTGTAGAAGTTTGCGCTCCATCTGTAGTGTACATAGAAATTAAAGACACCAGACGATTTGATTATTTTTCAGGGCAACCTTTTACTGCATCCAACGGATCAGGATTTGTCATCCACTCGGATGGATTAATACTAACCAATGCACATGTCGTGATTAATAAGCCACACACAATTGTCCAAGTAAAACTTTTAGACGGGCGAACGTTTCCAGGAATAGTTGAGGATGTAGATCAAACGTCTGATTTAGCTACGGTACGTATTCAATGCAAGCAATTACCAGTAATGAAATTAGGGGCATCAGCTGATCTAAGAGCAGGCGAATGGGTGGTAGCATTAGGTAGTCCCCTTGCACTTAGTAATACAGTAACAGCTGGAGTCGTAAGTTCTACTCAAAGAGCCTCGCAAGAATTAGGACTTCGAGGACGTGATATGCACTATATTCAAACAGATGCAGCAATTACTTTCGGAAATTCTGGAGGTCCTCTAGTTAATTTAGATGGTGAAGCTATTGGAATCAATAGTATGAAAGTAACAGCAGGAATAAGTTTTGCTATTCCAATCGATTATGCGAAAAAATTTATAGCCAGAAGTCAAGAGAGAAAACTTAAGGGGGCGCCTACACGGGGAGCACACCCATTGCGACGTTATATGGGTATTACAATGATCACTTTAACAGATGATATACTTCATGAATTGCGGCAGAGGAGAGAAACGGTATCTTCAGAAGTACAACACGGAGTCCTAGTTTGGAAAGTTATTTTGGGCTCACCTGCACATATGTAAGCTTCTAGTAATTGATGAGATTTTATAAATTTTTAAATTATTAAATATTTCAACAGAGGCGGACTCAGTCCAGGTGATATAGTAACGCACATCAATGGAAAGCAAGTGAAAGATTCATCCGATATTTACGACTTTTTATCCGAAAAAGGAAAAGATCTTGATATGACTGTATACCGTGGCGTAAGGCGTATGCGGATAACAGTTAAACCTGAAGAGCCTGATCTTCAGTAAAATTGGAAATATGTATTTGATTGTTAGTCAATTTGTTTTATAAATCTTGCATCGTTTATTTATTTCTCTTCTAAATGTTTAAAAAATGATTGGGTTTAAAATGTGAAGATGATAGGAGAAAGCTAGCTTGAATGGATTATAATATATTTAGGTGGCCCTGAGACGCAGATGATGTGGAAGTGAAGCAAATAATAGACGTTGGTTGCTCGAACTGAATTCAAACAAAACTAAGGTTGTTTAGCTGTTAGCATGCTACAAAGGTGTAAGTGACCCAAGTTTTATACAGAGCTATCCTCCTTTCCACTGTTGTCTCTATTTCTCTAATCTAACTATTCATTTGTATACCTTAGATGAAATCTATGGATATGCTAACTATGTCATTCAGTTTGTAACACCTAGAAATAATCGTTGTAGATCATGTTAAGTATTCCTTCGGGGTCACTTTACTAAAACTCTGTTTCTTATTCAACACTTTTATTTAGCAATTCTTTTTTAACTATAAACTTTAATCTCTTTTAATACACTTTTTATTTGGCAAATCTTTTTTTCTCTACATGAACTTCCCATTCTTTTAAAAAACTGAAACTGCGCCGAACCAAGTGCAAAAATCATCACTTTAATCGCGATCAAGAGCCGTCGTTCAGGGTGGAAAATGCTGAATTGCATTTACTTACCCTGAGAAATTTTTACATTTATTCTGGACTTAAACTTATCCAGAATACTGTTCGATGGACGGTGGCTTGAAAAAATGTAATTGATGTTTTTATAAACATCAGCCACCGCCCCGTCGCTGAAATCGCGGCGCGCATATACATGCAATTCATTTATGCGGCCCGCATTTCTTATCGTGAAAGCTCAAAGAAGCGGAATATCGAATGAAAAATTAACTTATTTCAAATTTTTAGTGTTTATCAATAATAATAAACTTGAAAAAGTCGCTGAACTCCCGGAGCTCTGAAATGGGAGAAACTTTAAACTAAGTTTAATCCGAGTGTGAGTGAGTGGCTTATTCACATACGCCCACCCTAGCTAAAATACACCTCTAGTAAGCATAGGTATCAAGCTGTGCACAAGACAGAACCTTGCATTTTAAATTTAAATCCAGTGAAAATCGACGATAGTGTAACGGTTAACACATTTGCTCATGATTCCATAGATCTGGGTTTTGAGGGCCAACAACGGAAATTAATGTCGGCCCTCTGTTGAAAGCAGATTATGTAATAAAAAGCAATTGCAGTTTTACTATGGCTGGCATACGTGAATATTTTCTCACAAGAGCTTACGACTACCACAATAATCTATAAGACTGCACGGATCACTGTTTTGTAAGGTCATTGAACAAAGCGAAAATTTTCTGTTTCCGCAGACCGTTATACATAGAATATTTGAAAACCACAAACTCTCGTCAAAAAAGATCTTCAGAAATTCTTTAATGCCTTCATTGTTGTTATGATGAAGTCATCGTAGACTTCCTGGATGATAACTAATAATCTGGCTACAAGAACTGCTTAAAATTTGTACCTTTCACCCATTTCGTAGATATCTGCTTCGCATCCCCGTACAGATGTGTACTGGAGCCAATACACTTTCGCAAGAGGTATGTGTAAGAGATCCTTAAAGGAAGCTCCCAAAGTCCCAAGTCTTGATGGTTGTTCCCTTTTATTAATCAATTAAAAACTGCATCTCTCTTATTTGAAGGGATATTTTCCAACAACTTGGAAATTACGCCTTGTTCAGTCAATTCCCAAAAAAATATCAACCCCTTGCAATCACTTCTGAACGTCTTTGAACCTTTCATTAACTCCAAAATAATGAACTATCTTGAATGTTCGCATCGTAGTCTTCATGGTGAGACTAAAATCATTACTCTAGATATTTGCAAGGTTTTTGAAAGAGTTGGGCGCCCTTGCAGACTTCTTGGGGAAAGCCATGAGTGTTAATCGATACAGGATTACAGTACTCGCCTTGCATTGGTTCATCTTTCAAAATAGTTTCATAGTCTTGATTTTAATGTAAAATGGTTACATTCTTTATCTTTACAATTGCACATGAGGCTAGAATTTATTATATTGGAGAACTTCCAAATAATTTTACAACATGTCCTGATGATAGCTGTTTCAGTGCTCTCGTAATTCCGCTATTATATTTACTGTCTGCTATCAATTTCTTGGAGGAATTTTCTCTCAGAAAAACCAATATTGGTTTCTTTCGGATAAGTCTATAACCAATAACTTGTTGGAATTTGTCTCGGATATCATTGGGGCGTTAGCATAGGTGGATTGTACATATTTATACAGACTTAAATAAGTTATCTCAAGTTAACTGAGTCCTTTTTCGTTTACAGAGCATATCATGTCTGTCATTCCATGTCTAGCATTTTGATGGCTTTATTTGTTATACCTCAAGGAAGCCACTTAGGACCGTTGTTTTTCGTTTTTTATATCGATACATATTATATCTCTTGTGAAGGACTGTAAAGACTTACCAACAACGTATCACTTATAATTATTAATTATCAGATTCCATGATGGGTTCTGTTTACGACTTGGGTGCTAAATGTGACTTCAAGTTCGCCTTCTGTATAAATACACCTGAAAGTCTTGGCTGAAACGTTGTAGTGAATTTCGACGCGATTACCCCCCACACAGACCAAGATTTTCAAAACTGAACAATGCGGAGGGATGTCCTAGACTACATAATAAATCTAGGGTTTAAGTTCAAAACAAACATGGCCAAATAACACACGCTCTTTATACAATTACAATATCGTGGGAATTCAGTGCTGAAAAGGTGCATAGTTTAAGCGATATATTCTGTACGATTAGGAGGAATCATTCATTACACAAAGATTACTTACAAGCCATGCATGAAATATCCGTAAATACCAAAAACATGTTTAATTAAAACTTCAACAGACTTAATTGAGTAAATGTTAAAACTTATTTTATTCAGGAGTCATAGTAGCTACATAGCACTAATTAATTATTAATCACAGGCGTTTAACTATTGGTACCATTACTTTGGATGATTCTATTGTGTCGATAATGATAAAAGATTTTATAATTATCATCATAATTCCGGGGTAGCTTAAAGTTAATAGCATCCGCTCCCAAGTATACTGCACCATATGCCATAGTCTTAGTTATTGTAACTAGTTTTAGTCCAAAAGACATAGATCCAGTTTTTAATTCTTCAAGAAAACCTTCTTTTAATAAATCCCAACTGAGCCAAACAGAGCCAACACATACAACATGGAGATCTCCGCTGGTGACAAGCGATTCTTGAACTTTTGGTAAAAGTGCATGAATACATTTCGCCAGCAATCGTCCAGCTTCTCGGAATAAATAAAGACTTAGTTTGTCACCATCTTCAGCAGCGTGAGAAAGTTTTTTACATAATCCAGCAAAAAATGGTTTATCGAATTTTGCATAGCAATGGTCCAATAGGTCCAATCTTGTTTCCACTGAAAAATGCTGTCTTACCAGCTCCCAAACTTTTGTAATGGGATATGGTGACTTGAGGAAATTATCCATATCATCGAAAACAATTTTGACTGCTCGATGTGATATCCACCATGCTGAAATGGAGACGACAAAAGGAAATTGATTAAGAATTTTTACTAATATTTACTCATGTAATATGTATGAATGGTTGCCAATTTTTAACTCTACTTACCACTGCCTTCATCACCTAAGAAATTTCCCCAACCACCACATCCAGCAGTTGATCCATTCGGATTTCGAAGTAATGCATTGGATCCAGTTCCAGATATTAAAACAAGACCTCCAATTGGTGAAGCTGTAAAAATGCTACCAACAGTATCACTGCATACAACATAGGTGGAAGCCACATCAGGAAATGATGTTCTAAGCTCTTTCTCTAGTTCCTTGTTTGCAGCATCCTGTAAAAGAAAAATCAAATATGAATTTAATTTTTTTTATAATTTGATTAGATCCTACTTGTTCACAACCGCTTAAACTAAGTCCAAGACTTGTCAGACGTTCTGTAAGCGGAATTCGGGCTTCTTCTTTAGCTCTTTCAACCATATCAGCGATTCTTCTAGCGCATTCCGGTATTCCCACCATCCAATGATTTGTTCCCAGCCCCGTTGTACCTGTAACATATTCTCCCTTTTCATTGCATATCACCAGTTTTGAATGTGTTGCACCGCTAAAAATTATAAAAATATTTTTTTATTTCGTGCGTACATTATGTATATGCATATATGTATGGTTGTATTGTATAAAACGAGTATAAACTCGTAGCATGAGCAAATAAATTTTAATAATATCTTTGCAAATCCTAACAAGACAAACTTGAAAAATATAAAATTTCCACAATTTTAAATCTACATCTATAAGAACAGGATGAATAGTTGACAACTGGCCAGGTATGGTTAGAGCTAGACCCCGGTAATAGAAGATAAAAAAATTATAATTGATACCGGGGAAGTCGTAACTAAGATTTTTCTCATTTGATTTGAATCGCCCTATAACTTCTGGTCGTTAAGAGATTTCTAATTCCATGATCTTTCCTGTGTTTGCCTCCGTTTCGAAATTAAAGCTCAACAAAATCAGTTTTTTCATTTAAATACTATTCTTTTCAAAAATCAAGTCATCGATTTTGTTGTATGACTCACGTTGGTTGATGATGATGCACAATCGGCTTCGAAACAAGTCCGGTACATGTAAAAATTTGTGCAATAGATTTATTTATTTATTAGCTAGATATCCTATGATGCAAAGCACAGGATGGCAGGAAGCAGATAGGGAAAGGATTAGGGGTAATGAAGAAAGTGTCGGAGGTGATGATGTATGTCACTGTTAAGCTTTCGCAGATTGTAAGCCTGAGGGAAAACAGAAGATGGTAGACTGTTGCACATTCAAAATTCAAATTCAAATAAAGTTTATTGCAACGCTACACAAGTAAGACAAATCTTATAGTTATGTGTAGGTAAGATAATGGGAAAAATTTAAACATAAACATTACTGAACTAAACTAAACTATACTTACAAAATAAGATATCTAATATCTAAATTAATAATGATAAATACTGATAAATACAGTTTGCTTACTATTAGGAAAACAGATCAAATATACCGTTATGCAGATCTTAAATACTCAATTAAATTATTCCGAAAACTATGATTGTCCCTACTCCTTCTAAGGTGCAGAGGAAGAGAGTTCCAGAGTCTTGTGGACTGAATAAAAAACTGACGACCACTTGAAAGACAGGTGGACCGAGAAGTGTTTAGAGAAAAAGTTCTTACTGATTGAGAAAAATCCAGTCTAGTATACAGGTAGTCAGGTTGTTCGGTAATCATCAAGTTACGAAGGAATAATATCGCACGATATTTAAAGTAAGTTTCCAACGTACATCCCAAGATTGAATTTAAATATTCCGAGACATGGTCGTATCGCCTCAAGTCAAACACATACCGAACGGTAGAGTTAAAAGCCACATTGAGCTTACGCAATGAAATTGAATCGGAACCACGAAAAACTTCACATCCATAAGTCATGAGGTGAACAATTAACGATTTATCTAACATAATCCGCGTATCAACAGGAATAAAGGCAGCACTGACAGAAAGTTTACGCAGCGTTCCATAAACTTTGCAGACAAGCGCGGTTATGTGATTGGACCAATTTAACGTGCGATCCAAAATTATTTCAAGATTCTTTACGTTACTACTGTAAGGAATAATTACATTGTTTAGGAAAACATTCGGAAAGCAGGAAGTGTCTAATTCACTTTTATAGATCACGATAGCATTGGATTTAGAGGCATTTAATCTCAAACTATTATTAACAGACCAATCAAGCACATCAGCGATGTCTTCGTTCATACGGCAGATGGCATCCTCCAGAAATCCTAACGGCCTAGAAATATAAAGTTGTATATCATCAGCATACATGTGGTAATCACAATTTCTCAGAACCATTGGAAGATCATTAATAAAGATGGTAAATAATAAGAGACCCAGAATGGAGCCTTCAGGGCCTCCACCCCGCAAAGGTAGGAAGCCAGAAGCAGAATTAGAACAGACCACACTCTGATGCCGCCCGCAAAGGTAAAACCAAACCAACTTGCATGCAGAATTAGAAAAAAAGAAATTAAGGGCCAGCTTAAACAATATGTGGTTAACTGTATCAAAGGCCTTGGAAAAGTCACTATCAAATGATTTCCTAATATCATCTGTAATATTTAGCAGCGCTGAAGTGCAGTTACGCTTGGATCTAAAACCCGATTGAAGATTAGATAGCAAGTTCTCCTCATCTAAATAACTGGTGATTTGGGTGTACAGGATTTTTTCAAAAAGAGAAAAGGCAGTATGGAAATAGGACATGTGGACGATACTCCTTTGAACTAGGAGACTTCTTGGGAATGGGAATGATTTTAGAATACTTCCAAATAGAAGGGATCGTAGATCTTAAAATAATGTTGTTGAAAAAGTAGGTGAGATTTGGGAGTATAACAGGCAAAAGAACTTTTATAAATTTGGGATGAAGGTTATCCAGTCCTACAGCGTTAGATTTCACAGACATAATAGCAGAATAAGCGTCTGCCTCGCTAACTTGACTAAAAGCAAATCCATCAAAAGGATCAAGTGTATTTAAATCACTAGGATAATCACTGAGAGTAGAGTCCGGGCCATTTAAGTTATTTGAAGCAGAAACAAACATCTGGTTTAACTCACATGGATTTACAAATACATTTGAACTCCTAGATTGCCCAACCCCAATACTTCTAAGATTCTGAAGATTCGCACAGTTCGGGATAAGAAACCATCACGGAATTTTACTGTACGGCCGAAAGTATTTTTAAGGATAAGAGTATGTGCGCGGCTTGCAGCGCGAGTATTGCGTGCATGAATTAATCTACAATCAGACTAGATATTTCATTGGAACATAGACCATGCATGTAGCGATAAAGGAGTGAAAGACATCCAACATTGCGGCGATGCTTGACTGAGTTGATATGACAAGTTGTTGGTAAATCGCCAATGAGCTTAAAGAACAATATCCAATGAAGCAAAGGCTGTACGACTACGCTGGTCCGAATGTGAGAATTGTATTCCATTCTAAGTCTGATACAGGCCTTGTAGTGGAACGTTAGATTTGATTGGCTGAAATATTTCTTACACCTTTTCAGAAATTAATGGTGCGTTTTTTTTCAAATATCTTTTGTTAAATTATTGAGACTTTACGGTATGCTCAGTGCAGTTTAAGGCGATTATATACACCAGTCTT
Organism: Dioctria rufipes; assembly: GCA_963924295.1. Classification (NCBI taxonomy): domain Eukaryota; kingdom Metazoa; phylum Arthropoda; class Insecta; order Diptera; family Asilidae; genus Dioctria; species Dioctria rufipes. The sequence continues at coordinate 280,689,373 of OZ002741.1, read as the reverse complement.
TCACATCGAATTTAACAAGCTCAGTTTTCAGATAAAAATTACTTTTTTGAGTATAGATCCCAAATGCAACATTCTTGGGTTTTTTACACATTCCAATGAAAAACGCAAATAAAATAAATCTTAAAATGATTCTCAGACTATTATGGCAGAAACACATCGGGGCCTCGAGGCTTCCTCGAGACGTGGTCAAAATTTTCAACACGGATTTTTAAATGATGCAACAAGGCCTGGCCGCCCGCAAGGCGTGCTTTGCTCAATGTTGGAAATTTTTCTCTCTCAGGCCTACTTTTGTCAACAGATATACTATCAAAATTACAATGACAGCACCGAGCCCACTGACATATATAAAATGGACTGATGATACTCACTGACATATATAATATGGACTGCTTAACTTTCTATTTCAGGTGGGCTCAATTGCTTGTGTCAATAAAAGTTCTTACGCCGCCGGTGCCAACATTGAAAAAATCATTGTCGGGAAGTTGTAAAAATGAGCGTGCAGCTCGAAAAGTGATTATAATAAAACGTTTCGAACTTCTGCTTCATATCTTATGAATATATTGCGTTTGGTAAAACAATTTTATCAGTAGGTAATAACACTAAATAATTGATTTAAAAACATTTATTTCGACGGACCCACTTATTTATTTGTTGTTTACAATTCTCTCTCAGTTAGTACTTGGTGCTTAGACCGAAAGAGTCAGCAATATAGAAATGAGCCCACTTTTTGCAGTGCATTTCTATTAACGTAGTCTATATTATACATGTCAGTGATGATAGGTACTACTGAAATTGCTTACATTATTTGACATTATTGTGGGATCACTTTTCAATTATGTCAGATATAGTAAACGAGATAATAATAAAATTATCTAAAGATCTTAACACTACAATTATCACGATTACACATGATATTCATAGCGCATTTAAAATAGCTGACAAAATAGCAGTATTATATGAAGGGGAGATCATTTCCCATGGAACTGTTCAGGAAATACAAAATGCTAATAACGAATATATAAAAAAATTCATTCGTTATATATAGCTAAAGATATATACACTATTGCTAACAATCATATTTTTGGTTTAACTACTTTATTCCGCTGAACTTTAAATAATAAATTCAATATAAAATCCAGCATAGTCCAGTTTCAGTTCAGTGGTTTTCCAAATGAATATATAGAATAGAAATATATGGCAATACAGTATTTGTTATCCTTTCTCTGTGTCCCCCATACCTACTTTTAGGGACAGGCAAACAAAAAATTGCTTAATTTTATTTCTTTGAAAATCAAGTTAAAAAAATATTTGATGTAGTAGAAGATAAGATTCTAAGAATAGAAATAATTTCGAATGCATCTGTAATTTGTTGAACTTTTAATATGAATAGTAAGCGAAAGTAAAACTTGAAATTAAGATAATTGTCACACCCCTGCCAACAAAAGTTAACCCATATGAAATAGAAAATCAGGCAGTCCATGTTATATATGTCAGTGACCGAGCCCGGTAGTATTATTTTGTTTTCAATTCTCTGAGGTAAGCCTTGAGGCGACCTACGAGGAAGCCTGAGAGAAGCCAGGCCTGAGACTTGCTTGGATTAGTTTCTGCCTTCAAGCAAAAAAAAAAAAACCTGCACACATAATTTCTTGCAAAAATGTCTGTGAATAAAACTGAATGCATTACACGCTAAGATCATTTTGAATTATCAGTTAAAAGATGACTCCGAATGAAGAAGTTTTTCAGTCTCTTACTGAAGAAATTATTTTTCGAAAAAGAAAGTTATTAAAATATGAAAAGGAAGTGGTTTAAAGATTGGCGTTTGGAAAAGGAAAGATATTGCCAGGTTAAAGTTGGCTAAGAACCGATGCAAACATAGCCTTTTGGACGATCGGTGCAACAGCGATGCTGGAATTACGGTCTGGGATATTATAAAATAGACTGATACAAAGATGTAAGATGTTGGATGTAACGAAGCTACGAAAAATTTCCTGCAACAACTTATTAGGTGCAGCTGATGCAGTTGTCATAATAGGAACCAGCACTTGTTTTATAAGTATCCAGCTCCATTGTAATGGATTTAATGGATTTACTGAATTCCTATACCACATGAACGTCTTTTCGCCATATTGAAAGCTTTAAGCTTTTTATGACCTCAAAACGAGCCACTTTTCTTGTCGATGGCATTAGGTTAAAACGTGCACAGTGAATGAATGCATAAAAGACATTTTAATAACAAATTAATCAGATTTGCATACATATTTAAGGGAGTATTTTATAATAGACTATATCCTTACATACAAGTCGACTAAATCAACATATCATAGATAATTTCTTTAGTTCCATAAGATCTAAAGGTGGTTTGAATGACCACCCTCTACTACAGACTTTAAGTATACATAGATTAAGATCATACTTATTATTTATCGGACGTAATGAAAATATTCTGTGTTCAGTGGGTATCCTTGAAGAAGTTGATTCTGAAAACCCTACTTCAGATTGGTTTTCACAAAATGAAGATTTTGTTTTAAGAGTATGTAGTCATTAAAAACTGTAGATTAGAACAGGGCAATACTTGCAGGGATCGGATCTTAAAATTGGAGTAGATGATTTAAAATATGATGGCTTGGAGTACTTTACCGGATACGTTATGAAAAAGATTTATCCAAAAGAAGAAATACAGCAGATCAAAAATAAATATTCTTGAAAGAACTTATTTATTACCTCTATAGGTTTTTTGAAACTTAAGAAGGAAGGCTAAATTACTTTCGTATTAAGCATTTAAATAGAAAGGAAGAATATAATAAACGTGCAAGGAAAAGAAGTTAAACAAAATAATCATTTGAACAGAAAATTTTAAAGAGTGACTCGTTATGACGCCACAGAAAGCTTTAAAGAGCTTTCATTTCATACCAGCATACCGTATATTCTTTGTATCATGCTATACCACAGTTGGTTGATAAAAACACGTTGAACATGACACTATAAAGCATTCTCCGGTAGTAAAAATCGGGATAATTTCATTTCTGTTTTCTGGTTATAGCCGCACTGACTCCTTAAATCATTCGAAGTGTAGATCACCGATGCTAACATTTGTCTCATTTTTTTCTTAAAATTTTGTCTTCTTGCTATTAACATATTTGAAAAAAATGTAATGAAAATGTATTTTCAAAGTAACAGAGCATGCCGTTCTGAACAAGAATCATCTTTTATTTTATGGAATAATTACACGCTTCTTCTTTTATGTAATTAATTTTCAAAAGTTGCAGTGAATTTTTGCACTACATTAGTTGATGCCAGCAATGAAGATGAACCACTTGGATACACGAATTAGCCCATGATGAGATAATTTAGTGAATATTAGTATCTGGCATATTACCTCAATACTCAAGCCCAAAAGAGCTACAATTATCTGGATCTGGAAGTGCCATAATTCATTCAAGATATTTGGCTAAGTTGCCTCTATATGCTATTCATTTCATCCATCCATTCGTTCCAGCAAACCATCTGAAAATTACAAGTAATCAATGGTTGCCACTTTATGACTATAGTCATAGATCTACCACTATTTGAAGCCAATATTTTCTATCTACAACCACTCTATGACCGTTGTTGGAAAATCTATGACTATTTGCCATTACTGCCACAAAATATTTCACAATTCACAATTAGTTAGCTTTTTACGAACAGATATCAGGTTTAGTAATTTGTGCAGTAATGTAAACGCTATCTTACACATGCGAAATTATCTAAAGGAGGAGGTGAGTTGACTTCATTTTATTTGACAATTGGCGTGCCGTTGACAACGACGCGACGGCGGTAACGCAACGACATTGTACAGGGTGGGCCAAAAGTCACCATAGGGTTTAAAAATTAAATTGGTAACATATGGTAGGATGAAAAAAAGGAGGGGTAAGGTGGGGTGGGGAAACATGCTTACCTATGAAGAACAGACAGTTGGCTATCATGTAAAAAAGGAATGAAGAGAAACGGTCAACAGGGTGTGGAGCAATGTACAAACGAAAAAGTTAGTTATTTTTAAACCCCATGGTGACTTTTGGCCCACCCTGTACTTGTACATGTTTAATGTTTTGTCTTTTATGTTGCTGGTCGGTGAACGGTGATTGATATTGATATTGATGATGTTGCTTTGCTTTGCCTACTGCATATTTTATTTTATATGATTATGTGCATCGGGGGAATGTCTGTGCCGGTGTTTATTGCTTGAATCGTATAGTGAAGTTACAAAGGACATCTTTCCTTGCTGTTCATTTTGGTACGATGTGAATGTGATCACCACAGCGAATCAACATCAGGGTCATTTCATAGTAAATCGACCAAATATCACAAAAAGTGTGACATATCACTAATTTTTTTGAAATTTTACATACTTGGTGGGTTTGTGAAAAATTAAAATTAAAAATTTTCCTTCTACAGACGCGAGTTATGGTATTTTCAAAATTTCTCAAAAATGCTGTCCTGGACTTCTTTAAAAATTCATATATATATTTTTCTATTTATGGTAGGACAGTGAAATGTAGCTCATTTGAAAGATAGTACTTCAAACTATCTAAGAAAAATAAAATCTTAAAAATATACGCGAGAAAGGACATCAAGGGTAAGGATTTTATCGTTTTGATTTTGTTCATTTTTTTTTATGTTTTATACCTTATTTTATCCAGTAAAACATATTAAAATATTAACTTGGGATCTCAACGGGATTAAGGAGTAAAAAATCAAGAAATTTTTACAAATATACATTTATAAAAAAACGTATGTGGTTTTGCATCTGAAGGCTATGGATAGGCCACGCTTAGACAAGCAAGAAATTGTATGGGAGGTGCTGGAAAATCTTTACGGGCTGCAAGATAATGGGATTTAAAAATATTTAGGAATGTTTTTATATATCACCCTGTAACTTCTTAACGTTACACCCTGTGATTATGACTTACAATTTCGTAGATTGATAAGTGTTGGACCTTGCCAATGGTGTACAAATTTTAACCCTCCTCTTCTCCCGTTTGATGTTATGGTTCAACAAATTTAAAATTTCAGATTTTTAACTCGGTTTTTTAACTGCTATAATTATTAAACACAACACGTTATCAACACCAATTTTTCATATGGGATTTTAAAAGCTCAAAGTTTCCCTTTAAAATGAGCCTTTAAACACTCTCTTTACCTAAAACGTAGTCCTTTCTGCGTTTTTTAGACTTTTTCTTCAGCATGAGCACTCTGAGCCAGTCAAGGGATATACTTTAAAAAAGGCTAAAAAAGGCAGAAAGGGTTACATTTTCGGTACAGAGTGTGATAGGTTATTTTATAGCTAAATCCCATATAAAAAATTCATGCTGATGACGAGTATTTTTGATAAATATAGTAGTTGAAAAACCGAGTCAAAAATCCGAAATTTTAAATTTGTCCAAATGTTAATCTTGCTATTGAGCAGTGTGCGCCGCTCAAGCATTATTTCTTATTATTAGATTTCGAAAAAAAAAGTTGATACAAATGCTGATTCTATTTTTCAATGCTTAACACATATTCATCTAGCTTACTTGTATTTTTTATCATATATTTTGAGCATTATAAACAAATTAAACAAGAGCCATGATTCGTTTACTTTAAATTTTAATATCTGAAACATTTAAAGAAATTTTGCTAAATTTTATTAAAAATGAGCATATTTGTCTTGATCTGGATTATAAAAATAAAGAGTACTATTTAGACTGGTTACAAATGTTTTTGGTTTGCAATAGAAGAGCATGTGAAGCAAAACCTGCGAGAACGTGAAATTTTTAATTTAAAAAATGACTTACTTGATTACTACATAAAGTTATACCATGAATTAAAAAAAAAAAAAAGATTTGATTTTTCTGATAAAAGAAGTACAATTGTTGTAATATGTGATCCCGAAAATAATTCAATGCGGAAATCTATCCATCATTGTTCCCATTGTCGAAGCTTTCACCTTTAATGAACCCCCTAACATAATGGAGATCATTGATAGTATTATTCAAAGAGAAATTGAATTCTATATATGATCGAAATTTTGTTAAATTTTGGAGAAATATAGCCACAAAAATAGACGTTTTAGAAGCACTCCTGTTTAAAGAACTGGCGGATTTTATGTGTATTTTAGCTAGTCTGATGAATAGCAGTGCTACTGCTGAACGTGTATTTTCAATTATGAATATTGTAAAGAGTAAAAAAAGAAATCGCTTAAATGTTAAAACCGTGGAAAGCATTATGTATGCGAAACAGTTCATAAGCAACTCCACCAGTAATATTTTTGAGCCCTTCGCAAATATTATTAAATATTTTGCAAGCTTTAAGTTCATAACTGGAAAATATGTGAAATAAGAAATTTTATTTAATCTGAAATATCAAATGACGGAAGTTATTAGTAATAATGGAATATATAATCTTTTGTGATTTTCCATTGCAGGAAGAAAGTTATTAGTAATAACGAAAAATTCAATCTTTTGTTCTTTCCCATTGAAGGAAGAAAAGTATTAGAAATAAATAAAATTTTGAATTTTTTTCTGAATGAAAATTGTTATGCACTTACTTATTTACTTAGCTGAAATGTATAGAGGTACAAAAAATTTTTTTTTTTAAATCTACCACCTTATCAGGAAATCTATGACCCTATAAACGTTAGATCTACCACTATAATTTCATTCAGTGGTGGCAACCCTGCGACCCTATAAATTCTTCCTTCCTCCCCATTAATCCCATTCAATCTATTTAGCAATCTCATCCATTCAATCATACCAGATATACATCCCATGCAGGATTCACAGGCATCTCATCAATATATTTATCCCACCCATCTAGTCAAGACCATTTATTCATTATATTGCATCAATCCATCCATCCATCGTGTAGCCGGCCAACCCATACTCCATTCCTTCCAATAAAAGCAATGATTAAGTGGCTATACATATCTATTTCAAAATGTTGAAAAAAATATATATATAATATTTGTTCCAACAGGCCTTTGCTTGAACAGGAAAACTAGCTGTATCTCAAGCATTATTGACTGAACAAGCACTTCTTTTTACAATGAAGGCCTCAGAACGGTGACGGCAATCAAACGGCAGGCTAGCTATTGCAGTAATAGGAACAATTTTCTCCAGGAACGTTTTATGGAGTGTGTATTACATAGGAATCTGCAGTTTTCGTTGTCGTCGACCACTTTACTGAATTAATTCAATTAATGCAATTACGACGACCAGAGAGGCCGACGGCGATGACTATTGCAGTCATAGGACCAATTTTCTCAAGGAACGCGTTATGGAGTGCGTATTGCATAGGAATCTGTAGTTGCCGTCGCCCGTAGGCCTATCTGGCTGTCGTAATTGAATTAATTGAGTTGAATACGATAGCGAGAGAGGCCGACGCGCGACGGTAACTGCAGATTCCTATGCAATACACGCTCCATAAAACGTTCCTGGAAAAAATTGTTCCTATTATATTACTGCAATAGTCTGCCGTTTGCCGTCGCAATTGTGCTTTGGCATTGATGGATATTATCAATAAGTTGAGAAACATTCCACTAGTTAACGTTTTGAAAAAAAAAAAGAAAAAATAAATAAATAAATCAACACTTTTATGAATAAGATTTCTATGTCTGAGAACTAAAAGTGAAAAAGTGAAAAGATAAATCTTATATCACATATTAGCTCATATTAAGAACCATACTAAAGAGCCCGGTGAACAATTTTAGAAGAAATTTCGACCAAAGAAATGGTTGGATTACAGACTAGATTTAAACTTTCTAAAAAGTTTACGATAAATTTAAGCTTTTGCTTGATTAAGCACACGTTCTTATATACATACTTAAAACTATCTAAAACTATAAAAGTAATAGAAAAACAAATATTTTATTGACCTTGATGTGCTTTGCGAGTGTTAAAATATTTAATTCTAGCCTAATTGTCTAATCCTAGTGTTTCTCACAACTTTTCGCCATTCAATTTTTATCGGGTAACATTCTCATGACTTTTGTGGAATAAAATCTGACACTCCTCTTGCACACATTTGCAATACGTGTTTTACATCATCTAGGTTTCCGAAACAGTAAAAGTTCTCAAAGCAAGCTCATACATACCTGTTCCGAAAAATTCATCTAATACCGATTGCAGACCTAGTATATTACCCTTTTTATCTAAATTAATTGAAAAAATTATGTTTGCCCAGATAAATAGATACATTGCATATCATAATTTATTAAATGAGGACCAATTAGGCTTTAGAGCTGAGCATAGCTGTGTTACTGCTCTTCTTAAATTAACCAATGATATACGGAATGATTGCTATTGATAGGCATGAGTTCCCCATGTTAGTGCTCTTGGATTTCTCTAAGGCATTTAATTCAATAAATCATAGCAAGCTATATAGAAAACTGATAATGCAATTTAATTTCTCTACCAAGGCTGCAAACCTTATCGGCAGTTACTTGAGTGATCGGTATCAATCTGTGTATTCTAAAAATTTATATTACACTTTGCAACTGGTATATTCAGGAGTACCGCAAGGATCTATCTTGGGTCCTCTGTTGTTTTCTCTTATTATCAATGATTTATTTCATTGTGTTAAGTACAGAAAACTGCACCTTTATGCTGATGATGCTCAAGACCTGAAGATTAGGTGTTTTTTCCATAAGGGGAAGCGTACTTGTTGCAACATACTCCAACCGAACTTCCATTCTATATATTTGTGGACCGTGGACAACATGCTACAGTTGCGACCTACTAAGACTAAGTGCTTAATTATATACAGAACAATTTTAGATACTTCTTATTTCTCACCTGTCGTAATCAATGGAACGCAAATTCCAGTCGATTCCGCTTCTAACTTGGGAATTATACTTAATAGAACTTTTTCATATGGGGTCATCATATTAATATTCTAATTAGAAAAGTATATACTGGGCTTTGTTCACTCTGGGCAACGAGGTAATAACTAAAGGATATGGAATCATATGCACAATCCGTGTACATGAGCGTACCCAAAATTGCCCTGCATTTGTGTATGTTTCAATCCGCCATTTTTGGTCTTCACTGTTAAATCCGTACTTAGGTTTGGTTTGTTTTGGGCTTAGTGCATTGACGCAGGAAAACCCGTGAAATAACCGTAGGGGCACGAAGCAAATATTACTCCCAAACTTTTTACCACTGAACTTTTTATTCACTTTTTTATGCTCATGTTTGTAAAATCAGTAAATACTTTTGAGTAGCGATTAAAATTGCGCACAGATTGTACAATTGTGAACAGGTGTAAACATTTTACGGCGCTTATGTATAAACAATATCAGTGTCAATGTGTTAGAAATAGGTACGTGATATTTTCTCATTTGCATCTCCTTTAGTTCTTACCTCGTTGACTTTCGACGACTCTGGACGTTTAAAGCTAGTTAGGACGCTTGTAAGTAAGTAAGTAAGTAATTTTATTTAGAATTTTTGCTATTTAACATTAATTATTATACATTTATGAATCACTTAGAATTTTCTTTGATGTAGTCTACTATTTCTCTTTTAAATATTTTGATATTTTGAACATTCCTATTGCTACGTGGCAATTCATTAAATTCTTTAAAGCCTTTATAGGAAAGTGAGTTTTGCGAGTTAGCATCTGTAAACCCTGGAAGTCTAAACTGGTCAACATTTCTCAATGCATATGGTTGACATTCACCTACGTAGCTTATATGTCTACTTAAGTAATTTGGAACAAGATCGTGTTTTAATTTATATACAAATATTAACCTACACTTAACCATTTTAATGCTTGCAACATAAAATTTACACTCGTATACCTATCACAATACAAAATGCAACGCATTGCCTTATTTTGGAGTCTTTGTAGTTGAGTCAATTGTTCGTGGTTACACAAAAAAAAAAAAAAAAAGAACTGTAGCGCAGAATTCGAAGTGCGGTTTAATAATCACGTTGTATATGTTTATTGCTGACACTAGTAATAAATTTTGTCGGATTCTTCGCATAAAACCGATTTTTTTTTCGCAATCTTTTTACATATATATAAAATGTGATCACTAAATTTCAGCTTGTAATCCATAACCACACCTAAGTATTTCATTTTATTTACTTGCTCGATATTCGAGTTATCTACTACTAAATTAAAATTATATTGATCCTTTAAGCACATGCACTTAGTTTTTGTTTCATTAAATTTCAACTTGTTTGCTCTTAGCCATTCATTCACGCTTTCTAAATCTTCTTGCATAGCATTTCTTCCTTCTTCAATTGTGTCATTTACTACAAACAACAACAAAGCATCATCCGCAAACAATGTCACTTGTGTATGTTTTAAAACTCATTGTAGATCGTTTATGTAGATCACGAACAGTAATGTTCCCAACACAGACCCTTGAGGAACTCCGAGGTTAACTTGCAAAGATCCGGACTCCTGGCCGTTTACTTTGGTTTTTTGCCGCCTATTAGTTAAAAAATCCATGAACCACAGCCACTCAGTATTTCTTACTCCAAATTTCTGCAATTTTAGCAATAGTATGTCTCTGTCTATTGTCTCGAAAGCATGTTGCAAATCTAGAAATACACATATTACCTTTTTTTTTCTTGCTAATTGTTCTTTCAGCACGTTAAGGACCATATTAATAGCAGTTTCGCATGAATGATTCCTTCGAAAGCCAGACTGATTTTCTACTATCAATTTAGTCCTATCAAGGTACGTCTCAAATTGTCTAGACACTTTTCTCCAACACTTTCTCTTCAAATAGCATAGTATTAATTGGTCTAAACTCTAGACAATTCTTCCCGTTTTTTACTTTTTGAATTGGTGTAACTATGGATTTTTCCCATATAAATATCTGGAAACTATCCACATTCCAATGATTTGTTGATTATATCAAGTAGTGGTCGGCCTGACTTCGGGAATGAATCTAATATCATCTGTTTATTAAGTAAGTTATGGTCTTTCTTGTTATTCAATTGACGTATAGTGTTTTCAAGGTCATCTAGAGTTAGTCTCATAAATCTAAATTTTGTTTCTACTTCGTTTACTAGGTTCTCATATTGCACATACGGTATCGAATTTTTAATATCTATCACAATTTTTACGAAAAATTCATTAAACTTATTCGCTAAATTCAAGTTACTTTCCTCTAAAAGATTATCAAAATAAACACTATTAATTTCACTTTTCTTTTTCTTTAATACCATTAATTTAATTATTTTCCACATCGACTTTTGATCAACACAGCTACTTACTTTGTTTTGAATATAATTATTTTTTGTCATTTCTAATTTTCTTTTATATACATTTCGTGTTACACGATAATTCCTCCAATCACATTCTGAGTTCGTTATTAATGCACGATCCCTTTCTTTAATCGTTCTAATGGCTAGTTTCACAGTCTGAGTTTAAACCAAATATTTAGATTAAACTCGACGAATGAGTTTCACAGTTTGGTTTAAACCCCGGTTTAAACTAGAGTTTAAACCATGCCATCCCTCGGTTTAAACTCAAGATAAAAGTATTTGAAAAGTGTGACATTTTATTTTGACAGTAGCATTGTTGGTTGTTTGTATCAAGCATGGATTTAGATTTAGACATTTCTAGCGATGGAGAAGATTTTTTTGAGTTAAGTTTACAACTCTGTCGACAACTGACAGTAATTAGAAATCGGCCAAATCATTTTAATGATGTTGATTTTTATGCTAGGTTCCGTTTAAGTAAAGAACTTTGTCACTTTATGTTTTCTTGCGCTCTATTATATATCTTTCTTTATGCACTCGACTGTGAAACCGGCCATAAGTCTAAATTAAACCACTCATTCTCAAAGTGCTGGACACTTTTCTGTACAATAGACTTGCTAGTAACTCGATAAATTTCATTTTGGAACCTCATTGTCAAGTATTCCGCGGATCTACTAACGCAATCGAAATTTTCATCTCTTATTTCACTAAAGAAGCTATTCTTATTGTATTTTAAAATGTTTATGCTTTTTGTTCTTCTATGGGTCCTCGCTACACTAATTTCACGACTGATAACGATTGTTTCATTATCCGAAATATTTAATGTACTATCCGTTTTTGCTACAAAGAATGTACTATTTGTCATCACCAAATCAATTAAGATCTTCGAGGTCTGTGTAATTCTAGTTTGGCTTACAATTATCTGCTGGCATGAATTCATGATCAATGTATTTTCAATATATTTCCTATAATTATTGTTTGAATCCAACCAGTTTATATTAAAATCTCTCACCACTACAATATCACAGGGATATTCTCTTAAGCTACTTAGCCACTCATTAAAATTATCACAAAAACGACGATTCTGGGCACTTGGGGATTTGTATAATGCAAGAACTATTAACATGTATTTATCCAATGTTATTTTAACTGTTAAACACCAAAATTCTCTATCCAGTACTAATCTATTCATGATTTCAAATTGCCAAATTTTTTTAACATATAACACAACTCCACCTGTATGCCTCGAATCACTATCACATCTTATGGCGTAATAATCCTCTATATCAATTTCACTATCTTCTATATCCTTTGTTAAATGAGTTTCGACTAGTATTATAAAATCAAATTTGTGACTTACGATTTTGGAAGTTATCTCATTCATGTTATTTAGCAATCCTTGGATGTTTAAATAAACAAACTTTAGTTGCTTTGGTTGCTAATAAATTATTTTATTCTTTTTTACTTTAATCTGCTTTATATGTATATACTGGGCAATTATTATTGCGACAATCATGGTTTACATTGCCTTTTTCTACCTATGGGTGCGAAATATTTCGTATGTTTTTGGTCTCACATGTTTTGACCCTCTCTCCCTACGCCAACTCCATCCTTGATTGCAGCATTATGTTCTATTTCAAATATAACGTTGTTATTTTATTGGCTAGAATTTTTAAGTCTCGGAACCCCAGTTACTACTTGTATATGATATATGTAGGCAGAGGTGTATTGGAAGGGGGGGGGGGGGGGACGTGGAGGAACGACGTTCCGGCACCTTTTTTCAGAAACGGAACGCGTTCCGGTACATTTTTTAGTAGTCATTTTTTTAATTTCAACCTCGCTCCAATAACGCCTCGACCTGATGTAGGGAAACCCTGAACTCTTTCCCAGAAACCTATTGGAAATTTTTCCTCAGAAGCGATCAAAATGAATAAAAACTGTGCCCAAACATTTTTGTAAATTTCTAAGCAAACATTAATGCTTATCTACACGTCTGCGCTCATAAAAATTGTAAGCGACCCAAGTTGACGGTCTCCAATAATGCATAAAATTTCTAAAGAAAAAACTACCAGTAAACTTCCGAGAAAACATTGTCGGTTTTATATTTCAGAAAAGCGTTACGGGGTTAGTGCGAATGCACAAGTCTGCGGAAGTTCGAATCCCGTCAATGACTATTTAATTGTGAATTGCGCCAGTAACGAGTAACCAGTTAGTCTGTGCCAGTAACGTTGTTGATTAGATTATGTTATTGTGTATAACGCCAACGTTGTTTTGGTAGTTTGTGGTTTCTATTTCCATTGTAAATTATAAAGTAGTTTAATTATTTTTTAATATTAAATATAATGCATATTAATTTTAATTATTGCAGTAATATTTCGAAAATTCTACAATAAAAATTAATTTTTTATATTAAAAATTTAAAATGAGCGAAAAACGTAAACAACCCACTTTGGACAGTTTCTTTGGAAAAAAACTTAAAACGCAACAAGAAGAAAATGTGCAAGTGCTGGAAACTAAGGAAAAACAAATGGATATCCCATCAACATCAACAGAAAATGTTCAAAAAGAACCAGAATCTCCATTAATAAATTGGCCGAGTATTTGGACTGCAGATATGTGGTTAGAAAAGAAAAAAAATTATGCTTGGCTAAAATGCGATTCCAGAAAACTAGGATGTCTGAGTTGTTCGGCTATTCAAAATTTAGGACCTTTAAAGACGCAGGGAGTAAGCATCTCAAAAGAATGGAGAGGCACTCAGGTATCAGCTTATGGAAAGGATAAAGCCGCACAACTGACTTCTTTGCGAAAAAAATTTTTCAAACATTGTAAAAGTTTTTCACATACACGGATTACGATCTAGATTCAGTGCTACAGAAATTATTGATCATATAGGAATTCAAATGAAATCCAAAATTTGTCAACAAATAGTAAAAGTTCAAGGAAACTTATCTATTATCATAGATGAATCTACCATTTTAAGTAAAAAGTCTGGTCTTATTATTTATTTAAAATGTGAAACCGATAAAATGAAAGATCCTAATTTCTTGTTTCTTGATTTAATTGAATTGCAGGATCAAACAGCTAACACCATAACAGAGGTTCTCTTAAAATGTTTGGAAAAAAATGGTTTTGATGACAATTATTTAAAATACCATTTAATTTCATTTACAAGCGATGGGGCCAGTGTTATGTTAGGAAGAAAATCTGGTGTAGGAACAAGCCTAAAGGCACTTTCACATCAAACACAAGAATCGAAAAAATGTAAACCGAAAAACTCAATTCATTCCACTTTGAAACAAGATTTTTGCTCCAATGATTAATAAAATCATGGGAAATAGGATAAGCTAATAGTTTTACTAATAAAATAGTATATGTATTTCAGATTTTTAAGATAAACACAACTTTTATGTTTTATCGGCCGAATCTTTCCGCCGAAAAAGTTTTTCGGCCGATAAAACATAAAAGTTGTGTTTTTCTTCACAATCTGAAATAAAAATTCTTAGTTTATCCTATTTCCTTGGATTGTATTAATCATTGGAACAAAAATTTTGTTTTAAAGTGGAATAAATTGAGTTTTTCGGTTTACATTATTCTGTTCTTGTTTTTGATGTGAAAGTGCCTTAACACAGAAATATCCGAATCTAATTACATGGCATTGTCTAAACCATAGGCTCGAATTGTCGGTAGGAGATGCTATTTCTGAGGTTAATGGGGTTAATCATTTTCAAATATTTATGGACAAGTTATACTCCTTATATAGTCAATCTCCGAAAAATCAAAGAGAAATTGAAATATGTGCAACAACTCTCGGTGTAGAAATTAAACGTATTGGACGTATATTCAACGTCAGATGGGTGGCCAGCTCCTTTAGGACTGTATCAGCAGTTTGGCAGAATTGGTCATCTTTATGTCATCATTTCGAAAATGCGAGTAAAGACAACAACCGCACTAAAACGGAACAATCTATGTTCAATGGATTATATAAAAGAATATCATCGAAACAATTTATTCAAGATTTGCCCTTAATGTATGATGTTCTATTCGAGCTATCTATTCTATCAGAAGCATTTCAAAAAAAGAAAAACTTCAATAGTATATGCAGACAAATTAATTCGCCGCACAATCGCTTATTTAGAATATTTAAAAGATCCTCAGAAAGGAAAGAAGTCGTTGGAAGCAATTTCTGCTTGTAAAATAATGCAATTATCTTCAATTTCGTTGACGGATAATAAAATGGCAAAATTGATTCACAGAAATCAATTCTTAATTAGTATTATTAATACTATTAATATTAATAGGCTAAACATAAACACTACATTAGTAAATTGTTCAGGTTCAAAGACTTCCGACAGTTCCCGACATTGTTAAAGAATTGCGAATTCTTGAACCAACAGAATGGCCATCTGAAATTAATATGGAATTTGGAGAAAAAGAAGTAAAATCTCTCTGCCAACGCTTTAATTTACCTTTGGGGAAAATTTTAAATGCCTTTAGAGATTACTTGGCTTGTGGCGGTCGTAATATTTCAGACGATTTGAGAACGTTGAAAAAATATTCTAAAATTATAGCTTGCAGTTCTTCAGAATGCGAGCGTGGTTTCAGCAGCATGAATTTAATAATAACGGAAAGAAGATCACGCATTTTAATTGATCATGTTGCAAATTTATTGTTTATAAAACTTCATGGACCACCCTTGGAATTTTGGAATCCAATTTTATACGTAAAAACCTGGTTGCGTACTCATCGATCAGCTACTGACCAGCAAACTAAAAAAGCAGGGGCAAATGATGAAATTGTGTGTAATCCTATTTGGGAGTTTTTGTAGTACACTATAAGTGTACTACATAAAAATAATAATATCTTGAAGATTCTTATTTTTATCTTTTTTCGATTTTTTTATTTTTGTGTTTGTTAATATTTTGAGTAAGAATAAAACAAATAAAAAACTTACAAGGAAAACAATAGTTTGCTTAACATAAGATGATCTCCGAAAAACTTTCAGCAAGCTGCTTGTGGAAAGTCACGGACTATTTTTTTTTTTTTTTTTGCTCTCACCATGCGTTCCGTGCTGCTTGTGGAAAATCACGGACTATTTTTTTTTTTGCTCTCACCATGCGTTCCGTTACTTCTTATTTTACCCCACTGTATGTAGGTACTTCAGATTGCAAGATCTAGTCAAGTTACTACTTTAAGAGTGTCTCGACAAAATGGTCTAACTTCTAGGCGTCAATTCTTCATCCATTCCATTTTATTTGGAATTCTCTGCCAATAAATTTGAGATTTTTGGTACGTTTGGTAATTTTAAATTGAAAGTTCTCAAACACTTGAAATCACACTAGTTTTTAGTTTTGTATTGCAAATAAGTATAAGCTTATTTTTTTTTCCTTTGTATGTTAGGTCTAATTATTTAATTTCTTATTAGTTTAGTCGTTTTTATATTAGTTATTGGATAATATAGCTACATATTAATCTTGTACTAAAATAAGATTTTATATCTGTTTGTTCAATGCCACCTATAAATGAAAAAAATGAAATGAAAAAAATATTAAACGGAGAAAGAAATATTCCATTAACCTAATTACATGTACGTATGATATATGTGTTACAAAAAAAAAAAATTATAATAATAATAATATCATTATCTGCCTTAACTCATTTCAGAATGTTTCCTTATTTTACTATATTTACGTTGCATTTCTTTAGTATTGAAATGTTATCGCTTTAATAATATAGATTATACGCTCAAAATCCACAATCAGTTTTTATTGAATAACAATTAAATCTCGTCAATCAATTACTGTTTGCAGTGGGACAAATTGAAAATAATTGCAGGGATTTAATTGAACTTAATTGACTTCAAATTTTCTCGACACCAACAGTATTTTTAAAAACAATCACAGCTCATAGACGTCCCATAAAGAAATTGATTAAATGCAAATTGAGTGAATTAAGTCCCGACTTTATCATTCAAATACAAATAATGAAACAAATGGCTAAATTTTCTTTACTAAAAGCCTGTCACAATCCAATTTTGTATTTTGCTATACAGATGACAGTTAATGATATTACAACTATACGTATTTAGCTAATAAGGAATCTAGCCTGTACCATTTCGATTATTTAGATTGATAGATGACATAGTTGATTATCAAGATAATATCAACGACCTAACGCTTAATTTAATTATTGAGGTTTTATTTTAAGATGGATTTTTTATTATCCTTAAGACAGGATGCAAAATTCTACGTGCATGTACAGTATAATTATTGTAAATGTGGTGTATCTTTATTCTGCTCAGAGCACTCCGAATGCTCTGATTTCTTGTAACTTTATTTACTTTCAGAGTACTCAGAGTGCTCTAAACGTGTATCTTCATTATTGCTCAGAGCGCTCAAACAAATCTTATAGGTAGATCTATGAGCATTTAGAATTTTAGAGCAATCCGTCAATAATATACAAATAGAGCGTAAAAAACCCCATTGAAAATATGAATACCTTTTTAAATCCCATAGTTCTTTTCATTTTATTTTATAACTTTTCATTTTATTATTATTTATTTGTTTTAAATAAAATAAAATTTTCGGGTTTCCAATAAATGTAGAGCGTTTTTCAATCACTTTAAGGCATGACATATTAAAGTCAAATAGCGCCGAAGTATGCTCATGCATTATTCGACTGCTTTTCTACTGATCAAAACAGATGGAAAGATTTATTAGGTACATGCACACAATGGACCATAGTTGGTATGGGTCTAGGAAAATTTATCGCCCGGAATTCACCGCCAGCAATTTACCGCCAGCAATTAATCGCCAGCAATTTACCGCCAGCAATTAATCGCTAGCAGTTTACCGCCGCGTCAGTTTATCGCGTAAACTATTTATAGCCTACAATTGATCGCTAGCATATTTTATCGTTTGGCCATACATATAATTTATATATAGTAAATAATAATATAATTTAATAAATAACTTGCAACTATGGTTTGTCTGTACGTGTTATTTAAGAATTAAGTACAGCTAAAAATGCAAGTTATATCCTAGGTATAGGCAAAGATAACCTAATAATAAGGTAGGAAATGAAACGAACGATCCGAAATATAAGAAGTCTAAATTTTGATGGCCTAGCTCTTCCATAGTTTTCACAAACGAATATAAAACATCATGCAATGGAGAATTGTTTCTACAATTTGATTCTGGACCAATCGCATGTTAATTTTCAGTACGAAAAGAAATTTGCTGTTGTTAGCGCAAGTGAGCAATGGTATGCCGATGGGACTTTCAAAACTGTTCCCTTACTTTTTTATCAACTGTATACGATACATGGATTCAAGGACAAAATATCGCTTCCATTAGTTTATGCATTATTGCCTAACAAGTCTGAAGAAACATATGTATCCCTACTGGAGCAGCTGAAAGTATTGGAACCGGCTATGTCTCCGTAATCAATAAGCATAGATTTGGCAATGATGAATGCTTGCAGAAAAATTTTCCCTTACGCTTCGCAACTTTTCGCAATGTATTTTTCGTTCCGTTCAGAATAATGGATTAAAACAACCTTATGAAACTGATGCTAATTTTGCTTTAAATATGCGAATTTTGGCAGCAATTGCATTTAATCCAACTCCTATTATTACGATCGTTTTTGAACATTTGTGTGAAAATGGTATTTTTCCTCCAGAATCGCAAGAAGTTGTTGATTATTTTGAGGATACATGAATTGGATGCCCAACCAGACGACAACTTCGTCGATTACCAAAGTTTTCCCATGAAATGTGGAACGTACACCAGCTTGATGTTGAAGGATTACGAAGAACGAATAATTCTGTTGAAGGCTGGCATAGAGGATTTGAGGAACAAGTCGCTGCTTCTCATCCCAATATTTGGAAATCTATCGAGTGTATTAAAAAACGAACAAAGTATTAATGAACTGCACATTGAACAATATCTAAGTGGAAGTGATACGGTCAATAACAAAAAGAAGTATCGTGACTATGAAGAACGAATTAAAAGGCTTGTTAGTGCATATGATGAGCGGGATGATATTGTTGGTTATTTCAGAGGTATAGCGCATAATCTATCTTATTAATAATTGAATACATTTCACATGTTTGGTATTTCTTCGTAAAGGTTTTAAAGAGTTTTTCCTACTTTATTATTAGGTTATCTTTGCCTATACCTAGGATATAATTTGCATTTTTAGCTGTACTTAATTCTTAAATAACACGTACAGACAAACCATAGTTGGAAGTTATTTATTAAATTATATAATTATATTATTATTTACTATATATAAATTATATGTATGGCCAGGCGATAGAATATGCTAGCGATCAATTGTAGGCTATAAAATGTTTACGCGATAAACTGACGCGGCGGTAAATTGCTGGCGATCAATTGCGGGCGATAAATTTTCTGGACCCCAGTTGGTATAACTGTAGCTAATTGTACACCTTCTTACAATGGTCGCCACTCTAACCTAGGTACTTGTAGCTGAATTTTTTATTATACGTACTTAAGTCGTTTTGTCTACTGTATATTTATATAAAACCAAATTTTCTTTATTTATTCTTTATATTATCTACATAGAAAGTATTATCCATGTTAATGAACACTTGTGGCACTTATATCTTAACAGATCTTAATCGTTCTCTGATTATTAAAATACCTACAAGTAATAAATTTATGTAATTATGCTTCAGCGGAACATACTCGAAATTCTGTAGACAACTTGAATTAAAGATTAAGATAACATTTATCATTGGAAGTGGAAATTAAAATTTTTTTTAAGATAACCGTGAACTTGTATACAGTATACATGTATGGTAATCGGTTCAGTAAACCTTTGTTATCTACTTCTTACCATTGTAGGTGAAAGACATTCTCCTAGAGTACCTATGTATCTTTGAATAGTAAAACATTTTAGCTCTATACAACTTTAATATTATAATTAAATTAGGACAGTTTTTAAGGTCAAGATTATGAGTAGGTGCGGCTAGGTCGCGATGACTATGCGGACACTGCGACCAGAGTTAATCTATTGTTTGAGAAAATATCGGAAGATTTCACGTCCATAGTGACTGCATTAATAAACAGCCTGAGCTGATTGTCTGCTAAGACCAATTTTTTGTAGGCCAGATAGTGTTTAGCGACCAATAATATACTGTCGGCTCCGATGTTCGCTGTTCCATCTTCGCCCACTCCTTTGTGTTCAGGGATCCAAAACAAAGTTACTAGGATTGTATTTAGCTATAAGGATAAATTTAAATTTAAGGTAAACAAGTACACAATAATTGTGTTTGCTTTATCCGTGACAATGCTATTTACATTTAAGCCTAGTATTAAGGTCCGCGCTAAGCTAAATTTTAGTGGGTCTCCAATATCGGGCCGTTCTTTAGCAATTAAACTATGACAGCGGAGACTCACTATGTTAACTACAAAAATCCGATAAATTTATCAAATATCAGAACTCTGACAACAAATATTTTTAGCGCGCTAAAGAACGGCCCGAGCGGATAAATTCAAGTAAAATTTTTTGTAGACTTACTGGTGGTGCCATCTCTAATCAAAACCCAAAGACAAATTTAGCTCTCGCTAAAATTCAGGATAAATTTTCGCCAATATCTTTTAGCTTGCTAAATTTTCATATAGGATTTAGCTTAGCACGGACCTTAGTACTACGCTTTACTAACTAATTTGTGTAACGAAATGGTAGAGAAGTACCAAAGTTGATTAAGACATCTTTGTTGCGTTCCTTTTCTCGTTCTGAATGAATCTGTATGAATGGACAGAACGATGTCATTATTTAATTCGAACGGAACAGAACCACTTCAACTGTTTGACATTTCTTCCATTTGATAAAACCTGCTTGAATCCGGGAAAAACTCAGGTGCATTCAGAACGATTCGGAGTCCGAAAAAAGCGATGACAGATTGAAACTAAATCGTTCGGCCCGAGAAAAAGAACGACATGGATTGAAAAAATTCATTCTGAACTAGAAAAGGAACGCAGCATATTTCTCATATTTAAAATTCAGGGTTTGATATTAGTGCCACCTGCAGATGTTACTAAACATAGTTAGTGATTTGTTGATTTATTTTTGGTCTTTTTTCATTTGCGAAATTCAAATTTTGCTTTCCAATAATTCTTCTCGAAAGAACAATAAAAACAGGTAAAAAAAGTACACAAACTCAAATTTTTAAACAAACAAAGCCTTTTATCAGTTTACTATCTACTGTTGTCTAATAAAATTAGAATCAGAATTTGTATTAGAAAGGTTTCTCAAATATTAATTTCAATTATTAAATTTATTGTAAAATTATGTCATTTTAAGTAATGAGTAGAAGAGATCGTATTTATAAATAAGCAAATTTGAATCTAGGAATTACGATTTTTTCAAGAAAGAAGTTATAATCGAAAGTGCTGTCTAAAGAAATAAAGCGGTTTCTTGACAGACTTCTTCTATTTTACTCATCTATCAGTACGTTTACATGAATACTTGAGTACTTGACTTGAAATCTACTTGAAGCTCAGGTAGGGCGGTTGATTGAATTAAGTCCAATTACTTGACTTGCATTTTTCGTGAATTTAATTTTCCAATTACTTGAGTTGAAACTTACGGATTCAATGAGCGTTCTCATGATATTTTGATTACTTCAAGCATACTTCAATTATTCATGTAAACGTACTGTATGACCTTTCAATCTAATTTTAAGAATTTTCAAATCCTGTATGACGTTTTGAAAAGCATTTAAATTTAGTCAAACTGATAAGCAAATTACAACCTTTTTGAAAAATTCTTTTCATTGAAAATTTTTCAACAACTCTTTTGTAAGAGACTGTTAATTTTTATTTCCTATAATTTGAATAGTAAAGACGCCTGTAATTAATAAGTTATAGTTACGAGAGAAGGTGCTGTAAGGATCATTTTTGGAATTTTATTTTGATCAATTTCAATGGAAGATTTGCTTTATAGATTGTCAATATTCTGCTTCTCTTGAAGCTGTGGAGGTTTACAAGAACACTATCTATGTACATCAGTACACTTTTGTTTTAACTGAAATTTTAAAATAGCATAAAATTCCTGAGATTTTTTTTCAGGGTCGGGCAACTTTTTACCTATTAAGCAATAAAAAAAATCATTATCATGAAGCAAAAGGATTTCTTCGAAAACTTTTCCAATTCATGTTTTGCAGATGATGTTGTTTCATTTTAGATCTGTAAAGTATTATGGCATCTCATCAAGCTGAATCGAAGCATTTATACTCTCTTTTATTGTTCCCTCACATTTTCTGCTTGAAAAAAAAAAAATTTTTTTTTTCTTCACACAACTTTTGCAGAGAAGGACACTGAATTTAGTTGCATAGCATCTATCTGAACGCACATAATCTCTGCTATTTTCAAAGCTTCTGGAACACTTATCGAATGTACTTCTCAGCTTGCTGTTCAGTATTTGCCTTCTGAGAGATATTTCAAAATTTACAAAGTATTCCTGAAGTTTGGAAGACAAATGTGGGTGTAAATTTTGCAAGTATTTCTTAAATTGACTCTTTTGAAAGATTCTGCAGTCAGTACTTCGTCAACAAGTCAAAGTGAATGATTTTTTTTTCATGAGCGGCCGCTTGTTCGAGGGGTTCCTCAAGGATAAATTCTAGGTCCTCTGCTCTTCTGCTTATTCATCAACGGTCTATCGATTGGTGTGCGTGATGTGAAAATTCATCTATATGCTGACAATGTACAGCTGTATGTAAGTAGACCTATTGATCTCCTCGAAGATTGCATTGCACGAATTAACTCTGATTTGGACTGAATCTGTCCCTGGACCAATTCTAATCGCTTGCTACTAAACCCCGGCTGCACTACATTCTATAATATCTCACCCAATGAAATTGATATCCCACCTATACTTTTGAACGGAGTTATACTTCCCATGTTAAGTAAGGTCACCACCCTTGGGATCATTTTAAACCCAAGTAAAGTGTTGTGATAATAACTGTGGCTTTCAGCGAACATATTATCTAGTCGTACTCGTCTAAAGCTAGTAAAAACACAAATTCTGCCTTATTTCACTTTTGGATGTTTGGTCTTTCCCAAACTGGACAGTATCTGTACCCGCAGGATAGAAGTTGGCCTAAACGACTGTGTGAGGCTTATTTACAGGTTGCGTAGGTTTGACCATGTCACACATATCCAGTCTTGTTTGTTCGATTGTTCTTTTGCCTCTTACTTTAAACGAAGAAACTTGGTTTCTTTGTTTAATTTGTTAAAAATTAATAAAACAGAGTACCTTAGAGAATTTTTCCGCTTCACCACCTCACAATGAAATAGAAATCTGGTTTGCCTCGTTTTCATAAGACTGTAATAGAAGCTCTTATCTTATCCAAAGCATCCGCCTGTGAAATGATCTCCGGTACTATCTATGCATTTAAAAAACTCGTTAACACGCACATAATCTAGCCCATTTATATCCATTCTTTTCTTCTCCTCCGCAAAGGAACACTAGTTAGTTGTTTTTTATAGTATATAGCTAGTCATTTTCATATTTTTGTTTCTTGCTGCTTTTTCTTTCTTCTGAATTGTAATTTTTACCTAAATTTTGCTTTTACCTTTTACTTTGAATTTTGATGAATGTGATTCTAGCACCACTACTAAAGTCGTACTCTATAAGATTTCAATCTTGTGTACATTACCGAAATAAAGTTTATTCTTATTCTTACTTTCAAACAGCAACACACTTCCTTTTCCTTATATTTGTGTAATATAAATTCATAATTGAGGAAATCTTCGGAATAAGCTTTTCTAGTTGATGTAAAAAAGACAGTGGCTTTTTATAGTTACATAAGGACACGCGTAAATTGGAGGTAAACTACGCATGTATAATATGTGTAATCTGCATTCGTATTTTGATTACAGATTGAAAAAATAAAATTATTATATTTTAAATTACGTTAGAAAAAAATATTATTTTTCGATATAAAAGAAACTGTAAATATTTCGGCTTTCCACTAAGGGCAATTTCAATCCAAACACATTCAACACAATTTTGTTGACTACTATTGAAGCACTGAAATTTCATTGAGAGATTATTTTCCCTATCAATAAGATGAGATATTTCTTCAGTTGTTATTTTCCGTAAATATGTAAAATGGGAGTACGTGCTGTTTAAAAAAGTGTGGAGAGTTCCTCTGTGTATCCGTGTTTTTGAGAATTTACTTTCCCTTCGTAAAATTTTAAATTACGGCGTTTGAATTTATTAAGTAAAATCTTATGAGAAAAATACCATGGCAGATTTTGAACATGTTTGATGGTTTTACAATATAGTAGTAATAAGCGATGACATTACTGCCCGACATAGCGTTTCCAGAAAAAAATTTCTGTCATACTTTTTATATGATTTTATTGCATCTTTACAGAACAATGCTTCAATGGCTAGTTTTACCGGGAAAAAAGTTGATATTGTCATTGAAACAATAGCAAATTCATGTTCAATGAGCGCTTTTTGTATATAGTAATTTAATTTTTGTATACAGTAATTGATTTATATAATTTCAAAAATAGACCAAATCGGGCAATCCCTTCTTGATGTTGCCATAAAAAACTTTGGTTTTTCAAGAGTGGCCAAGGAAGTGACGTCCAAAAGTAAAATTTAGATGCCTCATATTCTGGGGTATCCGAGTCACCCCCATATATGTTCTGCGATTTCGTGTAGTTTTCGAGTTATGATTTTTTTTCGTGATTTTTCACCAAATTACTAATACATTTAATTTTCGATCATAGCAACTTGAATAATTGAGATTAATTGCTGTTTTTTTTTCAATTTAGCTGAATGTTAGGCCCATCCAATGCAAAAAGATTAGATTCCGTGGCTCATATCATTACGCCAGAAATTTTTTTTTAAATTCCATAAAATTCAAAATAATAAAATGTGACAAAATCTTTGAGGGCAAGTTAAAAAAAAGTCACATAACTTTTTTCTGGCTACTTTTAGGGTGGTAACTGGTGTGCATGCAACCCAAGTGCATAAAAATGGGTTTTCCGGCGACAAAAATATCCCAAGAAAGTTTCCTGAATCAGGAAAGAAGTAGACCACCCGATAGTTCTCGGTGAGATTTTTAATTTGATATGCAACATACCATATTAAAACCACGGCACCGGGAGCTCCTACCCCTGCCATAAAAGATAAAAATCTTCTAC
Source organism: Dioctria rufipes (assembly GCA_963924295.1). Taxonomy (NCBI): domain Eukaryota; kingdom Metazoa; phylum Arthropoda; class Insecta; order Diptera; family Asilidae; genus Dioctria; species Dioctria rufipes. The sequence continues at coordinate 280,663,950 of OZ002741.1, read as the reverse complement.
GAATTGTAGCTGGTAATGAGCTGATGTGAATAGTGAACCTCGTTTTCCGATCGGAATTAACCCTATCGAGTTAGAGCCGCTATAAAGTGCGAAAAATGTAGGTATGATGCCATAGAGATATCTTAATAAAATTTACACGGTAAATAGTCAATGAAATGCGGAAGTTTTTAAAATAAGTTTGGGTGAAAAAAGTTATGACTTTTTTTTTTATATTACCCTCAAAGATTTAATCTCAATTATTCAAGTTACTATGACCAAAAATGTGTTCGAATTAATAGTTTGATGAAAAATCACGGAAAAAAATCATAGCTCGAAAACTATGCAAAATCGCAAAACATACATGGGGGTGATTCGGATACCTTTGGACGTCACTTCTCCGGCCACCCTGTATATTTGACAACTGCCTGAGAACGCGTCGACGTGGAGTCGGAGAGCTCAAATTTTGTATACGGCGTTTTCATAAAAATTGCAAATACAATACAAGCTTAAAACTGAACCACCTCTTGGTTTTATATGGCAACACACAGAAGGGGTTGCCCAATTTATTTGATTCTTGAAATTTTATGTACTATTTTTATAAAAAAACGCCGTGTACAAAATGACAGCTCTCTACGTTGATCAGTTCTTCGGCAATGTCCAAATATATAGTGAAAAATGAAATTTTTGTATGGCAACCCTACGAAAGAGTTACCCGATTGGTCTCATTTTCGAATATAAATTTATTTTTATTTAAAAAGCCCGTGTGCAAGATTTCAGTATTCTATCTAAATGAAAGCGCTCTCGAGTTATGGTAGTATGACATAAGATATACATATTTTTCCGTGTGTTTGTTGCCGTCTGCCACCACTTTCTCACCAAGCAAATTGCCTGTCATACTGATCTTGAAATATAATTCTCCAAATCAACCAATCAATTCACCAAAAATCAGCCTTTATGAAATCACGTTTTTCAACCGATCAACCGATTTTTTTTAAGCCTTCGCGACTGTCTCGCAGCGCCCTTCTCTCCCCCATTGGAAGCCCGGCAGACTTCCGAATAAGTTATCAACGATGTTAAGAGAGTATAATAAGATGTAGAATTTCGTTTATGAAATGACGTCGTCGGAAAATACAAACAACACTTTCCAGATTTTTATTATTGTCTTTCACTATACATATATTTGGATACTGTCCAAAAATCCGTCTCCGTAGAACTGAATTTTTGTTCACGGCGTTTTTATAAAAATTGTAAATATATTAACTGAACTAAATCGAACAATTATTTCCTGGTGTTGCCATATAGAAAATTTAGGTTTTATAAGTATACCTATTGTAAAAACGATCAGACTAAGACGTCTTTATTGTACTGAAAAATTCTTCGGAATATAAAATCTTATGAAATTGGTTATAGTCGGTTTTACTCTTGGACGAATCATTCTAGAAATAGATGCGAAAAACCACTTTAACAATTAAACTTGCACAGAAGACCGTATTACATGCGGGAATATATCCAGGGTATCGTAAAAATTAGTAAAATTAATGAAAATAGCATTTGCGGCTGACTACAGAGTTCCTGGTTATTTCTGTATATAAAGCAGATGATAAATATCGTACCGTATCGTCAGCAAAGATAGTAATATCGCATTTGTGGAATTGTGGGATTAGTTTGATGGACGATAAGGAGTTTCGTATATAAACTCCAAATGCTCTGTCTCTCAGAAATATATTTACAAGTGCTATTAAATTGGAAAAAAAAGCCAAAGGTAATTATTTTATAAATATAATCGCATCATGACTCACGGTGTTAAATGAAGCCTAAATATCTAGCAAGACCAGACCAGTTAATGAATTTTTTTTAATGCATTGCAATTTTAACTGGTGAATGTATATTGATTGGTGTTATGATTACTCTTGAGATCGAATAATTTGTGTGTAATATTCATCTAGGAAATTCATTAGTTGTGTCTTAATAAAATTTTTGAATATTTTACCGAATATTGGTGATAGACTGATTGAGAGATACATACAACTTGAATATCATCATTTGGTTTGCCAGATTTTAGGACTCTTATTTATCCACTTATTTGAGTTCTATATGAATTAACTCTGGCCACATGATAAATTCATTTCTAGTTTGCGAAACAAATGATTTTGTATAGATATTACTATGTATACTTGTAATTCACTAATATTGAATTTTTTCAAATTTGTAGTATAATTTTGTTGCCTTGACGTTTTCTTTGAAAAATGTAGAATTGGACAAGGTGCTGGTGGTGGCACAAGTATAAATCACAATATCAAGGCTCGAATCTTGATTATCGATTATAATTTATTTTTTTTCGTTTTCCACATATGCATGTGTATGCTTATTTCGGTATCTGTACAAACTCAATGAAAATCCTTTTCAATCTTCATATACAATCCACATTAGAACTTTGCAATTTTCTATCTAAAAATTTAAATAAACTAAATTTCATTGATTATTAAAAATTTCAATTAAAACATTCCTTTCGCTCTTTATACAGCATCCATTATAATTTGATTTGATTAATAATCAAAAACGGCTTCTAAGATAAATATTTACAACATTGGTGGTACATTAAAATATTCAAAAAGTTTCAGATTTTGACAAATAAATAGAAACTACGTATTTATGTATGTATGAAGGATCTGAACTATTGAGTAAACAGATTTCAAAATTCGAATTGAGGTATATTATGCTATTTAAAATTTTCATAAATTTGTTTCATTAAAATTGCTCGGTAAAGTATTATGGCACATGGCATAAACAATCTGAGCTCAACGTCAACCTCTTAAACCACACATTCATTATTATTTACAACAGTTGTTAATGAAGTCGCTGTTGAAACATTGGAAAATTATTGACACAGATGGATATAATGCTAAAATACTTAGCGTAATAGTGAGTGTCACAAATTCTATCAGAACCAGTTAAGTACAGATATTAATGTAACTAAAGAGATAAGATAACTGAAACGAAGACTGAGCATCTGAAAGCCTCAATAATAAGAAATGTATTGATTAATGAGAAGGAAATTGAAGGGGTTGAAAAATTTTGCTATTTTGATATTTTACTCTAAATATGTACATAACACTGGGCAAAATCGTCCATTTTTGTGACTCAGTTCATACGAGTCATATAAAAGATTCGGTCATTTGAGTCAGTTGGGAATAATCATCTAATACGTTAAAATTACCTAATCAGTGAATCGTTCATGTTAGAGCAACACACAAAGCTAACAGTTCACTTAGTTTCTCAGTTTTGCAGCCATTCGCGAATAAATAACTTATCACTGCGTGTTAAGCAATCATAATCAAAATTTTGTGCCTTTGCAACTGCTCAATTGCTGAACAGTGGCTTGGTAACCCGGTTGGTCTCAAAGAAAGCATTTAGGAAATAAAAAAAAAAAAAAAACTGCTGCCTCCTGAGTAAATCAATCTTCACTTCAGTGCTGCAGAAATTTGTACTTGTTTACATTTTTTACATTCTTTAGTCATAGAAAAAACTTTTCATTAAGAAAAAAGCGTTTTAAGCAAATGAAAATTGAAAACAAACCTAGCACAACTCCAAATGAGAAGGGCTTTAAGTATGTGTTCGTTCAATTAATTCAGAACGTATACCTTCCTGGATGCCTAGTTGCAACTTCTTGTTGTTTCTTACTCTGCTGAAATTATAGTTGTGGGTGAGCAATTCACCATACCTTTTTATCTTTTTACTATGCTTTTCATTGTTATGGTCGTAGCGTATTGCCTATAGCAATATGCTACACGTACTGAAGCGTGTAGGCCGGCTGCGTCAAACATAAAAAAATGAACGCACACCGACCGAGAGTAATGCTTCCTCACGCTCAGGTGCCATGGTGACATGACTGAAAGGTAAGAAGAAGGCAAACGATCTGCCATTTCGTAAAAGTGCAAGAATGGGAAAAGTCACAGACAATTTTTATCGAAAGTTCTAGCCGGCATCCAGTCCAAAAGAAAATTTCCGAAGGGGAGCAAAAGGAAAAGAAAAATCATTACGCGTTCGTCGAAAATTCGCCGTGCACCACGAGAAAATTTCCAGGAGTAAAGAGAAAATAAACTAAATCCACCGCGGAAGCAAAATAAGGAAGAGAATCCTACGTGGTGCTGTGCGAGCCTTTGTAACATGCATCATCAAAGCCAAGAAGAGAGCGCTGGAATTCAAACTCTAGAAGTAGCTCAAATTACTAATCGTGCCTAACGATCCTTTCGTCGGCAAGAGAGAGGTAGCTACAAGTATATAGATAGTTCATCAGGTACAAACAGTAAGTACATTCCTCGATTAAATGTTCTTAACCGACCGTCTGAATCAAGTACAACACCACCACCGAAAGAATTACTACCAGAAACATGGAGTGTGTATGATGTTTCACATTTTTACGTGTTAATGACAGCACGCCACAGTGCGATACATCCAGTCGCCATAAAATTAATGGCAAACGTATATTACAACTTTCTGAGGATGAACGTATAACATTACTGTTTTACGCAAGGATATTAGATGTTCCTGGTTTCCATCTCAGCCCGTTCAATGACAACTAGGAGCTTGAATGTTCTGTATGTCAGAGAGCAAGGCCACACAGTATGTATAAGTGATCGAATTATTATGCTTATTAACGTGAAAATATCCAATTTATATTTAATGCTAAGTAACAGGGACTGACAGGTAAGATTCTAGAACAATGTTCGAGTATTAACTTGCTTTTTCTTAAAAGAAAAAGCTTTAGCCCTAACTTTTAATAACGTCTTACTTCAAATCTGCCTTAGCTTAATTTTGTAATGTCATTGCCTTTTCGTAGTTAAGATATTATTAGGTTTTCGTAGATTTAGTTTTTTTGGGTACATGATAATCCTATTGGAGTTAGTTGGATTAATACTTTATGGATGATTTGAGCAAAAGAATTTTACGTCACGCTACTAATCAAGTTTAGTTGCAACAAAAAAAAACAAAAAAAACAGAAACGAAAACAAAAGGAAAAACTCAGGTTAGATATTGTAATAAGTTTATATTTCTTCATGAAGTATATTACCAAGATGAGGTAACAATCGAAGAATCCCAATGAATTCCGTATCAGAGTTGCAGCGAGAAACATTGCTTTTTTTGAAATATATATGAGTGCCACTGGGCCTCCTTAATTTTTTTAAACAGCGGGTGTTGAAGCGCTTCATCAGGCCGTGGAGAAATGTGAGTATTTTTTTTGATGTGCAATAATTTTTTCTTATATATATATAACTCAGTTCATTGAGATCGTGGACATATTCGATTGATCGTAATGATTAAACGCCTATACGTCTTTGTTTGCATTGTGGTAAATAACGATAGACCATTTAGTAAAACCATGAACTTCACATTTTCGTTTTGCTTCCTTTAATAAAACAAGGACTCGAGATTTAGGTATTTAACACTCAGTTAAAGAAGCACTAAGGCAATGTTAATGAAAGGATTAATTTAGTTAGTTTGGATTCTGAAGGCATATAATAAAACAAAATTATTTTGGTACTCTTGAACTTAGCACATCTCTTTATTACATTTTTTTGTATATGTAAACTAAAAGAAAAAAAAGGAAAAGAAACAAAACAAAAGTCTAGAAATTATATGCACTTATACGCAATTTAGTAATAACTCATTACCATACGTATATATAGTTTTGCTGATAGGCTTAATTGGAGCCTTTAGTTCATATATGCCATGCTCATTTTGCTGTAATGATAGGCTTACCGTAGTTCAATTACTATATACATGTATACTCCGCTTAATACTAGTTTAATACTACACACTTTTATAGTTCTGTGATTTCTTGAGATACTAACCCATGTATCTTCTTAATGTACCTCCCGCGAAATGAAGCGAATCTTGTTGTACGAAATTATAACGTAAAAATGGAGATCTAGGACTGTTTATTTCTTCCTTCACATCCTGGAGCCCTCTCATCCGAAAGTCGTATAGGTCCGCTTTAATCTTTTCCACAGGTCAACAAGGGACTTTGGACGATTGTGCCACCCAAAATCAATGGGAGGATGGGGCTTGGCCAAGAAGGCATGCCATCTGCGCCTTCATGAGAATGCAGGTAAGTGACATAAAGGTCCGTTCAGGACTGAGTGAGTGCGAGGCTTTCGTATGTAGGCATGAAAATCTTTCTTTTGATTATGGTTGGTGACAAGCGGCAGGTTATTTCGGGAACTCCCCCACACTCTCCGCCACCCTTACCCTAGGTGCTAGCATGCCGCCCTGTACTAACGCTGTCATCGAGTGATCTGTCAGCTCATGCTGGCAGTTTGGACTTCACGTCCTGACCATTCACTCTCAACATACATCCATAACATCATGCAAACAAAAACCGAGTAGGTTAAATTTTCTGCTTTCTACTTATCGACATGAAATAACAAGAAAAAAAGCTAGAATTGGTCTAAGACCAATTCTTATGATACCCTAGATGAATGCTCGTATAAAATTTCGTATGGTCACCCATCTGCGCAAATTTGATTTTTGAAGTGCTTTTTGAATATATCTCTAGAACGATTCATCGAACAGCAAAAATGATTATAACCAATTTTATAGGATTTCATATTCTGAATAACTTTTTAGTACATTAAAACCGTAAAGGATTGATCGTTTTCACAGGATACGTAAAAATCCTAAATTTTTATATAGCAACACCAAGAAGGAGTTTCCCGATTTAGTCTACTTTTGAAATTTTATTTACTATTTTTATAAAAACACTATGTACAAAATTTCAACGCTCTACATTGACGCGTTCTCAGGCAGTGTCCAAATATGTAGTGAAAAATGAAATTTATTTATTATTTATTTATTTATGGCAACCCTATGAAAAAGTTACCCGATTTGTCCCATTTTCGAACTTAATTTTACTTTTTTTTTTAATTCCCATGTGCAGATCTCTAAGTACACGCGTTTTCGAGTTATCGTAAGGACGGACAAAAAAATCAAAATAACTTTTAATATTATGCGTGGGTGTCCAATCCATTTTGCTCTACCATCATTATTTCTAGGTGTTACAAACGGAATGACAAACTTAGTATACCCTATAGATTTCATCTAGGGTATAAAAACATATTTCGTGAAAGGGGTAAATATAATAAACATCAGCTCTGGGAGCATAAGAGGAATACTTGAGTTGGCTGGTTCTGACTTGCAATGCAACTACAAGAAAAGCCCAATGAATCAGCTCCTTGAGTGAACGATTGACTGATATGGTAGGGAAACAGTGATTCAGATATTTTGAGTCAGTATACTGACTCGATCAACACGAACGAAACGTTCGCGACCAACCTATCACTAGTACACACGTGCAATTAACCTGATCTGTTATTATGGAGCTTAAAAAGTATTGATAGAAAACATGAAAAAAGAAGCAGCCTTCTCTAAATGCAGTACATACACCCAAAGGCATCTATACATTTTTTCTTGATTATTTCAGGAATTGTTCAACAATAGACAAATATTATTAAATATTTGGTTTGGGTAAGTTTTTATATTGGACACAAATATCTAATTTTATTAAAATACAAAATACATCCATTTTTGTGTTGCATTTTTCAATTTGTAAAAACAATTGATTTTTTTAATCATCCTCTTTGGCTCTTATGATTTCCTGCAGTCTATTGGGATGAAGTCCTGGATGTCGGGGGATGTTGATCCATACCTCTAACACGGTTTGAGGTTTCTTATGGTCGTTATTTCAGGTTGTCTCAAATGTTCTTGGAGAATGCCGACTTCGTTTAGATATTGACTGACGCAGGCGACGACATGAGCTTGAGAATTGTCGTGCATTAAGAGAAAATTTTCTCCAATAAATAGCGCAAATGGAAGGACCTCTTCCATTCCATGTACCTGTGAGCACTCACATTGCCTCTTTAAGGATAATGAGATCGGTAGCAGGAAAGATAACTTAATAAGAAGATTGGAAGCAGCCGAACAAAATTGGAAATTTTTCGTGTTTTTTAGAAAGATGCAAATAACGTTATATATATACTTTCGTCCTTTACATGAATGGGGGAAAAGAACTTGGCAATGAATTATTGTTGTGCGATTGAGATAACGAGTTAAAAACAAAAATCGAGAGAACGTAGGATTACCCGAATGACAAAATCTTATTAAATCCCTCAAAATCCTTTCAACCTATTCATAATAATGTACTTTGGGTCACACTGCCTCCCATTTTAAAGAAAAAGATAAATTTCGCTTTGGCCCAGATGCTGAAAGGAGATGTAAAGTTCCTCTCAAATAAAATTCCCATTTTTCCCAAAAATATCAGAGAATCCAGCATGAGTTTCTCCCACTTAATCTCGTCAGAAAAAAACGAATGTAAACAGAAGCCCGTACGTTCAAATATCATAGGACTATAGCAACAACTTTGGAACTAACTCTCTCAATATTTTAGAAAAACCTGTTTTCACAAGCGCGTTTATGAGAGAATGAATTATTTGCCACATTCTGTTTCGTTGTGTGCAATCTGCGCTTTCACATTTTTTATCTTTATTCATAAAAGTAAGTTTTAAAGATGATTTGATTTTTTTGTCCTTTGCTAGCCGTGTGCATTTAAAATGTAAAACAATCGGAAATCTCGTTTGCTTCTTAACTTGTTGTTAAGCTAACTTTGGTATCAGCCTCATAATAAATACCGTCCTATACCATTATAAAGCCCCCTCCCTCACCTGATTGATCATTTTTCACTACCATGCATGGAGCAAGGCTCTCGTTTAGGCGTCTGTAAATACGTTGGCGATTCTGTTTTTGTTTTCGTCGAATAATAAAAAGTTCAGTGGCGCTGGCAAGACGGAATGCTCCAAGGTATCTTCCTTTCAGCTAACCTTTTCCTTATTATTATTTCGCTTACGCTGACATTCTTTACTTCAGAAAGGCGAGTACGAGCTTCAGCAGCTGTACCAATGAGATTCTCCAAAGCATTGCTGACAATAAATCAGTTGTCTCGAGCTGAAGTACACCGATGTCTAATATGATCTTCGCGTCCGCATATAAGAACCTTCCCGAAAGCGTCTAATGGCGTCCCGTACATTGATTAGCGGCTCAATAAAGTATCCCAGCAAAGAGACGTCCGCTGTACTCACTGACATACAATAAGAATGGACTGAGCCATCATATCTAATTCCTATAGTCCACATGTAAAAAAGCTAGAACATGGTCTAAGACCAATTCGTATGATACCCTAGATGAATGCTCGTATAAATTTTCGTATGGTCACCGATCTATGCAGGTTTGATTTTTGAAGTGGTTTATCGCATATATTTCTAGAACGGTTCGTCTGACAGAAAAAAATATTATAAGCAATTTTATAGGAATTCGTATTCTGAAGAAGTTTTTAGTACAATACAAATGTCTAGGACTGATCTTTTTCACAGTATATGGAAAAACCCAAAATTTTTATATGGCAACACCAAGAAGGGGTCGCCCGATTTAATCCATTTTTGAGGCTAGCCCGTCCCTTTAACTCGTACACGAATTGGTCTGTCTGTATATTTATTTATATATGTATTTCTTTTTTACTATTTTCGATACTCTCGTAGACCCACTTTCGTCACACAGCGAGCTGAAATTTGGCATTTGAATCTATCAAAATTTAAACCGGAAATTTCCATGAAAAACCTGGAAAATCGGAAAAAATCATTTGAAAATTTGGTACAAATTTGATTAGTGATAAATCCGTTTCAGGAAAAATGCAGAGTTTTCCGATTTTTCCGAAAAAAATTTCCGAAATTTTCCAACTTTTCCGGTAAAAAAGTTTTCTAAATTATGCAGGATCAAGTTCCCTATCAACTGGTATCATTACTTTCTCTCCGACAATGGTGAAAACTTGTAGAAAAAATCGAGGAAAATTCATGTAAAACGCTTTTTCGGAGTTTTTCCGACCACGGAAGCGTTTGAGCGTTTTGCAACCTAAGACAAAGTTGTAGAGCGAAATGAATTGCATAATAATTTTTACTCGAAGAAATTTTTTGAAAAACTGGTAAATCAGTGTCTTTTCAGCCGTCTTAAAATTGTTTTAAAATATCTCCATGCAGCACGTAATAACAATTTAGTTAACGTGAAAAAGGCAGAAAATAAAATAAGTAAAAAACGAGTTTTCAAACAAAACCGAGGCCAAGCCGCATGAAAAAGTAGAAAATAAACTTTTCTTCACACACAGAGGTGGACTCAGATTTTATTCGCTGACAATCACCGATATATTTCAGTAAGATCAATCAGAGGTAATAAGTGATTTGATTCATGAAGAGAAAGAATATTCAAGAGAAATGTCCCAATCAAAAAATCTGAGTCCACCTCTGTGCGTGAAGAAAAGTTTTTCATGCGGCTTAGTCTCAGTTTTGTTTGAAAACTCGTTTTTTACCTATTTTAATGAAATTTTATTTGTTATTACTATAAAAACATCATGTAACAAATTTCAGTTCTCTATATCGACGCGCTCTCCGGCAGTGTCAAAATATATAGTGAAAAACGAAATTTTTGTATGGCAACCCCACGAAGGAGTTGCCTGATTTGTATCATTTTCGAACTTAATTTTCCTTTTATTTTTAAGTCAAAATTTCAGCTTTCTAAGTGAACGCGTTCTCGAGTTATTGTGCACGCAGACGGACAGACAGATGGACGGACATGCAAAAATCAAAATAACTTTTAATATTATGCGTGGGTGTCCAATCCATTATTTCTGTGCGTTATACTAACGGAATGACAAACTTAGTATACCCTACAGATTTCATCAAGGATATAAAAATGGCATAAATTTTGGTTAAGGCCTGTTTATCTTCTTCAAGCTCAAAATGTACATTGAACTGTGAGCAATTTTGGAAACAGTACGGTTGTATTAAATGTAATGCATTGGAATTGACGTACAAACTAATTGTTTATATACGTCTATCTTCTTCAAATTCAGTTATGTTTGACATCAAATCTGCAGAGAAACACATTTTTCAGAAATATTAAAAATTAATTTTTGTGTTAATTAAAACAAGTTTAACTTCCTAAACAATTTTTATTTAATGCCGCACTATTTTATAACATCTTTAGTGTTTCTAGTCGACAAATTAAAATAAATTATGAATCAGTGTATAATTGTACGCAATAAAGGGTTATCACAGCCTGTTCAAAATTTGTGCCATTTTTGAAGCAAGAACGCTCAGTACATTCTTATTATAATAAGTCAGTGGCTAACATAGAGCCTCCAGTTAAGTCTAGCGACATTTCTGTTTGTTAAAACAAATGAAAAATCATCGAAAATTTCAATAAAACTTATTCGAATATCCGTTTCATGTAAAAAGGTGCAGTGGAACTGCGCGGTTAATTTTTCTCTTTGATTTGTTTCAAAAACATACCTTAGATCTTGCATGGTGAATCCATTTTTATATGTAGGAGGACTAATGAATTTTGTGCCCGGAGCAGACTCTTTTTATTATTAGGCTATGCATTTAATAATTTTAAGGTTTTCTCAGTCTGTAAGATTTGTATGATCGGTTAACTGAATTAATTAAATAAACAAATAAATTTGTTTAACCTCGCATTTCATCACACTAGTTATTAATCCGATTAAATAAAAAAATTCATACGGCTGTAAGATCATCAGGGATATTTCAATTTAATGCATTTAATTGTCAAATTTAACAAATTTAACGTAATGATGGAGCTATAAATAATGATTTTTGGCAATTCCAATTGTACATACAATATACTTTGTGTCGGCTTAAATAAAATATCATGATATCAACACATGGACGAAAACAATGCCTTCAGAGCGCAATCAACTTAATCGTTCATATAATGAAAGTAAACGACCCAAATTGAATAAGATGGGGGCAGCACTTTGCATTTACGATAACACTTTAATTTTCAATCATTAAAATTCTGAAATAGGGTCATACCCGTATCAAGGGCTTTGGTAATTTCTATAATTTTCTTTTCATGAAACTCGAAGCATAGCAATTATGATCTGCTTTGAAATATGGCTAGTTTTTGGTCAAGTTTTAACGAAACGGCAACCTGCATTAGATCAATTCGGATAATTTATATCAACATTAAATGTTGTCTATTTTTGATATGTTGTAGACCATTACTGATATTATTAGGCAAGAAAATACCTCTCTGTCATCATATTCTATCGTTTATGTTAAATAATCCAAAATAAAATCAACTAGTTTAAGAAAAGAGTTTTTTTTCTTTTTTTAAAGTCAGGGGAACAGGAGAAAACCCCATTCATCAAAACCTTCCTCTCCTCATAATGAAGCGCATCAGGTCTTGGTGAGAAAAGTTTTTCAGCTCATCTACAGATAGAGGGGCAGACCCTGTTCCGGGCGAAGGCCGGACACTCACACAAAAAGGGTTCGGTTGTCTCAGGCTCTCCCTCCAGGCTAGACAGACACTCAGGTCTGTCAACAACTCCCATCCTTGTTAGATGAGCGTGAAGTGAGCTGTGGCCGGTGATGATGCCAACCACAGTTCTACATTGTTTCCGTCCGAGCCCCATGAGAAAATCGGAGATATTCCGTTGGGCCCATCAAGAAACAGTTTTGTAAGTTTTGTACTTCTACAAGTACTCAGGTTCTCCCATCTCTGCTGATGCTTCCTATGAACATCCGCTTTGATGAGAGACCCGATACTCGAGGTGGCAACGCCTACGGCGGGATCCGGTCCGAGGAACTGAGAATCAGAGCCAGCCCTAGCTAAAAGGTCAGCTCTTTCATTCCCCATGATCTCCATGTGACCAGGAACACACAGGAGGGACACTTTGTTGTGAATACACAACTTATCCACTGACGACCTGTAATCCCCCAGTAACTAAGACGTTATCCGAGGGGCACTCAGAGCCATCAAGGCTGCCTAACTATCCGAAAGGATAGCAATGTTGTTCCCCTTGATTTGCATATCAAGGGCTAACTTCACTGCCATTGAGATGGCGAAGAATTCAGCCTGGACGACAGTGGTGTGTCTTCCAAGTGAGTACTCTATTCCAAAATCACGCTCAGAAAAGTAGACACCCGTCCCAACTCCCTTATTAGTGAGAGAGCCGTCGGTGAAATTTTTTAGAGCAGACCGGGGAAGGCTAGATAAGGCACCTCCCTCAGTTCACGATTTCCTTACAGGAAAACTCACAGAGAAGCGACGCCAGAAACGAACCTCAGGTACCATCGCATCCCGTGGCATACCGGCCAGAGGGTTTCCAAGTCCAGCCGATACGCCAGAAAGCAATGAGAAGAGCCAGTCCAGCCGTCCTCCCAACATCCCCATGAGCGATCTGCACACAGCCCTTTTGGCCTCTACCTGAATGACAAGATCCAGGGGTGGCAGATTGAGTAGGACCTCAAGAGTCGCATTAGCCGTAGATCGAACGGAGCCCGTAATTCCCAAGCAGGCAAGCCTTTGCAGGCCCGCCAGCTTCCGGATTGCAGTCCCCACAAGCGTCCTGGGCCACCATACACAGAAGGCATATATGAGCATGGATCTGACGATCGAGATGTACATCCAATGCACAACCCTCGGTCTGATGCCCCATGTGCAGCCAAAGGTTCTCCTGCATTGAGCGAAGACCCTCATAGCCACATTAACTTTACCTTTGAGCTTGATCGAAAAAAAGTGTGAGGAAATGTTCAGTTAAATAGATAAACAAAATTATCTATAACACAAAAACAGCACCAAGTGAATGTGGCTGTGATTTACGGCATAAATTGTGAGATTGATCTACAGAGCACAAGCTAATTAGGTACAACATTTTTAGAAATATAATAATAAAATGCAACACTTATATTCTCATGTACGTAATAGGTACTGGTGCCAAGCTCCAGGATCACTGACATGTATAACATAGACACAATACTGAAATTGCTTACATTAACACTTTTCTATAGTTTTCGCATTTAAGTAATTTATTCCGTTAAATTCAAATAATAAGTTCTGTAGGAAATGCACCATAGTTCAGTGGATGTTGCAAATCAATATATCGAATAGAAATAAATGACAATACAATATTTGTATTCCCTTCTCTGTTACGTATACTTTCAAGGCTTAGCAAACAAAAATTGCATAATTTTATTTCCGTAAAAAATAAGCAATATTTTATGTTACAAGAGGTAAGCTTCCGATAAAAGTAATAATTTCGAATGTAATTGTAATTTGTTGAACTTGTAATATGAATATTAAAGCGGGAAACACATTGCTAGCCTTTCCAACCTCAGCCTCAACTTTGACAGTTTTGTAGAATATATGAGATCAGGCTATGAAGAACCTAATGGCAAAGTTGGTGAGGTCGACCGGGTTGAGGTTGAACTTGAGTAGGTCTACTCTCTACTCTGCTGGAACTTTGTCAGCTTTGTGACAGCTAATTTTTGTTATCGGGAAAAAGTGTATGGGAAATTTTTGAAAAAAAAAAATTTGGGAAGCATATTTAACGTAAAAAATTGTTCATACTGTAGGAAATTATTAAAAAAAAAATTGAATTTTTAAGCCAACAGGCCAATCAACTGCTATCATACAGAAGTTGTTAAAGCTCGCATTGTGAGCTATAAAAATTGACAGAGTTCACCAGGTTGAGGTTCTTAAAGTTTTACTGAGGACGAGGTTGGAAAAGTTAGCACTGTGTTTCCCGCTTAAGATAGTTGTCACACACCTGTCAATAAAATTGGTCCCATATGAAATAGAAAATGAAGCAGTCTTTGTTATACATGTTAGTGACCAGGCTGCATTATACGGCCTTGTTATGAAGCGCAAGTTGGATAGAGGAATGAGGAAAGAGCTGGTAAAATCCATAATCGATTATTTTTTTATAGTACGGAGAGATCGTGTTCGTTTCGGTTTTTTACGTATACTTTGAAAACGATCAGTCCAAGACATTTTTATTGTACTAAAAACTTCTGCAGAATATGAAATCCTATAAAATTGGTTATTACCATTTTTTCTGCGCGACAGCGCGACAAACTGTTCTAGAAATATATGCGAAAAACAATTCAAAATCAATACTTGAATAGATCGGTGACCATACGAAATTTAATACGGGGCATTCATCTAGGGTATCATAAGAATTGGTCTTAGACCAATTCTAGCATTTTTAAATAAAAAATATTTTCGCTGTTTTTGCTTTTGGAATTTAACATGAACCTTAGCGATCCCAAGAACGGAATGTCTTGGATCATTGCATTTCAAATGACATTAGATAGTATACCTATACAGTATATAGACTAGCCAAAAAATTATATGAGCCCCGACTCGATCCGCAATATTGAAGCGGAGAAACGTAGTTTTGTTGCTGTTATAATGAATTACGTCTAATTGGCTTTGTTTTTCTTGTCTTTACATGTAAAATCTGATATAAGTAAGCTTGGTTAGATAACATTTGATGAAAAAGTAATGTTTCAGTATTGTTATTGGCGCAGAGGTCACTTAGAGGTCCTGTAATTAAATTTTCCTTTTTATGAATTTTATTAATTTGTGAGCTTCCCGATAGCCGTTTGGGCGTCAGGATCTCATTTCACCTCAAGTTAGGTTAAAAATTTACGCGCCACCAAGGAACTTGAGTGATGAAAAACGCTGGGCTACATATTTCATTTAGTTAACTTTTATTTCAGTTTTTTTTTTTTTTCAAATTTAAATCTTACGTAGTATATAGATACCTAACTTCGGAGTGCTATACCAGAGTATAAATATAGCCATATGCACAATTATTATGGATACTAATTATTAATAGACACAAATCTATAATATTACATGTAATGCAAATGCAGTAATTTCTTATACTATCTGTCTTGTCCGTGTTTTCTCCTTTTGCAGAAATAAAGAGGAAATTTTTCAAAATAAAACTATTTTATAGACATTGTTTAGCCACTTTGATTTAACACTGAAATAATTTCGCCTAGAGCATACTTTTAAGCTAATAAATTGAAAATCTAACTTAAGAAATTAAAATGACGTTTATTTCGTTATTTTAATAATTTAAAAGTTAAAACTTTATTTTTCTCCTTATTTTTCAGTGAGTAGAGAAAGCAGTACCCAGAAAAGGAAACAATTATTTTTATTTTCCCTATTTTTTTAAGTAGGTATCTGAAAAGAATAGTATCGTGCGCACTTTTTTAGTATTTGACGCAAAAACAGTAACTGATAACTTTAACTCTTTGATTTGAACTATCCAATTACGTCGGACGTCAAAATATTTGAGTTATGTATTTTGTTCTGCCAATTATGTATTACCTACTTGTAATAAAATCATTTTTTAAATATTAAACATAAATATTAGTTTGACGCTATGACGTTACCTATCCCTAAAAATTTAATCTTCAGCGTTGCCATGTTTCTGAATTGTTTTTTTGTTTTTAACTAGAGGATCAAGCGTTAATTAGATGAGATCTGTTTATTCAAAAGGGAGTATATGTTATTTTTTTGCCATTTATTCATTAGAAAATGTTTACTAACTCCACAATTATAAACAATTTCATGACCTTAAGTTCAGTGGCGTATTCACAGGAGCAGCAGAGGCAGCGACCTGGACATAACATGCATAACGTATAACTGTAGTCTACTTTTTATAACGTGTGGTAGCTCCTTCTTGTTTAAAATAATTAGTATAATAGTGAAAAAATAAAATTCAGTTTTTCGGGGAAACGTGAGAGGAAAGTGGGGGGAGTGTATATAGAGGGTATTTCCGTGATAGGGAGTGGCAGCGTACAGGGGGGGGGGGGGTTGATTTAAGTAGAAGTATGGGGAATAAAAACAGTTTTTTATAGCTTTGGTTCAGAGAAATTTTCCCCCTTCCCCCGGAAAAAGTTGAACCTCAAGCAGGCGCATATAGGGCATATGAAAAATTGTAGGGGGTGGTGGGGAAATCTTTCAGGAAAACTAAGAAAAGAACGAATTTTACCACCCCAAAATAAATGTTCTTGCTGCGCTAGTAGCAATTTCGAAATTTCGATTTTTTTTTATGACTACTACTATACTCAAAATAAAAAAACAGTGTAGTACTAAAAAAAATAGTATATACATCAAAAGACCTTAATGTCACTATTACGGTGAATAATTTTATAAAAATTAGAAAACTTGCTGCGCCCCCTGCGGGGGGTCAAAGTGCGATCTAGTACATTTTGGAAAATCTAACACGCCATCGGATAGCTAATTTTTTTCTAAGAAAACTAAGTACCCACACCCCTATACTATGAGGTCAAATGGCTAAGTTAATTTATCGAATTTTAAGACGCTAATTCCCCCCGCCCTACCAACGGGCGGAAAAAAAGTAGCCTATCCTGTGCAGGGCTCAATTATGTAATAAAAAAAAAAAACGCGAATAAAATCGCCTGGTAATTTTCGGAGGACATAACGGTTAAGTGTTTACAATATGTATGGTGGCTTCCCTCTCTCATTCTCTCATTTTTACGATTTTGAACACCCTTTAACTCCCTCCCCTCTTTACCCACGAACTTGAAAATCAACTACCTTACTCACCTACTTGATATCTCTCATTTAAGATCATAATCATCATCTAAGATGCTTGGCTGAGAAAATATAGCCTTTTAAAGTTGAAACTTTAACCCCAGCCCAGTGCAAATGAAGTTGCCTATGAAAAAATTTATGAGAAAATTCTAAATCAAATTGAAGACATGATGAGAGTTTTTTTTTTTTTTATATTTTTAAGAAATCCATTTCTTTTCATTTTACATGAATGCAAAGGTTATTTCATACGAAGCGAGATGTTTCTTGTAGTTGCCCTAAAGCGAAGGTAAATGTAATCAGATGCTGCATCTGTTTTTTTAACAATGATATAAAATGATGCTTTAAAGCAGCCATTGACAACATTATCATGCGGCGGCTTGTGCTTGTGGCATTTAATAACTTTATTCTACACGGAAAAATCAAAAGTGGCAGCAAGTTATTATTTCCCATTTCTCCTTAGGAAAAAAATTACACAAATAAAAAATTTAATCTTTCAAGTTTTGTGTAGGAGATTAAATTATATTAAAAAAAAAAAAAAATAACAAATTAACTAAAAAGTGCTAATATTGATTAGATAATTAAAGCTAATAAAAGACAAATGAAGGTAAAGAGATAATAATTTATTATATACTTAAGATTGATTACATATGCCTAAAATAATTGTAGGTATATAATGAATCTCTAAACCTACGATCACTATTCCGTCATCAAAAATTGATTTATGTGAAAAACACTTAGAGGATAGGTTCTGTGAGTTCTGGTATAAGTTTCTCATATAAATTTCGTGAGCTTAGGTATCTAAACTTTGTGAAAGTAAAATAAGACAAGAAGATCAATACAAAAATCGAAATCGAGTCAGAAACCAAGCATTGATTTGGAAATATAAATTAAAAATAAAATATTAATATTAACATCTAAGCCCATAGGCCGCACATCAAAATTAAATCTCACGTGTAGTTTTCATTGCAAAACCGAATCCAACTTACAGAAAACTTCGCAAGTTTATTTATTGGACAGTAGTGTTTACGATTAATCCTAACTTTGGAAAATTACATGTGTTGAAAACGTGCCGGTATATAGTAAATAATTGAACTGAATTTGGAAGAGTTAAGCGTTAATTTATTCATCTTAGACGATTTGTGAACTGTATTCAGATCTTCGTTCATAGAAATTATAGCGTAATATGTAATCAATCGTAAATGAAATGTAATATCGACAGTTGTCATCTGTATACAGAGAGTGCGCCTATCGACGAAAGGAACTATAACCGGGCTTAAAATAAACAGGAGAGTTGTGTGAAAAATAGTTAAAGGAAATAGAGCCCAAAATCAACAAACAGAAAAAAAACTATTAAAGCAAACTCAAAGTGTGTCTACTGTATGAAACGATTTTTTGCTAAGTCGAGACCAGGCGAAAGATAGATATACAAATCTTCACTATGACATGTTAAAATTATCCTGTGTATCTCATTCACATTACAAATATACTTTTTCTTTCCCTAGAATTGATAGTTTCACTACTACATTTTTTTTTATATAATTTACCTTTATGTATAATGTCTATCTGTACCTGAACGACTAAGCCTCTTTAAGGTAAGTATGTCGACTAAATGTAGAATATTTCTCATTTAATATGAGTAATAAAGAACTTTATAGTGTTATAGCTGGAGCCTCTATACTTCCTATTCAGTAGTGCACCCAAAATTTGGATTGGGGGGGGGGGGGGAGGGGCATAGGTGTCCCTAGTCCAAGTAGGGGTCAGAAAAAAAGTCTCTACCGAGGTAGAAATGTAATGTCATCACAAGATAATGTCGAAAATTTGTCACAAAAAAAAAAGGAAATTATTCTGAAAACGAAATGTCACACAATTTTTTGACATTTATATTGTACTGCTATACAATTTTTTATGGACAAAAATTTCACAAGAAACTGTGAACAAAGTGTGACAAAATTCCGTTGCATGGCTAATAAAGTGCGATTGATTGCTGTCTGTCGTGTTATTAACCAACTATTTGACATCAGAAAATAAATTTCTCTGGCAAAAATATTGGTAATTGATATAATTATTATTAATTCCTCTTATAATTCCAGTTTCAGTTGCTTTTTTTCCTGTTTTCAGATATTGTAAAAGTTCGAAATAAAGATAATGCTGAGGACTAGCCGAGATAAAATTGAAAATTTTCAGAAATTAATATTTTTTTTTTAAAAAAAATCGTGTATTCTTTTACAACTTGTTTTAAATATCTATATAAACTATTTATTACAGTTTGACCAAATGACGAGATTGAAATGTCACAAAGATAAAACAATCGTAATGTATTTTATTTGACATATTATGTGACAACTGGCGTCAACCCTGACCACAGTTTCAAATCATATTTGTGACATAATTTTGTCGACAAAAGACAAAAATTTGACGTTGTTTTGTCGTTTATAGGTCATATCTGGCTACCCGGGTAAAGTAGTGTCCTGGGCCCATCTGAGTACCAGTGGCGTAGCTATGACAATGCAACAAATGCAGTCGCGTGGGGCCCCTGATTCAATGGGGGGCCCAGCGAGCCACAAACGATCTTTTCGGAACTTTAAAACAGATTCGAAGGCTTGAGAAAAGTAGCTGAAGAGTTTTCGTTCCTAAAGCCCAATTCAGAATCGGCAGAGCATGCATCAACGCAGCATGTAGCAGCTGTGATGCAAGGTTTGATATCATGGGATCATATGGCGCAATTCGCAATCGGCGCAGCATGCATCATGATGCAAGAGTTTGGAAAATTTTAAAATCTGCTGCATGCTGCAACAGTTCTGCCAACATACTGAGGCAAAAAATAAATTTCAAATCTTATTTATCTCATATTTCCTCCGGATCTATTTTTTTTAAAGAAAAACGACTAAATTAAAATTATGCACAATACAAAAACTCGATATTAAGGTGTTATGTTTGTAGATGATGGTGAATTATAAAAAAAAGTTAGCATTACAAAGTTTCCTACACTGCTTGCTGGCTGCGCCGATTGTGAATTGGCCGGCAAAATCTTTGCAGCATGCATCATGATGCATGCTGCACCGATTCTGAATTGGGCTTAACACTTGTGAGATGACTATCCATGACACAAATGCTGTAATGGTGTAAGCACAATATTCAACCAACATATCGATAGCGTTGCCACTTCAGGTTCTGCTGTGCGTTAAAACACTACGGCCGAAAATTCAGAAGACACACACGATTAAAGAATTGGCCGAACTTATAATCATTAAATTCAATGATATGAGTTCGAGTTTAGGCTGAACTACAATCGAAGTAAATAAGTTTACGAAATTAAACGAGACTGAGGTTTACTTACGAAAAATTGATATTTTTAGCCTAAATATATATCACATTCCATAAGAGTTATATATTTAATGTTTTCAATTTTAAAAAGTGGTAGAAGTGCAAAAATTGACAAATGGAAGTTGATGTAATTGAAAATTTGTGCCTTCTATTAATTCGCAGTGCCCTAATGACATTTTATGTGCTCAATTTTAAAAAGTGGTAGAAGTGAAAAAATTAACAAATGGAAGTTGATTTAATTGAAGATTTATGCTTTCTATTAATTCGCAGTACCATTTTTATTCCATTTTAATTTTTACATTGCACTTTTAATCATTTAGTAATAATTTAATTGTTTGGACACATCGCGTTCTTACGGAATGAGCGATGCTTAGCGCACTATACTTACGGAAAATTGGATATTTAAACTTAACGAAAGCTCTCCTCACACGAGTTAAAGTTAATTTGTGTACGCCTGTTAAATTAAAAGACGCGTTCGCTTTACGTAAGTAAATGTACTTACGTACACTTCTATTGTAGTTCAACCTTTTCTTCAAAGTCCACTGCTTGTTACATCTTTTTTTGACGATTCCCATTACCGTTACATCCGCGGAGCGCTCGCTCTCAAAATAATAAAAAACTGTATTTGAAATTGTATTGGCCAAGAGCGCCTATCCCAATTAGCACTTATGATCATAGAGGCAGGAAAAGTAGAAAGGATGGATATCTCGAAACACATCGATGACTTCGCGAGCGCTAAATCTCGAAAGAAGACCTTCTAAAAGCGCCGCACACTGTTTGCTATGTAGTAAGCTATGTTACTACTTAAAATTAACTTAATGATTTTCTACCATAGGCTCTATATTGTTTTCTGTATAAAATGTGACTTGAGATTGGATAAAAGCATGCAATATCAATTTTAATTCATTTATAATACAACCTACGCAGCTTTCAGGTGTCTACTGCCGACTAGCCGACTTCTCATCCAACGCTCGGCGACTCACGTTAGGTCTGTCTGTTTACACCGTCTGTTTACTTTTAACTAGTAAAAATCGAGTAAATTTATACGTTTCCCCTCTTGCACAGAGTTGCACATTTTTACTCATGATTAAGAAGATGTGTAACTTCGATATGCAATCAGCTGACTGTCAAAAGTATTAAATTTGACGTTAACACGCTTGTTGTGATATGAAGTGAAAATTGATTTGAATTGCGATTAGAACACAACTGTCGCTTGTACTATCACTGCTACTCGAATCTGCCAGAATGGCTATAAGCGACCTTTTAAGCACATTTTTTTCCATTTTTTAATTAAATTAGAGAAAGATGTTTTACTTAATCACAATTATTATTTTCAAACCTTGTTTTGCATAGAAAACTTATCTGTCAAATTTTTGACACACTGCAAGCTCAACAAAATTTACTCGAGAAGTGTCTGGTAACTTTTCTTGAGTTATCCCCTCTACCGCATAAGAGTTTTTACTTGATTTTTACGCAAAGATTTTTACTCAAAAGTAAACAGACAGACCTGTTGTCTTTCATAGGCGAAGGGGGACTTCAATTTTTTTTTTTTTTGCATTGGGGCCCGCAAAGGCTAGTTACCGCTACTGCTGAGCACTGCTTCTTTTGAAGGTCTTGAATTTCAAGTTTTATCTGTTAATGTTTATTTAATATTATTCGTCGGGGGACAAACGGGACGACTCCCCCCGTCGGTGCATCCCTGCCCCTATCCATCCTACACATTTGGAAATTGAGGAACAAAGCTAAAAATTTCTCAAAGACACTTTTTTCGGATAAATGATGACGATAAGTATATTATTGAGTTAAGGAAACATGACTGTGAACACTTTAATTTGTGATTGCTCTTCCATAAGATAAGCGACGTTGCAGAAGTTGAAAAGTATCTCCTAGGAATGGCTCTTGTACAATACATAAAAACCAGCTTCGTCGTCTTGCTTCCCATTCTTGCATTTCAAAGCTCTTACTTCAAAAAATCTTACAAAATGTACGCGACTTTGTACTGTACATAGTAGGTATAGTCCATCAGCAAAAATAATGTAGTAATGAAGCATAGAACAAAAAAAAAACTGTGCATCTATCAACAATTATAAAATATTCAGAGGAAAAGCGCTTGAAAGTTTTATAAAAACAAAAAAAAAAAAACATAAACACTAAACAAAATGCATTGTACACTATTTGTAAATCAATTTATAAATTAGTGAAACAAAATATTTCCTTTAGAGTGTTTTCGCAATCAATATCAACAGAAAAATGTAAGATATCGCAATTGAAATCCGAAACCTGTTTAATTTGTACCACTGCTTCCATGTCTAGTGCATTTGCCATTTTTCCAGTAAAACTACATATGTGTATCAAAAAAGCATAAACCCAATCAAAATAGCGCCACTGTTATTTACATACCTACATGTATATTGTACATGTGCATATGCCGGAGTTATTTTATTAAAAGTTTTTAGGATAAAAGAGGTTTAGCATAGTGAATTTATGAAATTGGCAATTTGTATACATAACAGGTGGTTGTAATACCTACGCGGTGTAGAAGAGTCACAGCTATTACGCTTTAACGTGAAAAAGGTAAAAGAATTTTGACTTCGTTCAGATTTTTTACTCCTGTTCAGCTCCTAGTGTTTGGTTCGAGTAATTATTTTAGAATATTTCCAAAGAAATGCTCTGAGCATAGAAAATAATCTCATAAAAATCGAATAATCTGATATCGAAATATTTGCGAGCATACAAGCAAAAGATAAACTTAACTGAAATGATTTAGTGAGATGAAGTAAAACTAAAGTGAGTGAAGTAAAGTAGAATTATAGTGAAGTCAAGAGAAGTACAATGATAATGAATTCAAATACCGTGCGAAAATCGCCTAGTTTTAGTAGAGAAACTTTCCTAAAATGACATACCTACCTACTTACTGGCATAAAATGACCAATGATCTTTTTTCCAATTTCGAAGCAAGTACAATCTTTTGGAGCATACTACTAAGTACAGATCTAACAAACAGTAAAGCTGAAAAAGAGTTTGGGCGATTTTTGTGAAAGTAACATTTCAAAGAGTGTAACAGTAGCAAGGGATATTTAAAAGTGAAAGTACACAATTTTGTTTTTAGAAAAACCCAAAGGTATTTGTGAAGAACGTGCTATATTGTAGTAAAAATTAATATAAGAACGCAACGCTATGTGTGGGCGTAATAGTTTTAGTTCTTTGTTCTTCATTAATCTTTATGTTTTATTGCAAAAAACGTCCAACTATAGATTTAAAGGTAAAATGACATATCGGGAAAGAACAAATTGTTCTGTCTATTGAAGCGAACTAGTTGTACTGTTTGCTTCATTTATAAATCTTCTAGGAAAATGTATGAGGCGGACACAAAAGAGCACAGCTATTATGTCATTTTACCCTAGTGCTCCGCAATACGGGTGTTTCTGACTAGAAGGTCAATAGAGCAGGAGGTGATAGTACTCACCTAGACGAACCAAAAATTGTAAGGCAGAGGGGGGGGGGGGGGGCATATCAACCGTTCAAGAGTTACAGGGTGATTAAGAAAAAAATCTAGTTTTTCGCAAAGCACCCTGTATCTTAAAAACGACGGGGCGTACAGGCCCAGTTATATGCAGAACTTCATAGCCTTTCCAACGACTGCTCAACCAGCCCCATACCCCTCTCTCTTCAAGAATTATGGTTGTCTAAACTAAATATTTCGGTTTTACTTACCTTTTTTTTTTTTAATTTAACCTCTATTATTTTTACAAAAAGGTCATTAACATAATTTTTGTTTTATAAAAACTGTAAACTGTAGACTCTCCTCTTTAAGTTTACCTATTACACCCTATGTGTTAACTATAGCCGTTAAACAGTTATTAACTTATAACCTATTCAGGTTACACCGAGATTAGACGATATTTTTTAAAATGACGTGCTAAAGGACGTAAACATCAACAAGAATAATCCATTTTCACGTGTAATACAAAAACACCAACCAAAATTACTCGCGATTTAATCCATCGTATTACACCGGTGTAATATTTTATCCGAGATTTTCCGGGGGTAAAATTTCTATTAGAGGATTACTCCGAATCGGTTACTGATGAGAAAAATTTGAATTTAATTGATAATAATGACAGCAGACAGCAAAGAATAGCACGTTTCCGTGGCAATGATATTTCGGTTAGATGCACTGATCTTAAATTCTTTCTTTATTTAAATCTTTTTTTTTTTAATATTATGTAAAAAAGAAAAGTGAAAATTAAATTAATTTTGTTCATTATATTGCTTACTCAACATTTCTTATTTTAAAACATAATACTCCTTTAGTTCGACATACCGAAAATATCCGAAAGTAATGCCACATAAACAAAAAACTCATTGTTTTACACAAGTTGGTATTTACGACCAAGGCAAGCAGGATTATTCTCGGATAGGAATAATCTTTTCACCGGAAATAGGATTAACCTCGTTGGTGTTTACAGCCCTAAGGGAACAAATTATTGTTGAGAATAGGTTTGAGAAGAGGTTTAGAGGTAATAACTCTTAAAGGGCTACAGATAGCACAAAGGGTGTAATGGGTCAAATTAAAGAGGAGAGTCTATAGTTCACAGTTTTATAAAAAAAAGTTATGTTAACGACTTTTTTGCAAAAATAATAGAGGTTAAATTAAAAAAAGGTAAGAAAATCCGAAATTTTTAGTTTAGACAACCATTGAGGGGAGAGGAGTATGGAGCTGGTTGAGCTGTCGTTGGAAAGGCTATGAAGTTCTGCATACAATGAGCTCTTAACTGTGACCCTACGCCCTGTCGTTTTTAAGATACAGGGTGCTTTGTGAAAAACTACAGACATACATACATACAATTTTTGGTTCGTCTAGGTGAGTACCTACTATCACCTCCTGCTCTATTGACCTCCTAGTGGGAGACACCCTGTATATGTTATATTCAATCAGAGATAAGTTTTAGTTTAACTATTAAGTGAAATGCTATTTGTTCGTGTAAATGTAAACCTAAGATTTGCGACACATGAGTCTAGTGAGGACTTCGACCCAAACGATAATGATTCCGATAAGTCCTGTCTTTAGTAGATGTCACACCAGGAGTGGCGTGGCGTATTCGTAGAATCGATCCTCATTATTTTTCCCTGCTTTTCTTCAATAGATTTTCTCCATCAGAACTAGAATACATTCGGAAATAATCCGCCCCTCCTGGGGCCGGATTCACTAACCCGGATAGTTTGGGAAATGAGAGTTCTTTTAACATTTAACTCTCCACTCGGAGTTCTGTAACTCGGGGAATTTGTATTAAAAATTATGGAAATTCTTGCAATACTTACAGAGAAATATGGATTGTTGTGTCTCAAGGTACCTGCTAAAAATTTTAAATGGCGCGAAAATTGTCAATTTGGTCGTCTTCCAGTACAGAAGAGATGTTATAAAAATTTGAAATCACATCTACATTTTGCCCGCTAATTAGATATGTAATTAATTTTTTAGTCCGATAAATGGTTTTGGAGATAACTGCAAAAGAAGTGAATCAGTCCTTCGTAAGATGACAAAATGATCGTGTTTTGGTACAAAAATGGACATGTTAATACAGATTCATAAATTTCAATCAATAATGTACTTTTGCTAATTAATTTTAAGTCAATCCTTTGAAACTTATATATAAATCAAATTATTTAATATTGGTAACACTAATTTTGTTCAAGAAAGAATTTTTTTTTTGGGATTTCTCCTGTATATAGCAAAAGCTAAAAATGTTCTAATTTGTTATTTCACCACACAATCCATTAATTTTTGGTGACAAGTTTCAAGTCTTGGTTTGACTCATCAACAGGTCCCAAATAGCGAAATTGGGTGGTTTGAAAAACAAATGAAAAAAAGAAAGAAGAAAGAAATGAAAAGTTTGAGAAAAATAGAAAAAAACACTAATGTAACACTAATGTATTATATTTCGTGGCATTCAGCGCATAGCTAACTGTAAACTCATTAAAAAGGAGAATTGTACTGTACTTAACGGCTGAATGTTTTTTTTGCAGTCGAGGTAGCTAGTTCGGTTCTCGTTGTAAGAAAAATTTGTATCGTGATAGGTTTCGTCAAATAAAAAGTGAATTAAATAATTGTGTGATTGTGTGACAATTCATTTCGTGCGTGTTCCATACCCAAACACCCTTTTGTTTAATTTTCGGCGCAAAAAACTCTTTGCGATTTAACAGGACATATATTCAATTCATCATTATAAAGAACTGGTAAGTCGTGCAAACTCACTTTTCATGAGAAAAATGTTCACAATAGAGTTCTAATGGATATATAGGAACTGGAGTGTATATGACCCAAGTGCAAAATATTTTGGCGGTAAAGGCATTTATGACGTTAAAACGATCAAAAACAAACTACACCACTCGATTATCCGCTCCTCCCTCTTTAATTTGATACCAAACATGACGTATTTTCAACAAAAAATTATTCACCTATATTTTTGTACTCTAGAGCCTAAATTCGTAACAAAAAAAACGCCAATACTCTACGACCCACCAACACAGAGTTAGCCGTCCTTCAATATTCTCACGATTTCCCTTACACTCCAAGTATGTTAGAGAATCACGAATGGAGACCTAGAGGTTTTAATCGGGGAAAACGAAAATTCTCAATTCCCAAACACTCCGTGTTACAGAATCCGACTGTAATGAACTTTATTGCAGATCTAAACCAGGTCTAAATCAGTTGGATACAGTGCAATCTATGCTCTAAATGGGAACATAATATACATATGTGCAGGATTAGAGGATAGCGCGAAGAAGTTCATTGGTGATGTGTGGAAATATATATTAAAAATGAAAGTACTATATGTCATTTTACCAACATCTCCTCGGATAAAATTACACATCTAAGGTTTTCATATAGTAGTTCAAAGTAAGACTTTAAAACTACCTTATTTCAAATCCATTGCTAATCATTTACATATCATTATTGGTTTCTGTTAAGAAAATTGTTTTTTTTTTTTTTGTTATATTTCTATTTCTTAGTTTACCATACCGTTTACCATTTTAGAACAACTTCCTCTTTATAGAAATAACGATAAAGAAGGAGGACGCGGTGTACCAATTACGGTTACCTACCAATACTTTTCCTCAATATATGCTAATTTGCTACTAACGGTTTACTGTTCTCTTGACAAAGCGCAGTAAGATTTGGTAATGTATGTTTTTTAATTGATTTTTCAATAGGAAAGCAGATACAAAAACGTTAGCTAGGAAGGACAACCATCTTGATTTATCTAAAAAGATGACCGTGATGTATACTGTGACCAGTAATAAGTCGGAATTCAAATTTGTTTTATCTCCGTATCAAAGGCTCGGCAAGTAAAAGATTGCTGTGCCTGTTGTTATTTTCTGCGAATATACCATTTATAGTAAGAGACCCAATCAATGATATGACAACGCCTATGATAGGCTCTGGTCGTACAGATGGAATGGCAGAGCCAAATCTATGTAGCAGATTAACTCCCTCATTCCGTACATATCTTTGGTGTCAAAAGATATTCTTTACCTACTATACATAGTATAAATATAAATAATACTTCCCTATAATTTCCCCCAACAAATATAAGTCTGATTCAAAGGCCTGCTACAGAACCTGGTTAGTGAAACAGAAATAGTTAAGTCATTCTGTTTATTCGATTGTAGTGTTAAAAAAAAAAAAGTGCGATAAAAGAGTTCAAAAATCATCGAACACGAGCCACACAAAATATTTTGCTTTAGTTTTGATAATGAAAATAATTAACATCATTTGGCGTTGTTGAAAGTAAAATTATTTATGTTCTGTAGTGTCTATAAATTAATTTGTCAACGTATTCGACACATAATTACAAATGTTGCACTGAATTCATTCAATACGGCCACCACCTTAATTCTGACATTCTTTTGTTATTTATTAAATAATGAAAATATAGAGAACTTTCAAAATGTTTTTGCTTCCTATAATTTTCCTTTCGATAACGCGTAGTAACAGAAGAGATAATGAATGAAGTTTATTTTTAGATCTAATAAAAATCCGTGTATA
This sequence comes from Dioctria rufipes, assembly GCA_963924295.1. Taxonomy (NCBI): domain Eukaryota; kingdom Metazoa; phylum Arthropoda; class Insecta; order Diptera; family Asilidae; genus Dioctria; species Dioctria rufipes. The sequence goes on along the minus strand of OZ002741.1, from coordinate 280,635,119 downwards.
TACTTATGTTTGGAGCTAGTTCTACAACTTAAGATTCACAATAAAACTGAGTCGCGAGTTTAACTTTAATTAAATTTTATGTGTCAGTATGTGGCTGAAAGCTTATACTTCACAAAATTTTAAGTAATTTATAAATCTCTAGACAATTTCAACCTAAATGAATGCATACGACATGTTTACGTATATACTGCCTACCACTTTGTTTTAATGATATAGTTTTATACATAATAACAAACAACAAAATCTCCGCCAATTAATATGAATCGAATCAAAATGTGACGACTTGCTCAATTTTTATATCAAATAGCGGAATTACATGTTTCCAAATTAGTTCAAAAGTTTCAAAATCTCTATGACATAAAGTAAAGGTCACTGACATAGAAAAATGCGGTGGCGAAATCACTTTTTGAATATTAATTATTATTTTTTCAGTACTCCATATATACATACATATGTGAACTTACCCTTCTATTCCTCCGAAGAACTTCATTGTGCTGGTGGTTTTCAAGAATCCTCAAGTTTTAGGAATCACTTGCAAGAAAGCCGCTTCGAAAATTATATCAATACGCGACACTTTCAACACCGAATCTTGCTTATAACTTTCATACCTGAAATGACGAAATCATAATTATAATTAATCGCCGCACTGGTTTACATCACGGAAGGTAATGGGATTTCGCTAGGAATGTTCAATTTTTGCTGAACAACATGCACGTTTTCTTTATGAATGTATGTATGCAACTATATGTGGACATTATGTAGGCATGCAAATATGACAATAAATGCACAGAAAGAAAAGCGATAAAGTAGTTTGCACTTGCGCGGGGAAGAAAACGAAGACTTACATGAAACGTTTGCTATTGATATACGGTGCCGGTTCTCTCGCGGTCGGGTAAAATAATTAAAAAAAAATGCTAACGGCAAACTCTGCACAATTTTATCTTACTTGCTCCGACCAGGTTTGCAGTCAGACTCGGAATGAAAATTAATGCGAACTTATGCCACACTAGACAGACTACAAAAAGTATGTGGAACTTGATCAGCCACTTTATTTCAATCTATATAAAATAATATGAAACATTGAACTGATGCTGGGCTGCTGCTGTTTGTTGCTGGAGGCTGGAGCTGGCTGAACCCAGAGACAGGAGAGTTTAGGAATTATCACAGGTTCGTCTCGCTCTTAAGTTATTAGCCGAAAAGTGATGGGAGTATTATAAAAGCTTCCCATTAAACATGACTGGAGCGTTATCAGTACCAGTATCATGAAGTATTTACGTTCAACTGATAATAGGATAACTTGTAAACACATAACAATTGCATATTTGCGAATATGATAAGGTAACCTATAAGTAAGCTTACATTTTCGTTCTGCTCAACAACAAAAGACAAAACTAGGTGCATACCTACTCACAAATTTACTAGAGTGTAACAGCAGCTGATAATATTATTGGAGCTTTTAGAAATGTTTAATGAAAGAAGTCTACCTTGTCAGGTAACAGTATTATTTGTAACAGTAACAGGTCTACCTTGGGAGGGGGGCGTGCTACTATTTGTTTTTTTATTATATAGCAATGAAGATGATATTATTGAGAAAAATTCACGATTTGTGGATATTAATGTCGTGATCTATGCAGCATGCTAAATAGATTCAATGTTTTTTTTTTTTAGCGATATTTGAAAAAAGGTTTGGTATTGGTATAAATTGAGATGACAACAAATTCAAGCCATTACCTACACAATACTATTTTATTATAACATGCTAACTCAATAGAAATGAAGTGGAAAATTATTTTATCTATGTTTAAATCTGTTTATTTTTTATTTATTGTGACTACCTTAACCTCAAACTAAAGATAACAAAAAGAATTTGACATAACTTGAAAAGTTTGAAATAATTTTATAGAAAGTGCCAAAATTTATATCAAATGGATATACCCCACTACATACACAGCAGCATACATATGTTGCTATTAATATGACCTCATAACGCTAAAGTTTATTTATTTCAGAAATCATAGTGTTTCGACTCAACTAATATTGAGCTGAAGCGATAGATTTTAATCGCCTGTCTCTTATTTCTTCTTTTGAATTACTTATTATTATTTTTTATTAGATTAGGTTAGCTTAGGTAAGATGGGTACCGCTAGAAGACTAGCCTGCATTACTTGACCTCCAGTGAATCCTTTGTGCCCTATGACCTTTAAGACCGCCTAAGATCCATCCTGCTGCTTCTCTTAGGAATCACAGGATACATCCGAACTCTTTTCTTTACAGGTCCCCAGGACTTGAAAAGAAGTACCTAGCTACCTAATAGCCTACCTTTTTTATTCATCACAGAAATTCGATTTCTTCCGAATCCTTACAGCTAATACAGAAATCGTTCGCCGCTATTCCCAGTCTTTTAGGCTGGTCTCCTATGATCCATAATAATCCCTACTAGATTCCTACTATTTGTTCTACTGTCATTAAGGAGGTCTGTTGTCCTTTTCCTGTCATATATAGGCCCCAATTGCCTCGCAACAAGGCAGGTTTCCCTGCTGATCCACCGGAGGCTTGGCTTTGGATAAGCGCCCCTGACGATGTCCTCTTTTAAAGCTCCTATTGGGATACTCACATAACCTATCATTGCGGAGATATTAATTTCAGAGCCCTTTTTGGTCAACTCATCTCGTTGTCTGAAATATCCTTGTGGCCAGGTACGCAGCATAGGGTCACCATGTACCGTGTAGTCAATTGCTAAAGGCTGGTCTTGCATAACTGCACAAATTCTGATTTTACCAGAACAACATCTAGGACTTTGATGGCTGCCAGACAGTCAGTGTATATGCAGATGTGCCGTGTGGACTCTATGTATGCACATAGATACTAATATTGCAGCCTGGTAAATCGCTGCGAGCTCTGACTGACTACATTTGTCCGGCAGTCTATAAGACTCGTACCACTAGTGTTCACTGGAGTAGGTAGACACTTATTTTATATTAACTGTATGGGTAACATATTTTCCTCGCAATTATAAAAAATTCATATAAACATCTCAATTTACTTCAGAGCTTTGTTTTATGTAAAAGTATTGGTCCTAATGCCTGAAAATACGAGCTTTTTTTATCTGATTCTGACCAAAGTTAAAATTTCATGTTAAGAAAATTAAATCATAGTTCAAGATGTAGACTGGTGCCAATACTTTTTTGAAAAGAAAAAATTAATAACAGGCAAGGACCAGACGGAAAATTTAGTTAAGGTTATAACTAAGAGAAAAAACAAAAATTAAACACGAGATAAAGTTAAATTACAAAGGGGGGGGGGGGGGGGGGGGGGGTGTTAAGGGATTGAAAGTGGTTTTTTGCGATTTTCGGTGAAATGTGTCCTCTTAGCGGAAAATGTTCTGGGCGAAAGTTATAGATAAAAAAAATATCTAAAAGTTTCATATAAGGCATTTTTCAACATAACCTCAAATTTTTCAAGAAAATGGCGGAAGACCGATTTTTCTCTTTTTTAATTTTTTTCTCTCGTAAAAAGAATTCAAATTACATGAAATTTTGTGAAAGTATACATTTTTTTTGCATTGAATAAGCACAATTTTTTTGGAATGTGGGCAACATGTAGTTTCCGATATATTTACAATTTTCGAAAAAAAAAACCGAACTCTTCCAGAAAAATTTTACTGATGTTTTTTTGATTTAAATATTCTATCTGGGCTCATTTTAACCGTTGAAATGTCTACTTTAAAATTGTTTATATATGTGGATGGTTTATTTTTGAAGAATTAAAATTGAGAAAAACCAAAAAAATTACTTTTCGGATCACGAATTTTTCATTTTTTTTTATTATTTACGTAAATAATGGATTAAATTTCATTAACAGAATTTACTTTAATTTAATATTACTAAAGTTGAATCAATTTAATTGAAAACAGAGGCCAAAATCATTCTGAAACCGAACCGCAGTGAAAGTCGTAAGCTAGATTTAAGACCCGCTGGACCAGTGTGCAATTTTATTAACGTATATTTTACTATTTTCTCACTAAATAAATAGTATAACGATGAGTAATCTGTTTTAGGTATATTTGAATAAATTTTAGCTTTCACAATCCGTTTTGGCACCAGCCTAATGGGGCCAACTGATTCTGAAATAAAATCGTAACAGAGACATTTGAAACAGATAGAAAAGGAAATTCGAAACAGTCTGAGATTCTAGCACGATCTAGTAAATTGAAATTTAAATCATCGCCGATAATAAAGTTTAAATGAAGAATATGTATTTTATATTTATACACACACCAAAATAAATTTATGTAATTCATGCAAGCCTCCCTTCCAACGCGATTTTAAACTTTACAGCAGAAGGCAGTACGGTTGAAGTCTTATCAGCTTGCATGCAAGTTCATTTAAAAAATTACATTGAGACGTAAAGTCTTGCGTATATTGGAAAATTATAGTAATAAAGGAAGTATCAGAATGATACAAAACTCAAGAAAAAAGGAATGGGAAGGTGTTGGTAAAAGATGTAATGCAAATGATCCCAGAAAATTTCATTTTCCCGGTTAAAAATTTATGAATTTCTCTCAAGCATTTCTTTTTCGCCATTTTGAAAACTGCATAAATTTCAAATTACTATCTCCAAGCTGCCATGATTTTTCATCATGCAAATTCGCTGAAAGTTGCAGTTGGATTACACGTCCAAGAAGTATGGCAGTGAAAGTTGCATGCAAGCTGTACTTGCAGGTGTAACCCCCGGGTAAGACTTCACTTATAGTTAATAATAAAAGTAAAAATAAGTTACTTTCATTATGTTTAATATAAAAACAAACTTGTCTTTCAAACTGTTTTGTCCGATTGAAGAAATATAAATATCAAATAGTAATTGGGTGCCTCCGTCGTTGATCTTCTATGGTAGGCGAATAGAGATAACCATACCACAGATAAGTAATAATTAGCTGTCTGTGACCATATTGATCAGATATCTCTGATCGATGGTTCGAGAAGTTCAAGTTTTTTTTTTTGCATTTGACTAATTCATTATGTTCAGTGAATTTTAGTCTAAATTTCAATAAAAAATTTCATCTTGAAATATAAAATAGTAATTATAAATCCAAAGCTTCAGTAGGTACTTGGTCCCAGCATCGTATGGGAATGTTTTCAACTAATTTGCTCAAACATTCTTTAATTTTTAGTTTAAGGTAAGCTCTCAACAGTTTCTCCAAATAGAGAGTTTTGTCATGAAATAAATTCATAGCGAATGTAGTCAATGTGAAATTGACTGAGTTTACTGCCAAGTCCGCAACTCGAGAATTGAGTGGAAAAAGCTCTTGCAATCGAAAAATCTTTTAAAAAACCAAACGCCCGCTTTTGCAGAGAAATTTCTTTTTTTAAAAGATTTTTCGATTGCAGGAGTTGTTTTTTTTTTTTTTTCATTCAGTTTTCCGAAGTTGAGTCTTCAGAATGTTTTTACATAATGGCTTTAATTCTAAGCAATCATACAATTCCAGACTATTAGCTAACCTCCACCATGTTTTACAGTTTGTTTTTAATGTGCTTTTCTTTCTTACAATACCTCTCTGACTAGCAGCAAAGCTAATTACGTGAATTGTCACATGCGAAATTCGCAAGTCTCGCAGCTGACAGTTCGAAATTTTCGAAATTATTTGTTTTATTAAGCTTGGTGAATAGCTACAATTTAATTGCGGTTCCTCAATAATAATTAAATTAAAATTCAATTTATATTAAATAGCTTGGTTAATACTGCCCTATAACTTATTTTTCTTTGAGAGAGTTCGAATTGCTCTTCTTTTCAATACACTCCAGACTTTCTTATTTAAAGGCACGTCGACCAGTCCATTCACTGACCTTTCTTTTTGTTTCCATAATCGCATTCGAAGCTTCACCTTAGAATATGGGGAGAACTATATATTCTCTGTATTATTCTCTATATTCTAAGAGCTTCACCAGTTACAACATGTCCACAAAGAGACTTAACATCTTGCACTGTCTATAACCTTGGTCAACCACTTGACGACACCGAACATCCAACAAACTTTTGTTAAGTTTTTAAACAGACGACTAATTTCACATTTAAGGCACTTCAAAAATAAGAACCGAAAAACTCAATTTATTCCACTTTTAAACAAGATCTTTGCTCCAATGATTAATAAAATCCAGGGAAATAGGATAAACTAATAATATTACTGAGAAAATAGTGTATTTATCCCAGAATTTTAAGAAAAATACAACCTTTGTGTTTTTATATAAATCTGAAATAAATATACTATTTTATTAGAAAATTATTAGTTTATCCTATTTCCGATGATTTCATTAATCACTGGAGCAAAAATTTTGTTTTAAATTGAAATAAATTGAGTTTTTCGGTTTACATTTTTTCGGTTCTTTTTTTTTTTATGTGAAAGTGCCTTTGGCTTCACTTTCACGTGACGACAATCCATTTTCTAATAGTAATTTCATTATTTTTTCACATTTGTCATAAACGATCTAATTTTAATTAAATTTATTTATGCCTGCTGTAACCTCTCCTGAAATACTCAATAAATTTTACACTTCACTAACTAATTTGAAACCACTGTATATGCCTTTTTCGGCATTCAATATCTTAGGAGGACAATAAACCGAAGATAACAGACATATCCGTGAACTATTGTCAGCCTTCACAAAAAAAGACCCGATGCTAGACAAATAAGGAGAAATAAACCGTTTTCAAACATTCCTTTACATAAATAACCACACCTGTAGCGTGTCAGTACGAAGAAGCAATATAATACCATGGAAGAAAGGATATAAAAATTCAACTAAGAATGGGCATACCAGCAGAGCAAATACCAGGAATCCAGTAGGGGTCATGACGGGTCACTGGGCCATAGGGGACCATGCTAGAAGACTGGGAATAGCGGCGAACGATTTCTGCAGGAGTTGTAGGGACTCGGAGGAAATTGAATCCGTCAAACATGTGCTTTGCGAATGCCCCGCTCTGATGAATAAAAGAGGTAGGCTACTAGGCAGCTACTTCTTTTCAAGTCTGGGGGAGCTTCAAAGTATAAAGTTCAGATACATCCTGAGTTTTCTGAGAGAAGCAGGATGGATCTAGGTTAAAGGTCTTAGATATATCCTGAGTTTCCCAAGGAAAGCAGGATAAATCCAAGGCTTGAAGGGTTATCCCATGAGGTCTAGGGGCACAATGGACCCGTTGGAGGTCTAAGTGAGGCTGGCTGGTTGTCTAGCGGCACCCCTCTTACCTAACCTAACCTAACCTAACCTATGGGCATACCATATCATTGAGATCCTGCGAACTTCTCAAAAACTTCATCAAACTTTGGTTACTCTCTTCTGAATATAGGTACTATCACTTATAATCATCATTACTGCGGAATTGAATGGCTCCAGAGAATATATTGGCCGTCGATATAATAATTGAAATATGCAACCACTTACCGAAGTTAAGTGTTGTTAGCTAAGTCGTAGTAAGATGTAATAAGTAAATGCATTACTTGGGATTGTAATGTGATATATAATGCAAATGGTAAAACTGAAAATTTTCCGCAGACGTCAGAATATGTCAACTTGCAGAAGTGCTATGTTGTAAGGAAATGAATAATAAGCATTGGTCAGAGCAAGTTAACATTCACTGCTCTATGCAACGCTTTTTCAAATAGCGTAATAAAGTTTCAAATCCATTTCAGATTAATAATATGAAGATAACCAAAATTAAAAGAGTGCTTTTAAAATTTTAATTCCATTTCCTTCTTTTGTATAACTTAGTTGAGAGTTCCGTGACGTCATACATAATACTAGAATATCCAATTTTACTTTAAACGGTCATAGGGCCTAACCTATAGCAGGTAATTATTAGAATTTTATTTTTCCGGGTAAAATGATAGTTTAGGCTGTAATATCTGCTTAAATCTAGATTGCATAGCACTTTCTCTAATGTAAGCTTTCTTTATTAAGAAATTTCAATCAAGACATATTTGAAAAAAATGCTCCAATTAATGCAATATGTTTTTCAACGTTTTCAGAATTTTTTTTTTTATTATTAAATATACTATAATATAAGCAACTTGTTTGATATCCAGTCACTGAAGATATATAAGGGGGCTTTTGGTACAAAAGGTCAAGGAGAATTGAAATTTGGTAGATTTGTATACATACATAGTTCGATGTCGTAATTAATATTCCGAGCTTGCCAAAAACCAGTTTTTAGAGTATATCTTCTCTCCGGCTCCACCTATTGTATACAAGCTATTAGAAAAATTATAGACCATAAAATGTCCTGTAACTTTTGTATGAAACATTTTTTAATCAAATGAATCCATAGTTCAAGGGTTACAGTTTTCACATGGCAATAATTTTGCGAATTGTAGAATTTGCTAAGCTTAACTATGGTGTAACTTGTGAACTATTTATCTGATTGAAAAATGTCTCATACAAAAGTTGCTGGAAATTGCATGCTCTATAATTTTTCTAATAGATATTTTTAAACCTAGGAGGCGCTGGACATAATATAATCTCGAAAAGCTGGTTTTCGGTACCATTTTTCCAATGCGGCGGTCGCACAAGGACGCGAAAACTCGGAATATTAATTAGGTCATCGAATTTGTACAAATCTACCAAATTTCAAATCTCCTTGATCTTTTGTATGTCAAAACCTACCCAATGCCTGGACTAATTAACATACATAAATGCATAAAATATTGAATAGGTTTTCTGAGCAAGATTCCCCTTTTGACCGCTGAAAAATGGTATTAAATTTTATGCTTATTAGTATTCCTTCGGAAGCACTGAATTGGCCTATTCAGAAAACTACGGAAAATAAGGTATATCCTCTGAATACTCTTTCAAATCAGATAAAGCCATTTCAGTGCAGATAAGACATGTAACGATTTCCACTTAAGACACCACAAGATTTAAGATACATATATTTTTGTATATGCTAGAAATCTCTATATGAAATATTACTAAAATCGCTAAGTCTGCACTACGGAAAATAATTCTAAACTTTTAACATAATTCTAATTGTATTGTTAATATAACTGGGGTATATGATTTCTTTTTCTTTGTAAACAAAAAAAGGTTTTTTTTCTTTTTGCCAACGTTTCCCGTTGTATTTCATCGCTTTAAAAATATATACAATAGAATTCAATAGAATAGACAACGTAAAAACCTTAAAATAATATATCTCAAGAAATACTTCCCAAGCCATGAAACAGAGATCCATATGTGTGCGTGGTGTCCTATTCTCTAAAATGTTTTATATTGATTCTTATGGAAAAGTGACTAGACATTGATTTTATATATGCCATAAAGTATAAACTACTATCCATACAGGAAAATGGTCTTCCAGTAAGCTCGGCTCCTTACCTTCCTAAAGGCTACACTTACATATGCATAATATCAAAATAGTTTTGATTAATATTTTAATAATTAATTTATGTTCAATAGCTCTGTATGTGCGGCCGTAGTACGAATCTGTAGGCAGATTGATTCGAATTCATCAGACCCGGAACATTCCCAATTGCAATTACTACTCAATTGAGAGGTTTTGTTTAGGGAAACGTAGTAATTTGGTTAAGATAATTTTTTTTAAATAATTTTATTAGGTAAGCTTAAAACTATCAGAAGACAATATTTTTGTATTAATAGTGGCTTAGGACGCATGAGCTATTTGAATCAAACTTTTGTCAGTTTTACATAAGAACACTGCAAATATTTTAGAATGTTAGGACTAAATTAGGGCTCCCATGTAGTAGTGAGGGAGTCTCTTTCATGGCTTGGGAAGTATTTCTCGAGGATTTTGGTCGTAGCCATCAACTATATGAGCACATTAACCGAGTCATAACATTCCATACCAAAACTCACGTTGTTAAGCAAGTACTTTTCTGGTTTCTTGGCTGAAAATTAATGGAAGCATCAAACATATTAAAAATAAGTGTTCCAAGATTATGTTTTTCATCGGTTGATAAGCAACTTTTAAAAGTCCAGCAATCTTAAGATTGGTCGAAGACATTTTATATTGCAGCCCTCGTCAAAAAACCATCAAACCACAGATAAGTAAGCAGCCAGATGTCTACATATAACCTAATGCATTCGATTATACCATCATTGCACTCAACGATTTATTGCAGGTAAAGCAAACTGATACAGGCTTGCAGACATTAACGGGTCTTAAAAATGGGTACCACCTAATCATCTGGGTGTTCACATAGTTAATGTGATAGGATATGAAAAAAGAAATGGTTTTATTTCGCAACGTAAAGCTGCCTCGTGAAGAGACGGGCACAAATCCCTTATCTCTTTTCGAGTAATAATTGTAAAAAAACAGTTTTTTTTTTTTTTTTAATTGAAAAGTTGCCTTTACAAGTGTACTCATTCCAGGATTTTATCAACAAAATGACATTTGACTCTAGACCTTGTGATAAGAAATCGAACCACTCTTCCTATCTATGCACTCGCAATTCGGAAAATTCTGAAGATTCTCTTGACATTAAAAGAATGATGATGGCATATGTATGTATATGAACGAATTTTAATTAGTAAAATTTACTGCTTCGTGTTTTGGGAAAGATTATGCCGTAAATGACTTTGAGAAAGTTTGATTGATCTTGACGGAAATTAAATAAGAATGTGGGGCGGGTATAAGAAAAGATTCGAGTAGAGCTGAGAATTTTATTCCGAGTAGGTATAGCTATTTCACAGTACTCAGTTACACACAAAAACTATGACTAAAATGAGCAAATTAGATGTTTTGTGTAGGAATTTTAAATTCAGTAATTCTTTTGTGGATAAAATGGTACTATCACCTCCTTGTGGACTTAGAAAACATCATATGATAAAGTTGAAGATTCACAGATTATAACAAGCGACTTTAATGTCAGAATAAGAGAGCTTCTGACATTAAGTCTCTGCATGATCTGATTAGTGAAAACTGTTTGCACGTTCCTGGAAACTTTCGTTCAAAGTACGTACTTTGATCGTAGAGGCATTTGTAAGTAAATATGGAAAATTTCATGCCCTTCATATGTAAATAGCATTCACCAGGCAAAATGTCATAATTGGTTTAAAGCAATTTTGGCAATAAAATTCGAAGGACGATTAACTAAAAAAATTATATCTCTGAAACTTTAGTCATGCAAGAACAATGACAGAAATTAAAGGATTTTTTGATAGCTATAGCCGAAGAAATATGCTAATTGCAAATTTCTTTGCTTTCCCACCAACACTTTTTCCGCGAGGAGATTTACACTGAAACGTACTTACTTCGGTTTCAGTGTTTTGGCCGGGTGTTGCTATTGAAATTTAAGACAGCACAGTTTATTCATCTTTTAGTCAATTTAGTAACGAAAAGACAAATTCGCTTGTAACAGATGTGCCCAAGTGATGAGCCAAATAAGGAAAATGGTGCTGATTACTTTTGGGAAGGGTAGGCCATACCCCGATAACCTTTATACCATAGTTTATTACAGAAATAGAAGCGACAAAAATAAACTTCTTCTACTGCTCTTATAATTCAAGTTGTGCCATTTTTGAGGTAAGAATGATCACTAAAAGCCTACAGCTACAAGTTAGTTAAATGTATTGAAAATTCAAATAGAAATAGAAAGGCATTTTTTAAGAAATCTCTGCTCACGCTACGTTACAACTTTAGGTATCTCGAGTAGAAATTGGATAATTGCATTATGTCGATTAAGTACAAAAATACTGTTTAGAAAACTACCAAAGATGCAACGAACAGTCGTTATGCAGTAGGAACAATCTAAGCAATAAATGTAATAACAAAATGGTTAAACATTAGAGCACTTAAAGTATATATGTAAAGTAAAATCAGATTAACGAAAGTCAAATAAAATAGCATAAAGTAGTTTAAAGTAATTACAGAAAGTATGATAGCTTTACGTACAGTAGCAGTTTTTTAAATAAATATTATCGAATGAAGCGTTAACATAATGGTTACGGTTATAAAGAATTGATTACGTTATATACAGAGCTATCCTCCTTTCCACCACTTTCTCAATCTTTCTAGTCTGACTATTCTTTTTTTTTTCAATGAACTAATTGAGCATCTTCACAGCAGCCAAGGGCTGGTATTAGTGAAGAGCACTTCTCCTACTTTCCCTTTTTTTTTTTCTTTTTAGTCACTAGTTATCTTTGTTACACAGTAATTAACTCACATCATACTATTGAAACATTTTCATGAGCATAATTCTTTACTAATTTCTTGAACTTGTGCTGTTACTCTGTATTTCTTACTCTTTCTGGTAATCCATTGTATATGGGTACAGCCATATGTTTTAAAACTCTTTAGTTTTCTGTCTGTTCTATCGTAAGGTAAACGTATATGTTGACGTAATCGTGTGCCATAGTTATATGTTTCACCATGATCTATTAAATTTATATTCGACTTTATCATCTGATTCCTTATTTTGTATATCATTTTAGCTTTTTCCACGTAGATTAAATTGTTTAAACTTAAGAAATTTTTCGATTCATACAGCACATATGTTGGTGTGAGTCTATGTAAATTTAATAAGGACTTTATTGCTTTCTTTAATACTCTACGTATGCATTTTGGTACGCTATTGCTACATTGTGACCAGTTAATTATATTTTAAGTTATCATTGGTAGTAGCAGTATGAATGCATTGTAGATTAGGGTTCTCATCTGGTGATTAAAGAAGTCTCTTCACCTCATGATTCCTGTAAGTAGTGCCACATATTTCCTCACATATGTAAAGTGTTCTTTTTTCAGTTTATCATCCATTATATTTTATTGAATCAACTCCTTCCACTTGCAGCCCTATGTCCAACTTTTGTTTTCTTCTCTGTTGAAAAACCATGTAGCTTGTTTTCAATGTATTTATTGTAAGTTTATTTCCATCTTGTGTATCGTATTAAGTTCTCATTTATTTCCCTCCGCATATGTAATATTCTGCAACCAGCCCAGCTACCATTAAATTTTGGATGTACTGAGAGTAGACCTAGAATTGATCCCTGATCCCCTAACGTCGTTTACTTTTATTTCATCTAATCCTGGTGCTGTCTCCTTTCTCAACTGAGATAATACTACAATACCCCTTTTACATTAGCATTGATCACCAGCCTTATAAATCCCTACAGTTTAGGCTTGTTACATTTCTAGTTGACTCAAAAGGATGACTGCACTTTTCCTCCAATTTTTTTACTAGTGAGAGGCCAACATTCACAGTGTTTGTTCATGTGTTGAAAATTTGTTGTTCGTCTCTAAATTTATTATCTTCAACTTTTAGTTCAATACTGACTCTTCTTTCTTCCAAATTACTGTTTTTTTTTTATTGTGCCGTTGATTGTTTTCAACATCTTTTTTATGTCGCTTCCAGCTTTTTGCATTTTGTGTTCCACATAACTCTTTTTTGCTCTTGTTATATTCCAGCTGATATCATTCTTCAACTTATAGTTTTGTATTAGGTGTGAATTACTTAAATCCCCTTTTATTTTCTTATATAATTTTTCGTGTGTGCTTATTATCTCTAACGTGATCCAGTTATTGCCTCGAATTGTGAGTTTGGTCTTAAGTTGATGCCTGTTTCGCTTCTTGAATTATGTCGATAATCTTATCGAAGTTTAGACTAGCGCAATCAGCAACAGCACATCTTACCTTTGTTCTTAATACTTCGGTATTTATTCTTACTACCGCTAATTGGAAATTTTTGCTCTCCTCACTAAAGCCTTTCTAAACCTAGTTATCATGATGTGATGGACCAATCGAGGCACGTCGAGGCCAGTCTTTGAGCTCCAATCCAAAGTCGTATCTTTCCACATTAAAAGTAGTTAAGAATAAAGTAAGCTTAATAACAGAACTATTAGCATAATTACTTGACTATACTGTTAATAGCTACTTGATACCTAATACTAGAGTTGGAGAAACGACCTTTTTTATAATAGATTATTATTGATTATGGAATAAGGCATAAACAAAGTGGAGATTACAGCTATAATGCATTGAGTAAGCTAAGAGTAAAGTGAATATAAATAGTTCAGTTATGGTTAGTAATTGCAATTATCCAAAATCGTTGCAATATATAAAGCCTTCATATCAACGCATGCAAATTGATACTTTCCTACTTTAATGTACTTTCAAACATTTGTAAGAAAATATTACATTTGTTTCCCCTAGAAATCACTAGTTTGTCTCTGATTTAGCCTAGTAGAAGAACTCTTAAAATGTCAAAATGCAAAAATGGCGTAAAAACAAAGTTTTCTGTGATGAGTTGGTGATGTTTTCTTAAAATTATTATATTAAAACTAATCTAAACTAACATGAATATGGAAAGGCATACTTTACCATCGCTCCGGCAAGATATAACAAGCAACAATTTACAAGTGAAAGCAATTATCCAAGTAAGCAGGCTCCAATTATTTTACAGATTTGACAGATACCAAACAAATTGTCAACTAACTCCTCTCTAATCGTCGGCAACATAACCACATTCCACAAATACAAAAGCTAATATTTGCTCAAAATTTCGTATTGCCTCACAAGCAATTTGTTTTTAATTTTACAGGACATTTTATCATTCCGTGGATCCTTGGCGGACCTTGAAACTCTGAATGAAGCTGGAAGAGCTAAGCTATCAGCATTACGAAAGGGTATTGAAAAATTAGATGACTGGGCAAGAGATGATAGCGACCCAGAGCTATCAAAGGAAGTGGATTCCCACAGAGATCAATTCTCTAGGACTTTGCAGGCATTTAGAAAGGCTAACATTGCAACAATGTTAGAAATAGAAAAGGAAAATAGAGATGAACTTCTAACTATGACTGGAGAAAGTGAACTGCGACACCGAGGAGGTAATCGGCATAATCGTACAAGTTTGGTGGGTCAACAGGACAATGTTACTGAAAAAATGCTGTCCATATCTCGACACTTATCTGAGACAACTCAGAAAAGTGCAGCTACATTAGAAACACTTGTATCTTCCTCGCAAAGTGTAGAAGGAACTAGGGACGAACTACAAAATACTGCTGGAACTATATCACAGTCTGGTAAACTACTTAAAAAGTATGGACGACGTGAATGCACAGACAAGATCTTACTCTTCTTCGCTTTTATATTCTTTTTGGCTTGTGTATTCTATATCGTTCAAAAGAGATTGTTTTAATGCTAGCATTTCGCATTTCCACGTTAAGGTGCACTACATTCTATTCCTCTTAGCAAGGTAAACTATATTACCTACTTGTGTAAATATGTTTTGTTTCCGATTTTATTAAGAATATTGTTGAAAGCCATTTGTGTTTTAATATTTATTAACAAGTTACGCTTCATTGGATACATTGATTGCTAAATAAATTTACAAGTTTTCGATTACTTCATTTCATATTTAGCTGCCTAACAAAATTATCATTTAGATAGAAGCGTCGATCGGTATACAATATCGGATGGGACGAAAGACAAAAAGTAATTGGAAGTTGAAGATTGAGTTAGACTGGTGAGAATCAGTAAATAAAGAACTAACTCAGACAGAAGATAGAAAAACAACAGCTAATAAGAATCTGAAATGCATATAACCATAGATGGCACAAGAGCTAGATGTCGCATGCCATACTAAAGCAGAGTATACACATTGTGAAATGAGTAGTGGATTCTGAAATGGACCATAATATGTTTGAGATTGTGACGAATTCAAATGATTTTATAATAGTAGTTCTGTATACATTTGATCGACTTCCCCAACACTTCAGATACGAAAAAATATGTATCACTCGTCGTATACATCATTTCAAATGTTGTGGTCCATTCCAGAATGGACCACCCAGCCATATAAAATTTGTATACTTTTTTGGTACTGCATGCGACATCTAGCTCTTGTGTCATCTATGATATAACTTACATTTTACTGTGTAAAGAAAGAAGAGAAAAAGGTGTACAATAAAAATACGGAGGAGAACACATTGAAACTGCATTCTAGTTTAACATTAAAAAAAAAAGCGAAGTGCTTGGGGTTAGACTACACTACGAAGAGATCGGGCGTTTTCTTGGACAGTATATACAAGGAAATCTGTATAAAAACAATCACTTTTTCCATCCTTATTCATGCTCTCATCCAGAGACCATCGTATAGCAACTTATCTACAGGAGACATATTCTGCTGAGGATGTCTTAATCTCTATAGAATAAGACTAATTTCTTGGGAAGCGTCCTGACATTAATATTTAGCGAATGGTTTCATATGAATGTGACATCCAGATGCAGGTTTTAAGTGTAAGTTGAAGTTTTCTTAGTGCGGAGCTTTGCATAGGATACATACTATGTCTGTATTAAGAAATGAGGAGGTAATGGGAGATTGTATACAGAAACTGAAGCACGTAATACAAACTTACATACTAGGTTTACGTCAGGGTGACGTCTATTGTTGATCCGAGATTGTCATATGTTTAGCTGAGATTAGGATAACCTGATTATACAAGAGAAGATCAGGCAATGAGTTAAGTTGAGATGTATGTGTGCTAACGCGGTTTTGGTTCCATCAGGATATCGTCACTAGAGTCTTGTTAAAGGAGGTAAATAAACCAGGTCAATCGACGTTAGGTGAACCATAATAGCTGCGTTTTTTTTATCTCTGTAATCTGATCCGGATCAAAGGAGATTATCGATTGACGTTGGTGTCAAAAACGATTATAAATTTACATGGTTTTCTAAATTCATACAAAATCATCACATTGCCATGCTTTTGTTAGTTAAAAACTTCAAAATTTGAACCAAATTTTATTCAGGTTCTATTTTGACGTTTTGTGAAGATTGAAATCATGGCAATTTGATAATTTGCCTCATATGTAAAATCATAGCTACCTACAGACATTTTTTAGAACCAAATCAACTTGAAATTTCCAATGAACCGGATCAATATAAAAAAAACGCAGCTAATGTAAAAATGCTAATTGGAATTATATGGCAAATTTAAGATTTATTTAGATTCGTATCAAAGACCCTGTTTAAACGGGTAAATATGCTGCCTCTGTCTCACGAAAACTTGTAGGTAAGATGATGGTTGGCATCACCTTGCCTACGTGCGGTAGAGGCAGCATACTGACTTGTTTAAACTGGGTAATAGGGAATTGTTTTACAAATTTTATTCATATTATTTAAAGAATATTCTACTAGATGGCACCTGAAACAATGGAAATAAAATATTCTAAACACACTGACAGTTGGAAATTTGCGTAGAAAAAAAAGGTAATTCGAAATTTCAATAAATTGTATACAAAAGGAAGATTTTTTTCATGATTCCAATTGGTATTGTAATTTCTAGGGAAAAAATATTTCTGATGTCAATGAAACTTAGAAATGAAAATATCATTGAAGTAATTCTGGAGGGCAATTTATCGTCTACTGAGGACCTTGCGCTAGATTACAAAAACTGTGCCTACAGTAGCAACATCTTGACGATGGAAGTTGAATTTCCCAATAATCCTGAACGAAATAATTTTAAGTGTGAAAGTAAAGAATAAATGAATTCACACGTAGCTCTTGAAGCAGCACATATTTTGATTTATGTAATCATGAAGTGCATCTTTCGACACCTCCAAGTGCACTTTATACTGACCTGTCATAGTGATAAAGAAAACATTTCACTAGCAACAATCCAAAGGAACTTAGATCCCAGATGTCACCTAACTGGCAAAAGAAAGATATGGAAAACATAAATGTTAAATGCGAAATTGAGTTTTCCTATCCACCATTAGTTGAAACACATTTTCAATACTTTGGTAGATTCATTGACGACAAAATAACTCAAAATTGAGTACAGGTAACCCTCCTATAACACGGTAGATATGTTCCTACAAAGTGCCGTGTTGTGCGAAATTGTGGTATATGAGACTAGAAGCCAGTACAATACGGAGGAGTAATATTCCAAAAGCTATTCAAAAGATTTTTTTGTCGAATTCTGTATAAGAAACGTTATTTTTAAATTCCATATAAGTTACTTCTTTTTATTAGGAAACAAAACAAAAATATACATATCATTTAATTTTATTTAATGTAAACTTCATTTAATAATTTTCTTCGTCATCGCTGCTCAGTACAATTAAACGAGAACGTTTGGTTGAACAATATTATCTTCAGTTCCTTCTAGATTTTGTAGATCTAATGACCTTTTGAAAAAATCTGTAAACTTGTTTTGTTTGCCTTTCCTTATAAGGTCGTTGCAAATACGGTGATATGCAATTTTGCAGCTGCCTTTTGAATTTTAAGCTTCTTTCAGAAGAAGGTTCTGCACTCAAGAAAAATAATTCTGGTTTTTTTTGCTAAACTTAGGCCTTCCTGTAATTTTTTTAGTATGAAATTATTAATTTCACAATCTGCATCAGAATTATTGTCCTCAGAATCGATTGGATTTACTTCGGATACTATTTCTACAAAATCTGCTTCGCCAATTTCTTCTTCGATAAAAATCTTGAACGTCTTCAGTTGCCATATCCACAAATCCTTCACCCTCCGATCGATCTAGCCAGTTCTAATATGCCGCCAATTTCATTTTCTGTCGATTCGACCACATTTTCTATTCCAACTGCCGCTGGCCATACATTTTTCCAGCATCTGTTTATTATTGATATTTTCAATTCTTTCCGCGATAAAGATATTATTTCGATACAGTGCTTAATAGAAAATTGCTTCCAAGCTTCCCTTACATCAACAGATTCTGAATCTGTTTTGTCTAAAATCCAATGCAGTAGTATTAGGTGGTAGAAACTCTACTTGGACGTTTGGATAATGTAAATCTTGTGGATGACCTGGCGCATTATCAATTAATAATAGTGCCTTGAAATCTAAATTTTTCTGTTTTAAATATTTTTCAACCACTGGCACAAAAATATTTAGAAACCAATCTCTAAATGAATCGCGAATTATCCAAGCTTTTTAATTTGCTTTCCAATATAACGGTAATGTATTTTTATTTACGCCTTTAAGGGCACGGGGATTCAAAGATCTATAAATGAGTATGGGTTTTGTTATAAAATCTCCCGATGCATTGCTGCATAAATGTAATGTAACACTATCTTTTCATACTTTCACTTCTTGATATAAAGGTTTTATTGGGTATTTTTTCCAGCAAAGTCCACTTTCATCGGCATTAAACACTTGATCTGGTGTGTATCCTTACTCTTGGATAATTTTTTGTAATTTATCTGGATATAACTTGGCAGCTTCATGATTAGCAGATGCAGTTTCACCTTGTATTTTTATGCTATGAATTGAATAACGTTTTTTGAATTTCTCAAACCAACCCTTACTTGCAACAAAATCTTGATTGACAGAATATTCTCCACTTTCTTTAAGGTGTTTATGAATTTTCAAAGCTTTTTGTTTAATCATATTACCGTTCAATGGAATCTTTTTTTTTTGCTACTATCATCAATCCAAATGCTGAGTGCTTTTTCCATTTTCGAAGAGCCTGCAGCAACAACACTTCTAATTTCTTTTCACTTTTCTTAATAGTGCGGACTGTTGCCTCATTTAAATTTAGTGTTTTTGCAACATGTGAAGCTTTTTCCGCTTTTGAAAGGCCATCCAAAATTTGAATTTTAACTTCTAAAGATATGAACTTCCTTTTAAACATTGTTTTTTTTGTAATTTTTATTAGACATCGTTTGGGACTGAAATTTAATTTTGCAAATGTTAGGCTTAATAAAAAACAAAGACGCTCTTTAACACATACCCAAAAATGTAGTTAATCTTTATTGCGACAATATAAAATGAAATAATTTTCTTGTAGGTTTAAAAAACTCGAAATTCTTTAAAATTATTTCTATATATACATATTTTACAAACTTCAATTAAAGAATGAAAAATTATTGCTAATTGCTATCCACGAAAGTAAACTCTTACAACACAAAATACAAATGAATTCAAGTTTAATAGGAAAAATGAAATATTATCATTGTACATCCATACATTGGTGAGATATTTATATAAAATAATTCCGGGTATTCCTCCAATTAATATTCATGCACATAGTAAAATTCCGGGTTTTCCTACATCTTTTGTGTTCTTAGTTGAAATATTATATATAGAAAAATTATGGGTATTCTCCCAGTAAATATACACAGATACATAGTAAAATTCCGGGTATTCTCACCTATTGTGTTGTTCATAAGTGCGTAATGTAATTTTCTAACTATGTACTCATAATGTTTAACAAAAATTCCGTTATGATGTTGTAGAAGTACCGTGTTATAAGACGGTTGATACAATTTTCTATTCGTGTTAGAGTGGAACCGTGTTGCAGAATGCCGTTTTATAGGAGGGTTACCTGTATTCCAAGCAAACTTGTTCTCATTGGCCTGAATATATTGATCAAAAATCCTGATGCAGAAACTGCGTTCATAGTTATACCCGAACTATATGCGAGAACTGTAAAATGCCCCTGTTTCTATAAAGAAACAAATTTTTTCATAGCATTCCATGTTCTGTGAATCATTTAATTTGCAACAGCTAGTGGATGCACCAACGCGAATACTGATGCAGCTGGAGATAAAGCTAATTTACTCGACTTGTTTGTAACATCTCATTCTGACAAATATTCCATCTCAGTCGGTTCTCCTCTCAGTAATTCAGACCATTGTTTAATCACGGCTCAATTTACCACTTCAAACTTGTGCCACCCTACTTCTCCATCTACAAGTAGGCTTCTTTGGCACTATAAGAATGCTGATTGGGAAAGTCTCAATCAGTATCTTAGAGAAATTGATTGATCGGTCTGTTTTGCTTCGAGGTATGTTTATGACTGCACATTAGAGCTTAGTAACAGACTAAGTCTTGGCATGCGTGAATACATTCCGTATTCTTACAGCAGATTTCAACAACAGCAAAATTGCTCTTGGTTTAACGATAAGTGCAAACACGCTATAAAAGCGTAAGAGTCTGCTTTTCGCGCCTATGAATTGCATCCATGTCCGGAACTGAAACAAATCTACAAGACTGCACGGAACACCTGTAAGTCCATTATCCAGAGAGAAAAATTTCTTTTTGGCCAGAATATCAGACAAAAAATCTTGGCAAGCCGCAAAGGTAGCAAAGGTTTCTGGTCCCTGGTCAAAACCATCAGGAACAACCAATACACGTCCGTACGAGAGATGTGTTCAGGGTCCTTAAGAAGATCAACGTCTCTAAAGCCGCAGGTCCTGATGGTTTTTCGACCCTGTTAATTAAAATTTGTGCCTCATCCTTGGCTAAACCTCTGCGCAAACTATTCTACTTGTCTTATTCGACATGAAAATTTCCAACTGCTTGGGAACTAGCTCACATTCAATCTATTCTCAAGAAAGGAGAGGATAGCGATCCCTCAAATTATCAACCAATTACAATCACTTCGATTCTTTCAAAGGTTTTTGAATCTATCATTAATTCAAAATTAATGAAGCATCTAGAAACTAATCATCTCATCAACGATCGCCAATGTGGCTTCCGAGCTGGACGCTCATCTGCAGACCTCCTGATCTTTCTCGCAGAACTTTGGAACTGTAGTCTTCAAAATTTTGGTGAGTCTAAAATTGTTGCCCTAGATATTTCAAAGGCTTTTGATAGAGTCTGGCATCCAGCCCTTTTAGCCAAATTTAAAGCACTTGGTCTCTCTCCTCCTCCTCTATTATGGATTGAAAGTTTCCTATCTAGTCGCCAAATACGTGTTGTATTAGATGGCGTTACATCTGAACCTCATCCTTTAAATGAAGGTATGCCTCAAGGCTCAGTTATCTCTCCAACTCTCTTTTTAATTTTCATTAATGATCTGCTTTCCATTACTTTCAATCCCATCCATAGTTTCGCAGATGACAGTACCCTTGATTTCGCTTACTCGTTTGACACTCTTGCGGACTCCAGGGGGAATTCCGTACGTGTTAAACGAGATTTCATGATTAAATCATTGAATAATGATCTTGGAAATATCCTCACTTGGGGCAAAGCGAATCGCGTCGTTGAATGCAATGCATCCAAGTCCCAAACCAGTCTTATTTCATTAAAACAAGATCATAATTTATCCACTCCCATTTCTTTTGATGGAGCATTAATCTCTGATTCACCGTCACTAAGCATTCTTGGCATTAATATTTCCAGTAAGTTAAACTGGACAGATCACATCTTCTCTGTTCCAAAGAAGCATCGAAATGTCTTGGATTTCTGAAAAGATGTAAGAAATATTTCAGCCCGTCAAATCTAGCGCTCCTCTACAATTCCTACATTAGAATGGAATACAACTCCCATATATGGACTGCGGCTGGTAGCACAGCCTTAGCTTCATTGGATATTGTCCAAAAGAGAGCCTTCAAGCTCATTGGCTTTCGCTCCTTTATCGCTACATGCTTGGTCAATGTTCTGATGAAATATCTAGTCTAATCCCTTGTAGAATGTTTCCTGCACGCAATATTTGCGCTGCAAACCGCGCACATTCCTTAAAATTACTTTCGGCCGTACAGTAAAATTCCGTGATGTTTTTTTATCCCGTACAGTGTGAATGTGGAACAGTTTACCATCTTCTGTTTTTCCTCCGGCATACAATCTGCGGAAGTTTAAGATAGACATACATCGGCATATCTCCTCATATCCCCTAATCCTTTCCATATCTTCTTCCTGCCATGCTGTACTTTGCATCATAGAGTTCCCCCTGAGCTTGGCTTAATAATAATAAAAAAAATATATATATATATTAAAGCTAAAGGTGTAAGCAATGACTCCAATTGGAGTCACAATAACGGTAAACATACATCCTGACAATATAAATATAGTTCTAGATCGAACTAAACGCTGTCACTTGAAACAGGTTCCAATGGAATATTACGGCTTCGAGGGACTAAAAGAGTGTAATTAAGTCTATGTTCAGTTGAAGTGCCAAGGTTGTTCATAATTTCTTCATAATAAATAAAAATAAATTAACGAACATCGCTTGGACGAGTTTTATACTCTTTGTTATTTGGCAAGTAGGAATTTCTGTAAGGGTTTACTTTAAAGCGGACAACTATCATTGATTCTGTAACAGTGGCTTGTCAAAAATTCATAATCAATGTAAAACAAGGAAAGAAGGCCTATTGGTTTGTTTACATATTGTGAAGATGTATTGGGGTAGTCGATCTGGCGACAATAGAATGAGATTTTCTGAAGGACGCTACATATTTCATATTGTCTTTAAGTATAATATAAATAAATATAATATCAGCTCGTATAACATTTAAATTCAATAAGAGTGATCTGCGTTTACTATGGACAAAAATGGCGTTAATTTTATTTATATCTGTCTCTATAGCTCAAATTTGACACAGAACAGACAAGACTAATAGCCATTTTTTAAATTCGTATATAATTTAATTTATAGTGTACAAAAATTATATTGGACTTTTAAGGCTGAGTTACAATGTGACGCTGTCGCGAGACGCGGTCGCGAATGATGTTGCTGATGCTGACGCGGACGCAGTGCCTGTTGCTATTGCTGTTCCAATGATGTCGCTTTAAAGTGTCAAAGTTGGCTGTCATCAGGAAGTTATATGTGCAAAATTTTGTATATAAAATTTGAAATAAAATGAATAAAATTAAGGAAGCAGACGAGTTTTAATTTATTCTTTATTTACTTAATATATCATACTTATATTTGCGGCAGAGAAAAGTGAAACGCAGGTGGTAGGTACGTCCACTGTATCGAAAAAGAAACAAGTTAGGATTTTACGAGAAAACTTTTAAATACATTAAGGAGAACGATAATGAATTGTTTTACAAAGCTACACGAATGAATCACGTCCAGTACAATTTGCTACTAAATTTGATTAAAGAGGACTCAAATCGAAAATAATGGGGTGACCCCTTACATCCTCAATAAATTTTTCCACATTCTGTTTTTCCTATAAAGAAATTACAAAATTGTATTATTTTATAGGTACCGTAAACAGTATAAGCACGAATGTATTTTTCATTATTAGATGGTAACAAAATTAATACATTTAATAATATTAATATATATATATATATTAATATAACATGAGTTAATTTTGTTTACATCTTAAAAAACAAACAGGAAATAATTAAATTAATTAGTTATTATATACTACAGTTTTTTTTAAACTCACCATTTTCACTACGAATTTAAATTTCCCACAAAAATCAAATTTTTCCACTGCAGATGTCAACTGTTGCGCGTCTCAAGTTGAAATGTTTTCAACTTTAAGCAACGCGACCAGCGTCAGCAACACCCTTAGCGACACACTGTACCCGCGCTTGGGCACTTTCATACATTTCAACTTTTGACAGGTTTAGCGACAGCGACCGCATCTCGCGACAGCGTCACATTGTAACTCGGCCTTTAAGTATATCTATATTCTTATCATGGCTTAAGCCCGGAACATATGTTGCGCGGTAGCCAGACCTGTCAAAATTTGAAAGCACGGAAAGTCAATGATGGCGTTCCAATGTGTAGCTGGCGCTGTAGCTCATTTTTGGCAAATTTTAATTTTTGGTGGGCGCCAAATCTGACAGTCGTTGGAAATTTATATTTTTATTGAAAAGTTCGTCATCATTCTCCTTTAATATATTTAAATGTTTTTTCGTAGAATCCTGAAATCATCCTCTGTTGATATAGAGGTCTAACCTACCACACAATTGCACAATTGCACTACACATTCTAAAAAGGCCATTTCTTGTAATCCTTCCATATTAAATAATATTTTCAAATTCCATAGATCAAAGTAAAAGTAAATAATGAGGTATTTCATCGTCCGTACCATTGGCTACAAGCTGCATCATTGTAACCAATGTTAGCTACATGGCGCGCGCCAGTGCAAGCTACAGCACCAGCTACCGCGCCAGCTACGAGCTACCGCGCCACATTGTGATCCGGCCTTTAGTTTGTTAATTTAAAAAAGGCTACTTTATTAAACTGTTTTCTTCAATGCAAAACATATGATTCCTCGAACTATATATAGAGCACTCGATTCTACGTAAATTTCATGAATATCTTGAATCAACGAGATCTTCGATATAAACATCAGCATTGAAAAAAAAACATTAAGAAAATTATAAAATTTTACCCAATACTTCTATACAAAAGATTGCAATTGATAACGTTGATCAAAAGGCTTTACTTCGCCAACTGCTCTGATTATTAGTAACTTTCTTTCAGAATATATACATCCTTATAGGATAGGTAACAGCAATTCAGATCATTTCCTCGTTAGATTCATGCTTCAATATGCTGAAGAAGGAAAAAACGATCGGAAGGTAGCAGCTTTCCAACGAATTATCGATTCAACCATAAACCGATTCGGATATAAATAACAGTGGAACAGTATGAAGGCTCTTGTGTTCGAAGCTGTTTTCATTTAACGGGCGTTAAGAGTTTCTTTCAATCGGTCGCAAAGATATAACTGGAAAATCTAACTCTAAAATAATCAATAGTAAGAGCGGAAGGAGTCCTTCAATATTATTTTTGAATAGGTCCCTAGGTGCCATAAATAGAAGTGCACACAATGCTTGATAACCCACACAAGCCATACAAGTGGATCCGACAGTATTTCGAGTAAATTAATTGAGGGATGCCCCAGTCGCAGCTCGGAAAATAATGCAGTTATAGAGCATCAAACTTTTCATGGATTTTAGCCTGGCATACGACAGCATTGGTAGGATTTAACTGTGAGCTCCACTGATGGTGATCATGGGAGAAATCCAGAAGATCATGAATGCTGTCGAGTCAGCGTTGAGAGACAAAGCTGCTCATATACAAGTTCAATAAAAGATGGCGACAGGAAAAATTTTACGGTCAGTGACCGAAAATTTAAGGGTGTGGACTGCATCAGACCGGAGCCTTTACTTCAATGAATCAATTAAAAGACTTGTTGCAACATGGCTCACAGGCACGTCAAAGTATGAATGGTGAACTACCTGACACCGACGGGCTGGAGAATGCTTAAGGAAATTCACGTAAAATGTGGTTAGCTAATGTGGGAAAAGATCTTTGGAGGATGTATGTACATAGATAGCTGATTGATGAGGATAGGCTTAAGGCAACAATCAATAGATGGAGCAGTATGGTGTGGTGTAGTGAAGATAATTAGATCTCATTGAATCCCTGTAGTATTGTTCCGACCAATTGAAAGACATTATAGTCGCTGGGTCGAAAAGTTCAATAATTTTTTTGCACTTAAAATGCATTTTGTAAATTTATTGAAATTATTTTCAATAAATTTCAGTCTGTTAGACGAGACATCTCCTTCATGACATTATAGTCCTTAAATATTAATAAAATTAGTTACTTAATTAATATTAGTATTCTTGAATATTTCTTACCTAATTCTCCAAAATTTATTTAATTTTCTATCAGCATTATCAGCCTATTACTATGCTTTATGATAAGATTCAATGTTTTTTTTTTTTCTGTTTTTTTTCTGATTAGCTACCATAAAGAATGTGTTAATATCTGAGTACATTCAGTTGTAGAACATTATCCTACCTAATTTAGAATGAGATCGAAAGATCCCCGAGAAAACCGCTAAATACATTACATTCACAGTGACTAATATGTCTAAGAATTCTTAATTGAATTTTTTGTTTCAAGTGATTTACGTTGAAGAAATAAACAGAAGTCACAATGATTTAAAGATTACTTCTGTGGATATCTTTATGTGATCAGCATAATATCTCAAGAACATGGCAGATCATTATAACTTGTATAAGCGCAGGCCTAGCCAAACGGTGTAAACAAAAGTTGCGGGAAATTTGTATTTACCTCCAAAGAAATTTGTTCTATAAAAGTAAAACGCCCGACTAGGCAACCAAGTAGTCTTTTGTTGTAGCCATTCGTCTGAAGAACTCAAAATGAAGATAGTCTTGATTTTGATTTTTATTATTGCTAGCATGGTTAGTATCTCAGCACTTTATTATGAAAGATATGGATATGACAGACGAAGTGGCAGAGGTGATAGAGGAAGGGGACGATCTTACTCAGATATTGCATCAGTAATCAACTTTAATCCGTATGTGAATCCAAGGGGAAGTCCATTTCCCGCACAACCATTTTGGCCTGCAGGACTGCAACTAGTTGAATTAATTTTATTTGGCTTAGATTTAGTTACGAATGGATGTGATTTTCATAGTTTATTGTATATTTATATAAAATGAAAGTAACAATAGTCTTAGTGATTAACATATAATGTAAGAAACTTACACAGTGCATGTAAAAGAAATAAAATTATGCGTTTATTGCTATTTGTTAGTTTTATATTGGAGTGAAAAGAAAATAATTTCAGCGAAGGCTTCCTGGTGATTCACCGTTTTGTGAATTTATCTGCTACTTTCTTGGGCTCAACAATTTTAGGACTGTATCTGTTATTAAGTGCTATTGCTTTAAAAATAAACTTATCTTTTTATAGCCTATGTAGATGAAATCTATAGGGTATACTAAGTTTGTCGTTCCGTTTGTAACACCTCGAAATAATGATGGTAGAGCAAAATGAATTGGACACCCACGCATAATATTAAAAAGTTATTTTGATTTTTGCATGTCCGTCCGTCTGTCCGTCTGTGCGAACGATAACTCGAGAACGCGGTTACTTAAAGAGCTGAAATTTTCTACACGGACTTTAAAAAAAAAAGTAAAATTAAGTTCGAAAATGAGACAAATCGGGCAACTCATTCGTGGGGTTGCCATACGAAAATTTCGTTTCATACTATATATTTGGACACTGTATGAGAACGCATCGACGTAGAGACCTGAAATTTGGTACATGGTGGTTTCATTGTACTAGCAAATAAAATTTCAAAAATGGACTAAATCGGGCAAGTCCTTCTTAGTGTTGCCATATAAAAATTTATGCTTTTTACGGATAGTGTGAAAACGATCAGTCCTAAACATTTCTACTGTACAAAAAACTTCTTCAGAATATGAAATCCTATAAAATTGCTTATAATCATTTTTTCTGTCCGACGAACCGTTCTAGAAATATATGCGAAAAACCACTTCAAAAATCAAAATTGCTCAAATGGGTGCCCATACGAAATTTCATACGGACATTGATCTAGGGTATCATAAGAATTGGTCTTAGACCAATATTAGCTTTTTTACTTGGTCAAAAGATCTTACGTTTTACTGACTTCTATATTTTAGTAATGTGTGCCACTTTGGGATTAATACTGGTGTAGGGCAATCAAGAAATTCTGTAAAATCTCCGCTGTACCTATACTGAATCAAGGCATTTTAATTTGTTTCATCGGATACATATTGTTGAATTAAGTGTTGTGAACTGAAATCTTTCACGAGCAGTAGGTATATGCCACAGAGATCAAAATTACTTCTTGTGTTCGCAGTGAACTTAGCAGCTACACTGGATTCGATAATGATACGAAATTCCTTTCCCAGAGTTAATAATTTTTCCGATATAAGCTTCTCGACTAATGATTGCGAATTTTTGGAACTTGAATTAAATTTTGCACTGACTCTTAAGGTAAAGCAGAAAGATCTTTTAAATTTGATGATACACATGTTGATGCAGCTCTCCACGATGCGGATGTTAAAGAAAAAATTGATTGTATACTGAGATAATAGAAGTAGGAAAAAATAGTTTAGTAAATAATAATCAGGATGAAAAAAATCTGAAAGCTAATAATTTGATTTTAATCAAAGTTGATAACAGGAATTCTGTAACAATTTTACATAGAAATGTTTATTTAGAAAAAATGCGAGATTGTTTAACCAATATGAATTTAGAAGAGCTGGATAACGATCCTATATCAAAGTGTAATCGTCTTTTCATAAGTGCAGTTAATAGCTAGAATTTAATTTTTGACTCTAGATAAATATAGAATATAGAATAGTTAGAACCCCTTTATACCTACTTTGTACAGTTTATTTAAGATACATAAAAAAAATACTCTGGATCGACCTGTTTCGTCTTCGTTTAATGCCCCGTCCCAATTTTATGTAAAAAACTTAGCGAAATTGTTCTGTCAAGAACTCAATTGATTTAATAAACAAAATAAAGCATTTAAAAGTTTCTAATAACGCGAAATTAGTTTCTTTCGACGTATGTAATTTATTTTCTTCTATTGCCGTTGAGAAGTCAATTGGTAATTTAAATGAAAAAAAAATATCTGAAATGCGAAACCCTGAGCGCTCTCTCCAGCTTATTAATTTCGTTGATATATGTATCAGATAAAATTATTTTAGTTTCAATGATAAAATTTATATGCAAAAAGATGGGCTTGCTATGGGTTCTTCCTTTTCTCGTTTTTGTGCTGAATTTTATATGGATTGCTTTTAAAAGAAGATATTTAATAGTGATAATTATTTAGTTAAACATATATTGACAAGGTATCGATATGTTGATATGGATCACCACGGACTAAACACCTTGTATAACGGGTAGGTATATGAATACATTTTTTTTTAAAGAATGTTCACGTTTCCGCTGCTGTAACTAGTTACACATCAGACTTACAAAAAAAGTGTTACATAAAAAAAATCACAACTACCCCACCTTTTGTAGGGCAAAAGCCCCTACTGACTGGACTATATAGGTTCATTATCAAAGCAAAATCTTTTTTTTTTATTTTTTAAGTTAACGAAAAAGAAAGTAAATCTAAAATGTTTTCTATTGCGTGTTTAGCTCAATCATTGATGATCTTATTTGTATCTACCTTTTGCAATAAAGTGATATATTCACATTAAGCAGAGCTAAAGCAGAAACAATTTTTGGTTCATATAATATCTCAGATACGACTTAATTATTTTAATTATTTGTTTTGCGTTACTAATACGTAATGATAAATATATACGAAGTAATATTTCGATATTGGAAACGCTGGATATTCGGCTTTAGTGATTTTATTAGATTTTAAAAGATCTTTCCGGGCCCTGCACTCTTATCGGAGCATAGGCTTCGGCCTATGGGACCTTAATACTCTACCTTCCTTAGAATTAATTCTGGTGTTCCGCAAGGCTCGGTTCTTGGCCCGCTACTTTTTTTCATGCTTATTTATGATTTGTTCGACTGCTTTGCACACAGTGAAATGCATCTGAGACCTATCGAAGATGGAATTAGTTACATCAATGAATACCTAAATTCAATATATCTATGGATCGTGTTGCTTAGCTGTGTATCGAAATAAACTTGATACCTCTACTTACTTTGTCGTTATACTTAATGGCACTGTCATACCTTTGATAAAGTCCGCCTATAATTTAGGTTTAATTATCATTATCACGTTCACTTGGGGTATTCACATCAATCAATACGTTAAGTATTCGGTGGTCTTCGCTCTTTGTGGACTTCGAGCTATTTTACCACACTTTCCACGCACATTTTCCTTGCTCGTTTTCTGCTTATATCTGTGATAATGTACGGTTCCGAAGTATTTGGTAAGCTTGATTATCTTAATTTAAAAAAAATTGCTGATCGCGTTGAATTCCATTATTAGATATATATATATCACCTTAGAAGATATGATCATGTGTCAGTTTATGATTCTTCTCTTCTGGGTTGTGTTCTTCTAACATTCTTGAAGTTCCGGATCCTTTTAGGTAAAATTATCAAATACCGCAGTCCAATCTACTTATATGTACAGTAGCATTCAATTCGCGAGATGTACTACAACAATCAATTTCATTCTGCCCAGATCTGAATACTTTATTACTAAACGCCTACTTTTCAGTCACCCCATCAAACTTTACAATTCCTTACACCCCAGTGTTAAGATATCGATTGTGTTGGGTTCTTTTGGTAGCACCAAAGAAAATATTTTGAAATGATGTTTTCAAGCAGCAGTAACATAAATATCTAGGAGTATATTGAGGTTGCATTGTAACATATGTAGCAAGTTAAGTAGTGATTAGTTTTATTTATTTTTTATTTTGTTTTAAGCAGTAACTTTAGATGGTTATTTCTTGTGTCTTATTTTTTTTATCTTTCTTTCTGTTTTTCTTTTACTAAATGTATGTATATAATATATTTTCTTGCTTATGTTGAACTTAACTTGTACGAGTAAGAAAGATTGTACAATGTCATATTAGAGTGAATAAATTGAATTGGTAAAAAAAGGAAATGGTAATATATAGTACCTACACAGCCTTCTATAAGATTAGTAAGCTTAAATTTAATTAGGCTCTTTATTCCTGTTTTTTTTTTAAGTTGGATAAGTCCAAAAAATATAAAAATATTGCCAATAGTGTATTTGATGTAATAACTGTCATCTCTGTTGTTCACGCCAATTACTTATGCCCTCTACTATTTTTGTTGTCATATGTAAAAAGTTTTTTTTTTTTTATTGCAATGTTTAATATTTGCGAATAATTTAAACTTATTCATTACAATAAATTCTTTAAACGAGGGCTTATTATTTCAGAAGAGTTTTAATATTCTTTTTGATTAGTGAATTTACATTAAGTTTTATTTATTTAATAATGTTAACATAATATATAAAAAAGCTTAGCCTTACTTACAGAGTTGATCAAAATCTAAAATCAATTATTCATCGCATTTTATTTAATGTTGTACAATTCCCTGGGTGGTATGTTCACAATCGTCTAGATCTCTTATATTAATCCATTTGTCAGTATCTAAAAATAGACAGCAGACCCCAGTCTCACTGTATACTTAGATCGATGAAATAAAGGTTGAAGTTTTCAGTGAAACAAATACATATATGTACCTAAATCTCTAACCCTATTTTGTTTGATTATAAATTAAATCACGCTATAGTTTCTCGTACAACTGCTTAGGTTTTCTCAAGCGGAACTCCAAGGACTTTCAAAAGATTCCTTTCATATTACAACATATACATTTATCATATAGAATTCATTCATTATTATTTATCACAATTTCCACTGTACACAGTGATATATAAGTTGATAGGTTTGTTACCTGATTTATTTTGAAGCATTATGTGCCTTATTTTTTAGATATACATATGTATTTTGTTAAGGGACCAATTCAAATTCAAATTAAAAATAAATTTTATGCTCCTGAGCATAA
Source organism: Dioctria rufipes (assembly GCA_963924295.1). Lineage (NCBI taxonomy): Eukaryota > Metazoa > Arthropoda > Insecta > Diptera > Asilidae > Dioctria > Dioctria rufipes. The sequence continues at coordinate 280,603,143 of OZ002741.1, read as the reverse complement.
AACTGGTTATGGTAATCAGGGCCGAACTGGGTCTTGAAATCGGTCCGGACAAATGACTACAAACCAGCCATTTTGGGTCTTCACAAGTGGCTGTTGATACAAGTGAGGCACTGGTTTCAGGCGCTGTAATTATAATTACCTGCTTGACAGCACTCAGGTTAGTTTGTTGTTTTGACATGGGAGAAATTTTGACAGTCCTACAAAAATTTCCTGCAGATATGGGTATACTAGAAAACGTTACAGAAACAAGAGCAAGAAAAAAAAAAAAAACTCGAACTTTTCGAATCATAAGATGATGACCCCAGTATGTCAACAAAACAAAAGGTTCATACACTAATTTTTGAATTAATTTATATTCGTTTATTCTTGGTAGCAGAAAACATTGGAAAAAGTTTCAGAAGATTTTGGATTCCTTTCCGGCGATATCCCCAGCAAACTGGAAGTCAAGAGTATCAGAAAATTCCTTTTTGGATTTGGTTCAATCGATTTACGACTGTAGCCTTCAAGAATCTTATCTGAATGTGGAAATCGAGCTTCGAGTTTTTCTGATATGGCCAATAACGATAGCTTCGTGTGAACGAGGTTTCAGCAAATTGAAGTTAATAAAAAATTACTTCCGATCTACAATGGGTTAAAAAACATTGTCGAATATAGCTGTTTTGTCCATCGAAAAAGAAATGACAAGCATTCAGAATTTCGAAAATATTATTATATTAATATTATAAACAGTACGCGGAGAAAAAAGTTAGAGAAGTCCATCTACAAAATCTTGCAAATATTTCTATCTCATATCAACTAATAATTTTTATGTGCCTTTACTGTTCTCTTTTACGGATGTTTTGTTCTTATATGATTAATTCTTGCTCAACTTTGTTCAGTCAGCAGGAGTGCGTTCCAAAGCATAGCTACAGTTGACTACAGTTGACTTCAATCATTTCAAAACCCATTAGTCAACTGAAATATGTTAGCTGAGTTTACTTTTGTGCGTTATGAAGTCAGCTATAGTCAACTGCGGCTATGTTTTGGAATGCAATACCGATAGACCACGTCAGGATAAATACGTTACGAGAAAAAAGTGAGTTTTTAACCTCTTGTTCCCTACTCTCTCTATTAGAAATTCAATCGCTCTTTCACTTTCTAATATGGCCCAATATAGTAACAAAAACATGCCACTACTTCACCAAATGTGGAAAAATTCAGACTTTTTATAATATTTGGGTACTTTCTTCAGTTTGGTTTAAGCCCATAATTCTACTAACGGATGAAGAGGCCAAATTTAATGAACAAATAATATTTTGATTTCTGCCAGTTGTGACTGGTACTGACAGTAATACCATATTGTATTAGTAACACTGAAAATTTGTCATAAGTAAAGGCCGGCTGTAATAATTTTGCTCACTGACCATGTATATATTCTACTTCAAAATTGATTTACATGAACTAACATTACTCGATTTTTGAAAAATTAGAAAATAAAACCAAAAATTAAAAACAGTTTTTTTTTTTTTCAATTTCGAATTTATTTTAAAAGCACTCATAGGTATAGCAACGCTTTAAAAGCCCTATTGAATCCTTTTGATAAAAAAACACATTTCGTAATGCGTTTTTCGAAATAAAAATGATATGAACTAAAAAGTTTGCATTATTTTTATAAAAAAGTGAATGCTTCTCACTGACATATATAATATGGACTGACTACGTTCATAGAATTGCACTGCAAAAAGTGGGCTGACTTCTATATTGCTGACTCTTTCGGTCTAAGTACCAAGTACCAACTGCGAGACAGAACTGTAAACAACAAATAAATAACTGGGTTCATCGAAATAAATGTTTTTAAATTAATTATTTGGGTTAATTAATGATAAAAAGTGTTTTACCAAAAGCAATATATTCATAGATACTCCACAGAAATTCGAAAGGTTATATTATAATCGCTTTTCCAGCTGCACGCTCATTTTTTCAACTTTCCGCCAATGATTTTTTTCAATGTTGGCACCGGCGTAAGAACTTTTTTTGACATTAGCAATTGAGCCCCCATGAAATAGAAAGTTAATCATATTTTATATGTCAGTGATGTTTCTGTTTGCCATATAAAATTCTATTTCTTCTGAGTATTTTCAACTCATAGCACTCCCATGACAGCGGTAATGTTCAACCAGAGTACATGGTAAGTATGTATGTTCATGATTAATCCGGAGACTACCGGCCTAAAGACCACCGGCCTATCGGGCTAGAGCCCGATCGCACATCCTTCCAGTCCGGCTCTGATGGTAATCATGGAACAATATCATATCAAATGTATGTAAATGAAATTTATCTTGTCACTTGTAGATTTAAGTATGACTAGAGATAAATTAAATGACTATTTTTTAAGAAATTATTTTTTATTTAGTTGCGGAATAAAATAAAAATGTTTTTTTTGTTTTGTTTTAATAATGCAAGTCTGTAAGATTATAAGTACATATATTCGGTAGATTAATTCAAATTAAATTAATATAATAAAAAATTCTATTTCGCAGTAAAACTAAAAACAAAAATGAAACATTGATTACTCATTACCGGATAGTACCTACGCATTTGCTTCAATCAAGAAGTCTGTCCACTTTAATGTTATTTCTTTATCCAAAATTATCACCATTTACTAAGAATGCATTCTAGGCACGTAGTATCTTTCAGAAAACCAGACTTGGTTTTTAAATAGTTATACAGAAACCAAGAAAAAAAAACAATTTTTTTTGTCTTGCAAAGTAGGTACCATGACATTTGAACACTTCTGATTTTTTTTTTGCGATGAGATTTAAAAAAAAAAGCGTTACCACCCATCATTAACTCATTAAATTAGGTTGAAGTAGATATCTCAAAATTATATCAAGGTAATAGATGCAAGGATATTTCAAACTTTTTATATATATTTAGTGGTTATTCTCTTCTACTAAATATAATACATATGTACATAATACAAGAAGTGTTCTTTATCTATATACTAGTAAAATTAAGCAAGATTTATTTAGGAAGGGCGGGGTTTTTAACATTTTCGGTGTTCTTTTTAAAGCTACCTATTTTTTTTTACAGAGTTGTGATCTAAATGTACTTACCCTATTTTTCCATAGACGGCTCCAAAACTGAGGAAAATACCGGAGCAGGTATTTTTTGTGAGGAGCCTCGCTTGGAAAACGCCCTACACCTTGAAAGCCATGTTACGGTTTTCCAGGTGGAAGTCAAGGCCATTCTTGAAGCGGGAAGGTATCTCCTCAATGCGGATACAGTGAACAAGGAGATTGCCATTTGCTCGGATAGCCAAGCAGCTGTAAAAGCCTTGTTAAAACCCTTCATAACCTCAAAGCTGGTACTGGAGTGCAACCATCCTAAATTCCCTCTCGCTATATAACAGGGTGTACTCGTTGTTTGGGTGCCAGATCATAGCGATATTAGCGGAAAAGAAAAGGCGGATGAGCTTGCTCGTATTGGTGCAACCTCGGGGGAATCATTCTCTTCAATCGAGATTGCACCAAACATTCTTACATCTAGAATTTTGGCCTGGGCTGACTGCCAACACAGTCGCCTTTGGCTGGATGATCCCTCGGGCTTAACTACTAAGGAACTGTGGGGTAAACCTAACCCAAATCTGACGAAAAAGATATTGGGACTGAGTAAGCCAACTCTGAGACTACTTGTGTCAATTCTCACTATAGGCACTCTTTTCTGAGGGGTCACCTACACAAGATGAGACTTGTAGATGATCCTATATGTAGAGGTTACGGAGAGGAGCCCGGAACGGTGACTCATTTCTTGTGTCACTGTCCGGCGCTTTCCGGAAAGCGTTACAGATTCCTTAGCTCACACATCCTGATAGAACTGCACGAGGCAGCCAGGAAGGGTTAGGGGCTAATTCTGAATTTTGTCAAAGCGTCCGGCTGGGACCTGTGGAACTATGCTCATGAGTCTGGAGGGTTTAACAATGGGCTGTGGCCTAAGTTCTAGAGTCCTCCCTCCGAAAATGAGACCGATTAGGCAACTCCGTCGTAAGGTTGCAATACAAAAATTTCGTTTTTCACTATATATTTGACCACTGCCCAAGAACGTGTTGACGTAGAGAGTTGCAATTCGGTACAGGCTGTTTTCATAGCAATAGTAAAAAAAAAATCAAAAATGGACTAAATTGTTCAAACCCTACTTGGTGTTGCCATATAAGACTTTGGTTTTTCACTATAAATTTTCACACTACCTGACCATGCGGCGTCGTGGATAGTTGAAATTTTTTACACGTTATTTTCATAAAAATTGAAAATACAGATTCAAAAAAGGACTTAATTTTTCACTATTTCACATTACCTGAGAACGCCTCGATATAGAGAGCTGAAATTTTGTAGACAGCGTTTTCATAAAAATTGTAAATAAAATTTAAAATATGAACCAAATCGGACAACCCTTTCTTGGTATTGCCATACACAGCTTTGGGTTTTCACTTTATTTAATTTCAAGTTCATCTAGGGTATAATATATTTAGTCTTAGGCCGATTGTAACTTTTCTTCTTGTTTTTATATATTTTCCTAGTAGTAAATATCTTTAAACCTTTCAAGGATCATAAACTTAATGTAATGCGTAATTTTCTACATTTTAGATATATTCATTTTATTACACCTTAAAAGGAATCGTAATGGCTATGCTTAATTATCTTAAGTGACTACTTTTGTCTGCATGAGCATGATGGATCCAACAGCACACTTATCTTACACATGATTCAACTGTTTAGATTAACATTAGCGACTCAAACCAACACGTCGAAGATCGTGCTCTCGTTCACGATCCAAAGGCTCTTGCTCATTAGCGACTTTAAAATTTCTGGGCATGTATGTCATTGCTTTTTCATTGATTAATTTTCCGATTTCACATCTGCGACATACTACTATATGTATATAAGAGACTTAATCAAAATTGCATCCGTAACGTAAACTGCTGTTTTCATGCTAATTCTACACTACTAAGTCATTAACGCTAAGAAAAAATCTCACAAGCCGGGGGGAAAATTTTTTTAGAGTTAAGTTTTTAATATACATACTCGTATATTGTTGTTTTTGTGATTTTCAAATATATTTCGTTTATGTGAGTATTTTTCTTTATTTTCCGAAAAAAAAAGCTCAGAGTTAGCTATGCCACTGGTAAAACTATAATAAAGGGTTTTCCAATAAGAGGTGTTATTTTGATATTCAAAGAAAAATGCCATTTTTTCAAAGATCAATGGTTTCGTTGCTTGTATGGCACGTAGCGCCGTCTTGTTGAAAGTAAACGTTGTCCAGATCAATATCATCCAATTCCGGCCATAAAAGATCATTAATCATCTGTCGATAGCGCAGTCCATTCACCGTAACTGTTGCTCTAGCCTCATTTTCGAAAAAGTAAGGTCCAATGACCCCGCGGGACCATAAAGCGCACCAAACAGTCACACGTTGAGGATAGAGAGGCTTTTCAACAATAACTCTTGGGTTTTCCGAGCCCCAGATGCGACAATTTTGTTTGTTGACGAAACCATCGAGGTGGAAATGGGCCTCATCACTCAAGATGAGTTTTCGCTGGAATTCCGGATCATTTTCATGCATTTCAAGGACACAATCAGCAAAGACTCGACGTTGTTGATGATCGGCCGGCTTGAGTTCTTGTGTTAACTGAACTTTATAAGCCTTAAGACCCAAATCTTAATGCAAAATACGGTGTAATGACGTTTGTGGAATGTCTAATTCCAAAGAACGACGAGGAATGGACAAACCTGGGTTTTCTTCAACACTTTCGGCTACAGCAGCAATATTCTCGGCTGTTCTTGAGCGACGTGCACGGGTTTTATTCTTCCCATCACTAACTTGCCCCGACAGCTCGAATTTTTCTACCAATTTCTGTATTGCGGTCCGACAAGGTGCTTCACGACGACCCAAAGATGTTCGAGTTTTACGAACCGTCTTTGCCACATTTTTACCATTTTTATACCCTAGATGAAATCATAGGGGTATACTAAGTTTGTCATTCCGTTTGTAACACCTCGAAATAATGATGGTAGAGCAAAATGGATTGGACACCCATTCATAATATTAACAGTTATTTTGAATTTTGCATGTCCGTCCGTCCGTCCGTCTGTGCGCACGATAACTCGAGAACGCGTATACTTAGAGAGCTGAAATTTTGTACACGGACTTAAAAAAAAAAGTAAAATTTAGTTCGAAAATGAGACAAATCGGGCAACTCCTTCGCGGGGTTGCCATATAAAAATTTCGTTTTCCGCTATATATTTGGACACTGCCTGAGAACGCATCGACGTAGAGAGCTGAAATTTCGTACATGATGTTTTTACTACATTAGAAAATAAAATGTCAAAAATGGACTAAATCGGGCAACTCCTTCTTGGTGTTATCATATAAAAATTTCGGTTTTTTACGTATACTTTGAAAACAATCAGTCCAAGACATTTTTATTGTACTAAGAACTTCTGCAGAATATGAAATCCTATAAAATTGGTTATTACCATTTTTTCTGTGCGACAAACTGTTCTAGAAATATATGCGAAAAACAACTTCAAAATGAAACTTGAATAGATCGGTGACCATACGAAATTTAATACGGGCTTTCATCTAGGGTATCATACGAATTGGTCTTAGACCAATTCTAGCTTTTTAACTTGTTATAGTGAAGTTTAATAATTTCAATGCGTTGTTAAATCGTATATCGTTCCATTTTTATTAATGGCGTAGTTTCTACTTGTCAAATGTCAAAAAATGACAGCTCCAAAAGTGACATCTACCGAAATAGCGGGCTAATTAAAATAACACCTCTTATTGGAAAACCCTTTATTTGATTGAAGAAAAATAAATAAATAAATAAATACAACAGCGACATTCGGAAGCAGAACTAAGATCTATATTATCTATACTTAAACTGTAAAAAAAAACGTATAGCCATAGCTAGGTTTTGTCCAATAGAAATCTGTCATAACAACGGAAGTGATTACCATCAACGGCGACTATTAAAATGAAATATTTACTAGGTTGAAGCACGCAGCGAATAGGGGATCTTGGTACCCAAATGACATGTACATATCTACGCCAAACTTTTACCATAGAATGGCAGTGATCATTTAAAGCTTATTAACTTGTCATAAGATTATGAATAAATTGATAACACTATTTTACTCGAATATCGATTGATAAACGGGAACCTCACCTTATACAAAAACTCAATAGAAAAAGTCTCAACAGACTTAATGCATTGCTCTAATCATTTTTGGCCAAGATAGAATTAACAGTTTATTTTAATCACCATATTTATTTACACAAATAAATTATCACATAAAAACGAATAAAACTCTATAGAAACTCAATATGGGCACTTAGGGACACCAAGCGGATTGAGAAAACCATCTTTACTTATAACTGAACATATCTCTTTGTAACGCTTTGCTCCATCTGATCTTGGTTTTGTTTGGTATGTAGTAGGTCCTTGAGAATAACGCGAATATGTTGGATATCCGTAAGACCCATAATTGTTGTAATTATTATAGTAATATTCTGGAGGATATTGTTGTGCGTAATAATCACCAGAGTCGTAATAATTCCTTGAAGATCCAATAAGAGCATCAAGTATAGGCGATGAAGAGACCAATAGAATTAGAGATGATAGTATCACTAGCACGACTTTCATTTTTGCCTATTTTGAACAAGTTGCAATTTTCAATTGATTGTTTCAGCTTCAGCAGATGACTGATTTTGTTAGTATTATTGAGATGGCAAGGCTTGAATTGTAGGCACACAGAATTTTTCCCCTTCTAGTAAAACAAAATGTGAATCGCTCTTGAACTCAAGCTGTTATCAGAAATGTTCAAAGAGAACTATGGACCAGCATATAGAGGAAGACTGGATGAAAGCTTAAATCAGTGTCTATTAAATAGAAAATTTCTGAGAAATTTGTTTGTGGTAAACAACAGCACAACAGTTCCGAAGTTTTAATGGCATCACGTAATATTGATACTTAACACTTCTTCTCATGTTAATGATAAAGTGAACTTGATCTTTTGACGGCAGTTTCTTCATAGCAGCGCAGCGTATAGATTACAAAATCGATTCGCAAATTTTTCATTAAAAATTTAAACTTGAAAAAATTTATTGGTCTTCTCAGACTACCTACTACTTAATTTTGTTTATAAGCCTTAGTTTAGTGGCCGTTTTTCTCATTCATTTCATTCTAAAACGGATCGTTGGACGGTAATACTTTAACAGCGCCTTAGATTGATAGTTAACTTGTATACATGAAAAAATGCTGTTTTTTTTATACCAATCCTGTCATATTTTTGAAATTAAACTTAAAATCATAATATGAAATTCAAATAAATGTACGTGAAAAACTTGTTGATCTAAGAATTGGCTATAAAAATGATTACAAAAAAAAAAAAAAAGGTTTTGCATGAAATTTTCGAGATTAGACAGTTTTGGGCGCCATGTGGTCTTTCCTACTGCTTAAAGTGTAAAGTTACTGCCTGTTGTAATAAGATGAAAACCATGTCTGAATCAGAGCCCACTTAAAAATTGATTGATAAATTTTTTCTCTTCCCCCTAGGGGAATTATTGAACTTGAAGAAATAAAAAAAGCTTGGATTAAATTTCGCACCCGCTGAATATTAAAGTTTACACCAATTCATGTTTTTGTTATAACAGGAACATCATGACTATACTTAGGGTGGCCCAAAAAATAAAAGTGTTAAAATGTCTAAATGATGATTAAACTTCTACGCAAAATTTCAGTGAAATGCATTAATGTTTAGAGCTCGCTCAAATCGAAAATAGTGTTTTTTTGACTATTTTGGACTTTCAGGAGTACTGTTTCAACATTTTCTGTCATAACTATTTAATTTGACAATATTTTGTCTTGGTTCTCTTTTTAAATTAAAGGGAACTTAGTTTGGCAATAAGTGCAGTGAAAGTCGTTTTAAAAAAATTAAATTCTTCTATTTTTTATAAATTTTTCAAAGCAAAAATTCGGACTCGGTACTCGAATTTTTTGACTTCGCGTAAGTTTTTTTATGAGGAAAAGTGGCGCGCGGGTGTACTTTTTCTATTATAATGTAATCTACAATTGATTATCTTCCAAACAACTACAACTTCAAGGGGTCCTATAGTGTTAGTGGCGCGCGGATGTACTTTTTCTAATATAATGTAATCTGCAATTGATTATCTTTCAAACAACTACAACTTCAGGGGGTCCTATAGTGTGTGAACTGTTCTCAAAATGTGATTTTCGAAGGTGAAGCATTTTTAAAAATTACAAAGAATATGTGCCGGTCCAGATAAGTATAGACTTTTTTACTGTAACAAAATGATTTATACAAAAAAAGAAGAGAACAAGTTACAATTGGTCTTAAGATACCCTAGATGAACATAAAAGTTAAACAAAATGAAAACCAAAAGTTCTGTGTGGCAACACCAAGAAGGGATTGCCCGATTTACGTCATTTTTGAAATTTTATTTACAAATGCTGTCTACAAAATTTCAGCTCTCTACGTTGACGTGTTCTCAGGCAGTGTCCAAACATATAGTGAAAATCAAAGCTTTATATGGCAACACCAAGAATAGGTTACCCGATTTAGTATATTTTTGAAATTTTATTTACTATTATTATGAGAACACTATATGTACCGAATTTCACTTCTCTACTTCAACGTGTTCTAGGACAGTGCCCAAATATACCGTTAAAAACAAAATTTTTATATGGTAACCCTAAGAAGGAGTTGCCCAATTTGTTCCAATTTCGAAATTAAATTCGTATTCTTTTTAAAAAGCTCGTGTGAAAAATTTCAGCACTCTAAGTGAAAGAGCTCTCGAGTTATCGTGCGGACGGACGGATAGTCAGACGCAGAGACAGATAGGCCAACAGACAAACAAATGGACAGGCGGACATGTAAAAATCAAAATAACTTTTAATATTATAGGTGGGTGTCCAATCCAATAATTGGAAAAGAAGATTTCATTAGTACAAAGTCGTTACATTTACGGATTTCCAAAAATGCTTCACCTTCGAAAATCGTAATTTGAGAACAGTTCACACAGTACATGACCTCCTTAAGTTGTAGTTGTTTGAAAGATAAACTGACGCGAAGTAAAAAAATAGGAATTCCGGGTCCGAATTTTCGTTTTGAAAAATTTATAAAAAATAGAAGAATTCAGTTTTTTTTTTAAACGACTTTCACTGCAATAAGTTCATAACAAAGTTCCCTTTAATTTAAAAAAAGAACCAAGACAAAATATTGTCAAATTAAATAGTTATGACAGAAAATGTTGAAACAGTTTTCATGAAAGTCCAAAACAGTCAAAAAAACACTATTTTCGATTTGAGCGACCTCTAAACATTAATGAAATTCACTGAAGTTTTGCATAGAAATTTAAAATTACATTAGCTAACATACTCTACATTTTAACTCTTTTGCAAATCCATACATTTTTGGGCCACATATACTTGTATTACAAAAACAATATTGATGAAGAGGAAGCTAGCCTGTTCCAATTTTAAACATTTTTGAATTTTACCTGAAATTTCCTTTCAATTGAAGACAGATTGATGAAAGTTCAAAATTTTCAACTTTTTCATGACAAAATCTGTCTAATAATTTCAGATTTAATCCAAATAGAGTCCTTTTGGATTTTTATTATTGTAAATAGTGATGATAAGTTTATGTCTTCTAAACAGTCCCTTTAATCACTCCAGAGTTATTTGCTTGGATCTGGATAGTTTTTAACTACACTTCACTATATGTATGTTATTTCAGTTAAATCAACTTCCATCAAAATCTGGGTAGGTAGTAGTCAAGGGCCTGTATTGAAATTTAATTATTACAACGGCATACCGCATAGCCAATTTAAATCCTGCTCATTATGCCTTGGTATATCTATTTGATATCGTTGCTGTAAAGGTACCTATTTCAAAAAGTTAACTTTAGTTAAACTTGAAATCTGAACGGAGTTTCATGTTCTGATATAGCTGGTAAAAAGTACGGCTTGACTTTTTTTTACATTCATTGGTGGACAACTTAGTGTGAAAGAACTTGTTTTTTTGTTTTGAATGATATAGTAGAAAAAATTAAATAATTTAGTTAACAAAAATGATGTTTATTCCGACGAAGGGAAAATATTTAATTATGACGGCGATGAAATTGAAACGAAATTGAAATCGATAAGGAAATAATATCTGGTGGAAAACGTTTTCCATACAACAAGTGTAGACAAATGCAAAGTTAAATTATGAGAAGTACACAAAAATAAGCACAAAATATTAATTTACTTCCTAATTGTAGGCAAAAGATGAAAACTTTTTATCAACAGATTCGAGAATTATGTTACTGAGGTAAAAGGTTAATCAGGCCTGAATTACAATTACGACTGATCAGTGACTTTGCCCAAATGATAAATGCATGTGGCAAGATACAGTTGCAACTTCGACTGCGACTCCGACTGAAATTAAACTTTGCTCAAAGTGCAAAGTTGGTGTTCGCTGCGGCCAATTTCAGTTCAATCACAAAGTCGGGACTTCTGGTTTGTTCAAGCAGTTGAAGCTTTAATTTAATTACAAATTTCACCTCAGCATCGACTTCGACTTAAAATCAAGTCGCAGTCGACAGATCAGTTGAAATCGTAATTCACGCTTCACTTTATGAAGTAGAACCGGTTTCATACCTATACCTAGATTCTTTTCTGATGAACTCGGGTAATTACATGACACTTATATTGAGTTTTTACCGCATAAAAATAATGATGGTAGAGAGAGAGAATGATTCAGAGACCCATGAATATAAATTATGATTGTAAAACTTAAACGATAATTTAACAGCGGATTGACTTAGTGATCTAAAATTATAGTTGAGGTTTCAGATCGAAAATCGACGTATACTTAATATATAATTCACGCCTATTCTAGAAACAGTTGTATTTTGTCCTTTTGAGACTGCTAGCAACTTATCCAACGCAAGCATTTGTCATTTTTAAAATTATTTATGAAAATTTCTACTCCTCGATAGCTTGCTTGTAAATTGTATAAACCGCAATATTACGTTCAAACATTTTAAAATAGCTATATAACTGTACTTAGTGCATTTATCTGTGATAATTTATTGATTTAAGACCAATAAAGATTCTGTTTCTAACTAAACCTACATGCAACACCAAAACAAAGAGTTGAGTGACACAGCGAATCGATCTTCCGGTCATGGTCATGGTCATGGTGCAAATAACCGATCAAATAACAGAAGAAAGTAAAATGATCGTCGGAAGAATTTTCATTTTTTATATACGTGGTGAGGTTATAAATGTTAATTCATGCGGAGAATGTTAATGAAAGCTTTCCTAGATGTGGTGTGTGATTATAAAAGTGACACGGTGCTCAAATGATTTATTACATTACTAACATTTAGTTGCTGATAGGGCAATTTACAATCCTAGATTACACGTCCGTCTTTTGTTAAAACATATTAATGGAACAGTGTCTAGACGAACCCACATAACATTCGGTTTATTTTCTTTCTAAATTTAGGGACTATAACTAGAGCTTAACTGTGAATAATCATATAACAAAAGTAGTATAAAGAAACATGAAATATTATATAAACGTAGAATTGTGAAAACAATTAATTACATGGTTTTAAGATCGCATTCAGGTAGTCATACTATGTATTTTAAAATTTTGAGCAGAGTGAGTTATCCCAATCCAGTAGCTTGGGATCTGTCTTATTCTGAGAGTTACAATTCTGTCACGAACCATTTCTCGCTTAATTTTTACCGGAATCGATCATTTTTGTAATTTTATTTCGAGGAAACAAAATGAATTCAGCGAGCTACAAAAATAGCCTCCAGGAGTCTTGTGAAAATCTGACTTAGATACACAACAAGAGAAAAGTTATAATTGGTAAAACCAATAATATTATATCATATATAAAAATCAAAGTGAACTCCAATGTTTTGTATGGCAACACCAAGAAAGGGTTGTCCCAATTAGTCTCTTTTTATACCCTAGATGAAATCTTATACTAAGTTTGTCATTGCGTTTGTAACACATAGAAATAATGCGGCTAGAGCAAAATGGATTGAGCACCCACGCATAATAAGATTTCAATTTTTGCATGTCCGTTTGTCTGTCTGTTTGTCCGTCTGCACGATAACTCGAGAATGCGTTCACTTAGAAGACTCATAATTTGCAACGGTCTTTTTAAAAAAAATTAGACTTGAGTTGGAAAATGAGACAAATCGAGTAACTCCTTTGTAAGGTTGCCATACAAGAATCCCATTTTTCACTACATATTTGGACACTGACTGAGAACGCGTCGATGTAGAGAACTGAAACTTTGTACACGGCGACGTTTTTATAAAAATAGTAAATGAAATATCAAAAATGAACTAAATCCGCCAACCACTCTTTCTGTTACCATACAAAATTTTAGTTTTTTTACTTATACTGTGAAAACGATCAGTCCGAGACATTTTAATGTACTGAAAAGCTCTTCAGAATATAAAATCCTATGTCCGACGAATTGTTCTGCAAAACAAATGCCAAAAACGACTTTAACGATCAAACTTGCACAGATGGGTGACTATACGAAATTACTTACGGGCACACATCTAGGGACCGTAACAATTTGTCTTAGACCAATTGAAACTACAAAAAATCTACTAATTTACAAAGAACTGTATTTCAAAAATAGTTAACAAATATTTGTAAATTCTGTATCAGAAAAATATTTGTAAAAAAGATAAATTTACCAGTTATTTCTAATTTTAATTCAACAAATCTACAAGCACGATTTCTATAGTGGTAGGGCAACTCTAATACTTGCTTAAGACACTTTCCTTTCTCTGAAAGATAGGACCCAGTCGGATCCTTTGCATTTCATAAAGCAAATTAAAAGAATGATATTAAACTTATTGTTATGGCCAGTTTCACAGTCTGAGTTTAAACCAAAAACTTAGTTTAAACTCGACGAATGAGTTTCACAGTTTGGTTTAAACCCCGGTTTAAACTAGAGTTTAAACCATGCTATCCCTTGGTTTAAACTCAAGATAAAAGTATTTGAAAAGTGTGACATTTTATTTGGACAGTAGCATTGTTTGTTTGTATCAAGAAAATAATTTCATCATGGATTTAGATTTAGACATTTCTAGCGATGGAGAAGATTTTGAGTTAAGTTTACAACTCTGTCGACGACTGAGAGTAATCGGCCAAATCATTTTAATGAGTAGGACGACGCTGATTTTTATGCTAGGTTCCGTTTAAGTAAAGAACTTTGACACTTTGTCTTCGAATTTATTCTTGTCCGTTTTCTTGCGCTGTATTATATATCTTTTTTTTGTACTAGGGAAGGCAATAGCTCGACTTAACTTATGCTAAATTTTAAATTTTGGCATATTTAAAATTAGAAAATATAACTATGTACATATTTTTTTATTTTTTATTTTCTGATGTTTACATTTTCCGATTAACAGATTGATTGATAGAAAAATTGCTTCACAATGGTGCCGATAACTAATTTAGTTCACAATTTAATCAGTACTACCAACGTTACTAAAAGAATGTACTGTGAAACCCGATTTGGTTTAAACTACGTTTAAACTTGGAGGATGGTTTAAACTCGACTATGAAACCGACTTGGACGAAACTTTCCAGTTTATATGGAATTCAAAAACAACCACCCATATTTTTCGTTTCCTCCAATAACAGCCCCCCCCCCCCCCCCGTTAGGGAGGTTAGTAATTTTGCTACTTTTTCAAAAATCAATATCTCGAGAATGGAGCATCAGATGTTTCTAAAATACCCTCCTTTATTTTGTTGCATACATCAATATATTTTAATTTAGCGTTGCTTCCTTTCTTAAGTCTCCTCCTAGCCACTGAAGAGCTTAACACTGAAACTAAGGTTCTATTAAATGATTTTATCTAATTCAGGCTGAACAGATTCCACGCTTTTTTCGGTGCTTGTCGAGCCTAGATTTTACGAGTAAAGCAAGTCTCATTCAATCCAATCCATTTTGCTGTATCAGCATTTTGAATGACAAACATGTCTTTTTCGTTCAAGTTTTCGTTTGATCCTCATTTCCAGATTCGCACTAAGTACTGTCAGTGTTCGTTTGAAACAAAAACTGATGTCACAGGTCTGATCCTATCCTAGATCACCTATAGCCCAATAGCTCATTACACAGTCATCATATGTATATGTTTATAACAGACATAGTATGGAATAGAATCCTATCTAAGGTCAGGCAATATAAGAAACTTACTCGTGTTCTTTTTCTTTGGAGTCATTTAAATATGATTTGAACATGTCACGTAAATTCAGTGAATCGAAAAAATTTCAATTTTGTGTAAAATTCGAAGGATATTTTGGTGTTTTTTCTGAAAAGCAAAAAGGATAAAATTGAAAAATGGCGTGACATTTTGGAAGCAGCTAAAAGTTTGAATTTAGACCACAAAATAAAGAATAGTAGTATACGTCCGCGATGTTCTTTGGCAAAATTTTAAAAAATAAATAAAATTTTGATTTCAATAAAATAAATGTTTTGAAGTTGGCACTATTAATGAAAAATCTCAAGTGCTCAATCGTTTGTAGTATAATTACAACTGTTAAAAGTCTAGTAGACATTATGCATATATTTCACCAGCATCGAGAAAGTCAAACGAGTTGAACTTTGCATCAATGCTGGTCAATCAGCATAATGTAAGCTAGGCTTTAAGCAAACTATCCAATGGCGATAAAGCTGTAAATCATATTATTGTTTCTATTGGGTATCGTCGCTAATCAAATGGTACAGTTTTAAAACAATTGGAATTTTCTGATTGAATTCTAGAGTAAGAAAAAAATATATATAGCTGTAAAAAGGAAAAAGGCGACAACGACACATGGTGCTCCCAAGCGGTCCCCCATCAAGTACTAACCACGCCCAATGCTGCTTTAACTTCGGTGATCGGACGAGAACCAGCGCTCTTAGCATGGCATGATCATTGCCAACAAACAAATATTGATTGATGAACACCTTTTACCCAAAATATTCAATTCAACTAACAGTCAAAACAGCTTATAGGACTGTGTCAAAGCAATCGACCATTGCAGTAAGCTATCGTAATTACTACATGTCGCTTGAACTCTTACAACCTATGTACCTAATGCAAAAACCTTTCAAAGGCAGCTTTATGTACTAGCAAATTAATGTTGGCACCTTGCCCTTTGGTGAGATGAATAAATTTCTTACATATAACGTCGTCTACTAATGTCCTAGCCCCATTAACATAAAGAATTCGTAAAAGAATTAAGAAACATCTCCCAGTACTCATTCTGGCACCAATTTTTCCTTATGGCCACAATTTACTACCTTACATTTTCTTAATTACATTGCTTAATTGATTGACAACTGCCACATCTCATTGGGTGCTCAATCCCTATTCTGCTAATCGTATACAGACTAATATGAACCACGAGCCGCCATATTGAAGCAAAGTGTTGTTGTGAGGCTGCTCTAGCAAGGTGACTCAATTATCTCTTCCAACAGATCGAAATTTTCAACGAGACCTAAATAGAAATATAATACATATATGTATGTATGTAAAAATTATATATAAGTTTATTCTTAAGTCCAATGATACATTAAAACAAAATTTACGATTATATCTCTAATACTAATATTTTTAATCACAGTTAACTGGAACCCAAAAGGTCTTAAACGAACTATTTCCACAACTTGATCACGCCATCTTTAGCAGATGACACAACAAAAGTCTGTTGCTTATCAGTTTTGCACATAACAAGATCTGTAATGCCATCGTGGTGACTTGCTGTGGGCATATCTGGACCGGGGCGAGGTTGTTCTTCAGCATTTCGATTTGCAAAACTTTCAGCCGAACCTAAATTAATAATAGTTTCCTCAATAACCCGACTGCCATCTATCAAGCGAGAACTGTGAAGGAAATTTTTTTAATATGAATTCTCAAATAATGTGACATAGACATATACTCATAGGTGAAAGATTGGTCAGATAAATTATCACTAGTTGAAGGAACAACTAATGAACAATTTTTGGGTGAATTTAAGTCCCAATAACGAATACGTTGATCCGAACTTCCAGTTATCAAAAATGGTGTACTATCCACCATGCCTGGTAATAGTCCGAAATTTGTATATGGATTACCCTGTAAATAAATATTGTAAATTGCCCAGAGCTCAAATTAAATGGAATCAGATACTAACAACATTCGCATTAGACAAAGCACTGGCTGTACTTGCCCACAAAACAGTTTGTCGATGACCTGTTTCAATATTCCAAATTGAAACTTCATTGTTGGCTTGTGAAGCTGAAATTAGACAAGATGGTTCGGTCGGATGACAAATTATTTTTCGAATCCAGGAATCTAATGGATGTCGGATTTCTGCTATTGGTAGTCGAAACCTTAAATCCCAACAAACTAGTTTGCCACCACTTGATGCAGTTGCCAGCCAAGATCCTGTTGGATCTGCACACAATGTTGTAGTAAGTCCATTGCGAATTTCGTTTTGCAGACGCCAAGCAACACTCTGCATTCGAGTGTCTAACGCAACAATGGATCCATATTCTGTGGTATACACAAAGACATTTGAATTTTGCTCGAATGGTTGAACATCTGTTATGGCACAATCGTCAGAATCTCTGAAAGTAAATTAATTGTAGCGTGCGTCATCAAACTTTTTTTTTACTTTGCATTTACGGCTTGCTTGTTCCATTTGATCGTAAGGCTTGTTGCAAAGTCATTTTGTATGAGTTTTTATCAATTCTCAGAAGTAATAAAGCTCCATCGTCACATGCAACGGCTAAAGTTTGTCCAGAATCACAAGCTGCTAAAGCACAAATTGGAGTGTTAGCTGAGTATACCTGTCGAGATTTGTTAATGCTTTGATTTCCATTTAATTTGTTACAGTCCCAAAGACGAACAGTTCCATCAAGGCTGCCGCTTGCAAAAAGTGAACCATATGGTTTCAAGGGTGACAGTTTTATAACACTAGCGCTATGTTCGTGTAAATGTGCTACTAAGGTCCCATTCATTTTCCAACCAGCAGGAATGGCTGAGTAGTACACTGATGGATTGAAATCCCGATTTGATGCCAGAACTGCGTATTGGGTTTTTAATTTATTTCGTAGTTTCTCTAAATCCAAACGACACTGGGAGGATCGTTCTGCAAAAGTTTGTTAATGGAAAGTAAAATTCTGTTTTATACATTTTTAAATCAATACTGTATGATGAAAAGCACAGAAAGGAAAGAAGGAACTAGGTAGAAGATTGGAGAATTAGGAAAGTGGCGGTGGTGGACCGATGTCACTTTTACACTTCCATAGATTCTTAGTGCTAGAAAAGATAATGGTGGTAAATTATTTTCAATTCAATCAGCTTGGAATAAAAACGCGTCCAGGAATTTGACTGGTCGAATATAATTTGAAGACTTTAGACGCATTTGAACATTGTCTACTGCTCAAATATGGCAGTTTTCCATATTCTTGCTCGAAAGTGTAACTTCTAGAGGATATAGTCAGGTTTAATGAGTTGAACTATTTATTTTCAGGAATTCTAGCAAAATAAAAAGAAGCGGCAGAAAAAGTGATAAATAACGATACACAGGAATTTATATTGGGTATCCATAACTGATGCCAGCAACAGAAGAAGATAATAAAAAACATCAAATGGTAATACAGTTGGACGGACAAATGACAGAAAAGTTACAATTACTGTGCTTCCTGGACTTAAACAAATTCAACTTTACCTTGCCAGAAATTCTTTTCAGGCATACTGTACTCCACTAATGACGAAGTCGGAGTAGCTTGCACTTGGGTGTTAGTGCTTGGAGGACTTCCTGTTGAAATTGGTGTCATAGATTCATTCGACGGCGAAGACGCCATTTGTACCAATTGCGCATCAACAGAACCCAAAACATGCTGCCAATCTATATTTGGCATGTGATCACCATCAGTACGACGCGTTTTTCCTCTATTCCCATCATTTTTTATCCCTTTATCTGATAAAGGATATTCGAAACAAATAATGTCCCTTTTGCATAGTGAAATATTTCCATTCCGGTTGCATTTTGGTTCTTGACCTTTATATTTGCTTAGTTTCATCAAGAATGGCTTCATATAAAGTAGCTGAAGCTCAATAAATTCAGTCAGGCCTTCGGAATTAAGCCGTCGAAAAAACTAAAAATATTATAATTAATAATTTGATTGAAATTTACAAAATTTTTTTTAGCAAAAAACATTTTTTAATGAAGATCCCATTTCATCATACTGAGGCAAGAATGTCGTTGCCACTTTGCTTCTGACTTCTCTGCGATCTTCTAAAGCTTTAATAAATTGATGGATTTCTGCATATCTGGAAACAGTAACGATAAACTCACTTATATTTTTTTCATTCATTCACACTTAACAATTTTCTTACTTTAAAACGCTGTCGAATATGCTACGTGGTATTGAAGGATTTAGGCAGTCTAACAGAATTTCAGACCTCTCAACTTGAATGATACTTCTTTTTAGATGACTTGAGATTGCTGGCATTATTTTACATTGCACATCGATAGTTGATAATTTTCTAGCCGTTGTTGAAATAAGTCCAACAATTTCATGTCTAATCCATAAATTTGGATGAATTAAGTAACACGCGCACTCTGATATGAAATCGGTTACAGTTGGCTTTTGTATATGACCCATATC
The DNA here is from genome assembly GCA_963924295.1 of Dioctria rufipes. Taxonomy (NCBI): domain Eukaryota; kingdom Metazoa; phylum Arthropoda; class Insecta; order Diptera; family Asilidae; genus Dioctria; species Dioctria rufipes. Next base: position 280,583,407 of record OZ002741.1, on the reverse strand, counting down.
AATTAGAGCCGTTGTTGCTCTGATGGCCTTGGCAATAACAAATTCTTCGCTGTCTGTTAAGCCCTATTTTATAAAAAATATTTGCATGTTAAGTTTATAAAAAAGGGGTGTAGTTGGTTATGATCGAACTATTATTTTCAGAATTTTAAGAAGCAATGAAACTTTGCTTTGTTGTCCTACCTGTTGTAAGAGTGGTATTAGAATATCTGAAGCTTGCCATCCAATATATCCGACAACTCCAACTATACAGTCGAAAAAGGATCCTCTTAAGTTCTTGTCTTCCTTGTCATTCAGGAACGTAATCATGTGAGACAGGATTACGTCGTTTGCTAAAAAGAATTAAATTTTGAATAAAAATCATGATTTGGCAAACTGTCTTGAATGAAATCTAAAGTCTTGAAATATTCTAATTTCTAACGGGTGATATGAGTTGCTCCCCTCAAGAATTAGTAAAACGACCGAAAAAAAACAAGAAGGAATTGGTAAATGATACTGGTAGAAGGGATAAAAATAGGTTACATAGATTAGGTAATAATAAAAAAAAAATACATATAGGTATACAAATATGAATAAATGAGAAAAATAATTTAGCCTACAATATTAATATTTGCCGTTATTACCACATTGTTTTGGAACATTAGTAAATACGTTATCGATTATTGTGTTTCCCCTTTCGTCAGCTTTGTATTTTATATGTTTTAACCCTACTGTATTGTCAAATTTTAATAATAGTCACACACGCGGATGTAAGAGTGATCTTATAAAAGTTGGTTGCATTAGAAATTAAAACAAACCAATTTTTTTTCAGCAACTATGAGACTGATGAAATAGGGGCAGTTTTCCTGTTAACTATGACAATAATAATATCAAAATTTTAGCTTTAATAACTTAAAAGGTCTGGGCAGAACGGAGATTTTCGCACATTTTGGGCTATATGAGACTGATGAAATAGGGGCAGTTTTCCTGTTAACTATGACTCAATACCTAATAACTCTGATAATATCAAAATTTTAGCTTTAATAACTTAAAAGTCAGGGGAGAACGGTGTTTTTCGTACATTTTTATAACCAATTCACCAAATATTTTGAATATTTTTTTTTTCAATCCTTGAAAGTAGCACTTTCAAACGAAATCCGACATGATACAGAAAAACACCCATCCCATAAAAAAAATCATCTTTGACTGTCGAAATATGTGCGCTTCACAAAGATCTAACATTGCTAAATTTCCGTTTCCTACTCATGTCAGTTTCGAGAAAAACGGACAGACGGACGGACGAAAGATCGATCTTATAAGGGTTCCGTGGTTTTCTTTTTGACGTATGGAACCATAAAAATAAAAAAATAATAACAATAAACAAATAAAAAATTTGATAAAATCAAAATTGTCAAATATTATTGGTAAGGGAAAGACACAACTACTCTCTCATATATTTTATGCACACATATACTAATCATATCAGTCAGGACTCAGGAGAATGTAGACTGAGGCGTTTTAGCGATCAGTTTAGTTTTAGTGAAAGCGAAAGAAAGAATAGGTCGGGTGGAAGTAATACAGTGAGTAGTTTGAATAAGTTTTGTGTAGTTTAGTGGCTAATTCTTTATCTTAGTGTGTAGATAGTTCTTGTGTCTGGTTTTGGTATGAAAGTGATATAGTGTGTACGAGCAGTATCATATATTACCAGTGCCTGTGTTGTTAGTAGATCACGGCTGGCAATAGCTAGTTTAAGTTCATGCTTTTGGAGCGTCACGATGGTATCAGTGAACGCCATGGCTGTGTTGTTGCAAAACCCTCGAGAATACTTCACAAGCCATCAAAGAGACTCCCTCCCTACCACATGCGAGGCCCAACGTAGTCCTTACATTCTAAAATATTTGCAGTGTTCTTATGTAAAACTGACAAAAGTTTGATTTGAATAGCTCCTCCGCCCTAAACTACTATTCACACCGAAAAATGGTGTTCTGATAATCTTAAGCTTGCTTTCTTATCTTCCGAACTGTAATAAAATTTTCATACCTTTCCTAACAAAATTATTTAAAAAAATTTATCTTAGCCAAATGACTACGATTTCTCAAACAAAAATTCTCAGCTAAGTAATCATTGTAATGTCGCTGTGCTGTCATGCGATGCCGTGGGCTGGTGATATCGAATGTAGCTGCCTACAGATTCGGACTCCGGCTGCACATACACACATGCACAGCTGAGAGGTATTGAGCGTAAAATGGTAAGGTTACTTTGTAATCAAAACTATTTTATTATTTTGCTAAGAAGTATGTAGTAAGTGCAGCCTTTGGGAAGATAAGGAACCAAGCTGTAAATTACTAGAAGACTATTTTCCTGTATGGATAGTAGTTTGGGCTCTATAGCATTTATAAAATCAATGTTTGGTACTTTTCCATAAACATCAATATAGAACATTTTAGAGAACGGACTCCGAACGCACACATATAGGTTTCTGTTTCATGGCTTGGGAAGTATTCTCGAGGGTTTTGGTTGTTGGTATGAGCAAAACCCTTGAGAAATACTTCCCAAGCCATTAAACTGAATTCCTCACTACTACATAAGAGCCCTAACACTGTGCAAACATTCGAAAATATTGCAGTGTTTTTATGTAAAACTGACTACGATCCTGCTAACTAAACTACTATTAATACAGAAAAATTCTCTTAAGATAATCTTAAGCTTCCTTCCTTATCTTTGGAACCAAAATAAAACGATTGCGATTGCGATAGAAGCTTAAAAATATAAATAGAACATGGCTTGGGAAGTATTTCTCGAGGGTTTTGGTTTGGTTTGGAGTCATGAGTAGCATTAGTGTCTGTGGTGGTCGCGACGGGCAGATACTTTGAGTGAGCTGTGCTTGCGGAGGGTCACGATTGTGTAGCTGTAGTAGTTAGTAAAGAGGATGCGTGGTGAATGCTTGTGCAGTAGTTATTAATTATACTCGCTGAGTTTGTGTGTGCTCATACCACGTTTTCTTTACACTTACCCCAGCAAACATTTAGATGAAAATCTTCAGTACGATATGTGGATGATATTGCCACCATGCGAAATTAAAGCAAATATGGTGAAATGATTTCTTCCTTGTCTTGCATAGACGAAAAGAAGATGAAATTACAACCATTTTTGTTTTCTGATTTTAAATATGGAGGCAAGAGGACAATAGTTTCCTTATTTGTCATCTCTATGATACACGAATTTATCATTTGGAAGAACGCCTCTTTAGACTCAATGACAGTGATTTATTTATGAGTTTATTAGTGATTTTAATTCCACCCATTCATATTAAAAAATAAATAAAAAAAATAATAAATATATGCCTGCTTTAAAGAAATGTCTTCTTTATTCCCTTACTACCTACAAATTCAAAAGGATTTATTTGGACGATTTTTGAACGATTTGTTTTGACGATAAGGAAGCGTTTCTTATACACGATATGAAAATAACTCGCCCGGAAGGGACGTAGAAAATACGCATTCGTTTCTTCAAGATGTCTCTCCCGTTGGAAGTTGAGAATGCAATACGAATATGATTATCATCCACGAGATATTTTATCGTCCAGGTAATAAGAAAGTGAATCTTTTTGCGTTTCGCCATGTTTGCTGGGACAGTACCCCTTTCACATGGAGGAGCTGGCCGTCAGTGGCAAACGATAGTTAGTGAAGAAGAATTAAGCGGTCTCCGAATTTTCTTTAATAATCTGTATTTAATAAAGTTTCTTTTGAATAAAATAAACTCTATTTTTATTAAAATGAATAAAAAAATATATTGGATTTATAAGAAATAGGAAACTATAATTAAGAAAATGTAAGTTACAGTCACAATAAGCAAAATGAGATGCAGTACTTTTCATAAATTTCGAGAAACCTAATCAAGTATACAATTGGGATTTATCTCGATTGATGGTAGATGATCAATCCATTTTGAAAGATACCAATTTTGCATAAAAACTTTGCAAATAAGTTGTATATATAAGAAAAAAAAAATAATAAAATTTATCTACACTTATAAAAATGTTGAGGTGTATGCATCCAAATCTATCCAACTCCCAAAAACAATGTCACAGAAGCCGAAAAAGACGTGCTTTGCGCTATATTATAAAATGAGTTCCGTTGATACCCAAAGCTACATCAGATCCACGAATTGTAGATTTTATATCCGAATGAGGTGTTGATGATTTGAGCTCTTGTTACTTCATCAGGTCGAGGAATCGTGGAAGCTTTCTTTGAGAGTAAGTATTGGCATTTGTTCAGGGACTTAATATTTAATCCGATATTTTGGGCATTAGGCTAATAATAAAATGAAGTGCTGCAAAATGCCGAAAATGGTAAGACTTATCGTAGTTTTTGAACAAAGCTTTAGCTCCCCCATCAAGATGAGGTTAATAAGGGGTTTTGCTACTTCCTTAATTCTCTTAATATTATGCAATTTATTCTATATTTAATCGTAACAGTTCATGCAGAGTCCAACAAGATCAGAAGTAATATCATACAGTAATAAAACAAGAAAGTGGCTCATAATACATTATTTACCCTGAATACCTGAAGTTAACTGGGAAATGAAAATAAAATAAAATACTAAAATAAAAGGCAAAAATATTTCTTATCTAGATGTATAGGTTTATGATACAGATTATATAGGTTCTTGTGAGCGGAAAATCGAGGAAACTGCAGGTTACTAAAACTATTCATTAGGGGAAATTATTTTAGACAAATTGATTTTGTGGTATTTGCCTCACAGTCTGAAACACGAAGCATACTGTGTATATAAGTTTTTAGAATGAGTTGAAATGATTTATATATGTAGTCATCAAGATTATTACCTTTTTGTTTACCAAAGAATGAACACAAATCATATATTCCTGACTCGATTAGAGTTTGTTTAACAATTGGTTGAGAATCTGTTAGCAAGCTTGACACAGTCTGTTGAATTATTTCATGCAAAGCGCTCAATTCTGCTTCATATCTTCTAGTAGGCATATCATTAGGAGAATTGCGTTGCGTTTCTTCTAGAAAGTATACAGCAGTTTTTGCAAGATTTGCTAAAATCAATATAAGAATATATTATTTAGATTCAGATTATATAAAAATAAACACCCGTACCTATATTTCGAGCATAAGAAACACGAACGATAACCGAATTATGCATTGATAAGGAAGCAATAGATGGCAAAATATATTCAGGAAAAATGTTGAGGTCACTGCGTGGTACACCTTCTACTATATTTAGGCAAGCAGTTAATGTATCTATAGCTTGTACCTGAACTCGCGATGAAGAATCTTGTGCCAAGTGTAACTGTGGAAAAATACTACATAGACATAGATTAACCTAATAACTAAGGCCTTACAATATATGGTAGAATCCTGTCTAAAACTGTTTCTGAAGTTGCAAATTCGGCAAGCGTTTGAAGCATTTCCAGACAACATATTTTTGAATCGCAATGTTTTAAGCCACGAATACAAGATGTTACAACAGTTATAATAAGAATTAGTCCATCATGATCTGGATCATAAGATCCATTATCAATTACGTTAGGTTTTCCCATCTCATTATCGAGTTGTCGATTCGTTAAAACCTTAATGCAATGCGAAATATCTGTATGTAATCGACGAATTCTTTCATCTGGTAGGAGGGCAGTGGGAGAATAATATAACATCTGCAGATATGATTGGAGAAATGAGTAAAAATATTCCGGAAATAATCTTCCTTTCTCTTGATCTAAATAAACCTCTGCACTTTTTCGTTCTGCCAGATTACGGTTAAGCATTGATGATAGTAAATTTCGGAGGTGTTCATTTTCAATGCCTTGTAAGTGTTTCGTTACAAGCTCTTCATCACCGCGTCTATATGATAAAAGTTGGGAAAATTCAAAAGGTGCAGTTCCTTCTATCCACAGTTCTAACAAAGCACATCTATGTAATAAGAAGAAAAAATTATGAAGCCTTATTGAACCAAGGATAATATTACCCAGCAGAAAATATATCCATTTCAGGACGTAAACTTCCTTGGCCATGTGGACCAATCCTTACTAATGATTCCGTGGGTAGAATGGAGTCGGATAGTAGGGGTATATCACCACTTCCTTGGTTAGCTTCTGATGCAAGTGTTTTGACGAATCTAGAATAAAAATATTTAATTATATGTAAATGCACATAATAGACTAAAATTGCTTTTCTTTGAACTTATTTTTATCATTACAGAAAGGCCAAGGATTATAGTAGGGTAATAAAGCAAGAGAAAATATTTACAGATTAGATATAAATTTTGCTATTGTTGAACACCCGATATTCCATCCCGTATTAATTGAAATATGATTTAAGCGAAAAATATGTGTAAAATTTTCCAAAACTGAAAAAAGGTTTAATTGATTTATGCGTTACAATTCCAAATGATTGCTATATATAGGTAAATTCCGGGACAACGTATATTAGCTATATGCTCCCGAATATGCCCGCATAGATCACGCGTGGAATGTGACTAAACGATGCAGCTGAAAATTGCATAGGCTTAAGGGTGTATCTACAGGGCTAAAAAAATGCGCATTTTCACGAAATGAATAATTTTTATACATATATGTATAACGACTTTATGCGCATAATACCAGCTCTTTAAGGCGATGTTGTAGGAAAGTGACTTCCGGTAACAGCTCCTGACGACGGAAAAATCATCTAATATCAAAAAACCCAAAGGGATTCCATTAATTATACCCATACAGAGGTGGCTTTTGAAAAAAAAAACTTTTAAAAAAATGGCGACTTTGTAAACTTCAAGTGCTCATTTTTCACCCAAAAAATCGTGTTTGATCGGCTATGAAAGATCGAATTTACATTAAAAATGAAAAGACCACGATCAAAAACTGAAGAAAATAGTTTAGAATATAATAAAAGAAACTGCAGCTAAATCGGACATTTCGTTCTCATTGTTACCGATTTTGAAAACCTTGTTTCGAGATAATCACGTTTAAATTTTACAATTCCGTCTCACACGCGAGCAGTAAAGTTTTCGAGATTATGAAGGGCTCTGTAAGCACTCACACGCGAATCCACATCATATGAATACTAGAAGAGAATACCAACGTCTACCCATGCTCCATTTCATTTAGGCATTGTATACCTGCATTTCAGGACGCCTTTGCCCGCCGCGCAGACATTGCGCTATACTGCTCCGAAATGGGATCGGGGTGGAACTCTTCCAAGTCTTATAACTTCTTCAAATTTTATCAGATTTAAAATTTTTACACAATAATTTTGAATAGTTGTACTTTCAGATTATGGAAAAAAAAAAAAAAAAAAAAAATTTTGAAAATCTATCCCTCATGGAAAAGGATAAGCCATAGAATATGCGAAGAAATTGACCAGCTATCTTCAACGACGTTAGGAACTTCGCAGCGTAAGTTACCACGGAGAAATTATACGTTGTGTTTAACAAAATATAAAGCGGCAAATAAGGATATGCATTCAAATGTAGAACAAGGAGGAATGATATGCTAGAAAATATAAAAGAATTTCTGGGAAATTTATGTCTTATGTAAAACAATTTTATGGTCGTACTATAAAACTCAAAGCCAATCTGGAAACTTGCTTGCTCCGTTATCTTCAGCTTAGTTAAACTCTAAACTAAACCAGCCTAATTTCTTGCACACATTTATAAAACGTGGTGACTGGTGATGCTGTATGGTGGCATTAATAAATTAAGGGGAAAAGAATTAAGTTCAATATTCTCAAATTTGGTACAAATGGTAACAAAAACTTGTTTCATCTAAACATATTCAAGGAAAGCAGTAAGAGTCAGAGAATTCAGGAACAGGCAGTGTAATATTTTATTCGATTTTTCTTGAATCAACAATACTGTTTGCATCGCAGGCGAAAGAACGGTGTTCGACGAAGATTAAAATTAGTCGAATACCTTCTAAACAAGGAATAGAAACAACTTATCCACTGATGTGTAGTGTAATATTGTATCCAATAAGATGTGATATCTTAGATCTTTCAACGAAATAATAGTGATCTAACTCGTCTATTGAACAGAAAGTGAATGTTCCTCATAAAATATATATACCATATTTATAAATTATTTAATTTTCCTCCTGCGGAGAGATAAGTTATAAACATTTATTTGGATTCACTAAATGGTGCCTGTTCTATATTATGTGATCTCATAAATAGTCTTAATAGACAAAATATGATGGAACTTTAAAGAGGGTAGATGCATCATAACTTAAATTAAAGCAACTAAGATGCCATAGTTAAGCACGCGATCTGAAAGAATATTAAGCATTATGTAAAGGCCGAAAGGAAAACAGCACCAATGCAAAAATGATGGTCGACCAGACTGACCAAACTTGAGATGTTATGCACTGTGAAGCAAGGAATAGACCTTATTCGATCAGGAATTTATAAAAGAATAAAAAAAATATTGCGCCTCTTCAAAAAAGAAATTACAGACCCTTGTTATATTATCTGCACGACATACCAAATTACCAGGGCCTGCAATTCGTTTTTGTTGCTTAAATGATATCCGATTTTAATATAAACGTTTGTGGGGGTATGCTTACCATAACTACAGCTTCCTTGAGAAATTATGTGATTTTGTACAATCATGAAAATCTCTACTGGTAATTGCCCTGAATATATTGGTATAGTTCCAGTAAAGTGATGGGGTGAAATTCAAAATTCATCACTGCCGTAGCGATACTAAATTCCGCTTGTGATATGCTCAGTTTTGCAATGATAAAGTAGTGATCAGTTTTAGATTTGGCTCATACTTTAAGTAGTCTCTTATAATGACTGTCAGGGGATATATAACAGTGTATTCTACCTACAGGTCAACCGCGCCATTAACAGAAGGAATTTGTACAGACTGCATTGACCACAGAAGGATCTTCTAATAGTCTCCTCCAGATCAATGCTTAAATTCCCTACATCAACAGTGGACACTGAATGGAGTAAAAGAAACTCATCATCAACATGAATATACCATAAAAACCAAATTTTAAATCTAGCCTGGAAAGATTCTGTAATTACACAGGCATATTTAGCAATGACCTCACCAAATAGAGAAATATAACTTCACCTGGGGGCACCTGCAGAGACCATAGAAATCATAATCCAGTGGGTTACACCAGTGATGCCTTAATTTAGACTGTGGTAAGTCTACAAATTAGTTGAAATTACAGTTATAAAATCTGTATATGCATTTACCTTTCTGGAGCAATGTAACAAGTTCTTCGCCTGCTTGTGTCGAAAAAGTATGTGTAGTCAGCTGGATTATCTTCGGGTAAATAAGTTGGCTTAAATGAAGCAAAGTCAGCTAGGAGAATCCAATTCCATGAAGTAATGAGAATGTTTTCGAGCTAAAATTTGGAAATTCACGCAAAATATCAAAAATTTGTATTACCCTTACCTTTATGTCTCCATGACATATTTTTTGCTTATGGCATTGATTGAGAGCACATAAAATTTGAAATGTAATCCACTTCTTTTCGAGGACAGTTAAAAAAGGTCTGGTTGAAACACGATCATACAAGCTATGCTTCACATATTCTCGCATGATATATCCAGCTTTGTCTGTTAGCTAAAGGAATGGCTACTAAGTCCTTATTTTGTAGGGATATTAAGTTACTTTACATACCAGAACTCTTTGAAATGGAAGGCAATTCATTGCGGAAGATAGACTTTTTTTTATGTATTCTAAACGTTCTGCGTGGTCTTCTAAAGGAAGACTAGGATCGTGTTTAATAAACACTTTTACGACTACAGGGCCCTCTTCTGATTTCACTCTTGCAACTTTGAAAAATCTTGTACTGCCCATGCTGAAAAAGATAAACTTATGTTAGTGTCAATCAAATCAAAAATATTTATTAATAATTAATACAGCTGAAGGTTAGGGTAAGGGGGATTGTTCGGATATATCTCCAGACTTAAGTATTGAGTACTGTTGCTTACATTATCAAAAGTTCGATATGAAGCCCCGTAGAGGACCATGATAACCAGCCCCTGCTTCGCTTAGAATAGTGAATGTGTTGCTTGTATGGCTTTCATTGATTACGTGACTCAATTGACAACAGCGCATGATTGGTTAAAATTCTCTTGTGATTTTTCCCCGTTTTCGCTATTGCTGGAACTCGACCCAGCTCCTCCTAATATAGATGATCAGACATTAATTGTTTTGCATTTCTTGAGAATTAGTCAATGGGATTCTTTGGATTGACAGTTGACATACTTGGATGTTTCTTTCCGTTGGCATACTGGACAGAAGCAAGAAAATTTTCCCCAGAGATTGTCAAAGTCTGGAGAACGTGTCGACCGTTGCATATTATTGTATTTTCATTTTTGGAGGATCATTGAGGTCACTTGGCCTTGTGCTGGAATATTTTCCAGATGGAATTCCCAAAGCAAAACATTTATTTGCTCATCAAATGATGCTGTAACAGTTTTTCATATTAAATGGCATTTATTTGACCATTAATAATGTATATTTTTGTCTTCCCGTTTGAAATTCTACTCATACCACTACCGAGGCTCCACTTTGCTGCCATGTAGAAAATTCTCTCTTGTGTCAGTCATCTTCCAATTTTCAGCAGTTTATTTCGCTCTTTCCAGTTTTTATTCTTATGTTTTAGCTTAAGAAGCGGATCTTTGATTTTCTTAGTAAAGGAAATGTTTAGCTCTTTGCCATCTTCTGAGTGATTCATGTACAGTTATTTCACGTCACTTGAATAATCCGCTGTCCATTATTACTGGGCACTGACTGCTCTCAGGAGATACCTATACGGGATGGCACTAATTGATAATCTAGAAGGCAAAATATGCATATTATCATAGTAGTAGTTAATAGCATTGGCTCTCTCGGGACATTTGAATTCAATTATGTGATGATTATCTTAAATTTAATATCGATACCGTTGTAGCTGCCTCTAAAGCATTGTTTTACTTCCACTCCTCGACACTTACGGAGTTATTGCTCAAGAAAGTCGAAATTTTAAAGTTTAAGTCCAGCAGTTTTTTTTTTTTCAAGAAACGTTACACCAAGACGTTTTATTCATATTAAACTTAAACAAGAAAAAAAGCTAGAATTGGTCTAAGACCAATTCTTATGATACCCGAGAGATGAATGCCCTTGTGCAAGTTTGATTTTTTAAGTGGTCTTTCGCATATATTTCTAGAAAGGTTCGTCGGACAGAAAAAATGATTATCACCAATTTTATAGGATTTCGTATTCTCAAGAAGTTTTCAGTACAATAGATATCTAGGACTGATCGTTTTTACAGTATATGTAGAAAACCTAAATTTTTATATGGCAACACCAAGAAGGAGTGGTTCGATTTAGTTCATTTATGAAACGTTATTTGCTAGTACAATGAAAACATTACGTACCAAATTTCAGCTCTCTACGTCGACATGTTCTCTGGCAGTGTTCAAATATATATTGGAAAACAAAATTTTTGTATGGCAACCCCACGAAGGAGTTGCCCGATTTGTCTCATTTTCGAACTTAATTTTAATTTTTTTTAAGTCCGTGTACAAAATTCCAGCTCTCTAAGTATACGCGTTCTTGAGTTATCGTGCACACGGGCGGACATGTAAAAATCAAAATAACTTTTAATATTATGCGTGGGTGTACAATCCATTTTGCTCTACGATCATTATTTCGAGGTGTTACAAACGGAATGACAAACTTAGTATACCCTTTAGATTTCATCTAGGGCAGGAGTGGCCAAACTTTCGAAGTACGGGGTCTACATTATAATTCAAAATATTGTAGCGGTCTACCGTCAGCAACGGTTTTAAATAAAACGCAAAAACTTTTCTTCAAAAAATCTGTAGGTACTTGCGAATGCTCTAGATTCTTCTTCCAGAGTTCCAAAAACTTCTTTTGAGCTCCTCGTGTAAATTCTCCAACTGTTCGGCGAAACTTTGGAATTCCCGATTTAAATTATGTGTACTCTCGCTCTAAGTTTTTGGTAACTCTTCAATTAGTCTATTCTTAGTTGGGATGCATGCACCTGCATCTTTCCTTTGAATGTTTTAACTAAACTTTTTATAACAATCAAAGTATTCTCTCCTTGCAGACTTAGGCGGCAAATGATAGTGTTTCATGGCAGTGAAATGCCGTTGAATTTCCTTTTTATTTTTACCATACCAATATCGCTGCTTTTGAATTTGTGCCTGATTTCGTTAAAAAAGATTGCTGTGCGCCAGTTTTTAACTCACGTACCTACACTGTAAAAAATATTAGGACTATTGCCTAAAATGTAGGGAATACTTCCTAAAATTTAGGGAAAAAAAACCTATATTTTAGGGTATATTCCCCCAAATGTAGGGAATATACATTTTCATTAAAATATAGGGAATTGCTTACATTGTGGGGATATTCCCTAATCTTATCGAAAAATAAAAGCTTTGTGGCAACAATTTGTGCAAATTTTTTACTGTGTACTTGTATTTTTCGGAAAATCGGTGACGCATTTTGTATGTGTAGTTTTAAAATGCTTTTCGAAATTTTTTTTTATAGTGCTACACCTGCTACTCCCGCCAAGTGAGGTGGCGCAATTATCTGAAAATGGCAATTTATTGTAATTTTTGTTTAAGTTATTTTACTCTCGCAGGCTACCAAAAACGTCTACGCGATCGACCGGTCGCCGTCTTGGCGCTCCTTGATCTAGGGTATAATAAGCCTTCAATTACAACAAATGATTCTGTATCAAAGATGCACTTTGTTTTTCACACCTCTAGCAAAAAACGCTAATAAATGCCTTAGGAGTGAGCATAGTCAATTTCAGTATTGTTGATTGCCAAGCTAAGCAGCATCGTTTGCATTCATCATTCTTAGTGATATCCAAAAGTTACGTTAAAGCAGTTTTACTTGAAAAAGAACACCTAGCGTTGTAGCGTTGGAACGCAGGAACAGTGATAGGCGAAGATATTCACCACAGCCTACGCGAAGACAGTAGTCCTCCGTTTTAGCAAATCCGATATCTTCCCGTGAATTTGCTCATTAACAAAATTTAAAGGATTGAAACAGCTTCCTGATGCGTTTGCTTTGAAGCTAGACTTAAAAGTATTTGGTCAATCACTGCTTAATAACCGTGAGGCGCACTCTTATTTTACTTCACCCAGCGAAAGTTTTCAAATCACCTAACTGGCAAAACAAATTAGGAAATATAAGGGAACCTTTTCCCTGAAAGTAATATTTTATCATATGGAAAAAGAAAGTTTATCTTACTTCGACTCGAATTGAAGTTCCGACTCAAATGAACCAGAAAGGTAATGCTCCACTGGATATATTTGAGAAGGAGCGATTCCAACTAATTGGTTGCCCATTTTATATATTATTCACTGTTTTCTAAATAAATTAAATTCACAAGAAACCTCACTTAACAGTTTTTTGTTTTGATGCAGACAAAAGCATCTCGTCAAAAGCCAGCTGATTAGTCAAATGTCAAAAAGATTGCAAAATATAACCACTGAGCTTTGTGTATTATGTGGATTATACTTTATACTTATGATTTCTGCTGCGTTTTTATCCATTCGTGGACTACGCCCTTTGCGATTGTGATTATTATTGAAATGTCAGTTTTCAAATGTAAACAAAAGGAATTCTAAACATTGAATAATAAACATAAACTAAGTTATTTATTTATTCAATGAATCTAAATTATAAACAGTGAAAGCTCCAGGCGAATCGTTAAGTTGTTAGTTCTTTTGAAGGAATATTTAAAAATTATTATTAATAGCAAACACCAATTAACAAATGAAAAAGTAACAACTGACAGTAGATAACAAGATTTTAAAAACTTAAAAACTTAAAAGAACAAATAAAAAATACAACCCATCAACAGCTTGAAAATCTTGTATAATTTGCTTTTTACGCAGTTGTAAATATGTGAGGATGTTGTATTTGTTGTACAGTTATGAAAATAGGTCGCAGTGGGACTATGTCCTTTTATATCCCCAATTAATAACAAGACATAATTATATGTTACAAAAATTGTCGAGAGAAAAAAAAGAGAAATAAGAAAGACTTCTGGAAGTAAATTACAAAACGTTTTATTTCAGGTAAAAACGGGAAAAGTAAAGTACATAAAAGCATAAATCAGAATAAAAGGAATGAAAGAATTTTGAATCGCAGGTGGGAGGCGGAAGAATGATCAGCAGGATCTAGAACACCCAAATTTTCTCTATGTTAAAAGTGTATTATTTAAAGAAGACATTATTGTAAAAAAAACCCCAACGGCAGCAATATTTTAGAGAAATAAATTTATTTGGATAATGAGGTGTGCAAATCTTATAAAGCAATGCTTCACTCTAAAGATAAGATATTCGTTGACCTGCAAACTGTAATTAATGAGCCTATTTGTAGTGGACGTTCTAGTTGCCCCGTCGTCGTCGGGGCATCAAGCTTTCTTCAATCCATTCAACTGCAAGCTGAGTTACGAGATCAAAGTATGGGGATGATGTTTTTCTCACCAGCATTGACGGAAAAACATTATTTTATTGGATTTTATTCTTTAAACGTTATATGAACTCTAGAAACAACCATCATGTCTCAGAAAAATTGTCAAAAATACCAAATTTTGCTTTGTGCATTGATGAAATTGCTGCTTGATTTTCCCTTTACTTATCTGGAATATAAATTAGAGTCTTCTTTTGTTAAAACTTATATTCCTTTTGTTCATTACTCTCTCCTACAATTTACTCTGACTTTCTATACAAATTTTAATATCCTAGAATAAAACTATAGAGTATACTAAGTTTTTCATTCCATTTGTAACGCATAGAAATAATTATGGTAGAACAAAATGGATTGGAGACCCACGCATAATATTAAAAGTTATTTGGATTTTAGTAGTAGTAGTAGTAGTAGTAGTGTAGTAGTAGTGTTTTATTTTTCACAGCAATAAATACATGCTTTATAACCATGGCTTATAATCTTACCTAAACTTCTATACTATAGGAACATTTATTTTTATATATTCAATTATTTTCTTCTTAAATTTTCTTAGTTCATTCTCATTTCTTATTTCCATTGGCATTTCATTATACATTTGCAAACCTTTATACATTATCATATTTTGCGTATTAGTATTTTTGAATTTACTTAATCTAAACTTATCATTATTTCTTAAGGAATATGGTTGTGCTTCATTGACATATCTAATATAACTACACAAATATCCTGGAAGCATATTATTCTTAATTTTAAATATAGTAATTAGCACACTCAAACACACCCGTTGTCTTACACTTAACCATTTTAGCGCATCCAGCATATGTTGCCTTGGTGTTATTTTATTACATCGAAGTATTATTCGCATTGCCCTATTTTGTTGCTTTTGTAACCTATTGAGATCTTCTTTAGATACCATAAAAATTATCGCAGCACAATATTCGAAATGAGGTTTGATTATTATATTGTATACCTTTATAGCACTAATTGTCGAAATATTGTTTCTGATTCTCCTGAAGAATGAGATCTTTTTTGCCACTTTTTTACAAATATAATCTATAAATTTATTAAATTTTAATTTACAGTCTATAACTACCCCTAAATACTTTATTTCCTTGACTAGTTCAATATTTTTGTTGTCCATTTCCACACACAAGTCTATATCTATATTAATACACATGCACTTCGTTTTATCTATATTTAATTTCATCCTGTTCATCTTTAACCACTCACAAATTTGCGTTAAGTCCTCTTTTAGCTTATTTACACATTCTGGAACATTCACTCCCGTTATAAATATTAGCGCATCATCAGCAAATAGTCTAAGCTCTGTATGCTTTATTACTTTTCCCATATCATTAATATATAATATGAACAACAGTGTTGCTAGAATTGATCCTTGAGGAACACCAACCGTTACATCTCTACTGTTCGAATATATACCACTAATTTTAGTTGCTTGCGCTCTACCAGTCAAGAACGATGTGAACCACTGTAGCTCTGTACCCCTGATACCATATTGCTCTAGCTTTTGAAGCAAAATTGCTCGATCGATCGTCTCGAAGGCTCTTCTCATATCCAAAAATACTGCAATTACGAATTTGCCTTGATCTATTGCCAGCTTCCACTCAGTTAAAACCCATGTCAAAGCTGTCTCGCATGAATGCTTACCCCGAAAGCCCGATTGATACTCCACCAAGATTTTATTTTTCTCCACATAATCTGCCAATTGCATTTGGACCACCTTTTCCATAATTTTTTCGCAGGTATGTAACATATTTACCGGTCTAAAGTTTTCACACCTATTACTTCTGGGAACCTTTTTTACCGGAACTATAACTGATTCCTTCCACGAATCAGGAAATTTTCCAGTTTCTATCGATTTATTTATTACTTTTAGCAGCATAGGACCCAAAACATCAATCTTATCCCGAATCATTCTTGAACTTACTCCGTAGTAATCACGTTTCTTACTAATTCGCATCAACACTTCAATTAAATCCTTCGAATTTATAGGTTTAAATATTAATTGGGTAGAAACAGGGTCTATCAAGTTCACGTATACAACCATATCTATAGAGCCAATAATTACATTTAAACTATCTATAAAGTAATCGTTTAACTTATTAGCCACCATTGCACTCTCCTCGTAATGACCATCCGCAAATTCGACTATTTTAACTTCCTCTCTGGTGTCTTTCAGTACTAAAAATTTTATGGTTTTCCACATTGATTTTTGGTCCCACGAATTTTCGATTTTCGATTTAATGAAATTACTCTTAGCTTTCTTTATTTTGGCCCTGTATATATTGCTTATAGATTTATAACGCTCCCAATCTTCTTCTTTCCCCAGAAATTTTACTTTTTCAAACAACCTTACTTTATATTTCTTCATTTTACTTAAATCCGACGTAAACCATGAATTTGCTACCCATTTCGCGGGCTTTCTTACTGACATTGACTCGATTGCTTTTTTTAATATATTAACTAGGAAATTAGCCTGACTGTTTACATGCACCAGTTTATCAAAACCATTAACATTTCTTTGATCAAGGGCTTTGTTAAAGCGAGTTGTATTATATACTAAAATTTTAGATATATCACCTTTGTTTTTTATTACATCACTACACACAGGCACTATAATTTCAATAGTTTGATGATCTGATATTTTTAAATTGTTATTAACTGACGCTTTAATGTTTTTATTATTTGTGATTACATAATCAATAAGTGTTTGCGAATGTTGTGTAATTCGAGTCGGGAAATCGATAATTGGTTTACAATTATTGTCATTAATTACCTGTTTCAGTTCTTCTCTGTATGTTATGTTGTTTTGTTCATACCAATCTATATTAAAATCACCCACTATTATTTTGTCTACTGTCATTTCAAATAATTCATCCATCCATGATTTGAATAGCTCACAAAACTGCCTTTTACTCGATGATGGTGACCTATATATTACTGACACTATAATCTCCTTTTTACCATTTATTAATCTTGCAGTTAAGCTCCAAAGATCTTTATTTATTGCAACACTACTAAGAACTTCATATTTCCAATCATTCCTGACATAAATAACAACTCCACCAGTATGACTAGATATACTATCACATCTAAGAATAAAATAACCTTTCTGCATGTCTGTCTGTGCGCTTGTCTGTCCGTACGATAGCTCGAGAACGCGTGTACTTAGAGTACTGAAATTTTCCACACGGGACATGGGACAAATCGGGTAACTCGTTCAACAGGTGGCCACACAAAAATTTTGTTTTTCACTACATATGTATATATTTGGACACTGCCTGAGAACGCATCGAAATAGAGCTGAAATTTGCTCGTAGTGTTTTCATAGTAAATAAAACATAATTGAATAAATCGGGCAATCTCTTAGGGTTGTCATATAAAAATTTAGGTTTTCTACATATACTGTAAAAACGATCAGTCCTAGATATCTTTTGTACTGAAAAGTTCTTCAGAATATGAAATCCTGTGAAATTGGTTATAATCATTTTTACTGTCCGACGAACCATTCTAGAAATATATTCAAAAAACCACCATATATGTATACATTACCAGGCTCACTAAGAGAATGTAATTCTGTGATCTTGATGCACGCGATACTTTGAATCGCGTGTCTATTTCGCCTATCTGCATTTTCGCCAAAGTACAGATGTGCAGTTGATTTATCTTACCACCACGAATAAGTTTTGATTTCAAGCGTTTCATATTATCTCATAGAGTTTCTCTCAAATTTTCATAAATGTGTTTTTTATTCTAAATCTCATGCGGTAGCGTGTAAGTGTGTGTTGTGTGACTTGGAGGAAAAGCTAAGTCAAGTGCAATTAATTAAAAAGAAAAGAAAAATGGAAGTAAAAAATAAATAAATAAAGATCAGTCCGATAGAATAAGGTAGCCCCAATAAGGCATCCAATCAGCTTAACTGGTTAACGACAGGGAACCAAGAGGCCGCTTAGGAAAAAAACGCTCTTACCGGTTGATATCCTTCCAATTTCGCGGTATTTTTTTTTTGCTAAGGAAAAACCTACATGAATTAAAATCTTTCCTTTCTAATTATTCCTATCAAAATTATTTTATTTTTGTGTGTTGTCTTGTAATATAGTAGCTTTAGATATGAGATATGAGGCCTCAAAAAGTAAATCTATTTCAATTAATAAAATATATATATAGGTAGGTACATATGTATTTCTTTTAGTTTATTGGAAGCATTCCCATAATAACGCCTTTTAATAACACAACATTGGTATTTAAAAAAAGTATAAAAACAAATCAGTTAAACTTTAAATAAAAAATAAAATAATAATTAAGCATACTTTTCTGGCTTTTGTTTTAGCAAATTAGTCTATAACGCATACTTTATAAATTTAAACATATTTTTAATTAAAACACTTTCTTTAATCATTATTAAAGATTTTTTTAGCTTCATGAATACATTTTTCTGAGTCAATATCAGTACCATGAGTTTGTAAAATTTTCTTAATACTGGCCTTGTACTTAACTTGATTTATATGTTTTTCCAAAAAAATTTTAAACGTACCTAATATGTTTGAATAGCTTTTCGCTCTTTCATTTATTTTCAAAATTAACTTATCGCGGGTGGTCAAAACCCTCGAGAATACTTCACAAGCCATGAAACAGACTCCCTCACTACCACATTAGAGCCCCAACGGAGCCTCACATTCTAAGATACATATTTGCAGTGCTCTTATGTAAAACTGACAAAAGTTTGATTTGAATTCCTCTTTCTCCTCTTAAGCTTGCTGTCGTATCTTCCGAACAGAAATAAAATTTTTATTGACTACGATTGCTCAAACAAAAATTCGGCTAAGTAGGGATAGGAAGTGGTGGGCGACAAGCTGTCTAGTCACAATCACTGTCAGTATCGGCTCGCTTCTTCAGCTAGGCAGTATAGTGAAACATAAAACTGTGCATAGCTGCTGGCGTCGGCGTGTGTACAGCTGTGGAGTGGTGGAGAACAGAGAGAACAGAGCAATATTCTCTCAGTCTCAAATTTTTGCTTCTTCCCGTCTATTACCTCTCGACCGCATCAACAAATAACCATAAAACTTGTGCATTTTTAGAGGCCAGATGAAGCTTCTTGTTAAGTTATATGTTCTTTGGTTTTACATAAGAACACTGCAAATATTTTAGAATGTGAGGACTCCGTTGGGGCTCTCATGTGTTAGTGAGGGAGTCTTTTTCATGGCTTGGGAAGTACCGAAGTACTCTTGAGGGTTTTGCGTCATGGCATGCCGTGGGCTGATGATATTGAATGTAGCTGCCTACAGATTCGGTCTCCGGCAGCACATACACACATGCAATTATTACTCAGCTGAGAGTTAGTAAGCGTAAAATGGTAAGGTTACTTTTTAATCAAAACTCTTTTATTATTTTGCTAAGAAGATATAGAGTAAGTGTAGCATTTGGGAAGGTAAGCAACCAAGCTGTAAATTCCTAGAAGACTATTTTCCTGTATGGATAGTAGTTTCTCAATAGCATATATAAAGTCAATATTTGGCACTTTTCCATAAGTATCAATATAGAACATTTTGGGAACGGATTACCAACGCACACATAGATTTCTGTTTCATGGCTTAGGAAGTATTCTCGAGGGTTTTGGGGTGGCTCGTATAAGAGATATCACCTAGCCTCGCGCGTGTTTTGTGTACCTTTTCGTGATGTACATATAGTAATAAACGAGAAAATACAGGCCCAAACAAATTTCGATTACGAACGATCATGTGATTGCGAATACGATAGAAGTTTAGAAATAAAAATAGAACAATAAGGAATAGCGATAAAGTTAAAACAAATCCACAATTGTATTTAAAATTCCCACTATTCTACTGTCGTTTAAAGTATATAGATAGAGGGAGTGAAATAGCTAATACCCCAGCCCAAAAGTTTTTGGCTTGACTGGTGGCTTGCAGAGATACATGCATTTCATGCAATCCAGTAGTTCCTGTTGGTTTTATATTCTAAGGAAAGAACATTGGAATATATAACAAACAGTAGATAAGCTAAATGAAGTGAAGCCGGCCGATATTTATGTTAGGTGGAAGTTTTTCAGTGAGGAAGCACAGTGCTGTTATGAAAAGCTAGCAGAACACATGAAGGCGCAGTGCCACAGTCAATTGCTTCTAATACTTCTAATAGGAGTGTAAATTTAATGACATTTCTACACTCTGCCCCCCACTTATCTATCGTCATAGCTTCAAGTGATTGTTTTTCTGGTTTTTGGTTTTGTTTTTATACTTCATCTTATTTTCTTCCGTAGTTTCTGTCGTTACCCGCATTTCTGTTTATTATAATATGTTCTAAGGAAAAAACAATGTACATACATATGTATACAGGGTGTTTCCGTCTAGGTTGTCCATAGAGCAGAACGTGATAATACTCACCTAGACGAACAAAAAATTGTATTGCAGGGGGGTTCCACATACAACCGCTTGGTAGATACAGAGTGATTAAGGAGTGATTAAAAAGTACAGGGTGTACGGTCATAGTCAAGAGATCGTGGCTTCGATGCCTATTGTTCAACCAGTCCCGCACTCTTCTTTTTTCAGGAGTTCTGGTGGTCTAAAGTAATAATTTCGGATTTTCGTACCATTTTTTTGATTTTGACATCCTTTTTTTTTTTACAAAAAGGTGGTTAAGGTGGTTGTTTTTATAATAACTGTAGTCGTTAAAGAGTTATTAGCTCATAACCAATTTTCAAAGCTAGTCTCAAACCTATTTTCAAAGATAATTTTTGTTCCCTTTGACTGGAAATCGTAATTTAAAAAATCCTTTAATTTCGGTATGACCTGAATGATCTAATAACTCTTTAATGGCTACAGATAGCACATAGGGTGCAAGGGGTGTATTAAAAAGATGAGAGTCCACAGTTTACAATTTTTATAAAAAAAGTTATGCTTTGTAAAAAATAAGATGTAAAAGACGAAAAAATGGTATGAAATCCGAAATTATTACTTTAGACCAACAGAACACCTGAGAGGAGAAAAGTACGGCGCTGGTTAAACAGGCGGTATATCCTGTACTTTTTAAGATACAGGGTGTTTTGTGAAAGACTAGCATACATGTTTTAATCACCCTGTATCTCCCAAACGGTTGATGTTCGTCTAGGTGAGTACAATCACCTCTTGCTCTATAGACCACCTAGATGGAAACACCCTGCATATGTATTTCAATTGGAGGCAAATTTTTCAGCCGGGCTCTAGTTTTTATTTAGCATTTAAAAGCATTTTATTTTGCAACAATAACGATGCCGATTTTTTATATTGTTGTTTGTGAGGAGTGATTTTTAAAATGTGGCCCCATAGAGATTGAAGCCCCAGCTTGCGCTTAATGCGCCTTATGGTAAATACGGCCCTGCATATATACTTACATTACATACTTACCAGGCTCACTAAAAATTATGAAATAATATCCTGTTTTTTTAAACAAAAAATTAAAACCGAATTCAAAAATATAAATTAAAACACTACAAAGTTAAAAATAAATTAAAACTAAATCTTAAGTCTTCTTGGTGCAAATAACCGTGAATTATGACTATATTGTCATCTACATACATTCAACCAAAATAACGTAATGATTTGCCGGCAGGGATGGTGATTCTGTTACTTATTTTTGGAGTTGGTGCCAAGCCGTACACTGCTGGAACAGAAGGAAATGGATCAATGCCGGATTAAACGTTAAGGAAATGTCACGCAAAAGTTGAATACTATTGTGAGCGTGGCGTTTGGTTCGTTATTTAAAACACAATATTAAATACTTATTATACAAGTTCTTTATTTCACTCTAATCATACAAAATTCATAAACTTTCTATTAATCAACTCAACTCTAATTATCGCTAATACTGTACTTTCAATTATCGCAATCTAATTACAACTCTTTCGCACGTTTATTACTTTCACTTGTTAACACTGCAACGTCTAAGACAAGACTCTCCTTCTGGCTATGACAACTGTTATATTTATACCCTAGAAACTCTCCAGATTATTCTCGAGTGTTCTATTTTCCAGAAGCTTCTTGACTGTTCTATTCATTCTATTCATTCTATTCCTGAACCTTCCTGTAGATACCATAATCAATTCTCCGAACCTAAAGTCGTTTACTTCTCCGTTGCCAGTAGATGTCACCAGTTGTCTCTTTCTATTGCACGTAACACTGCCCCCTTCTTAAATTTGTTCGTCCCGAACAACAGGTGGTCCACGGTCTTGATGCTCGTAGTATTAACACAAGCGGTCCAAATGAACAATTTTATGCTTGCCTCTTGTGCCACGCTGAATCCTGTATACCACGTCATTAATTCTAGTTACTACTGAATACGGTCCTTCCCAGTGTTGTTGCAATTTTGGAGAACGTCCCTTACGTCGTCTCGGATTGTAGAGCCAAACCAGATCAGCTTCATTAAATCCTGCGGAATTAGCACGTAGGTCATAGCGGGTCTTCATCCGATCAGTATTTGTTTCTAATTTCGTCCTCGTGGCCTCGTGCACATCAGCTAATTGTTGTTTGAGCTCCGATACGTAGTCTTCTGGTAACTTTTGTTCACCTCTGAGGGTACCGAATTTGAGGTCGCTAGGTAAACGCATCTCTCTTCCGAATATGACTTTAGCTGGGGTTTGTCCGGTAGTACTATGTATAGCTGATCTATAAGGAATATAGGAATGTGTCGATCCCAATCGCGTTGATGATAGTCAACTACTTTCTTTAGATGCTCGATCAATGTTCTGTTGAAGCGCTCTACCATGCCATCAGATTGTGGATGTAGAGGAGTTGTTCTAGTTTTTCTTATTCCCAACATTTTACACATCTCCTGGAAAGTCCGCGATTCTAAGTTCCGTCCTTGGTCCGAATGAAGTTCGTGAGGCACTCCAAACCTACTGACCCAATTCGTTATTATTTGTTCCGCAACTGTGGCTGCCTCTTGATTAGGGATTGCTTAAGATTCAGGCCATTTACTGAAATAGTCAATGGCAACTAAAATATAACGGTTACCGCCATCCGTTTCAGGAAAAGGTCCAACGATGTCTACAGCTCTCCTTTCAAAGGGGGCTCCGACATTATACTTATGCATTTCACCTCTGCTTCTGTGTTGCGGCCCTTTGCAAGCAGCGCAGACAGTGCATCTGCGGCACCACTCCTCCACATCTTCTCGCATATGTAGCCAATAAAACCTTTCCCGTATTTTGGATATTGTTTTGTTCACTCCCAAATGTCCTCCAGAGGTTCCACCGTGCATTTCTTCTAGAACATCTTTGACGTTTGATGCTGGCACGACTATCTGTATTCGGAAATATTCGCCGTTAGGTGCTTCCCATTTGCGTTTTAATATACCACATTCAACATGAAGAGAGTTCCATTGAGCCCAGTAACTTTTCAGCTTCTCAATCCGTTCCGAAATATCCTTCCAGTCTGGTCTTTCCATATCTTCTTTCCAAGCGAGAATAGGTGAAATGTCCGGATCTTCTCGTTGTGCTGTTCTAAGGTCCTCGTTGTTCCAACCTGTAGATGGTTCCACGGTTACCAACTGTATTGTTGCTGTTGTTTCTTTTTCTTCCAGCCGTGCGCAATGTTTGCATTCAAGTTTGCATGGACGTCGTGAAAGGGCGTCTGCATTTCCATGGATACGACCTCTTCGGTGTTGGATCTCAAGATCATAAGCCTGGAGTCGCTCTATCCATCTCGCGACTTGTCCCTCAGGGTTCTTAAACTGCAGAAGCCATTTAAGCGCTGCATGGTCGGTGCGAAGGATGAATTTCTGCCCGTAGAGATATTTATGAAAATGTTTTGTTGAACTTACAATGGCAAGTAGCTCTTTTCTTGTAGCACAATAATTTTTCTCTGGCTTTGAAAGTGCTTTGCTATAGTAAGCTACTGGAACTTCTTGACCATTCTCCTCTTGCGAAAGCACTGCACCAATACCATCATTGCTGGCATCCGTATCTAATATAAATGTTTTTCCCAGCTTTAGATAGTGAAGTACTGGAGCTTCACAGAGCTGTTGCTTCAAATTATCAAAACTTTCGTTGTATTTATCCGACCATATGAACGGCCTTCCCTTTTCTGTAAGTTGATGTAGGCTTCTTGCTATATCTGCAAAACCTTTCACGAATCGCCTGTAGTAGGTAGCTAAACCAAGAAAACTCCGTAATTGATGTTTGTCCTTTGGAACTGGCCAATTTTTGACGGCTTCTGTCTTCTCTGGATCGGTTCATACTCCTTGTGATGAAACTATGTGCCCTAAATATTTAACTTCATCTTTGAATAGAGCACATTTACTCGCACTGAGCTTCAATTTTGCATCTTTGAGTCTTTGAAGTACGTCTCGTAAGTTGTTTTTATGTTCCTTGAATGTCCTTCCGATAACTATTATGTCATCCAAGTAGACAAGACATGTTTTCCAGGTTAAACCAAGTAGAACACATTCCATTAGTCGTTCGAATGTGGCTGGAGCATTACATAACCCAAATGGCATTACTTTGAATTGCTATAAGCCACTGCCAACTGAGAAAGCAGTTTTATCTCGGTCCTCGGGATGTATTTCCACTTGCCAGTAACCACTCTTCAAATCCAATGTGGAAAACCATTGCGCTCCGGAAAGGGTATCCAACGTGTCATCAATCCTTGGTAATGGATAGCTATCTTTTCTCGTCACGTTATTTAGTTGGCGGTAGTCTACGCAGAATCGGGTGCTGCCATCCTTTTTCCTAACCAGAACAACCGGCGATGTTCAAGGGCTGTTAGATTCCTCTATTATGCCTTGTTTCTTCATGGAGTTCATCATGTATGCAACTTCTGGTTGTTTGGCTAATGGCAATCTTCGTGGTGTCTGTCGAATGGGCCTGGAATCTCCTGTATCGATCCGATGCTGGACAAGATTTGTTTTACCATAGTCATCATCATTAATTGCAAATAATTCCGAAAATTCATCGATCACCTCTTTGGCATCGTTGTGTTGTTGTTCACTTAAGGCACTGGACGAAAGAAGTTTCTGAACCTGTTGGGTAGTAGCTGGTATAGGTTTTGTCTCCCTGATATTACTACCATTATCCAAATTGACGATTTGGTAAACGGGTTCACAATTTCCAATTATAGCACCTTCTTTTAGTTGTACCTCATTTTCGGATGTGTTAAGCACTCTGACTGGTATTAATGTTGCACCTTCTGCCTTCACTAAAGTCTTGCCAACAATGATGCTCGATGTAACTTTTGTGGGGTTAGGCTCCACCAGATAGAATTGGCAGGCCCCGATGTCATCAGTAAGCTTTGTCCATATTAGTGTCTCGGAGCATGGCGAAAGAGTAATATTTTCGCAGACCATCGTCCTTACTTTCGCAGGATGATCTGCTCCTTCTCCTAGTTTCATAGGAATTTCTATGTTCCCATATTTGAGAATCCGCTCTCTAATATCCAGATTTATTTTGTATGTGGTCATGAAATCTATTCCAAGAATGCATTCATCCATTATGTCTGAAACCAGGAAAGTGTGAGGAAATAGTAGTTCGCCTAGTTGAACATCTAAAGTTATTTCTCCAAACACCCGTGCTGCTGTTCCAGTTGCTGTTCTTAGTAGATATTTGGTGGTATTATGAAGCCATTTGTTCTTAACAAGATCTGTTCTAATAATTGATCTTGCAGCTCCAGTATCGATAGTGACTGCGCAGTCATTTTTTCATAACAAGACTGCTATTATTTCTCTGCAACTGACCTACTTGAATGATGACTTCGGGGCTGTCGATTCCACCAACCAACTTCTGCCCCACAAAGTTGGTTTTTACTAGTTTTCCGACTGATCAACAGGAGAGCTGATGCGACTAGTCGCTGCTTGATATCTAGTCTCTCCACGAATAGCTTGTTCCCTGGCTCGACATCTTTGGCATTCTTCTTTCCCTTCTTCAGGTGATTCCACTCGTCGACGTTTTCTGCAGTCTCTTTGAAGGTGCCCTGATCTATTACAATTCCAGCATCGAAGGACACCACGTGAAGGCGGGCTCTGTGATGATTGCACTCTGTTACAAGTACATTCTTCCACGGAAATTTCTCTTACTCGTACTGCACTCCGTGAAGCTTGTCTTGCGGATTCATACGCTAATACATAGGCTAGTGCTTCTGCTGTTGATTTCTTTCCCGCTAGCCTTAACGCTTGTTGTAAATTTTGATCTGCAATAGCGTTCACAAATGCCTCCGTAGCCACTTCATTAAGGAAATCCGCATTTACGCTGGAGTATGAAAGATGCGCTAATCTTCCACATCAGCCTGCAATTGTTGTAGTGATTCGCCATGCTTTTGAATCCTGTTGCGCAACTGTAGGCGATATATTTGCTGCATGTGCTCATCTCCGTAACGTAATTCTATCGCCTGTACTAATGAAGAGTAATCACGTTGATTTTCAATTGGTACAGTTTGTAAGAGTTCTGACGCAGGAGCTCGAAGTGCTAACACCAGAGGTATAGCTTTGTCTTCATCATTCCATCCATTTATCTCTGAAGCTGTCTCGAATTGTCTCTTGAAGATATGCCATGAATTTTGTCCATCAAATATTGGAGGTTTCATTCTACCTGCGCCAGATATTTCAGCTGCTACGTTTAGAGGCTGACGATGCCTTATTCTTTCCAGATCTGCTTTAAAACTGTTAAGCTGCTCGATTCCTTCAATTTTCAAATTCTGTTCGTCTAACGAGTTTTTCAGAAAAGTCTTCTGTTCCTCCAAACGAGTTTCTAGACAATTCTCCAGAGAGATCTTTTGTTCGTCCAAGCGGATTTCCATAGATTTCTTCTGCTCATCTAACCGAGATTCCAAAGAATTCTTTTGTTCTTCAAAAGCATCTTTTTGCTCGTCCAGACGGGTTTCCATAGATTTCTTTTGCTCATCTAAACGGGATTCCAGAGAATTCTTTTGCTCCTCGAGAGAATTCTTTTGTTCCTCAAAAGCATTCTTTTGCTCGTCCAGACGGGTTTCCATAGATTTCTTTTGTTCCTCGAGAGAATTCTTTTGTTCATCAAAACGGGCTTCCATTTTGCTCATTAAAGTACTCAAAAGCTGTTCCATTTTCATCGCAGGCTCTTCTTCAACTTCGGTTTCTTCCAAGTTCTCTTCAAAAACAAATGTTTCAGGATCCTTTCCTTCCTCTATCAAAGCTTGTCTGAGTCGTTCGACTAGCACTTTCTTTGCACCTGTCGTTTGTAAAGACCGGTTCCCTAACTCCACTTTTAAATCCTGCGTTCGAAGCTCCTCGAATTTTCGCCCCATTACTTTAGTAATTCACTTAAAGTTGAATATAAATTATTTTCCAGAACTTTCAAAATTTAACACAATTTCACAAATTGCCACCACTTTATTTCGCGAATTTATTTCACTTCTGACACCAGTTATTGCGAGCGTGGCCTTTGGTTCGTTATTTAAAACACAATATTAAATACTTATTATACAAGTTCTTTATTTCACTCTAATCATACAAAATTCATAAACTTTCTATTAATCAACTCAACTCTAATTATCGCTAATACTGTACTTTCAATTATCGCAATCTAATTACAACACTTTCGCACGTTTATTACTTTCACTTGTTAACACTGCAACGTCTAAGACAAGACTCTCCTTCTGGCTATGACAACTGTTATATTTATACCCTAGAAACTCTCCAGATTATTCTCGAGTGTTCTATTTTCCAGAAGCTTCTTGACTGTTCTATTCATTCTATTCATTCTATTCCTGAACCTTCCTGTAGATACCATAATCAATTCTCCGAACCTAAAGTCGTTTACTTCTCCATTGCCAGTAGATGTCACCAGTTGTCTCTTTCTATTGCACGTAACAATACATTTGAAATACATTAGTATGCCCACAGTGATCGCAGTTTCCGCATTTGCAGCAAGGAAGTTGATCAACTTTCAACATTTAAGCCTCATTTTCATACTTAAGTTAAGTCATTTGACTAAGTGAAAATATTCTCCTTTTCATCTTTTGCATAAAGTTTCGAAATGTTGATATCTTACTCTAATTTCATACAAAAAAGCACTTAAGAAAGATGGAAGTTCGAACATGTTTAACTTTTCAATAACACTTAACTTATAGCGACACATTTGGCTCGAATATGTAGGTACTACCACTTCCGACAAAACTTAAAGTGTCAAACAATCAGCTGTTGTCAGCAAAGTACAAACTTATATTGGCGGGTAAAAATTTGTTTGCAAAAATAATGGGAAATTGGGAACAGTTTGATTGTAGCGTGTTTTAATGGCGGTAAGAAATGAAGAAGTTTTATGGTACCCTTCATTACCGAAGTACAACATCTCTGTACTTCTTCCGAAATGAGCGGTGCAAGGAAATCTCTAAAATATTTTTTGCCACAGAGACAGAAGCGACAGGTAAATATTATATACATGACAGATTTTAAATCTTCATGAAAGAAATTTTTGCAGATCTTCAGGTCGAATGGAAGCGATTGCGCGAGAAATACGTGCGAGAGAAAAAAAAAAATGCAAAACAAAGGCAAAAGTGGATCCGCGGGAGGAAGTATCACTTGCAATTCTTTGAGGAGATGAAGTTTATTGATTCTGTCTACAAAAACAGAAAGTAAGTTTTGGGTATTTTGAATTTAGGAAGAATTAAATTATAAAATTTAAAAACTTTTCCGAGTGTTAATAATCAACGCTATAAAAAGGAAAACGTACAGCTATATCTAGACGAAGATTTGCTGTCACAACCTATAGAGAAAATTTCCAGCGAAGTTGAGCTTGAATCGTTAAAAACCAATAGCATAAACGAACTTGTCCAAATTGCCAAATCTCTAGCACCAAAACCGACTGAAAGCTTGAAATACCAGGAATTTGGAGATTATATATCCCGTGTAATGGTCGAATTCGGAGACGCTAAGGCAAGGACGTTGGAGAATATCATACTTGCGGCTATACTGGAGCTACAAAAAAAAAAAAAAAAAAAATTAAAAGAAGCATTGTATGAAATATTTTTCGTGGCAATGAACTTTCCACACCATAGACGTTTAACTTAACTTGTAAAAACTAAAATTAAAGACCTTGTAGGAAGTAAGATGTTCCAAAATTGGTCAGGGGATTCGAAATCAGCGCAATATTATTTCATAATAATTTTTGCTCACAGTTTTGGCTTTAAATGGACCACTATAGCACTTCATACAATAATCCAACTATTTAAAAGTTATTTGCACGGGCAAATCCTTCGTAGGGTTGCCATACAAAAATTTCGTTTTTCACTATATATTTGAACACTGCATGAGAGCGCGTCAACACAGAAAGCTGAAATTGGGTTTGTATAGTAATAGTAAGACAATGGTGAAATTAAATTTACTTTTTTCTAAAAAAATCCCGTGTGCAAGATTTCAGCTCACTAACTGGAAACGTTCTCGAGTTATCGTGTTATCGCGTCTTTGTTGCCGTCTGCAATCACTTTCCCATCAACCAAATTGTCTGCCATTTTTACCATTAATTATGAAACATAATTTTCTGCTGTCACTCCCAAAATCAGCCTTTATGAATTCAAGTAACTTAATCGGTTTTTTAGGCCTTCCGCAGGGCCCAACCCCATTGATAGCCGAGTTATCAACGATGTTAAGATAGTATGATAAGATGGAAAATTTTATTCATGAAATGACGAAGTATTTTGGTCGCCAGCTCTTAGTCTTTTCTGAGCCCAATTATACACTCAGAATTCTTCTTCAACATTCGACAGAGTTTCAGTTTCTCCTGTAGTTCGCCATTGTATAAGATAACTTTGGACTCAGTAGATCTCGTGCAATTTAGTCATCGCTAACTTAGCAAGGTAGTGGAAATAATTACTTTGCATGCCATCTTGACAAGGTGGTGTACTATCTCCCTTGATGCAATCATGGTATTCGATGACCTGTTAATTGAACTAAAAAATCAGGGAACTGATTCACAAGTTATGCTTATGATCTTGTGATTTTCATGAAAGGCAGATTCGAGCGCTCGCTTTATTCAAAATCGGTATGCTGTACATCAGCTTTCAGTTAGTCACAACAAAATACCAATTTATTATACCTTTCAATAAAAAAAGGGAGAACGTGGGATATAATGCCTAATCTACAATGCATGGTAAAACTACGTCGCCAAAACGATATCGTTTGCTGAAGAATGCATATAAATACACGAAATATGCAAGTAGTGGTAAACTGCAAAATTAAACAGCTGTTGATCTGTCAATTATCATAAATGTTATTGCTTTCTCGATTGCATTGTAGAATTACATCAAAGATAATATTTGGTCTCAATAATTTATATTATAGTATAGTAAACTAAGAAATTGCTGGGACAAGTCAAATAATATATAATATTGCTTTAAAGACTGAAAATACAAGTCCCAGTTTACAGCTGTTTTGTGCTAAATTCCCCTACATGGTTCTAAATTAGCTGAATACAGCTGAGGTATTACTATATCGTTTTTGCTGATTAACTACTAGACATAAGCTAGTGCTGAGCAGACGTGTATCGTATGGCTTGATACGCAATTACTAAAACCAAAAAAAAAAAAAAAATATATATGTAAAATAAATAAAAATTTACAGAATCAACATTCCTGTCGGCAAATCATTACGTTGTTTTGGCTGAACGTATGTAGATGACAATGTACGCCGTAAGGTTTACGGTTATTTGCACCAAGAAAACTTAAGATTTCGTTCTCATTTATTTTTAACTTTTTAGTGTTTTAGTTTATATTTTTGAAGTCGGTTTTCATTGTTTTTTTTAAAAGATTTTATTTGAGAAGCTCTCTCTTTCAATATTTCGATAAAATACTTAAATTCCTAATACCTACCTAAATACTTCCGAAAATAATGAAAAAAAAAAATCTTGTCTTTTATTATCTACTGTCGGTAGGAAATTTTTCCAAAAAGATCTTTATTAGCATAGTCTCTACCCGTTTGTTATTTTATCTGAGGTACATTTTTTGGCTATCTTTTATACAATAACGTGAAAACTACTAAGAACCTTCCCATATTAAATTTTTTTTGAATTTATTGAGAAATCAATTTGATTCTAAGATAAAAACTTGATTATTGCTATCCGTACCTATCTGCATACGTCTATATAGCCTATTTAAATACTGTTTATAAATATTGGTATTATTTTGGCCATACATGAACTTATGGTAGATGTTGCCTTTTCATAATCGATGAATTTGATTGAAGATTTTCGGCTCCATTTAATTTTCTACATATCCTCCAAAACAATTTTTTAGTTTTTCAGTAATTATTGAATGAAAAACTGTTTCTGAAATCAAAAGCTTCTATCAAATGTCAACTGAATTACTCATAAGCTTATTGGGAATTGTTTATAGGCACTGTAACCAGATTTTAAATAGACATAATCTGCTTAAATTAAATGGTACTTTCTTAAGAATATTACCTTCCTAAGGTCAAAAATATGCTTAAACAAATTTTTCTAGGATTTTTCCTTATACTTATACTCGAAAGTAAGAAAAATATTTTAGTGAAACATTTTATACAGCAATAGAAGCAATTTAATTTATAAATGAAATTTTTTACAACTGGTTATATAACTATAGCGACTTTCGGCTGAATTCTTTGTCAAGGCAAAAGTTTATTACTCAGCTCTCTTGGAAACAAATTTTCATTTTTTATGGTCGAAGGCCACGTGGAGTGAGTGAGTATTTTCGAAAAAGAGTCATTATATTTCTTTTATCATAACCGAGTTCCAGCTCGACTATTTTTATTGCCAAACTTTGAAGATCTAGTAAGCGAATATATTAATGACTACTTTAAATAAATATTCTCATTACAAAAATTTTAAAAAGTCTTATAATTTCCATTCAATTCAAATTTATAGAAAATGACGATGAACGCTATATTCTAAGAAAAGAAAATTAATTACACATAAAAGTCCTGATTCTTTCGTAGAAAATATCTATATTCATTACCTATACATGAAATTACAACGGTAGGTATGCCGAACTTTTATATGCCAAAATAGCACATCCCTTTCTTACCATACTACAATATCTTATAGGATTGATTTTCTGATATTGTTGAACTACCGGAAATCAATAATTCAGGTGAACAGAATCATTGCCCCACCCAGCCAGCTTATTGGATATGCTAACAATGAGGTG
The DNA here is from genome assembly GCA_963924295.1 of Dioctria rufipes. NCBI lineage: Eukaryota > Metazoa > Arthropoda > Insecta > Diptera > Asilidae > Dioctria > Dioctria rufipes. The sequence continues at coordinate 280,550,807 of OZ002741.1, read as the reverse complement.
AAACCTTTATCTTAAATTTGTTCCGTCGTCCTTCTGAAATGGGTCACAGTCTCAAGAATTAGATTGACTTGGCTTTGCTTTCTCTATCTTTGCATTTTCATTGTCAACCGTCTATATGGACCTTTGTCCATTTAATTGAATATCCCAAGAACCCAGATAAGATATCTTTCCGGAATTTACGTGTGAACAGTATTAGTAAATTTAAAAATGTCTTAAAAACTTGTGAACGGACGTAGAGGGAATGTAGAGGAAGTAAATTTGCTCAGAAAGTTTCCAGCTAACAAAATTACAAGACTTTAGGGTGATCTAAACTTCGGAACTATTTGTCCCCATTAACCCTTCTTAATACTTGAGATATACAAAGCGACACTAGACTTTAACTTCCTTTTATAAGATTTTGGCTTGGGATAGAAGTTGATTTAAATTAGGTAAATGTTTGGTTTAAGTTAGTGCATAAACACCAGTGAATTTTTAAGCGCTGTGTTCATAAATGCATGGTTGCGAGAATTAATATTGACAAACTCAATCCTTAATGCATTTGATTTGCAACTATGCCCAATATATACAGCGTTTTAGTAGGAACGAGTAAATGTTATATGTTGGAGTAGTAAACCACTTAAAGATCCATTTAACACTTACAAGGGGATGTAATGGAGTATAATGACAGAATAAGTGGGGAAGATGGGTAATATTTCATCTTATTCTGGTGTTTAAAATTGGTGTCTTCATATAAAATTTTCGCCCAACGTCAGCAGTTTGGAGTAGAAGTTTTATTAAATTGTTACTGTCTGAAAGGTTTAAAAAAAAAGAATTTTGTGCAAGGCAGAAAAAAAAAGAAAGTTGTACTTTGGAATATTGTACGTCACAACATCAAATTAATTGCTCCATTTAAAGCTCACGAGCTTACCATTAAATTTTACAATTTGTATACACAACTTTCAAATACAGATAACAATCACACCTGTTTTCTGTCACACATTTAATGGTGGACTATGTTCATAAATGCAGGTTTGATTAGCTGCGCAACTGACTTCAATTGTGATAAGTTTTCTAAGTTTAAGATCATTAATTTCAATAAACATACTTTATGGACACAGCCATTTTAGTCAAACTTTTTTATTAAGGAAATTATAGCCACTGCATACTTACCTACCTATAGGGAGGATTGAGTTTTCTCTATTAATGAAAAAGAAAGAAAGTTAAGCATCAGTAAAAGCGTTGATGGCTCAGACATTGGGGCAAAGAATCATAGTATCAAGGTTCGAATCTCACAGGACGTTAATCTTACAGTGATGACAATTGGTAAAAGACAGACATCTGAGGGCAGATATCATTGTTGTTAATGTGTGAGCTTATCCCTTTCTTCTAAATATTTTATTCCAACCTATTATCTTCCATAATACTTAATTGAGTACATCGACAAAAAATGCATTTTGCCTCCATCTTCTGGTTAATAGAAATGGATACAGTTTCAGGAATAGTTGCTTATATATGTAGTTCTCTTTAGTTTGACCATGTGAAAAATCTTTGTGACTATGTAAAAATTTGCATCATTCTGTCAACTTGTGATGGGATACCGTTTCAGTGCCAACAGAAAGTAACTCAGCAAACATTACGATTGAAAATCGAATTGGAAGCGATCCGCTCAATCGACGTTTGACTTCCATCATGAAGTCGTTCTCGACTCGATCTCGAGCCAAAACTGAATGGAAATGACTATTGTACATCGATTCGTCTTCTCGGGACTTTTTCGAAGATTTTTCGTGTATTGGTGCTATATATGAGGGTAATATGTATCTGCGGCAAATAAAGCCCGGAGGGTAATAAGGCCCACATTTAAAAATTCATACTAAAATGAATCGCAGCAACCTCATACTTTATACGCAAATGCATTAAGTCGACATACGAATGCCGTCTAGGGAGCGTCTGGCAGCTCGCGCCGTCATCTTGACATGTATGGCTGCTTGGAATTATAATTTTCGCCTACATAAAATCATAAGTTCCGTTGTTTAATTGTTATTTCCACATGTAGTAACTTATTTAGTTTGAATGTTAGGTAATGTAGTTTATCATTTCGATGTTTATTTTCGCCCACCACTGTGTTTATTTGATTAATGAGTAATTTTGTAAAATCTTGTCATATGTCTAATAAGGCCCACTGAAGTATTATTACCCTACCTAACCTAAATTCTCAATGAAATTAATGTTCCTATATAGGATTATGATTGTGACATTAATTTTATTCCAAAGAATGAAGACGTTTGGATTTACTCTGTTTACGTTAAGAAATTTATAACTAAAACTGTTGGGGTCTTATTATCCCCCTGGGGGGTATAAAGGTCTATTTTTATTTTTATTCGAGATTATTAAAAATAACCGAATTTTGTTGATTTTCTTAGTTTAAGCAAGTTCAATGGGAATCATTCCGCGGATTAACATTTTGAAAAACTTAAATTTTGCTTTGGACCTTATTATACTGTGCTAGTTTAATAAGGCCCTTGGAAAAGGTTTTCTAAAATTGAATTACTCACTTCTGTTATAGTTTTTCTATGTTTTTTTAGTTGTGCAAATAAATAAACTTCACGGAAAACTTGGTTTTGTAGTTCTCTATTACCAAATACTTGATTTATTGAATTTTCAAATTAGGTGGGCGTTATTTGCCGCAGGTACCTTATTCGAGATTTCTTCGTAAAAACTACTGGATATCGAATTGGATAAATGAATAAACTACGCTTTGTGAAAGCTATTCGATATCGAACTGAAAATAAACAATTAAACTATGAGAAACATTTCACTTCATTATGTAGGTCTTTTTTCGGCCGAATGCTTGAAAAGGAATGCCGCTAGTACGTGTGCGTTGTCATGTACAATGTGGAAAACCCATGTAAGCGATAATTCTTTTGAAACAACGCGCAATATTTCGAGACAGATTCGTAAAATTTAAAAATTCGCGGATTGTTGCTCTTGTAGAACTTCTCGCATATGCGAAAACCCGAGAAAATCTTTGCTTTAAAAATACCGTATAAGATTTTTCGTCTTTAGCTGTATTTATTGCGTATTTAAAGATTGTTTAAGGTGAGCATTTTAGTTTAGTTTCTAGCATAAATTCAATATATCGATTGAACATAGCGTTTGTATTTTGTAGCAGTAAGGGCATTATTGTGTATTTTTTATCGGATATTTTATATAATATATATGTAACGGAAAATATTTTAAATGAAAATTTACTTTAATTTTATTTCTACAAGAATTACTAACTAATATGGCGGTACACGCATATTTAGCCCAAGGATGCTATCAATATATATAATATTGCATAAACTAAAAACGCCAATATATTTGAGAAAAATATATTAATCCCTCGATAGAAGGTAAATGTGCTTTAAGTAATTATTAAACTCAAAACTTGGCAAATGTGTTGATAAAAAACATCATCAAAATCAACAGATATTTGCTCCGGCTTGTTCTCATCATTATACAATGCCTTTACACCTATTCCTAGTTCAACGAGAAACAAAATGGCTGGAGATGACAAATATGGTGACGAAGAGCAATATTATGATTCAACCAAAACATCTTTGCGTCCCGAAATTGATTTGTTAGACCCTTTTGAATAGCCAGGCGATATAATATCTTCTAACTTCTGCACTGCATTGCACCCCCAAAGCCAAAGTCTTCAGAATAGAAATTTCCATCCAAACTTCATAAAGACTATAAACTGATCATCTTGCAGCATATCTTGTGAATACTGAAGCTGAAAAGAGACTCAAGACCAACAAGGGTGTGGATATCCTACACAAGATGAAGATAAATCGCTAACCAGAGGATTCGAAAAATTTCAATAGACATTTTTTATGTGAACACAATCTTGTTTTCAGACAAACTCAATAATTTTGACTTCCTCGGAATTGTCCCACTTTTCGGCCAGTTTGACAAAACAAGGCGGCCAGAAAATATAGAATCCAAAGTAGGACTACATTGGATTATTAATATAATAATAATAATTTAATTTATTAGCATGATTTGCCATTTGTATACATGATCTTACAGGTTTTTTTGGGTACTTGATACGTGTAAATAAATTATTCCTTATCAACAAATAAATTTCTATCTTACATAATATTTACTTTAAAATATCCCGATATTCTTCTTTTAAATTCAACTAACATTTTAATAATTTTAATATCCCTTGACAATTCATTAAATATTTTGAATCCCTTATATATTTAGCTATTTTGAGAAATCACGGTCATTCTCCGGGGCAGTCTAAAATCATTATAATTTCTTAAAAAAAAATTATGTACATTTCTTACATAGCTAATATGCTTAAATAAATATTCAGGCATCAACTTATTTTTAATTTTAAATACATTAAAATATATTCTTTGTTTCACCACACATAACCATCTAAGAGCATCCAATATTATTTTGTAGTTTCTGTAACTGTGCAAGCATTTGCTGATTTCCAAGGAAGAGTGCAGACGATCATGTTATATATATTAATTGTACCGATCATTGTTAGGTTTCGTCTTATTCTACATAAAAAAGCGATTTTTTTTTGCAATTTTTTTAGTCGTGTATTCCACATGGGGACTATATTTCAATTTATGGTCTAAAATAAAAACCTAAATATTTATTTCATTTACTTGTTCAATACTTTCACCTTCAATACTTATATTTATATCCAGTACGCTATTTATCACCATGCATTTAGTTTTTTTAATATTGAATTTTAACTTATTTATTTGAAGCCACTGATTAACACGATTCATATCTTCTTCTTGTATAAAATATACCTAACTTCACTGATATTGTCCCCTTCGATGTAAATGAAAGCATCATCCGCAAAAAGTGCAAGTTAATAGTGTTTTATGACCCTCTTCACATCATTAATATATATAAGAAACATTGGAGCTCCCAGTATTGATCCCTGCGGGACTCTCTACCGTACTTCTATGCTATCTGCCAGTTTGTTGTTAACTTTTACTCGTTGACATCTATTGCTCAAATAAGATTTAAACCATTCATACTCTTTATATTTTAATTCGCAAGTCAGAAGCTTATTTATCAATATAGATCTATCTACAGTTTCGAAAGCTCGCTTCATATCCAAAAAGATATATCCTATTTTCATTTTCCTTGAACAATCATCCTTCCACGATGTTAACACCATATTAATAGCTGTTTCATATGAGTGATTTCTTCTGAGGGCAGATTGCTCTTCAATAATTATATTATTTATTTCGACATATTTATCGAGTTGGTGGTGTACGATATTTTCCAAGACTTTTTCATATACTGGCATAGCATTGATGGGCCTACAGCCTTTGTATTTCTTGTAATTTTTCACTTTCACAATTGGTCACACCACTGTTTTTTTCCATGTATTTGGAAATACATCTGTCATTAATGAATTGTTAATTATGTTAAGCATCTCTGGTCCTATGTACTCAAAACAAGCTAGCAGTATCTTTGGTGTTATGTTGTTAAAATCATTTTTTTGCTTTATTCCTTTTAATGCTTCACGTAAATCACTTTATGTAATCGCTTGGAACTTAAACTGATGATTAGTGCCCATTATAATATTCCTATATGGCAAATCTGGTATTGTGTCTTTTATTTCTTGTAGACTATTATTAAAGTATACATTAAATTTGTCCGCAATTTCTAGGCTATCTTGAACTATTATGCCATTAAAATTAATGGCTTTCATATCTTTCTTTGGCTCCTTAAGTACACTACACATGTATTTTTGCTCAACGCAATCACTTATAGCTTCTCTAATGTAATTACTTTTAATCTTATTTATTTCTGCCTTATAAATATTTCTCGCTACACGGTAATAATTCCAATCACATTCCCTATTAATATATTTAGCTTTTCGATTCATAGTTATCTTCCTTTGCCATAATTCCCTTAAGTTCCTATTAAACCACGGATTATGTTGATTTCTAATATATTGTTGCGAGCGTGGCCTTAAGTTCGTTATTTAAAACACAATATTAAATTTTTAATATGCAAGTTCTTTATTTCACTCTAATCTTATACAATTCACAAACTTTCTATTAATCAACTCAGCTTTAATTATCGTTAATACTGTACTTTCAATTATCGCAATCTAATTACAACACTTTCGCACGTTTATTACTTTCGCTTGTTAACACTGCAACGTCTAAGACAAGACTCTTCTTTTGGCGTCTGTTATATTTATACCCTAGAAACTCTCCAGATTATTCTGGAGTGTTCTATTCCAGAGTCTTCTTACTATTCTATTCATTCTATTCCTGAACCTTCCCGAAGATTCTATCATCGATTCTCCGAACCTGAAGTTGTTTACTCTCCATTGCCAGTAGATGTCACCAGTTGTCTCTTTCTATTGCACGTAACAATATATTTTTTTTGTAAATATTTTTGCAATCAAACACAATTTGGAAGAATTATACTAAATGAGAATATTAGAAAATATCATTTTGTATTGCACTTCAGATATGTACGTTAATTAAGCAGGGACTGCCATTTTATGGTAGAAAAGTTTTGAATATGTCAAAATTTAGCATTCAATTAGACTAATTTAATACTCTATCCTCAACTCTAATGCTCATTATTTTAATAAAAAGTCTATGGATAATCCAGCTTGATCAAAGGGACCACTTTACTAAAAAGTAGGTTAAATAATATTGACACAACAGTATCCCGTAATAATAATAGTTCGATATAAGGTGAAATATCTTAATCGTGAAAAAGCAAGCAAAAAAATTAACATAAATTATCCATCGAACACATTACACATATTTTAATATTTCTGTGTTTTTCAATTGGATTAAAATTCTGGGAATGAATTTAATACTTCAAACTTTTCCGGCTTGATAAAGGGTAGTAAGTCTTAGTTCATGGAAATGTAAGGAAATATTATTTATTCGGGCGTTTTTCTACAGTGGCAATATTGTGACAAAACTATTTAACCTATTTTTCTGGATTATCAATAGACTTTTTTTTCTTAAAATACTAGAAAATTAAAATCCGAATGGGGAATGATATTAACACCAATTAAGTTCTAAGTAACTTTTCTACTATGAAATGCCGGTCCCAGCTTAATTGATGTGATATAAGTCGCTCGAAGAAGCTTCATATGGCGATTGGATTTACAGATAGCAATAACAATTTAATTACTATAAAAGACTATTTCTTAGAGTTTAAAGAAACAATTGAGACAGACTACTGGAAAAGGATTAAATGAGCTTTATTTTAATTACTTAAGAGGCAAAAAACGCGACAGTGCCCCTAATATAAAGGGGAATACATGAGAGTATTGGCAAGAGTACTACAGACGCACCCTCGAGCATTCTACCTTCAATATGGCTGTCATTCCCTAAATTTGGCTATATTTGAAACATATTACTATCCATCAAACCCATCAATATCTTTACTCTTACCTTTACTCTAAAGAACACATACTTACCATTTTTGTTGTTTCGATTGTGAATTGTACTTTTAGAGCACCCTACAACATTTATGTGCAGTTCTCGATAATATGGGAAAGCCGTGTGAGCATAGACAAAATTTCAATTAAGAGGTGTCAGTACCAAGATTTGCAAGTTTCATACATTTTTCAATGCGACTTTCTGGCGAACTATTTCTAGCAGAATAATGATTTATATCTTAAATTAAAGGTAGCGAAGATATCTAGTAAATAACGTCGAGAAAAATAAAAATAATTGTATTGGAATGGAGATATTAGCTCGGAAACTTGTAAAAAATGGTAAAAATTGATTTTTTTTCAAATCAAATTCCTATTAGTAGGTACTCTCATTTCTTTAGATTATGACTATTTTAGAAAGATAAGGCCTAAATCTAGCAAATAACGTCGAGTTTTTTCATTTTTAGTGGCGATTGTTTAACTCTAATAGTACTTGTTTTTTATCTCGATATTTCACTGATGAGAAATTGCAAATTGCAAATTGCAAAATAGTATATTTAACTATTATGTGCAAAATAAAATTTAGGAGAGTTCCTTCTCGTTAAAAATTTTCAATTTCTTTGAACTGCAAATTTTCATTTTCGTCTTAAATTGTCGCACGTTGGGTTTCTTTCTTTTACGCTAGATGTCTCTAATGTGATTTGTGGTCTAGGTCTACGCTAATTTTATATGAATTTTCATACTTTCAGGACACAAACCAACGTATAGGCCTACAGGCTCACTGGTATCTAAATTGAAATTTTTGCTGAGTACTGACTCTTCTTAAAACAAAACAACTGTACGATAGGGCGATAGATCTATGAAGACCACAATTCATTTGCCGAGGCAGGCTTTTTGAGAAAAACTGTCTCAAACTTCAGAATGAAGCCAAATCTAGCGAAATTCATAATAAAAAAATAAATAAATAATAAAAAACAATAAAAATTCTATTTTCAAGTTCCGCCTAAATCCGAAAATCGTTTTTTTTTTTACAGAATTTTAGTGTAGACAGCAGGCAGTTTTAAGACCTTCATTGCTGTCCTGATAAGATCGCCTTGTTACTGATGATCGAAACACATTACACACAGGACCTATACTCTAAAAAAAATTTTTATGGAATTTTTTGATCTTCAGCTTTAGGCCAGAAACTGACAGTACCTCGGTACTTGTCTTTTAATTTTCTCTGCTCATATGCGGTAGGTTGATAATTGCTGTAGACTCGTATATTGTACGGGTCTCGAAAGAGTAAAAAAATTCATTACCGCTTTTCGACAGAAGTTTAAGTCGAAACTTCGGGATGAAGCCAAATCCAGTCAAAATCCATCATATATTTGAAAGAGCGAACATTCTAGTTTCAAATTCCACCTAAAGCTAGAAAATGCAATTGCACAATTAAAAGAAAATTTACATTTTAATATTATACTTTATTAATTTTCATGCACTAAGTACAATCAAATAAATTAAGCTTGTACAACTCCGGCTGGGGTGGAAGTTGATTTCCTTAGCGTAGCTTCTTGTTCAATTGTTTGCAGTTGTAATAGAACATTTCTCAGTTGAAAAGCAGAACATTTTTTGTATTGCCAAAATGATGGAGAAGTGGTGAGGAGTTCATCACATGATGAAAATCCAGCTTCAGCATTAGCTAATACGGTAGCCACTTGCACTTGTAAATCTTCTGGCAAATCAGCTGTAGCAAGTTTATTTGCAGCCTGTTGCACTACATAATTCTGATACCATTGAGCTTGTGCTACTCCGTAGGATGGACCCAATCCAAAAAATTCTTGAGCCTATCGAGAAAATTCATTTCATTCCGTAGGTACTAGAATCTTATAATATTTGAAACAATAGTTTACTTACATTTGTATAGGCAACTGCAAAGCAGAGTACAATAAAAGCTAGAGTTGTTTTCACCATTTTCTTACGTAAAATTATTCCTTCAGATACGTAAAGGTTACCACTATCCAGATCGTCGGTTCGTTCGAATATATAAGACGAGACCTACCGTGATAGCTTTTATAGTAATCTTTTAGTGATAAAGAATTTAAAAGTTTAAGTAATATTTGCTACTGAATTACCTACGTTGTATATTTGCTGTGACTATCTTGTTGATCTTGATATATGTAAGTTTGAAAAAATAGAAAATATCTTGTATCTTTGTTTGTTATAATTTTCCAAGTAGAGAAAGCAACGCAAGTGCACTGACTAATTTAAAGATTAACACTGTATTTTTTTTTAGTTCCTTTAACCTCGTTATTTCCGGAATAATGAAAGAGAGGAGGTAGGTACATTTTATCTGAGTACATATATGCACAAAATAGAAGAAATTTTGCAAACATGATATGTACCTATGAAGTAGGAAATATTTAAAGAAGTAATTATTAAACGAAGTCTTTATCGATTATTATCCTATTAGGAAGATTAAATAAACACTGTAAAGATGTAAATAGAGCTTTTAAGTTTGAACAGCTCTTGTTTTTCGGATTGAAAAATTATTTTCGAAATTGAATTATATCATTATTATGGGCTTTAAATGAAAAGTATACATTTTAATTAATTGAACATATAAAGGTGGAAAGGGGTAAGAAATGTGTCCGCATAATTTTTCATACCTTATTTATTTATATTAAATTGAGTTTGATCAAATATTTGTTTAATTTTTTTCTCATAATTTGATTTTGAATTTCATAAATGAAAGATTTTGTTTTTAATGAACTTACATAGCATAGCGTACGTTTCTCAGGCGGGAATCATTGTGTAGGGTCATCTAATGAAAACATAATTTACCGAAGAGTATTTTTTTGTTTAAGATGCTGAAATTTGTGCTAGGTAGGAAATAAGAGGAAGTGCTTGAGCTCAAGTGTATTCATCATATTTCTGCAATTATAACTAATATTTTTCTTTTGCATTACCCCAATTTCAGGATTCCACTGCTTAGTTTACACGCTACTTATAATGAAACAAACAAATAAGTATTTTCAATAAATTTTCCTACATAAATAGATCGAAAAATAAAGATATATATATGACGAAATATAATAATAATATATTTATTTCTGAATATAGTACACAAGATTGATAATCTTCTAATTGTACAACAAACAACAAACTACACTGAACATGTTGGCTAATAAAGCTTAACTAAGGTAAAAAAGGATAGGAAAAAAGGATATAACAATATATATAAGAAAAAGAAAGCAAAATCAAAGTAAAGAAAGCTTAATGATAGATTACTGCGAAGACAGAATAACATGCATGCATACATTTAAGAAGAATAGAAACGTGCTCTTATAAGTCGTCTAAACGGGTTAATCGTGCTAGCCCCCTGTATACTTAAAGGGAGAGTGTTCCATAAGAATTTCACACGACTATTTTTCGGAAGCTAAGAATAATGATGTTTCGATTTCGCCGAGACGTTGTTAATTGAAAAAATTCTCTGAAATAGCCCGGCTTACCTGAATGCAACAAGTTATAAAGATATAACAAAGTTCTTTATTCCAGGTAAGATACCCAAGGGTAGCCAAGTGACTGCAATCGATAAGGAGAGACCTGATCAAATCTGCGTATTCCAAAAACAAATCGTACACAATCATGAAATGCTATTTCAACTCTACGAGCACATCCCCTATCTAGCCTTGGAAATATCAAATTCCCAAAGGTAAAGAGCAGAATTATTTGTATCCACACTAATCTTAAGCGAGTGCCAGTAGGTAGAATGCTAGCTGAAAGCGACAATCTGCGAAGACCACTGTAAATTTTCCTTATTATAACGTTTACATTGTCACAATACTTCATTTTGCTATTCAAAACTATTCCAAGATTAGTGACTTTGTTTGAAAAGGGTATAGTATACCTAGTCATTTAGATTCACTGGTGGTATATATGCTGTGTTCAGATTACTACTGTTGTAATAGATACACTGTGATTTCTTAAGATTGAGTGGAAAACCATTGTATTCAGACCAAGAGTTAATTCTATTAACGTATTCGTTAATGCGGGCCATAAATCCTCCAGAAGCCCAATTGGTCTGCTCAGATATATGTGAACATCATCCGCATATAAGTGCATTTTTACATCTTTAATTATTTTTGGTAAATCATTAATAAACACGCTAAATAGTAATGCTCCTAGCACCGATTCCTGTGGAACTCCACGTGAAATAAAAGTCACATCAGAGAAGTTAGCTTTCACATTAACTCGCTGTGATCGCTCACTAAGAAAGGATTTTATCAAGTCTAATGCAGGTCTGTCAAGGTTTAAGAAAGTGTAGAATTTATGCAAGAGGAGGCTGTGATCGACACTGTCGAAGGACTTCGAAACATCAAGAAGTACAATTGCACTAAAATAGTTCTGATCAAGGGCAATTCTTATGTCGGAAGATACTTTTAACATTGCCGATTCACAAGCATGAAATTCACGGAAGTCTGATTGCTAGCACAAGATTAGTTCATTTCTCTCCAAGTAGATAACTAGTTGCCTGTACACTATTTTCTCCAACAATTTAGATAGAAAACATAAAATGCTTATAGGCCTGAAATCAGCGGGAGATTCAGGAGAGGATTTTTCGGGTATTCGTAAGACCGTGGCACTTCTCTATTCTCTGGGAAAGGAACATGTATTTACTATATGAAAGGTATATTATATATCGTGCAGTTAAGGGAAATAATAATTTAATAAATTTAGGGGGCAGATTATCTGGGCCCGTGGCATTAGACTTTATCGAATGCATTGAAGAAATAAGTTCGACCAAGTCAATCCCACAGAAAGAAAAACGATTTACCGCACCATTGGACATAATATCGAATCGATTTTTATCTGCCACGTCATGTCCACTAATCTGACCTGGCGTCACTGGGTAATTATTCGATGCAGCGAAAAGGTATTAAGTTCATTAGAGGAAATATCCCATCCACTCTCAACTTTTCCATAAACGCCAACTGCTTTTACACCACAGAGTTTTAGGTTGAAGATTTAAGTCGCTGTGAAATATTGACGTTTGGCGCGTCTAATAGCAGTTGTGATTCTATTTCGAGCAACTTTGAACAGGACTGGAGTATATATATAGGGTGGTCCAAAAATGTATGGATTTGCAAAAGTGTTAAAATGTTTAAATGCTTATTCAGAATATGTTAGCTAATGAAATTTTAAACTGCAAAATTTCAGTGAAATTCATTAATGTTTAAGAGGTCGCTCAAATCGAAAATAGTTTTTTTTAGCTGTATTGGACTTTCAGGAAAACTGTTTCAACATTTTCTATCATAACTTTTTAATTAGCCCATATTTTTTTTTTTGATTCTTTTTTTAAATTTAGAGGAATTTAGTTATGAACTTATTGCAGTGAAAGCAGTTTTTGAAAATTAAATCCTTCTATTTCTTATAAATTTTTCAAAACGAAAATTTGGACCCGGAACTCCAATATTTTGATTTCGCGTCAATATTTTTGTAAGGAAAAGTGACACGCGGGTATACTTTTTCTATTATAATGTAATCTACAATCGATTATCTTTCAAACGACTACAACTTAAAAGGGCCATGTGGTGTATGAACTGTTCTCAAAATGCGATTTTCAAAGGTAAAGCATTTTTGCAAATTACAAAGATGTGCCGACCATAAAAGTAACGACTTGGTACCAATGACATCTTCTTTTTCAATTATTGGATTGGATACCCACGCATAATATTAAAAGTTATTTTGGTTTTTGTATGTCCGTCTGTCCGTTTTTTCGTCTGTCTGCCTGTGTGTTGTCCATCTGGCTGTCCGTCCCTTCGTCCGAAAGATAGCTCGAGAACGGGTTCACGTAGAGTGTCGAAATTTTGCACACAGGCTTTTATTAAAAAAAAAAAATTAAGTTAAAAAATGGGACAAATCGGGTAACTCCTTCGTAGGGTTGGTATACAAAAATTTAGTTTTTAACGGTATATTTGGGGACTGCCCGAGAAAGCGTTAACGTAGAGAGCTGAAATTTGGTACATTGTATTTTCACAATAATAATAAATAAAATTTCAAAAATGTACTAAATAGGGCAACCCCTTCTTGGTGTTGCCATACAACATTTATTTGGACACTGCCTGAGAGCGTGTCGATCTGGAAAGCTGAAATTTTGTAGACAGCGTTTTCATCCAAATAGTAAATAAAATTTCAAAACTGAATTAAGTTGGGCAATCCCTTCTTGGTGTTGCCATACACTTTGTTTAACTTTTATGTTCATCTAGGATATAATATTATAGGTCTTAAGACCAATTGTGACTTGTTCTCTTGTTTTTTTTTGTATAAACCATTTTGTTACAGTGAAAAAGTCTATACTTTTATGGACTGACACATATTCTTTGTAATTTGTAAAAATGCTTTACCTTCGAGAATCGCATTTTGAGAACAGTTCATACACCACATGGCCCCTTTAAGTTGTAGTCGTTAGAAAGATAATCGATTGTATTATAGTACAAATTATATTATAGTACAAAAAGCATATCCTTACAAAAAAATTGACGACAAGTCAAAAAATTGGAGTTCCGGGTCCGAATTTTCGTTTTGAAAAATTTGTAAAAAATAGAAGAATTTAATTTTCTAAAACGATTTTCACTGAAATAAGTTCATAATTAAGTTCCTTTAAATTTCAAAAAAGAAAAAAGTTATGACAGAAAATGTTAAAACAGTTTTCCTGAAAGTCCAAAGCACCCAAAAAAAAAGAAAACTAATTTCGATTTGAGCGACCTCTAGCGTTATTTTATACATGCATTGTTTTATATTATGCGTTTTCTGTAAATTTTTAGGAATGTGACATGCGCGCTCTGAAGGCTTTTATGGCAATATCATAGTGTTTTTTGAACTTCTAATGGGTGAACAATGGGCCTTGTTATGGCCTACGTTCTAGCGGGGGGTTCAACCTCTCTTCAATCCGCCCAAACTTCTAATGTTCTCCATGTTTCGTTAGTAGTTTTGACTTGTGAATTTTGCAATATTATCACAAATTGCTTGATTGACGCTTAACTTTTAATTTCTTATACTTTCTTTTTTCAGTTTTATACTTTCACTTAGCTGCTTTAGTGACATAAACAATAACTCAGATTTAATTCTTTATATAGTGTTTTTTTACTTAAACTCTATAACTTTAAAAAAATAACGTGCTCACAACCTTCCGACAAATCGTAGAAGAAAGACTCAATCATCACCTCTTTACTCTTGTTCGAAAATAATATGGTTGCCTACTTCTTCCTGCATCATGAATACACCTTTTGGGCCATTCCACGACGGTTCGACCAACTTTCTAAAGAGACGTCAGTGATTACGGAAATTAACGTAAAATATTTTGCAAAAATTCCTCTTATTGCGGAAGTTACAACTCTTTGTAAATTGAAAAAAAAGGAAAACAACAACAATTTTTGCCCTTTTGTTCTAACTTCAAAAACTGATATCTCTGCGGCGTTTTGGAAAGAATAAATTTCAGGTATTGTAGGAAAACTACCGTTGATGCAATTTCTGTAAAAAAAGAATATTCGAGGATAAGGATTGTGCTTTATCATTGAAAAAGTCATTACCTGGAAAGGTGTATAAATCTAAGGTATAATCTGTAAGAATTTCAAGTTGTGATCTCCATGGGTCTACATGCTATAATTATTTTACTGAGGAAAGTCCGAGAGAAATCACTTATTGTACGGGATGGGGACGGAGTTGGTAAGTATATAGATATTTAGAATCATTTGATCTCATACATAATACCTTCAGTATCACAATTACAATTGTGTTACTAAGAGGAGAGTGGTTGAAAGACTTAAAATTACAAATGTAATTGTTTAACCATTTCTGTGGAAACTGTGATTATTAGGTGCATTTTATTTGTGGTTGGCTATAATTTCAGGTTGAATCTGTTGAACTGCATTATATTCTTCTCAGGATACTTATACAAAATTTATATTCCTGTTATGGTGTACTCTATAATATTAATATACTCCTAATAAAGTACCTAACTTTGAATTACTTAATATAAAATAATTTAAAAAAATTTATTTATTTTATATGTATATAATTTTTATCATTACTTAGGACTGAATGCTATCTGCTAGCTAACTTGTCAATTCCATGCACAAAAAACTTTTCGTATTTCGAGTTAAAAAAAATATCATCCACTACCATTCGGATACCATCATATGAAGTAAACTGATTTTCATTAATGAAATTCTAAAGAGACCAGAAAAAATGGTAATCTGTTGGTGCAAGGTATGAGAAGTACAGAGAATAAGGTAATATCTCCAAGCCAAAATCGTTCAGTGTCTGGAGTGTTTTCTGAGTAATTTTATATAATAGATGTAACCGGTGCTCGACTTAAGTTAAGTATATGCAAAAATATTTGCATAATGTTGCATTTCAAGAGTTTTCACATTGTGCTTACAGTTAATTTAGTAGCCTGCTACAAGGAGCTTCATATAACATCTAAAAGCTGAAACCAAAGCTATGTAAACACTTAAGACGTTTTTTTTTAGATAGTAATTTTAGCTTACTACATTGGAATGTTTCACAAGAGAAAGAAGAGTAGGGCAGATTCTTTCTTCCATTTATATATTCACTTTAATTTAAATACATATAGAAGATGGAAATCTTTTATCTACTGGGTCGTCCTGTTTTAATATTTTGTATAGAAAAAGTTTTAGTATTAGGTTTGTTAGAAAAACTTTAATAATAAATTTCATGAGTTAGTATCGTTCGATTAAATATATTTCGTTTAGATCAGTAGGGTATCTTGACCAAGTGCTGCTGTCTCATCTGCGTTTTCGTTTAGCGTCTCTTTTAGTTTTGCATGTTGTCTTAAATATTTTTATTGTAAATCTTAATAATAAGTTTGCCTATTTTGTGTTTGTTTTTGTTTTATTGACTTTTAGCAAAAATTAGATTTTAATTTTATTATAAAAACTTTTATTTCCTCCTCGGCCGATAAATATCTTTCGTCAGCTTCCTTCTCTTTGTCGTTTTGCTCATAATTGAAAAACATATCGAATTGTTCAGAATAACAATTAAAAACATGTGTGTAGTAATCTTCGAGCGACTGTGAAGCAACAACAGTTATTATAAAACATCTTTAATTCTCATTTACTTATTTAGCTATCTCCAATAAATATTAATTAATTAATTAATTTATTTATTTGCTTCATTAAGTATTTATTCATTTCATTATGTTCAGTGAATTTATTTTTGAAATATTTTATTAGTGGCTCTATTTGCGAAAAATTAAGATTAAAAAAAAATTGGACACACGCAGAATACTTAAAACTAAATCATTCTCTGCCTGTGCTCCAGTAGACTAGAGTTGGAGTTTTCTCATATGTGAATGAAAAAGCTGAAACTCATTAAATATTTAAGTTGATCAAAAAATTATTGACGGGTTAGTCGGACAAAATTTCAATCGACTAAAAAGTTAGTCGGCAGTCTCGATTGAAAATTAATATTTCAATCGATTACCACGATAATTATTTTCTTCTATTAAAAATGTAATTGATTAACAAATTAAAGTGACAAGAGATAGAATCGCAAAGTTTTTGGCTGATTATCCATTAATTAGGCAGATATTCTTCAAAACCTTCTTTAGCTCCGATTGAAAGAATGCTCTCGTTTGTAACAATGGTACTAATAGTGCATGTTATGGTAGCCTTACCTCTCAAACCATAATTATCTTGATAAACACGACAAGCAATGTATAAATAATAATAAGCCTATCATTTTTCTATGAGCATCATTTTATACCCTAGATGAAATCTGTAGGGTATACTAAGTTTGTCATTCCGTTTGTAACGAACAGAAATAATGATAGTAGAGCAAAATGGACTGGACACCCACGCATAATATTAAAAGTTATTTTGATTTTAGCATATTCGCTTGTCTGTCCGTTTAAAAAAGTAAATAAAATTTCAAAAATGGACTAAATTGGGCAAACCCTTCTTGATGTTCGCCATATAAAAACAGTTTTTTACGTACACATATACCGTGAAAGCTATCAGTTCTAGATGTTTTTATTATACTGTAAAGTTCTTCAGAATATGACATCCTATGAAATTGGTTATAATCATTTTTGGTATCCGACGAATCGTTCTAGCGAAAAACCATTTCAAAAATCAACTTCCACAGATGGATTACCATACGAAATTAATGCGGTCATACATCTAGGAATTGATTCTTCTAGCTTTTTTACTTGTTCATTTTACAGAAAAGTATTCAATCGGCAATAGGATTTAATTTCTCAATCAATTACATTTTAAGAGGGCAAAATAATTATCGTTGTAATCGATTGAAATGTCAATTGACTACATTTTTAATCGAGACTGTTGATTAAATTTTAGTCAATTGAAATTTTATTTGACTAACCTGTCAATTGTCTGGTCTACAGAATTTTAATCGATTAATGTTTCAATCGAAGGCCCAATTAATAATTTAATCGATTGAGAATTGCATCCACCCAAATTTTGAGGGGGGCCATGAGGGCCATATGGCATGGCCCCCTAAATCCATGGTAAATGCAACTGAAATAAAAATATATTTTTGTCATAATTTTTAAAAACTACCATAGAAATTTTGCATAGAACTGTATTATTCTTCTTTTCGGCTTCTACTTTATAGTTATGCACCTACATTGTTTTCATTTCGAACAATCCCTTCCTATAAAGGTTGTATTTAGGCGTATTATGTAGGAATATGATATAGGTACTAATACTATTATAATAGAAAGAAAAATTACATCGAATAAGTTTATGCATGTTGCTGCTGTTTTGGGTCCCGATTGTATATGCATATGGTAGCATCACTGACATGTATATAAATGGACTGCTGGTTGAACTATGCATGAAAGCAAATGGCACCACTTTCATATTCCTGTCTCTTTCCATGAGAGCATACTTTCCCGCTGAACTGTAACGATTCAGTGGTATTTCCAACTAAAACAGCCTTATAATTAAAATTTACCAATTCAAATAGTCCCAAATACTTTTGTGGTAAATTCGGTAAATTCCACTGACATGCAAATTTTTATATATATCGTCAGTGAGAGCATACTTTCTGAAATCAAAACTGGTGCCTTATGAAACAGGAGATCAGTCAGTCCATTTATATACATGTCAGTGGGTAGCATTTAATATATTTTTCGTTTGATTTCTGTCATTCCTACAGTTCCTATTTTTCTGTGCTTCGTTATAAGTTATATAGTGAAACTTCTCCAATGTTTTTATTAAGCTCAGCTTTTATAGTGTAAGAGCACAGTGCAGGAATAAACAGCTAGCAGAATTTATGAAGGAGCAGCAAGTTACTCTAATAGGAGTGGTTGATCTACATTTCTAAACGCTGCCTTTGTTTTACTGTCAAGTCAATGGTCCCACTTGTTAGTTGTTTATTTTGTGCTTGAATCTCATTTGCTCTGCATTTTCCGTCTTTCATTAATGTTTACCACTTCGAGATTTCGTTGACATATTTTTATGATTTCCAGACGGAAGGGGTCCCTTTTTCTGTTTGGCTGGAGCCCCCCATATCCTCTCTCAGGTCCTGTATGTAGGTAAAACCCAAAATGCATCACTGCCACAACTATATAAAATTCAGCTTCATGAAAATACAATGAACTCAGTATATACATCCATAGCGTAGTGATGGAATTTAGATTTGCCTCAATTTTTGATTAAGTGTAGGCTGCATTTACGTTTTATGTTAAAATTAGTTGAAGATATTAGGTGAGCTTTTTAAATAAAACTAAGGAAAAGTCCCATAATTCGTTTAGCAAATATATTATAAGACGCGAGGTGAGAAAAATGGCAGAATAAAAAAAAAATAATAATATGAAATTTACCCTGAAATAAAGCTGAGAAAATTTCAACAAAACTGTTAAAGTCACGACAGTCAAAGTGAATAAAGATGATGAAAGCGGTGATCCTCAGAAATGCAATAGTGACAGTAGGTTATTTTAGGTGCCACTAATTAACAATCGCATAAATCAGATCGAGTCGTATTGAAAAATGGAAAGGATATAAAAAGAAGAATATCTTTGAATGGGTTGTCTATTCTATTCTATTTTATTCTATTCTATTCTTGTCTTAGGTACAACTTCATACCGCGATGTAATAGAGTTTACGTTTTTATACTGCTACTAATGCTTCCATGTACATAACTATATAAAAAAAAAAACTTTGCAACTTCGAAAGTTTATAGAAAGAAATAATTAAATTCTAAAACAAGACAACTCCGAAATCTAAAGACGTTAGGTTCTTTGGACGGGCTTTACCAGAATTGAACTTTATAAGTAGGAAAATTTACGAAATTTAATTCTGTCGATTAGCTGAAATTAATTCGCGAAGCTTGGGAATAATTTCTACTTCTGTACATTAAAAAGTTCTACGATACGATTTAATTCCATATCAGTTAGTTGAAGCAATAAGAATTATTAGCAATAATAAAAAATTTATAATAAGAGCTTTTATAATGCTGTATTTGTTTTTATATCAGGGAATCCATTAATGACCAAGAACTGTTTTTTTTTTTCATTTATTTGTTTTATAATGGCATCAAATTATTAAGATGGGTTTGGATAAATGTTTCCATTCCAATACACGTCAGTGGATTTTAATTTTAAATTAGAACTGTTGTACTCAAAATCAAGCAAATTACAAGTGCTGTATATGCATTATTACTTCACTAACAGCTAATTAGGAGCAGGTAATAGACTTAGATTGTAAAGAAAATTCTTCTATAATGAATGCGAATAATTAACAATTTTATAGTAAATCATTATTTAAGCCCAGATTGGTATTAAAATGGAAGAAATCAGAAAGCACTTCATTATTTTGATTTAGTTCTGTTACAGAAAAAAATCTGTAATCAATTATATAATTCCATCCAATTAATAAATTATTGTAATTTGCTAAACAACAGCGCAATAGATGTATACATAGAAAAAACCATTTCACTTTTTCGTGTCAAAGTTCTCTCAATAGGAAAATTTTGTGTATTAAATTATGAATCTAATTCAATGTATGACAGGTAAACAGAAACTTTCCGCTGATAAGAAAAATATTTATTTCCCTTTTCTTTTTCTTTTTTTTTTTGCTTCGTTTTTGTAATTGTCTTTCTACAATAAATTATGCCAGAATTTGTTTTGCTCTAACTTTGTTTTGGGAGGAATCAAATTCCAATTAAAAAGTCTCCGACGAAGCAGTTCGCTAAAGCTTCCAGTTTTCTGTGCAAATGAACTGCGAACGGCGTAATCAGCACTAAATTGCATTTCTATAAAAGCAAACACGATAATTGGATGAGATTCCAATCACCCATTTCCGTTCTTAGTGCTAACGCTAACTGATCAAATTTTAATTCGCTTTGTTATATTGAGTGTGAATGGAGCTTTATGTTCCTGAATATTTTAATTTGAATAATTAAAGTCGTCGAAAGTTATATCTTTTAATTTCTTTATAATTTTTCCAGTGTAAAATTATCATATAACCTAGTTAAGATGAAGGTCGGAGTTTCTTTAGCAGTCCTTTCTATTGTTTTCGTATCAGCCCAGGTAAGATCTAATTAAACTGTAGGTATATGTTTCGCACTTTTCTATTTTTTTTTTTTCAGGCACAAGCAGGCTATGGGTATATGGGATATACTGGTCCGTACGGTCCATATGGACCTTTTAGTACAAACAACGTGAATCCTTCTCTGGCATTTATTGCTGATTCATTTTTTACAAGAATTCTTAGAAGATTGGATCATATGTTTATTGCATCAACTCAAAGAGATCAAGTCAATGATATATTAAAAGACACTGAAAATAGTTTTAAGCAATGTGAAAGTGATTATGCATTGCTTCCAGTTCAGCAGTTCAAAACCTGTTTGGCGACTTATACGCAAATTGCTATGGGACGGATACGTGCTTTGGAAATGATGAATCGCCCTTATGGTAACAGATATGGCGGAAATCGTGATTATGTTGGATATGGAGATCGTTTTGTATATGCAAATCGTCTTGGATATGGAGAACGTTTCGAAAATGGAGATCGTCTTAGCAATAGATCACCAATAGAAAATTCTATTAAATCATCTTCATCAAATTCGGACGAATCCAGTGAATAAAGTAATTATGTTTAGTTTTTATTTTAATAACTATAATATGATTAGATTTCTCAAGAAAATTGTGCTTTAAATTAGTGAAATATAAAAAAAAAAATTTTATATAATTTTGTTATTATTGAATTCATTTAAAGGTTTTTTAAGTTTTCGAAATATTTTTACATCATCCTTTATAGTTTTGTTGTTGGAATCAAGTATATAATTGCCGCTTAAGCTTTGCACTCTTCTATCTACAAAATACTCAAAGTAAGCATCAACATAATTTTTGTCCTCCGTATATTATGTATGTATATTATGGTTTTCATGTTCTCGAAGTGGTCCATTTCAAGAATTTTTTTCTGGATATTTTAGAGAAGAATTTATTTTACATTTGTAAAGTTTAAAAGCATTCCTGAAATTTTCCTGCAGATTTTTAAATTATACTTTCCAAAGCTCTCATCTTATAAAACTTGTAAGCTCAACTGACATTACGATTTCATTATGAATGTAAAATGGATTACCTGAAAGAGATTCATTAAGGGAATGATTACAGAAGTGTGAGAGACATTTTCACCATTCGTAGATGTCTAGTAAAATAAAAAGCAGCATCCGTTAGCAATTCATTCGCTTGGTAAATAATGTATTAGCGGCAGAAAGTCATGTATATCTACATACACACATACATATGTATATTTGCCTACTTGAAAAATTCAGTAAAGATCAACAGACAAATTTCATTTTATGTTGACTTACAATGGATCAATGGATGGAGTGGGAAAGGAACGATTTCAAATCATAATCTGCTACAGACTCCTGTGCTTCTTTACTACAATGAAGCAGGAGCTCTTTCTTTGTATTACCTTCATTTTTAAACTTTTCGCTCTAATTTTTGTTTTGTTTTCTTGGAAGTTTTTAGAACTGAACACATGACTTTAGATTTTTTTAAATTTCTCTTTGTGGGATTTTGTGTTTGGAGTTTAGTAGAATGATATTAACCTTCATTGGAATACCTGAAAAATAAAATACGCAGGAACACCTAGAGTATCCAACTGGAACTCGTTGTAGGTATTTTAAATAAAACATTATGAAAATCGATAAAAATATTAATTTCCAAACAACTTTTCAATTCGTCACATATAGTAATATGTATATATGTTTCCATGTAATTCGGCAGTTCAGCACATCAGATTTGTATAAATTTCTGCATTTGTAATCAACAGACTTCCAACTTATTAAAAAAAAAAAAATTCAAATGCAGTTTTATGCCTAAATAAGTGTCCTCGATATCCGACCGCGATTTCCAATGCATCATATAGTCGTCAGTCGTCGGCTGGAAAAATATTACGGAAACTATTTAGAGCGGGTCAAGATGTTATAACTTCGAAAGATTCGACGTTTGACAATTTATCGATAGTCGGTATGTTGTAACACTTTCGACAGTCGATAATTTCGTTAGAACATCACCGAGTTTTGTTAAAAGTGATAGTACAAGCGAAGATTATAAAATATATGTAAAATTTAAGAAATTAGATTTGAATGTTATATTTTTTTAAAATTTACTCAATATAAATGTTTTATATATTAATAATATAAATTCTTAAAACTTGAAATTATAAAACTTGTCAGAATGTTTTTTGAATTCAAAAATTAATGAGGCAGAACATTTTTCTAGGCATTTTCTTAAAAAAATTTCATTTGTCCCGGTAATTAATTATTTCGTTATCCTCTACAAAAAAAGCCACTGAGCTTGAAAAAAATACATAAATTCCAATTTTATTATTATTAAAATTTATCAACAACTAGGAAAAGAATCTATAAATGTCATTTGTGTTATGGGAAAAAATTCGGAAATAATTTCGAAACAAGCAAAACCGCCTGTCGAACGAAAATACCGCCAGAGCAAAATCATTGCTTCGGTGATAGCTTTCGATGCAAAGTTATAACATATTGTCACAGACTACGTTTACACGATAACCATAGTTGGAACTATGGCCTAGAGTAGGCCAAAGTCCGATTTTTTTTGCCGTACAAACGTGCAAGTCCGAAATTCGGACTTACCCCAATTGCATTGGGCCTAGGCCTGTTTTATTTGAATGTGTATGCAAATTTCCTAGTCCAATTTATGCCGTTTATATGGGTAGCCCAGATTTTGGCCTACAACCGGTTTCTAGTCCTGATTTGGGACTGTCGAATAAACGTACTCATAGATATTAGTAGCGATCACCGTCTTGTTATAAACGAAATATGTTTGAGGCTTGCTGTAGCATGGAATATGGTGGCGGAAAAGAGGACTATGAAGCGCAGGGCTGCCAATGTGAAAAACATTATAAGAGGAACGCATGCATACTTGATGGAAGAAATTTGTTGAATGGGAGTATTGAAGTTGTTGAAGTATTGATGATCGCTTTGGCATCTCCCACGAAGGTACAACGTAAGGTAATATGATTGAAAGATATAATATGCACGAATTGGTACCTCTCACGGTAAGGTAACTATAACTTACTGACATAAAAATTGAGTTTTTTGACTGAGCGGGTACTGTAGTAGGGTATGAATGACAAAGAGGTCATTATACAAAGAAGTTAAGTGCTCATGATAGTCAGAATAATAAAATCTCAGACATAGTCCCAATGGCACGGGGTGAAAAACAAAGAAATGAAGTATAAAGGTTGATAAATGTTTGAAATCGTGTATGTATGTTAGTAGCGCTTATATACCTAGTATGCATGGTATGCTATAAGATTACTGGTGTTAATCTTTTAGCCTCTCCAGTCTTAAATCGGGCATATCTTAACATTCGCGTGGCCCACGCTGACAGCTCTTTTTAAGGTTTGTGTTTGGCTGTATAGGATATCTATAAATCTTTTTAGACGTTGCTAATAAGATCCTAGGCCCGAATGGAGTAACCAGTCCCATTACTACAAGGGTATCTACATGTAATGATACCACTGGGAATACTCATGACTTTATGGTTATGTTATACGATACGATACCAATTGGGTAATCGACATTGCTAACTTGGTATTAAGGGGTTGAGGAGCTCCGGATA
Organism: Dioctria rufipes; assembly: GCA_963924295.1. Classification (NCBI taxonomy): domain Eukaryota; kingdom Metazoa; phylum Arthropoda; class Insecta; order Diptera; family Asilidae; genus Dioctria; species Dioctria rufipes. Next base: position 280,526,250 of record OZ002741.1, on the reverse strand, counting down.
GTACTGCAATTAGTAGTGCTATTCGCCTCAACGTGGATAAGGCCCCCTTTGGGGGTGCACCGTAGTGTTTGTGGTGGCCCACATGCGGGCAGAGAGTGATTGTCTGAGACTGAATGACTTAGCCGGACATTGTTCTTCGAACAGAATAGTATACCTTTTGTATACTGCGTCCGAGGATCTGAAAGATGGTCGGTTATTTGCGCTATTTAAACTGGGTGCCGTGACCCAAAAATCGGTAGAGATTTTAGATAGGTCTTGCTTCGACCAGTAGGTCCAATTTCAAGCATGCACTGACATAAATTGGTACTCTTGAGACAGAATATGATATATTCTGCCCATTGAGGGCGCTGATTGTCGCTTGTCTACTAAGCCATGCATTAAGACTGCCGTGAGATTCCGGCTTAAAGCTGGTGTTCACGTAAAACCCCGACAGCTTTATGTAGCATGAAATGCATGAATGGACTTCGTCAGCCGATGGAGACTCAACACGAATGACTTCTGGGAGCCCGTGATGTTTCTTTTTGGGCAGTACTTTCTAGCTTGTAAAAAATTATTAAATATTGTTCGACATCGTTCACGGGACGACTCCGAAGGAGTAATTGACGCGGAGGTGTAAGAATTGACTTTTCTGCATTGTCTATATATGATCAATTACAATAAAATTGGGTAAAGTAATGATTCAAAAAGAAATGTCTTTCGGATTATATGGGACACTAACAAATAATTGGTATTTGTGGAAATGTTTCTCAAGAAGAAAAGGTGTCATTTTATCAGCCGCTAAAGAATTTATGTCATAAAAAATTTGAAAAAAATTAAAAACAGAAAGGTCTTGACTAAGATTATCAACTTCATTGCCGATCCGAAGGCTCGTAAAGTTCAAAAGGAGTACAAGTGACTGCATCAAGAAAGTAAAAAAAAGAGTCCAGCGCGATGAAAGAAGTCAGAGCTTACATACATGAGAAATGCAATAATTAGTGCTGTATATAACAAACTCTCGGAAATGCATTCTGCTAAAAATAAGGCTATATAAAGCCAGGATAGAAGGTTGCTCAGCAACAATGAGGGACAACCCAACAGGATCATTTCTTCAACGTTATGAACAAGACGTACAAATATGCAGAGTCCAGATGATACATATAGCGAGCACATGCATTGTGCGACTCCTACTAAATAATAGATCATCTATTTAGAACAGAAAAATTACACGCTATTAAATTGCCGTGCGAGCTATAAGAATAGAGCACATCCTGTCAGAGCTAACAGATCTAAGAATATATGCAGAGATATCCTCCAACCAATCTTTGAACTAACATGACATATATGTACCTTCTCGGAGGTGTGCCTTTAAAAATTCCTAAAGTGATTTCTAATAAACTGTAACATGTGAAGAGAAAAATTTAGAAAATTTCTCTGCAGAATAAAATGAATTAAGTAGGAGCAGGGTTTTAAATGGAACACGGGAAAAACCCGTTGAAGAGTAAGGTCTTGGAGTAAAATAGGTATCAACTAAGAGATAATTGCGTTTATTATTGCATAAAACAGGGTCTGATGTCGAACTCACTTTGTCTCTCGACGGACTGGAAGCGATTCAGGTACGGATCTTCAGAGCTCAAATTTGGAGAGGGGTGGAAGGGCGGGGGGAGATCAAGTTGCTTAAAGACCAAATAGCAAATAAAAAGAAAAGCCAAAGTATATATACCTAAAAAAAATAAATGTTGGCTTAAATAATCAGACAAAAACCATAAGAATAAAAGTATTTTATTAATTATGAGTATATAATTATATAAGTAAATTCAATCTTTGTTTTGTTTTTTTCGAATCTGGTGATAACGTCATTTACATCGATTACGATATGCTGATAGATATTTAGCAAAGCAAGCCCGATAAGGCGCCTGAGAGCAGAAAAAGACTCCTTCGCAGTTCTTACACTTATACAGGACGTGTTTGAAGTAAGGCTGCGATTATGAACCCCGTCAGTAATACTGTCGCCAGCTGGTAAGACCGGCAGTAAGCATGAGCTGGCTTAAGCTACTTTTTGGTGGTGGTTATGTACCTCACTAGCATCACAACCACCAGCTGGTATCACGCTATACATTCGAAGTGGCTTGAGCAAGTATTTTCAAAGTGCAGTTGTTACGTCTAGATATCGCGAGTACTTTGCACTTCAGCAGCTTTGGAATTATAACAACGTTTCGACCTATGGCACTATCTTTAAGTGAATAGCTTTTATTTTCCGAAACTATAGACGGAATGTGATCGTTGATCACTCGTAGCTTGCAATTTTTGAATATCACTCATTTTTTTTATTATTGGCAGAAAACTGATAAGGAAGTTATAGTCTCTGTCCAGCTTTTCCACATCCATTTTTGTACGAAATCTTTGTTGCATTTGTTGCGCCAGCAGCCGCTAGCAAGCGTGCCTGGAGCTTGTAAGATTTTATCTCGTAACTACACCACTTACTATAAAAGCATTCTATTTCTGGCAATAGCTGGCGTTGTTATTACTGGCGGGATGCGTAACCACAAAGGTCCCATACACGGTCAAACATGTTGGCCAACTCGATTAGGGCAACGACGTCGTCACGCTGATTTGACCGTGTGTGTGCCTGTTTGACGGTGTGACACGCAGTGTATCAAGCGGTTGGACGAAAATCAAGTTAGTTTGATTTTTATGAGCGGGCCTACGTGTTTGACAACATATTGTACCGTGTAGGGCGATATTTGTAAAGCGGCCAATACACGGCGAGCATGTTGTCCATTTTGGTGTGCCATACATGAAAGCTTTTTCTCCACACACTTTCAAACATGCTGTCCAACATTAGGACAGGAACACATCTCAGGAGCTGCTAGAACTATTAATTGGTATCTTTCTTCAATAGAGTTCACTCAAGCATGACGAATGCGTGACAAACATCGCCCTACACGGTTCAATATATTGTCAAACACGTAGTCCCTCCTCTAAAAATCAAACTAAATTGATTTTCGTCCAATCGCTTGACATATGCATGTCACACTACAAACAGTCCCACACACGGTCAAATCTGCGTGACAACATCTTTGTCCTACTCGAGTTTGCCAACATGTGTGACCATGTATGGACCCCTTTACGCATTCCTTATTCTCTCTGTTGAAGAAAAGATAATAGTTAACAGTTCTAGTAGCTCCTGATATGTGTTTCTATTCTGATGCTGGACAGCATATTTAATAGTGTGTGAAGAAAATGTTTTCTTGTGTGACACAGCAAGTTGAACAACATGTTCGCCGTGTGTGGGCTGCTTTAGCCAAAGAGTTTTGATATTTTGGTATAAATCCGAGTTACAGAAATCCATAATTATACACCAACGGAAATAAAATTTCAGCTGCCAACACTGAGCATCAATATGAGCCAATCAGATTTTGCTTTCTTTGCAGTCAGTAGTTATAAAAAAAAACATAATTTTAACAGAAATTAACTCGAAAAATATTGTTTTCCACATCAGAAATGTTTTAAATTTAATAAAGTATTTATATATTACTATACTAAAAGTTGCATTAAAATTTGTAAATTTGCAAATGACTTGACTACATAACCATATCAATAACAATTCCCAATCGATAGTTTTAGAAGAAAATAGTGTTTTAATAGAACAGAGAATTTGTATAAAAACGAAAGAATTAAAGAAAAAACAGGTGATGAGTTTTTTAAATAAATTAAAGTTATATTAGCAAATATTACTGGTATAATCACCAAATAAAATATAAATCGGCATTGCTTAATTTCGTTATGTTTGATAATTCCTTCACCATTTTTTTAATGAGAAATATACCTATACAGGGAAGGGTGGGTCTTAATAGTTTGCCCTATCTATTATGTTGAATGTCTGAATGCGTTAACTGTTTTCGGTTTATTTTCATGTTTATCATAAAAGACTTTTTGTAGTACTCTAGTTGCTTTTCTTGTACAAGGTTTAGAGACTTCAATCACATTAGTACAAATATTTATGTCACCTTTATATTATGAGATGCAAGTTATGCACACGTAAATGGGTTAGTTTTCAAAGTAACTAAACTTGAGGAGGAGGGGGATCCTTGACACCTTGACCATTCCTCTAAGTCCGTGTTTGAGGAGATTGAAGATGATGATAACAAGCATGCACAGTAAAAAATTCGGAGTTCCATGAACACTGAAACGGTGTTCAATGAGGTCCGTGCGTATTCGGAGTACATTTATTCCTTTAAAGCGGTGTAATTATTATTACTCATAAATATAATTTTACCAAGCTCCGGCATAGGATATCTATTACTGTGTACGGTGAATATTCAGAACTTCTTCAGAATTATGATATATACCCCGATCGGAAATGCATTTGAAACCCCTATTTTGTGTAATTTTACACCGAATTGCGTGTAAATTTGATTTCAATGTTTCATTCGGACAGGAAGTTCCAAATAGATATGCGTTATTGAAAAATAAAAATATTTTAATTTTAGATAATATTAAAAACTGTTTACTACATCGAAATGAAAGAGGTTTAGTAGTTTTAAAATAAATATTTTTGAAGTTTTCCGCTAGATAGAGCTCTGCTGGGTACTTTTGTTATCCGGATGGATAATATTCATGTGGTTTTCATAAAAAAATTTTCATTCCAATATAGAGGGGAATCTTTACACCATTCGGGGTAAAAAATTTAAAGCTGGGGTATAAATTATTTAAAATTTTCCAAAATGGATTCAAAATTCATGTTATCCAGCAAACGGGATAAATTTACACAGATTTTTGTTACTGTAGTTCAGAAATTTGGCATGTATTGGATCTCTTTTATTTACATTACATGAAGATTATCTTGCTATGCGTAGATATGTGTTAACCTTTATCCTTCATTCGATCACAAGGTTGTCATCTCATCTTACCCGCTGATTACACGAGTCAGTAGAACTGAAACTGATAGAGTCTGACACTGAAACAGCCTTGTGTAAACCCATACCGACTAGTCTCATTAACTGGCTAATCAATACTTACTAGATATCTAGCCAGTCAGTATTGGCTGGTCAATAAACTTTTAAACGAAAAATTAAAATGGCCGAAACTGAAAATAAAAGGTAGATGTTAGTGGAAATTTGTGTTTATATTTTTAATCTTCTCGCTTTTGAGTGGGAAATGACTGAAAAGAGTTTAATATACATACTACATTGATATCTTTTTAATTTTTTTTTTTAGAGAGAAATTACGGAATAAGGAATGAATCACTAGCAATGCATACAGAAGAGGAATATTTGTAGCGCTTGAATTAATTTTATATTGAACTGACTAAGTAGTCAGATGATCGAAGTCAAAGCGTTTTAAGTCAGTAAAATTGGCAGATAAAATCAGTATACTGTCCGTCAGTTCTACTGTTTCATATAATCACCGGGTTAAGCTCAATAATACTTCATAATTCGCTAAAAGTTATATTAATAAACTGCCAAAATCGCTCTGATTTCCGTTTCTTCCGTCCATCATTATAATATTTTTCATCCATTTCAAAAGTATGTATTAAAAAAATATCTCACAAAACGAAATATTAAATTGAAGGCAGCATCTCGTGTCTAAAATAACATCTGAACTTCGGCTCTGTCTGGGCCCTCGGTTAATTTAATAAATGCTTATATAGTAAATAGCAAACATTCTAAATATCTACGAGGAAGCTTTATCTGGCGCCTTCTCATTAGCTATATACTTCGAGAACTCTCAATTTGCATTTATGATTTATCTATAAAGTTTCCTGTCTGCACATCTGTTATTCTGCGCTTTGACATATTTTCAATTCCCGAGGCAAATTTCTCAATTAACAACGAAACTTGTCCAATTCAATTATTAGATAGTCTGAAATTTACTAAGTGAATAAAGTGCTATAATAGCTGTAAATAAAATTTAAGAACCCCAGAATTACTCGGGGCATTTCTATAAATTCGCGGAGTAATTAAATTTAGATTTTAGTAACTCTGTTCTGGCTGTAGAGGATTAAACATTTTTCTTTTTTTTTTTTCATAATACTTCCAAAGAAGTTTTTTTTTCGTATACTTTTTGAAGTAAAATTAAGATTTCTTGATTTATAATTAATTTCATTTGCTCTAAGATAACAGGAAATATTAGATATAGCTGTGTATACATATTTCATTTTATTTTACGCATTTCTTTTTAGCTGCTGATTAAAAATTACCCCAAAGAAAGTAGACTAATAAAATTCCATATGTCAAAAGAATGGTTTATCTACTTATATATAGCATTCATAATATCTTAGTACGCTACTCATCATAGGTTGACTTTACCCACATTTATAGGTCTTAGACTTATCTTTCTAAATCAACCTTCCACCGCAGATGATAGCGATTCGGTCCCCGCTAATCAACAAAATTCAGTATTTAAAGGAATGGGATCAGAAAACATTCTAGATGTCTAATTTGAGGCTGAAGAAGAGTTTTCCCTGGATGATCCAGTTGTATCAGATTTTCTAAGTTTTACTATCCAGAACAAATCTTTTAGGACATCATTCATTGTCTACCAGTAATGATTAGATTTTTATGTATTTATCGGGCTTCACCATGTATAGATTCTGCAAAATATTTCTATTGTCATAATTTTCTAATCAATTATGATTATCTCCTTCTTTCATTTTCATAATGGCCGACTTTTCTTGAGTTATGAATTTTCATTGAGAATTTATCCTCTATAATAACTATAATAACTATACGAACCGCATTTATAATAATATTCAAGTTGAGTTGGGTATAATTGAGACAAAAAATGAAAAGTCTTAATTAAAATATTTCGTCAAGTAAAAATTTATTTAACTTTGAGCTCAATACCAACCCATCTTAAATAAAAGATTACACACATATTAATGATAACGAGAGCTCGTTTGTCATGATTGATTCTTTGTCTACTGGCCGTAAAGCAACAAAAATGGCTTTATAAAGGTAAAAATGTAAAAAGAGGATCTACGAGTATAAATGCATTATAAAACGCATATCAGGTACCGTTTTCTATCAGTCAAAGACTCCACTACGTTAATACCCAGTGTGCATCTCGATTCTTAGGTATTTTCTCATTTGGCAAGGACGAATGCATTTGAGTTTTATCGTTTATTTTCTTTAAAAAAAAACAAAAAAAAAAAAGCAAAAAACCGTTTTTATCTTATGTTATCATTGGCGGTTTTATATTATGAAGATACTCAGTGTTGCACTACGATCCTGTGAGATTCGTCCGTTCGGCTACGACGAATTCGAATACGAACCTTTTCTTCAACTCTCCAAATTTCAACACAGCCCGTTTTCGTTTAAGCTCTTTATGCTCTCTCACCACTCGGAAGAGTAATTATCCAGCCAAAATAGGTGCTTTTAGTGCATTGTTGAAAACAGTTAATAGGCAAAGCTTCGCCACGCAAGTATGTTGATTTTTTCTAAAGATGTACTTACTGTTTCCGGAAGTCCTTTGAGATCTTAACTCAACTAGAAAATATCGTTCCACTGGCAATGAACTATAAAATATGTATTTTTTTATACATATAATATTAAGCCAAGCTATGAAGCCGGGAAGAGTGATGGTAGGGAAAGGATTATGGCTATTTTTTTAATTCGCTACTTATCCAACTGGAATAGGATTGTCTTATTTGGAATTAAATATTCATCTACAAATCGCTGACCTTGTTTTTCAATAAAACAAATTCCCCGTAGTAGAATTATAATTCCGATATCGACAATCTTATGGAATTTAAGGCAGGGTAAAATATAAAAAAAAAAAAAAATAATACAGGGTGTTTTGGACGAGTAAGGTACCTGCAGCAAGTAAAGACCGGAGGGTAATACGGCCCACATTTAAAAATTCCTACTAAAATGAATCGCAGCAACCTTATGCTTTATGCGCACATGCATTAAGTCGATGCGAATGCTGTCGAGGGAGGTCTGGTTGCCGTTGCGCCGCCATCTTGCCAGTAGCGAACGGTACGTTAGTGAGAAGAGTATGGCTGCTTGGAATTAAAATTTTCGCCTAGATAAAATCATAAGTTCCGTTGTTTAATTGCTATTTCCAGATGTAGTAACTTGTTTAGTTTGAATGTTAGGTAATGTAGTTTATGATTTCGGTGTTTATTTTCGCCCACCACTGTGTTTATTTGATTAATGAGTAATTTTGTAAAATGTTGTCATATGTCTAATAAGGCCCACTGAAGTATTTTTACCCTACCTAACCTAAATTCTCAATGAAATTAATGTTCCTATATAGGATTATGATTGTCACTATATTTTTATTCCAAAGATTGAAGACGTTTGGATTTACTCTGTTACGTTAAGAAATTTATAACTAAAACTGTTGGGGTCTTATTATCCCCCTGGGAGGTATAAAGGTCTATTTTTATTTTTATTCGAGATTATTAAAAATAACCGAATTTTGTTGATTTTCTTAGCTCAAGCAAGTTTAATGGGAATCATTCCGCGGATTAACATTTTGAAAAAGTTAATTTTCGCTTTGGACCTTATTATACTGTGCTAGTTTAAGGCCCTTGAAAAAGGTTTTATGAAACTGAACTATTTTTTCAAATTCCCACTTTTGTTATAGTTTTTCTATTTTTTTTAGATGTGCAAATAAATAAACTTCACTGAAAACTTGTTTTTGTAGTTCTATATTACCAAATACTTCATTTATTGTATTTTCAAATTAGGTGGGCTTTATTTACCGCATGTACTATATAATATAGCTGACTGCCTATTGACTGGTTGATAGGGATTGCTGAGAGGAACACAAAATTTCATAGCAGAAGGCGTTTGAAACACAATTTTTTTTTGAAATACTGTATAATTTCAAAACCATATAAATCAAATACTTAGTTGTGTACGTCAAGAAATGTGTAACCTTCTGACTATGCAAAAAATCAGTTAAATTGACTTAAAATTTTCATCATCCTTTTAAGATATAACCACAATTTGGTTTTTAAAATTACGTCATTAAAAATAATTGTTTTCTATGGGGATGTACTTATGTGCTAAAATCTTTACAAAAGTAATTCTTGTGGTGTTTTCTTAGAAACTCTAATTCTAAAGTCATCTTTTTTTCTTAAATTATAACTAATTGTAGCACTAATGCATTTACTGTATAGAACTTTTTAAGTATTTATGCAGGTAACGAATATTTGTATTAGCACATAATTTCTTTTTGAGACATAATTTTATTTATTCATGTTGATCCATTTTGGGATGCTACCCAAATCTTATTGTAACTTTTGTTTACCACTAACGTATCGTCAGTAAATAGTACTACCCTCCGAATGTTTGAGCACACTAGGGGGTTTGTTTATATACAGCACAAATAGCAAAGTACTCAAGACTTCGCCCTGCGGCATCTCATATATGCATTCGACTGGTTCGAATCTATAGTTTAGTTATTTGTATCTTATTATGTAAGTAATTCCTGAATCAGTCATTATCTGTTGACTTGATCCCATATTTTTTTTAGTTTTTTAAGCAAAATATTGCAACTGATTCTTTCGAACACACTTTTTATACCTTAGATGAAATCTATAGGGTATACTAAGTTCGTCATTCCGTTTGTAATAATTCGAAATAATGATGGTAGAGCAAAATGTGTTGGACACCCAGGCATAATATTAAAAGTTATTTTGATTTTTGCATGTCCGTCCGTCTGTCCTCACAATAACTCAGGAACGTGTGTACTTAAAGAGCTGAAATTGTACACACGTTGTCTTGAAAAAAAAAGTAAAGATAAGTTCGAAAATGGGACAAATCGGGTAACTTTTTCGCAGGGTTTTCATACAAAAATTTCATTTTTCACTATATATTTGGCCACTACCTGAGAACGAGTCAATATAGAGAGCTGAAATTTTGTACATAGGATTTTTATGAAAATAGTAAATATAATGGCCTAAATCGGACAACCCCTTCTTGGTTTTTCCATATAAAAATTTAGCATTTTTACGGATAATCTGAAAACGAAAAGTTTTTCAGAATATGAAATCCTATAAAATTGGTTATAGTAATTTGCTCTGTGCGACGAACCGTTATAGAAATATATGCGAAAAACTACTTCAAAAACCAAACTTGCACAGAAATGACACACGAGTATTCATCTAGGGTATCACAAGAATTAATCTTACACTAATTCTAGAAATTTTAGAAATGCAATAACCAGTTGGCCGGTGTCAATGTATTTTTTCCATTCTAGAACAACAAAGTTTAGCGCTGATTCTGACTGATGTTCAATAAGAAGATTGCGTTTGCATAAACATATATTCTTTCAATTGTATTTGCACTACTTTTTCCATGAGTTTTCTATTAATGGCAAGCCGTATATCGGCCTTATTCAATCATATTTAATAATGTTTATATCTTTAGAAACTGGTGCCATGATTCATTCTCTTAAACTGTTAAGTAAACGCATTTCACGCATTGATTGGTTCATAATTTTATAATAATACTATTGCCTATTATGTTGATATTAAGGAGCCAATGATCATAGGATTTTTTCAGCATACGAATAAGGTACTAGTTGTCTACTATTTTTATCTGATTCTCTTGATAAAAAACTGTATATAACTTTTCACCTATTTTCGGAATATATTTGATACTAACATTTTCAATCTCTATTTCTTAAATGCTGTTGCCGGATCTTGATTTTATTAATGTTTTCAGAATATTACTTTGAAATTAGTTTCTGCTTAATATATGTGTGTTTCCACAATCCTTTTCTTATAATAATTCCATATTAATACATATTTTTCCCAATCTTCATCACTTTTCATATTTACATATTTTTGAATTCTATTGCTGTTGTAGTACACGGTTATACAATTCATTGTTGCCATACATTATAATAACTGATTTTTTTGTTATTATCAACATTATACTACTAACAAGAGATTTCTTACACTGTTCAGTGCATTCATTCAAATTTTCAATTTCCATGTACCATCCATTCCATTTACATTGTACTTAAATTTTTTCTTTATTATATCTAATATATTTTATATCTTTAGCATCACTGTTGTTCTTTTGTTGCTTATTTCAGTTTTAAACGATTCATGATCACTAATGTTTATATTCATTGATATAACAATATTATTTTTAATATTTGTAAAATCTAAATCTATAATGGTAGAAGAATCTTTAGTTATTCTATTCGAATTTGTTTCAAGTTAATATAGCTGAAGACTTCTTCGTACAACATATAGTATAGTCCAGGAACTTTAGGATTTCATTTCGGAAAAATTCCAATCAAGCTGAAAATTGGTATACACTTACCTTTCAGCTCTCCAAATCAGGTGTGAAAAGTCTCCGGAATTTGGTTATTCGAATAAATTCTAGAGATCAAGTTATCAAAATATCATATAAACGCGTATTGACTTCAAGCATACTTGAGTAAATCACAAAATTTTGTTTGATTTACTTGAAAAATTTATGTAAATGCAACTTCAGTACTTGAACTTTTTTCTTGTGTACGAGTTATGAAAACGGCAAAGAAGAACAAGAAGAAGATTATTGATGATAATTCAGGTTGTGATTTTTAGCACTTTTCTCACAATATTTATTAAAAAATCCATTCTATGTACTGAACCTAATGCAGAGTTGTCAAAAGTAAAATATCACTTCAATAAATTTCAAGAAAATTTCAAGTCAAGTAATTGGAATTTATTCAACCAAAAACAATTCTTGAGTTTCAAGTGGATTTCAAGTCAAGTACTCAAGTATTCATGCAAACGTATTGATAGTCACCCATACTATGGTTGTCATCTCACTTAATAAAGGACATGACTGTGTAAAATTCATAGGAATTAGGAACACCTAACAAACGAAATAAGAATCGACAACAGCAGCAGCGAAAACAAAGAAAAATCTATTGACTTTTGTCACTTGCTTTTTCTTATCGACAATTCTCACTTAATTCTTACAATTTTTTCAGTTAAAATCTGTCTATTCTTCTTTTGTTTCCTTTCGTTCCTATAAATTTCATACGGTCGAGTCACTTAAAACGAGGTGACAACCATACTAAGGCAGGCCGCATACTGCACAATCACCGGCTGTAGTTGGTGACTAAAAACTCAGTTGACTTTGCTCATTACACGCAAAAGCGTTCGGTACCGCGAACTGCTCTATTTTACGTCAGTCAGCAACTAAAAGATCAGTAGGGAGTGGACGACTGACGTTTGACTGAATCGAACCGACTCGTTGTGCTCAGTCTGCATCAGCAACCTTAATAAGCTTGTCCTGACTAAAGTACATATTTGTACAGATATTTTAAAATGGGATTTACATATCATATTTATAGGGTGAGATCTTATTGCTTTTCTGAAGACAATATCCTGAAAATGAAAGTGGAAAAAATTCGTATTATTTGTGAATTACCTCGAAGCCGCCATCAATTTAGAAATCTTTCAGCTTTGATGAAATTTTCAACTTTTAAATAAATATCTGTTTATTTTATTATATTTTAAAAACATTCATGTTAAAGTATTTATGTTTATGCTCAGAAAGAATGGATGGACGCTTTTACATCCTTTTTCTTCTTTCCTTCTTCTAGTTCTCCTCAACCACTAGCAAATTACTACAGAGTTTATTTTTCTTATTGAAATTTTTAAATCAGTTACCTAGTATTTAACAACAATGTAAAATTTTAACGGAAATCGAAACATCACTCAAATTAATCGCCTTTGACGGTGTAATAGGCGCACATGTCATGATAGTTAATCAGCAACGATTAAAAATCAATAAGTCAGTGACAAGCGAACAGACCAGTCGCAGATTTGTTATGGAAGTATGACAGAGTGCATGGTTTGGACGTGAAGTTCAGACTGTCAGCATGCGCTGACTGATCATTCGGTGGACAGCGTTGACTGCATGGTGGCACGGTAGCTCGCCTCTGCTATTGGCGGAAAGTGTGGGAGGTTCCACGAAGACCTGCCGCTACCACCAGCCATATACAAAATAAATTCCTGCCTGTATAAACAAAAGGCCATAGCATACATTCAGTCTTGAAGGGACCTTTATACCACTTACCAATATCCTTGTGAAGGCGCAGATGTCTTCCCTTCCTCTGCTCGCCCGAACCATTCAATCGACACTGAGGGCAGATCATTTACAGTGTCCCTGTTGACCTGAAAAGAGATGACGAGAGCGGACCTACATAGTCAATCTCCATGTTAAGAGGGCTCCAGGGAAGTAAGAGGAAATGAGAACAAAATTTTAATACTTCATCTGTAACGTACGACCAATTGGTTTATTCAAATACTATCATTGTCCTTCAATAGACAGAATATCGTGCCTTTAACTAATACATGTGTTTTCGCTTAATTTCACCCCCGTAGAATCTTGGCTTCATACTGAAAACTATTCTAACTTACAATAAAAACTAATTAAGCAAAACAAAAAAACGTCAATTCGCATAACTGCATAAGAATAATACAGGCAGAAATTCGGAGACAAATCCCAACCAGAGTTATTTCCATATAAATTACCTTGACCAGAACTGCCCTCCACGAAGGCCTTCTGGAGTAACCATTTCCTGTAAATAGAATAAATAGGAAGAGCAAATCAATCTTAAAAGGCCGCGTGGGATTGCCTTTACATTATTATCTACGTGTTCGTCATGCCCCGAAATTCGAGTATGCGTATTATCTTTGGGGCATAAGGCCCTATATCTTTAATATGACACGTTAAATGACCATATAAAATTACATCATTCTATACCCTTCACGATTAAGTCTACCATTAATGGGTATAGTGTTCTGGAATAAGTTCAACGATAAGGTTAGTATATAACCATAAATTCCTATATAAATTCCTTCAAAACTAATTATCTCATTACTCCGGTGGGTTCACTGCTAAAGTAATTAAATAATATTGGGGATTTCTTCAAAAGAATTCAAATTGAAACTAATTGGCTATGGTTATGTATATCTAGTGATAAAGTAAGTATAGATCATTTACTAAGTTCTCAGAAAATTTAAATTGTTAATATGCGAATATACGTATATAGTTGTGTATATCTAATGAGGTAAATATATAATTTGCGATCTTTTAAAAGAAATGAGTTTGTACTTAATTGAAAATAGCTATATATATATCTAGTAATAAAGTAGAAATTAAAATGTACGTAATGGACCATATTTAGGTACATCTGATGCTGACGTAAATATATTATCCTCATGAATTCCTTCAAAAAATATATATATCATCTATAGCTAGTTGGCTTCCGGATTTTATCTTTTGTTGACGTTGATTCGGTTTTCTTTCTTTAAAGACGCTGGTGTTTTACGGAGCAATACTGGGATAACCTTCAATCATTCGCCCTCGCGCAGATTTAATTTCATGGGAACTTCTTGCATCACTATGCATATAGCTTTTGATGCAGTCGATTTTATTTTATTTGACAAAAAAAAAAAATGTGAGCGTCGGATTAACACCCCAATGCTGTGTGACGTTCGCGTAGGACTTCGCGCCTAGCACATAAGGAGCCTCTTCTTACCAATATTTTTAATTTTCACTGTACGATACCTTGATAGGACCAGGGAGTTATCACCTGGTTTCGCCTAATTACTAAATTATAAAAAGGTCGTCCTTTTTCCACGGAAGTGGATTAAAGCGGCTTTTCTTGTTCTCCCGCGTCGTACGCTGACTTGACTCTTCACCTTTTTCTGCTTATCAGGTTTTCTTCCTAATTGCTGAATATATCAAAAATGGTTAAGGTAAATTATTTAGATATTAAAACATTATTGAAATACACCTGAATATATCAAATTATGAGAAAGATGCCAAAAGGAAATTCACGATTTTACACAGTATCCGATTCCTACGTCTTTTTATGAGCGTAACTTTTCTAAAAGCACACGACAGATTTCTACCCTCTTCTTTTGCTTTTTCGTTGCTGGCATTCCGTGCATTTTCTTCGCCGCTCATGTGGGTATGGACCGGCCATATACGTGCAACTCGTCTCAGAGTAGCATACTGCTACATGCAGTATGCTACGACCATAACAGACTGGACAATCAATTGATTCGGCTGCGTACGGTCTCTCTAAGGGTGAGTTTTTGTCGCACTCTCATTTAAAACATTTATGTTAAAATCTCCAACTATATAATTTTCCTCTGACATATTATCCTGTACCCATCTTTCAAACTAAGTTTGCTTCTAAAGAGATTTGGTGACCTATGTATATAAAACACCGATTACGTGATTTTCATTATAATTGCTTATTTTAACTAGTCCATGTGCAGTAATCTGTAGTCTACAACAATGTTAGACAAAACACTGATAATTGAATAAAAACACAAAAAGGTATAAGTAAAATTAATACATAAAATATAATTTTTTCTTACAAAAAATATACAAAATCATTTCCTTACAATATTACATATTTATAAAATAAAATAATACAATAAAATCACTTTAAAAAAAATTATCGTTACAAGGTGTTTTCGGTGTTGGTTTTTTACAGCCCCGGCTAGAAAAAAAATGAGAAAATTGCAAAATTTCGGTTGAATAGAAAAGTCAATATTATTGCGTTAAACCAGCACTAGAATGTATGCAAATTCCTTAAGGGCATAGGTCAATCTAGGATTTTAAAAAAAAAAAATTTTTGTTTGTTTTTTGCTAAAAAAATCTATAGAGTTATATTCCAAAAAATAATATGCGTGAAAAATGCTGAAGTACTCGATTTTCGTATTTTAGCGTAACCTCTTTTGTTCCGCAGGAGAATTCCTTTTATATGAGCGCAGTCAGGCGCGTATCCAGACCTGCAGCTTGGTGGGTGGTTGGGGGGGTGTCACAACTACAATGTTTGTGGGGGCAGGAAAAAGTCGGAACAGTCGCCATATTTAAGTTAGATATGACATAACCCGATTTTGATTTGGAAAACTTGTCGATAATATTATCCACATCAATATCGATCTCAGAGTGGACAGACATTAAGCACTAATATCCAGATACTCTTTCTCGTGCAAAGATTCTAGAAATAGATGTGACGCAACCGATTCTGTCACGGGTGAAGTAAATGACTGAGAGTGAAAGCTTGCACCTTGATTCACACTCAGAGGAATAGAAGTAGAAGTGCATGATATGTCTCACTGACTATTTCTTTTGATGGGAACTTAACTTATCTTGCTTTCTTCTGAAAAAAGTTATCAATGGTTTTATCAGTCTTCTGCTTTCCACTTTTGCAACTATTTCTACCTCCATCGCTAACTATAAATTAAAAGTAAACGTGAAGTTAAATTAAACAGCCCTACTTGAATTAATACGAACGTACAAGCAGAGCAACGGAAACTAACCCGGGGACTACACGAGATGGTACAGCTTGCATGCAAGCCTCCCTTTCAACACGATTTTTAACTTGACAGCAGAAGGCAGTTTGGTTGATGTCTTATCATCTTGCATGCAAGTTCATTTAAACAAGTAAAAAAGCTAGAATTGGTCTAAGGCAAATTCTTATGATACCCTAGATGAATGCCCGTATTAAATTTCGTATGGTCACCGATCTATTCCAGTTTGATTTTGAAGTTGTTTTTCGTATATATTTCTAGAACAGTTCGTCGCACAGAAAAAATTGTAATAACCAATTTTATAGGATTTCGTATTCTGCAGAAGTTCTTAGTACAATAAAAATGTCTTGGACTGATCGTTTTCAAAGTATACGTAAAAAACCGAAATTTTTATATGGCAACACCAAGAAGGAGTTGCCCGATTTAGTCCATTTTTGACATTTTATTTGCTAATGTAGTAAAAACATCATGTACGAAATTTCAGCTCTCTACGTCGATGCGTTCTCAGGCAGTGTCCAAATATATAGCGGAAAACGAAAGTTTTATATGGCAACCCCACGAAGGAGTTGCCCGATTTGTCTCATTTTCGAACTTAATTTTACTTTTTTTTTTTAAAGTCCGTGTACAAAATTTCAGTTCTTTAAGTATACGCGTTCTCGAGTTATCGTGCGCACAGACGGACGAATGGAGGGACGGACGGACGTACGAGTACTGACATGCAAAAATCGGAATAACTTTTAATATTATGAATGGGTGTCCAATCCATTTTGCTCTACCATCATTATTTCGAGGTGTTACAAACGTCAAAGTCATGCGTATATTGGAAAATTATAGCAATAAAGGAAGTAGCAGAATAATAAAAACCCAAGAAAAAGCTAAGAGGAAGGTGTTGGTAAATGATGTATTGCAAATGATCCCAGAAAATCCCATTTTTATACCTTAGATGAAATCTATAGGGTATACTAAGTTTGTCATTCCGTTTGTAACACCTCGAAATAATGATGGTAGAGCAAAATGGATTGGACACCCATTCATAATATTAAAAGTTATTTCGATTTTTGCATGTCCGTCCGTCCGTCCGTCCGTCCGTCCGTCCGTCCGTCCGTCTGTCCGTCCGTCTGTGCGCACGATAACTCGAGAACGCGTATACTTAAAGAGCTGAAATTTTGTACACGGACTTTAAAAAAAAAAAGTAAAATTAAGTTCGAAAATGAGACAAATCGGGCAACTCCTTCGTGGGGTTGCCATATAAAAATTTCGTTTTCCGCTATATATTTGGACACTGCCTGAGAACGCATCGACGTAGAGAGCTGAAATTTCGTACATGATGTTTTTACTACATTAGCAAATAAAATGTCAAAAATGGACTAAATCGGTCAACTCCTTCTTGGTGTTGCCATATAAAAATTTCGGTTTTTTACGTATACTTTGAAAACGATCAGTCCAAGACATTTTTATTGTACTAAGAACTTCTGCAGAATACGAAATCCTATAAAATTGGTTATTACCATTTTTTTTCTGTGCGACAAACTGTTTTAGAAATATATGCGAAAAACAACTTCAAAATCAATACTTGAATAGATCGGTGACCATACGAAATTTAATACGGCCATTCATCTAGGGTATCATAAGAATTGGTCTTAGACCAATTCTAGCTTTTTTACTTGTTTCAGAATAAATTTATCAAATTCTCTCAAGCATTTCTATTCCGCCATCTTGAAAACTGCATAATGTCAAATTACTATCACCTCAGCTGCCATGGTTTTTCATCATGCAAGTTCGCTGAAAGCTGAACTGCCAACATGGCAGTAGAGGTTATACGTGCAAGAAATATGGCAGTGCGGCTTGCATGCAAGCTGTACTATTACGTGTAACCCCCGGGTAACGCAGGCAGAGGAAAGCAAATTGTTTTTATTTTTATAGTCTTGCCGTAAAAATTGTAAAGAAAAATTTTAGAATCAATTTTAGTGTCATCAATCCAACTGATCGTTTTCAGAAACCAATAGTGTATAAAAATTCGAAAGAAAAATGGTCAAGTAAATTTCTAAGAACAAAATGTATGCTTCGAAACGCTCATAAATATCTTCAGCGATCCAGATCAGCCAAGGCACCTGAATCAATATAACTCTTCGGAACCATTGTCCGCCACCAATTGTGCATGAAAAATCTAAGGAAAAATACAATTGAGACGGGCAAAGCCAAACAACAACAAAATTCCGCTGCCAAATTTCTAAAAGCACAGCGTCATATGCAAATGCGCAAATTATGACGGGTGACGGTCAGCGGTCGGCGAAGTTGCCATCGGGATTGATCAGTTTCTAATTTTGCCGTCATCGCTGCAGTACTACCTACAAAATCAAACGAATGAAATTGTTGTGGCATTTATTTTTGTCAAGGTTTTAAGACGTCGCCGCGTCAATTTCAGAACTACGGATTTTGATGAAAATTGGTTGGGGAAGTGCGAAATCATAAAATAATTACTGATATATGTACAAGACAACCAGTATAGACGAGTTGACAAAAAATACCATACTAAAATTGTCCTGGTAAACTTTTACAGCTGCTCATTCATTTAACCGCGAAGGTTAGGTGGCGTTTGGGGGGGGGGGGGGGTATTTAATTTATATAAAGAAGAACGAGTAAACGACTTTTGTACAGACTCGATACGATTAAGGCTGGGTCTATGTCATAATTGGGACAGCTCGGTGCGCAGTTAGCAAGATGAGGCGGGGCGTTGAGATTTTTGAATAAATCGCAAGTTGATTAATGGAATATTTATTTAAATACCTAAGGCAACAAAATAACGTTTTCTAATTTTTAAATTTGTCCCCCAATTTTTATTGAAAATGATTTAAAAATGAAAAATCAATGATTTTTTTTTAATTTCTCTGGTTTGCGGAGTGGGGCTGCCACAAATTTGAATTAAATTTAAAAAAATTTAACATAAGCTTTCTAAAGTAAATAAGCAGAATATAACGTTTTCCGATTTTTAAAATTCTACTTATTTTTATGAAAATTGTATGCAATAGATTGTTTTCTTAATGGGTAAGTGGATTTTTAAAAATCGGAAAACGATTTTCTGCTTATTAACTTCAAAAAGCTTATATTAAAAATTTATTTAATTTAGTTCAAATTTGTGGCAGCTCCGCTCCGCAAACCAGCGAAATTAAAAAACAAAAATCATTGAATTTTCATTTTTAAATCATTTTCACAAAAAATTGGGGGACAAATTTAAAAATTAGAAAATGTTATTTTGTTGCATTAGGTGTTTAAATAAATATTCCATTAATCAATTTGCGATTTATTCAAAAATCTCAACGCCCCGCCCCATCTTGTTAACTGTGCACCGAGTTGTCCCAATTATGACATATACCCAGCCCTTACGCCCCGCCCGATCTTGCTAACTGTGCACCGAGTTGTCCCAATTATGACATAGATCCAGCCTTAATGCGAACATCATAAAGGGGCACCACATGACAGACGCAAGAACAGAAGGAAAATGTCACCAAAGATTCATTGTGACGGAACCTTGTATTCGGGTGTTAAAGGAGACGATTTGAAAAACATCAGCTGTGATGCTTGAGAAATTCTGCGTTCCTTTTCTCGTTCTGAATGAATCTATATGAATCGATAGAACAATGTCATAATTTAATTCTGTGCTCATAGAAAAGGAACGGAACAGAACCATTTCAAGTGTTTGACATTTCTTCCATTTGATAAAAGCAAGTATAAATCCGTAAAAATTGTTGTTTATGAAAAATAAAGCTATTTTCCAACAAAGGCAACTTAAACTCAACTAATACCACTTCGTCCAAATTGTAAACAACACATTCACGAATACAAATTAAAATCGTTCTGCTTGAATCCAGGAAAAACTGCATTCAGAACGATTCGGAGTCCGAAAAAAGCGATGACATATTGAAACTAAATAGTTCGGGCCGAGAAAAAGAACGACATGGATTGAAAAAATTCATTCTGAATGAGAAAAGGAACGCAGCAAAGGCTAGGGAGTCTGCACGAAATTTTCCAGACTGCCTTTTTCAGAAGTAGGGAACTTAAATTCTGTTTGCTGTGAGCAACTGACAGATAATTAGACCTAAGCAGCAGTTAATGGCATTATTGAATTTTGAATTACTTTTATTGTTATTTTATGCATGAATTTGTACTTTTAAATATTGATTATTGAATTTATTTTTGTTCCTGCTAGTTTTAAGTGCTAAAGTATACCTACCCACCTACATATGTACATACTTATAGAAAATATAACTTACGTGAAATCTTAAAAACAATTTTTTTTATGATAATATAAATATGAACTAATGCAAAGAAATGTTATTCTTTTTTTTCTCTCTTCTATGTTAAATGATCATAGTGGCCAACTATTGAGTATTTCCTGGCCGACTTTAAGCAAAACAAGAATTTCAAATATACCATAAAATTTTTCGTATTTCGAATGGAATAATTACCAAAAAATTGGTTAATTAGAAAACAAAAAATAATATATTTAGTTTTTATAACAAAAGAAACGTAGACTTCATGATTATTAGCTCAAATATTATGAAAAAATAAAATAAAACAGAATTGCTCTTAAGAGCCCGACTACTGACAATTTAGCCTTAGGTGTAAGATAAAGAAATACCATAAATGCTACATATATGATCTGTGAAAATTTAAAATACTTCACTCAAAATTAACCCATTACTCAACAATATTAGACTCGTAAAAAGCTGATGATTCTAATTCCCAAATATTTCAGCGGAATATAAATTTATCTAAAAAATTTCACTGCACTTCATCTGCAGTCGCTTCATGGGAAGCTGGCTATTGCTGAGACAGCTGAGCAGAGGTATTGCGATTTTGAAGTTAAAAGCGTCTTATCTTAATTATTTATTTATCTAAGGTAGAATTTACATCCAGTTGTCGTCACCCACTTCAGTAAAGCTTTTAATAAGATTTCACTGTAAGCTCTCGCTCCATAAACTTGCAATTTTCAGCTTGACTGTAATATCTGTCTGCTTTTATTTTACCCATTAACAATCTCGTAACACGTAATTACCTTCTGTAATATTCTTACCTACGCTGCGATATTGAATTTTTTTTGTGCTTGTGCGCCGATGCAAATTGATATAAATAATTTTATCGGTTAGATGTCATAAGCACTTATTGTTTTTAAATACCGACAAATGTAAACTGACACGCAAATGTTTCGACTAGATATCATATACGCTTAACAAAGTAGATAAAGTCAATGATCTTGACGTTATTTTGGATGTTAAAGTTAAATTTGTTTATCATATTGAAAAATTAGCTAGTAAAGCTAATTTTACTCTAGGTTTTGTAAGACGATGACCGTTATATGAAGATACATACATACTCAAAGTTCTCCTTACCCATCATTTCCAAAAGAACAACAAACTTTGGAATACAAAGCTTTTAGAAGCCGAAAAATCAATTGGCCAGAAATCTTTAGTTGCGTATACATAGCAGGTCCGACTACAACTGATGTGTCCATAATCAGAAAATTATAATAAGACATAGAAAATGGAAGAGTTTAGCAAATGATTGGAAGAGATGTATGGGCACAGAGTACATATTATGAAATACATGAATTAAATACTCATTCTTATTTCAAGAATATTATTTATGTAATTAATAGAAATAAAAAGGAAAACAGGTGAGGGTTATGACTAGGCAGCGACGGTGAGGCGATCACAATAAATCCGGGATCATACTATGCAAAGATAAAAGGGTGCATACCCGGAAATAGTAGAGACGAATGCGATAATAATAGTGAGGCTACAACCGGGGGCAAGGATCTTGTCGAGGCAAAACTCGAGGTATAAAGAAGTTATGGAAAGAAATCTAATCACATTCAGTAAATGACAGTAATCATTGAGCAGTTCAATTGTGTGAATGGAGTAAAACGGGACTAATCTTGATTATTCACGGTTTTATACGGTGCACTGCCATACTTATTGCACGTGTAATCCCTACTGGGATGCAGGCAGCTCAGCTTTCAGCGAACTTGCATGATGAAAATTCATGGCAGCTGTTAGGTGATAGTAATTTGACATTATAGAGTTTTCAAGATGGAGGAAAAGAAATGCTTGAGAGAAATTGATAAATTTATATTGGGAAAATGAGATTTTCTGGGATCATTTGCATTTCATCATTTACCAACTGCCTTCTGCTG
Source organism: Dioctria rufipes (assembly GCA_963924295.1). Classification (NCBI taxonomy): domain Eukaryota; kingdom Metazoa; phylum Arthropoda; class Insecta; order Diptera; family Asilidae; genus Dioctria; species Dioctria rufipes. The sequence goes on along the minus strand of OZ002741.1, from coordinate 280,503,778 downwards.
TCAAGTTTAAAATCGTGTTGGATGGGAGCCTTGCATGCAAGCTGTACTATCTCGTGTAACACCCGGGTTAGTCTTCGGATACTGGTGCATACTCAATCACGCACGGGGCTTTTGTTAAATGATCATGGTCCTTATTCGATCTCACAGGGTATGATCTGAAATATTAAACAAACAATAGCGCTAATTCATGCCGCCATTGTTTAAAACACCTGGTCCGTACACGTTATCTCAAGATAGATTTGTCCTGATTGTACAATAGCGTTGAATTAGTAGCGCGGTATGTGGAACAATTCTTTGATCAGCTTACCTCAAGAAATCGCGTGGTATACCGGAAGGTATCTTGATCTGAATCACCCTGTATATATAAGTGGTTTGCAAAACTTCTTTCTGGCAATTTTGATGTTGAATATGTGCCACGTTCTGGAAGGTCAGTTGAAGCTGAAGAAGGCAAAATAAAATAAAGGTATTGATTGATGCAAACTGCCGATTAAAAACTCGGGAGATCACTAAGAGATTAAATTTATCGAATTCGACCATTATGATCACGTGAAACGCCTTGGTTTAATTTAAAAACTAGTCATATGGGCTCCAGACGAAGACGAGACCCCATACAAGTTTGGTAGCTTGCCAAAAAGCTTTTACAGCTTAGATAGGTTATACTACAACATCCACCGTATTTTCCAGATCTGGCATCTTCGGATTATTACTTGTTCCGGTCTCTACAAAATTTTTTAGACGGAAAAACCTTTACTTCAAATTAGGACATCTAAAGTTATTTGGATTAGTTTTTTGCCAGCAAAGATCAGAACTTTTACTATCATGTATGAGCGTGGAATCATGCTACTGCCGAAAAGATGGCAGAAAGTATTGGAATAAAATGAAGATTATATAATTCAGTAAAATATTTGTACACTGTAAGAAAATTGTCTTTCATTTTCAAAAAAAAAAAAAAAACCAAATACGTTGTGAATTGCCCATAATTAAATTAAAAATTCCGCTAAAATATGAAATTCAAGCCCATTCTGTATGGATTCATTGCCATTTCTTATCATATTATTTTATTTTATTTATAATTACACTTACGTATGTATATAGACCTACGTATATAGACCTACTTAAAGTAAAAGTTTCTGGCTAGTTAATTTTTCTCCTAAAGAATTGATCTTCTGACAAGGAATTGCCGACTATGAAATTTGAATATATCTCAATAATATACGATTCTGAAAATGGTTTTATGAATTTGATGATCATTATATATTGAAGGCTCTACAGCCTTCGTCCGTCCATTAATCGAATACGCTGTCCAGTGGAGATTTGTTTTTTTTTTCTGTCGTTAATTCTTTCGAATTTCTGCTCAATATTATCAAGAGAAATCTTTCAAAATATTTCTAATCCTGAAATTATATTAGCAGTACCAATTTTAAAGATCCACCTAATAGGATTTTTACATGCATACATGAATATTCTAATTACCGAAATTTTACTCAATCCTGCTACAGAGTATTTTTTATAATCGTTGATTTGAAAATTTTCTACCATCATCCTTTTGGTCACATTTGTATTTTTGAATATCTCACAATCGTCTCTTTTATGCTGACTGCACTAAATGATTGTTATACCTCACATACCTTTGAAAGTATTAAAACCATCTCTGGCAGCTGAATATTAAGATACATACTATCTGAAACATGCTGTTCTAAAACTTTCTAATTTGGGTTAAGATTTTACTTAAGAGGAGTCAGTACTCAGCAAAAGTTTCAATTTACATACCAGCGAACATGTAGGTAATAAAATTTACTATACGTAGGTTTGTGTCCTGAAAGTGAGACAATTCATATAAAATTAGCCTAGACCTAGACCACAGAGCACATTAGAGACATCTACCGCAAGAGACAGAAAACCAACATCAGACAAAACCATACAATTTAAGACGAAAAATGAAAATTTGCAGTTCACATAAATTCACAATTTTTAACGAGAATTAACTCTCCTAAATTTTTTTGCCCATAATTGTTAAATATGCTATTTTTCTTTGTATTTAATTTTTACCATTTTTTAGAAGTTTCCGAGCTAATCTCCATTCCAATACATTTTTTTTTAATTTTTGCCGACTTTATTTACTAGATTTCTTGATTACCTTTAATTTAAGATATAAATCATTATTCTGCTACAAATAGTTTGCCAGAAATTTGCATTGAAAAATGTATGAAGCTTGCAAATATTGGTACTGACTCCTCTTAAGATCTGGAAGGGTGAATGGAAAATTGCTGAGACTTAATATAAAGCAGCTAGTTGCACATAAACCTCATTAAGTCTGATAGAGTCAGCTCAGACGTAGTATGCACGAAGCACGAGCATTTTAATAATTTGCTCTTCAGTAGTTCCCGATATGATTACAGAGTTTAATTCTTTGCGTGTTCAATCAAGTTACAGTTATTGATATAAATAATAATTTTATCACAGATTCACAGCCCGTAATCAGAACTGAATTATTATATTACCACCGCAAATCGCAGATTAAAAATTACAAAGCTGTCCGATAAGAAATTTTAAAGTCTTAAATGGCCGAAACTATTCGCTTGTAATAGTATTGGTATGCTGCCCGTGCTGCAGCTTAGAAAAGTGTAATACAGAATTTTTTCTTCCTACGACTGTATCTCATCCACGAAATGTGTAGCATACTAACAGCGTCTGGGCTCTACAACGGAGAAATGTACAAATGATTTTGAATGGGCGTAGCATGACTGTTATAGCTTTTTTCAGTTTTCCTTTTCGATTTTGTAAATTTTTTTTTTTTCGTGAAAAAGACTAAAGTTTCTGGAATATTTTCATGAACACAATTAAAAAATTGTCGCTACGAAAATAATAATTGCTGGTTTAATTAGTTTATTACTGTTTTGTCAATAGCCTAAATAACTAAATAAATAATTCAAACTTCTATTGCATTTTTTTTTTGAAAATAGCATTGCTCCTTTGCTCTTAAGTACGCTATGCACTACTATTTATGCCGCATTCACAATGCAGAGCGGAGTAGAGTGGAGCAGAGTGAGTTTTGAGTACAGAGCGAAGTGGTTCACAATACAGAGCAGAGTAAAATTCGCCATTGCAATGATAAGTCAACAAACAGGCAAACAACTGTTGTTGTCAAAATAATATATTTGAAAAAGGAGACACCTGTTGAATCATCAGATTGCTTCGAAACTAACTAAAAGTTAACGTACTTGAAGTTTGCAACAAATACCTCTTGTTTTTTATTAGCATTCATAAAAAATATTAAATCTGAAAATAACATTCAACCAAGTTAGTTATGATAAAAATAGAAAACGGAGCTTTTGACACGCCATCTACATGCTAGTATTCAAAATTCCAGTTCTACTGCACTCAGCAGAGTAAAGTGGCAATAATAGTCAATTCTAAAGCTCTTTTAAAGTGAGCTTTTAAATTCGAGGGAATATTGCTGCCATATATTTTTCAACTCTGTTATTGCTTCTCTATGGGTACACACTGCAACAAATTAATACATAATTACATGCTACATAAGGGTTTTCCAATAAGAGGTGTTATTTTAATTAGCCTGCTATTTCGGTAGATGTTACTTTTGGAGCTGTCATTTTTTGACATTTGACAAGTAGAAACTACACCATTAATAAAAATGGAACGATACACGATTCAACAACGCATTGAAATTATTAAAATTCACTATAAAAATGGTGAAAATGTGGCAGAGACGGTTCGTAAAACTCGAACATTTTTTGATCGTCGTGAGGCACCTTGTCGGACCGCAATACAGAAATTGGTAGAAAAGTTCGAGCTGTCGGGACAAGTTAGTGATGTGAAGAATAAAACCCGGGCACGTCGCTCAAGAACAGCCGAGAATATTGCTGCTGTAGCCGAAAGTGTTGAAGAAAACACAGGTTTGTCCATTCCTCGTCGTTCTTTGGAATTAGGCATTCCACAAACGTCATTACACCGTATTTTGCATAAAGATTTTGGTCTTAAGGCTTATAAAGTTCAATTAACACAAGAATTCAAGCCGGCCGATCATTAACAACGTCTAGTCTTTGCTGATTGGGTCCTTGAAATGCATGAAAATGATCCGGAATTCCATCGAAAACTCATCTTGAGTGATGAGGCCCATTTCCACCTCGATGGCTTCGTCAACAAGCAAAATTGTCGCATCTGGGGCTCGGAAAACCCAAAAGTTATTGTTGAAAAGCCTCTCTATCCTCAACGTGTGACTGTTTGGTGCGGTTTATGGTCCCGCGGGGTCATTGGACCTTATTTTTTCGAAAATGAGACTGGAGCAACAGTTACGGTGAATGGATTGCGTTATCGACAGATGATTAATGATTTTTTATGGCCGGAATTGGATGGTATTGATCTGGACAATGTTTACTTTCAACAAGACGGCGCTACGTGCCATACAAGCAACGAAAGCATTGATCTTTTACGGGAAAAGTTTCCGGACCGTGTTATCTCTCGAAGAGGTGATCACAATTGGCCACCGAGATCTTGTAACTTAACACCTTGCGACTTCTTCCTTTGGAGCCACGTGAAAGAGAAGGTCTACGCCAATAGCCCAGCGTCGATTTAAGACCTCAAAGATGGAATTCGTGAAGCTATCGAGGACATAGGGTAGCCACTTTGCGATTTGGTTATGGAAAATTTCATGAAAAGGATATGGTCCTGTAGGCATGGTCGTGGTGGTCATTTGGCTGATGTATTTGCCATTATTAACGGCATACCTTCCTCTTTATAATGAAATAAAGATCCGATCATTTATCTCAAAAAATGTAATTTTTCTTTGAATATCAAAATAGCACTTCTTATTGGAAAGCCCTTTATAAGTTGGTATCTATCAATTAAAATTTTTGATAATGGTTCCAATTGTCTGAATTTTTTTTAAATTATAAACAAAAAATAAAACCGTTCCTTAATTTAGGAAAAAATATGACCTAATCAGGTCAGTTAATCATTCCCAGTATACCTATTCATTGATATGTAAATAATAATTTGCCGGTTGAACGCAAACAAATAATACTTACGTCAGTTTCTTTATTAAATTTAATCTTTCTTTCTTCTTGTCAGGTAAAAGATTTCGTCGAAATATATCCCGCTTTGTTTCTACAGCTAATTGCATATCCTGGCAATCCTTTGCTGGATGTACAATAGTCCAACTACCAAAAACTGTGTCTGTACCACCGCAAACCTTACATAAACCTAAAAAAAAAAATATAATTTATTTACCACAATTAGTTTTCAAAATAAAAATTAATTAATTTCAAGCCTTGCTTACCTGAAAACGTAGCTAAAGTGTTTTCTTCTGGCTTCTCTGCTATTATATAAATTGGTCCGCCCATTTTTTTTAAAGCACCGCCAGTGCATACCCAGTCTGGATCCATCCATGCATGCCGTTTTGCAGGACAACGTTCTTGTAGTTCCACATTTACTCCTTTCGATTCTGAAGTAGATATATCAAATCTCAAACCCACAACTTCTGAGTTCCAGGACCCCATTACATTACATGCGGTTCCTTATAAATATGCAAGTTGGATATTTGTTTAGACTTTTCGACAATTGATGTAAGTGAAGTGTAGGTATAACGAATTGACCTTGCCGGCATAGCTGAAGTTTTATTAGTAGATATAAAAAAGAAACATTTACCTTCAGGCGTACTATTAGTATTAACATTTGAATTTCCCTTGCACTGTCTGAAATTTTCCAATTCTGAGATGACTTTCTCTAATACGTTCTTAATATTGTCTGCATCAAAAGTGCTGCCATCTTCAAGAGCAGCAGCTGCGGCGGCATCTGCTGGAGCTGCAACTGGTTTGGGTTGTTGTTCCCCAGGTGTCGATCGACTCAGGAGCTCATTAACTACATACGACAGATTTGAGAAAATATGCACAAAGTATCCAATAGTTACCTCCAATTGGAAATCGTAGAGGAATTGATGACTCAGAGCCAGTCTGAAGGGGTGGCGATTGCTGCTGACTCGCAAACAAGGCATTTTGAATTTCTCTAATTTGGTTCACTGAATTTGCCAAGTCGTTATTTTCTGCAGTAGCTGTGGGAGTATTTATGCTTGGCAGCTTTGCAGGAAGACCTTGCATATTACTCAGAGCACTCACATCCAAGGTATTGGCGATAACATTTGGATACATGGAAGGGGCAGTATTGAGAAGAGATTTAGGATCTGTAATTTGGAATCCAGGATCATAACGTTTTGATAGCATTCCTAACCGCTTCTTGCGAATCATGCGTTTACTTTGAATTCTTCCCTTTAATGCCAATTCATCATTGAGAGATTTCTCACTTCTTCTTGACCATCTTCTCCTGTTAAGCGCCAAATCTCTTTTATTTTTAACGTGTTCATACTTAGCTGGACTACCCTGTATCCTTCTTCTGGATGATTTCGCTTTAGAATTTCGGCTTGCAAGATAAGAGGAAATATCTGGGCGGTTCTGCAATGGTTCATGGTATGGCGATAGAACATTTATTAACTTTTCAATCCCCGGAATTTCACTAAATTTATTTGCATTCCACACGTTCTCCAATGGAATATTATCCAGATGTTTCCAGAGGATATTTTCGTTGTGATTGTAAATTTCTTCCAGTGTTGGTGAAGTTTCTTCTTTAACTCTATTTTCTGCATAATTTGACATTTTATCGAGTCCATTATTGAATTCCGAATATAAATTTGAATTTACTGCATGTCCGACAAGATTAGAATACGTTAATATTATTAGAAAATAAATGGATGAGTGACTTCCACTATAAATCATCTAATTATGAGTGGGAGGTTAATTTACATTTTTGTGACACTTGTGGAAGACAATCGAGTGACACTTACCAAAGTTCTTGATTGACTGATTTTGCATAGGTTACGTGGGAATATTAGCGAAATGTTTGATGGGGGATTTTTGTAATAGTGCAAAGAATTGGATATCATTCGAGATTTTAAAAAAAGCGTAATCGTCTGTAAGTGGGGCAGATATATGAAAAAAAAAACTCTTTCATGTGGTAATAAATTGGGTATCTAGCCCACGTGCATCGGCATGTCGGAGAAAATTTAGTCAAAACAAATAATTTGCATGAGGGTACCATTAAGAGGTCGTTTATTAAATTATTTAAATTTAAAAATTACAGGAAAAATTAAACTTTTAAAAGGACTTGACAATTGAATGACTACGTACAAACGAACTTGAATACGACAATCAGTAGCCTAAAACTCTACTTGAGTAAGGTCATTTCGTAATTCGTACTCTTTCCAATTTATACAATTTATATATGTAGGCTTAAAATTTTACGGATAAATAACTATCTTGTAGGTCACCTAAGAAATATTGAATAAGTGTGTAAACGGATTATAGAAGACGAAAAATTGGATATGTATAACAAGGTAAATATGTCGTAGACACTTGATGCAACTCAGCACTTCACAAAAAGTCTAGGCACTTTATGAAACATAGGGAGATAGTGTAACAGTTTGGGCTTAATGACTTTTTACATGATGTGTCTGAAATTTTTAGTCACTTCATGAAATCCTACAGGCCTTGAATGTCAAGAATGATTTGTGACTAAACGGCGACATTAAAATTGACAATGTAAATTTACCAAGTACCAGCAAGATAACCGAAGATAAGAAGAAACAAACTTGGACCTGGCCTGCAAAATAGTTCTTATTAAGTGGTCTTAAGGAAAAACTACGAAAGATGCAAAAATTAATTTTTGAACCTAGCATAAATGAAATGTGTTATTCTGCTGAGATTATGTCAAGTGAATGCGGTAAAAGATATCCTGCAAAAGTCTTAAAAGGCGTGGCATATTCTCCGAAGAATGCTACAAAAATGAAAAGGGCTTATGAGCGGATAAATAAGAAAACATCTTCTTCCGATTCACGTGACCAGGCACTCTCTTTAATAATTGCAGGCCAATTAATCAAAAATCTGCACTTGATGCTATGTTAAGGAGCATTAGAGCGCAGAATATCAATGTATCCGTTTTATAATTCAATTAAAGAGGCAAAAAAATCGTAGTATCCGCTTGTTTTGATTAACATTTAGAATAGGGTGACTGCGACTTAGAAAATATTACCATTACTTTCAAATGGGAAGCGATGGCAGTGGAGGTTAAGCAGATATAAAAAAAATGCCTCCGATAAGAACTTCGAAGATGTTGTCAATATTTTGACGACAACATTAGTAGCGCGGCAAATATATGGTTTTCAAAAAGACCGCCAAAAATTTGTTTTGTGGCAAATACCTCTGCCAGCATCAACAAGATATTGTAGATCTATTAGGTTTAGATTTGTGAAAGAAACTGATCAAGAAATTGGAAATAAATTCAGTTACCAAATAACTGAATTTCGAAATACGGAAATAAAGTGCAAGGGAAAAGAAGTTCAAATCAAAAACAATTTCATAGAAACCATGGTAGACGGGATGGTCTGCAATGCTCTGTCATCTAATAAATCCACACAACAGTGCTACATTTGCAAATCCAAAGCAAAAGACATGAATAATCTTAAAGAAGTAAGAAGAAGAAAGTGTGATTACTCAAACCGTTGCATGGGAGTTATCAACTCTACATGGTCACATACGTTTCTTTGAATATCTTCTACATGTGTCATATCGTCACAAAGAATTTAGAAAATTTCGGGAAAGACACTCCAGGACGTACGGTCATGAAGCTCTGCATACAATGAACTCTTAACTGTGACCGTGCGCCATGTAGTTTTTAAGATACAAGGTGTTTTGTGGAAAACTAGCTTTTTTTCTTTATCACCCTGTAACTCCTAAACGCTTGATATTGCCGCCCCCTGTAACTCCTAAAAGGTTGATATTGCCCCCCCCCCTCCCCCTGCCATACAAGTTTTGGTTCATCTTGGTGAGTACTATCACCTCATGCTCAATTCACCTCCTAATGGGAAACATCCTGTATATAAATTAAGCTAATTAGACTTTTATTTTGTACAGGAAGTTTTAGGAGATGTATGAAATACTGAAACCTCGAAAAGAAGAGATGATTTGCAATCGAAAATGTCATATATTAATTTTTTTCGAATTCGCGTTTTTTTCGAAATTACAGGCGATTTTAAATTTATTCGAAAATGAGGTACTAATGAGAAAAAGATGTTTTCTGGACCATAGATTCCTTTTAGATATGGAGTGTATGGGGTTATACGACCCGTCGACCCGGTGCCCAACTCTTACACTTTCAAGGATTTCATTAATAATACACAGATCTCGCCTAACGATCGCTTAATCTCATTTGATGTTACACAATCGTACACTAACATCCTGCTCTAGGTAGTAATAACAAAACAACAGACAATACACGTAGCCTAAACATACAAATCCCGATTTACAAAAAACTCATATACACGTCACATATAAGCAACAAAAACATTCCTTCTCTACAAAATAATAATACCAACATTAGACTGGGACTCCAGCCCAAAAACAAATTAAGCGACAAATGTTGTACACAGACACCAAAACAAATAATATAAAACCTACGAAGGGCGCCATATACGAAATCAAATGCAAGACCAATAATTGCAACAAGGTCTACATTGAAGAGACAGGAAGAGACATAAAAACACACATGCGTGAACACAGAAATGATTTTATTAGGACATCTAAGCTTACACAGAATAACAGCCAACAACGGAAATATGAGCGGAACTATGGCACGGCTTGTCTTTCGTATGCAATTAAAAACACACACATTTTTGATTTTGAAAATTCCAAAATCCTACACAAGGAGCAAAATTGGAAAAATAGGAAGAATGTAGAAGCTCTCTACATGCAATCAAGAAAATCTAATGCAACAAACTTCAAGATCGACACACAATACATTCACTCACAATATAAACACTTAATAAATACATGCATGCTTTCTATGGGTGGCCTTTCCCACTAGCGAGATAAACTTAGTACTCCTTCAGCTAAGTTTTTAGTTCATAACTTCAAATTTTTAGTTTGTTAGTAATCGTCTTAGTTTTAGTTTGTCTTTTCTTTGATTGTTATTTTATTTATTTATCTATTTTAGTTAATCTTTTAAAATGTTTGACTTAGCTAAAAATTATAATATTATTCTTGATTATGTGATATTCTTTGGAGTGCGGTTTTTGTCTCTTTAGTTTTTCGTTTTTAATTTGTTTTTTCTTTTAATCCGTGACGTAAGGTTTTCAATAACCCATTTAAGTAAGCTTGACATACCGATTTTTAGGTAAATCACTTACATTAATAAGAATTTTTTTGCATAATTGATTTGTATCTTTGTTAGCCTTGATAATAGTCTAAACTAAAGACCGAAATATCGGAACATTTCTGGAAAATAAATAATGGCTAAAACAACCATATGATTTTTTCTTAAATAACCTCATACACTCCATATCGAAAATGAGGTACTTTCAACGCTTTTTTGGTTGTAACTCAGCTCGTTTCACTCACCGCTATTTTGGTCTTATTTTATTCGTATTACTACTGGTTTTCATTTAAAATAACTATCTTTCAAAAAACTTAATAGAAAGTAAAAAATAACCGATAAAACTTCAAAGCAAAAAAACTCCTAATGTAGACATATTAGCAAATTGTTTCGTACCCACAGAAAACATTCCTAATCTGTTACCCCTCAGATAAATTCAAAATTTTTAGCCTACCTCAAGTACTCCCCAAGATACAGGATAACATGTCTTGCTTGCAACATACTTTGCCCATACTTCAACAAAATTATTTCGAAATTCAATTTGTTTTTTATAATGGTGGGAAAACTAAGCACTGCATCAAGAAAATCGAATGAAACCTACTTCGAAATTTTAAAATTATTGTTTAGGACTATAAATAATGCTTTTTGCACAATTAATCTAAATCTGTTGTTATCAAATAAAACAAGTCGAAAGGGATATTGGTTTTTCCAAAACACGTATTCAAAATCAAGAATGTTATTATTCTAATAACAGTGTCTAGCCTATAAGTATGATCTAAGTAACTAAATAACTACTAATAACTAAAAATTTAAAAATTCCTCAAATACTTCACCGTCGCACTGAATAGATTTCCTGGCTTGCTTATGATGGTCTTTGATATGCCTGCTCTTTGCATTTCTCGGCTTATACGGTTACTTGTTGCCACTATTCGATTTACTAAAGGCTGAACTACAATAGAAGTATACGTAAGTACATTTACTTACGTAAAGCGAACGCGCCCTTTAATTTAACAGGCGTACACAAATAACTTTAACACGTGTGAGGAAACTTTCCTTAAGTTTAAATATCCAATTTTCCGTAAGTATAGTGCGTTAAGAATCGCTCATTCCGTAAGAACACGATGTGTCCAAACAATTAAATTATTACTAAATGATTAAAAGTGCAATGTAAAAATTAAAATGGAATAAAAATGGTCCTGCGAATTAATAGAAAGCACAAATCTTCAATTAAATCAACTTCCATTTGTTAATTTTTTCACTTTTATCACTTTTTATAATTGAAAACATTAAATATCAAGCTAATAACTCTTACGGAATGTGATATATATTTAGGCTAAAAATATCAATTTTTCGTAAGTAAACCTCAGTCTCGTTTAATTTCATAAAGTTATTTACTTCTATTGTAATTCAGCCTTAAATCGTCGCAAGATAAGATCTCTCTTTCGTCCTAATAGACAAGATTTTTAGGTGACCCAAAAAAAAAAAAAAAAAATCCAGAGGTGTTAAGTCTGTGATCGAGAAGGCCACGGAATGTCACTTCCACGTCCAATCTATTTGTTTGAAAACCGCTCATTTAAGTACTGCCTCACCCGTACTCTGTAGTGTGCTGGATCACCGTCATGTTGAAACCACATTCTGTGTGTGACGCTGAGAGGAAGGTCATCAATGATATCCTCCAAAGTTGTTTGGAGAAATTCTAAATAACTCTCGCTGTTTATATTAGAGGAAAATATTATAGGACGTACTAATCGAGTCTCAATTATTCCTGCCCAAGCTGCTCTTGTAAGCCTTGGGTTTTCCTCTGCCCAGTAGTGAAGATTATGAATGTTCAAAGTTGGATTCTTTGAAAAATTAGCCTCATCTGTCCATAAGATATTCCTCACAATATTAGTATGTTGAAGTAACCATTGACAAAATGACACGTGTTTTGAAAATTCTGCCGGCTGTAGTGCTTGTAGTCGACTGTAGTGGTACGGATGAAGTCGTTCTTCATGCAAACGCCTTCAAACATTGAATAACAAAAGTATCTTTAGCTTAAATTAATTATAATTTAATTTAATAAATAATTTAGTAATAAAAGCAAATCTTCTATTTATTGTGCTATAACTGAACTTAAAAGGTGCTTTATTATTGTTCAAATTAATAGTGCCAAATGCATTGTTAATAGTCCTAAACATAAATCTCAAAATTTTGAAGTGAGTTTCATTAGATTTTCTTGATGCAGTGCTTAGTTTTCCCACCATTATAAAAAAAAATTGAATTTCGAAATAATTTCGTTAAAGTATGGACGAGGTATGTTCCAAAGCATCTTATCCTGTATCTCGGCTAAAAATGTTGGATTTATCTGAGAGGTAACAGATTAGGGATGTTTTCTGTGGGTACGAAACATTTTGCTAATATGGCTACATTAGGAGATTTTCGACCCTCAAAGAAGTTAATTTTTCGAAGAGAACAACATTTTTGAAGTTATATCTATTAACTTTATTGAAAGATAGTTATTATAAATGAAATCCAGTAGTAATACGAATCAAACAAGACCAAAACGGGTCAGTAAGCGAAACGAGCTAAGTTACAGTCAAAAAAGCGTTGCAAAAGGCCTTCATTTTCGAAAAAAATCTAAGATCCCCTGTAATTTCGAAAATAACACGAATTCGAAAAAAATTAATAGCAAATCACCTCATATTTTAGAGGTTTCAGTATTGTATACTTTTCCTAAAACATCCTGTACAAATGAAATGTATAAATTAAGGTTATTGTATCATAACCAAGTGTTGGGTGTTCTAAAAAAAGGCTAAAATCTACTATCAGATGTGTTGTTGTTCCTACCCTACCCTCTCATGTATTCAGAAATATTAAGTCATTTTATTTGATAGTGTAATAAAGTAAAGCTATAGATAAGACTGATGACTGACTGAGTGGCGTTTTGCATCTTAAGGCCGCTACATACGCTCAAGCAAATCTTGCGACTTTTGCATGGCCTAGTCGTTTGATTGGGATGAGCGTGTGTAGCGAATGTCGGAACTTGAGTTGAGAGAGCATGAGTGAAATCGGCCGAAACTATTGCGTATAAGCAAAATTTATGATTTTGCTATGGAATTGAACTAGACAAAATCAGATGTTAACTTTTGCCTCCACTCGCAACGAATTTTGTTCAAACTTTAATTTATTCCTATAACAAAGACGTCAGGTTTGCTTGTACACAATAGTTTCGTCAAATTTCATTCATGGCAGACTTCAGTCTCAAGCTCCGACTTGTACTACACACGCTCATGCAAATCATGCGACTGGAACATGCATGGCCCAGTCATATCATTTGTCTAAGTGTGTGTAGCTGCCTTTAATCGACAGAAATCTATGAGAAATCTGATTTTTTTCTTTTAAAAATCTTTGGTTAGTCGCCTGTTTGGGTTTACAATATTGGTGATTTTTCTTGCTAACTGATCTGATATATTTCTTTATCTGTTTAAAATTAAAGTAAATAGAACAAGCAACTATAAAAACCTTGATTAAACCTTTCAACAGCTCCAAATTATTAATAGAGTATAAAATAGTCCTGAACCTCCTTCCACAGTGCCATGAGGTGCTGGACACATTTAACTACAAATTAATCAAAAGGCGAGTAAACTCGAACATTTGGGTCAAACTCGTACAGAAAAACTAAAGATATATGTGGATGCGGATGAACATTTGAAGCCGAGTAACAATGGTGTCCTTTATTCACCTCAATCAAGGGCACAGCTACAAAAAAGAGGACTAACTGTTGCAGAGTTGCGGGGAGGAGATAGGTGACACATTTTCTATGACTGACTTCTATTTCTTCAATAAAATACATTAATCAAGCCCGCAGCCCATTCGTAATTTCAAAAAAGCGTATACAGATGGAATTTATGAACTAAACACTTGTATGTAAATATTGAAGTTGAACAATAGTCCTATAGCAGTCTCAGGAAATTTTCGGAAATTCTTTTCAATCTATCCACAATTACACGATTATGGAATTGTAGATTATTGCAAGAGGGGAGTGAGAATGATGAGATAAACGAAAAAATATCCATCATCCTAGAAGAATCCAAATTCATTTCACTTAACATGACTAAATCGACAATATTTGCCACTGGGGTAAGAGAAACCACCTTCCTCCTTTATATGACGCATTCTAACAATGACTTTCACAGACTGACTATAGTTTCGAAAATGAAAGGTAAGCTCTTCCAGGAATATCTTTTGTTGCGCTAGGCTAAAGATTTTTCATTTAGAATCCTTGTGATTTATGTAGTCGGAAAACTAAAGTAACCTCAATCCATATACCAAAAAAAAAAAAAAAAAAAAAAACAAACAAAAACATAAAATGCGTCATTTATTTATTACACCAAAAAATATTTCTCCATTATACTTAGAATTTCACATACTTAAGCAGCTGACGTTGGTGGCTGTTGGCTCGCTGTTTGCAATGCGCTAACTGCAGTAATTGCAATTCGCATTTGTGCCGCTGCACAAACTTTATATTGCCAAATGAAATGAGTGGTCTTTAAATTTTCTGCACACAATTCCAGTCCTTCAGCAGCATCAGCCAAGATATCCTGACCTGCAGGTTCTAGCTCGGGAGGTAAGGTGGCAGCTGCCAAACGATTGGCTATAACAGCCAAAGTAACATCGCTAAACTGCAAGGCTTCGTCTTCCGGACTTAAAGTTGTTGACACAACGTCAGGCTCATTTTGTCCCTGTAATTATACAGAGAATACCATGTTGATCCTCAAGAAAAGTTTCATACCATCTTTTTTACCTTAACAAAAGCCACAAGAGCACACAATGCCAAGAAGATTAAAACTTTCGCCATGCTTAAGGTTTTGTAGTTTTCTTATTATTTCGATGTAAGATCCGTTGTTGCTCTGGCGGAAATGCAATTACTGGATACCAAGCCTGCTTTACTCCACTCTATTATGAATGAAGTTCGAGTTGTGAGTTATCTGAAATAGAAAACATCTTTTATACGCTTTTATCTTCTCATTGTAAAAGTTTCTCCTTCAAGAATGAAAAAAAGAAAAACTCTGTGTGTTTGCTTGCATGTCTTGATAAAAGACTGTGCAGTTTGATGAGTAAGATTCAACGAGCCTTATGGGAATAAAATGAAAATACAGGGCTAAATGATAAGCCAAACGTAATGCAATCATTTGTAGGCAAAATGCTGATAGCATCACTACTCATCTGCTGGCAAACAAACATGTTTGCAGATTTCAAATTTATTGATATAAGACCTGTCCGTGTACCGTATTTGATAAGCATAACTAAATTACAATGCAATTACGAAGCAACAGGTTGAAGGTTCTCCCTATTATGTGAGGTGATATCATCTAGCAATGAAATCAATGGAAAATAGTGGTGGTAGCAACAAGTGAGCACCATTTTCAGATAGTATCAGTTCAATTGCTGGCTTCACCATAATTCCTCACCACCTGTACCGAATTGTTTATGTGTATACATTTATTTATGTGTAACTTTTTTGTCAGTTTGTAGTTCATTAATCACTACTTGAAACCGGAAATAGCTACAAAAATGTATACATAAGTAGGTAATTATCTTTTAGACAGCATCTTTCCGGTTTTAAAATGAATGATGCTGTTTTTAGCGCAGTGTAGAAAAATTGGGAAAATGGAGAAAAATTAACATTGAATGAAATCATTATTAAAACAAGGAAAAAAGGTTGAATTAGTATAATACCAATTCTTACGATACTCTACTACAGGAATAGACGTATGTAATTTCGTATGGTCATCCTTTGTGTAAGTTCAATTTTTGAAGTGGTTTTTCGCATCTATTTGCTTTCTTCCTCTTGAAAACTTCCTATCTAAAGGCCGAAACACAAAGATGCCGACACGACATTTACGACGACAAATTAAATGTTGACCTAATGGTAATACCATGTTCCTGTACAGAATGGCGCCGACCGATTTTGTCGCCGGAACCCGAGTTGATAATACTTCAACTTTTGTCGTCGTTGTCGTCGTAATTTGATTTTGACAGTTCAGAGTAATGACCAAAAAATGTCTTTCGAGGAGCAGTTAATTAATTTATTGAAGGAAATAAAATATTTTTATGCCAAAAGAAATCCTCAATTTAAAAATACATATTTTTAAGAAGAAAAAAAAATGGAAAGAAATTGGAGAAAATTTGAAAATTGGTGGTAGATGATATTTTGTAATCCACATAAACTCAGTGTTAATCATAGTTTATTACACTTTTACAACTTTTTTTTATATCTTTCCCATAATGTTAATAAATTTCAACATATAATTTTACCACCTACATATCTTGATATATGTACGTGGGTCGGTCGGTGTCATTGGGTTAATTCGGCGACATTTACGACGACAGTGTCGTCGTAATTGCCGTGTTAGCATCATTGTGTTTCGGCCTTAAATCGTTCTGATATTTACTGCACCAGACTGTCCACTTCAACTATACAAAACCACGGATTTTTATAAATAAAAAAGCGCCTATTTGTAAATTTCCAAAGACTTCTCAATCGGGATAATTTGTTCGAATTGGTTAATATTTTGTTCGTTTTAATCATTTTTATTTTGAATTATTCTCGTAAATTTTTAATGGCAAAGAAAAATTAAGATTTTGCCAATAAAGTTTTAGTTTGACATTTGCTTTTATGTCTTCCAAATTGGTAAATAATAGTAATCCTGATGCTAGATTATTAAGCCGCCTATGCTTATTCCCTAAAATGTAGGAAATATTCCCTAACATGTAAGGAATATCCTAAAAAATGTAGCGAATAAGGAAAACGCAAGCAGCCCGATCGAGTAATACGGAGATATTTCACGTTCTTTCAGGAAGACTTCTTCAATTAACAGATATTGTAAATTCTCATAGTAAGTAATTTTTTCCTCACAAACTAACATTAGATTGTCATAATAAGCAAATACTAACTAACAATAGAAATACTAGCAATAAGAAAAAATCTAAGGAAATGGCGCTAGATTATAATAAGGACAATCAGTTGATAAATTTAAATATACCCATCTTCACAGCGCAAATATGTAGCGACACATATAAAAGATGATCCGGAAACTAAACTGTTTCTAAAACTCATCCTTACAAAACTAAAAATGCTCTATTGGTTCTATGTGGGGAAACATTTAGGATGTTTGACGACCACAAAAATCTCCTATTTGAAAAATCCACAGACAATAAACCATATCGGGTTTTCGTAGATGAACTAAGACTAGTACATCAAATTTCAAGTGAAACAGTGAGCTCGTATGGCTCAAGACTGTACCAAAGCTATCAAAGGTGTAACCAAAAGGCTGAAGTCCTAAAAGCTGTGAAGAGCTTTTCTGTGATCTTGAGGAAATCGCAGTTAACACATTCTTAGGAGGCCTTTTGGACTCGAACTTACGTTTATACTTTTTACGTGAAAACGAAACGTCACTCAAAGAAATTTTGGATAAAGCCGGAAAAATTTAGGCAATGAAAAAACAACTTTGTATACAAAAATATTATCCCATTTTGTTAAATTTGAGCCAACAATGTAGCCTTATCACACCAAACATTCAATGATAGCATGCCTTCCAATAATTTATAAGAAAATCTTTCTAACTTCCAGCCAAATATCACCAGCACTTTATCACTAAATAATCTTTCTAATCAAGTTACCACTCCACCGGAAATAAAAGCTGAATCCACTAACAACAACTTTAATACATTCCCTTCCAGAAATAACAGTTCTAATGAAGTTTCATTCAGAAATTACAAAAATGAGCGGAATAATGGAATTAAATGTAACTTTTGCAATCGACTGGGCCATTCCTTCTCTCAGTGTCGTATAAGACAGAATTCACCTTTTTTGGATTAATTACCGAGTTTATGGTCACACCGCACACAATTGCACAATCATAGAAAGCCAATATTTCACAAGGTCAGTCAACTACGAATCAGATTCCTGCAACAAAAGTAACACAAAATTCAAACCATGGAAAGCTAAGCTTGGGCCCCCGAAGACACCACCGGCTAAGTAAATTGTAGGTTTTTTCCTCTAAATTTTATGGACTATTCCTTAAAATAAGCACCTCGAATCATCGCTTCAGCAAACCAGAACAAAAATTAAAATTGCTACTTTTTTTTCGTTCGAGGATTCCGGTTTTGCATTGCGACCTACATACCTTGCTGCACATCATCTTAACAGGAAGTAAGTAATCGCTCTTTTAATTTCAATAATTAGTTCAAAATTATTTAAAAAGAAGATATTAGGCCTAAGTTCTTTCCTAATCCTATACTGGAAAATTAACCTAACTTATTCAACCATTTTAGGCTTCTCCCTGCACTATGTCAATAAGCATGGGCTATGTATCCTGTGCCAGGAGTATATCTGTTGCTAATGGAGATTTCGAGATTTTCACAAGAAAACTAGATGCCACCGATGAAAGGCATAGTTAGCAAGAGTTGTAGCTAATTGCGGATCGGTTCAGTCAAGATATTGAGTAGTACAATGATCGCTAGAGAGTAGACGTTTATTTTATCGGCTCCCGCTTTTTCTATTTTAATAATAACCGCATTCGTACATACCGTATATATATTTTTTAAAAATTAATTTTTTCATTAGTTGAAAAACTTGTTATTGCGTTGTGCTCTCGGTTCGCAATTTTGCTGTGACTTTAATATAAATCGCGATTCTTTAAATTAATTAATTTGTGTCCTATTCACCATAAACTCGTACACTATGGCTGGCAAGGGGCAGAGGAGAGAGAAGACTCCATCAACTTCAAACACCGATGAAATCAGCATTGCAACGAGAAGTACTGGTAAGGGGCAGACATATGAATCGGGTTCAGCTAATGTCACTCTAGACAAGTTAATGGAGTCTCTAGAGTCCCGACTTCTGGAGAAAATCAACGGCCTTATGCATGAATGTCGAATGTCAGCTGAAATTGACGATGCAGTCGTGCAGCCTATCGAATTATTATGTGTGGAGGTAAGCTCAGCTACTGATAAATGCTTGGTTGCTTCTGTATATTGTCCCCCTAATTGTTTTAGTTGCGATAATGCACGCGAATTCGAAACCAAGATATCAAACCTAACTCAACGCTACGAGAATGTTATTATTGGTGGAGATTTCAATGTTAACTTGCGTAGGCAGGATGCTGTTACTGATCAGTTTTCACATTTACTCCAATCACTACATCTTAACACTATTAATACCATGCCCACCTTCTACAATACCTCTAATCCATCGATGCTTGATCTGAACCTTGTTACCGATGCAGAAAAAATAATAACGCACGATCAAATTAGCCCTCCTAGTAATCTGGACCATGATATTCTTCTCTTGAGCTTTGACATGTCACTTAACATGAATCCTCCCCCACTTAGCTTCACTTTTCGCGATTATAATAGCATAGAGCATTGTTTGAAGAGTGTCATGGCTTGGAATGGTGGAGAATCTTTGATTGCATTTCTGTGGATGATAAAGTCCAGTTTATATCATCATCAATCTCATACTTATTTGATAAGTACGTACCAATTAAAACGAGATTTTCTACTGTTAATGGCTGTCCGAGGTTCACAGTGAGAGTTCATAATCTTATCGCGGAGCGTGAGTTTCTCTATCAGCGTTACAAACGTCTTAGAACATTTGAGGCAAGAATATTGTATAAAGCTGCCCGTAATAAGGCTACCACGGCAAAAAAGCTGTGGCGGAACCTACGTTCGATCGGAGTTTATGGAAAGGATAAAACTGAATGCAACTTCGATCCAGACAAGCTGAATGCATCGTTTACTCTTGCAAATATTTCCACTCTAACTGCCTCCAACATTCGTCAAGTTAACCCGCTGCGCAGTCCGGACTTTACTCCGAGTAGCTCGATTCATAGTTTTCCGTTTCGTGGAGTGGACATTACAGAGCTTCTACTGTCTTGTAATTCAATTCAATCCGAGGCAACTGGACCGGACAACTTATCATCTCGATTTATCAAACTACTACTACCTATTATTAGTATGTATATCCTTCATATAATCAATTCATGCCTCACATTCGCTTCATTTCCCACCAGCTGGAAGGAAGCTAACATTCTTCCAATTCCAAAAAAGAAAACGCCTGATTCTCCGGTTGATTTTCCTCCAATCAGTATACTTTGCTTTTTATCGAAAGTGCTAGAAAAATTAATATACCAGCAAATACTTGAGCATGTGGATAAAAATAATCTTTTAACTCGATGGCAATCAGGCTTTCGAGCATTTCACAGTTGTGAAACAGCCCTATTAAAGATAACGTCCGATATTAGAAGCGCGATGGATAGTGAAAAATTCACTACGCTAGTCCTTTTAGATTTCTCAAAGGCATTTGATAGTGTAGATCATGGAACTCTTATACAGAAGCTCTGTTCGTCTTTTAAATTTGGCAGTTCAGCAGCGCACATGCTGGATAGCTTTCTAAGTGAGCGTCGCTAGCGGGTTAGGGTCGGCAATGCTTATTCTGCTTTTTTGCCTCTTCAGTATGGAGTTCCCCAAGAATCGATATTGCGTCCGCTGTTATTCAGCTTATTCATTAATGACTTGCCGAAAGCAGTTCGTGATGTAGAATTACACCTCTATGCGGATGATGTTCAGGTTTATCTAAGCCGGCCCATAGGTCTTCTCGAGGATTGCTTATCACGCATTAATAGTGATCTGGATAGAATTTATGCCTGGTCTATGGATAATGGTCTGCAACTTAATCCCGTAAAATCACTTTCTATTAGTTTTTATAATAATGCATTCGATGTGTCCGATGTCCCACCAGTGATCCTGAACCATTCTCCACTACCCATGCTGAATAAGGTTACCAATCTTGGGATAGAATTAAACAGCAGTATGAAGTGCTGTGATTATATTAAGGCGAGATTGTGTAAAATTTATGCTGGGCTACGTAGACTTTGGCTCTCGGCCGATATATTGCCTCGTAACACTCGTCTGGTCCTAGTAAAGACGTTGATTCTGCCTCATTTCTCGTTTGGTATCGTTTTGTTTCCCAAACTAGATAGTATATGTGCACGTAAAATGGAGGTTGCATTCAACGACTGTATCCGATTTATTTTTAGATTGCGACGATTTGATCACGTTTCCCCATTTAGGCTACAATTACTTGGGTATTCTCTGGAATCCTTTTCAAAACATCGGATGCTCTTCCTACTGTTCGGCATACTACGGACCAATAAACCGGATTATCTCAGGGAACTTTTCCAGATTACTTCGTCTCAGCGGAACAGAAACCTGATAATGCCACGATACTATAGATCAGTTATGGAGAGTTCTTATCTCGTCCAGTCTATCAGACTATGGAATAGTTTACCCGTTACTATACAAATCGCAAACACCGTCAATGCGTTTAGAATGCAAGTTCGAGCTCACTTAAAATAACCCCTTTATAGGATAATTCTTCCTATTCTCTTCTAGGCTAAGAGGCAGTATTTAAACTATTTAAACTATTTATATTATTCTTATATTATATTTAAACTAAATTTGAACTAATTGATAAAATGCAGTAGATACTAATTTGGTTGCTTGTTTGCTTTTTTTGCTTTGAAATAACTTTTTTATGTATTTTTCTTTCTTTTTTATTTTCTCTGAACTATCAACTCAATGCAGATTAATTTTATTCATAGCTCAGTTCTTATTTTTAAAACTAATTCATCTAGCACCGACTTACTATTTCGTACTATAAAAGATTGTAAATCTTGTGTACATTTACTAGCAATAAATTCTTATTATTATTATATTGCCAGTGCAATCCGTAATCCATCCATCCATATCCGACAGCTGTATCGCTATAAGGAGCGCCTAGGTATGTGTCTCTCCTACGTATTTTCTCATCTGGAATTAGTTTGAAATTATTGGCAGTATAACTTCAAGATGGAATTGGACGAGACGGCACATCACTCACAGGTAACATATACAAGTATCTAATTATTTTCTTAAGTGAAACAAATAGTACCTCTTACCAAAACAGGAGTTACCAGATTTGTCCCATTTTAGAACTTAAATGTACAATTCTTGTAAGGCCGTGCTCAAAATTTCAGCTCTCTAACCAAAAATTATATCACATAAAGATGTCGCATAACCATGTTTGGGTTGTACCAAAAAATTTCTTCCTTGGATTTGTTAGCAGAACCCGTACGACCCTTTCTCAGGCATTAATAATGCCATTGTACACATCGCTCTCTGTGTAAAATTTCACTTTAGAATTGTTTTGTATTATTGAAGGTTGACACAAAATGTATCTGAAAATATCTCTAGTCGGCTACCAATCGTGGATAAAAACTCTGGCGAAACATTTTCTGTAAATTTCTAAGAAGAAATGAATGCTTTTTGCTTAACTTTTTCATCGACGCCACTGACTTATAACAATGGACTGAGCGTTTTGCTATTTCATGTGGCACACATTTTATGTTTCTCTATATCTATATAAAAAAAAACAAGTAAAACTCAACCAATCATATGAAATTTTACATCCGAAGTTCGAATTAAATTAAAAATATATATTTTTTTGTGTCTAAGTGATATTTTAATCGCTTTTAAGGAATTAAACTCATTCCGAGTTTAATTTTCAAAAAGTTATTTTTACCTGAATCCTGCGTATGGGTAAGAGAGACGGAGCATGGTAAACACTATCTTTACCTTATTCTTTCTGCCGTGATTGCATCTGCAGTCAACATAAAAACATTAAATAGCATAAGAAAACGTTTAGTAAGAAATATTTTGTGTTGGTAGCTCCAACTCTGCCATAGCGCGAAAGAGAAAACTATAAAACTTGTGCCATTCCTTCCTATAGGCAATTGACTATACGCTCAGTCCAAGGAATATAGAAGACAAGGTATTCCCATTAAAATGTTCACATATTGCAGCTGATAGCCTTTGACGTAATTCTGTGATTAATGTATATACATTTTTATAGGAAAGACAGAGAAAGGAGAGAGATTATTGTGTTCTCTGCACCGTACTTACCTATACATTGCACAATCTTACGTCACCTAATAGGGGAACATGGTTCGTAATGGGAATAGCTTGTATTCGATATACCATGGCTCAGTCAATTGTTATAAATCAGTGGTCCTACATTCATAAAACGTTAAAATATTTTACAAGCCCAAGCACCCCACAAATTTCAAGGAAAAAGTTTCCAGTAAATTTCTAAGAAAAACTTGAGAGCATCAGTTCGAGACATCGTTGAATTTATATTGAAGTGAGGCATTGCTAGCTTACCCTTTGGTTATATCAAGTCGAGGCATCGACGATTTTAAATTTGACCGAAGCGCCTGATTTTTATGGCCGGTTCTTGGATGCGATTAATTTGCTTATGAAATAGATCTGCAAATGAACATGTACCCATTGGGACATAAAACCAGCGCCTCTGAAAGAAGTACAATTTAAGCGCTTCTCTAGACATTATTTGGCAGCTCTTTAGAAGCATATTCACTGATTTATCCAGAAAAATAAGCAAAGGCGAAGTAAGTAACTCAAGTGCTTCTAGAGCCATCGCTTGGAAGCTCTTGGAGTTTATTTCAGTGCTGATTTCAAATGCTGCAGTCACATTTAAAATTTAATAGTGAAAATCTATGGTACTTCATGGCAACTTTGGATAACATCTACTTGCCTTTCTGTGGACATTCGCTTGAAGTTAGCTAAAACGCTAATTATTCCAATTTTTGTTTATTGTACATAGTACCATCTTTAGCAAACATGATGCTCGGTGCCAGAGAAAGTTAGATGTTGCTTTCAATGGTGTAATACGCTATATTTATAGACTTCCTCGGAATGCTCATGTGTCTCAGTATTTATTGTCACTGCTGGGCACTCCTCTAAAAGCGTATTTAGGCCGCCGTGAACCCATTCTTCTGCACAAACTGGTATACGGGTATTTCAAAAGTGGTGGATAATAATGAAGAAGGTGATAGGTCATGTCGAGAAATGAAAAAAAATTTAAGGCAGGCGGGGGTGTATTCTCAACCCTTTCCGAGATATTCGGGGTTAAAGGACTAAGGGTACGTGAAACGTAAGTTTGTACTAAAAGAGTTATATCTCCTAAACGGAAAGCAGTAGAAAGATGGTCGAGGTGCTAATTTATAGAGAACCTCCTGCCCTTTGATGTCAATGCTTCCTCTACAGTATGTAGTGATGTGAAAATACAAGACCAAGACCAAGACTATAATGGTCTTGGTGTTGGTCTTGGTCTTGCAAGCTTAGTCTTGGTTTTGCTCTTGGTAAGATTGGTATAATATTGGTCTTGGTCTTGGTCTTGCATAGTCAAGTCTTGGTGTTGGTCTTGGTCTTGATCTAGGTCTTGGTCTTGCTATTTAGTCTTGGTATTGTCTGTGATCTTGTAGTAGGTTTTAGCTTTGGGCTGCACAGTCAACTTTTGGTTTTAGTTTTAATCTGGGATTTCGTTTTATTGCGCAATTCTATAATTGATGTATCATGCCATAAATTTATAAATAGTTAAAAACTACCTTATCCCCGTCTAAGTAAATCTTGTCTGTACACGGGATGTGTTATTTGTGTCCTTTTAATCTGTATATAAATAAAATACAATAGTGCTATGACTTGTGATTGAACTATGAAAATGAAAGAGAAAGGAAGCAACAGAAACGACATTTTGTGAATCCAATATATTTATTACATTTCTTTTGCCCAGTTTTTCCCTCAAATTCCGGTAAAGTACGTACCGATCATAACTATGCTTCGCTATTGCACAAATTACCAGATTTTTCTTGCATAATGTGGTCTTGCATAAAGAGTCTTGGTCTTGCATAATGTGGTCTTGGGCTTGGTCTTGTTAACGTACACATGGTCTTGGTGGTGGTCTTGTGAGCATGTTTACAATCTTGGTCTTGGTATCGGTCTTGCATATTCTGCAAGACCGAGACCAAGACTGCAAGACCAAGACCAATTTTGCTCATCACTAACAGTATGTAGTTTAGAAGAAACGGTATGCCAAACTTCAAGTTTCTACTTTTGCACCTCACTTTTTTGTGTTTGAGACAAAAAAAAATAAAAAACCTTAAAATTGTTTTACTCCGGTTAGAAGCTAAGATTGTTTTCATTAAAACGCACTTTGTTCTCATTTTGTATTTTTCACCGTTTATGAGTTATGACACAAAAAGACGAGCTGGCTTTTTATTTTTGCCAGAAAAATTATATGCCTTTCCAACTCAGTTTTCTTAGCTTCAAACTAAATATTATCGGTCAGGAATAAAAAATACAGTAGGCTTGCTTGATTGTTTTCTTTCAAATGCACTTTGTTTTCATTTTGTATCTTTCACCGTTTATGTGTTATGACACATTACATTTTTACATTATTTTATTTTATTATTTTATTTATTTGTTTATTATTTATTCTTACTTTTTATGATTACTTATTTTGTTACCTTAATGTGTTTTAGTTAGTTTTTATTTTGAACCAGAAACCATTAAATCAAATTAGAAGTACATATATAAGATATTGTAATCTTTGTACATTGACCGTTAATAAATTTATTATTATTATTATTTATCTATGGATGAGCTTGGAATCTTTTATCTCTTTGCCTTCAATAAAAAAAACTCGCGCGACTTAGTCTGAGGTATCGAAGATTGAATTTTTATTGATAATTTCAAAAATTTGGGCAACGGTTTAAACTCCGTAGATTTAGTTAAAATATTATAAATATTTTGCTCAAAAAAAATTCTTTTACAATTTTCTTTATTTATAACTTACCATCTCCCATCTACTTTTACTCCGTCATTTTATCCGTTTTAATCGAATTCAATCCTTAAGTTCATTCTAAGTACCAAACCAACTTTTGAAACTTCTAAATTCTGGAACTTGTTTTTGAGCCGTATGTAGCTATACTAATTTGAAATTGGATACTTCATTATTATTATGGCCCTCATTTTCAGTGTTGTTCAGAATTTCAGGGTGAAAGCCATGAAGATATTGCAGTTTTCCACTTAAGGTTAGTCTATTGCACAAAGAAACTTAGTTTCATAATGATTTTGATAATAAAAAATTGGCTTGAGGTGAGTTGAAACGAGAAAGTTTTCACAAAAAGTATTTTCCTAAAATGAAGCTTAGTTTTTCTTCGGTCGATTTAATGTCAATAGCAATTTGAGAGACTCTTATTTCAGAAATTCTGTATAAGCTTCGAAAGTTTTGTAAGCCCTTTGACCAAATAAGGACAACCAAGTAAAACCAGCAAGTATTCAATAGCGTAAACAAGTCTGTATGTATGTACGAGCATTGTACAATTTTACACATGGCGACGTTATAAGGGATTCGAAACTTTCCACAATTCTAGGAGGAGTATAGTTCTGGAAGCAGTAACTAATTTGAATACGAATTAAAACCTTCTGCAATGAACTGAGGCAATTAATCATTCAGCGAAAGATAAATGTTTTCCATCACAGAAAAGCTATTAATGCGAATGTAGCTTACGTTACTAATGTTCGATAAGCTTTGATTTGCATTTTATTCTCATTGTCACTCTTTGAATATTAATGGACTTATTAAAATGCATATTGGAAATTTATCTGAGGATAGATTTCCCATTATGTAACTCTGTATGCAGAATTATTTTTTTTTAACTGTTAAGCTCTATTTACACGGAAATACCAACGAGATAGTAGGTACATGTAGGTACTATTAATAATAATACAAATGAAGAAAATCTATGGGGTAGCGTCGACTGCTATCATGTTGTGGGTAGTGATATACCTTCTGGAGGGTAGGTGCAGATAATCAGTAGCAGTAAATAAGGAGTCCTGGATAAACTTTTGGTAGGATAACCATGTAGTGTTGAGATGCTTGGAGGTGCGAGTGTCATAATAAATATATGCACAATTACCGTTAATAGGCCTATGATATAACACAGTAAAATCATTGAGTCTCAAAAAGTGTCGGATTTTTCGTATTAATTACTATTTCTGACACTTTTTCTTATAGTAGTATGATAAGGATAAGAAAATTAGGCTTTGATGATAGCACCGTTCATACCGAATATTAAAAAACTGACGGAATCGGTTTGTGATAATAGTAGTTTGTTTATTATTTCCTACTTGTCGCTTCAACTTGTTATAAAAGATGATAACGAGTCTGAAAAACTTATGTGGTATTTTATATGATCTTCCTCTACTAGATACTGTGAACCGATTAGGATTCAGTTGAAAAAAGAAGTATCTGTAGAAGTAGAGCAATATTGTAAAGAAAAAATTAATTATAATCTAATCATCAGATATTAGTGTTAATGATAAGAGATAATCTATTGATCTTAGAGATCTCAGAGAGGCAGATAGATCATTCTTTGACGAAAAAGAAAACATATTGGCCTAATCGTGTATAATACCCTAGGAACATGATGGCCAACTATGACGGTCATTCCTTGGTAAGGCAAGCACACCATATCTTATCTTGACGATAATTCGATTTGACAGATCACAGTGCACGAAAGAATGTGTACAAGTTGCAGGCATTAAACCCGGTTGTTGCATTAAAAAAAGAGTACGCTACACAATTCTATCTTTTCAATACATAAATGGAAGCAGCTGATTGCTGTCAAACTTTCCCAGAATTGGACATTATTCCAAAAAATTTGATATCTTACCACCGCAAGCGCCTCTGCCGACAAAAATTTTACATAATACGAATCTATGAACTTCTGATTCCATTATTCAAATCAATAGCTGTATTCCATTGGGCTGTGTGAAGTAATCGCAAGCACTTTCCGAATGGAACGCTAACCTGAAATTTCTGACATTTCTGTTTTGTTTCTGTTGTACTCCGTATTTTTTGTTCAATCAAGTTTCTTCTGAAAATGGTAAGGAGTATTAGCTGTATTTTTTCTCCAGTTATTCAAATTAATTTCATTCAAGGCTACTGAAAATAAAATTGCGAAAAACTGGACCTATAATGAGGGAAAGGTTTTAATTGAAGCTTACAAAAATAGGAAAGATGTGTACTTCCGCACAATAATAAGAAGCACTACTGGAACAAGGTTTTAACCGATTTGGAAGCGTTAGATGCACTTGTAAGTTATTTGGAATATGTGATATCAAAATTTATGTAGATAAATTATAAAACATTTTAGGTTTCTGCAACTACGGCCGATCAAGTTGAGGTCAAATGGAGGTCTCTGTATAGAGCCTACAAAAATGCAAAGGATTGGGGCACAGGGTCGAGTACTTCGAAATTTTTGTTTTTTAATGAAATGGACGAACTGTTTCAAAACAACCCCATTATTAGTTCTCCACACTCCGTGAACGTTGGAATGGTTAAGGATCCCGAACCAGCATCGATGGCCTCTAAAGACAAATAAAAAAAAAAAACCGAGACGACACACATCCAAAAAAGTTAAGGAAACAGATCTCGAATAAAAAAGAAGCTATTATAACCAAAAAATTAAAAAGAGAGAAAAAGAGCGAGAATTAATAGAAAATTATCTAGAAAAAAAATAGTAAATAAAACAAATATATAATTAGATATAGAAATGCCCTTTTTTAAAGGCAATTTTATTTGTAGCGAAGAACGCTTTTTAGTTTATGTATCAATAGTTATAGTGAATAACGCTTTTTATTTTATATTTTCATATAATATATTTCTCTGTTATTTAAATAAATGCAATATTGTTGTTAAATGAACTTTTTTATTTATACTAACAAGTCTTCATTGTCAAGTTGTGTAAAAATTTCCTTCCTTATTCTATGATTTTGCTGGGTTTGTTGTGATAGGTCAACATCGGTCTCTTTGTCTACAGCTTCTTCGTTATCCCATTCCATTTCAGTGTCATTTTCTTTAATACATTTATTATTCAGCACACAAGCAGTCACGACATAGTTTGTGATGAATCCCATATTTAGGCTTTCAAAGAATTTCAGTCGTCGAAAACGGCATTTCAGCAATCCAAATACAGTTTCCTCAACAATTCTCGTTGCTGAATGCAAATAATTAAATTTCCGATGTTTAATTGTTAGGTTACCAAAATCTTTGAACGGAGGGACCACGTAATTATTTTCTGCATAAGATGAGTCACCTAATACTACACCACCCGGTATTATTAACTCTGGGTTTTCTTCTACTTTGCGGTAAAATCCTGATTTCCTAAAAAGACGGGCATCATGCATGGATCCAGGTTCTCCACAGTGTACATCGATAAATGTTTTGTCTGGACCGACAATCGCTTGAAGCACTATGCTATAATAAGCCCTCCGATTGTAGTACGCTTGCTTGTCATTTTTCGGAGGGTTGATTTTGATATGGCTTTCATCAATCGCTCCTATTACTCTGGGGAAATTTTTCATCTTTGAAAATTTTATTTGATAATTACGTATTTGCACTGATATAGGGCACTTTCTGTAGTTGTGACTTTGTCCAACTATCCAATTCACAGCTCTGTGCAATATTTTATAAACAGAGTTTTTTGTGACATTAAACCTATCTGAAATCTGCCTGTACGTTTCCGTGTTCGCGAGAAACCAAATTGTGAGGAAAATTTCACATTCTGGCCCAACCACAGCCCTCCCGCCATGATTTTCTTTTTCGATGAATGACTTATAGTGTTCCAAAAAAATAATCAGCCAATATTAACTTATTAATGTTAATTCAAAATTAACATACCTATGAGTCGATGGGCCACTTGTCTAGTGACGCCAAAGTGCTCCTTGAATTGACGGTCTGTATATTTGGCCACAACTTCCAAATAGTTTTCGACTCTTGCCTTTTGCAAACACTCTCTGAATCTGATGTAGATGATGATCATGAGGAAGAGAATGAATCGAACAAAATACTACTGTCCGAGGTACTTTCCTCCGGCAGTACTACCTAGAAGGATAAAAATTCGTCTCTGTTCGATATTTATTATGTTAAAATTTGTTAGCGTATTTATTTCCATAATGATAAGAGTTTTCCTGATCTCGATGAGTTTAATAATTTTTTTTCTTCTTTTATAAACAATAAAATTTTTATTTGCTTCTTTTATAAGCAATAAAAATTTTATTTGCTTCTTTTAACAACAATAAAAATTTAATTTTTTTTAACAACAACTAATTATGACAGTACTACACAAATTTTCTGTCATATTTTATCTATTTGGCATTTCAATAACCACTTAGCATCAAAATCCACCTAGCGGAAAATTCTTGAGAAACTACTCAGCTCATCTACTCGCGGACAAGAGCATGAGTAGTTGCGAGTAGATAGAAGCACTTGGGAGTACTTTACACAGCCCAATGGAACACAGCTAATAATGAAACTGTTGAATATCACATACCATATAAATCAGTAATAGAAATAAAAGTATTAAAATTCCATAAAATTTAGCAAACAGATGAATGTATGTATATAACATTCATCATTATTGCTAAATTTTACAGCTCTTACAGCAAATTTGTTGACTAGACATTTCCCACATTCTTGTTGCCACAAAATCGTCTGGCACTGAAGCTAGAATCCGACAAAGGTATTGCAATGTAATTAGAATCCGACAAAAATATTTTGTGGTGATAAGGTCTGGGAAAATATGAAATGATAAAATTTTATGTTGCTTAGATTTTAGGGTTTACGAAAATGTCAAATAAGCATCTTTTTATTATAAAAACGTAATTTTGTGTAAAATAAAATATAGTACAGTTTTAACTTTTATCGAAGTAGGCGTTCATTCATTTCTTACCCAGTTCTCCACGAATCGTTGCACTAGTTTTGTACTAGGGTAACACACAAGGTTGCATAGGTATTGTACTTAGGCAACGTTCGACTAAACGGGCGGCAATTAAAACGATTGAATTGTCGCGGTACAAAAAACAGAAACTATGATGAAAGGAATGCATTTTGTAAATTTATTGAAATTATATTCAATAAATTTAAGTCTGTTAGACGAGAAATCTCCTTCATGTAATTTCTACTTGGTTTATCCATATGCCGCCAGGCAAAAAAGGGGGAACAATCACCCAATTTCAAAGCGCAATGAGTTATCTTGCCACCATATAATTCACACATACGTTTTATAAAAAGTATTTATATGGGCAATTGGTGTGACCTCCAACATTGAACTTCTATGGTAGGCGATCAGAGATAACCATACCGATGAGACCTCTCTGATCGCTGGGTCGGAAAGTTCAATAATTTTTTTTGCACTTAAAATGCATTTTGTAAATTTATTGAAATTATTTTCAATAAATTTCAGTCTGTTAGACGAGAAATCTCCTTCATGGAATGATCATAACTGCAATTATGTAGAGACACACGATGTGAGCAATGATCATTCTTTAGCGTCGTGTGTCTAAGGTATAAGCAAAGTTAACTTTAATAATAAGTTAAGAAGCAGGCGAGATTTCCGAGTGTTTTACATTTAAAATGTACACGGCAAGAAAAGGAAGAAAGAAATAAAACAAATGAAAAAAAAATCAAACTCTCTTAAAAACTTTTATGAGCAAAGATAAAAATGTGAAAGCGCAGATTGCATGCAACAAAACAGAATGGCAAATGATTCATTTTCGTAAATAAATGAGAGGGGTCGGTTTTCTCTGAAATATTGTGTGTTTTGCTCTGAAGAAATTAAGTGGGAGAAACTCATGCTGGATTTTCTGATATTTCGGGAAAAATGAGAATTTTATTTGAGAGGAATTTTATATCTCGTTTCAATACCTTAGCTAAAGCGAAATATATCTCTTTCTTAAAAAATAGAGGTAGTGTTACCTGATATACATTATTATGAATAGGTTGATAGGATTTTGAGGGATTCAATAAGGTTTTGTCGTTCGGGTAATCCTATGCTCTCTCGGCTTTTGTTTTTAACTCGTTGTCTCAGTTGCACTACAATAATGCATAGCTAAGCTCTTTCGCACCGTTAATGCAAAAGACAAAAGTATATGACATTATTTGTTTCATTCTAAAAAACAAAAAAACAAAAATTTTAATTTTGTTAGGCTGCTTCCTATCTTCTTATTAGGTTATCTTTGGTTTAAGCTTTAGAGTGGCGGAAGCGGGACGTCGAATGATGGAAACATAAGTAAAAGGATTTTTGAAAGTTCTGCATATTTGTAGGATTAAATAAAGATCTCATTGATAGATGTTTCGTTATTTTGCGATGGCTTTCATCTGGGTTTAAAATAAATACAAACCGGTTTGAAAATTTTGAACTGACTCAATAGCTCATATTATATGAAGTATTTCAGATCTGCCTGTGCTTTAAATCGTTTATTTATACTGATTGCATAGCTTCCCCTAGTTTTTGTTTGACTTGCGCTTGTTGTTGGCTCTGGATTTGTATTCGGTGTACCAC
Organism: Dioctria rufipes; assembly: GCA_963924295.1. Lineage (NCBI taxonomy): Eukaryota > Metazoa > Arthropoda > Insecta > Diptera > Asilidae > Dioctria > Dioctria rufipes. The sequence continues at coordinate 280,471,277 of OZ002741.1, read as the reverse complement.
TTGCAAGTTCATGTAACTTCCAATTGGCTGGTTGCCAAAACATTGCGGAAAATAGGGTTTGTCGGTTTTTCTTTGATGCATATAACAAGCCATCTAAAGGCAAAAAAGTCGATTCGTGTAGTTCAAATTGTAAAACTAAGTTTGCAGCTGTAAATTTGCAGATTATTTATAGAGATTGTAGGAAATATACTTCAAGAGATGCTGTAAAATATGTAGTATTTAGAAATGTTTATAACAATAAACAATAAAGGACGTGTATCTAAAATGTTATAAATCTGAGAATATCTATTCAATACAAACGAGATCTGCATGGTTACTTGATCGATTTGTGCAAAATTTGTGAAGATCAAAGACCATGATTTATAAACTATTTAGTCTTTATGAAAAATAAGTCTGATCCCAATATGTTAATGACCGACAAGAGTGGGAAACATTCCTCAGCAATAAGTTTCCTTTTTTATAACAGTTATTAGAGTCTAGTCGTTGTAGCATACAGAAGAAATGTCCGCAAAACTTATTCTCAGCGAAATCTCAGCGAAATGAAAATAAAATTCTGTCATAATCACAATGTAAAAGTTTTCTGAGGGGTAATTAATTTGAGTACCAGATCTAGGCGGATTAGTTTGGTTTACAAAAGTATCTAAGGACTCTATCTGTTTACAAAAGTGCGGCTTTATTTATAGGCAAATGTGGTAGAAACCAGACCTGTAAAATTCGAAGTGCAAGTACCAGTACTGTACTAGTACCTGGACTTGAAATATTTTAAGTAGAAGTACAAGTCCCGGTATTGGTACTTAAAAACATTTCAAGTACAAGTCCCGGTATCAGTACTTTAAAATTTTTCAAGTACAAGTCACGGCACTGGTACTGATACTAGTACTTAAGTACTTTACAGGTCTGGTAGAAACTCAATTTAATTGGGTGAGATTGTTTAAATAAAACAGACTTTGTATTTTTTATATTGCACGAGGGAACAACTCAGCGGCATGTAAACGAAATTGAGTATTGCCTCTTAATTATAGCTTTACTTACCTGATACGCCTGACACTTGGGATTTGAGTTCTGATACTTGTCCGTCTAAGAATAAGAATTTTATATGTTTTGGATACCTTGCCACACCCATTTTAAGGGAGATATCAAACTATTCATTTTTATCTTTGACTGCGTCCATAAGGCGGATAATATGAAAGTAACAGGGTGATTTATAAAAACATACCAAAAAATCTTTAAGTAAGTACAGTTATTTCGCATAGCGTGCGTTATATCCAAAATGCCTCCTAAGTTTTTTAAAGCATATTACATGAGATATATTGTATTAGGAAGCAAATTCGCTTTAATTGGAATACCCTGTAGAATATATGCAGTTATGTGTATGATCATAGATGGTACAAGAACTAGATGTAGCATGCAATACCAGAGGAGATTTAACAAATTTTATTTGATTGGAAATTTTATATAGCTGGTGGGACATTCCAGAATGGATCACAACATTTGAAATAATTGATATGTGGACTGATTTATATTTTTTCGCATCTGTCGTATTAAGGAGGTCAATCAAATGAATACAAAACAGCTGTTAAAGCACTTGTTCTCGGCTGACTCTAAAACATGTTGTGGTCCATTGCGGAATGCACCACCCATTTCACAATTTGTATACTTTGCTTTGGTATAGAATTCGATATCTAGCTGTTATCAGAGCAATACTTAAGTAAAAAAAGACTTAAGTACTACTTAAAGTATATTTTCGTTACTTAATTATTCGTTACTTAATTATTCAATACTTTTGAAATGCCCCTACTTAGTATTTGAACATAAGTACTTGCTTCTATTTACTTGTGCTTAAGACTTAGTTTTGTACTTAAGTACCAAGATTTTTACAAATATCAAACTTTTCGTAGAAAAGCGAACACAATATCTAGCACAACTCCTATTTTGTTGAGTTTTAAAGCACACAAAGAACTGCAAAGCATATGCCACACTCGCGCATCAAGGCTGAACCTTAGACAAACTAATAACATACAAACAAGACTGGGCAAGTAGAATAAAAACCAGTAACGTCTCGCTCGAATAAAAAATCGACGATGTCTCGACTTGATGACATAAGCACTGACATGTATAATATAGACTGACTACGTTCATAGAAATACACTGCAGAAAGTGGGCTCACTTCTACATTGCTGACTCTTTCGGTCTAAGCACCAACTGACAGAGAACTGAAAACAACAAATGAATTAGTGGATTCGTTGAAATACATGATTTTAAATTAATCATTTAGGGTTATTACTGATAAAAACTATTTTACCAAAGACAATACATTAGATGCGCACAAGAAATTCTGAATGTTTTATTAAAATTACTTTCCGAGCTGCGTGCTCACTTTTTCAATTTACCGCCAATGATTTTTTCAATGTTGGCATCGACGTAAGAACTATTTTGGCACAAGCAATTGTGCCCACGTAAAATAGATAAGTAAGCAGTCCATATTATATACGTCAGTAGACATAACCAAGGGTAAGCAAGCAATGCCTCGCTCCAATATAAAATCAACGATGGCTCGACCTGATGTAGGGAAGGCCCTAATTTTTTCTTATAAATTTACTGGATATTTTTTCCTTAGAATAGTTATGCATTATTGGAGGCGATAATGGGTGCTTGGGCGGACCTCTGATAGTCTTTATATATGTTGCAATGAGAGGTGATAGTTTCACTCTACCTGCAGCGCCAAAAACTATAAAAAACTTCATTATATTACTGCCAACGTACAAAGATTCTAAAAAAGGACTTTAAAAAGTACTTCAAAAAGTACTCAGTACTTTTTATATACTTAGTTCTTAGTTACAAGTACTTTTCATATATGCTGTACTTGAACTTACGCTGTACGCTCAGGCCTTCGGTACTTGAACTTGGACTTAAGTACTTTTTCTTTGGTACTTGTACTGGTTGTTATGGTATGACTTTTATCTTTCGCAAAAATAAAATGCAATATAACGGTAATTTTTAATTACAAAAAAATAAAAATAAAACTGAATTAAAATGTAAATGTAAGTCTATAATTGATCTAGTGATTTTTGCAAAAAGCGTTAAACTCTTGTCACACTAATTACCAATTATCTAATTGTTCATAGATTGCGAGCAATAAATTGTGTAATGTGTGAATTAATTGATTCTGCTGATTCATTCTAATCGGAAAATTCGGTTACTAAAGTGATTAAGCTTGAAACTAAATCCGCCTGAAGGCTGAAGTTGGTTTTTAGCTCTGAGTGATTGAGTGATTTTTTGTTCAGTACGGAAATACACTGCTATGTTTGAGCTTCAGAGGTGTTTTCGATAGAATTCCTTACCTGTGTTTTAATATCAGCCATTTATTTAAAACAACACTTGCACTGTATAGACATGGCCTAGTGACTCGTAACTTCTCTCAACAATTATGCATGTGGTAATTTGATGGAAAACTTAGTGCTCTTCTGACCTGTACAAGTAATGTAACATTTTTATGTTTATATTGAATATTACTGGTTATACGTATTCTTTAAAAAAATATATTAATTCAATATGACGTGGAAAAATTTTAAAAAGGTAACCTGAAATTATGCAACTCATCCGATGAATTTCATGTACAGAACCAGACCCGTGCGCAGGATTTTTCAAAGGGAGGGGTTTTGAGATAAAAAACTTCAAACAGAATTAATGAAAAATTTGTAAAAAACAAATTCTTTTCTTCATTATTTCAATAAATTAATACGCCAAGGTACAGGAATTGCATCGACTTCTATGCTTATGTGCGGATGTAAGTGAGTAGCTAATGAATTGAAACGATCTTCCCCCATTGTGGACGTTAAATAGGTTTTGAGACGACGCAGATGGAAAATGAGTGCTCATTCGGTGTTGTAATCACAGGTGGTATAATTTTCAAAAGTTTGTGGAATTTGGGAATGCATTTTTGCTGCAGAGCCTCAAGGGAATTGTTAATTGCTTTATCTGCAATTCAGGGACGCCTCCTGATCTTGATTTCCTTAATCCATACTTCAAATGAATTGTCGTGTAAAAGTGCAAGTTTCGAACAATTGTTCACAAGCTGACTCAATTAAAAGTTTTCATTTGCTCCGGGAAAAGACATGAGAAGTTTGACAAAACGTTGTGACTTTTCAAAAAAATGTTCTCTAAATGAGTAATAAATAGATCAGGGTAAGGTTTGACGATCTGTGGTGGTTTATATCTCACGCTGTAATTTTTTTTTTTATACGCTCGCTCCTCGAATTCTTCTGGCACTACTTCACAATATAAATTATTTTGTAAAAATTCTTTCGTTATCAATACAGCGATTCGTATTCGAAATAATTTTCAGAGTAGGTTTTCATATTGTTTTTGAAAATCATTTTGATATGTCAGTCTAGATTTTTTATTGTGCACAAAAGGCGTAAAAAGGGGATTCTCATTGTTAATTTTGAAAAAGGGTGCCTAATTTCAAAAGTGCTAATATTCTATTAAAATACAAAAAAGTGCTAAAAAAGAAAAAAGAAAAGAAAAATTCTATTCAAATAAAAATTAAATTAGTAAAAATTTTGTGCAACCAAGATACAGTTTATAAAGTGATGTCTGTGGAAAACTATCTTGGCACGTTTTAGATCGACACACGATAATAATCTTCAATTACGTTAGTAACTCCATTGGACCGTTTAGTTTTATGAGATTCAGGCTTGGAAAATACTTTTCATTTTCTGAAGATCGTACTGAAATTCTCTGTCGCTTTCTATGCTATATACTTAAGCTTGTCCTATGCAGCATCTGCCAGTGCAACAGCTTCTTTCGAGTCTTGATTTTTTGTTTGCAAAGCTTCACTCAACGGATAAGGCCAAAGAGTGCACTGAATGAAGAACCAGAATCGATACTTAAAAATTCACGGTTTTGATGGCCGAAAGCAATTGAAAGGCAGTAGTTGATGTGGTTGCATCTTTCCATGTCCAAATAATTTCCAGAGCATTATTAACCGCATGCTGTGAATCGACATAAGTTGTCCCGGATTCATGCCGTTCCACCCTCATTATTGCTCTAAACTTTTTAACTTTTTTCTCCTTCTTCTTCGCAAATTTTAAAATTTTGCTTACCACTGACATGGCGTGCTAAGTATTATTCTGTTGTGAATCCGCCTTCACCAAGAAATACCGGATCGAATTGCGTCATCATTTACGAACATAATTTTAGCTTACATCGTTACTTTCCAACCGTGTTCTTTTATAAATAAAATTGACGGATATCCATTTTTAACAGTTCGAAATTGTCATCAACAAGTATTTTCCACATAGATATAAGATAGCGTTCGTAAATGTAACATTATACGCACTACAGCTGATGCAACATTGTTCACATTTTTTTTGTCTCGTTAGCTCAGTAGATGGAGCAGTCGCCCGGAAAGCAGAAGGTCCCGGCTTTAAACCTCGGACGAGGTGTACTTACTTACTTACTTCTTGTCTTATAATTTAGTTCAGAATCTTTAAAAAATAAATTTTTTTCTATTCTCCATTGTTTACAGTGTCCGTCGATAAGTTTCTAGGTTAACTAAATTAAGGTACATTTACAGAGCAATAATTTGCAAGAGCTGCTGGAACATTACTTCAGAAGTAATATGTTGCCGTGAATCTCGGTGCTGTACAATACACACAAGTTCATTGGTTTTGAATTTGTATCGCTCTGATGTTAACACGAAAAATTGTTTTCCCTTCGATCCAAAGGGGGCGGGGGTTGCAACCCCCAAAACCCCACCCGTGTGCACGTGCGTGCACAAAACAGAAAAGTTTATAAATTTTTAGTATGCGCCGCCAAAAACTAATTCTCCTTTAACTAAATTAAAATTAAATTTAAAATTTGATCAAAATATAAGAAAAAAAAACTTAAAGCAGACAAAATGGCTCTCCTTTTCGATGTGCAGAAAATCTTATCGAATAAAACCGACCAATGACTTTATATAAATTTTAAAATTTAAATTTGATTAAAATTAAAAAAGATTTCACAAGGGGAACAGTAAGTCGAAAACTACGAAGGAAGTGAAATTAAATTTTCTCTGAGAAAATCCATTCTTTTTCTTTTTTTTTAATAACCAATGTTTACCTCTACCTGCGAAATTATGATAAATTGCGAATATTAATCTTAGTTTGCTACAAAATCGGGATCCCAAAATATGGTTGTGTAAGCAATGTCTAAGGATTTCGAGTTATTTATGGAGGAGGTTCTGTATGATATCAGCATTATATGCCTGAAGTCAAATTTATTTGGTGATTATACAGAGGAGTGAAGGGAGACCTTAAATAAATAGAACTAACATAAATTTACGTTTTGACTGTTTCGTGTCTGTTCCGGATTAATAGTAAGAGAAGGGATTGAAAGATTTTTTAAAGTTATCCAGTCTTTTGTATAAGTCGTTTTGATAAATCAGAAATATTTCTTGGTGGATTAGATGGGAAAATATTGGTATTTTATAGAAAAATAGACGTTTATTAAGTAAAATTGCATGCAGCTCTTTTTACGATTGTTATAAAATTTAAAAAGAAGACTATTCTCAATACTCTCTGAATTATATATAAATCCTCAGGGGATATAGGGTCTAATGTAAGCTTAGACTACAACAAACTACTGTGTATAGTCTCGGTTTCTTGGTTGTATTTCGGATCTCTATGCGGACTAATGGTTCAGATCAAAGCAAACATTATGCAGGGTCTCGTAGTTAAGTTAAAATGGCTAATCTTTCACAGCGTGATAAAGTGAAGTGATCGTGATAAGAAGCTTATGGTGGAGGGAGGGGCTATTTCCTCTGCGAATTAGGTGTAAAAATCTGAATTAAGTATTATTTTTCGGTTAATCTTTGTTAATTCAATTTCGCTTAATTTAAATGTCTATCCCCCCCCCCCCTCCCATTAACTTAATAGAAACGGGGTTACAGATATGAAACTTTTCAAATAAAATTATTTTCTTAATTTTCGAGAGGAGTTAATAAAATTAAGTGCAGTTTTTTTTTAATAAGTCTTAATTTTAATTATCCTCTCTCAAGACTTTGATTCGAAACTACTCTGGAGCTGCTACTCGAAACTCCAGCTACTATTTAGAGACAACGAAGTAAGGTGGCTTTGGGTTCCAGGAAATGAAAGAGTGGGCGGTAATGATAACGGGCCAAAAATCTAGTCCGTATACTGGTTTCTATCCGACATTTGGGCTACCGAAAGGCCACTTTAGGGGGAACTGCATAAATGAGAAAACAAGCAACAGGATCTCTTCTAGCGTAGCGCGCCTGGTATAAAGCAGGTGAAGGAACTCTACATCCCTTCCTCTCTCTAGATACGCCAACTAATTGAGGAGAATTTTTCAAAAGTCGATATGTTCAAAATATATAAAAATGAGATATGCTCCTACATCAAATGATTCGCAGTGGCAAGATCAATCTATTGGTTTTAATTAAATTTTTTACTTAAAATTAATTATCAAAACTCAAAATGTGGATGAAAGTTTTAGCAAATTTCGATAAATTTATCTTTCTAAAATGTGTAAAATTTACAGCAAAGCCCGACAAGTATAGACACTTATCACAAAATTAAAAATGATTAAATTTGTCATAATTTCGTATATCTTTTAGTAAAGTACTTTAAAGCTTCTCCTGAAAATTTTTGTAATTCTCCCATATCGACTAAAAACATTCTTCAATTGGTCTTGGCAGACAGTCGCCCAGGCTGTTTGTAAACGCTGTCACTGGACATGACCCATTCCGTAATTTTTTGAAGGAGATAGGCAAATCCAACAGCAAGCTATGTCGACTGTGCGAAGAGGAAAATGATGAAACCTCGAAGCATGCATTGTGTGAGTGATGGTTTAAGGTTGTAAGTCACTGGTGAAACACGTATCTCTCAAAATAAGGTTGCAATCTAACTCAATGGTAAATAAAGCCTAACCACTTTAGGGGAAAGTACAATACATAGATCAATAGATCACCGCATAGTCCTGGGCGCCCCTACTCTTAACCTAACCTAACTTACTAAGATTTATTTACTTTATCGGATATTCATAGTGTAGATATAAATCATATTATTGTCATTTTATGATTTTGCTAGACAGCTTGATGATCATTCTAGTTTTACATTTAAATTTATTCATGCTGACTATGATAATTTAAGCACTTTCTTTTCTAATATCAACTGGTCTTTTTTATGTATATATGTATACATGGTGTTTCAGAAGTGGTGGATAATAATGAAGGAGGTGAAAGGTCATGTCGAAAAATGAAAAAAAATTGTATGGCAGAGGGGGGGGGGTGTATTCTATTCTCAACCCTTTCCGAGATAATCGGGGTTAAAAGACTAAGGGTACGTGAAACGTAGGTCTGTACTAAAACAGTTCTATCTCCTAAACGGTAAACAGTAGAAAGACGGTCGAGATGCTAATTTATAGAGAACTTCATGCCCTTTGATGCAATGTGTCAATGCTTCCTCTATAGAAAGTAGTTTAGAAGAAACGGTCTGCCAAACTTCAAGTTTCAACTTTCGTACCTAATTTTTTTGTGTTTGAAGCCAAAAAAATAAAAAAAACCTTATAATTGTTTTTCTGTCTTACTCCGTTAGATATAATACCCTAGGCAGACGGACAAAATCAATGACCATTCGTTCGTAATTCATTTTTTCAAAAATCAAAATATCCAAGGTTTTGTGAATTAGAACGAAAGGCCTATCAATTTTTATATGTTAATTGTTAATAATTAAAATTAAAATTCAAAGGTAAAGCGATTTTGAAAAAATTCAATTACGAACGAATGATCATTGATTTTTCCCGTCTGCCTAGGGTATAAGATTGTGTTCTTTCAAATGCACTTTGTTTTCATTTTGTAACGTTCACCGTTTATGAGTTATGACACAAAAGTTCTTCCAATGCATGAAAAGTCTCCCTTACAAGAAAATATGGAATAGTATTAAAACCATAAACAACATTTTTATATTTATTTATTTATAATCGAGATAGGAACAATTTAAAACATTTTCAAAATGCCCCCCTCATTTTGAATACAAAGTAAAGCTCTACGCTTAACAGTTCTTTTAAGATCAGTTGTTGCCAAATCCTCTTTAATTTTGTTGGAAGTTTCTTGGACTCTGTGTATAATTTCGTCTATTGATGATATTTCGGACGCATACATAATCTCCTTTATAGTTCTCCAGAGCTAAAAGCCTAAGGGTGTTAAATCAGGAGACCGTGGTGGCCAAGGAAAAGGACTGTGCCGTCAAATCAACTTATTTGGGTAATTGGTGTTCATCCACTGCAGGATATTTCGTCCGGTGTATCCAGGTGCTCCATCGTGTTGGTAAATGATATCTCTTCTTTATTGATAAATGTAGATCGTCCATAAGATCTCGAAGAACATTTTCCAAAAAGTCCAAGCAATTTATGGTAGTTAATTTTCTTGGAAGAATGTATGGACCAAGAAGCTTTCCGCCGACAATACCTGCCCATATATGATGATGCTTTCCGACATACGTATGGATGTTCTGATGACCAGTGGTGTAAATTATGTAAATTTGTTATCCCAGTTTTTGTAAATTGGGATTCATCGGTCCACAGGATATTGCCCAAAAGCGTGTAGTCGTCAAAATCAAGCTCTAAGAGCCAACAGACCGTCTATGCTACCCAGGCTGATAACTGCATCACTACTTGCTGTCATATGCCAGATACCTCCCGGTGGACATCGACTTCTTATCAGTTGCTATATGATGATGTCCATCAGGCATTATGTAATCATAATTTAAATACTCTTTTTTAAAACACTGCGCAATATCGTTACCATCTCCTTTAACTGAAATTTGTAATCTATCTCTTCGGTTAGGAGTTTTTTTGAATGACCCCCACCCCCCAAGTGCCACCTAACCTTCGCGGTTAATTAAATGAGTTCAATTCCCGCCCGGGAAAATAAAAAAAGAAAAAATTGAGACAAATGCAATTTATTTGTACGTTTTCATCGTTACTAGTTACTGCTGCAAGCAGTATGGCGTAGTAGGCTAGTTATAAAATTAAGAAATACAAGAAAAAAAACATTTGCCTCGTTAGCTCAGTGGTAAGAGGAGTCGCCCGGAAAGCGGAAGGTTATTTAATTCAGAATCGTTAGAAATAAAAATTCATCCATTCTCCATCCGACTCCGATTCTAACAATTGTGAGTTCGATTCCCGCCCGGGAAAAAAAATTGTTATGTCAGTTTGTTTGCTCCTGTTGCGAGCTTCCCACATAAGTGGCCCTGTCATCGATTTTATGTCGGAAAATAAGATAGGTAAAAAAAACACTTATGATTGTTAGCCAATTTCTTAGAAACAATAACACTTTTAAAACTCGAAAATGCGTGCTTTTTAACCTATACGGCGCCACAAAAATATCAAAGCATCATAATAAATGGGTTGCTAAGCATTATATGCCTTTTCTAAACAATCAAACACTAAAATAATTATATATTCCGGAATTACTTACCATCCTGTGATCGGCATGATAGATGACTTTTCGGCCCTTTATAAAAACACAAGAAGATTCTAAAAAATTCATAAACATTCAACACGAACTGTCAAACTTAAATATAGCACTGCGACACGACAACTTTTGAAATTTACTCTACTTTATATCGGCTACTTTATCGGGCCGCATCATCGGTTAGGAAATCAACTGAACCCGCAAGATTGTGGATGGGTACTCAAAAACGGCATATAGAAACCAATAAAAACCCGCAACCCCCTGTTCCAAAGCGTCTTTTGAACATGATTTTTTGTAATTGTTCGAAAGGCTGTGGCACATTGTGAAGATGTTGTAAGATGGGCCTCCAACGTTTAGCAGTTTGCGGTTATTGTCGAGGGACATCTTGCCTCAATGCTGCCCCAATCAAAAATTCGATAGATAAAAGAAATGTTATTGACGACCCAGAAACCGATTCTATTGATTCCGAGCAATCCAGAAATTTCCCACCAATCCCGTGGGAAAATCAAGAAAAATTCGAGAAAGAAGGGAGGAAACCGAAAGAGAATAAGTTTCCAGAAATTACTTACATAAACAACCTTCATTTGTTTAGTTATGTATTGTTAAATATTCACGAAGAAAAAGATATGACCTGTCAAGCTTAAGGGGGCCATCCACTAGCATATCTGCATGTCACACCTAGAGGTATGTCATACTCATTTGAGGTATGCGCATACAAATTTGGGCATACTAAATGTCCATCCACTAGAATGCAGGTGTGGCATGCATCAGAAACTTCATTAGAGTAGAGATATTAAATAAAATACATTTGACGCTTTAATCAAAGTACTAAAAGACAACATTAAGGTAAGTACTAGTTTTTGATTATATAAATAATTTTTTTATACTTTGCAGAATCACTCACATTTCGAAACAGTAACTCAAAATGAAATTCAGTAAAATTTTAATAAACCAAATATACTTCAAAATAAAAAAAATAAAAATAAAATAATAAAAAAAAAACACAAATTGTATATATTGTACTTGGGGTCTTGTAGTTATCCTATAAAAGTGTTATGACCCTGCTCTGATCGAGCTGTAATGATTTGGTTGCTTAATATTCTCACTTTTGGTGATGAACTTGTTTCTGGTAGTGTTGGTGTGTAAGAATAAGAAGTCAACATTTTGAGTAGGCATAACTACAGTATGTACTAGTACTAATAGACGACGTGGAAGCAGCATCTGGTGACTCACAATGCTAGTTGAAGTTCGAAAATATTTTCTCAGCGACGTCATTGAAAAAGAATGTCATCAATTGCCTTCTTCGGAAAAAGTTTTTGATCTGTAGCAAGCTGTGTGTACTCCACCCCCCAAATTCTGGCAGTTATTTACGCTTCTTATAAAATCTAGTTGGTCAAAATACCATAATGATGTTCCATAGATGTTATCAATCTCGGCCCCAAGATTTTTCGCTCTTCTTTATTTTCTTTAATTCACGGCGATAGCTACAACTTATACTATTTAATTTTCTTTGTACAGTTTGTCTATTTGCGAGTGGCTCTATTTCTTTTAATTTAGGAACTAATTTATCGTAACTGTCATCTGTTAGTTGCTTATTTTTGTAACTGTCGCTTTTTACATCCCTAAGTTCTGGTAAACTTTTATTTAAATCAATATTGTTTTGTTCCCAGAGAGTTATTACTTTCGATAAAATTAAAATTAAAAATTAACAAATTTCCATAACTGCTTAGGATAAGTGCGTAAAGTTAACCAAATTTATCCGAGTAAACGTTTTAAGAACCATCTAGAGCAGATGTAAATTGCTTGCGTAACATTTAGTAGGATAAAAATAGCCCGAATCGTACCTTGAGGAGCAAAATTTCTTCCAAGCCATTATTTTTTAAGTTTTTTAAGTGTCTGATAGAACCCTTAATCCAAGGCTGAAAATCGCGCGAGCTTTTAAATCTAGAAACAGGAATACAACTTGTAAAACATATAGAAAGAATATCATGGAATGATCATACAGCGGTAGCAATGCCTCCTTTATTCAAAACTTTGGTTCAATCACAAGCAAAAAATCAGTCGTTAAGTTTACAATGATAAGTTCTTTTATAGTTATAATAGCAGTTACTGGAATCACTAGTTACTTTAGCTGCAGGATCGAAACTAAAAACCACATAAAGCGCCAGATGTTGAGGATACTCTCAAACGGAGAGAGCCAAGCATCGCCTAAGGAAATCAAAAGAAAATACAGGATATACCGAAATCATTTTATGAGGGATCGTGAGGGCTGTTAAGTTAAATCGAAATATAGGTTTGCGTGATCTTGATAAAGGGGTTAAAATTTTTATTTCTTAAATGCTTGCTTCCCAATTGAGCCAGAACAAAATCTAAATCCTTTTTCAAAAAATGCAGGCGTAAAAAACTTTCTCTATGGACCTAATAGGAATTTCTCTAACTTTCTCTTAGGACTTGAAAGAAAACAATGCAGAATATTTTTAATTTTTCGTGTTATTAAGCGACAAAGCAAAAAAGTTAGGTGTTGAAAACGGTTTTTTGCTCTTATATCGTCTGGAGTTATTTCTAAGAAAATATGTCTATGTATCATAAAAACTGTAGATCATGAAAAAATCGTACGAAAAATTTAATATTGATCTCAGATTTGTGAAATTTTGCTGTAAAAACTTCTCGTTAATCATTTTGATAATTGTAAACTTAATGTCCTTTAAAATACACTTTCCTCTATTCTATCGGATATGTCCCAAAGTCACTGCTAATTAACTTGTACAACTTTGCTCTACATACATACATTTATATTATTCCACATTCAAATAGATTTTCAACTCAAGGAAGTGAAATACTTCAGATTCATTTTAATTTTCAGAATCAATCCATCACGTTCGTATTAAACAAATGGTGACGTCCCATCCTGTCTCATTGATAGTGAAAAGGGATGCCTGCTTTTAAGACATTTTCTCTTGAGCAAAAGGATTCAAATTCTATTCCTTTGGTAGGGAAAGGTCGATTTTCGGATAAAAGCATGGCAAACTCGTTATGCTCCTTCCCTTGAGAAATGTGGAAAATGTTTACGTAACCTTTCTGCTTTTATATAGAAACGAGACCACAACAACCATTACCACCTTGGCAAAATATTCAAATAACGTGCTTTTAATTTGAGTGTAGGGAGGATTTATGTGATTGTGTCCTGAAAGTAATATAATGGTGCTCTTCTCACAGGGGTAGGCAAGTAATATTTCGGAGGCAATAGAAAATGGCGAATTCTCACATTATGAACGCATTAAAATTTTTTCGTCATTTTCCCGCTGGTCGATGGACCAAAAAAATTTGAATGTTTCGCGCCATGGTGGTGGAAGTAGTTTAGCCTCCATAATGTTTCTGGAGACATTCTTCATCATGATGACCCTTTCAGGGGGATACTTTATGGAGAGCTCATTTATACGAGAAGGGAATTTTTTTTTCGGGTTTTTGGTAGACTGGATATTTTCTGCGTTTGTACGGAGGTAAGTTCGTTTACCTACCCAGTGCCCATTGAATTTGATGTATGGCGTCATTTTTTTCCCATAGTTAAAATTCATTTAAATTTGAAAAGTAAGTATATGAAAATGGAAAACGTCGTTTATCATTCTTAAGTATTTCAGAAAAGTATAATTAGCATGGGGTGGTAAGGAGATTTTTTGTTGCTTTTTAAAATTTCATTATAATTATGTGAGTAATTGCGCGTTTCATATCAATAACCAATAGGAAATGGTCATGGCTGCTGGTCAAAGGTTTTATTTTCATTTAATTTCACTTAAGTGCAAAACTTAGTGACCCGATAATGATGGATAGGAAAGTTACTACTCATTGGATTAGTATTTTGCATTAAGAAATTAAATGCCAATGGAATCCTTTTGAAATTACCCTTGTCACTGGGATTTGGTTTGTATCATATTTGTTCGATTTTTTTTTATTGGTGTATTAATAAATAAAGTGAAAGAAGTACATACTTGTAGCTCTACCGATCGATGAGATAGCAGAATATTCCATAATGTGTCGTAATAGATGAATAGTAGAGTAACTTTTTTAAACCTATACCGGATATTATAAAGTTTTTTCGAGGAAAGGTTTACATGATTGTTCAAAATCATACAAAAGGGATGTAGTATAGATATTTAATGGTATTAGTATTTACATATATATATATATACATACATATGTATTCACAAATTTAGTTTAGAGGTAAGGAGCTAAAGAAAGGTAAGCACACCCCTCAAAAAGAAATTTCGTTTTGTCAATACCAGTATTACTATCCTTCCTGTTATGCTATGCTTTACATAGTAGGATATCTCCTAAGCTTGGCTTATTATATAAAAAAAATCAGTATTTTTACGACTATATTGCCTTCATCACACTATTGTTGTGTGATGGGCCATTTTCCAAGTAGGCAGTTGAATATAATGACCAGGGTTAAGTTGGATCCACGCATAGTGAGATAACTGACAATTATAAGAACCCTGTACAATGACATATTTCTACAGATTTAATATACTTCAAGGTTTCGTCTTCTTCTACACACAGTCGATACAGTTTGGAAATGTGGCGGATAAGTCCATCGCATACCTCCACTAGAAGAGATGTAGTTGCCTGTTTTCCCATTTTTATAGGTCCCTATATGGTATTCAACTCAGCAAACAATTTTTATCTTTCGGACGAAAAATCTCCCAGACGGAAAGGCAGCGATCTTTTCCATACGAGAAATTAATCGCAATTTTATTGTAATTTTATTGCTTTGGAAATATTGCAAAGCTAATATAAATCCAATAAGAATTAAATTCGCGGTAGGGATAATAAGAAGAGATGGAAGATACACGTGTCTCTATTTTTTCTTCCTTCTAATAAAGATTCGATATCTCTTTATTGCAAGTTTATCAGAAAGAAGACCAGTGTTGGTACTTTATCTTCCTTCTCATATGTCCGTAACAAGCATGTCTTCTTTTTTACCTGAAAGCGATAAGTGAGCAATAACGCAGCGACACTTGAAAATTCCTTTCATTTTGTTTAAATCTTCTCAGTTATTGGTAAAGTGTGGTGTGTGAAATAAAAGTAAAAAGTAAAAATCAAGTCAAAACAAAAGTGATATTTTGTGTAAAAGGTATTCTGGTGCAAAAAGTGCTTCTGGAAAGTTTTAATGCGCAAAGGTTAGTAGTTTAGCGTTAACCTCTTTATTTTATTTATTTTTTATTTTTTTATTTGGCTTACATTTACAATATTAGGTCGAGTGAATTCGTTCTTGGGCATTTTTGAGTTAAAAATGTTGCTGCAAAATTTCGAAAGTATATGCAGAACTTTGTGCGTCAAGCTAACATATGATTATACTTGAAATAAAAATAAACATGTTTTATCAAGTGTTAAATGAAAATTCGATAAATTTAACTGTTGTAATATTAATTTGATTTAATTAGAAAAAAATGGAGCCACAAATTGGTGCTTAAAATTGGTGCCAAGATTTGTAAAAATTTGGTGCCAATCATAACTTCGTCAAATTTAAATTTATTAGTGAATTGCTTTCTGAGACTCGGTGTTATCACTGCCACCGAATTTGTCATTTTCGTGCTCTTTTCCGTACTGATAGGGTGGGACTTATTACAATGGCTTAATAAAACGATGCAGCTTTTTCAGGAATAAGCAGAGAGGGGATTCAGTTGTTGAAACTTACACTAGGCTAGAAAAAGAGTTTCGTCAATTAGTTTAGTATTTATCCCGATTTACTTTCAAGAATTGCCACGAGCCCTCTGTTATGGCCCAATATAAGGAAGATTCTTCTAGCAGCCAAGGGCGCATTTTATTGAAATAATTAGCAATTGCTAAACAGTAACCTCGCATGGTCTTGTTCTGCAACTGTCGGTTTTTTCGCTAATTAGCTTAACAGCTGGCTGTGATGAGCGCTTAGTGGAGTAATCGACGATTACAATAATAATTAACCTCGCATGGTAATTGTTATGTAAAATGATTGTTTACTACAAAGCGACTCAGATGCTGCAACCGGTAGAACAAACGACAAAGTTGTGTCGTTTGTTTACATATCCACGTTGTGAGCAAAGCTTGCTTCCGAATATTGGGGCATAAAAAGACCAATGACTGGTCTGGCGAGTGCCCGTTTAGTTATCAGTCATGTACTTGATAATTGTTAAGATAGGTTCAGTTTTGATAAATAAAGATTTATAACGTGTAAAAAATTCGAGTGTTGTTTTATTCGAAGAAAGTTTTATCATGACTAATTTTTTGGTTTTCGTTGTTTGATTGCTTTTGGGAGATGACACCCCAATGGAAATAACGTTCATTTCTGGAATCAGATAATTCAAGATGAAAAGGCAAAGAGTACAACAGCGGAATATGGTTTGGAATTTCCCTTTCTTTTTAAATGAAGAAATCTGCAAAATGTTTTTAAGACCTAAGCTTCGCATACTCTTAGAAGAAGTTGATATATAGGCGCTAGGATACAAATGTGGCTCCAAAAGAATGGAGCTCCAACATATTCTAATGATAGGAATGCAATTTTTGGATGTTTGAACCTTATGTAGTTAAGAACTTAGCTATGGCAAAGGACATATTTGGCAGTTTCGTCATCCTCTATGCTGGAGCCACAAATCTTGCGCTGTCGACTTTACTCATATTCTTAAGATGGCATCCAAGTGGGCAATGCCCAAATAGTAGGTCCGTTATGAGCCTTAGTTCTGTTGGGGAGTTTGAGAGATGAGAATTGTTGTGTTCCCCGATTTTAGACTCCGTAATTCTCCGTTCGCAGTTCTCTAAGATACTTGGGAGTTGGGAAAAACGTATCACTTTATGTTGTAGTTGGGTTGGATTTGATTTTATATTTTAGGTACATGTGTTTATTATCTTCCAAAGTTGGGATAAATTGACATTTTTTTTTTTATATTGGTAGTTTTTCAGGAATGTAGAAGGATAGGTTTTCCCAAGTTTTTCCAGTATAACGGCAAAATAGAGAGAAGGAAAGAAATGTGCTTGATACAAAAAAAAAAAGGGATTTCGGGGCGAACATGATAGGTGTAGGATATGGGACGGGCAGAGTGCGCGCATAAAAACGAGAGTGGATTTAGCAATAAAGCGCAGGCGTAAGTTCAGGATCTATAAGCAAAAAAAAAGCTGAGAAATCACGTCGGTAATTAGGTATGCATGGGTGTTATAAACTATATTTTATTTCGATTAACTATTTTTGTCACAATATTGACGGGCGTCTAACTGTGTCTGGGAGGGCTGTAGAGCATTTGAGTTTTCTCCGATGGATTTAGAGTTTACAGTACAAAAATATAGGTGAATAATTTTCGCGGGAGGTAGTTTCGGTGATGAGGGTTATACCATCCCCATAAGGCTTTTCCAAAATACTTCATGTTTGGTATCAAATTAAAGAGGGAAGAGAAGGTAATCGAGTGGTGTAGTTTACTTTTGGTGATTAAAACGTCATAACTGACTTTTTACTGCCGAGAAATTTCTGCACTTGGGTCATATACACCCCAGCCCCTATATTTTGCACATATTTATTCTGCTCTGTCTTTTGGATTCGTTATTACTCTGTTGTGAACATTTTTCTAATGGCAAGTATATTTCAACGACTTATCAGTTATTCATAATGATGAGTTGAAAACATGTCCATTTTTGTTTTACCAAAAAAACGGTAATTTTTCCACATTAAAAAGGACTGATGCCGTTATCTCGAACATCATTTATCGGATTCAAAAACTAATTGCATATTTAATTAGAGACCAAAATGTAGATAATCTTACATACAAGCATTACTATGCATATTTAAACATCTTTTAGCATAGATATCTTTTATACCAGAAGACGTCTAAATTGACCATTTTCGTGTGATTTATTTAACATTTTTGGCGGGTACCTTGATACACCAAAATCCATGTTTCTTTGGAAGTATTCTGTGAATTTCAATAAATTTGTTTTTAAATATAGCCAGGATATGCGATGAATCTATAATTTAATTTGAAAACTCTTAGGAACGATGGTACCTTTATAAAATCCAAAAAATAGACAATCCTCTCAGTTGAGAACTCTCCTTTACACTTCTCCACAACTAAAACAGCCGAGGGTTTTACGAATGGAATTCTCAATACAAATTCCATGAGTTACAGAATTCCCAGTGGAGAGTTAAATGTCAAAAGAACTCTCAAGATTCCAGTACGTTCCTTCGAATTCTCAGCTCTGGGGCCGAATTCTATAACACGGAGAATTGTGCAATTTGGGAGATGAAAGATGTTTTGACAGTTAATTCTCCACTTGAAATTCTGTAGCTTGGCGAATTTGTTTTGAGAATTACTAAATACTCTACTCCACTTGATAAAATTCTCCGATGCTTAGCAAGTGGAAAATTAAGAAGAAGAATTCCCAGCTGAGAGTATTTTCTATTTATGTTGTATTTTAAAGAGCTAGGTAACCTACGAGTTTTCAAATTAACCAGTGAGAATTGCAAACTCTCTTTTCGCATTTCTCTCATGTTTTTCCTAATTCTCCAAACATGTTAGTAAATTCGGAATGGAATTTTATTCGGAGGAAACGAAAATTCTCATTTCCCAAATTGTCCGTGTTATAGAATGCGGCCCCTGGGGTGTTGACTCTTGCCAGGTGGCTTTTTGCAGTTCTAAAAACAGGACTCAAATTTGTTTCTTCCTTCGCAATCTCGGTGCCCTCCATGCCTTCATATACTGGAACCCAAATCGGCGTGACCTTATTTAGTTTTAGCTTCAATGTTGGTGAAATATTTTTACGTATCCGAAGTAGATGTCAATTACCTTAGAACATTCAGATTATCAGTTGACATCGGTAATAAGTCCTTTTACCCCAATGGGTAAGTATTTTATGTGTATTTTGTTATTTTTGCCTATGATCGATTATAACACTTCATTTAATATAATTACACGAGTCATGAAAAGAAGATAAGAGATATTGGCTACAGTTGAAGATGGGATCGCGTAAGTTAATCATAAATCTCTTGAGGGAGATTCTTTACGGCACCAAGCTCTTAAGAAGACAAGGCGAACAGCTGCCTTAAGGCGGCTACGTTCTTATTTCTTGTAGTCGACCAATTCCTTATTCATCGCTTCATTGCAAAAATATTTTTTATACACAGTTATCAACAACATTGTGTTGTACTACATACCATAGGTAAATATCAAAATTAATGAAAAGCAGAGAGTCGGGCTTATTTTAATTTTTATTTTCAACGTATTCCTTCTGTTCCAGTGCCAGTGTATATACTCCAATTTCACAACTGACTGCATTTGGATATTGGAATTTCATCTCTGGAGATACAGTAACTTACATAGTATTATCTGTAGAGGAAAAATACGCAACAATTTAATTTTATGGGCTAAATTAAAAAAAACAAAAAGATTAAAAGTAGGCCTGTGTGGGATTGATTGTTGTTTGCCTCCCAATGTGTATTATATAGGCATATTACATATACATATGTATGCATTCATATTTTTCAAGGAAATTTAAGTTGATTTTTTCAGTCATTGAGTTTTAATTGAGTTCTTTGTTGACAGTAATAGAGGATGACTCAATCGTGAAATACTTTGGGACTTGAAAGCTGTAAACATGCTTTTATGTATATCTCTAGGCAAAGAAGCATTTCTTTTATGTTAGGGAGAGATTAAATTGAAAGTGAATTTGAAAATGTTCAAAAATTATTTTCCTTAGGTATATTTTCATATGTATGTACATATATGGGATATATATTAAAAAGTACTACATTATACAATTGATAAATTTTTAATATCAGCGGCATCTACTGGTGATTAATGGCGATCGATCTTAATTTTTATGCTCTAGATGAAAACAGAGGGTATACTAAGTTTGTAAAAATTTAGCAATTGGGTTTTTTCCGGGTGTGTTGTTTGAAAGATTTCTTTTAGTCCTTCTTAGGGAACTCCGGTTAAACAAAACAAAAAAAAAAGAAACAAAACATAAAAAAAACGAAAGAAAAAATTTTCAGGCTGAAATTAAAAAATAAAAATATTTAAGAGTTTTTGTAGATTTTGTATGTTTTTTGATTAATGTTTTACCAACTTTCTTGGTTTGAGATTATCTAAGCCAGTTGTTCTAAAAATTTAAGGAAGCCGATGGTGTTTATTAAAAAACAATCGCTCAATATTTTAAATCCACTATTTGATAACAAAATAAATGTTTTTCTTAAATTCATTTCAAAGATTATAATAGTAATAAAATTTATGCGTATTTTTAATATTTTGTAAGATAAGGAAGTTGTTCTTATTTTCAGTGACTTTTATCAATTATTTTAGTTCATGGTACACATTTGTACCGTCAGTATTCAATAGTGGTACACATATGTACCAGTAGTACTGTATCAATGTAGTTATAAAATGTTATTACAGGGAAAAATGGCTAAGAATTTGAATGAAAAGGGTAGAGACAGCTTGTTGGAGGAGTCCGAAACTAATGACGGATCTGGTGACTTTTCATCCGACACTGACGACAATTACCAGCCAGATTTTGAAGCAAACAACAGAGAAAATATTGGGGATTCCAATAATAAAATTGATGAATCTGAATGTAATTCTACAACATCTGAAGATGGTTTGATGAAGCTACTACCAGGTGCATCAAATTAAAATGAAGAAATTATACATTAGTCAATACCATCAAAAACATTTGGTCCAAAAAAACGGCCTGGTATTATGCGTACATGCACTATCGCAGAAAATATTTGATGTATATAGCTCAATGCACAAATGAGCGACTGGATTAGCATCGTACTTCAAAAGCTAAACGGCAAAAAATTAAAGCAACTAATAGTGGAGAAATACAAGCTGTCATAGGTTGCTTGTTTATAATGTGTTACAACAAACTTCAAGCATTTTCTGATTACTGGTCACAACATCCCTCTCTAGGTAATCAGGCAATAAAGGAGGCTATTTCCCGAGATCGGTATAAATTGCTTTCTTCCAAACTATATTTGGCACCCCCTCAAAAGCCTCTTAATTGCAGTAAAACGTATTATGTGAATGATTTAGTGCAGTGTTTGAAAACTACGTTCCGGAGATGTCGACAAGATAGCAGCTTTCAAAGAATTGATGAATCAATGACGAAATTCAAGGGTCGGTCAACTTTGAAGCAATATATGCCACTCAAACCAGTCAAAAGAGTAATAAAAATGTGGCTTCGTTGTGATGCAACTAACAGTTACACGTACAATTTTGATATATATATTGTGGCAAGGAACTTGATGCATACGAAGGTACTCTTCGGTGAACAAGTAGTTAACAAATTGGCAAGTACAATTTCCGAGGAAGATGTAACTTTGTGTTTTAACAGATTTATTACATCTGTGCACTTACTCCATCCAATCACTGAATTATGCAACTGTTGGTACATATATGTCAAACAGAAAAAATGTACCCAAAGTTGAGGCGAAACTCAAGCGTAGAGAGGCAGTATTTATGAGTTCAACTTCTGGACTACTTTGTGTAAAGTGGCAGGATATGAAGGAAGTTTTAGCTTTGAGTAACTACCATAATCCAAATATGTCAACTGTTTCTAAAACAATGAAAACAGGGGAAAATATTGCCATACCGTGCTCCGAAATGATAAAGTTTTACCGTGAAATAATGGGTGGGGTTGATTTGACTGATCAAATGTCTGGTCTCTATGAACATGACCGTAAGTCTGCTAAGTGATGGAAAAAAGTGTTTTATCGTTTATTGATGATGGTGGCTGTAAACGCCTGGGTAATTCTTTCCGAGCTAAATCGCAAGAAATTGCCATTCAAAACGTTTTTGGTTATTGTAGCAGAAACGCTGATTGACGAAGGCATGAAAAGCTCGTGCGTTTGAAGATCTTCAAAACACGGTCCCCAATCTCAAAAACCTGCTATTGCAAATAATCATTTACCGATAGAAGGATCTTCCAGACGAAGATGTGCCAATTGTTCCAGCCATAAGAAACAAAGGAACATCTGTAAAGCATGCGATATACATTTGTGCAAACATTGTTTTGCATCATTTCATTCCACCTGATTTTATATTACATCAATTTTATATATTAGATATCATTGAATTTAGTTTTTTTTTAAACTTTTTTTGCAATAACTTTTATAAGCATAAACGAAAAAAATTATGTTCCATAAAATATCTTTCTTTTTCTTATTAGTACTATTGGTACACATACGTACCACTCAAATATACGTATGGTACAATGTTGTACCACCAACCCCCCACCAAACTCCAATTATGTACACCTAATTCAGAGTTACAGATCGAATTATTTAAACACCTGTAATATGTATATTCAAATTAACAATTTGGTAATAGCATTTGTATTCGAAAGCCGTATCGAAAGGATTAAGTATATTCAGGTTTTTGTCGGGTTGTCTAGAGAATTTAAAAATCATTTAAAGCATAACAACAAAATGCCGCTAAAAGTCGGAATAAAAAACATGTTATATATAAATAAAAAATAAATAAAAATTTAATTAATGTCTTTCAACAAATTATCTAGGGAGAAACAATAACAGTGTATAGTTATGTTATATATTTTTTCGTCTGTTTACATATATAATTTATTTGAAAAATTATTTGTATTGCCAAAAAACTCTATTTTAAACACACATTTCTAAAAGCAATCCTTAACAAAAATGCTGTAAAAAAACCCCTCTTCAAACACAATTTAATAAAATTTTTATCGATAATATTAAAATTTAATTTTTTAAATGCTTATCATGTTTCCTAACCACATACATAAAAGTGTAATTTTTCGACACTCACATTTATTAGAAGAAGATTCTCTCTCGTGTTTAATGAAGGCACTGCAAGTAATAAAACACGGAAATAATGCCGATAGAGTAAAATGGTTTGGACATCCACGCATAATATTAAAGTTATTTTGATTTTTTGTGTGTCCGTCTGTCTGCCTGTCTGTCTGTCTGTTTGTCTCTCAATTCTTACGATAACTCGAGAACGCGTTCACTTAGAGCGCTGAAATTATGCACACTTGCTTAAAAAAAAAAAAAAGTAAATTTAATTTCGAAACCAATCAGGTAACCCCTTCGTAGGATTGTCATATAAAAATTTCGCTTTTCACTATATATTTGGGGACTACCTGAGAACGAGTCCACGTGGAGGGCTGAAATGGTACATCGGATTTTCATAGAAATGGTAAATACAAGTTCAAAATTCGATTAAATTGGGTAACTCTTTCTTAATCTTGCTACACAAAAATTTGGGTTTTCACTATATTTACCTTTAATTTCCATCTAAGGTATAATATTATTGGACTCAGATCAATTATAACTTTATCTCTTGTTTAAATGACGGCTATTAAAATTTCAAATTGTCATAACATTTCTATTATTTGCTATTTTGTCAATTATTAACTTGAATTGATATTCAGTGTCCCTAGGGAGGATAGGGCGATAAAATGATCCCAGGACATCGGGGCTCTCATTAAGTAAAGGTAAGTTAGGTATGGGTCCGTTTTTTTACCGGATTATGTGCTCGATTTTGGTTGAAGGCACGAATTCTTTTTGTTTTTGTAAATGGGATGTGACAGCGGCAGGTATTTGGTATATCTACTCCACAACTCTCCCGCTCTAGCCCAGGTGCTAGCGTGCCACCCTGTGTCAACGTTGTTCACAGAGTGAGCTGTCAGCTAATGCTGATAGAATGGACATCACTTCTATACTACCATAACAAAAATGGCGCCCAACGTCTATTTTTTCTGGTATCCAATGGAACTAAAGTTACTTCTGTTTTGTACGATTTGAAGAATAATGCAAGATTCGAGTATTGAACGACTCTAGATATAAAACATAGGTAATATGTTCCTGCATTTTTGAGAAGCATGACAAGGGAATTCGAAACAGGGAGTGCAATTGGATACCTTTTATCTTTTTATAATGGTAAACTGGAGTTTTCAGTATTTTTTTTGTTTTAATTTTATTTACGGAATACGATAATGTGGTCAAACTGTTCTTTAATAAGGACGAAGAGGACATTTTTGAATATTCTGGAAAAGAAAAAACTTTCGAGTAAATTGCCAGGAAGTAATTTAGATTGATTCGGAAACAGCAACAATAATAATAAAAGTAATATTCTCTGCTGCGATATGGCGAAATATGCTTCGGTATGTGACAATGGCACTAGGTATTGGCGATAACAATATATGTAGGAACGTTATCGCTGGGCATAGCAATTTTTGACTGTGTAGTACACTGTGATCGGAATCAATCCAATATTTTTACTTTTATTAAGGTTTCAAACAAAAATTAGCAGATGATAAAGAACTAAAGTGGCGACACGCACTGGCGGGACATAGCAACAATTTGTTTATTTCATAGAGATTAGGTGTCTGGTATATGAATATGTATAAAATCATTGAAACCGCTAGATCAAACCCTCAAGAAATACTTCCCAAGCCATTAAACAGACTCTCTCACTAATATATGATAGCAATTACTTACAAATTTTTATACCTTTCTTCACAAAATTTTTTTACACTGGGACTTTGAAAAGGATCCACAGTTGACGATTTTTCTATGGGTGCCGTGGTGGATATTATGATAAGTCTAAATTTATGTTTGCGGGTGCTGCGACCTCACTATTGTTCGACATCTTGAAGAAAGGTATGCAGTTTTGTTTGTTTTATTTAAATATCTCACTTCCCAGTTGAGCTAGAACAAAAACAGGACTTAATAGCTTTTGAAATTATAGGTGAGTACAATCGCTCGGGAACTTTTCTGCTACTGGCTTTCTTAAGTAAACATTTGATTTTTCTTTACCAGTTTTGTAAGCAGAACTAAGCGGCCAAAGTCTTCTCGAACAATTATGATAGAGTCGTGATTTGAAGCATTTGCAATAGCAGTTGTGACTATTTCTGTGTCCGCGTGCTCTTGTACTTATTTTGTATGGATGAGTGGGAATGGTTGTTTAATTTTTTAAATCAAATTACTCCTGAGCCTACTCAACTTTTGCAAATCACCGACTTCATCGAAAATCTTCTAAATTAAACCTTACAAATCCTCTGAGGACCTGACAGATGTGAAGTGTTTTTTACTTGCCGCTACAGATATCATTCTCCAAATGTTCATAAAGTTCGTATGAATTTGTCCTTGTTTTTATTATTTCCCACACAATGTTCTTGTGAAATCGCAGGAACCATAGTGGAATTGAAATGACCCTCAATCGGAGTCTAGTGCAATCGTAGCTTATTTACGCATGTCATTCGCAATGTTGATTTTGTTCCAACATCGTCAAGATAGAGAAAGAATATAACGTTAATTTTTGTCCAAAATATTGCTATAAATAGTTAACACCTATAGGGGAGAATTACATTGCAGCTTTGGTTCAGTTCTTTTAAATACTATTTTCACAACTTTTCACGAGCAAGTCAGAATGTCGACTGACTAGTCCTAAGTTCAACTATTTACTGTGACGCTTCAAAACACTCTCGGCGACAACGACAGGCTACCGCACTAACACTGGGTTGGCTTGTACGTTTATGTTAGTATGCCGGGGTCCATAGGGAGTTTTCAGAACCCACAATACTAACGGTTACATAACTTTACTGCAAATCGTGACAAAAATAAAGACGGAACCCCAAATGACTCGAAGAAGAAATTCTCAATCAACAACTACAAATTAGTGGTGTAAATTTCTTGTAAACATTTACAAGGGGGCAAGTGGGCCCGAGGCCCAATATATTAAAAATATCATTATAATCATCGCCAAAGTCAGGCTGATTTTCTTCCTGTATTGATAGGCTCGTATCGATCTGGCTATTATTATATACAGTATATACCCCAGGCCGCAGGCCTACTCTAGATGTTATTCCTAAATACGTCCCTGCTTGTACAGCCTATATTTTGTTCCTTCTTTCGTCGTTCCTTCATCAGTGAAAAGTGAAAGGTATAATTAAGACAGACATATCCTGATTACCTTTGGTTTATTGCCTGTACCTGCTAGCAAAGCTCTTATACCAACAAAATGTTAAACTGGAATTTCATAAATTCCATTTTCGGATTTCGCGTCTTAGCGACAATATTTTAATATAGACTCACAGTTAATTTGATATAATTTTTATTTATTTAATTTTTATGTTACGGTTTTGCTTCAACTTTAAATAACTAAAGTAATTTTTCAAAACAATTGTTCTCTATAATAAATAACCGGCCAAGTGCGGGTCGGACTCGTGCACGAAGGGTTCCGTACCATCGTACAAAATTTAACCCTATGTACTTTTTATTTATTTTTTCAAATGAGAGTAGGCGTCATGTGAAAATATAATGCTGTCATGTGAAAAAATAATAATAATGCTGTCATTATGATAATAATAATGAATGAGAATAAAACGAGGAAAAAAACGCAGAAAAATCACGTTTTTGTATAGACGCCCCCTTTAATTTAATTTAATTTAATTTAATTTTTATTATTTGTTGTTATAGCGGCAACAGAAGTACACACTCTGTGAAAATTTCAACTGTCTACCTATTATGGTTCATGAGATACAACCTGGTGACGGACGGACAGCGAGGTCTTAGTAATAGGGTTCCCGTTGTTACCCTTTGGGTACGGAACCCTAAAAAAGACCCTTTCGTGTTAGTAGGTTCGTAGCGTACAATTAATAAATAGAACGATAAGATAATTGGAGAATATTGAATAGGTCAATTGGGCAAGCCAAGTTAAGGAAACACTAATGGACCTCTACCTCTATTGTGGTGTAGAGAAGGGTTGTTATGGTCGCAGTATACTGCATACAGCAGTATGCTAGACTGCAGCTAGCAGCAGTATGCATGGTGTGACACACGACGATTGTGCTGCCACGGTTGGCACGGTCGGATGATAAAAACCTGGCGGGGCGGGGACAGAGCACGAAAAACTTTTTGACAAAAGAGATAGAAGAACAGTACTCTTGATTAGAGAACAAGGAAGGTTGGTTGAGCACAAAAAAAAAAAAGAGTAAAGGAAGTAATTGGAGAAAAAAGAAAAACGGATGTAAATTGCGACGGGTAGAAAATAAAATAAAGGTATAATTGTGAAGTTTGTTTTGAGACAAGATTCTCTAATTGAAGGATCGATTTTCCTGGATTTTTCCAGAAGGTATTACAGATTGCTTGTCAGATCCCTGCTGTGACAGGAAGGAAAGAAAAGCGTTTTCCTGAGATTCATAAGTATCCAGGAATCTCTGAAAAGTAAAGAAAAGTGTTTCCTCCTGAGATTTTTAAGTATCCAGGAATCTCTGAAAAGGAAAGGAAAAGCATTTCTGTGTAGAGAACTCTATCCAGATTTGGGCATCACGTTTGCGATTAAAATTGTCGCTGACACAGAGATGTCGTTGCTTACACAGTGGTATCTTTTCTTGCGGCGTAGTACGTAGCCGAGGGCAGAGACTCTCATTACACCAGAAGTGTCTTGGCGTTGTCATAGAACCTCGGGTAGAGTTCCAGCAGCTATTTCAGCTTTAGCAGTTGCCCATTGGCATATACCCGTCGATTGAAAAAAGCCGAACTGGGCAGTACCTGGCATAGGTGCCCCAAAAGGAAGATTCTAGAGTCTACAATTTATCCAAGCAATTCGTATCCAGCAGCCGTCGTGTTAGAGGAAGAAAGTTTTTTTTTGAAGTCTGGTTTGAAAGTTTTTGATCGCATTAGTGTTGTACTAGCGGCATAGGATAAGGCATTAGAAAGCTCATAGTTAGCAGACTCATCCTACAGAGGTGTTGGCAATTTAGGCAGAGATAAATTAATTTTTTTGTAATTTAACAGTGCCATTGTGGAGCATCTTACCTTTGGAGGTGCCTCTACGGGGGCCCATCAGTAAAGTACGTAACTGATGAACAAAATTTATTGTAAATTTGTATATTTGCCACAATATCATTGCAATCGCCATTTGATGATAACTGCATAATTCGGATGATGAATATTTTTTTTTAAGTTTGTCAATTCACCACACTATTTTTTGGGATTTGCTATGCTAGTATAAACCAACATACAGTGACTGGTCAATAGTAAATTCAATAGACTGTCCTCTGTACTGAGTTTGAAAAGTGCTCAAAACCAAAATTTGGTTAAATCGAATATCTTTTTGACGTCGACCTGTCGACAATGTTCCACATGAAACACGTCTTCAGATGTAAATAAAGTCGTCATATTAGCCACCAAAATAACCTCCAATATTAAACTGAATGAGTACATTTTGGTTGCCCAGAAGACGTCATATTAACGCCTGAAACATGACTTCAGACAGAAATAAAGTCGTTATATTAGCTACAAATTATTAATACAAAATGATCTCTAGTTGGCACATCGAAAGATAAAAACGCTTAATGAAAAAACTGGAACGACGAATATTTCCAATAGAACTTAAACTAAAAGGTATTGAATTTCTTATGTTTTTATTATTCGGAAGGAATTATTAATTTTTTACGTTGTTTATCAAGAAAAGCATTTTTCAAGTTTTCGTTGAATTTGCGTTCACAATGTATCCAAAATGCATAGCTTCAAAAAAACTTAATATTATTTCGATTAAAAGCACACAACTTCGTAAGTAGCGCATAGTACATTTTAGGAAATATGTACTTTTGACTAAACACCATAGAATTGTTGCCCGTACTGCTGCTTGAACAAGACTAATGCAAGTCTTGAATGCCCGTCTTTCCAAGAAGCTGCGAAAAATCACGAAAGGACATGAAAATGACGACAAACAGCGACACTTTCAAATGTAGTCAAAAACTGACGAGAAATAGACAACGAGTGCTTATGCAATAGCACAAACTGACGACAAAATGACAGCAAAGCGCTGTTATAACTAGGGTCTATTATCAGTCATCAAATGACGAGAAATAGACAGAACGTGTCTATGCAATAGCAAAAATGACGATAAAAACACGGCAAAAATAAGAAAACAAAAAGAGGTTAAGAACAATAGAAAAATTTTTAATATTAGGCTCTACAGGGTCAACTAGGATTACGTCTAAAAGACGGCAAAACGCTGTTATATCTAGGGTGTATTTTGAGTCATCAAATGACGTTCTTTCACATATATTTCTGTATAATACATGCATGGTCGGTCATTTTGTGATCAAATTCGAATTACAAATTTATACCAACTTGAACTCCTGAAAGACGTCATAAGTCGACTTACAAAAGTGCCAGGCAAATCGAAGCCAATTTTTGACGGAAGCTAAACTCGATTGTCTTAGAATTTCAAATATTGACGTAAAAAGGACGTCGCTGGAAAGGGGTCAATAATAAGTCAATAATAAACGAAAACTTGATCAGCATGTCCTAGCTTCGTAGAAAACTTACGTCTAAATGACGTCGACATGAGCAAGGAATTCATAATCTATTTTCAGTTAAAAAATGACGCTCTATAGATCAGACAAGTCTTAAAATGTTTGTTGGGATAAGTTTTGAAGTAATGCTTCTTAAATTTTTGTTTTATCGTTTGTTTGGCATTCGCTTTCATATATTCTTTTTCAGGAATGTCGTAACTTTAAATTCATCCTAGTTTCTTGTCTTTTAATTGAACGTTTATTAAATAAGGAAAGCCTTAATTTCCGACTCGATATTCCAAAATCCAACGTTGGAATCCAATCAAGATTTAGATTATCTTTTGCCTGATATAAAATGTCTAAAACAAATCTATGCATATTTCAACGATTCAATTTTAAGTTAATTTCTGTTCACTGCTTTAATCCAAGAAAGTTGTCTGGACAACTTTTTTAACTTCAGTGCACAAAATAGCATGGCAATATTTGTCAGCTCATTTGGCATTTAATTTGACAAAAGATTATTTTGGTCTATGAGTGGAAAACTTTCAGAAAAAGCTCAGATCATTGAGGATTATAAGTGTTCCAGAGGTCATTTCTGTTGAATTTATTTTATAGTTTTTCATACGTTGATTCAACTATGGTTTATTGTTCAAGTCTACTAAATCTCTATCATCTTTAAATTTTCTTTGTTATGACAAAGATCTAATTTGTTCAAGCAGTATCCAGTATTACAGAAATTAATTATATTGGTATATTCATTGTATAGTATATCAATGGCTATATTTATGCACTTTTTTGAGACATGCAAGTAACGTGTGCATACACGGAAAGAAAAATCAATCCAATGTGGATTAAAGCAATCAAATTTACAAGTGGTTTGGCGCCAATCCAAATTTGGATTAATATCTACCAAAGATATGATGAAATCAGTTCTGTTCCAATAAACAGTATTGAGCAACAAATATTTGGAAACATCAAATACATATGGTTAAAATTAGCGTTTGTTACTAAATTATAGAAAGTTAATACAGAAGTTCAGTAAATTTTTTTCTAATAAACAGTAAATTTTGCATAATTATTAGTAAATAATTTCTGAATTTTGGCATCGTTTCACTGAATTTAGAAAAAGATAAGATTAATCAAAGAAATTTGTCTGCTACTTTTCAGTAAGTATTTGGATACATATTAGCTAATTCATTACTATTAATAAACAAACTGATGTATAATTTCCACCTTTATAAAGTTACTATACCAAACAGACGTGATATTTATACACCTATAAAATGAAAAAGTAAAAACAACGGCTGCAGATTTATTGTAAAATGGTTTTATTTAATTAAAAACATATAAAAATTCGTATTAAAACAACTAATATTCAATCAATATTGAAAAGAAAATAATAATCTAAAGATAAATTCAAATTTATAAGGCTTACAGACATCTTTTCTTTATGAATTTTCTACCATCTGGCAACGTATGTACTTGAACAGGCTTATCAGGAAAGTCTTCAATATTTTGAAAAATTATTTCATTGCACGTTCCTTTCAGGAAAAAGCATCTGAAATGGATGTCTTTATTTGTGATTTTATTTTTATCTAAAACTAAATATATTCCAAAATCTTCAGAAATTAAAATGTTTATAATTTCAAACAAATGTTCCTTAAATAAATAAAAGCCGGTTTTATAGTCCGTTCCTTTGTAATTAATATGTGTAGCTACTGATATGTTCTGAATGATTATATTAGGAAATGTCTCTCTAAAGTCTACGAAATACTTTTTGTTCATTAAATTATCATCGTATTTAACTACATGGATGTTACTATTAGGTTTTGCAGTGGACATAAGCATGTAAGAAAATTTCATAGCGCACTTCTTCGATATTGAAAGGGAAATATTTCTTCTGGATGTCGTAACGTTAGTATAGTTTACCATTTCTCGATGCTTAGACTCAAATCTCATACACCATAAATATCTTAAAGGACCAGATTGCCTAATTATGTTCGGATAATGAACAAGAAAGTGGTGTTTTGGTTTAAGGGGATCGTTAAATAGTTCCAAATACATAGAATGATGTTGGGAAATTTTTCTTTCTAGATTCGTTAAATCGGATTGTGTGAAAGAGGGTGCCAGTAATAATTCGACAATATCTTCCAGTAAAGAAACATATTTCCATACGTTATCTGTCCTTGGAACCAAGTCTCCGATAAAGCATGAAAAAAAATGTATAAAACTATAGGCTTCCCGAGCTGTTAAATGTAAATTATTAGTATTAAGGTGCTGCTGTTTTATGGCCTGGCATTTATTTCTAATCTCAATTGGGCCGTAATTAAAATTTTGAATTCTATAATTCAGATCATCTAAAGAAAAAAAAGTGCTTTTAATAAAGTACTTGACAGAATTTAAAATACCGTATTTGATAACACCCTCAAATAGATCATGCATTATATCAACCGAGAAGTTTTGTGTAACGTGGAAAGATGGAATTGAATTAAACAAAGAATTATGTCGAATTCCAGTTGCAAGATAATCATTTAATAATAATTGTTCTTCATACATTTTTTTCGATCTCATACAAATTAACTTTTCTCTGGTACTTTTTTTAGTCTCAACTTTTTTCTGAATGCAAAATCTGCAAAAATAAGTATGCGAAAACGATTTCGCAAATCCCAATATTGTATTAAGACCGAGATTGTCGCCTATTATTAATCCTAGTACAAAATGTATTTTACGTTTTGAGTTATTTATATTTAGTTCAATCCCATCTGTTTCTAGTTCACGTATGACGTCAACAAGTCGATGTAAGACCTGCCCAGTATCAATTTTTTTATAAACAAGGCCTTTAAAAACATAGCTGGGAAAATATTCGAGAGTTTAGAACTTTCTTCTGAAGGACATAATGGGAAAGAATAGTAGAATGCGGAAATACTTTGGCTGCCTGCATGAGCGCCTATAGGATCATCTGGTTCAAAATCGTCATAATACAAAAAATAGGGAATAACTGTTTTTTCACCTATTGAGCTAACCTTTTGCTTCCAACAATTTCCTTGCGTAAAATTTCTAAGGACATCATTTTTTGAATTTTGAAGACTTTCCATATTTTTAGCAGTATTTTCAAAAACTTGAGGAATTTCAAAATATTTCTTCATTTGGTACTTAATTGGCATAATACAACCCTTAAAGTCTTTTTTATCTAAAGAAGCTACTCCTTTCTTCATTACTTCCCTAACTTGGCTTTCAATTACAAATTCTTCAGGTTTTTCCATTAGTTTCTGTTCACATAAAAATTTTATTAATTTATGCTCAGTATTAAAGCTTTTAAACAAAGAAGTACATACATTTAAAAATACATCCAGTTCTCCTTTGACTTTACTACAAATTTCGCTAGAAATTTTTATCCTTAAAATATTAAAAATAGAAGCAAATATTTCTCCAATATCATTTGTAATAATCTCGATTTGCTTATTGGTCATGTGACTTAAGCTATTTAATTTACACACAAATTCCAGAATTATGTTTCGAACATCAATTTCGAAATCACTATGTTCCTCTTGATAAAAGCTTTGATTATTCACACTAAGTTCTTCTTTGCTTAAATTAAGTATTTGTTTTCCGATTTCAACAACAATATTTATATTTTTTGTAATAACATCTGGTACATCTGCGCAATGTTTATTAGTTAAATGTTTTTTAAATGCTTTCAAATTTGTAAAAGTTTGAATACAATTCTTTTGCGCACATTTGTAGGAACTATTACTTGGTGTAAAATGCTTGTATTTTAGATGAGAACAAAGTAAATGAACAGAATTTAAAGCTTCAGTGCATAGGAAACAAAAGTACATTATGAAAATTATTAATTAATACATAAAAATAAAAACAATGATATTTATTAGTCCGCTAATTCGGACAAAAGGCTACTTAAAACGGGTAGCGTTTTATTACTGTCTTCGATCTCAAATAAATATATTTGCAGAAATTTCCAAACCATTTTGCTTTGAGTTTGATATTGTAAATCAAAAACAAAATGAATTTTAAACGCTGTTGAAACTGCATGTAAAAAATTTTCGAATTTATAAAGAATGCTATCATAATATGTATATATTCCGTTAATTTCTGTGAAATCTTCTGCTCCAACAATGATTATAATAGGTTGTAAAGTAAGGTCATATTCAGACAAAGATTTCTTGATGTTGTTAATACAATTATTATAGTTGTCAAATGATCCCACTCTAACAATCATAAATTGCTGTGCGTCTGAAATGCTGAACTTCCATCGCTTTTTAGTTGTTTTGCTTACAGCCACTCCACTTGGGGAAAGGATGGTGTGCAATAAAAGGATTGCCCATATATCACGAATATCTGGGAAGAAATTAGATATGTTTATTGCTCTTGAAATAATTGCATATTATATTACCAGTATTACTAGAATTACCCAAGTTCTTAAGGAATTTTTTATTTAATTTATCCTTTATGCGATCTTTTAGTATAGGTGTAATTTTTCCAATAAAATTTTCCCATTTATTAAATAAAAGGTTTCCTTTTCCTTTGCCTGTGGGCAGAAGTTCAAAGTCAATATCGATCTAGAATTTATTAAATTTTTAATAATATAGTAATACTAATAGTTTTAATTGAAAATATTTATACTTACTAATTCCCGTCCATATTCTCGGGTATAAGCAGGCCATCCTTAATTATTTTACTAATTTTATTATCCTTAATATTTAAAATTTCATCTCTGCGTTGCTTGGCGCTTTCTTTCCACTTAGATTCAACAACTTCCCAAGGGCTTGTATGGCGCTTTAACCAAACTTGGGTTTCACTTGGTGAAACAATTGTATCTAGATAACAATGGAAAAATAAACTACAAGGTAAGCTATATGATATTAACTGAGGTTTTGTATACCGTTATTGAATTCTGGTTCAGCTGTGGATTGAATTTTTCTCTTCTTTTCCCGTGGGAATAGGCCTCCTTTTCTGAGCTTGGCTATTGCATTTTTGTAACTCGTGTATAGCCTGCCTGTAGGATATCGCTCTGTAGAGTGATAGTATGTTTCCTGTACTATATTTATTTACATGATATTAATACACCTTGTCTTTATTTTGAATAAAACATAAATAAGCACTGGTAGCATATCGATGGCAAGCTATACCCATAAATTATCATTCAAAAATATTCCATTCTCTATGCACAGAATACTGCAATCACCATACCGATATAATTTGCGTTGCGCTGAGGAAATTTAATTACATTTTGAGATACAGCAATTTATTTTAAATTGTTAAATCACTCAACTTCTTTCAAGTTGAATAATGGCAGAGGAATTCAAATTAATATGATATAAAAGTAATAATATTATGTTGGAAAAAGTTAATAGCAGAGCTTTCGGAAAATATTTGCAAATTGACAGTTATGTTTTGCTTCAAATAAAAACTAAAAGCCTTCCATCGACAATGTGCTTAAAGTAGAAATTTGTACCTACATATGTGAATTTTTGTCTGTGCAATTATTTTATATTTCAAGATTGATTACTTTAACTCACTTGTATTTCTCCCTTAAATTTATTGCAGATTTGTCCTGTTATGTTTTTGAAATCAGCATCATGCATAAAGCGGTTTCTACCTATAAAATGCTTAATGGCGTCTTTAATAATTAATTCTCTGCATTGTTGAGTAAGACACCCGTTTTCTTCAAAAGACTTCTTTATGTTCTGTCCAGTAGTAGCTAAATAGTTTTCCAAATCCTTTTTATATAAAGCTTTAATAAATAATATAAATTTTTGAATTGTATAAAGGCATACAAAATATGTGTCATGCAGTGAATTTTGTTCGCATGTACTTAAACTCGCATTTATGGTTTCAGAGGATTTATCCGATACACAGTCATGAATTTTTTGTAACCAATTTTCTATATGGTTGAAGGAAGAATCCAATGTAGCAATATTTGCAGTTAAACTCTAGAAAAAATCTGGATTAGAATTGCTAATCATGAAACATCAACTTAATATACCCTAGCTAACCGCCACTTTTTTACATTTTCCCGAAATTCCATTAAGAGCTGCAATTCATTGGATTGGAAAATTTTGTCCAGCTCTCTCTCGGTCATTAATTTAAAAGAATCTGTGCTATATATGCCCATTCCTATTAAAATATGTTTTTTAAACGTTATATATTCTTTACTACCTAATATATCTATGTATATACTTTGAAATCTTTCAAACAGGTAAGGCATATTCCATTCAGTTAATGTCTGATAGAGCTCGTCGTGTTGTAGAATGGGCTGAGTTTGGTCCATTTGTCCCTGACCCAAGTAAGAAAGGGATATATCAAGATCAGAAACAGTAGATAAAGTTGTAAATGTTTGGCTTTCCATAATGTGTGAATGACACGAATAAATGTATATATGTTTTTGAAAAATATAAAATTCTAACATGATATAAAAAAACACGGATCGTTTATAATTAATAATAATAATATAATTGTCAATAATTATAAATATACATACCCAAATAGCTGTCCTCTTTTAAATACTCTTCTTGTAGTTTTCACCAATTCTATAACTTTTATCACTTTGTCTTGAAAATTCTCAACACAATAACCGTAAATGTATTAATTTCGAAAAACTAATTAAATGCACTTTAGGTAATATTTCTACAAAAACAAACAATTTTTAAATGAAGCACCACTATAAAATTAAAACTCTGTACCACCTTTCTGCTCAAATATCAAAAACCAAATGATATACGAACAAGTGTAACTGTAACTGTTCTGAAATATTCTACGAGACTTTAATTTCAGTTCTTGAAATACTGATCTTCGGCAAATTTTTACTAGATTTCAATAAATACCTTCTGACTTGGTCAATCAAAGCCAGCGTTTACTGGAATACAGTAAACAATTAATTCCTCACTGCTTATTTGCTAATATTCAGTGAAACTAAGACTACGTATTAAGTAAATGGAGGATCAAAACAATCTTCTTTGCCTGATAATATTCCACAAAATTATTATGAAATATCAGTATATTACATTTAAATTAGTCGTAATATATTACAATTCAATCAATAAAAATTGATTTTTAGTAATTTTTGGATTACTGAAATTAATAAAATATGCACTGTTTTTAAATTTTGAGCATTTACTGATTATTAGTATTATTTTCTTAAAGTAATGTTTTGCTGATTATTTGAATATTTTCGATACTGTTATTCAGTAAATTAAGCCAAAAGTAGAAACAATAAAATGAAAAGATTAATTTCAGCAAATCTTTTCTTTCCGTGTAGGACATGTAAATATTTTCAATAAACCTCGCAGCTATTTTACATGTATGCATGGTTTGAGGTCAGCAATTCTATTCCATCATTATTTCAATTTTCCCATGTTTATAGAGTATACTACTACGCCCAGAGCATGATTGATATGTTTCCTTTTATCAGACACTATTATTTCATGAATATATTTTTTTTTTGGTTTTTTGTATACTTAAAAAAACCTTTTGAGTTAGAGCTTTGCAATTTGCATGAAATAACCAAAAAAGACTACAGATAGTCACCGTTTCTTCTAACTATGTCTGTATGATGAAAATAGCATAATACTTGTGAAAATAGAGTTATTGGGAAAAGGATAATTTCACTCAACGCTCCAGTAGTCAGTAAAAAAGGATTCAAATAAACAGGAAGAACATGATGTAACAAAGGAAGAATTGTAAAGAAATTCTCGAATGTACACATTTAGATATCTATGTATAAAAAATTCGGAGATACAATGGATCCCTTCAATTTGCCGGTGAAGAAAAAAAGAATCCTGTAAAAGCATTCCAAACAACATAATGGTTGAATACACTATGCGCTTGTATATTTCTCTGTCCACTACCACCATCCTATGTACGCACCCCTACAATTTTGTACAAGTAGGACGTATTATAAACTCATGTGGGTACTTGTGCAAATATTCAAACATTTGCACACTTACATTTGCTACATAAAACACATTATTTACATATCACAAGTAAATTTGTTTATCTTGTGTTCTCTATGCTTGTCGTACAGATATTGTGTGTGTACCGAGGATAAGGATGTCGGTTACAAATTGGAAGATTCTTCTTGGAGAGCACTTCGGAGTCCTTCAATTCCCTATTGCGTTAAAACTTGCACTGTGTGCTTTCAAATCGATTGCTCCTTCTCCGATCTAATGTAAATAAATCAAGAATGGAAATTTCTTAATATTTTTTCTTAAAAATGACTGCACCAACCAAAGTAGGAGAGTTTGTTTGAGTTACTTTGAATGTTTTGTTACCTGCTGAGGAGGAGTTCATTTCTTGTGTAAAATGAAAATCATCTCCTTTTATACGGGAATAGTTTATACAAGTTTGTATGAAACTATAAATAAAGTTGCAAAAACTTTTACAATTTACGGGATTATCCTAAGAATTCTCCTAAGTATAGACTACTAGAAGTATATAGTTTAGTAAAGTCGGAGATTTCTTGAAAAGAAATTCATCTATTTTCGCATGTAAGTACTTATTTCGATTATAAACTTTTGTATAAATTTGTTATAATAAAAATTTCAGTCAGAGATGAGCAGAATTACTGTTTTGAAGAAGTAATTGAATCACTGTAGAAAGCAGTTGGTAATTTCTTCTTACTTCGTAATTGCAAAAATGAAAAATAAAAAATATAAAGAAATGCTTGAGGTGGCACCTATGATGACGCGTCTGATATATGTCGAGTCGGTAACTTCAAAGGCGCGGCGCGAGAATGCATGCGGTGGCTCATGGTGGCTCGAGCGGAAACAGCAATAATTACTTCACAAGGTATTTTGGAATGGATGCCGCAAATAAGCTTGAGCTAACACGCGCCGTGGGAAGGGTATAGGCGCGGCACGCCCCAGCACGAGCTCGTCCGCATTAAATGATTTGGCTCATGAAACCACGCGCCGTGGGAAGTAAGCTTAAGATCACTCTTGTATCCGTCCATCTGTCTATCACAGACGTTTATCTTGAAATATGACATGACCTCTAGAATTTTAAATTTCGCAGAATGCTATAGAGGCCTTCGTAAGGGTACGTGCACAACGAGGCATGGCGAGGCGAGACGAGACGAGGCTAGGCAATTGAGGGCGGAGTGGTGAGGATACATCTCGAGCTGTAGTGTTCACAACAAGGCGTTCAGTTTTTTGGTAAATCGTGAAGTTAGCGCATAAATTATGTCATCAGATTCTGAAGAAGAAATTTTGTGTTCGTCAAGTAGTGCAATAATATGTCATTTTTCACATAAGTGTACTTTCCATTATTTTGCTTGGAACTCGATAAATAACAAATGTCTGGGATGAATTTGGCGAATTTTATCGACATATATGAAGATTTACTGATCCTCATAGATTATTCCAGTATATGAAAATGAATAAAGAGTCCTTCGATAATATAAAAGAAAAAACCTATGAGAATATGCTAGCGATGAAAATTAGCGCGCTGCATTTTGCGAAAAATTGAAAAATTTTATTTTCGAGCGAGATACTTCGAGGTGTTTCGCCACATCGCGCGCTGCCCCTCGCGTTATTATAAACACTCTCATAGTACAGCGTGCAATCATTTTATTTATTAAATTCTTGATATAGCCTCGCCTTGCCTCTCCTCGCCTCGCCTTGCTTTTCCTTGCCTTGCTC
Organism: Dioctria rufipes; assembly: GCA_963924295.1. Classification (NCBI taxonomy): domain Eukaryota; kingdom Metazoa; phylum Arthropoda; class Insecta; order Diptera; family Asilidae; genus Dioctria; species Dioctria rufipes. The sequence goes on along the minus strand of OZ002741.1, from coordinate 280,431,842 downwards.
TGCCTCTCCTTGCGTCGTTGTACACGTACCCTAACGCGCACATACTATTTCGACAGTCAATTATTATGAAATATTTTTATACCCTAGCCCAGATGATGAAATTATAGGGTATATGAAATTTTCCATTCGGTCTGTAATCTATAGAAATAATGCAGTTAGCGCAAAATGGTTTAAAATTTATTCTGATTTTTTGGATGTCCGTGCGTCCGTTCTCTCAATAACTTCGAGAAAAAGTTAGAGAGCTGAAATTTGTCGAAGGGCTTTTTTAAAAATATTGTAGATTTGAAGCCGAAAAGCAAATCAGGTAACTCCTTCGTAGGGTTGCCATACCAAAATTTCGCTTTTCAATATTTGGACTTTGTCTGAAAACGCGTTGATGTCAGGGCAGAACTTTTGAACACGGCGTTTTCATAAAAATCGTAAGAATAACTTAAAAATTAAATAACTCGGGCAACCCTTTTTTGGTGTTGACATACATAAATCGAGTTTTTACGTTTTCAATGTAATGAAAAGTTCTCCAGAATATAAAATACTATGAAATTGGTTATAATCATTTTTAATATCCGACCAACCGTTCGGTGAAAAATTGTCTTATACTAATTCTAGCTACATATTTTCCTAGTTTTTAAAAAAATTTTAATGGGGTAACCTCAAAAAATTTTTTGTATCGTGTTTGCTTTATATTGTTTGAAAGGGTTAAAGTATTTAAAAAAGAAAACAGATACAAAATATAACAAACATCAAATTCACCTGCAGTCTAATTACTTCCATGGAGTCCTGCAGTTGCAAAAATCGGTTTCCAAAACAACGCAGATCTTCAAGAATTTCATGTTCCGCTAAAAATTGTTGCCAAGAAATTCATCAACAGCATCCTGACATCCTACAAACTAATACCATACAAATACTGGACAAATAGAACAAAAATCTGAAATACCTCGCTCAAATATAAAATTAACAATGCCCCGACTTGGGTCGGACTCACTAACACGGAGAGTTCTGGAGATGGGAGTCCTTTTGAAACTTAACTCTCCACTCCGAGCTCTGTAACTTGGTCAATTTGGTCGCCTTCCAGTACAAAAGAGATGCTTCAAAAATTTCAAATATGCACGTTAAAGTTTGTATATAGGATGAAATCGCATCTATGTACATTTTGTCCCCTAATTAGATATGCAATTAATTTTAGATTCCGATAAATGATTTTGGAGATAACTGCAAAAGAAGTGAATCAGCCCTTTTTAAGATAAAAAAATGGCCAGTTTTTGGTACAAAAATAGTCGTATTTTCAATACATCATTATGAAGATCTGGTAAACCGTAAAAATCACTTCCATGAGAAAAATTACATGAAAACAGAGTACTAGTGAATGTGAAACAAGGAATGGAAGGAATAATGCAAAATATACGAACTGGGGTTTATATGTATTTTGGCGGTAAAAAGTCAGCTATGACGTTCATATGAAAAAAAAACTACACCACTCGATTACCCGCTCCTCCCTCCTTAATTTGATACCAAACATGTCGTATTTTGGGTAACTCCCAAATCCCAAAGAGACACCCTGAATCCATAGTAAAAAACACCATTGCTCTTCGACCCTCCCACACAGAGTGAGCCGTATTTCAATATTGCGACACTTCTCACGATTTTCCTAACTCCCCAAGTATGTTAGAGAACCGCGAATGGAGAGTTAATAACAGAAAACGAAAATTCCCATCACCATGGCCATATCTCCCCAACTCTCTGTGTTACAGAATCCTACCCCTGATGTACGGACGGCCTCAATTTTTTCCCAGAATTTTACTGGACATTTTTCTTTAGAATTCTTATGCATTTCTGAAGGCTAACAACGGCACACATGAAAAAATAATAATAATAACTGCAGTCGGCGACCAAAGTGAATAAAAATTATGCCGGAACATTTTCTGAAAATTTCTAAGAAGAAATGTATGTTTATTCCTCATCTACGCGCTACTGACGCTCATAAAAATTGCTAGCGGCCCAAGCACACGTTTGCAGCCTCCAATAATGCATACAAATTCTAAGGGACACCAGTAAATTTCTAAAAAAAAATGAGGGCTTTCTTAAATCAAGTCGAGGCATCGTCGATTTTATATTCGTGCGAGGCGTTGCAGAGTTTTGTTCTACTTGCCTAGTCTTCGTATGTTATTAGTTTGTCTAAGTTACTAGGCCCAAACTTGAGAATCTGAAAACAAATTGTTTAGAGAATGAAAAGAGATGCCACTACAGATAACAAATTGGAAGAGCTTGAAGCCGATTACCGAACGCTTTTAGTGAAAAATCTAGCGGTGGCTTTATTCACAATTTTGCCCTCTACGTACTTTTTAGAAATTCTAGGAGCGTTTACAATGACCAGTGTAGAGTGGAGTCACCAGATTGCATTTTCTCTCCTTTTTTCAAGCTTTCACTCTAATATAAGTTCTTCACGCTTACCACCAGAGTGGATTTCGCAGAGTAGCGTCAGATTGAAACAATTCCTAATCTCACGTTGATAGTTTGAAAAGCTTTCAAGATTTGTTTCGAAATACTAATTTCTAACAGATGTCGCACTAATAATTACAAACTTTAACTAACGCAAATTAGTAAATTGTAACAAAACGATCAAAAATAAATATTTTTTATAAGAAACTAAAAATGTATTTAGGTATTTTTATGATTCAATTTTAACAAAATACGGTCAGTTAAGAACTAAAGTTTCTTATATTCGAAATGGCTTATCAATGCAAAGATTAACGACTTGAAAGTGTCCGTAATAAATGTTAATTTGTATTTTGTGATAATTGAAATTGTTCATAGATCATTCTGGTGTAATTATAGAAATATTCTCTGTAATTTAACACCATTTAGTTAACTAAATCATACGAATCAATAAACTGTGTTCTGTTTTGTAATATATTTCAAATGTAAACCCATTATAATTTGTCACAAAATTTTCATATGATTTCGAAAATCCGAATGAACCTCACTCTCTATTGTTCATGCACGCTACTCTGGTAAAGGCTCACTCCACTCTACTCTGTCATTGTAAACGCTCCTTTAAGTGGCTCACATACGATACAACTGTTGGTCCAACTGTTGTATCAATCTGTGTTGGCATACAACCGTTGTATGGTGTGTGGGCTAATTATACGAAGCATGAAAGGATCGCAGTGAGCATCGTTTTTTATTGTAATTATAAAAGCGGAAGAAATCGGTGCAATAGTTGTATCGTATATGGAGTGCCATACAACTGTTGGCCCAACAGATGTATCGTGTTTGGTCCGTGTAGCGGAAGTCACAAAATATTTTTGTTTGTTTGTTACTAAAAATAGAATAAAATATATTTGTTTGTTTGTCAGAGTAAAATTTGCGCTGACTGTAAGGAAAGTAAAATATTCGATTTGACGTTTAAGGGAAAAACATTTTGAGAAAATACACATCAAGACTTTTTGGAATGTAATTTTTAAAAAAATATAGAATTTGTGTCAAGGATAGATTTAGTCTGAATTTAGACTCCAGAGGGCAAACATATAAAATAATGAAAAATAAGTTTTTAATATTATATAAAAATATATAAAATTATTAAAACACAATTAAAAAATAAAATTAAAATAAAATACAATTATTACAAAATAAAAAATTAATATAATTTCTTTCTATTATCCGTTGATGATACCTATATAAAGATAATAATGAACTGCAACTTATCAATTTGTTGCCAGTTCAGTCCGCTTTATACTTGACGTTAAAAAAGTCAGTACTCAACAAAAGTTTCAATTTAGATACCAGCGATCCTGTAGGCAATGAAATTTACTATACGTGGAGTAGTGTCCTGAAAGTGAGAATATTCATATAAAATTAGCCTAGACCTATTCCACTGTCTACATTAGAGGCATCTAGCGTAAAAGACCGAAACCAAACATGCTACAATTTAAGGCAAAAAATGAAAAATTGCAGTTCAAAGAAATTGAAGATTTTTAACGAGAATTACCTCTACTACATTTTTTTTTTCACATAATTGTTAAACATACCATTTTACTTTGCATTCCAACAACTTTCAATGAAATATTACAATTTCTCGTCGGTGAAATATTGAGAGAAAAAACAAGTACTATTAGAGCCAAAGAATTAAAAAAAAAAAAACAACGAAACTAAAAATGAAAAAAACTGGACGTTATTTTTATCTTTCTAAAATAGTCACAATCTAAAGAAATTAGAATTACACACTAACAGGAATTTGATTTAAAAAACTTCAATTTTTACCATTTTTTAGAAGTTTCTGAACTAATATCTCCATTCCAATACATTTTTCTTCTATTTTTCCCGACGTTCTGCACTAGACCTCTTCGTCATGCTTGATTTAAGGTATAAATAAAATTGAAGATGTAGCAAATGCAATTCAGCAACAAAAAAGTAATACTTATATAGAATTAATAGTTTTAGCTTTTTTAATAAATTAAAAAAATATCACCCTTTTTTTCACTAGGGCTGCACAAAATTATCGATATTTCTAGATGTGCTACGATACCAAGTTAAGTTAGGGTTTTTCAAAAGCATTGTCTTCACTGATCTAGGATTTGATCATAAATTATTTTGGTGAATAATACGCTGAGCCTAATAGAACAAATTTTAACAATATATATTTATTTAGATTTTCTTTACATATCCAGATAAACAGTTCACCTCGAAAATTAGTATGGTATAGGTCTATATTAACGAACTATGTATGTATTTAGATATGTACATACATATACATACGAAATTTCCTCCCGGGTACAGTCGACAGTGGTTGACATAAATAATAATCGAATATAAATCTCTGCAAAAGCTCTGGTGTTGCATTTCAATAAAAGTTTAACGTCTCGTTTTGTCTATAGCGCAGTTATTATGTATGTATATTAAAAATGAAGTCTATGGAAAATTTTCTACGTGCAGAGATATATTGAATCACATCATCAAAAGTTTTCCTTGCGGGATGGACTTATTGAATTAAAACTTCTTCACTCCTTTGAAATTCCATAAAAGTACAAATAAGTAAGTAACGAAAGAGCCCGACAGCAGAGAGGACCTGATAGTGTCTCCTGTCTCAAACTATCTTAATCTAATTTCGGGAAAAAAAAAATTAGTTTTGTAGAAAATTCCATTTCCATCTAGGTATATCGAAACGAACACTGCTGCTGTTGGACAATTTTTAGATTTAATAGAGTTTTCGAGACTTTCTTAAAATATCCATCTCACATTGCAGCACCCGTTAGCTGGAACATCATCCATGAATTTTAAATGTAATATCCACTAGAGGAAAATTTCTTGGAGTACATGTCAGTAACAAAATTGTTAACATTTCTCGTTTGGAAAACGAAATTACATTTTCTTCAAGAAATTTTTAATTAATTACCAAAGTTCATTACAGCTAGGAGAAATAACAAACTGCTATCAGATAAATTCATGTGAAATAATTTCCTTATTGGCCATACGTTTAACTTGGTCAATATATAAATAATTTGTTAAGTTGAGTTGGAAAATCTCAGATCGTTCTGGAGTTTAAGGAGTTGTTTCTCATGAAACCAACTTTGGTTTTTTTTTGCTTTCGCGCGGATTTGTTGTTAGAGGCCAAAGAAGTATATCAATGTTCCCAGATGAAATATTACATAGGGTATACTAAATTTGTCATTCCGTTTGTAAAAATAAAAAAAAAAAAAATGCTGATATAGCAAAATGAATTGGAGACCCACGTATAATATCAGGGCCGCTCGATTTTTTGCTATATATTGTCTTAGTTAAGACATAGAGTTGGAGAGGTTTGTGAAGTTGTCTTGATCTTCTGGGTAGATTTCTGGGTTGTCCACAGCGAAAAAAGTTTGTGGTATGGATTCGTTAGCACCAAGAAAGGTGCTAACACACCTATCTACTTCAAAAGAGAAGGTTGGGTTTCTGAGGCTTAAGTTGTCTTTGAAGGTATTTTGGAAAAATGTTGCAAAGGCCTCGCACTTTTCCAGTGGAAATGATAGCGTTCCTTCGCTGCTGCTTATGATTTTAGGTAGTTTCGACTTCCTATAACAGACTTTGTTAATATTATCGAAGGTCTGTGGGCCTGGTTTTATTTTCTCGAGTCTTTTTCTAAACTGTTCTTCGCAGAAGAGTTTAATTTGCTCATTTATAATCACTGAGAAGCACTTGACTTGAGAATTTTCCGCAGCTTTTGCCTATATTTATATAGATTCTGAAGACCTGAGGGAAGGTTCTTGAATTGGTAATTCTTTACCGGGGTTGTTCGGGAGAAATGATCAATATTCCTCTGAAGGCAGCTGATAAAAAGCTCAATTTGGGAGTCTATCTCCGAATTTGAGAGATTTCTACTGTTAGCTGGGAGATTTCCTTGGTAGAGTGATGTTAGTCGGTCTTGGAATTCATTCCAATCAACGTCAGTCAGAGTGGAGGATGTTGGTAAACTCATGGTGAGTATGTTTAGTGGAAATATTAGTTTTATAGTTAATTCAATAGCTAGGTGATCTGAAGAGGCGTGATGAGCATCGCAGCTGGCGTTTGCAATTTGGGGTAGTAAGCTTATCATGCTTGAGGAGACTAGGAAGAAGTCTATGTGTGAACTAGAACGGGGAAATGTTGGTATAGTTGGTGAAACCATAATGAAATCGTGGCTCTCTTGATTTCTGTCCAGCCGCTTTGCGATAGTTTTGCCAGCAGAGTTTTCAATAGGGTCATTCCACATGGGATGTCTGGCGTTGAAGTCTCCTCCAATAACCGTGTAGGTAAAGTCCTTTGAAATATTGTTTAGGATCTCTATATTCCTTCTGATTTGAGCCATCTGTGCAGTGCACCTGTTGTACAGGGAGATTAGCAGAAGTGCTTCTTGAGAGGCGAGGAAGACTTTCACTGCCGTGCACTCCATGTTGCTGAGGGGTCTAAGCTTAATTTCTTCGAATTTAAGCCCATCCCGAATTAGTATTGCTGTACCCAAGGCTGAGTCAGTTTTGTCTCTGATAGCAGCAGGACAAAGTTAGGTTTTTGTCCGGAAGGAGCGAATTATGGGCTATTCTTTTACAATGCCGCACAAGTGAGTTGCAATACAATGCAATTATCTTCAATTTGCTTATTTCCCTAGACATAGGCTGAAAGCAAATTGAAGATAAGCACTTTGGCGTTCTGCTAGAGAAGTGAGCTTCCTGTATTAAGGAATAAAGTTATTGATTTTCCCCATGAGTGTGAATAGATCACACCCTTGCCTCCTGAGTGCAGAAGTTATCTGACTTGTTTTGTGATGGCCTTGGGGCCTGTGTTACTCTTGGGGCTGGTTTTGGTATCGCTGGGGTTTGTGGGAACTTAGGATTGTTAGTGTAGTTGTTTTTGTTAGTAGACCTGTTATTGTTTAATATTTGCGAGATAGTCATACCTGGCTTGACGTAATTCCTTGCCCATTCCTGTGCGAAGAGCTCTCCTTGCTTCTGTTGTTCCTGCCGTTTATTTTTGATAGCAGTTAGCTCTATATATTTGGGGCATCTTCGATAGTTCGCTGGGTGTCCTTCCTTTCGGCAGTTGACGCAATACGGTTTTGTTGCCTCATCATTTTTGATACGGAAACATTCTCCGGGTCCATGTAATTTTCCGCATTTTACACAGCGATAATGTTGGCCGCAATTGCTGGCGACATGTCCGAAGCGCTGACACCGCTTGCATTTCTGCTGCTGCCTGTCGGATTTATATAGCCGCCGCATCCAGTTATGAGCTCTCGCCTCTCGGTGTTGCCCTAGCAAAGATAGTTGCTATGTCCGGACGTACCACCGACAGCTGGCTGACGTAATGTCAATTATTGTCATCAACAAATGTAGGAGGAATGTATATTTAAGGTAAGTTTATGATGTTTTTATATGTTGAATGTTAAAATTAATAAAATTATTGTATTTTTTTTGATAATATTCTTGATTGGGGAAATCTTTGGACGCCGGCGGCCGGACCAAAGAGAGGAATTTCCCTGATTTTTTGATAAGTATTTTTTTATATAATATAACTTAATGTTGGATTCTTTGTGTTGTCTTTTCTGTCTTTTTAGGAATATATAACCATCGGGGAATTATAGTACGTCGGTGGACCGAACACTGGCTGTAGCCTGTAGGCGATGGAACGCAGCACTGGTTGCACCATCAGGCGATGGAAACCAATGCGGAGCTGGATGTCTCAAGCCAGTTTACACTCTATAAGGCTGTGACACATTAAAAGCAGAAAGCAGCGACAGAAGCAGATGCACAAGCAGAAATCTGACATTTCTGATTTGTCAACCACATTGAAAGCAGAAGTAGAAAACAGTGACTTGTCAATTGTACATGTCAAGTGCTATAATTTTTAAAAAGTTGACGTTAATTGTTAATTAATTTGTTTTTTCTAACAAAATTTATTAATTTTCCCCCGTAGACATTTTGTTTTTCTCGTATTAACACTTCAAAAGAAATAACGCCAACAATGAAATAAAAATCTTAGCTATCTTTGTACTGGCAGTACTAACCAGAAGCAGAATTTTTGAGATTTGATCAACTTTCAAGTTTTGCTTCTGTTGCTGCTTTTTGGTTTTAATGTGTCACGGCCTATGGGCTTAAACACAACGACGACTATGCGCATCAACTACTGTAAAATTGCTCCGTCGACAGATATGAAACACAATTGCGGCGGCAGCGAAAATAGAATACGATTTAGTTGTCTTGTAATGCATAGATAAAATTCACATTTTTAAATTGGTAATTATGGATGGATTAATAGACATTATAAGTGGACTGAATATGGTATCCTATCAAAATATTTATTGTAGTAGGAAAAATATATAAAACGGAAGTGGTGGGTGCGAGAAGTGAATTTAACTAGTGACAAAGTTATAAAAAAATTAAAAGGACAAATGGGGAACTCTTTTTTAATAAACTCACTCAGTCGCTATTCAAAACTAATTTGTTTGGTTCACTTTTAATTTTATTTTCCCACCTTTTTCCTGCTTCACCAAACTAAGCCATTGCCACTAAATTACAAATGGCCACTAATCAGTGTGATAACCTAAAAGAGCTAAATTTTACCACAACCCAACATTATCTAGTTGGCAGACCCTAGTTGACGATGACATTAAAGAAAATGTAGTCTTCGCTGGTAGTTTCAGTTGTGTTCGATTGGATAGCAAAGCGAAGGTTTGAATTTTTTGACAGTTACTTGAAGAAGTTGTCCCGATCATCGCAATTGAGTTTAGGATTTTTTTTTTATAAAGGCAAGCTCATGGGAAAACTATGATGCAAATCACAGCATGGCAGGATGGAGATAGGGAAAGGATTAGGGGGCATGAGGAAAGTGGCGGAGATGCCGATGAATGTCACTTTTGAACCTTCGCAGATTGTAAGCCCGAGGAAAAACAGAAGATGGTAGACTGTTCCACATTCGCACAGTTGGGGATAAGAAAGCATCTCGGAATTTTTACTGTACGGCCGAAAGTATTTCAAACGGTGAGACGATGTGCGCTGTTTGCAGCGCGAGTATTGCGTGCATGAATTAATCTACAAGGGATCAGAGTAGATATTTCAGTGGAATATGGCCATACGTGTAGCGATAAAGGAGTGAAAGACATTCAACTTTGCGGCGGGGTTCGAGTGAGTTGATATGACAAGTTATTGCCAAATTGCAAATGAGCTTGAAGCCTCTCTTTTGGAAAATATCCAATGAAACTAGGGCTGTGCGACCAGCCCCAGCCCAGATATGGGAATTGTATTCCATTCTAGGTTTGATATAGGAATAGGAGGGCTAGATTTGATGGGCTGAAATATTTCTTATACCTTTTCAGAAATGCAAGACGTTTCGATGCTTCTTTGTCAATAGAAAAGATATGGTCTGTTCAGCTTGTCCAGTGAATCTGAAATTAAGGCTCCATCAAATGAAATGGAGGTGATTCAATGGTGATCTTGTTTTAAAGAAATGAAACAGCTTTGGGTCTTATATGCATTGTCGATTTGATTTGCGTTGCCCCAAGCGAGGATAATATCAAGATCGTTTATCAATGATCTAGTTATGCAATCTCGGTTAACACATGCGGCATTCCTTCTGGAGTCCGCAAGAGTATTAAAGGAGTAAGCGAAATCAAGGGTACTGTCATCGGCAAAACTATGGATGGGATTGAAAGTAAGGGAAAGCAGATCTTTTACGAAAATTAAGAAGAGACACGGAGAGATAACAGAACTCTGGAGCACAATGGATTTACAGATTGAGGTTAAGATGTAACGCCATCTAATACAACACGTATTTGGCTACCAGATTGAATCCATAATAGAAGAGGAGGGAATAGACCAAGTGCTTAAGTTTGGCTAATAGGACAAGATACCAGACTCTATCAAAGGCATTTGAAGTATCCAAAGCAAAGGTGTTGGATTCATAAAAACTGTAGAGACTACGGTTCCAACGTCTCATAAGAAAAGTCAGCAAGTCTCTAGCTCAGCGTTTAGGCTTTATGAGCGGCTGATCACGGTATATATGCATGTGCATGCTCACTAGGAATAAAAACGGTCTAAGAAACCTCCTGAAGCACTTCTTTGGAAGTTCACATCGCTTCTTTTCCTATCCTAGTTTACTGCTTTTTAACATAGACATGTACTTTTTGAATAATCATCGCAGTGCTTCTTCCTTAACCTCATAGAGGACTCCAAGACTGCTTGCTGAGAACATTAGTAAGGTGCTTGCGCTTGCTCATGATTATTTGTGCTATTAAATTTTATTAAATTGATCAAATTACCCAATATTCTCAATTTTATTCTCATTTTATAGCAAGAACTTTAGTAGATTACTCCTAATCACTCTGACGCTCTCCTTGAACATGCGAAATGTGTTATTTCGTACAATAGTGAAAAAATCCACAGTTTAGATTCATGGAAAGTTAGACGAGAACTGCGCTTGTTTCGCTTCTGCTGAAGCTCATGAAATAATCTTATATCTTGGTTCCAAGTGATAGCTATAGAAGCTCATGAGTTACTTACTTGCGTCCTTGTTTATCTTTCTGGATAGATCTGTGAATATTTTTCTAAAGAGCTGCCAAATGATGGGTAGAGAAGCACTTAAATTGTGCTCCTTTCAGAAGCGCTGGATTATCGTTCTAATAGGTGTCTCTGTATATGAACATATGCACAAATGTTTACTTAAGCGTACGCCATCTCTATGCTTTCGATGGAGTGGTTTGCAATGAAGGCCAAATGTGGTGGAGGCAAAAAAGGAGTTCGCTACAAGTCTGAATGCGTTTACTACAATTAGCCTGTCCGGAATAAGGTGTTCGTGTCCATTTTTTTTTTGTTTCAGCTGATAAATCTACTATGCATATGCAGGGCGTTCCGTGAGCGGTCTGGCACCTGAAGGTTGTAGATACGTCATGCTTAGACAAGCAAAACATTGCAGGGGTGGGAGGGGGTAAGTCCTAACGGGTTCGGCAATAATGGGACTTAAAGATATTTGGATATGTTATTATTAAATAATCCTGTAACTTATGAACGTTACTTTTGTTAGATAATCATTAGAATCAATCGTCTATAAACTTTTCTCCTACTCACCTTCGGTTTTGGTTCAAAAAATTAAAAATTTCAGAAATTTTTAACAACTATTTTTATCAAAAAATGCCGTCATTAACATTTAATTTTTCATACTGTATTTAAGATGCCCAAAATCTTGACTTTCAAATCTTTAAAAATTACTGATTTTCTCTGAATTTAGTGCTTTTTGTTTATGTAATTGCTAAGAAATTTCTGGGTCAGGCCATCTCATACAAATTCTATTTATCTATAATAGAAACAGACCAGGAGTATTCGGGATGAAGATTAATACTCTGCGGAAGGAGAGAATAATCCTAAATAAGGTCATTGGAAGTGGAGCCAAAAATGTGGCATATGCGTCCTTGTAGGCCAAGCAAGAGATGTATTCAGGCCGTCTGACAATTTTCTTTTCATAAAATATATTGAGATACATGGTGGGCATATTTTAAGCGGTGACCACATTATATGTATCCATACATACATATGAACAAATAGCTCAAATGAGAGTGAAAATCTTTGCATTGTTGGACAAAATAAGAAACGGAAAGAAGAGGGATCGGACCGGAACGGAGATTTTCCATTTAAATATATAAAATAGCGTTGGATAAACATTTTAAGAGTGTCGCCTACTTTCGAAACTAAGATTTAATCTTGATTAATTTCGGTCTCGTCCAAATTGCTTTCATGTCAGATTGAAACAATTATTTTGACGAAGAGTAGTGCAGTATATAGTCACTTGCCATACATAAGATTTATTAATATAGGGTTTTGCTCATGTTTTGTGAACACTTAATTATAATTTCGCCATATGTTGCCGTCTAGTTATTTAAGGTCGAGGATTATGTTTTCTTTATAATTAATTGTCTTAATTCTGACAGATATGCCATAATAAAATATGAAAAATATTTATCAAATAGATTTTGGGATAGATTCATGAAGAGTTAAATTTTTTCTACAATATCTTTAATTTTATCTGACATTCGGATATGCATTTTTCTCTCGTCTTTTAAAATTCTCATAAACATAGGGTGAACTGTTTAGAAGTTATATAGCACACACTCTATAGCTTATTAGACTATTTTTATGAGAAGATTTAATTAAATTTTCTAAGTCCCAAATATGTATCACTTCAGAGTACTGCTTTCCATTGGAAGTAGAAGATAAAGCAAATCAATGATTGATTACCAGAGTATATGCTTGGGTAATGTGTTGTGATAGTAATGCTGATGGAAAGTGGAAAAGAGCTCACTTCAGGATTTTCCTGGCACGTTATTTTGCTCTGTAAAATCTTTTGTACTTAAAGCAATTTTTTTGGAATCACCTTGAAATTTCCAATCAGGTATTTATTCCAGAAGCCACTGTTTGATTAAGCACTTGGGTTGCAAAACGAACTTTTTGTCTATCAAACGTATTTGGGTTAATGTGCTTATCCGTCAATTTGAGACACAATTTAACAGTTTGGCTAGAATCGAACTCATATAATTTTTCGATTATACACCAACTGACTTTGCCATCAGGTGTAATAATGTCATTAGTAAGCATATTATTCCGAATGCTTTTAAATAAATGAGGAATATCATACAAAGTAAACCTTTTTTTAACAGCATTTTCAAATTCAAAATTAAAAAATGGCTGCAGTTCTCTGACACCCAACAGGCGTAAATATTTTCTATTGTTAGCGATCTGGTCATTTCCGAATTTTTATTTCATCAAAAGCTATGCAAGAATTGTTAAGACCAGGGCTTAGTTTTTTAATTGGTGCCCACCTCCATATAGAACATTGGCTTGGAAGTTTAAAGTTCAATGAATTTTTCATAAAATTGTATCCAGAAGTTGAGGAGTAGTTCAAAGCTTGTGCCGAAGTTTTTTGATTCTCTTCATAACTTCTCTTTTTAGGACCCAAAAGCATTTTGCACATCAATTTCGCATTTTCAGTAACTTCAACTCTATCTATGTGCTCAGAAATATTTTCCAAGTCCAATTCATACTTGTCAACTTTTTGGTTTAATTCATAAATTTTTCTCTCACATTCCTCAATTTTTTTTATAATTTTTTCATTTTCCTTAATATAAAAGGAGTTACTTTTAATATATTTTGGACATTTGGAGCAGAGAAAATCATCGTCCTCTCCAAGGAGGACTTTCCATATTTCCAAAGTCTGTAAGATAGAGCTCTTCTAAAGATTCACTATTGCAGTCCGAAAGCTTTGTAGTGAGACAATCCGTACTTCTTGGATTCAGAGCATTAGAATCGGGTATGTCATCCTCGACATCATTAAAGTCGTAAATACAACGTGAATCGAGGCTTAGGGAAGGAATGGGGTCTTTTGGTAAACATGTCTTCAAGAGATGTTTACTTAGAAAATGTCGATCATATATAAATTTATTTTTAGTGACATATTTGTCATCTAGCAGGCAAGCATCTTTCCATTTCTTTAACAGATCGGGATTTCTAGGAAATAAGAACATTCTACGTGGGGGCAATGTTCTAGTACGCATGTTCGCAAACATACACGATTTTTTGATTGTTTTCCTCAGAGCCTGAAAATAACTCTTCCTTAAGTCTTTTTTTAAGTGAGGTCCGACTGGAAACTTTTATATTTAAAAAATAAATTTTAATAATGCTTTTAACTTTTATTTTTAAAAGTAAAAATTAAGAGTGAATTTTTATTGTACGAATTAAGAGTTTTAAGTCTTTTCAGACCTTTATCTAAAAAAAAAAAACTTTTTGAGAGTATTTCGAGACTTTTATTTTATAAAAGTCTTTTTAAGAGTCTTTTGGGACTTTTATTTGATAAAAATCTTTTTAAAAGCCTTTTGAGACTTTAATTTTATAAAAATCTTTTTAAAAGTCTTTCTTTATGTTTTTTATTTAAATATGTAATGTATTTACAGTCTAATGTAAAAAAAAACCTCTCCCGCTGGTTATAACATTTTAATCGATTTGATCCATATACGTAACATAATACGTTTATATCATATAAACTTAAGAAAAGTCTAGACTCTGTCTATCTGTAACGCCTTCGAATCCCAGGATGGCTTTTCTTTTAATTAAGAGGAGTCAGTACCAAGATTTGAAAGTTTCATACATTTTTCAATACGAATTTCTAGCAAACTATTTGTAGCAGAATAATGATTTATATCTTAAATTAAAGATAACGAAGAGGTTTAGTGAATAACGTCGAGAAAAATAAAAAAAAAGTTCATTGGAATGGAGATATTAGCTCGGAAACTTGTAAAAAATGGTAAAAATTGATTTTTTTTCAAATCAAATTCCTATTAGTAGGTACTCTCATTTCTTTAGATTATGACTATTTTAGAAAGATAAGGCCTAAATCTAGCAAATAACGTCGAGTTTTTCATTTTTAGTGGCGATTGTTTAACTCTAATAGTACTTGTTTTTTATCTCGATATTTCACTGATGAGAAATTGCAAATTGCAAAATAGTATATTTAACTATTATGTGCAAAATAAAATTTAGGAGAGTTCCTTCTCGTTAAAAATTTTTAATTTCTTTGAACTGCAAATTTTCATTTTCGTCTTAAATTGTCACATGTTGGGTTTCAGTCTTTTACGCTAGATGTCTCTAATGTGACTTGTGGTCTAGGTCTAAGCTAATTTTATATGTATTTTCATACTTTCAGGACACAAACCTACGTATAGTAAGTTTTATTGCCTACAGGCTCGCTGGCATCTAAATTGAAATTTTTGCTGAGTACTGACTCCTCTTAAAAGGAAATTAAAAAAAAAAATAACAAAAAAATTAAATATAATAAAAACAATCCAAAAGGCTAGAATTAGTCTAGAAGACCAATACTTATGATACCCTATGGATAAAATCGATTGAAATTGAAATCAGACGGTAAATACTGTAAATATTTAAATAATAGTTATAAAGAAAGACTTTTAAAAGTATTTTTATAAAATAAAAGTCTCAAAAGACTTTTAAAAAGACTTTTATTCTCGAAATACTATTCAAAAGCTTTTTTTTGTATAACAGTTAAAAAAAGAACAATTAAAAATAATGGTTATTGCGGGTGTCTTAATAATAAAAATTACGAATTTTTATTATTTTAAAACTCTTATTTCTTATAATTTTGTTTAATTCTTATGGAATAAAAGTTAATAATAACTTCTATTCTGGAGACTTTTGTAAAAAAAGTCATAAAAGTTTCAAGCTCTAGTTTTCCTATCAAAAGATGGTTCGGCTCCCATTCATTGTGGGTATAGCATTTTGAGATAGCTTGTTTCCCTTTTTGTCCTTACAAACATCAACGAAATGCTGTACAGATTCTTCTTTATTTACATGGCAGTTCTCCATCCATTTCTTGCAAATATTGATATTTTGTATTGGGAATTTAAATAAACTGACATGTTGTTGCGCCTAGTATTCATACACTTTGGAATACAACAACGTTTGACGATATTAAATCCACTTGAATAACTAGTCGAAATTTTTTATAATGAAAACCCAACGAAATTCATAAACCCAACGCAAATCCAACCCAATTAAATTTCTAAATCAACGCAGTAATAAAAACGAAAACACTTGTTACTACACGGCCGGTTCTCACAGTTATTCTGTTATGGATTTCACAGTTCGGGTTTAAGCTCGGGACAATTTAAACTCTGTTCTTAGCTTAAGCTGAGCTTAAGCCAAAACTAGCTTCACAGTGTACCGTATTTAGCTCTTTTTTTAGGATTCCGTAGCACAACAAAAGGAAAAAACGGGGCGTCCCTTTGTCTGTCGGTCACAGACGTTTTTCTCGAACACATCGAGGTCTGTGTCAATAGTCAATAATTATGAAATATTCATTTTTTAAAATCATTAATGGGGGTAGGTTTGGACCTTAAATTACACAGCAAAACTTAAGCATTTTTCTACATATAGTAAAACCATACCGTTGTTTTTATTTTAGCCATGGAAGTAGTAAACCACAATATTTTCAAAGCAGGCACATAATTTAGTTGTTAAAACTTTATTATCATTGAAGAAATTTGATAGAATAGAAACCATTATTTCGCAAAATTTTTACTTAATTATTGAATTCATAATTTTTTGAATTTTTAAGAATATGGCTAGTGCCCCATTTATTTTCTGATAATATTTCTTGGCGTTACCTTTTTATGGCTGACATCATATAAACCACCATAAACCTTCCGTCAACTAACAATGACAATTCAATTTTAATCTTCGGCATACAAGGTGGGATTATTTTAACCCCAACATATTTAAAATGCCCAGATACAACTAATTATGCTGATTTTCTCGGTAGCTGGAGTTTGAATATAGCCGCGTAGTGTGACAACGTTGAATCAGTATAGAATCGTTTTACGCGCACAAAGTTGCCTCGGACGTTTTAAACCTCACGTTGTATGGGACGTCGTTAAAAAAGTTAGTGTCCTATCTTGTCGCTATTTGTAGGGAATACGCAAATTTCATGTGACAAAATTGCACAGAGTTAGATAACGAATGACTTCACTAAAACAAGTCTAAAGAAAGCTATTTGTGATTTCGCTATAAAGTCTTATTAGTGTAGCTTATAGCAATAAGTGGAAATATTTCGTTTTTGAGGGCAGCCCGTCCCTTTAACTCGTACACGAATTTTTCTGTCTGTATATTTCTTTTTTACTATTTTCGACACTATCATAGACCCACTTTTCGTCATCACAGCGAGATAAAATTTGGCACACAGGATCATGTCGCGTGACAATTATATCAAAATCATATCAAAATTTGAACCGGAAATTTCCATGAAAAACCCGTAAAATCGGGAAAAATCATTTGAAAATTTGGTACAAATTTGATTAGTGATAAATCCGTTTCAGGAAAAATGCAGAGTTTTCCGATTTTTCCAAAAAAAATTTCCGGTATTTTCCGACTTTTCCGGAAAATTTTCCGGTAAACAAGTTTTCTAAATTATGCAGGATCAAGTTCCCTATCAACTGGCATCATTACTTTCTCTCCGACAATGTGGGAAACTTGCAGAAAAAATCGAGGAAAATTCATGTAAAACGGAGTTTTTCCGACCAAGGAAACGTTTGAGCGTTTTGCAACCTAAGACAAAGTTGAAGAGCGAAATGAGTTGCACAAAGTTGCTTTTGTGGAAAACTCAAGGGAAAACCCGGAAAATCATCGGAAAAATTTTCATCGATATGATTAGTGATAAATCTGTTTCAGGAAAAATACAGAATTTTCCAATTTTTCTGGAAAATTTTCCGAAAATTTCCGGAATTTTCCGACTTTTCCGGAAAATTTTCCGACAAAAAAGTTTTATAAGCTATGCGGAATCATTTTTTTCCGTCCTACTGGCATCAATACTTTCTCTTCAACAATCATAAAACTTGCATGAAAAATCGAGAAAATTTTTAAAAAAATTTCATAGTAATAGGAAAGTCTGTGGGAAACATGGAAAATCGGGAAAATTCATGTTATATGGGATCAAGTTGGAATACAGCTAAAAAGCGCTGTTTAAAACATAATTTGAATTTCAGAAAACCGTTGCAGTACTTCAACGATTTGATACTCGAATAAATTTTTTGAAAAACTGGTAAATCAGTGTCTTTTCAGCCGTCATAAAATTGTTTTAAAATATCTCCATGCAGCACGTAATAATAATTTAGTTAACGTGAAAAAGGCAGAAAATAAAATAAGTAAAAAACGAGTTTTCAAACAAAACTGAGGCCAATCCGAAGCCGCATTAAAAAGTAGAAAATAAACTTTTCTTCACACACAGAGGTGGACTCAGATTTTATTCGCTGAAAATCACCGATATATTTCAGTATGATCAATCAGAGGTAATAAGTGATTTGATTCATGAAGAGAAGGAACAATCAAAAAATCTGAGTCCACCTCTGTGTGTGAAGAAAAGTTTATTTTCTACTTTTCATGCGGCTTAGTTTCAGTTTTGTTTGAAAACTCGTTTTTTACTTATTTTATTATTAATTTGAATGTCAATTCAAGTTTTTTTTATTTTCTGTAATAAAAAAACACATATTTTTAAATACTTTGGTGTATTTAATATTAATTTAATATTAATTTAATAAAAAAAAAAACTCATTCAAACGCATTTCCTTTGATGCATGCATGAAATAAATGCAATTCCTTGTGGGGTTATTTTCACTTCTATTTTATTTAAAGCACTATAATTTATAATTGAAACAATTAAACTTACATGGAAAATGATTTCCTACGGCAACAGCTTCGGTTGTTTCTGGAGCACAGCACATCGGACTTCTTAACCAGATAATCAAGACTCTGGAGTCTCCATTATATAAAAGCTCTTACACAGATACTTCACTACTATTCCTCACTATTATTAAGTATATGTAGATCGTTTTTTGTCACTTCTTAAAAAAAAAAAACAAAAAAAAAGTCATTAAGAAAACACCGGACTAATTTTCGTAAATTCAGATTTAATTCAGAAATGTAGAACTGACACCAAATAAATAACCCAGTGCTTTTGTTATTCCCCCCCCCCCCTCCCCCGTGCGCTAATAAACAAATGCTTATCAGACATAGCAGAGCCTATCCATTTTTTTGCTATAGAATCTAAGGTTGGGACCCCTAAATTAAAATAATATTTATTTTTGTACCGTGTGGCACTGTGGCGTATTGTTTGAAAAGGCTACTGAGATAAGAAGTTCTATAGACAATCAAAGCGGTAATAGCTAAAGACCTTAATTACCTCTAGGTGTAGCCAGGGCGTATCCAAGATTCTTGTCATAGGGGGGGGGGGGGGGGGGGTCGTAACTTTGGTTTAAAAACGGTATAAGCTGGAAACAGATCAAACGTTCGAAGACCTTCACTACCACTCGCAAATGTGAAATGCACAAAATTTATCATTTAAAAGATACCTGTCGAAGAGATAAGTATGTGGCTTCCACTCTGATCGAAGAAAGTTGCTCAACGTTCAACTTTTGCCACTCGCAAAAGCCAAACAAGGCGTTAAATTATTTATTTTGTTTTTGGGTTGTAAATAATGGAAGTGTAAAACTTCAAAATCATTCAATTTGGTTAGTAAAAATAGGGAAATACATTTTGTTCAAATTGATCAATTCATCATAAATTGTAACTATGCAAAATACAGGAATTAAAGCGCTACCCCTACTAAAGTCAGGAAAGTCTGATTTTTTTTTATATTATTAAGGCAAGTTCAGGGGGTACTTTATGATGCAAAGCACAGCATGACAGAAAGGTGATAGGGAAAGAAATTGGGAAATGTGGGGAGAGTGGTGGAGGTGCTGATGTATGTCACCGTTAAACTATCGTAAATTGTATACCGGAGGAAAGAAAGAAGATGGTAGAGTGTTCAATATTCGCACAATTGGGGGAAAGAAAGCATCACGGAATTTTACTATACGGTCGAAAGTAGTTTGAAGGGTAAAATGATGTACGCGATTTGCAGCGATACTGCATGTAGGAATAATTCTATAAGGGATCAGAGTAGATATTTCATCGGAACATTGATGCATGTAGGGATAAAAGAGTGAAATGCACCCATCATTGCGGCTGTGTTCGAGTGAGTCTATATTACAATTCATTGCCACATCGCCAGTGAGCTTGAATGCTCTTCTTTGGACAATATCCAATGAAGATAATAACCTCGACAGACGATAGCCATAATACCAAATTACCTACATCAACAACATAATCTCTGTCGTTTGTCACCCCTAATATTTTAATTATCCCAGAAAGTAATTACATAATCGCCATATATTGACATTGACATAATTGAGTTTGGTTTTTAAGGATTATTACCAAAGCGCCACTAAAAACACGTAGTAGTGATTCTGTAAACTAACAGTGACAGCTTTCAGACGCAGCTGTTCTGTGGCGTTTATGACAAATTGCAACGTTTAAGAACAACTTTCTTGAAGGAAAGGAAAACGGTGATAAAACTCTTGTTTTTTATGTTATGGAAAAGTTAAAAAGAATAAGTAGAGAGTGTTCTAGTTGGATGAACTTTATATAAGCTTATTGCTTTATGGGCAGACAAATAATTAGACTTGCGAAAAGCGAAGAAATTCGCATGTTTAAGAAAAAATGGCAAATTCAGCAACGTTTTCCAAAATTTTTTGTTGGGCTGTTTTGTTGCATAGGTATTTTCTCGCAAACTTCACGAATTATTTCACCAATTATAGTCCTCCCAACTTCGAAAGCATTGGAAACACGTTTTTTTAGTGGAACTGTATAATCTCATAATAGTGTCGTCTTGTCTCAAGGATTACAAGCCTTCATTTAGCTCTTTAAAAAGGCTTTTGTTCATACGAAAATTCTCCATAAATTTTAAATTATCCTGAAGCAGAACACCTACTTTCCATAATAGTTTATTTCGGGCCTGAAAAGTTACATATAAGTATAAAAAACTTAAATTATGATTATACTTTCTATAGTCCAAATTTTTCTCCTTTTTATAACAGAATATCGCCTTCACACTGCTGCAAGTAGTAACATAGGTCTTCTATTTGCTCTGAATTTTCGTGCACTATTCTATGTACGTCTTTTTAATTTCTTACGTCTATTTAAAAGAACTGTTATATCACCTAGTAAATCATTGCAGTTGGCTGCTGTCTACTAATACTTTGGTTATTGCAAACAAAATTTGTCTTAAATGTAAAAATCGTCTGTCACCATATATTTAATTGGAAATTAGAAATAATTTTAAATTACATAATTGGAAATTATTTTTGGTCGTTTGTCTGTGTGTGCGACCAGCCCCGGCCCAGATATGGAAATTGTATTAAATTCTAGGTCTGGTGTAGGACTTATAGAGGAACATTAAATTCGATGGGCCGAAATATGTATTTCCTACACCTTTTCAGAAATCCAAGACATTTCGATGCTTCTGTGGCAATAGAGAAGACGTGATCTGTCCAGCTTAACCTATTGGAAATTTGAATGCCATAGATAATGATGGTGTATCGTAAATTAAAAGAAATGGTAGTGAAAAGTTATGATCTTGCTTCAAAGATATGAGACATCTTTGGGACTTAGATGGCCTGAACTCGATGCGAATCGCTTTGCTCCAAGCGAGGATATGATAAAGGTCGTTATTCATTGATCTAATCATGCAATCTCGTTTGACAGATGTGGAATTCTCTTTGGAGTCCCCAAGAGTGTCAAAGGCGTAAGCGAATCAAGGCTACTGTCATAGACGAAACTATGGATTCGATTAAAAGTAAGGGGAAGTAGATCTTTAATGACAGTTAAGTAGATAAATGAAAAGATAACACAATCGTGGGGCATATCGGCATATATAGGGTGAGGTTCTGGTGAAACACCATCTAGTACAAGCGGTATTATGCGATCTATAATAGAAGAGGAGAGGAGAGACTAAGTGCTTTGAGTTTAAGTAAAAGGCCTGGAAGCCAGACTGTATAAAAGACCTTTTAAATATCTACAGCAACGATTTTGTATTCATCAAAATTGTGAAAGCTGTGGTTCGAATGTTCCGTAAGAAAAGTCAGCAAGTCTTCAGATCAGCGTCCGGTCCGGAAGCCATAATGGCGATCACTATTCAACGATGAGGCAGAGTTTATAATTAACATTGGTGTGAAACCATCAGGACTATAGCTTTACGGATGTGTTTTGGCTCATATATAGAGAAGCGAATCTACCAGTCAAAATATTAACTTGATCCAGGGAGTCAACAACCACTTCATAGTGAAGGTATAGAGAAACTGCTGCCTTTGCGGCTTGCCAAGTTTCTCTGTCTCATAGTCTGGTCAAAATGAAATCCTTCTCTCTTGATCATGGACTTAAAGGTGCTCCGTGCGGTCTTGTAGACTTTTTTCAGTTCTGGACATGGATGCAGTTGATAGGCGCGAAAAGCAGACTTTTTCGCTTTTCTTACTTGGTTGAACTTATCGATAAACCAAGAGCGATTTTCCTGTTGTTGAGAACTGCTGTAAGAATAAGGAATAAGAACGTCCCTCGAAGAAAAACAGACCGACCAATTTATTTCTCCAAGATACTGATTGAGAATCTCCCAAACAGAATTTAGATTTTTTTTTTATTTAATGTTTTAGCTAAATATTCAACTATTGCATTTTACGAAATAACAGAACTTGTTTTTTCCAAAATAAATGTCTTGCTTTAAATGTAATAACTCAATACAAGAATACACAATGATTTGTTTGCCGTTGTGTAGTTTTTTTGAATTTCTCTAATTACGAGTTGTAATTGTTTCTTTAAATATTGAACTACCGATAATATTCTAAGGACCCGTCCTTACATCGAAGACTCATCAACGAAACTTTGGCAGCTGTTTTCAATTAAAACAAATCTCCCATCGCTTTTACCCGAATAAGCTTGTAGCAGAATGTTTCCATAAATTTTTATGTTTTTTACAAAACGTACAGTAGAAAAATTCAGAATATCTACTGTAATATTTTGGTTTCCGGGGGGGGGGGCTTAACTTGGATCCATCACTGGGTGTAGCTATGTAGGAGCTAAGGGAGCTCGCGGTTTGGTTCATATCAAATGAAACACCTATGTGAAGTTTAAAATTAACCCTGATTTATTTATACACTTGAAAAAGTACTTACCTCACTCATTTTTACTTATTCACTTCTATAAAATTAATTCGGACATTGATCGGTTCATTATTGCTGCGCTTGCAATATTTACAAAGCGAGCATTACTCAAAATTTCAGCCATTATTGTAGTAATTCATTGATATATGATACTTACATACACGTAAAGCTTTCCCTTGCTCAGAACGACAGTAAACATGAGTTTCTGTTTCTTTTTTTTTTGTTATATGTATTCTTTCCGTATATACCTGAATGCAGTGAATCTATTGTTTTTTTATATGTGCGAATTGAGTGGCTTACTCAATCAATGTGCTATATGTAGCTTGTGCATGTTAATAAAGGGCTTTCCAATAAGAGGTGTTATTTTAATTAGCCCGATGTCACTTTTGGAGCTGTCATTTTTTGACATTTGACAAGTAGAAACTACGCCATTAATAAAAATGGAACCATACACGATTCAGCAACGCATTGAAATTATTAAAATTCACTATAAAAATGGTGAAAATGTGGCAGAGACGGTTCGTAAAACTCGAACATTTTTGGGTCGTCGTGATGCACCTTGTCGGACCGCAATACGGAAATTGGTAGAAAAATTCGAGCTGTCGGGACAAGTTAGTGATGTGAAGAATAAAACCCGAGCACGTCGCTCAAGAACAGCCGAGAATATTGCTGCTGTAGCCTAAAGTGTTGAAGAAAACCCAGGTTTGTCCATTCCTCATCGTTCTTTGGAATTAGGCATTCTACAAACGTCATTACACCGTATTTTGCATAAAGATTTGGGTCTTAAGGCTTATAAAGTTCAGCTAACACAAGAACTCAAGCCGGCCGATCATCAAAAACGTCGAGTCTTTGCTGATTGGGTCCTTGAAATGCATGAAAATGATCCGGAATTCCATCGAAAACTCATCTTGAGTGATGAGGCCCGTTTCCACCTGGATGGCTTCGTCAACAAGCAAAATTGTCGCATCTGGGGCTCGGAAAACCCAAGAGTTATTGTTGAAAAGCCTCTCTATCCTCAACGTGTGACTGTTTGGTGCGGTTTATGGTCCCGCGGGGTCATTGGATCTTACTTTTTCGAAAATGAGGCTGGAGCAACAGTTACGGTGAATGGATTGCGCTATCGACAGATGATTAATGGTTTTTTATAGCCGGAATTGGATGGTATTGATCTGGACAACGTTTACTTTCAACAAGACGGCGCTACGTGCCATACAAGGAACGAAACCATTGATCTTTTACGGGAAAAGTTTCCGGACCGTGTTATCTCTCGAAGAGGTGATCACAATTGGCCACCGAGATCTTGTGACTTAACACCTTGCGGCTTCTTCCTTTGGGGCCACGTGAAAGAGAAGGTCTACGCCAACAGCCCAGCGTCGATTTAAGACCTCAAAGATGGAATTCGTGAGGCTATCGAGGACATAGGGCAGCCACTTTGCGATTTGGTTATGGAAAATTTCATGAAAAGGATATGGTCCTGTAGACGTGGTCGTGGTGGTTATTTGGCTGATGTTATATTCCATTATTAACGGCATACCTTCCTCTTTATAATGAAATAAAGATCCGATCATTTATCTCAAAAAATGGCATTTTTCTTTGAATATCAAAAGAACACCTCTTGTTGGAAAACCCTTTATTTTACATGCCGATTTATATATAGCAAAATGTGCTCTACACACCCCTCTTCCCAGATATTCTACGTTTTTAAAGCTAAAATTTTGACATTATCAGGGTTAGTAGAAATTGCATTAAGGTCGTTGCACACTTACCGGCACAGCACGAACCGGCACAGACAAGCAAAATATTTGTCTATTAACACAAGTTTGCTAATTTTCATCAACCGGCAGATACCGGCACGTAATGGAAACTATATTACCGGTCGCTATAGGTGGCTAGAAACTAGACCGGCATTTGCCGGTTGCCAGTCTAGTTGCTAAGTCAAACATGGAATTACTTTTCTATAGTTTTCTCTCTTTCTGTTAATGACTGTATTCCGCTGATCTTAAATTAATTGCTGCGTTCCTTTTCTCGTTCTGAATGAATCTGTATGAATCGACAGAACTATGTCATAATTTAATTCTGTGATCATAGAAAAGGAACGAAACAGAACCATTTCAAGTGTTTGACATTTCTTCCATTTGATAAAAGCAAGTATAATTTCGTAAAAATTTTTGTTTATCAAAAATAAAGCCATTTTCCAATAAAGACAACTTAAACTCAACTATTACCACCTCGTCCAAATTGTAAACAACACATTCACGAATATAAATTAAAATCGTTCTGCTTGAATCCAGGAAAAACTCAGGTGCATTCAGAACGATTCGGAGTCCGAAAAAAGCGATGACAGATTGAAACTAAATCGTTCGGTCCGAGAAAAGGAACGACATGGGTTGAAAAAATTCATTTTGAACGAGAAAAGGATCGCAGCAATAAGTTCTTTTTCTTTAAGAAGCGAGTTTAAGGAATACGTGAAATAAAGCAGTCCATGCTACAGATGTTAATAATTTTAATGTATAAAAAATCTCACACACAACTCTTTTAAAGAAAAAAAAAAAAAAAAACAATGATTCAAGAAAAAGTTATTGAGCTAGATCGGCAGAATGTTGTACTTAGTGATATCAATTTTAAAGACAAAATAGGGCTTGAAATTGTTGAAAAGTTAAAGGAAACAGGTAAATCATATCACATTTATTTTATTGTTGTAATTCCCATTTAATTTTTCCTGCTGGAGATGATAAATATTGTTTTAATACATATCTTGAATTAAATGCTGCGGGAGTTGCATTACCTCGTTGGTAAGAACGATTATTTAGTTGTGTTCTATCTCTATTTGCTGTGTTGTTGCTCTCTATGGGGTTGTTACTATTCGCTCGAATGTAATTGTGAAGTACACAAGTAACTAAAATTATATCATCAACGTGCTCAGGCTGTCATTTTATTCGTCTGTTGAAAATTTGAAACTTTTGACCCAAACTTCCAAACGTATTTTCTACAGTTCGACGTGCACGTGACAAGCGTTCGTTAAAATGCTGTTTTGAAACATCGCCCCGTATTTGCGTCCCAGGATATGGTCGGAGTAGATAAAGCATAAGAGGAAGGGCCTCATCTGCAAATATTATGTGAGGAATTTTAACGTTGGTGTTTGGTAGCAGCTTTTCTTCGGGAATCTGTAGTTTTTCCTTTTCCAATGCCTTTCCAAATTCACAGTTTGCATATATTCCTTCGTCACATATTTTTGCCATAAGCACTTTCATCGATTACAATCGATTACAATAAAATTACATTTCACATCAACCAATGCCAAAAGAACAACGGAAAATGTCTTTTTATAATTATAAAAAAATGATCCAGCATTAACAGATAGGTGACCATATGTTTCCCATCCAGAGAAACCCACATTTCCGAAAATTCTTCTGCTATTTGTTGCCAACCGTTTTTTTTTTTTTGTGGACATAATATGAAAAAGAAATATCTTTTTTTGGAGCTGCACATGCCGGAAAGGCCATCCAAAACATCTTTAAATGTAGATCTAACCGAAGAATTGACACAGAGTACAACAGAATACGTATCGCAAATTGAAGACAACATAGAAGGAATCCTGATTTCAGATGATAATTGTGTGCTGAATTGCTCTCCTTGAACATTTTTTTTACCACCTAATATTTCTAAAAAGAACCAATACTGTTGAAACTGCTTTATCTATATTAATGAAATATTTAATTGAACAACAGGAAAATGAACAAAAGGTACAAAATACACAGAGTAATATAAAATAATTTTTTTTATCTGTTGCAGAAACTGTTGAACAATTTTCTCCTTACAATCAACAGAAAGTGAAAATGAAAATTATCTCTATTGTTTCGGAGATAGAATATGAAGAACTCTCTAAAAATAACAGTTCTTACTTTCGACCAACATCCACGTCACAAACATCACAAAGCTATACATCAAATCTTTTGGAATATCATAGTAAATCTACACATATACATGCTCAGAACGATGAAAATACTACTACTTATTTGAGTAATTCATTTGGATCCCGCAGTTCAATTTGTTGGGACATTATTAAAGAGTTTCCGTCAACAAGTACACAGAAGGACATCTACATAATAGTGTCCTCCAATAAACTTTTAATAAATATTTTTGAGTTTGTTTTTGTGAACTTAATGGATTTCTTATTTTATTTTATAAATAATTAATGAGAATTAAAGCTACTTAACGTAGAGATATACAGCTAGTTTTTCATTTGAAGGAATTGCTTTTCTGAATTTCGTGTTTTCCTTCTGGATTTATCGGCGAATTTTGTCATGTAGTAACCAGTTAAATTGACAATAGGGGAGACCGGGGATAGTTCTAACACATTTTCATTTGATTTAATATCTCCTAAACTATTTGTCCGTATGAATTCCACCTTATGGACGTTGAAACTCTAGTGCTTAATCTGTAATATGAATTGTACGTAAGGATATTTGTAAAAAATACCTCGGAGATATATTCAATTAAAAAAGTGACGAGTAGTGTTAGAATGTGCCCATTCCCTGGGGCTAATTTTAACACATCCTGGGGTATGTTTTAACACGTTTTTGAACAAATGATTAAATTAAACTAACGAAGAAAGGTTTCAAACTTTTATATTATCTTAAAAATAATAAAATATAACAATTCGTATTAATAAAAAAATAAAAAAATAACATAACGAACTTTTATGGTAGGTTGGCACTCTGCAAGTCTTAATCTGAGGCACAGTGGTGACAAATGAACTATTGTAGCCCAGCCGTGCACAATTCGTATGCCCATTGCTTGCATTCTGCACATTTAATCCATTTCTCTCGATGCTTGCTGTTAGAAAAAGGTTAACAGCAAACAATACAAATACCATCATTTTCTTCACTTGATAAATGCTCTAACGATTTTTTTTATTTGATTTTTTAGGCTTCTTTGTTTTTGGAACTATCTTTTTCTTTATTTCTTTACGAGTTTCTTGCTCCATTCGAATTGCCTCTCTTTCGGGTGTGTCGGTCAGAATACAGGCTTTTCGTTTTTTTCTCCCTCGTGCAGTCTTAGTTCTAAATTCAGCTTTTGGAAATGGACGAACCTGAATTGGAGAAAATGGCTGTGACTTTATTCTTTGGTTCAGTGTCTGTAAAGAGGTTTCGCACGCCGATACCTATGGTTGAGGAATCTCATGTAAACAATTTGCATTGCAGCATCCCGTTGATGTAGAAGGAACTGGGTTTTCGAATGGATATTCCACGCATTTTGTCGTAGCAGATAATTGCGGTTCTTCGACAGGAGAAGAAGAGAAAGTATCAACCCTAGGGGGCGTAACGACAATCACTGATAAGATGTTTATACTTTTATTCCATGGAGGCGCTTGTGTGTGAGTTCCTTGACTAGTAGATTGTACATGATGTAATGCACAAGACGGTGAATTCGAAATACTTGGCAAAGGAATGTCAGTAACAGTCGCTGGAAGGAAGTCTGCATCTGTAAAAACATCCTTATTAAAAGGCTTTATTCCCATAGATCTAAAGTCTTTTGTTATGTTTTCTGGTGAAATAGCCTTAGACAAGATTTGAGCGGCAATTCCTGGAATGTCGTATATAGTCATTGATCGTCCAGGATTGTTTAATGGTCCGTACACTGACTTATCCAGCGGCTGTAGTTTATGCGAACAGTGCGGCGGAAAAGATAATAGTATTACACCATTGCCTTTAGTAACCAGGGTTCCTCGCTCACTAGATGTCACACCTCCCAGTTGTTTGGTTCCCTTCTCAGCAACAATTTTAGGGAGTCTTTGTACAGTTGACAGCCCAGTTTCGTCCACGTTCCATACATCAGCCGCTATAAAGTTATATCTACAAAATTAAAAATTGAATGCCCACTTATCAACCAACATAAAAAAAAATATTTGGTTTTACCTATACCTTACAACGGCAAGCTTAGCAAAAAACTCGGATACTGTTGATCGGTTGTAAACTGGTTTGCTCTGCGGTGCGGATGGCTAACCTGGGAAGGTCTTTTATAAATTTACTAAACCAGTCCTCCCCAGCTTGCTTGTTTTTAATCCAAGTACTTGATATTTTGATGTTAAACTTTTCGCCACATTGGTATGTAAAATGCCGGACATCTTTTGGTGTTAAGCCGAAATAAATTTTGGAAGTATGTGTTAAATACTCCTTAAGCTCTGGTTATCAATAAAAACTTGTCGGGGTTTTTTGTAGCCTACTGAACCAACATCGATTAGGTTTTTCTCTTCAACTTGCATCCTTGCACATTTTACATATTTGTGCAAGGTTATATGGGAAATTTTGTATTCTGCTGCCACATAGTGGATCGATCTTTTTGATAAAATAACCGCTTACACCGCTGCCTGCATGACACTTTGTGTTATTTCACCCCTCTTTGTTTTCTGTTTATATGTCTGCATCCTTAAAACCCAAAATAAAAATCAGTAAAATTAAGTATTTATTCTGTGACTCTCTTTGGGGCTAGTTTTAACATGTTCGATATAACAACGCAAGTTTTGTTAGGACTAGCCCCATGCCTAGCTTACAACTATTTAAAACTTATTCTCAGAAACCACGAGAATTGCAAATAAAAGAAATTTCACCTAACTATAAACGACAGTACGAAAGTAATAAAAAAAAATATCTCATGCTTGAAAGTCTTTAAAACAATAGTCTACACAAAATTATTTTTAAATGAAAAACTTTACTTACGTGAGCATAAAACACAAAATCCGATTTTTCTCACAAACCACGCATGCGATCAACTTGAAAGTTCACAGCAGACTGAGAAGTAAAATAACGAAACTGACTGTCATATGAACGGACTTGCCAGCTAGAACATTTTATTAGTTACGCACTATGTTAAAACTAACCCCGTGTTAGAACCATCCCCGGTCTCCCCTACTCATGCGGAAATATAAACAAAACTTTGACTCATTATCGACTAATCCTCCTCGTTCCCGAACTTGAAAAAGTGCTTTTCCACAATCAACTCGAGTCGACCTCGTTATTTGACCATGACATACTATTTTTATACCCTAGATGAAATCTATAGGGGTATACTAAGTTTGTCATTCCGTTTGTAACACCTCGAAATAATTATGGTAGAGCAAAATGGATTGGACACCCATTCATAATATTAAAAGTTATTTTGATTTTTGCATGTCCGTCCGTCTGTGCGCACGATAACTCGAGAACGCATATACTTAGAGAGCTGAAATTTTGTACACGGACTTAAAAAAAAAGTAAAATTTAGTTCGAAAATGAGACAAATCGGGCAACTCCTTCGTGGGGTTGCCATATAAAAATTTCGTTTTCCGCTATATATTTGGACACTGCTTGAGAACGCGTCGGCGTAGAGAGCTGAAATTGCGTACATGACGTTTGTACTACATTAGTAAATAACATGTCAAAAATGGATTAAATCCGGCAACTCCTTCTTGGTGTTGCCATATAAAAATTTAGGTTTTTTGCGTATACTTTGAAAATGACCAGTCCAAGACATTTTTATTGTACTAAAAACTTCTGTAGAATACGAAATCCTATAAAATTGGTTATGATCATTTTTTCTGTGCGACAAACTGTTCTAGAAATATATGCGAAAAACCACTTCAAAATCAAACTGGAATAGATCGGTGACCATACGAAATTTCATACGGACATTCATCTAGGGTATCATAAGAATTGGTCTTAGACCAATTCTATCTTTTTTACTTGTTAATTTATGATTTTGCTGTCAGTTCAGATACTCATCAGAAGCTAATATCTTTTAGAGAGTTTAAGAATTCTGCCACCACAGCCTTACCCAGTGAATGTGCGTCGTTATCATGGGACAATCTATACCGACTTCCTATAGTGGATGAAGTCAAAGTTTTTCGTGAAACAATTATTTATTTGTTTGACAAATATATTCCCTTAAGAACTCGAACTATTAAGCTGGGTGGCTGCACGTGGTTCTCTCGTGAAAACAAAGTCTTAATAACTGAGCGTGTGTATCTGTATCGAAGATACTTACGTCTTAGTACTACGGATAGTCACAATTGCTTTAGAACGACAACAAATAAGGTTAATTCCAAGATTCGTGCTGCAAAGCGTAGATATTACAGTTCGAAGTTTGACTGTAATCTGTCTTCGAAGGAGCTATGGAGTAATTTAAAAAATGCAGGTATTTTTGGCGTCCGATGTGTTATCCGCAAAAATTGGAAGATCGGCAGATCAGAATGGAGGATTCAGTTTTCGCTGCATCTATGCTGAAGAAGTCATCTATGCTATAAACTCCATAAAATCGGATGCGACTGGTCCAGACAAAATTTCCCCTAAATTTCTTAGGCTTATTCTTCCGTTGATTGTTTCTCCCATTCTTAACATTTTTAACACTTGTCTCACTACCTCCGAGTTTCCTGCATCATGGAAAATTGCGAATGTGTTACCTATAGCTACATCAAAGTCCCCCGAAAGCCTAAATGACTATAGACCAATAAGCATCTTATGTTTTCTGTCCAAGGCACTCGAGAAGTTACCGTACTCGCATGTCCTGGAGCACTTAGACACTAACAATCTTCTAATTCGTTGGCAGTCAGGTTTTCGGCCTTCTCATAGCTTTGAGACTGCTCTTTTGAAAGTAACTACCGATGTCCGTAAATGTCTGGATATAAACTGGTTGACTGTCTTAACTCTACTGGATTTCTCCAAGGCTTTTCATAGCGTACACCACACTAGGCTTTTGTCGAAACTTTGCACTCATTTCAATTTTGCATCATCTACCGTAGTGAGAGATATCAACAAGTGAGTATCGCTGACCATCTGTTAGGCTTACTGCCATTGTCTTCGGGGGTACCGCAGGGTTCCATACTTGGTCCCCTTCTTTTCAGTCTTAATATTAATGAGCACCCTGAAAACATTAAATTTTGTAATATACATCTCTATGCCGATGATGTACATTTATACTTTAGTCAGCCTATAGGTCTGATCGAAGATTGTGTCGACCGCATAAACTCGGATCTGCATAGAGTTGTTAGTTGGGCAGAAGATAATCTCTTAGTATCTAATCCCACTAAATCACATGCAATGGCAATATATAGGCAGAGCTTGGACACAACCGATATTCCCCCTATTGCTTTGAACTCTGACAATTTGACGTATGTCAATAAGGTTAAGAGCCTTGGAGTTCTCCTTAATACTTCAATGAGTTGCTGTGACCAAGTCAATAGTACCGTTGCTAAAATTTATATGGGACTTCGACGGCTGTGGTTGTCTGCTGATGTACAGCACAGATCTATGCGTATGAGGCTTGTAAAAATATTACTCCAACCTTATTTTACAGCGGGTTGTTTAGTATTCCCGCATTTAGATTCCACATGCGCTCGAAAGTTAAATGTAGCTTTTAATGACTGCACGAGATTTATATTTGGGATGAGACGTTATGACCACATCTCACTTGTTCGGTATGCTTTGTCCAGTTGCTCCTTGAATACGATGCTCATCCGCAAACAAATTATCTTTTTACACAAGCTAATTTACAACAAAAAGCCATTATATCTCAGTGACGAACTGAATTTCTTGCATTCTTCAAGGAACTTAAACATCTCTATTCCACGTCATATATATATTCCATATATGAAAACTCCTACTTTGTTCAAGTTGTCCGTATTTGGAACTGAATTCCAGCGGTTATTCAGAGAACGAGCGATGCGAGAGTTTTTAAGAGCCTTATTTTTCAGTATTTGCCACTTGATGGTTGATTTTGTGGTTTTTTGGGTTTGATTTTTCCAGCAGTCTTGCTATGTATGTAAATGTAATTTCGTTTAGTTTAATTTAATTTAATTTCGTTTTCTTCAATTTTCATTATGTTTGATGTTTTTTTCATTCATTATAATTACAATTATATGAAAATATTTTTTCTTTCTCTTGTTTTCTTTCTCTTTTTGATTTGTATTCTAATATTGAATTTGAATTTTATATTTTAAATTGTTTATAGCTATTGTTTTGCTTACAATTATGTAGAATAGGTATAGATACTTCCTCTTTAGTTTAGTACGGAAAAAGATTTTGTTATCTTGTTGTACAATCCCCTAATAAAATTAATTGAATTGAATTGAATTGAATAATCCTTTGTAGAGAGTCGCAAACTCTCCCTCATATTTTCGCTTCAAGACAAGAGTATTGGCTGAATCCAGTACTCTCGGTCTCTCTTCTCTTCTTCATCATCCATTAGGGTTGCTATTAGCATTAGCTGCTTTTTATTAAACTTAGGCATACTGCTGCCTAGAACTGACTTGTTCAAAATTTACTTATGAACTGAAAGATTCCTCAAAACCTTTTGTTTCTTACAAAAAAAAAAAAAATTTTATTAGCCTACCAAATATAATAATTCTAACTTACTTGCTAAGTACTCCTAAGTCTTATAATCAGACAGAGATTTTTAATCTTTCTACCCTAATTTCAACCTAAGGTTATCCTACTCAATTAAAACATGTTTATGGCTATTAACTGAAAGTTTTCTTTCCGTTTTATGCCGTTATATGTGCATGAAAAATGCCGGTACCGGTCGATACCTGTCTGTGTCGGTTCGTACTGTTCCGGTAAGTGTGCGCGACCTTTATACATAACAGGAAAACTACAGATTTTTTCTTCAGTCTCATATGTAGTTGCTGGAAAAAGATGGTTTGTGTTAACTCATAAGACTAACTTCTATAAAATTTTGCATTCGTCTGTTTAAATATTATTTAGTAATCACAGCCAAATTTTGATTAGATTTAAATATCCTTAATTTCGGTTGATCGTGTAGTAGAAAGATGAAACCTGTCACGGGCACCATGTAATAGAAAGATGGGATTTGTATTTCGTATTCATCTTTCCGCCAGCTGTACAGTTGCGGTAATATAATAATTACATGATGCGGCAGTGTCGCCATGTAGTATGAATTCGTTAACAGTGTTTCAGACAATAGTATGCGTAACTTATAAACTGGATGCTATGCTGTGCCGCCTTGTTGCGTTTACAGATAACGACGATGATCGGAGTCAGTCATTAGGCAGTGCTCCTATGGAGAAGGTGGAGAGGCTATAAAAGCAGATATCCTAAGAGAAGCTCAAAGAGTAGGTGTCTTTGTAGGCGCAGCTCCGAGAGCAGTTGACTAGGAAAAGGGGAGTGCACCCGAGGCTAGCAGATACTGGAATAAAAGTCTCGACTATCTAAAG
This sequence comes from Dioctria rufipes, assembly GCA_963924295.1. Lineage (NCBI taxonomy): Eukaryota > Metazoa > Arthropoda > Insecta > Diptera > Asilidae > Dioctria > Dioctria rufipes. The sequence goes on along the minus strand of OZ002741.1, from coordinate 280,397,556 downwards.
ACTAAATAACTTTATTGAACTATTCCTAGCTTATTTATACACAATTAAATTTGCTAACCTAATCTTAATTATGATTTGTACAATTATCATATCAATACATGCCCGCCATTTGGTACTTACTTGCACTTTTGTGCTTAACAATTATTTTGAAGTGATGCAATTCGCTTGACCCGAGTTAAGCATGTTGCAACGAATTCATGCAGGTTATTATAAAATGCCATAAACTATATCCTATTAGAAATGTAAAAAATCCAGTCACCTGCTGTTCGAGTGTGACCTGCATTTGGGTGCATGTTTTTCTTATAATGTATTAACATTATTGTGTCACATTTATTGCAATATTTAATTGAGAACTGATTTCGGGTCAATTGATTATTGCAAGAATGCTGAATGTACATTATTGCATTTTTAATTGATTTTTTAATCGTTTCTTGTTTTTTATACGTAATTACATCACAATCGGTTCGTTGATGAAGTTCTGATACGGAACCCTAACCAAGTCCGAGTCGCTCTTAACCGATGTGGTCAAATAGGAATTTTTTAAACTAAAATCGAGGATGCTATGCAGTTAAAATTTGGTATAAAATATTATTGTTGATGGTTTTTTTTTTGCTAACGTGTTTTTTAAAATATTTTTCTTTAAAATCTACATCAAAATCTTTGTACAACTTCAAAAATTTTGACAAAATTGGTCTATGATTTAATTTCAATTTCAATTTCAATTTATTTAATTAAGGCATTGTACAATGAAGATGCGGGATCTTATTATTAGTACAAGTTCAAAAGTATATACAAAATCAAAAGAAAAACAAAACTTAACCTATCGAAACTCCAAAATATTGAAATAATGAATACATGTGCAAAAAAAAAAAAACACAAAAAAGAAATAATTGTACCTAATAGTAACAAGGTGTATGTAAACCTATAACTAAACTTAAAACTGGAATAATAATTGCAGTCATAAAGAAGTAATCAATCGAGCTAGATGTGAATACAAAATATGCTAAGTTAGAAATTAAATAGAGTAGAGTTAGATTTCATAAATTCAAATAGTAGGTTTTTGAAGCAGTTGAATGTGAGGATCCCCAAAGAATTTCTCAAAGAAATTGGTAAAATGTTCCAAATTCTGACAGCGTGGACGAAGAACTGGCGCTTTGATGTAACACAATTGGACCGAGGAATAATCAATGTTACAGTCCTGGTAGATCTAGCAAATTGTAAGCAGTCGTATAAATAATTAGGAGATTGAAACTTAATGATCTTAGCCAAGAATAAGGTATACCGAAACTTAAGGTAAAGTGAAAAACTGCATCTGAAAATAGACGAGACGTATCGCGAAACATGATCGTACCGCCGAAGATTGTAAACATATCGCACTATTGAATTAAAAGCGATATTAAGTTTATAAAAGGACTCCGAGTCAAGTTGACAGAAGACCTCGCACCCATAGGTTACTATAGGAGCAATTAAAGAGCGAGCTAGTAATAAGCGCGTTGAGAGTGGAGTATATGAGGCAGATGACCACAGTCCGCGGAGACCACCATATACTTTTTGAATTACGATATCTATATGGTTATTCCACGTAAGGGTTCTATTAAATATTACCCCCAAGTTTCGAGCGGATTGAGCAAAAGCGATAGTGGAACCGTTGAGTTCAACCACGGGAAAGCTGTTTAGATCAAGCAATGTCTTATAAATAACTAAGCATTTAGATTTCTCTGGATTTAATTTAAGTTTGTTCAAAGCTGACCGCCTATTTATTGATTCCAAATCCTGATTGATACAAAACACCCCATCCTCAGCCAAACCAATAGGACGACAGATGTATAATTGTACATCATCGGTATAGAGATGTAAACGAGAATGTTGAGGGCAGCCAAATATATCATTGATGAACATAATGAACAGGATCGGTCCCAATATAGAGCCTTGTGGAACACCCGAATTGACTGCTTTGAATGAGGAGAGCTTTTCAGTGGAAAAGACTGCCTGAAAGCGTCCACATAAATAGTCAGAAATCAATCGTACGGCATGTATGCTAAAATTAAGGTTGTTTATCAGTTTTAAGCAAAGTGTTTCATGATCGACTGAATCGAATGCTTTGGAAAAATCAAGAAAAACGACCGCCGAAAACATTTCATTATCCAAACTTTCTCTAATATCATTTGTAATTTTCAGCAGTGCGGTAATACAATCATGCTTTGCTCTGAAACCAGACTGGCAGCTATGTAAAAGAGAGTTACTTAACAGAAAATTAATGATTTGTGTACACATGATTTTCTCAATGATTTTAGATAAAAAGGGAAGAATAGAAATTGGACGAAATTCAGACGAACTTGTAGGGATAGGAATTACTTTAGATAATTTGAAATGGTTGGGGAAACGTGACATCATGAAGCAAGTGTTGACAATATGAGCTAAAGGAGAAAGAAGGTTAGACAATAATAGACGAACAAATCTGGGAGTAATCAAGTCCAAACCAATGGAGCCCGACTTTAAATTTTTAAAAGCTTCCAATACGTCTATTTCAGAAACTCTTTGGAATGAAAAGTTCGCATGCGATTCAGATGATGACAATGATGAAAATGTCAAGTTGTATCCTGTGGAGACTGGAGGTTGATCCGACAAAAAGATATCATTTAGGGTATCGGGATCAACTTCACAATTTGTACTTTTAGTTGATTTTACACCCAAAAGTTTAATATTTTTCCAAAGCTGTTTATTGGGAAGGTCGGTGCGTAGTATCGATGAGTAATACCTCTTTTTTGAGATGTAAATGGCATTTGTTACACGGTTGCGGAGAATCCGATATTCCTCCCAAAAATTGGAGCAGCGAAAGCGCTTCCACATAAGGAAAGCTCTGTTACGAGTATGAATCAAATTAAGGATTCTATGTGAAAACCAAGGACACTGAGAATTAACCACTCTTTTAGTTATAAGAGGAATATGCCTTTCATGTAAGTCTTTCAGGGTATCACACAAAAACGTAACCTGCTCATCTACAGTAGTTTTAGATTGTACACTATTCCATGGGATAGAATCTGCCTCATCCGACAACGCCTGGAGATCTACACGCTCATAACAACGATAGGTATATGTGTGGGATATCCGCACTCTTTCGAGCCAAATGTCATAAGTGAGCATTATTAAATCGTGATCCGAGATACCTGGTAATGATGTTTGATTATTAAAGACTACCTTAGACATATTTGATGTAAAGAAAGCATCAATTAGTGTGGACGAAGTACTAGTGAAATGCGTAGCCTCGCTGTTAACGCGGCGTAATGCAAGGGAGCCTAAAAGAGTATTAAATGAGCAAGACTGACCTGCTGGGTCCAAGAAATTATAGTTGAAGTCACCTCCAATTATGATGTTTTCATAGCGTGGTACAACATCTAATAAAACGTTCTCAAGATTCGAATGATGACATGAAGGCGGTTTGTAAATACAAACAATCAAGCATTTAGTAGAGCCAGAACCAAGCTCGCAGAAGATATATTCCGCTCCGGTATTAGAATTGCAACTAGTAAGTAAAGTCTTGCATTCAATGTTATCCTTCACAAATATTGCTACCCCACCACCACGCCGCCCACGTCTATCACAACGAAACACTCTATAATTCCGCAAATTTAAAGTAACATCATCAATCTCTGGCTTGAACCATGTCTCAGTGACGCAAATAACATCAATTAATGAATTAGAAAATATTTCGCGAATCTCGTCAATCTTCGGTAGCAAACTTCTGGAATTAAAATGAACAATCCTAAGTCCATTGGCTTGATTACAGAAAATATTGATTAAAATTTTTACGCAAGCGCCCACGTCCAGACTGCCAAAACTAGCCATTATCGAATAGTAACGAGGGCCTCACACTCAACTGATTTATATAGACAAAAATGAACACGATAGTAAAAATTATAAAATCCAACCGAAAAATAAAATACAAAAAAAAAAAAGCAAAACTGAGCTGTAGTCAGTATTTTACACCTAAGTTAGCTGCAATTAATTAATTTTTCATAAATGAACTCTGTGTTCGGTGTAAAACGCAGAAAACAATATTCATTTAATTGAAATAAGTCAAATGAAAAACTTTTGAGTCTTTTTCTTCATATATGTGTTTAGAGGCATAGAAAATTGTGATTTCACTTTGTTGAATCTCAAACAATACCGGTTTATAGTAGAAACATTCAATGATCTATCCTGTGTGAAAAACCGAGACCATCAACATTGAATCTGTCTGTTTTCGAGATGTAATTAACAGTTTGTAGCACTAAAGTTTTTAAGAGAGCTTGTTACTAAACTTCGGCTCAATTGCCTCTAGCAGCAGCCTGCATTTATCCCAATTAAAAAAAAAAGCGGTTTCAAACAAAATACTCGCGTATGGCGAAGCATGGGATGAAGTCACCAATAGGATATTGCAACTCTGAAAAAATTCTGGAAAAAGTCGAAAGGATTCAAAGATTTTTCTATATATCCTCACCGTCAACTGCAGGCCAATCAAAAGAGTAAACGTTTTTTTTTTGTATTCAAAAGTGCTTTCAACTTTTATTTATAGTGACATACCCACCTTTCCAAAAAAGCACAAGTGAACATTTTGTGGTGAATTGAAAATAATTAAAATTTGAACAGAATTTGTTTAAAAACAAATGTCTTAGTTTGTGCTGCTTTTGCAAACGAAACAAAAGCCGAACGAATCTTACAAGCAAAAGTAAATATCCATAAAGTTTCCTTTTTCATTTTCATAAGTATTCACTATTCATGCAGAGAAGGTTGTTTCGCTCGAGGACATAATTAAATAAATTATAAATTCAGAGCAGTCAAAGAGCTCACCTCCACCAACATTTGAGGGTAGAATAATTAAAGCCTCGTTCTTATAACACTATTGATAAATAGCAGGAGTTAATGAAACTAGTCAGGCATGACTCTTTCAAGCCTCAAGACTAATTAGTGAAGTTTTTTACTTTTGATTCTTTTGACCATTCATCACCATCATAATGTTTATAAGAGCGCTGTTATAGTTTGAATCCTTCATTAGAAATTATAAGAGGCATACATTAATAATGCCTGGTATTGGAGACGCCCTAAAAATGCTGAAGGAAATGGGAGTTGATAATGTAACGAGTTACAGTCCATCATCTTATGTACACTCAAAGAAGATTATTCATAATCAAAGGTCATTTGGTACTAAGTAAGTGTCATTAGATATACAATTAAATTTTCGTAAAGATGAACAAGCATCCTTGAACGAGGCATGATAACTTTGTTAGGCCAGATATCGGATCAGATAAACATTAATGAAGGATTAATTGTTTATGACATGGTCAAAGGGCAATATTGAGCTAATTTCATTTAGAACAACGAAGCAAGCCTATTATGCCAGGAGGTAAAATGGATGAAATGATAATTGAATCCTTAAGATCCAGGGACATAAAGTGAGTTTATTTCTGGAGACGTCGGCTGACATTTTAAGGGATTGTTGTATATTATATTGATTAGATAAATCTCTTGGAAGCTCATGAATAGAGAATGCTAAGAGATTGAAGAAATGAAAAGTAAGGAAGATATTCATATTAATAAGGGACCGGGTCGGTTATAGTCGAGCTGGTATTGACGTAGCTCCAACGAATATACATTGTCGCTGAAAAACATTTTTAATTAAAAATGTCCAGATCAGACTTAATTAACAGCAGTATATTGTTGGTTAGTTTAAAATGTTCAATAACTGAGCAACATGAAATTATGTACAAAATTTCATATGAAACATTAGATAATGCCTGTACGCAGAGCCATCTATCCGTCAGTATTTGTCAAATTTGTAGTATGTGTAAAGAAATTGGGAGACTTCTAAGTTGCTGGAGATTATATAGCTCCCTATAATTAAATTTACTTAAGGAAGTGGTGAGATTCTCTAGAGATCTTTGTACGAATTGGTGCTACGCGCATAAACTAGGACTTCTCACACATTCCGAGATTACATTTTTCTGGGACTTATAACGTTTAAATTGGTCGGAATTAGTCCTAGGAAATTGTATTTGTAAAATCTTTGTAAGATTTTCCAGGAAATCCCTCCAATTTTGATTGTTTATTTTCATTCTAACAATATTTTAGGAAAAAATTAATATTTTTGTAGTGTATGTGTATAACTCCAGTTTTTTTTAACCTATTTTTGTTAATACCGGGGCATAGCATGTAAATTTAATTAACACTTTATAATGACCCCTTTTTTGGTAATTGTTGTGTAGACTTAATCGATTCGGTTCTAAAATGATATTAAAGCAAAGTTCCCAGTGGACAGTTATTGCAGCAAATATGTGTTGCAGATAGTACAGTGTGTACGCAATTCTTTACACTAGGATCATTCGAGGGGTCCGCAGTTTTACAATTTTTTGATGGGTCATGGAGGGGTTGTTGAGATATGTTTATATTTAAGTTTGGGGGGTGTTGCAATCTGTGCATTGTTTATCTTGAAAAAAAGTGGTAATTTTTGTTTTAAATATCTCGCTTCTTAATTGATCTAGAACAAAATAAATCTAAAAAAAAATTTGATAACTATTAGAATCTCTGCAATTCTGAAATTGTGTATAATGCAGATGATTAAGTAATCATTCAATAAAACTTATTTAATAAAAAAACAGGGTTGGTTTTCGTGTTGACTTCAGCATTCATAAGTTGTCAGTTATTTTCTGAATCAGTCTTATGGTCAAAAGCAAAACTAGTTATGTTAATTCGAAAAAAAAAATGAGAAAAATAAAACGAGGTCCAAAGTAAAAAAGATGAGAAAATTCGAAACTTTAATTTTAGACTGAGTTATCTGGAGTGGAGAGGAGTACTGAGCTGGTTGACGAGGCGTTGGAAAGGCTATTCAGACAATCAGTTCTTAACGGTGACCGTACCCCTTCACTATTTAAGATATACAATGTTTTGTGAAAAACTAACATATTTTATTATTCACCCTGTAACTTTGAAAAGTTTCAGATGCACCCTACGTACCCCATCCTTTTAATTTTTTGTTTGGCTAGGTGAATACTATCATCTCCTGCCCTTTGGACTGCCATGACGGAAACACCTTGTATCTGCTATTGAGCCTAAACTACTATCCATATAGACTTGGCTGCTTACCTTCCCAAAGGCTACACATACTGTTTACGTTACTTAATAAAGTAATAAAATATGGCACATATACATAAGAAATTATTACTCAGCTGAGACGTTTTCTTTGAAGAATCGTAGTCATTCGATAGGGCCTAGATGATAAAATCATAGGGTATACTAAGTTTGTCATTCCGTTTGTAATGCATAGAAACAATGCGGGTAAAGCAAACTTTGCTCGGCACTCTCACCTAATATTAAATTATTTTGAGTTTTGAATATCCGTCCACATAGTGAGCGTGGAGCCTACTTGGTGGGAGGTTACCCCGTGTTGTTGCTCAGTTTAAGTGCAATTTTTTGTTTTTAAATAGAATGTTTTTTATTTTGTTGTGCCAAAAAATTTTCATACAATTTAATTTAATCTATAGCTAAGTGAAGGGCTTTTCTATGCCTTATCATCATCACAGCAGAGCAAATCGGCTTTCGGTGTACTGCCACCTTAACTCAAAAAATCCGAGAATTCTTGCGCTAAGTGAAACCATTCGTTTCTGATGCTGATACTAATCAGTATCACGTCCGTGGTTAAGGCTTGGTGCCTCTTTTTTCTCCTCATAGGGTGATTGCAATATATATTCGGAATGATGTAGCCTGTACTATGCTTAAAGATTTTCCTTCCGCCAATCCAGAGTTTAATTACATCTGGATTAGGTTCAAACTCCACAGGCATATCATCTACTTCTGTTTCCTTTATCTCAGCCCAAATATGTCTGCTGACGACACGGTATCCGCATTTGATAATATCCCTCCAACAATATTGATCACTTGCTTTCTGTCTCTCATTCTTCTGAAATCGTCCTAGCAGGTGACTTTAATGCTTATAACATACCGTGGCTAAGATATTTTTCTGCCACATGCCCTGCGGGTCGGTTTGTCGAACTCTTCTGTGAATAGTTTAATTTGCAATAGCTTGTGGATGCACCCACGCGAATTCCTGATGCAGCCGGAGATAGAGCTAATTTATTAGATCTGTTGCTGAGATCTTATCCCAACAAATACTCCACCCCAGTCAGTTCCCCTCTTGGTAATTCAGGCCACTGCTTAATCATGGCTCAATTTACCACCTCAAACCTGTACCGCCCTATTTCACCACCACTAAGTAGGCTCCTGTGTCACTATAAAAATGCAGATCGGGAAAGTCTTAATCAGTATCTTAGTGAAATTGATTGGTCGGTCTGTTTTTCTTCGAGGGATGTGGATGAGTGCACATTAGAACTTAATAAAATTCTAAATCTTGGCATGCGCGAATACATTCCGTATTCCTACAGCAGATTTCAACATCAAAATCGCTCTTGGTTTAATGATAAATGCAAACAATCAATAAAAGCGAAAGAGGCTGCCTTTCGCGCCTATCAACTGCATCCATATGCAGAACTGAGACAAGTCTACAAGACTGCGCGGAACACCTGTAAGTCAATTATCCAGAGAGAAAAAATTTCTTTTTGGCCAGAGTGTCAGACTCATCGTTGGCTAAGTCTCTGCGCAAACTATTCTATTTGTCTTATTCGACAGCAAAATTTCCAACTGCTAGGAAACTAGCTCACGTACAGCCTATTCTCAAGTAAGGAGAGGATGCGATCCCTCAAATTATCGACCAATACCGATCATTTCGATTCTTGCAAAGGTTTTTGAATCTATCATTAACTACAAATTACTGAAGTATCTAGAAATTCATCATCTCATGAACGATCACCATAACGGCTTCCGAGCTGGACGCTCATCTGAAGACTTGCTGACTTTTCTTACGGAACGTAGGAACCGTAGTCTTCACAATTTTGGTGAGTCAAAAATTGTTACCGTAGATATTTCAAAGGCCTTTTATAGAGTCTGGCATCCAGCCCTTTTAGCCAAACTTAAATCACTTGGTCTCTCCCCTCCTCTTCTATTATGGATTGAAAGTTTCCCATCTAGTCGCCAAATAAGTGGTGTAGTAAATGGCATTACATCTGAACCTCATCCCATAAATGCCGGTGTGTCTCAAGGCTCTGTTATATCTCCAACTCTCTTTTTAATTTTCATTAACTATTTGTTTTCCTTTACTTTCAATACCATCCATAGCTTCGCTGATGACAGTACCCTTGATTTCACTTACTCCTTTGACACTCTTGCGGACTCCAGGGGGAATGCCGTATGTGTTAAACGAGATTGCATGATTAAATCATTGAATAACGATCTTGCCAATATCCTCGCGTGGGGCAAAGCGAATCGCGTCGTCGAATACAATGCATCTAATTCCCAAAGTTGTCTCATCTCATTAAAACATGATCATAATATATCCAATCCCGTTTCTTTTGATGGAACACTGATTTACGATACACCGTCTTTAAGCATTCTTGGCATTATTATTTCCAGTAAATTAAGCTGGACAGATCACATCTTCTCTGTTGCCAAAGAAGTCCTATATCAGACCTAGAACAGCCTTAGCTTCATTGGATATTGTCCAAAAGAGAGCCTTCAAGCTCATTGGCTTTCGCTCCTTTATAGCTACATGTATGGTTAATGTTCCGATAAAATATCTAGTCTGATCGCTTGTAGAATGTCCTGTACGCAATACTGGCGCTGAAATTGCGCACATCCTTTTACCCTTCAAATTACTCTCGCCCGTACAGTAAAATTCCGTGATGGTCTTTTTTTATCCCGAACAGTGCGATTGTGGAACAGTCTACCGTCGTCTGTCTTTCCTCCTGCCTACAATCTGCGAAAGTTTAATTGTGACATACATCAGCACCTCCGCCGCTCTCCACACATTTCATAATTCCTTTCCGTATCTCCTCTATGCCATGCTGTGCATAGCATCATAGGGTACCTATCCCCTGAGCTTGGCTTAAGGATATAACAAAAAAAAAAAAAAAAAAAAAAAAAAAACAAATAACACGAGAACGTATTCACTTAGAGAATTGAAATTTTGTACATGGCTTTTAAAAAAAAGAAGAAATTTTAGATTTAAATTGGAAAATGAGACAAGTCAGGTAACTCCTTCGTAGGGTTGCCATACAATAATCTCGTTTTTCGCTATATCTTTTGACACTGCCTGAGAACGCGTCAACGTACAGAGCGTAATGTTTGTACATGGCGGCGTTTTAATAAATATAGTAAAATATAATTTAAAAAATGAACTAAATCGTGCAACCGTGTTTTTGTGTTGCCAGACAAATTTTGTGTTTTTTTACATTAATTTGAAAACGATCAGTTCTAGATGTTTTTATTGTACAACCTCGCCGTTCAGAATATGAAATTCTATACCATTGGTTATAATAATTTTTATTGTCCGACGAAACATGTGCAAAAAGCCATTTTAATATCAGACATGTATAGAGGGGAGTGACCATAGGAAATTACATATCCTAAGGATTTCTCTTACAAGGAGGCATCCTCCCTTCCCGTCATCCATATTCACAGTATAAGTAGGGATTGACTAGAAATGAAAGTGACGCAAGTGGGAGCTCCAGGTGACCAAACAAAACCGAAAATGCTCAAATTTGAACGAAAGTGCCAAATTCATTCGGGTAAAATGAAAATCACAGAGAAGGTATGTTGATTTTCGATTCTGTAAGTAGCATTTCCATGAGTTTTCAAAGATCGCCGGTAGATGGCGAAAGGTGGGTATGCAAAGTTTTTATAGATTTAATTTTTTATTTAATAGGTAAATGACATCTGATCTTTCTGATAATTTCTTAGTAAATGTGCATCCATTAAACAACAAAAAATTGGATTAATCGATAATTTGTAGAAAAACATTTCGAAGTGAATTTTTCAGACATAATTTGGCCGTCGGAAATTAAATTTCGCAACTTAATCAGAAGGGGAGGGAAAATATGTTAAAAAAATCACAAAATGCTAGCAAAAGGAATATTCTACACAGATGGTAGAATATAAAATAAATACCCCCCACCATGGAAACAAGTTTTTTTATTATAATAATATATAAGTAACCCACCACGGGTTTCCACTCTGTAACCCGCTGCCATACGAATATCGTAATAATTTCAAAAAATCATAAAAAACTCACAATGAACTTAGCGGAAAGAATTTTGAAATTCGGTTGGAATTTGTCCGAGAGATAAAAGTGGCAGCTTTACAGTATATTCTGCTAATTAACGTAAGTTGAAAGTAATTAGCAAATCTCGAAAATTTTTGAAAATGATCCAAAACTAATGACTTCTGGTTTTCTGTATATATAACAGATTATAGATAATTGTAACGAAAAGAAAGTGGCTTAAATGTTGCGAATATACGCGCAAGATAAGTTTTCCGAAAAGTGTTAATTTTAACCCCGGTTTCACCTACATTATGCATTATTTCGGTTTCGCTTGGCCATTTGGAGTTCCCACTTGCGTCACTTTCATTTCTAGTTAAGCCCAATATGGGCTGTGAATTTGGACGAAATCTGTGATTACCCTCTCCTTGTTAGACTAATTTTAGCTAATTTACTTATTTTAAAGGTTTCTCTAAGCCCTTGTTAGGAAACTCCGGTTAAGCAAAAGATCGAAAACGAAAGAAGTCAATAATGTATTTTTCTAATGTTTTTCGTTTTATATCGATGTAAATGGACGTTTCGGACCTAGGTTTGGTCCATCATCCTATGGAACAATTACAATTGCGAGAATAAAATCAAAAGATCAAACAAGGAGGTAAGTAATTTTGTTAAGAAAAGCTATAAATATTTCGTTACTGTTAGGAGGATTAGAAAGCAAGCTTATGATAATCAGAACACAATTTTCTGTGTTAATAGTAGTTTAGGGCTAAGAAGCTATACAAATCAAGCATTATGATATACCTACATAAGAAGACTGAAAATAGTTTAGAACGTGAGAATGTTGTGCCTCATTTGAGCGACTGCTCAATGTAACTACCACAACACTGGAGAATGTTCTCTTGCGCTTCGATCACCAAAAAACAAAACCACTTGACTTATTTTTTATGGCATTTATTAATACAATTACTACTGTTCACAGATGAGTAATAAGGTTGTTATCAGTGATTTACCGAAAGACAAGTAATTCGACACTTCTGTACGCGCGAGTGGTCAGAACAAAACTCTCCTCTACTACTCGCCTACCTCTGCCTCGTCGCTTCTTTTCTTCATTTTTATTTTTGTTTTTATTCTACTTAAAACAATGAATTAATGTACTACCGGGCCATTGAGTAATATTTTTTACTCACTGACCACAGGTGTACAATTTCAAAACAGTGCCGCTTAAATTCGTGGTCACTGTGATTACATATATTTACTTTAGTTCCGCAAATGCATTGCGATTACCTCATAGCTACCTACACAATTCATAGCGGCGCTTAATGGGTCATCATGAAATTGTGCAGCTGATGAGTGTCATCACATTGCATTGCGTTCGATCTACAAATATTATTTTCACAACATTCCTCCCCCTTGCGAAGACGCCGTCGTCGTGACAGAGGCGTTCGAGAAGCTCTGGACCATTATAATTTTATTTTGCTTAACATGCATATTACTTATTACATATTATTATGTTTTTTTTTTTTTTTTTTTTTTTTTTTTTTTTTTTTTTTTTACCCTAATATCTAATTCGACATAGTCTCTATTATTTAGTTCTTAATTATGTACATATATTTGTAAAAAAAAAAAAAAAAATCATTATTACATGAAATTGAACTTTTAAAATGCTATACACATATATGGAATCATTATTACTAACAAACTTCTTGTTTTTTTTCTTTTGCATTGGCGGTCAAATTTCTTACCTACGTCTTTGTTTTTTTTTGTGAACTTGACATTGTACATACTGAGTGTTATTATTACATATGTATATACGAGTACATATAAACATTTTTTTTTTTTAATTTTGTTGACTAATCTTATCGGCTTTTAATTCTTTCAATTTGATGGTCGTAAAAAAAAATAAAAACAATTTAAAGTTGGTAAAAAAAAAAAATTAAGTAATAAAACAAATTTCTCATAGGCAGTGATAATTTTTTCAAACCTTGTAAAGGTATGATTCGCTTGGGTCGTTTGATGAATGCGAATTTTCAATACTAGGATGGAGTGTTATTATTTGATTATTGTTTGGGTTTGGCTCGTCCGTTTCTGGGATTTGATTAGAGACGGTGTGAATTTCATGTATGGGTGGCTGTTTCCGATTTTGACTTTTGACTGGGGGTGATTTTTTGTCCGGGTTATGTGTGTCAACTCTACTCATAGTGAAGGTTTGCCTGCGTTGGATTTGTATGTTGGGGGCTTGGACAGATGCTTTATTCTGACCTTTGTTTTTAATATATCTTATAATTAGAAAAAGAATTAGAGCAATAGAAAATGTTACCATAATTCCAGTGTTAGTATATGTTTGTATACTGAGTTTTTCATGTTCCCTTTTTTCTACAGTTTTCCGCAATTCTTGTTGTAGTTCTTCAAGATCTTTACTTGTCTTCAAGAGCTCTTTATTGTGATTACCGGAGGTATTTATTTTTAGACCTGTTTTATTTCCGAATTTTACTTGTGGAGTTTCCCTAAACATCTCTTCTAGGTTGATTTTGGGGAAATTTTGCAGCTCAGGTTGGTGTATGGGTGTGTGATAGCTGACACTACTCTCATAGGGTATCTCGTGTTCATTTAGTGTAAATATGCATGGTTGGGTTAGTGAGAGTATTCCAGAACCCTTTAGGGTCATGTGGTTGAACTGATTACTACAATTACAAGAAAGTGTTTCTTCCTGCGTGGCTACAAATAGCCAAGAGTTCGGTCTAACCATTTTTGTAAGTAAATTCATATTATTTTCCATAATTCTATGGGTACAAGGAGCGGGTCCCGGAGAGGGATTATTGAACAAACCCATGAGACAGTTAGACTTACTGAAACTTATTCCCTTAGGTACGGTTTGGAAACAAATGTGTATCTTGCTACTAGCAGATGTTGTCTTCTTGCAGTGTTCCCAGTAATCTGCACTGGACAGTTCTACATATCTCTGCGCTTTTGTATTATTTAAAAAATAATTTGCTTTGATATCTAAGATAGCTGATTTCGCCAGTGAGATCGGTGTGGGTAGCAAGTAGACTTTGTTTATTGTAAAAATAGTGTCTTCTGGTAGAGGTAGTGTAATTCTGATAAAGTATTCTTTTCCCTTCTGGACGCTATCTACTTGAACTATATGACTTACCAGTTTAAAATCTAGAAGAATATTTCCCATACCCTGCGCACTAATTTCTTTATAAATTTGGACTAAATCGTTTGCGGATAAAATTAAAGGATGTAATGAGTGTTGGTGTAGAGCATTTATTACCATATATTCGTCTGTTAGACGTTGATGTATCTCCTGGAGTTGGTGTAGAATATATATAAGAAGTCCATTTGTGTCGGCTTTAATGTGGACTGATTTGAGTTCTGTCTTGATTTCATTCGTGGAGTTCTGTACTTGGTCTATGAAGTCCTTAAAACGTTCATCTAGGCTGTTTTGGTAATGCTTTATGTTTTGGAATGTTTGGTCAATGGCATTAAATTTTGCCTTCACTATGCTGACTTGTTTTTCCATTAAATGTATGTTCTCTGAATTTTGGCTGTCAAGGTCTTTTAGTTTTTTGTAAATGGTTTGAGCATCCCTATCATCCATAGTACCAAATAAGAAATTTGAAAACCTGCCTACTATATTTGCTAATGACCGCCTATTTCGATTTAATAAATAAAAATTTGTATCTCTTAACCTATTCTTAATCTTATCTACCTGCCGATCTAAGTCTATTTTCCACGTATAACACGAGTCTCTTTCCTCGGTGCTTCTTTGTACGTGACAGAGACGTTCCACTGTGTCTTCGCAGCGGTTAATAAATTCCAACGCCTCCGTTTCTTCAGTGATTTGAATTTTGGTATAAACAACCCAGGTCTTCGTGTATAAGTACGCCGGATTGAGTGGTTCAAATAATACGCCTGTGGGGGTGAGAGTCTCTATAGCAGCTTGTGAGTTCGCTAGATGTATTTCCGCCCACAGCCATATTAATGTTCCCTGTGGGTAATAAGGAAGTAACAATTAAATTCTGCTAATCCCCAAAATCGTAAATATAACTTATTTTTAACTAAAATAATTTTAACCTATTATTATGCACCCTTCGTAACTTCCGACCAATTTGGATCGTGCAGTTTACATCATTATTAACCTGTTTTACTATGTACGGCCCAGTCCAAACTGGTGATAATTTATTCTTTTTAACTGCATTTTTTAGTAAGACTTGGTCTCCTACATGCAGTACAATGCTACGGGTATTTTTATCGTAATATTCCTTAGACTTTAGCTTGCTTTTAAGAAGCTCCTCCCTAACACGCTTGTGCAGTATTTGCATTCTTCTTCTACGAATGCTTACAAAATCGTCATAGTTATAGATGGGTTCAGGCTGTCGTTTTAGATTGTTTGGTGGCGGGTCGTAAAATCCCCATAGAGTCTCCATCGGTGTATGTTTTCCACCAACATGAGTTGAATGGTTGCGAACATGGACTGCTTCCTCGAGCCACTGGTCCCATTCGGCTACATTTTCGTCCACCAAACTTCTCAAATACTCAATCAGGGGTGCGTGTGCTCTTTCAAGAGCGCCATTTGCCTGTGGATGGTAGGCTGTGGTCTGCAACTTTCTCACTTTGAATAGCTTGCAAAGTCGTTTAAACAAATTACTGGTGAAATTTGCTCCCTGATCAGTGACGACAGCTTTGGGTATCTTATACTTCATCATTAATTTATAAAATCCTTCGGCTACCGTGATGGCTTCTCCATTAGTCAACGGTATGCAATCGAAAACTCTAGTTGCATCATCCAGCAGGGTAAGTATGTACTTATTTCCCTTAGTGGTTTCTGGTAGCGGGCCCACTATGTCGAGATAAACCTTATCGAATGGCCTCGCTGCAATGGAACTTATTACCATCGGCATCTTGGTGATTCTACTATGCTTATTTTTTTTACACTTAATGCAATTTTTGATATGCTTGTGAATGTCTTTGAGCATTCCTTTCCATTTAAAGTTTCTTCTGATACGTTTATAAGTTTTATAGACTCCCAGATGACCTCCTAAAGGTGCGTTATGGTAATCCCGAAGAATGGTCTCGATCTCATTCCGGTTACCAAGTATTTGCACACTTTCGTCAATCTTGGACTCTTGGGAACTAACTGAATTAGTTTCTGAGTCCTCTCCAATACAACTAGACTTATTTTTGGGCGAGTCATCTTGTCTTTCAGAAAAACTTGTGTGGTCTCCTTTAGCTCTGCTTTGCGCTCTGGTAATGGCCATGCATGCGGGATTGGGTTTATATTCCTTATCATCTGTAACTCTTTGCTGCTGGACTTGTGCTTTAGTTATCATTGTCTGCGGAACTTCGTTCTTATTGCACTCCATCTCACTAGAACTCTGGATTCTGCTTAATGCGTCAGCGTTACGATTGAGCCTACCTGGTTTATACTCTATGATATAATCATACTCAGAGAGTTTATGGCGAAATCTTAGTAATCGCGAGCCAGGATCTTTGGTACTGTAGATTCCCTTAAGTGGCTTGTGATCAGTGTAAATAGTAAATTTTCTACCATACAAATAACACCGAAAATTTCTTGTAGCCCAGACTATTGCCAGCATTTCTTTTTCTGTGGCGGAATAATTTCTCTCGGCTTTATTCAAACTCCTGCTTGCGTAAGCAATGGGCCGATCGTTCCCCACATCTCCTTGGGATAACACTGCACCCAAAGCTTCTCCGCTAGCATCTGTAGTTAAGGAGAATGGTTTATCGAAATCGGGGTAAACTAAAATAGGGGGTGAGATTAGCTTGTTCTTAAGGTTTTTAAAAGAATTTTCACATTGATCCGTCCATTTGAATTTTACATTTTTTCGTAGGAGTTTATTGAGGGGTTCTGCTATTTTAGAGAACTCTGGAATAAATTTCCTATAATAATTAGCCAACCCAAGGAAGGATTGTACCTGCCTTACTGTCTTGGGCTGGGGGAAGCTTTGAACGCAGCTTACCTTTGAGGGATCTGGCAAGGCTCCTTCTCTGGAACACTTATGTCCCAGATAGATTACTTCCTTTCTCAAGAACTGACATTTTTCTATTTTTAGTTTTAAGTTATTTAGCTGAAGTCTTTTGAGTACCTCCCTAAGTTTAGCGTTATGATCCGACAAGTTTTTCCCGTAAATTACAATGTCGTCTAAATATACGAAGCACTTAAAACCCTGCAAACCAGTTAGCACATGGTTCATTAATCGTTGAAATGTAGCAGGTGCGCTTTTCAACCCAAAAGGCATCCTTTTAAATTCAAAATGCCCGTGTGGAGTACTGAAAGCGGTTTTAGGTTGGTCTTTCTCCTCCACTAGCACTTGATGATAACCACTGGCCAGGCCAAGCGTGGTAAAGTACCTTGAATGCCCCAATTGATCGAAGATATCTTCAATTCTGGGTAAAGGGAAGGCATCTCCAATCGTGATTTCATTTAGCCTTCTGAAATCTACCACAACACGCCATTGTTTTTCTCCATTTATTCCAGCCTTTTTCGGAACAACTAAGAGTGGCGAATTCCATGGACTAGTGCTAGGTACTACTATATCATTTTCAAGCATTTCTTCAACTTGTTCATGGATGATATTTCTTTGCTTCTCCGGTAGTCTATACATTTTCTGATTGAGAGGGGGACAATCTTGCTTAATTGGAATCTCGTGTTTTATTGAGCCCGTATAACTCAATTTATCTCCAGGTAGAAGAAAGATATTGTTATATTCATAACATATTTCGAGGACAGCATTTTTTTCTTCCTGATTGGCATCTGTATCCATATTGATTTGCTCTTTCAGAATTTCGATTCGTTTCCTGTCTCGATTGTTAATAAACGCATGTTTTCTGCTTCCAAAGGTCTTACTCTCTTCGGTTTTTATTTTGGGTTTTTCCCAGTTCGTTTCGTTTAATGTTAGAATATGATAATTTTCTATTGGGTGAAGATCAATTTCCATGTTATCTAATACCTGATCAGTATTATTAACGTTAATAATAGGCAACACAACTCTACCTTTCCATGGTCTTGTTAAACAATTTCCTGAAAAAGCACCTTCACTCACTTCTTTTGATAAACAAACAAATTCGCCGTTGTCTCTAATAGGAATTGGCACTAATTTTTCTGAGCGTGCTGGAACTAGAATCTTCGTTCTAACCTTAAGTCCCTTTGCTTGCTTCCGTTCAGATTGTTCACCTTTATGCGGAATGGACCACTTTCTCTCGGAGATCTGAGTGGTGTTTTCCATTTCCATAGGTTGCGGCTTTCCAGGCTTTTCCTTTTGGGCTTGGACCGTAGACCTGCTAATAGGTGAATTTAGTGTCGTTTTTAAGTCCTTAGAGTCGCGAAATTTGCAGTTCATATTAAGTGGCACTGAAAATGTTGCTAAATTTGTAGGTGTCGCTGGAAATTCTAATATTCCATCTGGACCCTTTATATTACATTTATTTAATAGAAAATTATTTCCAAGTATTCCATCATATGGGACATTTTCACTATCTTTAATTACGTGAAATTTACATGTTTGAGGAGTTTCTAGCTGAAATTTTCCTGTACATGTTCCAATTGTCTGTCCCTTTCCAAAAATACTGCTCAGTTGCGTTTTTTCCTGAGTATTTATTATTTTCTCTCCTTGTAATATGGATTTTTTTAATAGGCTCACGTCAGCTCCCGTGTCGACTAATAGTTCTACCGAGGACTTAGCTGCTATATCCAAGGGTAATTTAACTGAACATTTAGGAACTTGGGAGGGCTGACACCGATTTTCTTGACTAACGTTTGGACTTCCGCGGTGTCCTCGCAAGTCCTTATTTAGTTTTCCGAAAACTGGTGGTTATTTTGAGTCGACCTACTTTCCCAGTCTTGCTTTGCTCGGCACTGGTTTGTATTGTGACCTCTTCTTTGACAAAAATCACATTTTATTGCACCACCTTCAGCAGACCTGCTATTTTGTACTAGGTTTATCTGCCGATTTTGAGTCTTACTATCCCTGTTATTGTTTCGAGAAGCGTACGCAGAATTCTGATAACTATTACCAGAAGTCGCATTCTTCCTTTGGTAGCACTCCGAAAACGTATGATTGTTTTTATTACAATAAGTACATTTAATTCGGGGGTGATAGCCTTTGGTATTATCATACTGATTCCTTGCACTTGGGGCGAAATTATTATAATGCCTATTTTGAGGTGGGTTTTGCATTGGTGGATCTCTGATAGGCATCCAAGTAGTATTGACTGGATAACTATCAATTACTGGTTGGGCCAATGGTATACCTAAAGGATTTTGTAAAATCGACAGTGTTTGTCTTTCGGCTTCTTCTAGCTTTTCAGCTTTTTCGACTACTGATGCTAAACTCTCACCAGAGTCCTGTAAGAGAAACATTCTGTGGTTTGGGTTGATTATACCTGTCTTAAATACATATATGGCTGTTTCCTCTAAATCCCTTTTTACTGCCTCTGCTGCTGTGCCAGAGTGTCGATCAGGGATTTTAGAAACGCAGCTTTTAAATAATGTTTTTATCCTTTGAGCATAGCTTGTCAAAGTTTCTGCTGGTAATTGAAACAACACCCTAAGTTCATTTACAAGAGCCACGTAGCTCTTTGTATTTACTAATTTATTTTGGATCTGGGTCTCCAATTGCTGGAAGTTATTGAAACCTGTACCTTCCAGAACACTTGCCGCCCTGCCTCTGAAGCGCGTTGGAAGCAATTTAAGGAATACTGGAATTTCACTTTCGGTTAGACAATTAATAACATGCTTACAACAATTGATAAATATATTTATTTCTGGAACTAAGTTGGGACCTATTTCGCCCATTAAAATTGGTACACTATTAAATATTAATTGATTAATTTTAATTATATCCACTGGTGGCTCCATTTCTAAAATTGAGTTTTCCGACGAGCTCTTTTCACTGGTTAACTCGTCTAGCTGCACAGAACTATTCGAAGATTGACTGTGTTGCTGTTGTTGTTGCTCTTCACTGATATTGTCTTCTGGCTGTTCCAAAGATTGACTCCGTAGTTCTTCTTCTTCTTCTTGGATTGAGGGTAGTGCGTCCAAGGATTGTCGATACCTTCCTCCGGATCTTAAGGACATAAATTCCGTTATTGTATCCCTGGTCTGAGTTTCCACATCCACTTTCTCAATAATGGGCCTTCTATCCTCAGTAGTTTCCGTAATGATACACTTCTCCTCTATTGGTTTGGGGATAACTGGTTTATTCTCGTCCAGTTCTGACACAATTAACTTATCCTCTGCTGTTTCCGAAGTTCCACAATCAGTTCTTGAACTAGTGTCCTCTGTACTAACAGACGGGCTGGTGTTCTCGAAGGAAAAAGAGTTGATTTTCTTCCAGAATTTCTTTTGAGTAGAACTCAATACATAGAACGGATACTCGCTCTGATCTCTCGTCACTGGCGTGGAATGGCTTTTTGGTGGACTGCTAAAAGTCGCGTTGGGTGATCTTGGGTCATCTGATGTTTCTTGCGACATTAAATGTCTTACCTGGAATCGATTTTGGTCTCACACTGCACTTTTTTTTTCTATCACTAACACAATTTTACACAATATCACACGCAACGCTACTAAATTTTGACATTAACCGGAGAAATACTAGAACGAGACCAACAACCGAAACGGAAATCAAACAAAATGATTTCAACACGTACTTTGCGAATGGATAAAACAAATATCACACTTAAAGTGAAATATCTACCATTTTCCGGATTAAAGAAATTTCAATGAAACATTTATTTGTGAACCGTATGTATGTATGTAATTCACTGTTACTTCGTTTGAAAATGGACTTTTAGACAGGATTCTGAATTATATCAAAATTTTTTTTTTTTTTTTTTTGCAATTAGTGGAAGTGCGGCCAACCATTTACAAGTGAGATATCGGACCGCCACGATCTAGTATTCGCATTTGAATTTAAAAAAAAAAATCAACGGGAAGTTGACAACTGACTAGTGTCACATTTAAAGTGACTAACTTGATCTATAGTCATCAAGGTGAATTACACAAAAAAAATTTTTTTAAATTATCACGCCTAATATCAATTCTTGCCGTTCTTAATTAAATATCACTCTTATAACCGATCAAATTGAAAGAATTTTCACTCATAAAAATCATAAATCTATACCAATTGTTTTTCTTAAATTTTTTTTTTTAAATAATAATATTCTAATACTTTTCTTGAGGAGAAAAAACTTATAATTTAATAGTATATACTTCTATATACGTGTAATAAAGCTTAATCTAAGTATATCTTTTCAAAATAGATTTAACTAAAGAATGAAGTGAATTTTTACCTTAATTAACTTAGAGCATTTATTGTTGCCCATCTCCTCGTAGTGATGACTTTCCTGTTTCTTTATTGTCCAATTTACTGTAATACTTTCGTCTGCTGTTGTATCGCTGCCGGGGGGGCCCTAGGCCTTCTTAAATTCCCCTGGATCTGCTGAAAGGGGGGCTTAAAGCCGTCTTCGTTTTCCCTTTCAACACAGGAACGAAGTTTTTCTGCTACTGATGATTTTGTTGCTGCTGATGAGATCGAATTGGAGGTGACGTTGACTTCTTCTGGCTATGATGTGTTGCTGGCCAGAATTCCTTGTTGCCTTCTTATCTAACAGGGGTGAACGCTTGCCCGCCTGGAGCAGAGGCGCCTAAAGATGCTATCTACCCCGAGCGTTGGGGGTGACTTGGCCGTTTTATATGGCTCTTTGTCACAGGTACCCCTTTTTGTTCGTATAGGATCAAGGCTTTTAAAGCGTTTACGGTTGTTTATTTAACCAAGCTTCCTTGATCCTACCGGCTGCGCCAATTTATGTTGTGCCTCATTTGAGCGACTGCTCAATGTAACTACCACAACACTGGAGAATGTTCTCTTGCGCTTCGATCACCAAAAAACAAAACCACTTGACTTATTTTTTATGGCATTTATTAATACAATTACTACTGTTCACAGATGAGTAATAAGGTTGTTATCAGTGATTTACCGAAAGACAAGTAATTCGACACTTCTGTACGCGCGAGTGGTCAGAACAAAACTCTCCTCTACTACTCGCCTACCTCTGCCTCGTCGCTTC
The DNA here is from genome assembly GCA_963924295.1 of Dioctria rufipes. Lineage (NCBI taxonomy): Eukaryota > Metazoa > Arthropoda > Insecta > Diptera > Asilidae > Dioctria > Dioctria rufipes. The sequence continues at coordinate 280,375,343 of OZ002741.1, read as the reverse complement.
TTTTCTTCATTTTTATTTTTGTTTTTATTCTACTTAAAACAATGAATTAATGTACTACCGGGCCATTGAGTAATATTTTTTACTCACTGACCACAGGTGTACAATTTCAAAACAGTGCCGCTTAAATTCGTGGTCACTGTGATTACATATATTTACTTTAGTTCCGCAAATGCATTGCGATTACCTCATAGCTACCTACACAATTCATAGCGGCGCTTAATGGGTCATCATGAAATTGTGCAGCTGATGAGTGTCATCACATTGCATTGCGTTCGATCTACAAATATTATTTTCACAACAAGAACTAAGTTATGGAGTCTGTTTCATGTCTTGGGAAAGTAGTTCTCGAGGGTTTTGTTTGACCTGCTAGGAAATTTTCTTTTAAATAGAATTTCATACGCGATTAGCAAAACCTTCTGAGTGCATTTGTTCTATTTCTTCATACATCATCGATCATTATGAGTCGTAACCCTATCACATACATCAATATTTTGTTGTCTCTACTGTAATCATCGCCTTAAATTTTTTTATGCATATTCTCTTGCCACCAATAGTTAATCTATCCGTCTACAAAGGCTACTAATTTCGGTAAAATAAATCAGTAACTGCCTGTCGCACTTGTTTGAAATGCATCAGAGCTGGCACATCGATGTCATATTAGAATCCGGAATGGAACTCACATAATTCCTGCTCTTGTCCCCTTTCTTTTAATAGATGAATATTACCCGTTCCCTATATAACTTCTACGTACATATTTGGCAAAAAATGAGTTATATGATGTTCGATCCAGTTATGCTTTTTTGTTCTCTGAACGAGTTGGCTACTCTTGTCGGGGCTATTAAAAGCGCCATATGTGAAATATGGTACCCGCAAGGATACGAAGAATTTATTTAAAAAAAACTCTTCCGGAGAACCATTGAAAAGTCTAGCGAGGAAATAAAAGGATGACAAGGTCAGCTTCAATTTCATCCTGAGCTCCATATGGGGCACCCAAGCCATTGACGTCTCTTCTATTCCGAGGGCTATGGCTGGTAATGTATGGCTAGTTGCTGACGATTTGATGTGATGGGAACACATGGAAAATTTATCATTTTTTTTGCTTCATTCTTGCAAGAAATGTGAACATTCAAAGGACTTGGATTGTTTTAAATTTGTGGTGACATTTGGCGTGAAGAATTGCAATTGCAGTGCACAGAGAAGAGTCTCCAAGCCCAGTAGAAATAAGAATTTTTCACTGTCACAGCGTCAGATGTTCCAGTACTGGAGCTGTCTATGTGAAGTGAAAATGTACACGTGCCCGAGTAAAAAAGGCATATCCTTCTCTACACGTTAAGCATCACCTGTAGAGTCGTAAAATTAAATTTTAAAGCATCTCCTCCGACATATGTGTGTACGTACATGTGTGTATCATTCGCGGTTATTTTCGGAGGAATTCCTTATGCCAACATAAAAATCTAATCGAGGATTTCGAGTGGCGAAACGTGTGAAAGACATTGCACTTAATTTTTGGTTTAGTAAGCCAACTTGACAGCGTTGTGTTAATAAATAAATGAAAACTGACAAGAGGCGTGAAGTGGTGTGATGGGATGAAGTTTGTTTACTTCGCTCCTCAATGCAAATCAGTCTATTACAGGCAGGAAAACTCCAGGAAGAATATGTAATTTAACTTTGCTTCATGTTTTGGTGTGTTACTTTTTTTAGTGTCAATTAGGTTTTATAGGTATGACATCAGTCTATGTAAGGTGAACGGTATTTATAATATGGTTGCCGAATGTAGAAATTAATTCGAATGTCCGGAAATTATTCCCTGCTAAGTTTTTGATTGCTATCTAGGATAGATCCCTTAATATTTTAGAGATAGATTTGTTGCATGCTTTTATTCTTTTGAATTTCAAGATGTATTCCAAACGAGCAACGATTGCAACAAGAAGATTAGGAAAGATTTTTCCCATAAGAGTTGGAGATTACCCGATGAATTAGAATAGGTGCATGCATTCATGATTTAAAAACTTAGAATAAATGTATATCAAACAGGAATGCGGGTATCGTATAAAATTCGTGTACAGAAGTGAAGCTTTCTTCTCCTCATTATATCTCGAAGAGGACGACCTTAATGAAGGACGGAAAATGCAGAGCAAATGAGATGCAAAAACAAAAATGACAAGTAACAAGTGGGACCAATGACGACAAAGCAATGGAAGCGCGTAGAATTGGCATTAAAATTTGCACTTTTATTAGAATAACTTGACTGCTCCTTCATGAGTTCTGCCAGCTGTTTATACCTGCACTGAGTTCCCACACTAGAAAACTTGAGATCAACACATACATGGAGAAGCTTCAGTTAATTTGGCTTTGATATACATGTTCCAAATTTAAAAAGCAAATGAAGTGCCAAAAAGCGTACAGTTGTACATTCCACATTTAAAGCATATTCGTATTATTGACAGACTGTCTTCAGAATGACTTAATTTGAAATTCAGTAATTTCAAAGAAATGAACATTTGACAGACTGTGAATGAAAATTATTTCATTTGGAATGTCATTGACAGTTCTGCAATGTGAGGAAAGATCATGGCAGAGTTCAATAATTTAATTAAATGCCATCAAGAAAATTTGCGAGTATTTGTATATATTAATTTTTTTTGGAAGACGGACGAGGCTTAGTAGGCTAGTTACAAATTAAAAAAATATTAGAGGGAAAATCATCTGTCTCGTTAGCTCAGTGGTAACAGCAGTCTCTCCTCCATATTTGCATGAAGCTGCAAAGCATTTAGCAGAAGATTTTTCTTTTGTTTAAACAGTCAAAATCAGAAGAACATTTTTCCCTTTTCCAATAAATTCAGTTCATTTGAGTGACGGTAGGTGACACTTTTACTGCAATATCGTAAAATGGAGTAAAATTTTCCCCATTTGAAAATGAAGCGAAATGTAGCAAATGGTTCCTTGATGGACTTCATTTGTGTGACAGAGTGCACATTTGATTCCACTTAAATGAAAATTAAGTTATTATGGACACATTCTGACTTAAGTATGAGGTTATTAATGAATCAAAACTTGTACGGTGCAATTAATCAGAGTTCTTTCAGTTGAGTGGAAGCTTTCCGAATGGCCTTAATGGAAACAACTTTTGTAAAAAGAGTAATTTTACTCAAAAGTAAAAGTTTTAGTGGGAGAAATTATTGTCCATTTTATTTTTACTTATTAAGGTTAAAAGCCGTTCATCTTTAGCACAATTCGATCGTCCGGTTGCCATAATTTGCAGTACTTGATCGTCGAGTTATACCTTTCGAAAAAAATATATGTACGGGGTTGGGGTTGAGGAGCGCTGGTGAAGGGTGGATGACAAGAGGGAGTGAAGGTTGGCAATTGAGATGGAAGACCGATGGAGGTGGGAATGTATTAGTAAAGTTGAAATGGTGTGCTGGAAATTATAAATTTATGCGGAAAACAGGGTAGGGTCCTGGGTGAGGGGAGTGAGGGTTGTTGAAAAACGAGGAAAGGATAGAGATACCAATATTAAGTGGTAGAGGATGAACAGATGATTTCAGAAAAGTGCGTTTGGGGAGGTTGAGGATGTGATAAAGATGAAAAGAGAAGATGAAATGGAAGAGTGAGAGGAGATCACGGGGAAATATGAGCGGACATCAAGCAAACATCCTACGAATGTAGACGCTGTCCAGGAATTCCACCAATGTGTATTCCGTGTTTTAAGAAATGCCACAAGCAAAGTGCAATAACTACTTACGAAGAAAGCGATTATGTATTCTATGAAAATTTACTTATGTAAGCAATGAAGATTATTTCCGTTTTTAATGTGTCAATTTTTAGTATGATGAATTTTATTACATTTTTGTTATCATGAGAAATAAATTTTTAAAGTACCTACTTGTTTGAATTGGGACTTTCTTTATTAAATTTTTGTACTATGTATTTTGAATTTTTTTTTCATTTTAAATACACACTGCGTTTGCAGCAAGTAGCACAGTTAGTAGCAAAATAACACTCACTAAAGCAATACTGCATTTGCAGTATTGTCTGCAATTGCAGTAGTTGATTCTTTCAATTGGAAAGTTTATAAATATGAGACAGCACTGCTAATGCAGTATTTTTTTTTCTTTATAAATATAGCTTTTATGTCACCATGTAAAATGCATCAAAATGCTCTTGTCCGCTTTGACCAAATAAACGTTGAAATAAAGTTTCTCTAGAGTGATCATATTAAAACCCCATGTAAATTTAGACCGTCCGTGAACGTGTTAAGCAAACATATTTAGGTTACTAGAAGAACTGTATTACCCTGTCATTGAATAAATCGATATGTTGCGTTCTTAGATGAAATAACCCGTTATCGTGTTTATACTAATTTTTCGATTTTCTATGGGATCTTTCCCCATTCCTTCGTTTTCTATTATATCCACCATGTTACTCTTCTCGCTTCCGTATCGAACTCAGAGCTCGACATAGGCAAAATTCTGATATTTTAGATCACTTTTTTCATTTAACTTATGGTCTTGAAAAAACACTTCTTAAAAATCAGTTTTTCATATGAAATTTATGAAAGATAAAGCGTTCATTAATTGAAATGACCACTCTTTAGTAAAAATGGTTTGAAAATTTTATTTACAGAAGAAAATTGTATACGCGCCCAGATAGTATGGGTATTCAGTTTTTGCTTGATTGGATGGCTGGAGGCCGGACATATCCTGCATAAGGACTGTTTCAGAAAAAAAAACCCGACCACCTATGGATGATGAAATAAAAAAAAACTTTTTTGTTAGTTATCAAATAATTTTAATTAAACGGTTACTTAATTACAGGTGACATAATATAATTACTATGTGCAATTGATGAACTTTTCGCTTTACGTTCTTTATGAAATTTTGTGCAGATACAATATCGAACGTATTGAACTCTCTTTTATATTGTCTTTAAGAGGAGTTATTACCAAGATTTGCAAATTTCATACATTTTTCAATTCGAATTTCCGGCAAACTATGAATAGCGGAATAATTATTTATGCATTAAATCAAGCATGACGAAGAGGTCTAGTCAGAACGTCGGGAAAAATAACAAAAAATGTTTTGGAATGGAGATATTAGCTCGGAAACTTCTAAAAAATGGTAAAAATTGAACTTTTTTAAATCAAATTCCAATTAGTATGTATTCTAATTTCTTTAGATTGTGACTATTTTAGAAAGATAAAGCCTAAATCTAGTAAATAACGTCGAGTTTTTTTTATTTTAAGTTGTGTTTTTTTTTATTATTTGACTCTAATAGCACTTTCTTTCTCCCAATATTTAGCCCGAATAAATTGCAATATTTCATTGAAAGTTGTTGAAATACAAAGCGAAATAGTATATTTAACAATTATGTGCAAAAAAAATTTAGAAAAGTTAATTCTCGTTAAAAGCTTTCAATTTATTTGAACTGCAAATATTCAATTTTAGTTTTAAATTGTCGCATGTTAGGTTTTTGTCTTTTACGCTAGATGTCTCTAATTCATTCTGCGGTCTAGGTCTCGGCTAATTTTATATGAATTTTCTCACTTTCAGGACACAAACCTACGTATAGTAAATTTTATTGCCTACAGTGACTCCTGCTAAAGCTATCTATGTTAGAGGACTGCTCTGTTTTGTTTTTGTTTTAATTTTTTTTTTAATATTACCCCAATATTTTTTGATTGGTTTTAGTTCCTCATAATTTGGAAGAATTGTGGGTACATTGGGCATCCTAGAAATCTCTCGCTTTTCTGTCGTACTTGCCAGTGCTACATCGGGAGAAAAGACGCTTCTGAACATACTCATCATTGCTGATTGTACCTGTTGTCAGGAAAGATAATGATTTCTGGCCACACGCATCGACGCTGCCAGGGTTTTGTGTAAGATGGTGCATGTGAAAATAATTATTTATTTCATCAAATATCCCCAAAAATTTTTCAGTTTTTTTTTGTCAATGAGAATAGATGATTATCCATCTTACAAATCTTACATGACTGCAGGCAGCATCTATTTCCAGATCTGCTCATATCTGCTTATCGTGGAACCCTAATCGTTGACATTTTTGTTCTGAAAAAATTTTAACCTAAATTAGCCAACTATTCAACTATAAAATTTACTATTAAAAATCTTCTAATTCTAACATAAACTTGATTTCCAAACCTTAAATTTTTCGGTAATATATAAATAATTAACTGCAAACAATTCAGAAATATTTGGTAATACCACAATTGGTATTTTCAAAACAATATTCCACAAGAAACAGTTGTACATTGTGTGTTAACAAAATTTAAAATTACTTCAATAATATTATGTTTTTTGGAACTTTTTGGCAAAAATTAATTACACTAATTGCAAATTGATCAATTGATAATAACAAATTAAAACGAGGTAAAAACATACTACATAATTGTATGCGTAAATTTTTTTAATTTTAAATGTACCGAGATTTCGCAGGATTTGGATACATATCTACGGATTTAAAAATGTTTTTATTTAAAATAAATTAAAATATACTTACAAATTTAATACACCACTAACTGAAAATAATAATAATTTATTAAGCCATTTTTGTAAAGAAATTATTATTGCAAATAGAAATTATATATTAAATACGGTACCTGATTTTTGGTAATTGTAATTATTTTCTGCTTCCTACATGAAAATATTGGAAACAGAAAAAAAAAAAAAAAAAACTATGCAAATCCGTGCAAGATCTCTTTTATACTTTTCCACCCGTTTCAAACTAGAATAAAATTTTGAATTCACGAAAAAATTCATCACAGTATGCTAATGCTCAGAACTTTTTTAAAATCATCTTTTACTTTCATTAAGTTTGTATTCATATCAAATTTAAATTCTTAGCTCAGAAAAATTTTCCCTAATTCTTCAGAAAATTTCAACTGGTTGTGACTTATTGAATATTGACTTACTATTGCCCGGCTTAGTGAATCCAATGACACATAAGTCAAATCAACGAGCATATTCTGTGGAAGAATATTATAGAAGATCAATATTCGTTCCTTATTTAGATTCTATTATTATGTCATTTAATGAACGTTTTTACCTTTTTCGCTCCTGCAGCTTCATCCCACGAAATGAAACTGTTAACAAAGCAAGAGTTCATAAAAGTTGTTTCAAAAATAGTGGACTTCTATGGGCCATCTTTGTTGGAAAACTTTATTGTTGAAGCCATAACATGGTATGAAACCTGGGGCCAAATTACATTAGATACATAAAAAATTGAATACAATAATAGTAGTTGTTCTATGGGAGTTCTAGCGCACTTTTTGTTCTAGAAATCGACCAATTTTCGTGAGAGTTCTGGCGCACTTTTTATTATAGAAATCGGCCAGTTCTATCGCACTTTTTTACGTGTGTCTGATCTTCCAGACTACAATTTAACCTTGATTCCACAGACTATGTCAGAGGGGATTCCTGTCTGGATGATGTCGGGGATTCCGTTTGCTTATCAGACCTATTTGAAAAGCTGTTTAGCTGCTATCACACCTGTTTTAAAAGCTGATTAGATGTTATCATATCTGTTGGAAAAACTAGAATCCCCTGTGACGTAGTTAATGGAATCAAGGTAAATTTGATTGTAGACCAGACACAAGTATAAAAAGTTCGCCAATCATGAAATCTTGTCGACTTTTAGAACAAACAGTGCACCAGAACTCTTATAGGACAACTACTAATTTATTTGAAAACGCCAAAGGTTTTTATCCATCAGTTTTTGCAAGCTATTAAAATTGGGGTCACACTTCCTATAACGACATGCACGGTGGAACAAACGCTCATTTAGCACAGAGAAAAGTGAAGACTTGATAATGAAGATTTTGTAAGCGAAGTAGTGTCCAAGTTAGCAGAGAAGCCAAGCGGTTACAATTATTATTTAATAAAATTAAGAACAAAAAAAAAAAATTGAATTGTTTTAATTTTTAATGCTTCACTTAATTAATAGATGAACATTTTTATCGAACACAGGTGGTGCAGTTGCACCATACTGGCGGCGCCCATGGCCACACGTACATATTTCTTGCCAAATTGAGTATTTACCGGAAAGTTTTATTTACCGACGGTTTTTAAACTTGGGATCTATCTGCGTCACCGCTCTTTTTTGTCACATAAAATTCCTGCCCTGGAAGCTGGTTGAAATCCGTTTTTTTTTATCTAAGTTTTATCATCCCAGCGCCGTGTCTAGCTCTTGGGGCACCTGGGGCAAGTTGTGCGAACCCGCCTTTTTTGATACTAATTTTAATACTTCCTTTTTCGATTAAATATTTTAATACAGAATTAAAAAAAAAAAACAAAACAAATAATTGATAGTGAACTCTGTAGTTCGTCACTAACACCATATCTATTGACTCCAAACCACTATAATTTTCATTTGATCCAAAATAGCCTTCGATCAAAATTTATTTTTCGGACTTTTACTCCAATAAGTTTCTGATAGATATGGTGGCCAATCCTGGCTCATTATCGATCGCAGATAATTTTTAATAATTTTCAGTTTCGAGAGACACCGCTCTCCTTACGCCACTGAAACGGATAAATTTAACAACATATCCGCAAGGCAATGACAACGTTAGGTAAAATCGGCACTATATCATTTTTACGATGAAATTCAAAATTTTTATTGGCTATTGATCAGCTGGTAAGATCGCAGCCAGATTCATAATTTCGTAACACAGATCAATACCATCAATATCCATGTTCTCCCCATATGTTAATACATATGCAAATCTTTGAAGCTCTTCATTATTTCTTCTTTCGTTGAAGACTTGAGGGAATGATTATCATAAAGAAATTTGAAATCATTGCTGTGCGCCTGTAGTTGTTGAAATCTATTTTCCGTTGATACTATTGCAGTATCAACCACGTGGTAAAAGAATTCTGTTCTAAATTGGGGAAATATCGGCTCTACATCCACCTCAGATGTTAAGTCTTTCATTTCGTTCAGTACTCTAGATGAACTTTCTTCAGATCTATACTGCTTCAGAAAATCTGTGGTTCTGTCTAGAATGTTACAGCATTCAACTATATTTAAAGCAGGACTTTGTAATAATTTTGAAGATACATTAACTTTGTTTAGAATATCGAACTAAATTATCACGCTACAAATGAATTTAAAATTCACGATGGATTGGGCTCCCTAGGCAGATGGACAAAATCAATGATCATTCATTCGTAATTGATTTTTTCAAAAATCAAGTTACCTAAGGTTTTGTAAATTAAAACGAAAGTCCTGTCAATTTTTATATGTAATTGACAGCACATTTTTAATAATTGAAATTAAAATTCAAAGGTAAGTCGATTTTTGAAAAATTCAACTACGAACGAATGATCATAGATTTCAACCGTCTGCCTGCACCTCACGTTTTAATGCATTATATGTTCTTTCATCGGGCGAAATTTCCACAAATGCATCATATATCTTTCCATACTGGTAGCGTACGGGCTTGATGATTTTTCCAACGCGTTTCAGTGATGGCTTTGAGAGTCTGAGTCAATGATGGGATACTACAGCATCGCATTCGCATGCAATATTGAGGCGAAATTCAATGACTCTTTTAGAAACGTCTGGTGCTAAAAGTAGGAACCGCAAGACTTGACTCACTTTAGGAGTCCGAATCTTTGAATCGACTCAGATCTGAGCTCCTCATCTCTAATTGGGAGCGGCCTTTACCAGAGTATACTGTACAGAGTGTAACTTAATCATCGATACTCTGACCTTGCGATAGTATTGATAGTATCGGCATAAAACTATCGATACTATCAAATATATCGATAGTTTTCGTATATACATTACATATACATAATTGCATACGTATAATTGTATAATAAGTCTCATACAGCACGCTCGTCGTACAGACGTCTTAAATACATTAGGTTGGGTTTTGTTGCATTGTGTCGAATAGACTTTTTGACGAATTGTCATTCGGTGAATTATTTTCGACGAATTATTTTTCAATTCAAATCAGATTTTTATTTAAAAAAAAGTTACTCGAGTCTCCACCGCCTTCACGGCACGGTACTTGGACAGTTGCCCCTTTGGCCCACACTAGGCATGGCGCTGCATCATCCCGGTATTTTCTAAACATGGAAACTTAGTAGGCCTTCTGTTCTTTTAATTCGATGGGCCGTACCAGATGACGTTCCGACCTTATCACCTATATACATATCTCAACGAAATATTGGAATTTTGTTTAAAGTTGCCTACCACTTCTTTGGCTAATTTTTGGTCAACCGAACTTGATTTCCTTCCTGACTCGGACTTTCGCTGGACACTGGAAGATTCCCCAAATTTACTGAGAGCCTTTTGTATGATCGTCTTCGGGATTTTCAACTTTTTAGCTAGTCCCCTTTGAGGCATATGCGGATTTTCCATATGTGTGGAAAGAATTGATTTGTGACGCTTTCCTTAGCTGACTTCCATTTTCATTGCACGAGGGATTTGCACTAAATGGCTTGCAATTATAAGTGCACACCTTTTTATAAATGTAATCTTAGCAGGGTTCCCTAATTTTGTTTACCTGCTGATGAGTAATGGAAGGAGATAGTCGGTCGGTATTTTCTAAAACAGTCCTTAATTATAAAAATACGTCATCCGAAAGTTACTTTTATTTAATAAACAAATAAACAAATTGTTAATTTATGAAAATAATCTGCATTCCGTATAACGAAAAAAAAGTATTATTAATTCACAAATTTTACAAACCCCTTTCCCTCCTATGTCTTTATGAAATTTGTATAAGAAAATTTTTGATATTGACAAAGAATAAAACAATTGTGTTAACAATTATTTTTAATTCTGAAGAGGAATAATCCAATTCAATAAATCCAAACAGTAAAAATAATGCTTTTTGTTTTTTTTTTAAATTGATCATTTTCTTTACGCGAATTCTCTTTTGTATTTGACATCCTTTGTGTGCATATCAAATTCAAGAATAATCCATAACCACGCCTCAAATATATCCTTAGAGGAAAATCGAGAAAATCCTAGCTGCTTTTCTGTAAAATTATATTGTCGCAGTTCGTTTTAAGGCACTTGTGTATGGAAAGTTTTATATTTGTTGAAATCAATGATTTATTGTGAGCCTTTGACAGTTCTATCGTTTCGATATAAATTACTGATGTCATTTTTATTTTCTTTTATCTAAAAAAAAAGAAAGTATTTTGTTCGTCGCTCCATTTACAATATTGAGAACAATTTGCGCTGTTCAATGTAAATGAAGATGTCCTTTTACCCTTTATCGAATTTAAGCAGTGAATTTATATCTAGAAATTTATTTGATTTTACTGAACAATGAATTATTACGAATTAATACACCTGCGAGCAATTGAAATTACTTTATTGAATGCTAGAGTATGGCTGTATGGTATAGTGGTAGATGCGCTTCTTTTATTTAAGAATATTACCCGTGGGTAAACAGTCAAAGAATGAAGGAATTAAAATAAAGCTGATAAGACGAGACATGGTAGATTATCCCATTTATAAAGATGGTATGCAATATAAAGCAGTGCAAGTAAAATTGCTAATACTACAAAGGCTTGCATGTCTCTCAATAACAGACTCTAGAAGGATCTGTTACACCTCAGCCTTAGAACTGATCTTGGGCTTATTTTCTCTACATCTTTTCATTAAAAATTATACTGCAAATATCGCTAAAAGGATAACTGTGAGATCCTGGAAACTTAGGTACGTAGGTGTAGGAGCCCATAGACGCTGGGTCCCTACCCAATTATTTTTTTAAGTGAAATTGCACACCATAGAAACCCACATCAGAATTAATCTACAACGAGGCTATCAATACAAAAACGTATGTGGTCTGGTATCCGAAGGCTACGGATAGGTCATGCGTAGACAAACAAAAAATTGTAAGGGTGGGGAGAAGGAAATCTTAACGGTTTCCGAGATAACGGGACTATAAGATATTTGGGTATGTTTTTATAGATCACCCTGTAACTTATGAACGTTACACCCTATGATGATAATTTGCTAGATAGATAATCGTTGGACCTTTCAAGTGGTCTACAAAGTTTTTCCTTCACCCTTTCTGTTTTAAAGTTATGGCTCAACAAAGTTAAAATTTCGGAATTTTTACTCCTTTTTTTTTTATTTAACTACTATTTGTATAAAAAAACACGTCATCAATTTCAGTTTTTCATATTGAATTTAAGAAACCCAAAAGCTTAGCTTTAAAATGACCTCTCTGTACCCAAAATGTAACCCTTTCTGCGCTTTTGCACTTTTTCTTAAGCATCTCCAGCGAAAATAGTTAATGGTTGAAAGAGTTCAATAAGTGCCAGAAAGTAGGCAATTATCTTTTGTAAATGACCTTTTCAGCCATTTTCGCTAGAGATGCTTAAGAAAAAGTGCAAAAGACGCAGAATGGGTTACATTTTGGGGAGTAGGTGAGGGTGACCTTTGGAAAGGTGCAACGATTATCTATCTACCAAAGTTTAAATCATCATCATAGGGTGTAACGTTCAGAAGTTACAGGGTGATCTATAAAAACATACCCAAATATCTTAAAGTCCCGTTATCTCGGAAACCGTTCAGATTTCCTCCCCCCCCCCCCCCATACAACTTTTGTTTGTCTAAGTATGACCTATCATTAGCCTTCGGGTGCCAGGCAACATACGGGACACCCTGTATATATATATATATACGTTTTTGTGTTGATAGCCTCGTTGTAGATTGATTCTGATGTGACACCCTGTATAAACTGCAAAAGCAAAGCCGCAATGAAATCATTAAACTTCAATGCCTTCACTTCAATGATGGTTTGAACTGTATGGACGTCCTAGATTTATCAAAGGTATTAAGGTAGTAGGTAGTAGATATTTACGCTTGCAGTACTTTGAATAGTTTAGTTTTACGTTTTTGAATTTCCTAGTTAGTTATTTGTTTTTGTATTTACTCTTTACTCCATTATTTGTAGCAGCTCTCCCGAATCCATTATTAGACTCTTAAATCTGGGGTTTATTAATCCTAAAATTTTCAGAACTTCTTACTATTTTACCGACAGTGATCCCTGTTACCGACAGTTTTTTGATCATGAATGATGGTTGTGGCCCTCTGGATGGAGACAGGGCCTCGCTGAACCTTTTCAGCAAGCGCAGTGTGGGTTTTAATGAGTGCCATCTAAATGCTCGGAGTATTCGCAACAACGTTGACGGCTTTCGCCTAATATTTGATTTGGTGGCACAGATGTACATGCTATTTTAATAAGCGAGACCTCGTTGTGTGACGAAATTCCGACTTCTCTAATGTTAATCGCTGGATATAAACTATTTCGTAACGACAGGGAAGAGAGTGTTGGCGTGGGAGTAGTAATATACGTCACAGATTTCTTTAATACGAAGTTCATTTTCTCCTCCTGTGGAAGGTGAATCGAGTTTATTGGTTTCGAGGTAGATAATGGAGTTGAGAAACTTGTTTTATCAGCTGTTTATTCTCCTCCAAATTGTTTTTCGTACGAAAATGCTGCTGAATTTGAAAATGCGCTTGCTACGGTGGCCCATATTTATAATAACGTGCTAGTCGGAGGTGACTTTAATGTTAACCTCCTATCCTCCCATGATTTTCATTTCATTCAATTTGTATATCTGCACATATTAAATAGTCTCCCTACGTATTAAAATACAGCAAATCAATCTCTATTGGATTTGTTCATGACTGGTAACGAAAATCGCATTCTCTTTCACAATCAGCTCAATGCTCCAAATTTTCTCGACCATGATCCGATTTTTCTGACGTATAATTTTGTACCTTTCTGTTGAGTGCAAAACTTGTGATAGCATATTATCTTGCAGTGTGGTAGATGATCATTCCATTATTTGTATGAAAAGTATCTACCTGTTCGATATAGAAGAGTTAGGCTATATGCCTGTCCTTGGTTCATGCCCAATATTGGCCGTCTAATTGCAGAAAGGGAGCTCTTCTGTAGGGAGTATAGAAGCCTTAAGACAATTTCTTCACGAGCGCTATTCAAAGACGCACGGAATAAAGCAACCTCGGCCAAATATAGGTATCTCAAACAAAAATTCAACCCAATGCTTTCTAACAAGATTCTATGGAAGAATCTCAAGCAAGTTGGGTTATATGGGGGTATCAAGGAGGAAACCTCACTCAATCCTGATGACCTGAATAGATTTTTCGTGTCGCATAATATGAATCACTCATAATTACCTGGCAGTACACCATGCTTAAATAACCCTGAGCATAGAAATTATTTCTCCTTTCGGTATATTGATAATGCAGAGTGTTATCAGTCCATATTCTCTATTAGATCTAGTGCCACTGGTCCTTATAATATATCTCCTAAGTCCCTTAAAATATTGCTGCCTTACATTAGTCGCTATATACTATTTATTTTTAAAATATGTCTAACATCATCTACCTTTCGTTCTAGATGGAAAAGTGACCATGTTGAAATACGTGTGTTACTCGACTTTACAAGATCTTTTGACTGTGTAAATCACTCTATGCTCCTCAACAAACTTCAAACATTTTTTCGGGTTTCTTTTAGTGCCGCCCAATTGATATAGATCTTCTTAGACGATATGTATTAGCAAGTGCGAGTCAACGATCATCTTTCTGATTTACAGCCGTTTTTCTGTGGCGTTCCCCAAGGGTCTATTTTAGGTCCATTACTTTTTTCCTTATTCATCAATTATTAACCTGACATTATTCTTGGTGCCTATTTATATGCTGATGATTTACAAATATACAGTAGCAGACCTCTCGGGCTTATTGAAGACTCCATTGTAAGGATTAACGATAACTTACGGCGAATTTACGATTGGTCTCAACGTAACCCTTTGATGTTAAATTCCAGTAAAGCGAAATACATAATTTTTTCCAATAACAACTTGGAAACTGATATTCCGCACATCATGTTTGGGGATGAAATATTGACTAAACGAAGTTACGAATCACGGTGTCGCATTTAATGGGAGAATGAAATACTGTAATCATGTACGCGGAGTGCTGCGTAAGGTGTATGGAGGTTTACGTCGACTCTGGCTTTCTGCCAAATTATTAAGCATGGACATCAAATGTAGATTGGTGAAAACTCTCATCCTGCCCTACTTTTCTTTATTTTCAATTTACGCAGATTTGACCATGTCTCTAATTTTCTTCCCAGAATATTGGGCTGCCCACTGAACATTTACATACGATGCCAAGTAATTCTATTCCTCTTTAAGCTCATACATACTAAACGCCCTGAATACTTAATGGATGATATCCAGTTTTTCCAATCTCAGCGACACGTTGCGATCTTCTGATTCCGCGTGATACTCGCTTGGTTCAGGAAGGCTGCTCCTTCATTCAAATCCCACTGCTTTGGAACTTGTTACCTGCGACTTTGCAGAGAGCGGTTACTGTCGGTGAATTAAAGAGGGTGCTATCTTCAATACATGTCTAAATGGTTTCAAGAGTACTGCTAATTAATTAATTAGTTTTTTTTTGTTTATACTTCTGACTTAAACATAATGAAATTATTTACCGCTATCTTTAGTATATTTTTGTATTCTTGCATTGAATAATTTCACTTAAATTTAATTCTGGCTATGATTTTATTATTATTTTAATCAATATATAATATTAACGCTATTAGTAACTATTTGAACATTGTTTTCTCTAAAATTATATTTTTTTGGTGGAGGGGGCTTTGAGTGGATTGTTAGCTCAGGTCCACTAATAAATTGAAAGCTGGTAGTCGTTGAACGACTGCAGCGGATCTATACGATATCAGTGTTTACCTAAGTCGTGAGTAATCAGCACACACTAGTTATCTGGGAGTAGTAAACTGTGGACGGTGGAGATTAATAGCTTTGAGTGTATGCTTGAGCCGTGAGGCTGGCTCACACTAGATGTCTTGAAGTAGAAGTCCCTAGACGATCGAGACTCTACGTATAGATTGAGCAGGATCAGTTCGTGGGGAAGATCTTGAAACAAGGTATGACTGCGAGCGATGGTAGTCGACTTCAGCGGTAGGTTGAACTTAAAGCGTAGCTCAAATGTACCTTTGATAGACCCCCGGTATGAAGGCAGGTCGTGCCTGCGTGCACGTAACAAGGTCTGAAAACTCAGTCAAGAAATGTAGAAGCTCCGCTCTTTTCGTCAGATCCTTTTGGACGATGTGAGTAAACCTGTAAATAGTGTAAAGGGCCAGTCGACCCTATGTCGAACTAGCCAAGAGGAATCGACATAGTCTACACGTAAGGACTAGTTGTTTCCGTCCTATGATCTTCCGTGAATAGTCAGTGAAAGGCTGAGTTGTCTAACGATGCACATATATGTATGTTGCGGCTGCGATGTGCCTTTGGATTTTAAAGGACCAGTTGTTATACTCAACTTCGTAGCAACGCTGCTAAACTGCTTGAACAGGAACCGCCACAAAAAGCAAGCACCTGAGAAAGGAAGAATGTCCGGGCTTCTAGTGGGGACTGGCAGGAACATAAGTCTTCTTTTTTCGGGAAATCAATTAAACACCTTGTATTGCTTGCTGCCTTCTTTATTATATTTTTTTTTTTATTAAAGTAAATATTTTAATCGTTATAATCCTTTTTTTTGTAAAAAAACTAATGCTTGGAACAGAATGCACCGCAGCCACCACGCACAATTCGGTGATGAAGTGTCAAAATCGTAGCCACCAAACATGGTGAACACAATGACCATTGATGACCGCGTCAAGATGAAATTTCAATAAATTTTGTTAATTGTGTTAATAATAAATTGGGACCACAATATTATTATTTTTAAAAATTTTCACCACCATAATTAAATTTTCTTTGAAACTCATAATGTTCAGCATACAAAATTTTAAAACAAACAAAATATTAATCAGCTGTGAAATGTCAACGCAGGATAATTGGGCTAAAGTTGAAAGTCGACCAATTTTTGCGTGGTGGCTACGATGCCTACGTTCATTGCGGTCACTTTATTGCATTGCCTTACAACTTACTTCTGCGTGGTGGCTACATTCATTCTGTTACAAGGGTAAACTGCTAGATCTTAAATCTGACATCAGAATGATCTTGTTTATTTTTTATTTTTCTAACTTAATATCCAGGCCTACTATCTCATACCCTTTTTAGTGCGCAAAGTGGCTTTTCGCGGTACATAGCGCAAACCCTACAAATTTGGTGTGGTTGTCCAAGTTAGTTAGCAACGCGTCGTCAAGCCGCCACATTTTCAAGTTCTTACAAAAGATTGTAAATCTTGTATACCAATCCCGCTCAATACATTAAATTGTAAAGTGTAAAATAATAACGTAAATCTTATTGGATACCAGGACATGGGAGCATGAACGTAATGAAACCGCTGACTGCTTGGCTGGAAAATTAGCAGAGTTTCCATTTTCCGGATCCGAACACCTTCTGGGCTCTTGCAAAAAGTCAGGAGAAATAATGTGCAAAATAGAAAGGGTTCATCAGTTATAAGACAGAGCCTTCCTGGGCTAAGTCACACACAGGCTATTGCCCATTTAAGAACATGTGAAAGATATTAAACAAAATCATCAGACGCTAACGGCTTCTGTAAAAAAGTCCGTACGAGTACGTACTCTGCGAATGCGCAGAAAGACTTCATTGTTTGGACAAGGGATTCGGAACCTTATCAGACGTTCGAGAAACTGACTCTAATAATGTAACACGTAAAAAACCTTGATCTAAGACCAACTCTAATGATAGCCTAGATGAATGCTCGTATGTAATTTCGTATGGTCACCTCTCTGTGTGGTTTTTCGCATATCTTTCTAGAACGGTTCTTCGGACAGTAAAAATGATTATAACCAATTTCATAGGATCTCATATTCTGAAGAACTTTTCAGTGCAATAAAAACGTCTAGTACTAATCTTTTCACAGTATACGTAAAAAACCTGAATTCTTATATCGCAATACTAAGAAGGGGTTCCCGAATAGGCCCATTTTTGTAATAGTATGATAATACCGTGCACAAAATTTCAGCTCTCTACGTTTACGCGTTTTCTGTCCAATTGGAAGTACTACCTTTACATTGCGGAGTACCCCAAGGATCTATTCTTGGACCACTATTGTTTAGTGTGTACATTAACAATCTTCCTAATGTCATTCAGGACTGTAACATCCATTTGTATGCAGTCGATGTACATCTATACCTGAATAGGCCGATTGGTCTAATGGAAGACTGCGTAGACCGCCTCAACTCTGATTTGGAGGGAGTATCAAGATGGGCGTCCGAAAATCAGCTTATATTAAATCCCACTAAATCCCAATCAATGGTTTTTTATAGACAACAGCTTGATATAAGCGAGTTGCCTCCGGTCATTCTTGATGGAATTACCCTGCCTTTTGGGAATAAAGTTAAATATCTCGGCTTTACTCTGAACACCTCAATGAGCTGCTGTGACCATATAAATGGAATAATTCGTAATGTCTATGATGGCCTTCGGAGACTGTGGTTATCAGCTAGTATACTAACAGAGCCCTTACGTTTAAAATTAGTTAAAACGCTTTTATTGCCATATTTTATTGGGTCTTGTCTAATTTACCCCCGTTTAGATTCTTCTTGCGCTAGGAAATTGGAGGTTGCTTTTAATGATTGCAGGAGATTTGTCTTTGGGCTGAAACGATTTGATCACATTTCTCCGTTTCGGTTGCATATACTTGGATGTTCTTTAAACACTTTTCTTGTTCGAAGGCAGTTAATTTTTCTTCATAGAATTACATATCGAAACCGTGTAACTTCTTACTTACATGACGGGTTAGTTTTCCTGGGCTCATCTAGAAATCTTAGTATTTTAATTCCGCGATACAGATATTCCATAATGGAGAACTTTTACTTTGTTCGGGTAATCTGTTTGTGGAATTCACTTCCTGCCAACTTTTAAAGATCTGCATTTCTGCTATTGAAAACTGTAAGCAAGTGGATTGCATTTTCACTGATTTCAGTAAAGCTTTTGACCGAATCAACCATAAAATTTTATTTCACAAGTTGACTGTTCTTGGTTTTCATACTGTTTTTCTTAATTGGCTTCGTTCTTATTTATCTGATCGTACGCAGCGAGTCATATTCCGCTCAGCCCTTTCTGACGAAATAAATAATACTTCCGGTGTACCTCAAGGTAGCCATCTTGGACCACTCATTTTTATAATTTACATCAACGATGTATCTCTGATTTTGGCTAATTCAAGAATTCTTTGCTACGCCGACGATGCCAAAATCTTCCGCATTGTTTCTAATGAAAACGAGTGCGGATTTTTAAACTCGGACTTAGACACCTTTCATAAATGGTGTGCTATTAATTGTCTTCCTCTTAATATTAGCAAATGTACTACTATGTCCTTTTCTCGTAAAAAGAGGCCATTGGAGTTTAATTATACTTTAGATGGATGCTTATTAACTAGACTTGACAAAACCAAAGATTTGGGTGTCTTCCTTAATACTCGTCTTTCCTTCGAATATCATATTAATTCAATCGTGGCCAGGGCTAATGCTACTCTGGGGCTTATAAAGAGATGGTCAAAAGAGTTTAATGATCCATTCATAATGAAGATCCTCTACTGCACATTCGTTAGACCCATTTTGGAGTATGCCAGTCCTGTCTGGTCTCCCTTCTATTCTGTATATACAAATCGCATAGAGGCTGTCCAGCGGAGATTTATCCGATTTGCCCTGCGAGGACTTCATTGGGACAACCCTATTATTCTACTCCATATGTTGACAGACTTAAACTCTTTCCATTAGATTCTCTTGAGAATAGACGTAAAACTTCCTGGGTTGTCTTTGCATTTCAGTGTATACAAGGAGTGATAAACTCCCCTGAGCTCTTAAATACTTTCAATATATCTGTTCCCGTGCGCTCCTTGAGGAACTGTGACTTCTTCGTTGTTCCTCAGCATAGTACAAACTATGGCATGCACGAGCCGGTTTCATCAATGTCTCGTCTCTTTAACCGCCAGTTTGATTGCATTGACTTTCATCTTTCAAAAAGTCAAATAAGAGATCAGCTTAGTTAATGTTACTTGTTTTTCATTATTATTGTTATGTATACTTTTTATCGTTATTATGGTTATGTATGCTTTTGTTATTTTATTGCTATATTTCACTTTTGTATACTCAGTAATCAGATCATTGTTGAAGTTCTAAATAAATAAATCCACGGCGTTGGGGGCTTTCAGGGAACTTTTATACCAATACTCGCCTATTAACAACTTATGATTACATAACTTATTTATTTTTGCACTCACTCAAAACAGAAAGGACTTAATTGTCACTGTCAGAGATCTTAATTTTTAAATTTGTTTTTCTTCTTTGTTTTGTTTTCTTTAATCAATACAACTATGTTATTTTAATTGCTATTATTGAATTTATATACTTTCTTCCGAATTCTGCTATTATTATTGTTTAATTTTTATAATATTATTGTTTCAATTAATTCTTTTTTTCTTAATCTTCTAACTTTTTAGCTTTATTTAATTTCATTTTGTTTTTCTCTTAAGTTTATTCATTAGCTTTTGATTTTCATATATTATACATTCAGTATCAGTCGGTACAGGTAAAAGATTTTGTAAGTCTTATTGTACCATTTGCCAGGAAATAAAAATTGAATTGAATTGAATTGAATATTGTGAAAAACGAAGTTTTTGTTTGTTATCCCATTGTCGAACTTAAATTTACTTATTCTTTTTAAACCAATGTGAAAAATTTCGGCTCTAGTAAGTACACGCGCTCTTGTGTTATCGTGAAGACGAAATCTGATTTAGTTTAGGAATAGTGTAAGGTAGGTACGCGATTCACATTATATTTGGGAAGGAAGGTGAGATAAAATTTAAGTAGATTGGCACGGATTAATCAGCATGTCTAGATGACAGTATTAAAATCCTCTAGTTTATTCATGGTTTGGACACTAAAATCTCCACAATCTATTAAATATATACATATAATATTAACGATAACATATTTCATAGACAAAAATGTATCTAATAGCCGCATTAACATCAGATACTGGGAAGACTTTGTATTATGAAGCAAAACCACTTGAGAATAATCATTATAATTGAAGCTGCAACAGCTCTATACAATCGAAGATTGCAAATTTCTTAGTTTTAATATTCTAGTGAATTTTAAATGATAAATCATTGGAAATGCTGGAGTATAGGTATAATTAAATTTAATGAATCGCCAGATATGTGTATAAGAAATTTTATATGTGAGAATCCCTCTATATAAATGGTTACAATTTTTGGTACCTACAAATAGCAGCGTACTTCATTAAGGTTTCCTAAAATATTAGAAAACTTTTATTTACTAGATTTTTTGAAACCTGCCCTGCTAAAATTTATTGAGAGAGAAGTCCTTTGACCTGCGCACAACTCTCCAAATCCACGAGAATATCACTGGAATAAAAGGAAAATTCATGGAAGTAAGGAAAGGACAACACAAGTAAAAGTATTCCAGCATTATACGAGGAACTTATTTCCAACATTCCATTGTGAGCAAAACTTCCGTCCTCCTTTCTGAGTACACAGTTTACATTTGTGCTTTAATTAAACTAGAGCTTTTCAGAAAATTTAGTTCTGCTTTAAGACTTCTTCGTAGACTTCCTGAATTAATTTTTTTTTTCAATTTCATTAAACTTCAGTTGTTGGTGCTTTAATATGCATACAGAACCCTTTTTTCTTTGTCACTAGAAATAGCACAGCTTTTCTTACCTTTGGTGATGCTAACGACGATTAAAGCTTTATTTTTATGCACTAATTCGGTAGAAGCAAAATGACTTATTTCCAGCACCATCTGAATGAATTTAAATATCTAATTTTAGTCTACCGCGAAATTAAATACACTTTTATGGATTTTACGTTAAAGTGCATCTGACAAGCAAATGAATTGCTAATGAGGTGGGAACTTGGCGTTTTGTCTTTGACGTCACACGATACTGTTGTTGTTAATTTTCAGTTGGCTTCATGAAAATTTTAATAAAAGGACAGAAAATGGCTCCTATGCATAAAGTATCATAAATTAAAAAAACATAATAGAAATGAAATTAAAACAGTTTGTTCTATTGCAAATATGACATGCAAGCTTTGGAAATAGGTAATCATGAAAAGTGAGGACTCAAAACTGAATGTTAATTTAAAGTTTTGAATCTGTCATATTTAATCGAATATAAACCTCTAAAAGCTAGACTTATTGCCATTATAAAATGAGTTTAAAAAAGTTATTGGAAAAATAAAATCTTAAAAAATTATAAATAAAGGCAATAAGACGGGAATAATATAAACGTAAAATTAGAATAGCACCTAGGGTAAATAATAAAATAGATAAAATTATTAGAGATTAAAAATAATTAAAAGGTTTTTATTAATTGATTGCGCATTTTTGAAATACGGCACAAAAATGGCACCAAATAGAACAAAATAAGAGACAAATCCTTACCCAGCAATAAAAAATATTAATTTGAACTCCAATGTGGTACAGAGGTACCAAAACTGTATAAATAGTATTAATCCCTTTTGATTTAGGATCTAGACATACGGGTGTCATGTCGCTTGGGTGTTAACTTTAATGTTATCCAAACCGGTGCTTTACTGCGAATAAGTGTAGCAATCCAAACATGGTCACCAAGCTAAAACGATGGGTATGATCTGTATTCTTCTACATATCTGTTTTTTTATGCCTATTCAGCATATTCAAGGAATCCGTCCATGTGA
Source organism: Dioctria rufipes (assembly GCA_963924295.1). Classification (NCBI taxonomy): domain Eukaryota; kingdom Metazoa; phylum Arthropoda; class Insecta; order Diptera; family Asilidae; genus Dioctria; species Dioctria rufipes. Next base: position 280,352,639 of record OZ002741.1, on the reverse strand, counting down.
TGTAATCGCGGAGATCTTGCGATTAGATATAAAATTTCATTACTTCTAATTACTGTAATGACACTGGATACGATAATGTAGAATAATGGTTTTCAGGAAAATTTTTGTGAAGATTTTGGGAATAGATAAAATGCATTACAAAGTATGATGACTTGAAAAAAAAATCAATGCCGTTTGATAAAGCTCGATGGAGCCTTTCATTTGACATCTTATATGTTATAAAAGGACTTGGAGGATGTAAGGATAGTAACCTCTCACCACAAAAACTTTCAGCCAAAATTGTTTTGTTCATAGTTATTTATTAATACAAATCGGAAGGTATATTACCTTTCCATAATAGTATGGTTTATTTATTATTGCATCAGCCTCTTTCACTACATCCCCCCAAAACTGAAAGCTAGAAATAAGAAAAAAAAAGTTAAAATACGGGTAGCCTGCTTCGTAAATTTCAAATCTTTCTATTCGCAACGACATTTCACATAAATCAAACTGATTCGAACCCTGTCTGTAATGGTCTGTGAAAATATTATGCATCTATTTTTTCGAAGATCGTTAACTTTTTTCGAAAAATTCCGAATTTCGAAAAATATTGGAAATACAATTCTGAAAAATTTAATTCAGAACCATTTTCATAATTGAGTTTCGAATTTTGAGTATTTTCGTAGACCAGGAGACAATTATATCGCTATAAAGAGTTTAAATCTCAAAACCAACCAATTTAAATTACATTAAATTCTAAAAAAACAACAACAGCAGGCGTAGCATTTTATCCCCTCCTTTACCTCTTCACATAGAAAGTACATTGAAAAGTGGGTAAAAAACTGAATTTCCAGTAGACAAGCGTTTCATAAAAAGTCCATTTAAAAAAAAAAATTTACGATTGAGAAATATTCAGTTATTGCACAATCACCTGAGAAGAGCTAGACCGATTTGGCAATTTTTTTTTTTGTAATATCATAATAGTCTGAATAAGATTTTTAGGGAAAGAAAAATTTGGAATCGGCAACCCTTTATTGGTGTTACCATATAAAACTGTGGTCTTTCGATATATATTTGGAAACTGTCTGAGAACACGTCGACGAAAAGGGTTCCAATTTTTCACATGGCATTTTCATGAAATTATAAATACGAGCTCAAAAACGGACCAAATTGAGCGACATTTTTTGGTGTTGCCATACTAAACTTTAGTTTTTCACTATATATTTGGACACTAGCTTTACGCGTCGGCGTAGATAATTGATATTTTGTACACGGACCTTTTTTTTTTTAAAAAGGAAATATAAGTTTGAAATTGGACCAATCGGGCAATTCCTTCGTAGGGTTGCCATACAAAAATTTCGTTTTATAGTATATATTTGGGCACTGCCTAAAAGCGTGTCAACGAGAGAGCTACACTTTCCAGCACACGTGCTAGTGTATGCACGCACATACTTGCACTCACACACACGCCAACACACATATAGAAATAGAGTGAAACTTTACTGTACGCAATCGCGCGATCGAGTCAGATGATAACTTAGATATTATTAATATCTAACCATCCCGCCCCTTTCAACCCCCTACCAAGGCATCTATTTTATCGCCGGGTAACGCCGGTGGGCTCCCCCAAAGAATAATCTCTATAATGTCTATGATCGTGTCTCTATATCACATTTTCATAAAAACCAATTAATATCTAGATTTATACTTTTTTTGCTCGTAAGGATTAAGCATGTCCAAGCTCTTGATCAGATTTTAATGAATTTGAATTTACGGATCGATAGTTGGTTGAAATGTGGATGCAGTAGGATAAAAGGTATGCCTTTAAATTGAAAAGTCCCTGCCTAGATTAGGTGAGCAGATCATTGGTCTGAAGTCAAATCTAAATTCTTAGTAGCTCTTAAAAATAATGAAATTACAAGACTATAGTTGGGAGAATTGTTAGTGGTGGTGGAGTTCCCGTTCAATAGAAAGCTTTGTTCTACATGCGATTATTTGCACAAAGCCTAACTTATAAAACAGAACATTTTTAATATTTGTAAAGATTAGAACTATGAACAACCACTTAATTAATATCTTCAAAACATCCTGAAGCAAAACTTATAATACCAATTGAGGGTGGTCTTGCCTGGTATAATTGCGTCACCACAATAAATGCTCTTTCGAATATTAATCTCACATTTAAAGGTATGCAAGCTGAAAATGTCTAGCATCAGCTTTGGGATAAGTTTCGCATTTTCAGTATGATGTAATATTGGAAGACCGTGTGATATGGCTCTATTGAGAAATTGCACTTCTGCATACAACAACTTGAGTACTTAAGAGATAAACTGCTTAGTCGTCCATACCTAATTCTATTTCGAATTCTATAATACAAAAGTAAAATAAAAATATTATTTACTCTATAAACAACAATGAGTTTCCTAATAATAATCCTCTGGCTCTAGTATTGGTCTAGAATTCGCCCTAAAATCAGGATTCTCATTAAGATAAGATCAAATAAGACCCAGTAAGCGTGGGGTACTAATAATGTACTCAATTATTTCGTACTACGGAGTTATTGCTGTGCCTTGAAGCTATGAGATAAGGATTGGCGATATAAATTAACCAATTTCGATATTTATAGAGACGTTTGTGTATTCGTGTTGGGGAGAGAACGTTATACTATACGCGATTTCATATTAACTGCGAAATTGCCTTTCACCTTTATTTACTTTAATGAGATGAAAATCTATCTGAATACAACAGGAGATAATTTTCTTCATAAATCTATTATATTCCTTTTTATCCCTCCATGTGATAGAGATATTGTTGCGAAGACGTCCTTTCATCTTATTAATTGCTGGCAAACGAGGTATTAAATCATAAATATTGTAAAAGCTTAAACTGATTAGTCACTGCCGTGGTAATAAGAATTGGTTAACCGAGCCCTACCACACTGCGGTATCTAGTTGTAGTGTTTATAATTACAATATCGATTTTTGCCTTTAATTTAATGGCTTTATAGTGTGCTTCCGGGTACATTATTTGTTAGTTTTTGCTTGCAAAGCAAATTTCGAGGCGAATTTGTGGTTGAAATACAAACTCCATTATTTCATCGTAGCGTTATGAAAATGTTGGGTCGATTAAACCAAGTAGTTAGTAGCTTAATGCAATTGTAAATAATTGATGGAAAAAAAATAATGTCGGTTAATATAGATAACATTCTTACCGGCCATTTTATATTACTGTAAATTAAATTCTGGTCTGAATTTGCTGACATGAGTAGGTATCAGGACGTGAATAAAGCTTTATAGTAATATCGTGAAGGCATATCGCCTACAATCTTTACTTAAATAAAAAAAAATAATAATAATAAAAAAAAGTTGTATACCCCAGCTGAAGATCCTTTGTTTAAAAAAATAGATTTTTATAGTTACATTTTGCAACTTTCTGGTTACAGCACATTCAGTTGATTGTGAATCAATATTCTACAGACCAAAATTTATAGTTTAGGATTACGACAGGTGGTATCGATTGGTTATTTAGTATACATGTGGTGGTTCGATAAATTATAAGCCGTGAAATCGATTATTTTAACAAACAATACTATTTATTCAGGATTTTACATGATAGTTCAATAACTATTAACAAATGTAAAGTTCTTTCGTTTTGTTCTATTCGCTATGATATAATGTCTTATCGATGAATATAATTCAAGGTAAATATAATTAAAAATAAAACAAAAATCTAGTCTTTAATTCATGCACGATCTGCAAGTATACACAGCTGGTACAAAAACGGCTTCCAATTGAAAAAAAAGAAACAGCTTATCAAAAGGTAATTAGATCAATGAACTAGAAACAGGTAATAATAATTTAATTCTACAGCTTAACTTGTACGGCTTAACGATTGGGCTGCAAATGATTAGATTAGATTACATTAGATTTGTGAAGGGGTGTGTAGACGTTAGCCTCGCCATCACTGCGACCTGAAAGATTTATTGTGAGTCCCCGTTGCATTTACACCCTTTCTAGGTTCAGACTGTTAATAAAGTGTAGAAACATTCTGGGATTGAGGTTCCACACGTGGTTGGTGGTGGAAAAGCATGTTTGAGGTGGAGTAGTCTCCGCCTAGCCAATGCCTCGCAGTTGCAGAGCAAGTGCTCTGAAGTTTCGTGAGCATCCTGACAGAAACGGCAAGATGAAGTCTCATTCAACCCCAGCTTGTTTAGGTGATACCTTAAGGGACAATGGCTTGAGAAGAGCTCAGTAATCATTTTGAGTTCTGTTCTTGTAAGGAGTACGAGTTCTTTTGTTTTTCCGCCAGAGGTGTCGATAAACTCACTACAGGGGTTTTTGTTTATTCTCCCAGTCGCTTAGAGCAGCTTTGAGGTAGTACTTTGAAGTCCCACAAAATGGCTTTGCTCCAACAAACTGAGTTTCCGCTCCTATTTTGTCTAGGCCATCAGCAATTTCATTGCCTTTGTGACCCTCATGTCCAGGTACCCACATAAGGATAACTTCGTTTCTCCTTGATAGCTTTTTGGGGGTTTTTATACATTCCCAGACTGTCCCTGACTTGACAGTGTAGGACTTTAAGGCCTTGAGGGCAGCTTGACTGTCCGAGAGGATATTAATAGTTGAGCCATTTATGGCTCTTTTAATGCAGATATTGGCACATTCTTTATGGTCAATACCCCGACTTGGAAAATGGTAGGAGTTGAGCCCAGAGCCTTTGATATATGGCATTTGAGGCCGTGTCACCCAATCCGACTCCATTGTACATTTCTGAACCGTCAGTATGCCACACCATCGATCCTTGTTGGAAGGACGGTTTAGTTTAACACCTGTCGGTCTCCCAGAACCACTTGGAATGGTCTTAAAAAATTAACCCTGGGTGTGATTATATCAGATATTGTTGTCATTTGCTCAAAACATATCTGTTTTAAGATACATAAATGACCAACGAGATCGCCTGGCTTTAACTATTTCTCCTTGTACACTCTAATAGCACTGGAGATCGCTTCCTTTTTCACCCGAAAATGTAGGGGAGGAAGGTTTAGTAAGGCTTGCATGGCTGCTGTAGAACAGTTTCTTATGGCATCAGGTAAGCAATTGCGTTTTTTGAAGCAGAGCCTCAGCCGTCTTTTGATTTGTTTTTGGCCACCATGCGAGGGCCGCATAGGTGATCATGGGTCTAACAACCATGGTGTATACCCAGTACATCATTTTTGGCTTCAGACCTTATGTTCTGCCAATGAAGCGACGACACGTGTAGAGAGATCGCACGGCTCTATCCGTCACTTTGGACAGATGCGAATTCCAGGTAAGTTTCTTATCTAGAGCTACCCTAGAGCTACCCCCAGATATTTAACTTCGTCTGAGAATATTAATTCCTTGTTGTCAAGAAGAGGAGCCGTTAGTGAAAGCTACGATGTTTTTGTAAACGGAACGATAATCGTCTTAGTGGGGTTTATGCTAACGCTTTAGTTTAAACACCACGTGCGGATTTTGGAGAGGTCATTTTGCATGAGCTATGACTTGATCATGCTTGCCCCGTGTTGTGACTAGGTCATCCGTGTAGCCTTGTGCATTATAACCTGAACTGGTAAGTTTGTCTAGCAGGTCATCAATTACGATCGACCACAGGAGTGGAGAGAGAAATCCTCCTTGTGGGCAGCCTTTTGCTGCGTTGATCGTGATTGAACAGTTCCCTGGAGTTGTGGTTATCCTCCTTCTTCTAAGCATGGAGTCTATCTAATTTACCATGGAGAGCTAAAAGCCTTAACCTCGGCAGCTGATTTAACTCACAGAGTTACTTCAAAATATTTTTTAAGTCACGATAACGTGCTGCTCTGAACAGACTCATTTATACATAGGTGAACCGACTAAATTTAGTCGATTCATCGATATTTTTTTGGCAATTTTTTTAGTCGTCGATTTTTTCTATAAATAATTCTATAAATAATCGAATTAGTCAATTCATCGATTTGCTTTAAGATTTTCCAAATCACTAATACTGGCCCATATGGTACTTCCCCGAGACAGAATAATAAAGAGCTGTGCACAGGGGCGGAGCCGGGATTTCTGTCAGGAGGGGTGCAACTATGGTCTAAAAACGGTTTAAGCTGGAAACAAATATCAAATGCACAAAATATATCATTTAGAAAATTTTGGTCGAACAGATAAGCTACCACTCTCAACGAAGAACGTTTTCCATCCATAAAAGTCAAACGAGGTGTCAAATTATTTATTTTGTTTTGGTAAGTATATAACTTCATGGAAAATTTAGAATGTTTGACTAAAAAGCCAAGCTCTGAAAGTACACTATGATGTAAAGCACAGCATGGTAGGAAGGACATAAAGACAGGAGCGACAGGCATCCAACATTGTGGTGCTCGAGTGAGTCGATAAGATAATTTATTGCCAAATCGCCAATGAGTTTGAATGCTCTAATAGCTGAAGCTGTACGATCAGTCCCAGATAAGGGAATTGTATTTCATTCTAGGGATAATGTAGCACTTGTAGAGGAGTACTAGATTCGATGGGCTGAAACATTTCTTACACCATTTCAGAAATCCAGGACATTTCGATGCTTATTTGTCAACAGAAAAGAAATGATCTGTCCAGCTTAACTTACAGGAAATATTAATGCCAAGAATGCATAAAGACGGTGTATCGTAAATCAGGGCTCCCTAAAAAGAAATGAGATTGGAAGAGTTATGATCCTCCCCTAGTGAGGATATTATCACGGTCGTGAATCAATGACCTAATCATGCAAACTAGATTGACAGATGTGGCATTACTTCTGAAGTCTCTAGAAGTGGTCTTGCAAAACTACTTACGTAAAAAATGTGTTGAGTATTGCCTACCAAATTTCGCAGACTGTGACACGGGTGAGTCTATCCAAGAAGGACAATGGCGACAACTTCAGTCTGCATCTCCCTTTGGGAGATTAAATCATGCTTCGGCATCGGCATTTGCACTGCGAGACCAACTATGCCAATACATTTGTAATACTAGATTTCTGTAAATTTAAAAAAAAAACGAGTTAAGTTTCATGTTTTATTTATATTTTTTTCTCGAAATAATCGGAGTTTTTTATTCACATAATATAATACTCCCTCCTATATCTCATTTAACTCGTTCATTGAGAGTTCGGCCAGGTAAATTTTTCTGGCAAAAGACTGCATAATAATCTTAGTAGGCGACGACTCCGTTGTCTTCAAAAACTTATTCGCCCTATCCAAAAAGTTTCACTTTCACCACCTGCTGTTTTTCTTACAGGATTGCTATCCAGAATTAAAGCATGCGGAACTTCTCCTGAAAGGACTTCCGTTGCTTCTATCGCAGATGTCATCGAGTCTTCTAATGCAGTTGGCGATAGCAAACGCGGTTCGTCTGGCACTTCCAGCTCAAATGTACTCTTCGCCGTCTCCCCATCCAGCCCTACTTCCGGTAGCAATGGTTGGTAATTGCTGAGAGTTTTTCTAGAAAAGCAAGATATTATATTTTAATATTAAACAAAATTAATATTATTTTTTCATTACATTGGGGCTATATGTGCATCCACAAAATTTAGGAGATCAAAAAATCTCCATTGGGGTTTATTCACCGCTCTACTTCCAGACGGAGTAGTCCGTATTTTGGCCAACTCAAGTCTATGTATATGTATACCCCAGAGACTTCCACCTCGCTTTCAATTTCTCCTCTAAGTAAAAAAATATATTTTTTTAATTCAAATAATTCAAATAATAAATGCTGCTTCATAATCACAACTTTAATTTATATTATTAAGTTTTTAAATGTATAGAAAAATTTTGAAAACTAATAATAAATTAAAAAACAATACAATAAAAAACACAAAAGTGAATTAAAATTAAAGCACACTCACTAGGAATACCAATTTCCTCGCTTATTTTTTTCCACACTATTTCCTTTTTTAAAATTATTTTTGTAATCTTTGTCGCTTTTTACGTACAACAAGGAATTTTCCTTCGCCATTTCAATCAATTTTTCTTCGTATGACATCGTGAAGCCTCTGAAAATCAAATAACAACTGATAGCGGCTGCGGCTCCTAAATCGAAGCCGGAGCCGCCATTGGGTTAAGTAGCACTGCCATACTCACATTTGATTTGGATAGGCTTCGGCTCCGAAGCCGGAGCGGGAACCGAAGCCACCATTGTGTCAACGCCTTAAGAGTTTCAAAGCAGTAAGCGAAATCAAGAGTACTGTGATAGACAAAACTATGGATAGAATTAAAAGTAAGGGTAAGGTTCTGGTGAAACGCCACCTAGTACAACCGGTATTAGGCCATTGGATAAAAATTAAAAGGGCTGGATGCCAGACTATATCAAAGACCTCTGAAATATCTAGGGCAACGATTTTGGACTCACTAAAATTGTGAAGACTACGGCTCCAACATTCCGGAAGAAAAGTCATAAGCCATATTGGCAATCATTGATGGGTTTCTTGGTTTCTAGATACTTCATTAATTTGTAGTTAATAATATATTCAAAAACCTTTGAAAGAATCGAAATGATGGCAGTTGGTCGATAATTTGAGAGATCGCTACCCTCTCCTTTCTTGGGAGTAGGCTGAACGTGAGCTATTTTCCAACCAGTTGAAAATCGAATAAGACAAGTACACTAGTTTGCGCCGAGATTTAGCCAAGGATGAGGCACAGTTTTTACCTAACAGGGTTGAGAAACAATCTGGACCTACGGCTTTAGAGGCGGTGATTATCTTAAGGACCGTGAGTATTGGCTCTTGTATACATCAATACGGGAGATGCCAAATAGATGTCTGTGAAGTGGATGAAAAACAAGAATTTGTAGCGAATGTAGCATCTAAAATATTAGCTTTATCCAGTGAGTCAATAATCACTTCACCATTGTAAAGTAGTGAAGGTATAGATGAATTGGTTGAAGTTGTTCCTGATGGTTTTAACCTGGGGCCAAAAGCCTTTGCTATACTTGAGGCTTGCCAAGTTCCTTAGTCTAGCATTCTGGTCAAAAAGGAATTTTTCTCTCCGGATAATGGACTTGCAGGTGTTCAGCGTAGTCTTGTAGATTTGTTTCAATTCTGGGTGTGAGTGCAATTGATTGGCACGATTTCGCTCTTAATTCTTGATTGAATTATCGTTAAACCAAGATCGACGTCCCTGTTGTTGAGACCTGCTGTATGAATAAAGAATGTATTCATGCATGCCAAGACTTAGAGTGTCACTAAGCTCTAATGTATATTCACCAACAACCCTCGAAGCAGAAGAAGTTCGACCAATGAATTTCTCTAAGATACTGATTGAGAATCTCCCATTCAGATTTTATTTAACGTTTAACCTATGTATACTAGTAAAACTATTGCATTTTACGAAATAATAAAAAATATTCCAATATACATAAATCTTTTGCATTAAATTTAATAACTCACTACACCAATATATGTACAATGATTTGTTTGTGCAGTTTCGCTAAATTCAATTTCAATTACGAGCTATAATTGTTGGTTGAAATATTTTTTTGATCCACCGATAATATTCCAACAAGATCGAAGTTTCGTCAAGGATCCCTTTGGCATTTGTTTTCAATTAAAACAAACCTCCTACCGCTTTTACCCGAAAAGGCTTTGTCCGTCTTCAAACACCCCGTTGAAAGCCACGCTTGTGTACAGGATTTTTACAGGTATCAGCATTTCCTGTTTTTTCTATAGGCATCGACAGCACCGACCTGAAGTGGAGCGAATGCCAAGCCGCTAGCCAAAAGGCTTTCGTTCTTAAACATATCAAATTTAACCCTTCCAAAATTTTTTATAATGTATATTTTACAGAAAGGGCAGTAGATTTTGTTAGGAAAACTTCAGAAGATCTATTGTAATTTTTTTTCAGTGATCTTCAGAGAGGGGCTCGCGCCCTCCGCACCCTCTACCTGGATCGGCCACTGGCTGTGGGGGAGTCTTTTATTATTCATTAATCAGGGCTGAGTTTTTATGAATTTTGAAATCAGGTATCAGCTTAATTTTGCTTGCACATCTTGTGTGGGGCGGCTCTTTAAATCGGGTGTTCTGTATCATTACTACAACTACAAGAGCTATAGCTACTTCGCCCATGTTAAGTACTCTCTGTCCGTAACGCCGAAGCTATCTTTGAGGATTCTAAGCAAGCTACAAAATTATTGCATGTACTACATAGCACTTTGCACATACCGTGCCAATGAACTGACCAGGAGAAGGAGCAAATCGACTTGAACGATTTCACCAAAAGTTCTGTATAAAGTCAGGAATACATTTGTATTTTAGAACTATCATGAAAAGCTTTAACCATTGTTTGAGTTTACACGGAATCGTTTATCTCACTATCATCTAGAATATTTATCTACCTATTCTCAGGTGTTCTACATAATTTTAATGCCATTGTACTATTATACAAAAGGTGATTCTTTCAAAGAACTTTATAGTTCCGTACTTTTGGATTTAGGGTATTTTCACTTTTGTTCAGGGATTAGCTAAAATTTTTTTTTATCCTCACATATGAGGAAATATTGACTCTTTTTCCACATGAAGGGCCATTCAATCCAACTAATCAACTTGAACAATATTGGAAAACGCTGAAAGCAGTGGATTAGAATAGAAGTATAGAATTGCTTTTATTCATGAAATCTCTAATCGAAACCATTCTTTAGAATCAAATGGTGTAAAATCCTTCCAAAGATATAAGTAGTGTTGCAGTGCTTTACAGTCCGTAGCAGGACGAGAAGAGTTTCATGTTATTTTTTAAAAGCTTTTCTCAAAAGGGATTAAGGTGGTCTTTAGTTAGAAGTGAATCATAAATATGAGGGATGTGCATAAAATCATGAAATATTTAGGGAAAGGCATTATGTGTTCAGTTACCCTCTTTACCCACTTGTGATGTCCATTTTTTAATACAAAGTCATGAATCGCATAGATAACATTTTGCAATGCTCATTAGATACGAAGCAGTGGAATTTTTTAGATATGCACAAATATTTTTCCATTATTTCATTGACATGAAAAATCCGAGAACATTTTTAACTTTAATACAAACAACGACTTGGTCTCTCCACAAAAGTTCACTAAGCTTAGTTCGTTTTTACGTATGCACACCTGGATTTGTTACCATTTCGAAATGAGAAACAAGAAATATGCGATTACAATGAAATATGAGGCTGCGGAATTTATTTTCGTTCTATTTTTTGTGCTGGTATATCGCTGAAATACACAGTTGCTGGCGGCAGTAAATCTCTGCCATTTGCAGCTATTCGCTAACATTATGCTGGTGAATCGTGCTTTCTTCTGGAAATGGCAGGATACCCTTGGAATCTATTTATCCTATGTCTAATACCCCTATTATCACTCGGTATTACGATGTGCGAAAAGGATGACAGCCATCTATAAAAAGTCAACTTATTTATTTCCTCGTGGAATATTCTACGTACGCTGTTTCACTTGATTTGCACTGTTGCTGGACGAAAACGTACAAACAAAATGCTTTCGTTTTTCTACTTCATTTGTTTTATGCTGGTAGCATTTAATTTCATGTATTCGCCTAATTGGTGGTTTGAAAAATTTCAGAGGATGAATTTAACCTTAAGGGGAAAATATGAATCAACTGCGGAATAGTAGCTATAAGGGGTATTTTTTTTTTGTCCCACACATAAATCCTTTTGGGTGGGCCAAAATTAATCTTGAAACCAATGCTAAATGCTACTTACTTACATGTGTGGAGACGGATTTGGTTTTGGGATGACCTAGTTTAACCTGAGTTCGTGATAGAAATGGAAATGAAAATAATCCTCTGTTCTTCGGACCGGAACCCGCTGTAGGACTTACCACCTCGACTATTGGGTCTCTAATCAAACCGGATGTTAATAGAAAGCATCAGCATAGATGGGAGAACCTGAGTACTTGCAGGTGCACAAAACTGTTTCTTTGAGGGCCCATAATAGGAATATCTCTGATTTTCTCATAAGGCTCGGATGGAAGCAATGTAGAACTGTGGTTGGCATCATTACTCGCCACAGCTCAATTCACGGTCATCTAACAAGGATGAGAGTTGTTGACAGCCTTGAGTGTCTGTCCTGCCTGGAAGAAGAGCCTGAGACAACCGAACACTTTTTGTGTGCTTGTCCGGCCTTCACTCGGAGCAGGCTGGATACTCTAGGTTCTGCCCTCCTATCCTTAGAGGAGTTGAAAACTCGTTCTTACCAAGACTTGATGCACCTCATTAAGACGACAGGATAGTTTTGGTGAATGGGCTTCTAGCAGGACAGCACAATGGGCCGCTCTGGTCCTCGTGCTTGGGATCTCTCGTGACCCTGCCTTACAAAAAAAAAAAAAAAAAAAAAAATTGAGTAAGTAAGTAGAAGTAATAATTTACATATGCATATCCGTTTATATTAAGATGAGTTTATTGTATATATATAAATATGTGACAAATATTGAGTAGACAAGAATATGCTTTTGTAAAACAAATAAATTGGTAAGGGACCAAGTTCGAACTGCAGAGCAGAAAGTAATCAATATTCCTATCTTGAAGGGCTCAGAAACTCGATAGTCCGATATGAGGTATATGATGGTGTATTTTCGTAATAGAGCATAATTTATCTTCTTCTTGGTATAACCTAAACAAAATGGGCCTCACTGTGACTTCATCCTGCAACTTTGGTCAAGATGCTCATGAAACCTCAGAGCACTTGCTTTGCGATTGCAAAGCATTGGCTAGGCGGAGATTACTCAACGTCGAACATGTTTTTCCTCCAAACAACCACGTGTGGAATCTCAACCTCAGAATGGTTCTGGATTATATTAGTAGTCTAAATCTATAGAAGGAGTAAATTGAATTGGGACTCACAAAAGATCTTTCAGGTTGTATTGAATGCGAGGCTACCGCCTGCCTGGATAGCCTTCCATAAATCTCTAGTCTCTAATCCTCTTCTGGGTAACCTTTCACATATAAGTACTTGATGAAAGGCATTCGGAAAATGGTGTAGGATAATCTTCCAGTGGAATTGTGGAAACATGACTCATATATATTAATAATAATGAATAATGAAGAAACAATTTTTATGTCTGGTTGATTTATCATCACCTGTGAAGATCATAGCAATATTTCGACATTTCGTCACCTTTTACACCGCCAAACACTGCTTTTACCAAGCTTTTGTTGAATTTCTTGTAAATGTTTTTACTCTAGTGATTTGTGCCCCCTTAGGGAATCTGTCAAATTGTATGGAGTCCACCGAGCGCAAATGTTTTTAATTGTTGGATGTTGATTCAAGATTGTTTTAATTCGTTGCACTGATTTTCAAATATTGGTTGTATGTGGTCGGGGTCTAACAGGGTTGATGAAAATCATTACAAAATAGTGTCAATACGTTTTCATTCATCTGTTCATTCAAATATCATTAAAAAATTTCTTTGTAAAAATAAACTCTTTTAAAATATTTTTGTCGTATAAGATTTAACTTGAATTTAGAGGAAATCATTAAAATAAACCTAGTTTATCAACCACTCTAGATTTTTAAATTTTCCTAATTTTATTACTATATTTTCGGTGATCATGATTTGAGATTGACTCCATTTGTGTACTGCATAGAACTTCTTTTGATTTCGCTTTGCTGACTCACAATTTTCACTAAACGGCATTGTCTGAAATATAAAATATTTTATGTTGTTCTTTATTTAATGCAGTAGAATAATTTTTTAAAAATTAGCATCTTTTTTCGGCAGTATGATAATGCAGAAAACGCTTTCTTCCAGTCTCAAATAGGAGGTATGATAGAATTTAATTAAATATTTAAAGATATCTCAAGAAGTTTCCCTTCCACTTATCCTCTACATATAAAAAATGCTGTTAAGGTACATCCTTGCAATACCTTTAGTAATAATAGCCATGTGCCTCCATAAAGTTCAAGATATGTGAGTTTTTTTCATTATAACTTCCTTATAGAGCTGGCATAGTGTATTTGTGGCAACGCGTCTGTGCCCGGTCGCATATTTCCGAACTCTTTACGAACGAATTTATAAACCTAGCAAAATTCATTTCGAAATTCGCGTCTAGTAATATTTTGTTGAACGCAGAAAGGTGTAATTATTGACTTGGTAAAAACATTTGATAACTCGATGTAAAAAGGAGAAAAACAACAGATAAATTTGATTACTGTCCAAATAAGACGAGTTCCTTTTGTGTATCCTTTATGCATAAATAAATAGGAATTCTATTTGAGCGAGCACGCAAGGATCCCCTGCTAGCGGGTTAGTATCAGGAAAAAATGGGTGGGCATCACAATCTCTGAGCTTCCATTGGAACAAGTTTTCAGTCAGGCTGTCATTAGGACAGACTGTCTTAAAGGGACCAACCCACGGCAGGTGGACACGGGTGTTTCACAGGTACTATGCTGCACCCAGCTTGTCATAGGGACAGCCTGGTTCTGACATAAGAACGCCCAATTGTCACTAGGCCACGGACAGCTTTAAATAGTATGGGTTACGCAGAACCAATCATGAGATGTTAACTTCCCAGTACTTCAATGATTCAATAATCAAGTCAGACAGCTGGACGCCCTCAATCCGATTGAGTTATTTAAATTTCGCTGGTGACGAACATAGGACTGCCACCAGTGTATTGGACATCAGTATCAAACAATCGGCTCGTAACAATCTCTTAGCATCCGCTAAATGTTCACTGTTGAATTTTAGTTGAAGATAGAAGCTGTGCTCTTTTGTGTCAGCAGAATAGTGCAGAACAAAAGGTTTACAAAACAACGTCTCATACGTTTTCATAGAAAGATTTAAATGAAGCGAACAGTACAAATAGTTCCCTTTAATCGACAGAACAATTTGTTCTCTCCAGTATATGGGAGTTCTAGAACAAGGTGCACAAAAGAAGCTAGAGCTAGAGAAACACTTTAAAGAGAAAAGAATGCATTTTTACTGGGTGATTAAGAAATTATGCTAGTCTTTCACAAAACACCCTGTATCTTAAAAAGTACAGGGAGTGCGGTTACTGTCAAGAGCTCCTTGCTCCTTGTATGCAGAGCTTCATGGGCTTTCCAACGACTGTTCAATCAGCTCCTCTCCTTTCAGCAGTTCTGGTGGTCTAAACTAAGAATAGCGGATTTTCCTTCCATTTTTAGATAGGTTATAAGGTAATAACTATTTGACGGCTACAGATAGCAAATACGGTGTAATAAGTCAAATTAATGAAGAGAGTCCACATTTTACAGTTTTTATATAAAAAAAAAAAGTTATGTTAACTACCTTTTTGTACAAAAAAAGATGTCAAAGTCAAAAAAATGGTAAGAAAATACGAAATTGTTATTTTAGACCTCCAGAGCTCCTGAGCGGAGAAAAGTATGGGCCTGGTTTAAAAAAAAAATTTGCATCTTATCATATTTTCTTAACATCGTTGATAACTTATTTTTAAGTCTGCCTGGCTTCCAGTGCTGGAGTGTGCTGCAAGAGGGCCTCGAAGGCCACGTGATTTCAAAATAGCTGATTTTTGGTGTGGCAGCAGAGATCCATATTTCATAATCTATGGTAAAAATAGATGATGGGAAAGTAGTGGCTTTATTTAGAAAAACGAAAATTTAGTTTCGAAAATGGGACCAATCGGACAACTCCTTCGTAGGGTCTCCATATAAAAATTTCATTTTTCACTGTATATTTGAAAACTGCTTGAGAACGCGTCGATGTACAGCGCTGAAATTTTGCAAACAGCGTTCTGACAAAAAATCAAACAAATTAAATAAATCAGACAACCCATTCTTGGTGGGGCCATATAAAACCAAGAAAGGGTTGTCGATTTGGTGGTCCATTTTTGAACAGGTATTTCCTATTACTATGAAAACACCATGTACCAAATTTCAGCTCTCTGCTTTGACGCGTTCTCAGACAGTGTTCAAATATATAGTGAAAAACGAAATTTTTGTATGGCAGTACCAAGACAAGGTTGCGCGATTTAGTCTATTCTACGAAGGAACTCGAAACTAAATGTACCTTTTTCTAAATAAGCCAGTGTGAAAGATTTCTGCACTCTAAGTGGAGGCGTTCTCGAGTTATCGTGGTATGCCGTAAGCTATACATTTTTTTATCGCGTCAATATGTCTGTCATTTTTACTATTGAAATCACGTAAGTATTTTGGTTGCCAGCTCTTAGTCTATAAGCTTTGCTGCCTTGCTTTGGCAGCTCTGCTGAGAATGATTTTGCAAAAATCGCTCGATAATGGTTCTTTCCCTCAGCTATGGAAAAATTCTCTTTACCATACCTATCCACAAAAAAGGTAGGAAAAATGAAATTCCCTACTATAGGCCTATTGCAAAATTATCTTGTATGCCCAAGTTATTGGAACATATCATTTACTCTCAGCTATCAATTTGCTGTAAGAATTTGCTTTCTTCAAACCGTATAGTTTAAAATAGAAAAGTATGGGTTTCCTCCTTCATTTCTACAATGGACGGAGTCTTATCTATTTCCGCCATTCCATCTCTAGAGTCTGGCGTACCTCAAGGGAGTCACTTGGGTCCATTTCTCTTTATTCTATCTATTGACGACATTGTCTCTGCTGTAAGGCACTGAAAAGTCTGACAACATTAAGTTTTTCGCTCAGATTAAATCTTTTAACGATTGTGAACAGGTATAGGTTGACCTTCACAAATTTTACGATTAGTGCGAAACCAATAATTTGGTACTCAATATAGACAAATGTGAAGTTATGACTTTCCACAGGAATCAGACACCAATCACTTATGATTATGAGTTCTTGGATTCCCTGATTCGTCATGTAGGTTCCGTCTATGACTTGTGTGTAAAATGTGACCGTAAATTAAAGTTTATCTCCCATATAAATTATATGGTATCAAGAAATAGTTCCATGCTGGGTTTAATTATACGTTGGTTCCGAGAGCTCTGGAATCCCACCACAACATTGCGTCTGTACACTTGCTTTGTGAGACCACTTCTTGAATACCCTAGCCAGGTCTGGTCTCCATTTTATGGTACATAATCGACCGTATCGAGTCTGTTCTGCGGAACTTCCTACGATTTGCTCTCAGGCACCTACCCTGGAATAATTCATTAATTCTTCCACCCTATGACGATCGCATGAGAAACGTCGTAACTTTAGTTCATCAACTCTTAAATGGGAATATTGATCCTCCGTTGTTTTACTTAGCAAAACCTCTTTTCGTAAGCACAATTTGGGAAGGCTACGTCTGTTGCATGTTAACTCCTCAAGGTCTAATTTTAGCATGTACGAACCTATGAATCGCATTTGTATTACTATTAATAATATGGCCGAGCATTTTGCTGTTGACCTTTCTAAGCATGTTTTAAAAAAGGCTATATATTCCTTTTAGTTAGATTTAATTTAGATTTTTATCTTTTTGTTCTGTGTCGCATTGCATGTCATTTATATATGTTTAGTGTAACATGCTAATACTAACACCGACTAAGTGATGAAAAGCATGTATTGTTGACCGTTTATTTATTAAACGTGCCACCACTGCGATAGTCAATAAAATAAATAATCGTTTTAGTCTAGTCAATAGCTTAAGTGTATCCTGTCATGTAGTAATCAGTTTTTCTTGTAATTTTGTCACGTTTTAGCTTTGTTGGAAACATTTTTAGTGCAATATTTTATATGTATGGATGTTTCTAATATTTATTATTTAAAGTCTAATTTATTATATTCCTAAGGTAATTTTGTTGTAATTCTAAGTATCTCGATATAATTGTACATATATTTGTAAAAACAGCAAACCTAAACCACTCTTTTAATTTTCAATTTGACATAGATCCGAGATAATCCTAAAAAAATCGCATAAATTTCTTAAGGTAAATAATATTTTTCCAGAATTTTTGTATAATTAGTTGATCCCACACTAGTCATGGCACCCATTAAAGACCATACTATCGAGAAATTCTTGGATAGGTGAAATAGTATGCGTTAGAGATAAAAGAAGTCCTTGTTTCGTTTAAGAGATGTGCTGGCTCGAAATCGGTCGTCTTGATAGATGTATTTGTATATGATATATGTGATGCTCTATTGTCGTCATATCTAAGCAATCTATAGAAAAGATTCTATAAAATAATTTCTTTTTCAGATGGTAATAGAAGAGAGAATTACCTTACTCAGCTTTAGTGCAATACTGAATATAGTACCAATTCCCCGCTTTATAACAAAGCACAAAGCGTATGCTTGGGCAGCACTGTCCTTCAGTTAAGATTCTTATTCATGAGCTAATTTAGACTGGGAAGAAATACGCTTCACAAAAAAGGAATCATTTGAGTATTGACAACTGCTTTTCGTACGCATTACAGCACATGCACAATTATTTTACATTAACAATATATCCGGAACTGACATTTTTTCCAGTTAGTATATTCAATTCAATTCATTCATGATATTTGTACAAAGAAGCAGAGCATTTTTACATAGTAAATAAACTACACAATCAAAAGTTTAATACAACACAAAATTCTATGAATAAATTAAATATTTAACAAGAAAGAAATAAGGGGTAGGAAGGTAAATATAAGTAACACACCTTGTTTTGTTTATGAGTGATGGGGAAAATTATTAACTGCTCATTTGATTTCAATCAGAAGTCGGTTTAAAAGCCTTCTTGCGGGGATAATGAAAATATTTGAACAAAAGTATCAACAGGCTATTCATTCTATATGACAGAAATAGTAGTTCAGAATAGAAGTAAAATTATCTGCCTTGATGTAGGATGCTATGTCGAAAAAGATAGTGATTTAGATTAAAATAAACATAACATGGGTAATCTACCCAAAACTATAAAGGAAGAATTAAGGCATGATCATGATAAGTTGTTGGTATATATCATGCGTCCTTTGACTCGTTTCCCCTGTTTTCCGACTAGAGGGAATCGCGAGAGGAATGTCTCTCTGATCACCGCTACATTGAGTTCTGTATGGGTGCGGACCTCATTGAGGTAGAACCATATAGGAATCCAAAGCGGACTGATTGGGGGATATACCATAGGGAACTAGTTTCTACGCAAACCTCTCCGGCGGAAAAAACCAGGAGTATTGCCGTCTTGGAGAAGGCAGTAGGAAGGCTGCAGTCCGCTGTGACTGAGCCTTTCGAAGCTTTCTTCTTATTGGTACGCACATTGGAAGGACACCTATGCCGTGGTGGAACGGCAGTCTTAGTGAACTCCGTAAGGTTTCCAGAAGGCTTTTTAATAAGGCCCAGGAGGACTGGCTCGAAGGAAGACTGGCTGTTCTACCGCGAGACTCTGAGTAACTACAAGAGGCTTGTTATGAAATCAAAACGACAGAGCGGCTAGGTTTCTCAGGGCCCTTAGGAGTGACCCATGTGCCAGGCTGAGTGTTCTTTACGACATCGAAAGAAGAAACCCGTAGACTTCTTCTCTCGATGCATTTTCCAGACTGTAGGCTTGAAGAAGACCTGCAGTTGTGTGGCGAATATCCTCTACCTCAATACACCGCTGGAAATTAGTCCACTGCTACCAAGGTTGTTGATGTCGAGAAGGTGAAATGGTCAATTTCAACCTCATCGAATTTTAAAGCCCTGGGTCCGGAAGGGATTCTGCCTGTCCTCATTAAGGCAGGGAGCGTTGTGCTGGCTCCAAACATCGATTCCATGTACCACTTTTGGAATGTCCCTGATGTGTGAAGGAAGGTGACAGTTGCCTTCGTTCCGAAGCCTGTACGGATTCTTACATGGACCCGATGAGTTTTCGAACCATAAGCCTCTCCTCATTCCTTTATTAAGGGAGTAGCCCTAAAGACTTCTCCCTTAAACACCTCAAAGCATGCTTACCAAAGTGACAGATCTACTGCGATGGCTCTCCATTCAATGGTTACTGTCATTGTTTACATTGGGAGCCCTTCTGGACATCGAGGGGACTTTTGACAGGGCCACCCACGAGTCGATATGTGAGGCAGCTGATCGACATAGATTGACCAAATCTTGAGAAGACGATACTTAACTGTAGAGGTGGGCGGTCGAACCTCTCTCAAAGTGCTGGTGGAGGTAGGCTGCGCGCAAGTTGGCGTGCTTTCTCATGTACTCTGGTATATGTTGGTTGACTTACTCATCACGGTGCTAAGAAACATGGGATTCTCATGTGAAGCGTATGCGGATATGCCTTCATGCAACGAGGCCTCAATATTGTTTAGGACTGGTGCACCCGTCATGAAATGACAGTAAACGTAAAAAAGACCAGCTTGGTGCACTTCTCCAGAAGACGTAAGCTTTTGTACTTTGTTCTTCCAAAGATTTTTGGACATACGCTGCAACTCTGTCCTCATGTCAAGCACCTTGGAGTCTACCCATGGGGATTGCACGTAGAGGAAAACGTTAATGCGGCTTTGAGGGTCTTCGCTCAATGCAGGAGAACCTTTAGCTGCACATACGCCTCGTGTGTATGAGGGACGAGGAAGTTTGTGGGGACTGCGATCCGGAAGCTGGCAGGCCTGCAAAGGCTTACCTATTTGGGAATTACGGGCTCCATGCGATCTACGGCTACTGCTGCTCTTGAGGTACTACTTAATCTGCCACCCCTGGATCTTGTCATTTAGGCAGATGCCAAAAGGGCTGTGTGCAGGTTGCGCTCATGGGGATTTTGGGATGACGGCTGGACTGTCTATTTTCATTACTCTCTGGTGTATGGACTGGACTTGGAATACCCTCTGGCCAGTATGCCACGTGATACGATGGTACCTGAGCTTCGTTTCGGGCGACATTTCTCTGTGAGCTTTCCTGTAAAGGAATCGTGGAGTGAGTGAAGTGCCTTATCGAGCCTTCCCCGGTCCGTTCTAAAAATTCTCACGGACGGGTCTCTCACCAACGATGGAGCTGGGGCGGGTGTCTATTTTCCTGAGTCCGATATTGGGATGGAGTACTCACTTGGTAGACACACTACTGTCTTCCAGCGTGAAGTCCTCGCCATATCATTGGCATCGAAGTTAGCCCTTGATCTGCACATCAAGGGAAGGACGTTGCTATTCTTCCGGATAGTTAGGCAGCCTTGATGGCTCTAAGTGGTTCTTGGATAACATCTGAGTTAGTGAGAGACTGCAGGTCGTCTGTGGATAAGTTGTGTACCCACAACAATTTGTGGATTCCTGATCGCATGGGGATTATGGGGAATAAAAAGGCTGATCTTTTAGCTAGGGCTGGCTGGCAGGCTGGATACTCTAGGGTCTGTCCTTCTATCAGTGGATGAGCTGAAAATCCTCTTCTCCAAGACCTGATGCGCTTCATAAAAGGGCCAGGAAGCTTGTGGTCAATGGGTTTCTGGAAACACAATTGGCCGGTATGGCGTCCGTGCTTGGGATAGGGTCTCCTGTCCCACTGCCTTTAAAATAAAAAAATATATACATATCATGCGTATAACAGATATAAGATTAGCATAGGTGGGTGATAATTGGCATTACTGAAGACCTCAAGGCAATTACTACATGCGTCAGATGAGCAGATATTCGAAGACTTCTTTACTCTCAAACTACGACGCGGGGTGGCTTGGGGCCCATTTTCATATCTGATTTAAAAAAATTCAATCCATATATGTCTTTTCTTTGTCCTCTATAATTTAAATTTTTATCCTTTCTGAATGTGTTGAATGATATATGGATGGTTTTAAGTGTGAAATGAATACAACAAAGTAGTGATATATGTTGCTTGCAGTTCGGAAAGGTGTCGTTTATTATTATACCTATTGTTATTTTATATAAATGTATCTAATGGTTCTTAAATAAATGTTGTCAATCTAAATGACGTATCTAGAAAACAGCCAACTCATTAACAATCGAGAATATTACTTCCGAGCTGGACGCTCATATGGAACGTTGGAACCGTAGTCTCCACAATTGTGTCGAGTCTAAAAGAGATCCGTTGGATACTTCTAAGGCCTTTGATGGAGTCTGGCAACCAGCCTTGTTAGCCAAACTTAAAGCATTTGGTCTCTCCCCTCCTCTTCTATTGTGAATTGAAAGTTTCCTATCTAGTCGTCAAATACGTGTTGTATTAATTGGCGTTACTTCTGAACCTCAGCCAATAAATGCCGGTGTGCCCCAGATCTCTGTTCTTTCTCCAAATCTCTTTTTAATTTTCAGCAATGATCTGCTTTCCCTAAATTTCAATCCCATCCATAGCTTTGCCGATGACAGTACCCTTGACTTCGTTTACTCCTTTGATAGTCTTGCATGACTTAAGCATTGAATAATGATCTTGAAATTATCCTCGCTTGAGGCAAAGCGAATCGCGTCGAATTCAATGCATCTAAGTCCCAAAGCTGTCTCATCCCTTTAAAATAAGATAGTAATTTCTCATTTCCATTTTCATTTGAAGGAGCACTGATTTACGATAGACAGTCTTTATGCATTCTTGGCATTAATATTTCAAGCAAGCTAAGCTCAACAGATCACATCTTCTTTGTTGCCAAAAAAGCGTCGAAATGTCTTGGATTTTTGAGAAGATGTAAGAAATATTTCAGCCCATCGAATTTAGCGTTCCTGTACAAGACCTACATCAGACCTAGAATGGAATACAATTCCCACATCCGGGCTGGGGCTGGTCGCACAGTCTTAGCTTCATTGGATTTTGTCCAAAAGAGAGTCTTCAAGCTCATTGACGATTTGGCAATAACTTTCATATCGAATATCTCGAGCACCGCCGCAATGTTGGATGTCTTTCGCTCCTTTATCGCTACATGTATGGCCAATATTCCGATGAAATATCTAGTCTGATCCCTTGTAGAATGATTCCTGCATGCAATACTCGCGCTGCAAACCGCGCACATCCTTTCACCCTGCAAAATACTTTCGGCCCTACAGTAAAATTCCATATGCTTTCTTATCCCGAACTCTGAAAATGTGGAATAATCTATCATCTTGTGTTTTTCTTCGGGCATACAATCTTCGAAAATTTAAGAATAACATAGATCAGCACCTCCGTCACTTTCCTTATATCCCTAAATCCTTTCCTTATCTTCTTCCTTCATGCTGTGCTTTGCATCATGGGGCATCATATGAGCTTGGCTCTATAAAAAAAATTAAAAAAAAAATTTTATTTAATTCCATTTAAACCAAACTAAGCAAAAATTCTTGGGTATATCAATAAAATATGGGGCCCGTCAGGGAGCACACGTAGTGCTATCAGTTGCTAAAACTAGCGTAGTGACTCCAGAAACTTTTTCAATGGTGGTACATACATGATCATATCAAGTAAGTTACTTACAATGCCCAGATTTTAGATCGTTTTAGAGAAGGAATTTTACTGATAAATAGCAACTGGTGGGAAATCTAAAGAGTAGATTAGATAGCAGAGATATTTCCTTGATATCGTCACCTGCAAGGAGCTCCCGGATTTAGAATACTACTTGGTCCACTTTTCATGTCGAAGATTTATAAGGCGAGACACATAAATCCCGCTCAGACCATAAAAAAAAAAATTAAGAAGTGTCTCTTAAATCCTTCATTCTGGTTGATTTAGATAGAGCAAACCAAGAAATCTGAATTTCTTGGGTAGTCGCATTTTCATTACCTTTGTATATGCTCTGCATCTAGGAATGTATTTGTATTGGATTTCTCTTCTATCATTGTTTTGCGAATGGAGTCCTCGAACCAACATTGATAGCAGTCGGCTTATGCTACAATAAAATTTCGTGGTGCAATCTTGATTATGGAAGTAGAGTCTCCAAGATTAGCGATTTCGCCAGCCTTTTTATTTTCTCTTATATTCCTTTGATCTTTCCCCTATAGGAGAAATTCCTCATTTCAAAATGAAATACCAATTTGAGCAATCAAGGGCTTGACAATAGCTGGGATCAAGGTATATAGAATACAAGGCATTCCCATTACAAACCACGTTCCGCAATTAGTGACGAAATATCATTAAATGTATTGGAAAGCACGGTACAGAGAACGCATTATTCTCTGGGCTCTCTTTGCCTTTATCATAGAAATGTATATATGTTTGTTCAGTCCACTACCGAACCATATTTCCCTCGATGTATTCAACTATTGATTTTCTAGAAATAAACAAACAGAAAATCGACAAAGAATCAACTTTAAAATGAAAACATTCACAATACATAACTAATAACAAGTGCTCCTTAAAGCCATATTATATCCCAGAGATCCCTCGATGACATGCGCAAACTAAAAATAAAAAATCGTTATTAAAATTATTAACAAGAAAGAATAAATTAAACAAAACTCATCGAAAATACACGTACTTTCGTGTATTTACATTTTCATGTTGTCATCGTATTGACATTACGTCAAACAGATGATCTCGCCGCAGTAATTGGTATAAACGTTGCTATGGAAACACCATGAGACGTGCATCACATGACTGATCTCGGCAGCTATAAAAAGGCGGCGATCTATAGTGAAATTACCCATTTCCAAATCAGAGTATCTAATCATGTCCTAAGCCTTGGAGTCTGTTCTGAGCAAAAATCTCAATCCTAATCAGAAGTTAATTCTGAAATCCAATATAGAAGTTAATTCTACATACATAACTTGTGGTTGACTCAATCCTACAAACAGAAGTTAATTCTGGCCGTTCTAAATACTTGACTCAATCCTAAAACAGAAGTTAATTCTGGCTACCCAAATCTTTGAGGTTAACTCGATCCTTACAAAGAAGTTGATTCTGGAACATTAAAATTGAGGTTGACTCCAATTATCATCTATAGGAGTTGATCCTAAACAAAATACATAACTTGAGGCTGACTCAAAGTATGTCGGCTAGGAGTTAATCCTAAGGATTGCATAAAGTGAGGTTAACTCAAGCAATCTTACACAGGAGTTAATCCAAAAATCTAGACAACTTTATACAAAGGTTAGTTCAGATCCATTTCCAGAGGTTAACTCTGCGACTAATAAATTCAGAAGTTGATTCTGAGCAGATTGGAAAAAAATACAATCTCACACGTAACAGCAGTCAATTCGCACTCTTCAGAGTTTATACGACTAAACGTTACAAGTGCCAATACTGCAATCTCATACGCAGTAGCATTCCTATTTGCTGCATTTAAAAGGTACGCATAAGACAAGCGCCACTAGTGCTGCCTGCATAACTTCACGTACCGGCACACCAAACTGCATATTCAAAGCAGAGAAAATTGGTCGGCACCTTCTCTAAATCATTCACAGCAGCATTACAAGTTGCTAGATCCGTGAAATTGCAAACTTCAAGTGAACCACTTGACTGCCCTCACGTAGTAGTTCGAGCAAGAACAACTCGACTGCCCTCACGTAGCAGTTCGAGCGGAATATACTAATACTTGAGAGCAGACTAAATCTTCTCTCACAGATCATTCGTCTCATGCCAATTTACTAATGCATACTCTTCTTCTTCTTTACAGGAGTAAGGAAAAGGCAAAAACGGAGCACGAGACCGCAGCTACACTGCCATTTTATGAATTGTATTTTTTTTTATTAAGTTTTTATTATCTATTCAGTTGACTGAATTTTATTGAATTTTAAATGGTAATAAGTCTGAACTGGATTGTGATATTAGATGTAAGAAAATCTGGAAGTAGCACGAATGATAAATAAAAATTTATATTTTTGAACTAACACACTGAGCTATCATTCAAAACCGGCACCTCTCCTCATGTACACTAGTACAGTACACTACAGAGAGAATTTTCAATATACATTAGTCACGAAATTACGTCACAGAACATGTGCCAAAATTTAAATCGGAATACCTTGTACTCTATATACCTTGAGCTGGGCTAACAGAACGGTTGGCAATCCCCTTCTTTTGATACCCTAGATGAAATCACAGGGTATACCTACTAAGTTTGTCATTCCGTTTGTAATACACAGAAATAATGCTAGTAGAGAAAAATGGGTTGGACACCCACGCATAAAATTAAAAGTTATTTTGATTTTTGCACGTCCGTTTGCCCGTCCACCCGTCCGTTCGAGCGTCTGTCTGTCCGGCCGCCGGTCCGGCCGTCTGTCCGTACTCAAGATAACTTAGATAGCTGAAATTTTGTACACTGATTTTTAAAAAAAATAGTAAATTTCGGAAATGGAACAAATCGGGTAACTCTTTCGTAGGGTTGTCTTACAGAAATTTAGTTTTTCACTATATATTTGAACACTGGCTGAAAACGCGTCGACATAGAGAGTTGAAATTTTGTACACGGTGTTTTCATAGTAATAGTAACTAAAGCTTTAAAATCGGGCAACGTCTTTTTGGTATTGCCATATAAAAATTTAGTTTTTTCACGTATACTGTAAAAACTATCAGTCCCAGATGTTCTTATTGTACTGAAAAGCTTGTCAGAATATGAAGTTCTATGAAATTGCTGATATCATTTTTACTGTCCGACAAACCGTTCTTGAAATATATGCAGACAACCACTTCAAAAATCAAACTTGCACAGATCCGTCATATGGCTTTGAAGAGGTATCCCCGTCTCCACATCGAGGTTTTCGCAGAAACCTTTGCCCCGGTATTTTATTCCAATTTGGAGTCATTTGCGAAAAAAAGGGACCGCCTATAGTTAAGTAATAGAATGTGAATCATATTCTAACAAACCGCTAACTTTATAGAATCACATTCTGTTACTTAACTATAGGATAGGATACTATGAAATTCTTTTTTCATAGCCTTGGTTCACACCTCCTTCCAAATGTGTATTTGTAAAGCGTATATGTAGAGGGTAACTTCAAGCGATCGAGCGCTAGATAACCATGCTGCACTATTTATCCCTTCCCCCATGCACAAGATAGGGATTGTTCTATATAGAGTATGCGGAGAGGAACCCAAGACAGTGACTCACTTTCTTTGTCACGACCAGCTCTCTCGGAAAAGCATTACAGATTCGTTGGCTCACGCTTCCTGGATGAGCTGCACGAAGCCGGTAAGGAAGGTTGGGATCCAAAACTTAAATTCGTAAGTGCATAAGCTTGGGACCTATGAGCAATTTTTCATAAGTCTGGAGGGTGAACAATGGGCCCTTTAAAGTTTGCACTCCAAAACCCCTGTAAGGGCCTTAACCTCAATTTTCAATCATGTAGTCCCTTACCGGCTGGAGTTGATATATATTCAGAGTCTCCACTTTGTCCATATTGCATTTTAATTATTGCTCTAAAAACTTTGTTGTGGTTTTCAGGTTAGTTATTTATCTTAGTATGATGACTCCTAGATATTTTACTTTGTATTTTAATTCCAAGCGGAAAGGCCTAATAACTCTCTATTATATAACCTAATAACCCTATATATTATAATATAGATATTATCAGAAATATTTCTTCTCTTCTAATCAGGATATGCAATCTTCGATTAACCTGCATACAGGTAAATATTAATCGATTTGACGAAGTGCTTAATATCGTAATATTAATAGCAAAAAGAAATGGTGTATGTACGCATTTCTACAGAAGACTTTAAATTAATTCACACAAACCACTAGCGTGACAATTAAACGCCATCAATTGAAAATGATTTGTGGAGAAGTTCAACATGAAATTTCTGTTGAAACGGAAACTAGTTTTTGGCAGGACGAAGTGATTTATTGCATGAAATACGCCTAAGGCTTAATTAATTGCACATTAAAAGTCTGAGCTTAACGTTAATCGTACACAATTTGATCCTTTGTAATTTTTTCTAACCCTTCCCTTAGGGAGACAAGGCAAAATGCTAATTAGGCACATGTCCTCAAAGGCTCAATGATAGGTACCAGTTTAGCTTCACTGTAATTTGTTCTGTACATAGTGGCATATGTGAAAAACGAAAAAAAGTGTGTACAAGCGACAAGTTCAAAGTACATATTGCACAATTTAAGTTCTATCCATTGATAAGAATGCCTTGGGATAAATTTGTCTGCCCATGTAATACATACATACACATAGCTCCAAAGATTTTCCCAAATCTATCCAGGTTATCTGGACAGTTTAAAATTAAAACCTATGTACCACTTAATGTAGACAACAAAAAACGTAAGAGACAAGATTTAAGCACCCCCAGAAATTGCCGTAATTCGTTTTTGTACGAAATAAAAAAGGGCTTCTACCTTTTAGAGTCCAGGAATTGGAAATACGTGCCTCGAATTGCCATTGAAATATATTTTTTTTTTTGGGTGTGGAACTATACATATAAAGAGACTAAGGATGAATGAAACCTGAAAAATTGTCTGCAGGCCAGTTGGACGTAATCGGTATAGGGCTGCATCAAAATTTCTGATGTCGCCCCAAAATAAGTGAACCCGAACCAAATGGCTTGATATTTGTCATTGTACCCCCAAAAAGGGAAATGAATTTCTGGTCCAAGATTAACACTTGACTCGGTCACGTTTATGTAATTGAAAAGAAAACTTTTGGAGTTAACAAAAGAAAATGAGGAAACTTTATTAAGTGAAATAAGAGAAATTCCACAGTTCTATCTACACGATTTCTTGGTAATTATTTTATATGGAACATAATTGAGGCAAATGATAACTTTCAGAATAATACGCGTATCATTAACTGCTTTAGAGACGTTCCTTAATCTAATGAAAACCGTAAAGGAACTAAGAGATCAAAAAAACTTACTTATGTGTTTTTGAATTGTAGTAGTTTTATACCCTAGATGAAATCTCACAAGGTACCTGCACTAGGTTTGTCATTCCATTTGTAATGCATAAATAATGCTTGTATGAAATCGGGATTGCATCAGAATAGCTGCCTATAACATTTCGGCTTGGTCCGACTGTCAACACAGTCGTCTTTGCTTAGATGGGCGCTCGGATAGAACTTCGAAGGAACTTTGGGGTAAACCTAACCCAAACTTATCGAAAATCTACTGGGTCCCATCAAGTCAAACGTCAGAGCCCTAGTATTAATTCTTAATGTACACTCATTTCTCAGAAGTCACCTAAACAGAATGGGACTTGTTGATAATCCTATATGCAGAGGATGCGGAGACGAGCCCGAAACGGTGACTCAATCTGTCCGGTAAGTGTCACAAATTGGCTCACACCTCCTAGATCACTGGTGGGGAATCTATGCCACGCATGTCAAAGGTGACACGCTAATTAGTTTTGGGTGGCATGCATTGACTATGGACAGTCTAAGAACAGTTGACGCGAGTTACATATATTGACCTCGAAAATATCCGAGACCAATATATGAGAGCGGATATAATGGAGACGCCAAAAGTGCAATCTAAGGAAAAACCCATGGCATGGTAAAATTAAATTAACCATGTTCTCACGATTTACGAAATACTATGTTTTTTTGTTTAGGTTGCATCTACTCCGTTTTCATTAAAAATAAAAATAAGTTCCGCTCTCACGGTAAAAGCAAAGTGCTTAGATAAGTATTTTTGAACCTGAAAAAAGCTCTGCGAAGTAAAAATAAAAAAGATGAAATAGTCAGTCTGTCGAGAGCTTTAAACCCGTCTTAACGGGATTGTAAAAAAACAGATAATTGTAATAAAGTTCGTTTTTCTTTTGAATCTATCTATATATATAGTGTTTTAATTTACTGATCGATTTTTCTCCAACGGATTGTTTTTCTTTCTCTCCATCGCTAAGCGAATTATATAAGTCGCGTGATAAGCCCGGCCGCTTCTCGCTTGCGCCCTACTTCACTGTGTCTTCCGTTAGCTCTCGACGGGACATTATGCAAGCTTTCATAGAAAAAGCAGCGGTTTTTATCTATCTATTGTCGCAGCTCTGGATGGAGAATCAATAAAAAGCTCGATTAAATTATAAAAGAAGTGGTATGAATAAACTTGAGAATTTGAAAATAAATCATTAGAGAATGAAAAGGAGTGCCATTACGAACAGAAAACTTATACCCTATACAGACTGTCTCCATAATGACTTAATTTTTAATTAAATGGTGTCAAATGTGCAGTGTGTCACACAAATGAAGTCCATCAACACTTTGCTTCATTTTCAAATGAACCAAATTTTACTCCATTTAGTGAAATTGCAGTAAAAGTGCCATCTACCGTCATTAAATTGAGCTGAATTTATTGGAAAGTGGAAAGTTTTTCCACTAAGTTTAGCAGTGACAGACATCAGCTGATCACGAAAGAAATTTCTTTACCGCTTTTTTCTCTTTTTGGTTTTTTTCAATAACAAAAATCGTCTTCTACTAAATGCTTTGCAACTACAGTAAATACTTGATAGCATTTAATTAAATTATTGAACTCTGTCATGATCTTTACTCACATCGAGAGGAACTGTCAATGACATTCCAAATGAAATAATTTTCATCCATAGTGTGTCAACTCTTCATTTGCTTGAAATGACTGAATTTCAAATTAAGTCATTATGGGCACAGTCTGTCTAGGGTATTGGATTGTCTCCAAGGCACCTCTCTTAATCATTTAGCAACGCCAACCTGAAAGAAACTTTGTTTACCTTACCCCTACTCTTCTCAAAAATGTTTCTTCCGAGCTTTATTTTCGAAGAAATGTTCGATATATATATTGCAACAGATGGCGCTCTCAGATGTTTTAACACTTTCGGTACGGAATAGCACAATGCAGAAACGCTTTGTATAACCGGAGCAAATATAGAAGTAACATGTCACTGTGGACGACCAATTTTCGTGAATTTTTATATACGTATAACATTCCTTAGAGGAGGAGCAGAGCAAATCTGATTTTTTATTTATATTTGTTATGTTCGGAGAAAAAGGTAGGTGAAACAATTTTATTTTCAATGGTGATTGGGGATGTCCAAAATGGGGTGTATTATGTATCAAATTAAGGCGGCTGGAGAGTATAATTGAGCGGCGGGGTTCTTTTTGATCCTGTAAACTTCATACGGACTTTTCTACTGTTTGTATTTTTGGCCCTTGGGTCATATACACCCCATGCCTTCATTTTGAATATATTTTGCCCGTTATTTCTTTCCTATTCATTAGTGGTCTATTGTGAACGTTTTTTGTAAAGGTCTCTAACGGTCGTTCGCAAGCATGAAATTAAAATGTACAAATGTAAAAAGTTATAAAAGAATTATAAAAAAAGTGATTCGAATCACGGTGAGAGGAAATTATAAAAACTTGTTCAATACTTGATAAAGTAGTTTACGACTTTCAATGACTAAGCACACACATTGATGCGATCCTACTACTTGAAGAAAAATGCTTAAATTTTTCTTCCTCATAGCCTATCCTTTTTGCTTTATAATCTAAGGCACTACTGCGTGCGAAAATGGATGCCAGTTGCTACGGTACTCTACTCCACTCTGCATTGCGAATGCTGCATTATATGTATTTAAAAATTTTATACCATCTCTTCTGCTCTGGAAAACGACCAAATGAAGCTTTTCTAAAAATTATAATGTAAAAAACTTGACATTCCCATTGGACACCACCTGTTGGCGGCCAATAAAACCGCACGGACCTGGTATTTCCAACCGCAGGATTCCACATATCTGTTTTATCCTACAAAATTTATTTGAACCAAAGCTGTTTCTTCCTTTAAATTCTATAAGCGTTAAAGTTCGACATATCTCTGAATACATATATGCGCTTTTAGGCCACAATTACCATATTTCTGAGGGCACATATATGCGCTCATTGGCAACAATTACCATATTTTTCTGAGCGCATATATGCGCCCATAGTACCGAAAGGGTTAATAAGAAGAGAAGACTGAAACTCGCATTATAAGCAAAAAATACTTACATAAAGCAATATTCTTCAAAATTTTAGTTCTTAATTTAAAGATTTTCTTCAACATATTTAGAGAAATATATTTGTTTTTCTTTTGACATCGAAACCAAAATATCATGGCAACTTGAGACTAAAAACAACAAATTTTTTACAATAGCACAAACTGACACAAATATATTTTTAAATTTGACATACAATGGATTTCGAAATTATACGTTCACTTTGAAATATACTGTGGACAGTTAGCTTTCAGCTTCCACTTTGCTATTAGTGCTACCGAGGAATTGTGAACGCATTTTCGGGAATTTCCGATTAACAGAAAAATAAAAAAATAAAATCTATAAATGTTTGTTTTATTTAAAGTTGGCCGAACGTTACAGCTGCATTGTTTTGTGTCTTTTTCTATGGTCTGCAAATTTTATTTCATAAGTCTTATATAAGTATATAAAATTACTTGATTATATAAGAAACCAAAGAGTCGAACACATTTTAAATAAAACATTAATTTAAATATTTTTCTATTAATGGGATATTTCCGAAAAAGCAAACATTTTTGCGATATGAATAAATTCCAATCACACATAGTGCAAAAATAGCTTTAAATAATATAAAAACCAATCAAATAAAGCTACTGACAGATGGACTTAGTAGCGCTTTTTTTTAATTTTAAAGGCAGGGGGACTGAAGACCATATCTCAAGCACGGAGGTCATAGAGGCCCATTATGCTGTCCTGTTAGAAGGCCATTCACCAAAACCTTCCTGTTCTCTTAATGAGGCGCATCATGTCTTGGTGAGGCAGGATTTTCAGCACATCCACAGATAGAAGGGCGGACCCTGGAGTATCCAGCCAGCACCGAGCGAAGGCCGGACATGCACATAAAAAGTGTTCGGTTGTCTCGGGCTCTCCTTCCATCCAGGACAGAAACTTTGGGCTTTCAATAACTCCCATCATTGTTAGATGAGCGTGAAGTGAACTTTGGCCGGTGATGATGCCAACCACAGTTCTACATGATGTTTGCTATATACATCCGCTTTGATGAGAGACCCGATACTCGAGGTCACAACCCCTACGGCGGGTTCCGGTCCGAGGAACGGAGAATCAGAGTCAGCGCTAGCTAAAAGGTCAGCCCTTGTATTCCCCATAATCCCCACGTGACCAGGAACCCACAGAAGGGACACCTTGTTATGGATACACAACTTATCCACAGACGACCTGCAATCCCCCAGTAACTGAGATGTTATCCGAGAGCCATCAAGGCTGCCTGACTATCCGAAGGTATAGCAATGTCCTTCCCCGTTATTTGCATATCAAGGGCTAACTTCGCTGCCATTGATATGGCGAAGACTTCGGCCTGGAAGACAGTGGTGTATCTACCAAGTTACTACTCCATCCCTATATCAGGCTCAGGAAACAAGACACCCGCCCCAGCTCCCTCATTAGTGAGAGAGCCGTTGGTGAAATCTTTTAGAGCGGACCGGGGAAGGTACTACCCTCAATCCACGATTCCCTTACAGGAACGCTCACAGAGAAACGACGCCTAAAACGAAGTTCAAGTACCATCGCATCACGCGGCATACTGGCCAGAGGGTTTTCCAAGTAGTAGCGCTTACTTAAATACATAAATATATATATACTTAAATACCAAATTTTTAATTGAAGATTTAGTGAATGTAATACAGCAACAAAAAGGTTACTGATGTAAAGAATTAAGTGCCCTTGCTTTTTCAATAAATTAATATATAGATATGTAAAATATAAGTACTTTTTTAATAGTGTTACTCAAATTTATGGACATTTCTACATATGACACGTTATTTTGATTTTTGCATAGCTTCGTGTTGATATACAAGTCAGTCAGTAATACCAAGCGTGCAGTCAAGACGAAAGAGAAACTGGTTTATTTCCTTGTTTCAAATTTGTTTTTAATTTTTAATAGAATATCATAATTCATCTAACCGTTGTAACTTTTGTCGAATTCGATTAATTTTGAAGGATTCTGAAAATATAAGCTAAGCTTACCTCTGTGTATGGGAATCCATATATCCATAAAAAAGCCAAGATAATTTTCAGATTACTCTCATGGTATACGACGTCATATTTACTTTGAATGACAGCACTTAGGTGGCAGCTGACGTAAACATGAAGTGCAAATGAATGCGATATTGATTTATACATTTTGTCCAATACAGTCAGCCTGACAAACGACTTAAACTTGCTTTACATAGACAATAATAAGATACGTAAGTTGTTCTAAGAGTTTGCGAGGGCGAATTACAGTTCAAAGAAATAAATTTATGTAACCTCATTATATTTGTAAAATGTCATATTTTAGGATATAAATAAATGCCGTTGATTGGACAGCCTTAAGTTTTTTATTTAAAGCTATACAGCACTTTAAACGCAAGCGGAAGCACAAAGCGCTTTGTTTGTGCTTCAGTTTCATATAAATGTTAACATTGCATGTCATCAGAAGTAAATACTTCTTACCTACAAAATTTCCTAAATTCATTGCCTTGAATAACTACATATATAAGGCGTTTCCTCAATAGTGGCCCATAGAACGGGAGGTGATAACTAGTACTCACCTAGACAAATAATAAATTGTATGGCAGTGGGGGTCCATATCAACCATTTCGGAGTTACAGGGTGATTAAGAAAATATGCTAGGTTTTCAGAAAACAGCCTATATCTGAAAAAGTACAGTGACATTCGAAAGCGCATTGAATGCCGAACTTTATGGTCTTTCTAACCAGGCGCGTATTCCTCTTTACTCAGGAGTTATGGTGGTCTAAAGTAAAAATTTCGGAATTTCTAACTTGCTTTGTAGTTTGACATCTTTTTGTTTTTACAAAAACTTTAACATAACTTTTTTTTTAAAAAAATATGTCAACTATAGACTCTCCTCTTTAATTTGAACTACTACACCCCAGGTGTTATCTGTAGCCTTTAAAAAATTATTAGTTCTTAACCTATTCTCAAAGCTATTTTCAAACCTATTTTCCAGGATAGTTTGTTCCGTTAGTGACTGAAAAAAATATCGTCTAATTTCGGTATGACCTGTATAGGTTATGAGCTAATATTTCTTTAACAGATGCAGTTCGTACATAGGATGTGATAGGTCAACTTAAAGAGAAGAGTCCATAGTCTACAGTTTTTAAAAAAAAAACTGTCATGTTAACTAGGTACCTTTTCAAAACAAGAATATCCAAAATTTTTAGTTTACACCACTATAACTCCTGAGAGGAGAAGCGTATGCGCCAGGTTGAGCCGTTCTTGGAAAGGTCTTGAAGTTCTGCATTCAATACGCTTTCGAAGGTAACCATACATCTTGTATTTTTCCGATACAGGATATTTTGTGAAAACTTAGCATATTTTCTTTATCATCCTGTAACTCCGAAACGGTTGATATGGACTCATCCTTGTGCTACAATGTTTTGTTCATCTAGGTGAGTACTATCACCTCCCGCTCTATGGACTACCATGGAGGAAATACCCTTTATACGGAATAGGCTATTTTAATAGTTCTTATATCGCGAAAAAAGGCAATAATGAAATTTTATACATTTGTAGGTAATGTGTCTGCGGTAGTTGATGCAGCAGCCTGAATTGTGTATATAGCCCAGTCTATAGTAGCATATAAAGTAATACTATCCATAGTATGACAATAAAAACCTAGAGCATTAGTAGGATTTCATTACCAGTATACCACACGAAAGTGTAGTTGATGTTCACCTAGTGAATCATGAAAGAATTGGTCTGTTGAATCTCAAAACCTCTCTTAACCTTTGGGAACATGCTTTCTAAGCCGTTTGCGCTGCTAAAAGTATACTGTAAATTCAGAGTATATTATTCTTATTAACGTCAATATGCCGGATCAAACATGTACAAAGCACATAGTCAGGGATAAAAGTGATGTCATCATGCCACCACGCATTACCAAGATATTTTTTTTATATAAATGAGAATTAAGGTGAATTACAAAAGAATTTTTGTCGCTTTTCCAAAAGCAACAGCACCCCTGCTTCAAATTACCCATTCAAATATGTATGAAAGGAATCCCACAGTGACCTTGGATTAAGTTATCAACAATGTTAGGGGTGAATATAAAGAGGTGATTAATACTTAGATCAAGAAGCCGTTTAATGAATGCTCTGAACCGCGGAAACCAATGCCATGGACGAGATGCGAAAGGGTCTTTTCCGGTAAATCCAAATCAAAAAGTACGATTTACCCTTTGACTACATAAAAATCTCCATTTGCAAAACAAATTCCACTTTCAGATTAGGATTTACCGCAAATACCTATTTAATCGCTACATTTCCGGCTTGAGTGAAGTAGAGCGCAAGCTTAGTGCTTTCTAAACCAAAAAATATTTACAGATGTATTTACATATACTTGTACGTGTTAAATGGATGTTTACTTTTCTGCAATAGCCATGATTGAATTTGAAAATGGTACCCATAAGGAATATAACTTGAAAGCGAGTTAAGTACGATTGTATGAGCATTAAGCGGGCGGAAACTTTTTCCTTAAATTTCGTAGTTTTCGCGTTTGTAGCCTTGTCTTCGTTGTGTACGCGAACAGACCAATTATAATTTAATCGATTTTTTTAAAATGTACTAAAATAAGAGGTAATTGCGACAACTATTTGCTATGTGCCAATTTCATTATATTACAATTCTTTTATGGTTTTCGGCCATTGCTGGGCAGGGGACTCCTCTCCTAATATACGGCCTTGATTATAGATAAAATTCCATGGAAGTTTTGTATACATAAATAATAAATGCATAGAAAAGCTTAGACTCTGTATATAACGTGGACGAATCCCAGCATGCCTTTTTTTTTAATGAAAAATATATTTAAATAAAATACATTAAAAAAACTTTTAAGATAAATTTCACTAAAAAGTAAAAAAATAATTTTTTCTTACTCAGTGATACATTTATAAAAGTAATTTATTTAAAATCTTTTTAGTATATTTTTTTTTCTACTTTTTAGTCTTCTTCTTCTTCTACACCTTTTTCTTCGTCTTCTTCTGCTTTCATTCACGTTTACTACCCTAAAAGTCTTCTCAAAATTTCACACTTTCGTCACGAACGTCGTCCTTACGCCAAAAGTTATAAAGCTATTTAGTCAAGGGTTTGTTACTAGATAAATGTTACTTAAAAATAAAATATAAATAAAATAATTAAAAAAAAAAAATGGTTAAAAAAATTAAAAACAAATTTTTTTTTAACAAACTTAGGAGAGAACCCCGTTCTAAGATCGACTAATCCACCAAATTCGAAGGCAAACTTGCTTTTCTCACAATTTCATAGAATCTGTTCAGATGTTTCAGCACACGAATTGTTCCTCGAAAGGGCGATCGTTATAAGTAAATCTGCTAAAATTTCTTTCATTATTTTCAGGTCAGGTTTAAGATAGGGTTTAGGCTTAGGCTTTTGCATCTGGCAGAATATATCACGAAATTTTTACGTAAAACCTAATATCGATTTCGGTGGGAGTTCAGTAGAACACCAGTGTTCGACTTTCTCTAGCAGTGCAGCACTGAAAATGTTCGATAGGACAACTTTTATAGCAGAAATGCAACACTAGGTTCCGCTGAACATCCCCTACTTGCACTGGACTATTTCTTGGTGTTAAAAATACATATTGAAGTTGACTTGTCATCTGATCTGTCAAAGTGTACTGTCGCGATTATTTATGAAATTTTTGAGTTAAATGAATTCAAAGATTTTATTTAGATAATTTGCATAAAGTTTAAGAAGGAATTTGTTTCTATTTTATCCATAAAGAGCATTTATTACGTTTGACGCTTCCTTATATATATAATACGTGTGTACATAAATACAAGGAATATGGCAGATATATATTCGATGGACTGCAGTGCTCTACTGCCAGAAAAAGTGCAACAATGATTTTGTCCCATCGAGGTCGATATAAGATTCCAGTCATCTTAAAAGATTCTAATGTAACGTAGTCCGAAATAGTCGACAATAGAAAGAGCTTAGCCTATTACGAACAAAAAGTGATATTTACCGTTACCATACCCAGTTATATGAATTACACAATTTCACCAAATAAATTGAGATGAAAAGGATATTTTTTCCTTCTTTTTGTTTTTTAAAGAACTTTTATCTACTCACTAACGTCTGACTAAAAAACTTTGTGTTTGAGTGCCTGAGAGTGCCGTCCGTGACGAAAGTGTTTTAGTTTAGTAAACATGGATGGATTTATATGGTTTTTGTGATGAGAGAGAAAGAGAGAGGTGAGTAGAGAGTGGAGAGTGGAGAGTGAAGAATAGAGAGTCGAGAGTCAAGAGTGGAGAGTGGAGAATGGAAAATGGAGAGTGTGGAGTGGCGAGCAGAGAGCAGAGAGTGAGAAAGCGTATAGAAGTTATGGCTAAAAAGTATAAAATAAAATATATTAAAGAAACTATTAAAATAAATGACTTTTGTAAATGCACTTAAAAGCAAAAAATTATTTTTTTCTTTCTCAGTGCTATTCACATTCATTGCAAATAAGAAAAGCTAGAACACAGATTAAATCTTAAAAGTTTGGGCATGAGCTGCAGTTAGACAATTGTGAATATATGTATGCGCAAACTTTTAAGATTTAATCTTAAATTCTAGCATTTCTTATTTTGCAAGGAAACTTTTCTTGTGAATAGCACTGAGAAAGAAAAAAAATTTTTACTTTTTAAACCATTTTATTTACAAAAGTTTATTATTTTAAACGTTTTTTAAACTATATTTTATTGATAATATCTCCAGTGCAGTGACTTCCATTGCTAGAATCGTTTAAAAAGTCGACTGCAATTCTCTTGTCTAGAGCCTTTTTACTTTTATATTGCTATATTGTTGTATATATCCTACTCGCCTACTTCTTGCTTTTCTTCACATCACCTTTTTCTTCACTTTAAATTATATATATATATATTATATATATATTATATATATATACAAGAAATACCCAGATATCGACGGCTGTACTAATAAAGTGATGTATGAGAAGAGCTCCCCTGGTAGACATATCATGATGAGCTCATCAATGAGCTCCTCATGAGCAATTAGGTGAACGTACTAATGAAATTTATTCGCATTTGAATCAAATCCAGGAAAAAACTCATTTATTTATTTATTCACAGATAGTGTGCATGAGAATTGCATCTCTTTCATTTATTTAGAAATGTATGCTGTGTTTCTCTTTTGTGCATTTTACAATATTAGATGAGCACACCGATGGGTACATAATGAGCGTTACGATGAGCTTATTAATGAGTATGTCAATAAGGGTCACGATTAGCTTATTAATGCTCATGTCAATGAGTGTCAAGATGAGCTTATTAATGAGCGTAGCACTGAGTGTCACGATTAGTTTATTAAGGAGCATGTCAATGAGTGTCATGATAAATTCATAAATGATAATCTGCATTTACGATTGATTTCATATTTTTTTCCGAATTCAAACTTTAAGACGCTGAGGCGTAAGGATTTGGGCATAACGTCTTGTTCAGTATACCGGCGACAGTCTTTCCGCGGAAAACAAATCAAAAACTTAATTTAAAATAAATAATTTAAAAACTTAAATAAATAAATCACAAAAATCAATTCAAATTTTCCTAGTAGAAATGTCATCTGATAAGGTGATGACAATAATAAATATTTATTTATTGCTGGTTTAGTAAATAGGGAGCAGTTTCATGCTATCTAATGAGCCCTTTGATGAGATTTAATGAATGATCATCAGGAAGCTCATCGGGCCTTAATTTTCTATATGTTTCTTTATGAACTGCAAACACCTTGCGGGGCAGGAGACAAGGTAAAACTGTGAGCAGTTTCTACTAGGGTATAGTTGCTATATTGGCAGTGTGTTGCATTGTATTGAGTTATGAATTTCACTTTTATTGGTTATTATTTTAAAAGTTTTCTCAACTGAATTTCATTTAATAATTTTGACTACACTTGCATAGGATGTCCTGTAACGAACGTTGCATAAATATTAAATGTTTAATTTTATTTCTTTGTTTGTTTCAATTTTTTTAATTTTTAATTTACTCGACGAAAAGGTAATTTATATGTGATGTGAGTTTGATGTTTGAGTAAAAATCAAATGGTGTGCGTTGTAA
Source organism: Dioctria rufipes (assembly GCA_963924295.1). NCBI lineage: Eukaryota > Metazoa > Arthropoda > Insecta > Diptera > Asilidae > Dioctria > Dioctria rufipes. Next base: position 280,312,897 of record OZ002741.1, on the reverse strand, counting down.
TTCAGCGATACCATGCAATCTAATTTTCGAACGGATGCGATCTCAGATTTTTCATTGAAACGATCTCAATTTTGAATGGCCAATTTGTCACACATTGAATTAAGGCCCATTTCATGCGCGCATCCAAACCTGCAACATAGGGAAGGTCACAACTTAAATGTTCAAGGGGGATGACAAATTCCGAAGAAGTAGCTTTGCTTGTGCCCCTGTCCAAAAGAGTGAACCATCAGAATCAATACACCAATTCGTTTGGACCGTTGTCGGTCTTTAAAATTCTTAAGAACAATTTGCAAGTATATTTCTAAGAAAAATTTAATGCTTTCCTACGAACGTTGATGATTGCATGGATCTAGGGTTCTACTAGAAGAACCCTAAATCAAAATTTGTTAAGTCAGTTTGTATGCTTCGGTTGTGAGCTCCACACCAAGTTGTCTTGTCATCGATTTTATGTCGGAAAATCAGATAGGTAGAAAAAAATTTATAATTGCTGATCAATTTCTTAGAAACAAAACCACTTTCATATCTTGAAATTGTGTGCTTTTTCATCTATAGGTGTAATCGGTACAACAAAAATATAAAAGCATCATAATAACCAGGCTGCTAAGCATTGTGTGCCTGTTTCTAAACAATCAAACACCAAAATAAATATGTAGTATCCTTTTCGACACTATATAAAACACAAGAAAATTTTAAGTATATTATAAATACTGCATTCGTAAATTGCAACTCACTAGGCTTATATCATTTCCTAAAATTGACACTAACTGAGCTGCGTTTACAAATCACATTTTTCTGCGTACTAAAACAAAATGGTTGACGATAGTGTAGCGATGTAAAAGATATGATTTGGTTACTCATTCACTTTTTAATAATCAAGTTCACTATTCTGACAAATCTAAAGTATTCAATACTAAAAATAAATTTAGCACCACTCAAATTTTATGTCAACTTTGAAAAATGCTAAAATTTAACTTATTGGACAAATTACTGTACGTTTTTTAATTCGTTCTATATCTACTTTTATGTTTTTTAATTCGCACCTTATGTATTTAAACTATGTACTTCAAGAAATTCATTAGGTATTAGGCAATTATTTATTTAAATAGAATGATTTTACCTTATTTTTTTTTTATTGTCTTAGCATGGTTTGTAAAAGATCATCAGGTAGTCATATTTTTTACAAAATGTCAATCAACAATAAAAAATCACAAATTCAATGTAATTAAACATAAAAAAAAAATTGAAAAGGAATAAATTTGATTAGTGGTTTTTAATCAATTTGTTTAGGTTAACTTGGATACAATGTAATTATAACCCTAGTGGCATGCAATTACATATATCCATAACCTCAAATTGGTTGTACAAAAAATGAAATAAATACCGTATTAAAAGGATTGGCGAAATATAAATTTCTAAAAAGATTTGCAACCTTTAAGCTTGCTGCTAATCCGTAAAAGAAATCCAGAAAAATTAGTAATGTTCGATAACAAACAAAGAAATATCACAAGTTAAAATCGCTGAAAATTATCCTTTTAGACCGTTGAGAATTTCCATTAGAAATAAACTATGATGAACTTGGCGTGTGTTTGCTTTATGACAACTCGAATGAAATAAGAGATCGAATGAAGAAAAGACGTGCCTTTTATAGAAAAATTTGTTCCGATTTCACTATTCATAATGGGAAATTTTCGATATATTACCCTTTTACGACTTAATTAGAATTTTTAATTGTGATTCGTACGTGCCAAAATGAATTTTACATTTTTGGCATCTTTTCTATATGGATTTATTATTAATTTTACTGATTAGTAATTTTGAAAAATTTTGCTAAACTTGTCGACACGATATCTTTTATTTCATTCCAATGAATTCATCTCACGATTTTCGCCGTTCTGTCTTGCTCGCACTTTATCTTACGCGAATCGCGGGAAAAATTTCGCGAAACGAACGCGTCCATTAAAATCGCGCGACGTTTTTATCCTAGTTTGACTTATCAAATACAATACATTTTATCAGGTCTTGTACTGAAGAAATCTCATGGTGTACAATTAGGTGCAAAAAAAAACATAAGTAACATTAAAAATTATAGCAAAAATAAGATAATAATAAAAAATAAATATAATAATAAATAAATAAATGAATAAATAAAAAAAAAAGGAAATCCAAAGATTAACACGAAAAAAGAACTTTGATATAAAGAGCCCAGAGAAGAGGACAAAACTAAAAAAATAAATAAATAAAAACACAACAAATTGAAAACAAAAGGGAAGACAAAAAAAAAGGTAAATAAAATTAAAATTAATTAAAATAATGCAACAAGAATTTGAAGATCTAAGAATAAACACCAATTAATAACTAATTAAGGTAATCTTTGACTAGCTTAGCAAAGGTCACGCCGGAACCTGTGCGCTGAATTAAATTTGGATGCACATCTCGGGACAAGAAGTTGAAGACCTCTATCCGAGTACAAGAACTGTAGGCTTTCGGAGAGATATGCAGGGGGTTTAGTATAAATTAGCCTATGAAGAAAGATAAGCCTCCAACCAGTCTAACAGGCCTCTTCAGAGCTTCCGAGTAGGGACGTAGAAAGAGAAGATACACCAGAACTCCGAGGAAATATATAAATATAACAGATGACGTCGTTAATGGTTACAGTAACTCGCCTTTGACAAATTGACCTAATTTGTCGTATATTTAGGTGTGTTTTTTGACGTTTGTTCACCGAAAATTCACTTTAGTTCATTTTATGGTAGATAATAGTGAAGACACAAAATAAACTATGTTGAAAAGAAAGGTACGAAAAAAGTGAGGTGAATATGCCAAAATTAACGCCTAAAAACGACAAAAGAACAGAATCACCCTATAGGGGGTGATTCTAATCCTTTGTTGTACTTTAATGTCAAGATATATGCCTTTTTTTATTATAAATCGCTATGTCTCTTATATAATTTAGTGATATAGTTAATTATTGATATTTTTATCTTGTAATTAAAATTTTTCTTTCTGTCGAGACAAATGAACTGTTTATTATTAAGTGAAAATCCTTTTTCTATTTTGTAATAAAACTATAGTGAACTGAGTTAATTGAAACTCTTTTTATTATTATTTTTTTTTTCTAAAAATTAATACCACATTTATCCTATATAATCAATAAAATTAAAAAAAAATAACATTACTAATATAAAAGACACCTTCAAGTGAAATATCCAAGTCACTAAAATGTCTTATAACACTGCACATTCGAAATAACAACTTTCGACCATAGATAGATAATAATTTGCAACCACGATATAACGCGATCAGCGCATAACTTACATATTGCTTGACTTCTAACCCCCATCTTTCTTTTCAGAACTTAAATGAATAACAGTATACGTTTTGATCTAGTTAAATACCTGCCAATATTTATATACCTGTATTCTTATAGGATGCTGATATTACTTTTTATACCCTAGATGAAATCTATAGGGTATACACAGTTTGCCATTCCGTTTGGAACACCTCGAAATAATGAAGGCAGAGCAAAATGGACTGGACACCCACGCGTTATATTAAAAGTTATTTTGATTTTTGCAAGTCCCTCTGTCTGTCCGTCTGTGCGCACGATAACTTGAGAACGCGTATACTAAGAGAGAGCTGAAATTCTGTAGACGGACTTTAAAAAAAAAACAAAATTAAGTTCGAAAATGAGACAAATCGGGCAACTCCCTCGTGGGGTTGCCATACAAAACTTTCGTTTTACACTATACATTTGTACACTGCCTGAGAACGCATCGATATAGAGAGCTGAAAATTGGTACATCGTGTTTTCATTGTACTAGCAAATAAAATTTCAAAAAAGGACTAAATCGGGTAACTCTTCCTTGGTGTTGTCATATAAAAATTTAGGTTTTTTACGTATACTGTGAAAACGATCAATCTAAGACATTTTTATTGTACTAATAAATTGGTTATAATCATTTTTTCTGTCCGACAAACCGTTCTAGAAATATATGCGAAAAACCACTTCAAAAATCTAACTTGCACAGAAGGGTGGCAATACGAACTTTCATACGGGCATTCATCTAGAGTATCATAAGAATTGGTCTTACACCAATTCTAGCTTTTTTACTTGTTTCTCTTAGTGTGTTCTGGGTGGAAGACAGTGTGGCCATAAGTTTGAAGAGACTATAACTGAAACGTCCGAAAAGGATCATATTGACTGCAAAAAATAAGAACACAATTTTGAAAGATTTCATACTTTACGAGCTGAGTATTGAGGCCCTGATATCCAGGTAGATATGAGGAAAAGTGCAGTACTGTACCGAGGGGCGACTCGAACCTACGATACCGGAGATGGTAGTTAGTATGATTACATTGAGATACCGGTGCCACAAACTACCATAATCAAGAAACACATTTTCTTCAATATTAGCTTGTTTTCGAACTGTATCGATACACTGGAGACACATTATTCCCATGCATTGTGTCCAAGAATATTATAGGCTTAAGAGTGTCTACAAGACATAAATGAAATCTTGTTTTACATTCTAATGAATTCTTATTCGAATACATAAAAATTAAATGATTCGGAAACTATTCAAGTTGTAAAATGTTTCTTTTGCTACAGTTTTTGATAGGCACTCCAAGTAAAATAAAATTTCACAGTAAAATTGACGGTCCGTAATGACTTGAAAACATTTTCGATTATATTCAGTTGCTGATTAAATTTTGCTTTGCTGCGTGCATGCAAAATAATGAGGTCTTTATTACATTCGCAGTTCGCAGTTAGAAACGACATTAGGTGGAGTCGGAAAATTATGTACATAAAATAGGTAAGTAAAATACATAATTGTAATTGGTAATTTATACTGCATTTAATCTCAATTTGAAAATGATCAAAATGAAAACTTACTGTGGCACAAGTGCTAAATTTTAATACATTATTTTCTATTACGAATGGGCCTTCTCTATAATAAAATTCCTTCCAGCTTCGTAATTGAATACCCTCCCAGACGACAAGGGAACTTTTGGGTGAGAACGTTTTGATACAGTGAAAAACCTGGAGCTATAATCGTAAAAATCCATTTGCCCGTTTCCCACCGTTTTTTCTTCTTCCTTTGTTCCTTTTCATTTGGCCTACATTATTGCAGCATTTGGTCTGGCACCTTCTGTCTGGAACAAAAAATGAAGACACACTGGGCTCCGTGAAATTCGGGGGAGAATGGAAGGAAGGCCATTGGAGAACTTCCAAAACGACGTCTCATTTAAAATTCTGTAAAATTATTTTGCAGAGTCATTTTAATAAACATGTTGCCGCAATTAGGGTAGACATCGAGAGGAATGTAACTGAAATTAAACTTAAACTGAGTAGCTAGGCTAGGGTCAAGATTTTAAAACTCTAAAATAGTATCTACTAGTCCAGCCCCCCCCCCCCCCCACTCTCAACCCTGTCGATTCATGCGTTCATAGAGCCAATAAAGTAGTTAATGCAAAATTCAATTGAGATTATAATTATATAATTAGTGATGAAATTATGGATTTCCAGGCACGATAACATAACTACTATACATATTCAATTTGCAGGCAATATTTATATCTCTATGGCACAGCTATTATGCTGCGTTCGGTAATTGTTCATGGCTAAGTGAGGGTAGGTGAGTTTTAATGAATTAATTCCAATTATTGCGAAAATAGAGGGCAACAGATTGCAATTGTACCACCCCGCCGCTATGCTTACATGTTATTTAATAATATAATTCTATAGTAAAGCTTACAAGTATTAACACGGCGATTGGTAGGAGGAGAGCTAGAGACATGTGGGACCACTAGCTTTTTTTTTTTGTTTAATGTGAAATATCTACGTATAGTAAATTATTTTCGATTGTTTTGTCTACACATAATTATACAGTCATTTGCATTTATAATGATTAGTTTGGTAAGCCCATGGATAGCCACCCGCAAACCTTTTAGGGTTTCTACTAAGTTCCATTCAAATTCTGCCTAAATATGTATAGGAGTGAATGGGAAGGATAAGACAGAATATGCTAGTATTATCAGTTTTTACTAAAGGAGAGATAATGGCAACTAATTATTAAGTAGAATGCAGTTTGATTACTAGTTTAGCGTAGGAAACATTTGGAAGAATTATATAAAAATTTCTTCGACATTTTGTATAAATTTACCAACCACAACTGCAATTATTTTATTTTAGCTCTAGCAAAGTCTCGGACATGTACTCTAGTTGTTTTTTTTTTAAACTGCGCTTGTCTTTAAACTTGTATAACGGCGATGGGTAGAATCGGATGGTACCAATATGAAAATCTATTTTCTCATGTTATTTTTCATTGGGATGAAACACTAAAAAAAAAATTAAAGAAAACTCAAACTATACTCAAATTTGGAATCCTCTTGATCTCCATCAAAAAGAACTATATCCTCCGTTCGTTATTCGGTTCAGCTCTTTTTATAACTAAACCATCTCTCGATCTCCAAGAAAACTGAACTGAACTCCTCTGGCCTTAATCTACCTATTTCTGTGTGAATTTGAATTATGGAGTTGAATTTGATTATGAAGACATTGTTTCGAGGCGACCAACAGTTTACATAAAGCGGATTAATAATTAATTATTAAAAATAACAACGATTGTTTTTCTTAATAACATTTATACTCTAATTTAATTTCTCCATTACTTTCGATCTGGAGTATTCTCTGAATACTTCGATCTATTGGATCTATAATTTCTCTAGTAGATAATTTTGTTCAAGAAAGAATTTTTTCGGATTCTCCGGTATATAGCAAATGCTAAAAAATGTTCTAATTTGTTATTTCATCACACAACCCATTAATTTTTGGTGACAAGTTTGTTTTTTTCTATTTTTCTCAAACTTTTCATTTCTTTCTTCTTTTTTTTAATTTTTTTCATTTGTTTTTTAAATCACCCAATTTCGCTATTTGTGACCTGTTGATGAGTCAAACCAAGACTGGAAACTTGTCACCAAAAATTAATGGGTTGTGTGATGAAATAACAAATTAGAACATTTTTTAGCTTTTCCTATATACCGGAGAATCCCAAAAGATTTTTTCTTGAACAAAATTAAGTTTAACCCGGTAAAAAGTCCAAAAGAGTAATATTTTTATTTATCTACATAGTAGAATCGGCAATAGCTTAAGTGATTAAGGAATAATAATTTGAAAAAAGCAAATGAAGCTATTAACGAAATAATTGTGTTAAGAGCAAGTCGGTCTCGCGGAATCAGGTCTCCGCACTAGAAAGGTCTAGGTATTGTTCTTCATCAAAATCTAATTCGTAACTACAATAATGTCGATTTTCATTGATAGTTTACAAAAAGTGTACGCCAATCAATGACAAACAAGTTCAATGGAATAATTTTTAACACAATGAGAATGTATACAGTAACTCATATCCGTGTAAATTGACATTTCCTGAAAAAACAACAACGAGCGAAGTATGGCAAATTATAATTATAAGCGCAGAAATTAAATTTTTAACAGGATATTCCATTTTATTTTAATAATTAAATGATTTATTACAACTTCAACTTGCTTTAAAATTAATTTCACTTCACATTTGTTTTGACATTCAGCAGAGACATTTCTCCCATATAGATGTGTGCGTTTTCCGGTGTAACACCGCCGATTTTTCAAGTGTAGCACCACGGTCATTTTGGCGTACACTTTTTCTACCAGTTCAGGTCAACGGAAGAGTTTGAGTGTAGCACAGCATGAAAAATGTAACACTTCTGCTAGAAAACGAGATCAATGGAAATGTGTGTAACACGCAGGAACGGAACTAATTTTGCGTTCTTGTCTGGTCCCCAACCTCTAAATCTGGAATCACAAAATATATTTTGTATAAACCTATGTTGTTTTTTTTATTCGAAATATACTATGACATGACATACGCTGCCTTGTCTGGCATTTTGTTTTCGATCTTCGTCTGAATTCTTGCCATGCAACTACCAACATACATTCCATGCTCAAGACAACCATCCTAATAACATTGAACTTTTCGTAGCTAACATAATGGACAATAGGTGCCACTCGACCTTGTGAAAGTACAAACTTTGAAAACGTTCTGATGCTTGAACTTTAAGCTAGATCAACAGTATAAAAAGGCGAAGAATCCACCAGAGTGTCGTCAGTTTCCCGCTGAGGAGCTCCTGAGTAGACAGTGTACCCTATCGAGTATTGTGCAGCATGCTGAGGCAATACTCTAATATGTTCCTTGGTCTGTTCATCCCAAGAAGCTGACTTGGTAACATCCGCATCCTGAAGTCTGGATGCTTATCAGGCCTCCTCACCACTACTTAGATATCGAGTATGCTGAGTCGATATATTACTAACTACTGAAGTTATCCTTAGACTTACCCCAAGATATCCAGCAGATTGAATCAAAATTTGCAAGTAATCTTTGATTTTCCATCATCGCAGATCATCCATAAATATTGAGTGAGCTTACCCGATATATTTACTTGTGAACGTTGAGCCGATTTCCACGAGAAATTTTCTATTTAGTTGGTGGTATGTGTGTGTCGAGCGCGTTGCGCAGATATCTTGGAGCTCCTCTAGGCATATTAACACGACCTGAATTTTGATCAGACCAAAGAATTAAGACGTACCAATTAATTGGGAATGATTCTGATTTTTTGTCGTACTTTAATGTCACAATATCCGCCTAAATGAAATGTACTTTTTACTGATTTTTTCACAATTTTTATTCAGTTCAGCGAGTCTTGTATAACGTAGAATGAACTAAAAATGACACTTTACATTACAAATTCAAAATATTATTTCGAATTTGAGCACTTGTATTGCTCTAATTAGGTGTAGAATATCCATTTACAATAGTATAAAATTTTTGTCACAACCTCAGAAGCAGTTGACTAATTTGTCGTACTTTTAGGCGTATATTCTGACAATTATTCATTATAAATTCATTTTAGTTTACTTTGTGGTTGATGAAAAAGATAAATCAAAAAGAATGTGGTGAATATACAAGTACGACAAATTTGTGGTGAAATGTCAAAATATGTGACTAAAATATACGCCTAAGCTGCGACAGAAGATCAGAATCCCTCCCAGGATCTCTAATTTCTATTTTCAGCCAGACCGACGGAGAAGGAGGCATCGACGAGTCAAAATTGAGTCGTTCAAGTTGAATTATTATTATTTGTTTTTCTTGTAATTATTTATTATTATTTATTAATTAACATTTTTATTTTATGCATTTTTAATAGTTTAAGTTTGTTGTTTAATTTGAATTGTTTGTATTGAAATTGAATAAAGTTTATAGCGCTGAACAATCCTTTTTATTTATGTGTGATAATATCTGGTTATCTGCTTATTACCAATTTGCAGTTGTTTAAAGATACCAGTATATAACTTAACAAGAATACAATAAACTTTAAATTTTAAGAGGTCAAATTGTTTTTAATACCTCGGAAGATTCGAACGTGTTGTTTTAAATCTATTAAAAAAAAACATTTTATAATAAAGTTTTCACTTGGCTAACAATTCGGCTTTGTTTTTTCGTATATTCGTTGATTTATAATCTAAATTTATGGCATAAAATGAAATTGCGAAATCTTTTGTATGAAGTGGTGCTCTTTCTCGAACTGAAACTTTTGCTTTTTTATTGAAACTCCACTGCTAAATAGGCCATCTGTTGCAAATGAATCGAAACTGTAATGAAAGTTTGGGATTCCGCGATGAACGGTTTGAGAAAAAAAAAAACAAATTTTGGTTAAATTAATTTTATTAGGTTAACATAATTAAGATGGGTTAAAAATCAAATCAGCAATTTCAAAATTTGAAAAAAGAATGATTTAGTAAGAACGTATTCCAGGTATGACCGTTCACCTAAATTCATGCGAATAAAATTTAATTTCATGGTAAAATTTAATTGGAAAAATTGCGCATTTTGAATTTGAACGTTAGATAATATGTGCTGATCATGAAGTATTTTACTGGGTTTGATATAGGCGCCAGTTATTATATTTTCTTTCGCTACTTTTTAATTTACTGTTATATGTGATGAAAATTCTAATAACTTTTGACTCGGCAATAGTTTGGAATTTCGTTCTTCGTTGTCAATACGTATTTGGATTTGGCGCAGTAAAGACTTGTGTAGTTTAGTAAGTTCAGTTAGTTTTGATTTTTTATAAAATTGGAGTTGAATCACGAACAAGGACAGGGTTACACAATTTGATAAATGTAAAGTTAATGTTACGTAGAAGGAAAGGTAAAAGCATTTTTACTATAACTATTAATAATTTTCTAAAAATATTTGAATATAATATAGATTAAATACTCCAGGAAGGAAAAACCTAAATTATCCAGATATAGACATACTTCAGAAGCATTTATGTGCTCTTCCAAAATTTTCGAGAAGCTATACTTCCCAAGCCATGAAACAAACTCCCTTACTACCACATGAGAGCCCTAACTTAGTCCCAACATTTTAAAATATTTACAGTGTTCTTATGTAAAACTGACGAAAGTTTGATTTGAATAGCTCATCCGCCCTAAACTACTATTCATACAGAAAAATAGTGTACTGCAAATTTTAAGCTTACTTTCTTATCTTTCCAACCGTAATCTAATTTTTATAACTTTCCCAACAAAATTATATAAGAAAATTTATCTTAACTGAATCGTAGTCATTCTCAAAAACTTTTAGCTGAGAAATAATTTCATGTAAATGTACCATGGCATGGGTCCAATTCGATTGAAGATGACTTCAGATTTGGACTACGACTGCACATACACAAATGCAATTATTAGAGTTATGGAGCGTTAAAAGGTAAGGTTACTTTGTAATCAAAACTATTTTATTATTTTGTTAAATAAGGTATGTAGTAAGTGTAGCATTTTGGAAGGTAACGACTCAAGCTTAAAATTACTGGACGACTATTTTCCTGTGTGGATAGTAGTTAAGGTTTTATGTCATATATAAATTCAAAGTCTAGTTGTTATGGTCGTAGTATACTGTATGCAGCAGTATGCTACCACTGACATATATAACATGGACTGCCTTATTTTCTGTTTCATATTGGCCAACTTTTTTTGGCAGGTGTGTGACAATTATCTCAAAATCAAATTTTATTTTCGCTTTAATATTCATATTAAAAGTTCAACAAATTACAGCAGCATTCGAAATTATTTCTATTCTTGAAAGCTTATCTCCTACAACATCAAATATTTTTTAGCTTGATTTTTAAAGTAATAAAATTAAGAAATTTTTGTCTACCTGCCCCTAAAGGTAGGTATGGGGGACAGAGAAAGGATTACAAGTATGGTATTGCCATCATTTCTATTCTATATGTTCATTTGGAAAGCCACTGAAGAAACTGGACTATGGTGTACTTTTCGTAGAACTTATTATTTGTAGTTCCGCGGAATGAAGTAGTTAAACCAAAAAGAGACAACTATAGAAAAGTGATCCCATAATAATGTCAAATAATGTAAGCAATTTCAGTAGTATCAGCAGCCCGTTTTATATATGGCAGTGTAGGCTACACTGAAGCCAGCAACAGCCTGCTACATGTAAGCTATTGCCTATGTGGAGGCTGCGACCTGATTCGGCTTACCGAACGCCACCTAATTGAAACAGAGGAGCGCTTCCATATAGCTAAGTTTGGTGACAGAGGAGGACGAATAGAAAGGAGTTTGTCTTGCATTTGGGGAATACCGAATTTTCTTCTCATGTTCTTCCAGTTCCAGAGGTTAAAAAAATTTTTGCCGTTCATTTCCTTTAGAAAACCAGTGTCATAACGGTTAGCGTTTTATACCGCTATTTTCTACTTCGCTTGCACTTAATAATATTATTAAGGTTTTGACCTCTTTGTTAATATTGGGTAAGTGAGGTTAATTTAAAAGGTAACACGAGTGGTGAGCTAAATTTAATTTTGTTTTCTGAATTTATATCGTGAACGGCAGGTAACTGTAGCTCCTTGCAAAGCAGGCTATAAGATTTTTGAGATTTTTGTGTAAATTTACAAATAACACAATTTGCTGTAATAATGAATTATGGAGCCTATTCATACTTTTGCATCAATGCTTTTAACCAATTGGTGTGTGTCTTTAGTTGGCAGTCGAAAGGATCACAAAACTACATAATTTGTATTGAAACCGATTAGATTGAGATCAGCGAGATAAAAAGAGTGCTAAAGATACAAAAAAAAAAAAAACAAAAAAACAGCAAAAACAAAACAAAAAAACCCAAAACTGTACAATCATTATAATAACGCTAGTAGAGATTATAGTGATGTCATTGTTAAATAATGCCCCAGCTATTTGACGTCTTGATTTCAGCTATTATTGTCATGTAGCCGCCTCCAGAGAGCTCCTTCGAGGGAAAGGTCAAAACGTTAGTAACATTTTCATTACCTTGTCTTATCACTATATTCACAGTCAGATGTTCTTCTAAGATTATATTTTATGACAAGATGTGAATTATCAAAACTTTATCATATTAATAATACATGTTGTTAATAAAGATGCAATATCAAATCAATGGCATTCTTGTATACTAATTATAAAATGCGCACAAGCAAAATATAGCTAATATTCGTTTACACAAAAAAATGACTACACATCTAGGAAAGTATTTTAGTTCGCTTGTTATTTTTCACTAACGATATTGTTTTAAGTCATTTCTCTTCGTCATTCTATTTTTCAGTTCTTATCAATTAATGAAGTACAAAGTTACCAATTTCCTTAGTTATAAATTTTTAAATTTTGTTACTTGATAATTTTATAATGTACATATATTACATACTGACATACTTTATAATATTCTTACTAAGTACCTATTTATGTGAATTTATTATTTCGAACGACAAATTTTAATTTCATTTGTCAATAAGTTGCGGGTGCCAGTGCGGAATTTCAACAAAAGATTATGTAGAATTGTCTTTAGGGAACTACCAGGTTATTTGACCGGGCCTATATATTAATTAAAATAATACGTATATCTCAAAATAAGTCAGATTTTTTTTTTGCGTATTCAAGTATAAAAATCTTGTAACGTAATGAACCTCTGAAGGTCTTCATTTTTCCTCCTCTCTCCTAGAGCCCTTGTGAGATGAAGGTTGATTAGGTCCGCTCGACTCTCTCTTTCAGATCACATAGGGACACTGAAAAATACTTTGCCCTCAGTGTTGTTGGGTGGATGGGGCGGGCAAGCAGAAAAAAGGCATAACATCTGCGCCTTCACAGGAGTTAATGGTAAGTGATGTAAAGGTCCATTCTGGACCGGGTGTATTGCGGCTTTTTTGTTTTGTCACGAACATTTTTTGTATACGGCAGGTGACAACGGTAGGTCTTCGTGGAACCCCCCACACTCTTCGCCAATAGCCGAGGCGAGCTAGCGTTGCGCCCTGTACTTCAATGCTGTCTACCGAGTGATCCCTCAGCTTATGCTGGCAGTCTGGACTTAACGTCCAAAGCCAACCACACTCAACATAGAACAATAACATACTCAATTTTCCATAAGAATCAATATAAAGCAGTTTTAGAGAATAGGATTACCACGCACAGATATGGATTGAAAAGTATTTCTCAATCTTTTGGCTCTTCCCCTACGGATCGAGTTGTCAAAGTTATTCTGCAAAAAAGTTTCACACAGATTACTTTGTTAGAAAAATTGGAAGGCAATTAGTACCGGAAACGGGAAGTTCAACCTCTGAATTGGTGGTGACGATCGAAACGCAGCTCTTTTTTCAGACGAAAGATAAGGGGCTTTTAAGTTTTATCGATAAACTGTCAAGTGTTTACGCTCATTACTACCGAAGTGATACTGATACAGATAGATAGATTCTTACCGCCCGAACTAAGAATCGATAAGCTTTGTGAAATGTAAAATACACAAGAACCTTTCGAATGTATGGTTAAGTCATGTCTGTTTAGGCTAATATTTAATCGCAGTTTCAATTCGGGATTTGGTCAACACGCACTGATGTTCGCTTAAATATTTTGAATGTGGAGAAAAGATTAAGAGAAAGATGAAGTCAAGCAATCGGAAATGAGCACCACATTAAAAATTCAGAAGACTCGGGCCAGAGCACTTTTTTCCTCATTAAAAGATTATAATCCTGAAATTGCACTACTTTCATTCGACTATGAAAAAAAATTTAGCTATGCCGAAAATACCCGACCACATTGACTAAGGTACTAGACAACGACATTTAGATAACTTCACCATCGTTGAAGGGAGCCCATAATAAAATTCAAATATGATTAGAATGTTTTGCTTCTGCCTGTTGAAAAAATCTAAAAAAAAAACTTTTTAACAAAGACTACTTCCAAATTTGCGGATTTTGAAGCAAAGCTTTTTTCAAAAGCTATTATTTATATTTATTAGTTTTTCATTTTTAGTCTTGAATGATTCCCAAAAATTTTTTAAGCAATTCTCAGTATAAGAAAAAATTTTGATTTTTTTTTTTGTAATCGACAGTTTACAAAAGCCGTGTATATTGATGAAAAGTAGTATATTGGGCAAAATTATGATAGTCGGGATAATTAATATCAGATTCAGTTTTCTTGCAAATATTTAATTTAAGACAAATAGGTTTATACATATTCTTACGCGCAACAAGGTGACACAAGCGACATCTGTTGGAAATGGAAGCAAGTTTAGGTTAGTGACATCTTAGTAAGTTTTCGGTTCGGAGAATAGAATTTATGGCAAGGCTCTAGGATAATTTTCAGAGGATATTATTTCAGACAGTGAAGTGAACGAAGTAAACTATTTGGATTGTGTTAATTAGAAGTTACAGTACTAGTGATAACTAAACAGTTGATATGATAATTGTTCGTGAATTTTGAGATTAAATAGTAAAGTTAAATAAAGAAAGAACTTTTGGAATATATCTGAAATATTGTGTTTTAAATAGCGAACTAAAGCCATGCTCGTAACAATATATTAGCCCTACCTAATTAGCACTCCTCGATAATTCCTTTAAGTGTCGGTTTGAAAATAAAATTAGAAAACGTTGCTTTAATATTTGCAACAAACTGCAAACCAGCCCATGAAATTATGGTGCTTGAACGAAATGCAAGGTAGTTTTATGTAAAAAACACCAGCAGTAAGATAAGGTAAGAAGTGTATAATATCTATGTATTTTATGTGATACCAAATTTTTCTATGGTTACAAAAAAAAAACATTTATAAGTATTAAATGAATAAAAGAACTCCGGCGATATCTGGATGCTGAAACATAAAGAAAAAGCTATTCAGGACGGTTCAAAACTGATGGTCCATACTTCAGGAGATGATAGAAGTCCTTGAGTTATGAAAGAGCAAAATGCGTCTTCTGGGATGGAGGGAGGATGTTTATGATTTTGGTATATTTCCCCTTACCATCCTGTAATACTCTTACTGTACACCCATTAAGGAATGTTGCGAAATGATGGTTAACTGACCAAGCTTTCAAAGAAATACTTCACCCCTATTTTTTCCAAATTTAACCCCTTTTCTGCCAAACAGTTTTGATATTTAGCAGCACTGATGACCATCGAATTGTGTTTCTTGCTTAATGTTCCAAGTGGCAATACAGCACCAAAGAATTGTGAAAAGTTGCTATTTATCTTGATGCTATTATTTATAATGTGAATATATCCCCTAACAATATCCAGCATACAGGGTGTTTAGGCCTAGGAGGTCAAAAGAGCAAGAGGTGGTAGTATTCACCTAAAAAAATTATATGGTATGGGGGGAGGGGGGGCCTATCATCCGTTTAGGAGTTACAGGATGATTAAGAAAAAAAGCTAGTTTTTTCGCAAAACACCCTGTATCTTAAAAAGTACAGGATGTCCGGTCATAATTTAGAGCTCATTATATAAAGAACTTCATGGCCTTTTCAACAACTGCTAAACCAGCCCAGGACCTATCTCCTCTCAAGAGTTACGGGGGTCTAAACAAAAGAATTCGGAAGTTTTTACTTTTTTTTTTTTTTTAATTTCACCCCTACTTTTTTGCAAATTGGTCGTTAACCTAACTTGGTTTTATAAAATCTGTAAACTGTGGACTCTTCTCTTTAACTTGCATTCTTTTACATCCTATGTACTATCGGCAGCCGTTAAAGAATTATTAGCTCACAACCTATTCAGGTCATACCGAAATTAGCTGATATTTCTTTAAAGTGACAAATTATCGTCGAAAATAATTTTATGAATAGTCTAATAGATTAAGAGCTAATAACTCTTTGTGCCGTTAAAGGGTGCAATGAGTCAAATTACAGTGGAGAGTCCTCAGTTTTTTTTTTTAGTTTAGACGGCCATAATTCCGTTGGGAATAGAAGTACGGGGCTGGCTGGAAAGGCCATGAAGTTCTAAATACAATCAGCTTCATACGGTCACAATACGCCCTGTATTTTGTAAGATATAGGGTGTTTTGTGACAACCTAGCATAATTTCTTAATCACCTTGTAACTCCGAAACGGTTTATATGGCCCCCCCTGCCATACAATTTTTTGTTTGCTAGGTGAGTACTATCACCTCATGCACTATGCACCACCATGAAGGAAAAAATTGTATTGTTCGTTTATTGATTATTCATTCAAATATTCAAGTTAGTATGCTATTCGGATTCGGTTATCCTTTCCCCAAAGCAATGCCCTATAAAAGTAAGTTGACACCCATGGAAAATCCATTTTTTTTAGTCGGCATGTATTACTTAAAGACTATGTGAGATGTTAACAAAATTATCTTTTTCATTTACTTTGTACTCCAGGTAAGGATTCATGATAACTTAGTTACCTACCCCTCAGCTTAAGTACCAAGGTATATAGAATACAAGGTATTCCCATTATGAGCCATGTGCCTCTATTAGGTGACGTAATATTGTAAAATGTATAAGAAAGTACGGTACAGAGAACAAAATACTCTCTCTCCTCTCTCCTATAAAAATATATATCAGCTGCAATGTGTCAAAATTTTAATGGCAGTACCTTGTCTTCTATATACCTTGTTAAATACTGCTATAAAAATTTGTTGTACCTTCGCTGATCCCTTTGCAACATGCATGCAAGTAAGTTGAAAATATCATCATGCAATCAGTCCGTCTTAAAGCCGTGACACATTAAAAACAGAATGAAGCTACAGAAGCAGATTTTTTTCTGAAAACATGCAATTGTTCGAGCACTAACAAATTGAAAGCGGAGGCAGCAGCAGCAACACAAGCAGAACTTAAAAGTTGATCAAATCTCAAAAATTCTGCTTCTGTTCAGTACTGCCAATATAAAGAGAGCTAAAATTTGTATTTCGCTGTTGGCGTCCTTTCTTTTAAAGGTGTCAAAGATGTTTGATGCGAGAAAAACAAAATGTCTATGGAGGAAAATTAATTAAATTTGTTAGAAATAATATAGGAGAGAATAATTCACAATTAACATCAAATTTTTGAAAATTATAGCACCGGACATTTGTATTTGACAAGTAATTGTTTTCTGCTTGTGCTTTTAATGTGGTTGACAAAGCAGAAATGTCGAATTTTTGCTTCTGGTTCTGCCTGTGTCGCTGTTTTCGGCTTTTAATGTGTCACGGCCTTTAAAAAAATCATAAACGTTAGATTTATTTATTAAATTCTATAAAGTAACTTTATAAACCTATATAGAATTTTTCGTGACTAACAATTAACGTCAATTGAGGAAAGAATTCGATCGTGTTGCGATTATGAAAAACTAAAATCTTAGAGAAAAGTGCGAGTTTATTTAATGTTAGTGCGGAGTGCATCAGAAAAATCCTTAAAATACAAAAGGAAAGGTAATTTCAAAGATTTGCCCCGGTCTAGTCGTCATAAAAAAACTTCTGAAAGGGATCAATAGTTCGGGAATTTAAAAAAAAATATCCTACTATAACTGTGAGGGTAATAAAGGAAACACTTGCTGTAAAAGGAAAATTCCTGCAAAAGGAAAATAGTCTCAGAGACCACCATAAGATGGAGATTGCACGACATTGCTCACAGCAAAACAACGTAAATCTAGATTGGAATTTACAGAAGAAGAAAAGGATATTGACTTTCGGAGTAAAATGATCTTTACTGATGAATCTAAGTTGAACAAGGAGCCAAACAGTTTGGCGTGAATTGGCAGAAACGTGTACAATCCCCAGTACATTCAGCCAACGGTCAAGCACAGGGGCGGCAGCGTCATGGTGTGGAGGTGCTTCTCATGGCATGGAGTCGGCCGCTTAGTGGTCATTGAAGAGCGATTAACGGCAATTAAGTATTGCGATATTTTAAATGAAAATATTTTTTATTTCTGCCAATGATATGGGGATAAATCACAAATTTATATTCCAACACGACAATGATCCCAAACATTCCGAGAGAGCTATGAAGAAATATTTGAAAGAAAACGAAGTCGTCGTCTTTGATTGGCCATTTATGTCACCTGACTTGAATCCCATAGATAATTTATGGAATGAACTGGATCGGAGAGTCCCGAAAGATGGCAGAAAAAATAAATATCTGTTTAAAGATAGGCTAATCTCGAAACTTACCAGGTAATTCTATCCGAAACTTTAAAAAACCTTGCTAAAAGTGTTATTAGTAATTCTGGAGGACATACAAAACATTAGATGTTCCTACAATATTATAGAAATTAAAAATACTGGATTGTCAACTAACATTTGATATTTCAAATTATTGGGAATTCTTTAGTTTTTTAGCATTTTGTTTTTTTTTTTTGTATAATTTAAGTAACAAAGCCAAAAATGGTATGGAATTAATATTAAAAACTCAAGATTTTATTTAAACCTTTTCCTTATAAACAAAATCTTCATAAAAGTATCTTTTCTTGCAACTGCTCTGACGTCAACTTTTGGAGGCCACTATATATCACAACGAAAATATTTTATCGAAGCAATTTTTTACATCGAGTATTTGCCTTATTGCAAAATGGAAAAAAAAGTATTTTTAAATTATACATGCAAATAAAAGAGCGACTTACATACATTGCTACGAACTTATAAATTGGCACTAGTTCAAATATTCAGCAACGATTTTGGGATTACTGGTTTTAATTAAGTCCCAGTTGCAAGCAGTGGCATTGACGTTTCAGCCGTTCAGTGTACAATATTGCTGCAGCATTTACTAATAACTCCAGATAGGTATATATGCACGTTTGTATGTATGTATGTAGAAGTATTCCTTTGTATCTATTTAACGCGGTCTCATATGACTACCAGAATTCATTATTAACGAATATTGTTCCAAATCGGTTACCCTCTATTCGTTCGTTATAGACGAAAATATCAATGAAACTAAATTGCTTTGTTGCTAGCATTTTCCATTATTTGGAAAATCGCCGGAAAAGAAAATATATTCAGAAATTTGATGAAATTTCCATGGAATTTTCAAACGACAATCTCTCGATGGGTTGATTGTGATTATACAGCTCATTCGTTCGAATTGATTTATCCCGGAAATTCTCAATATTGTGGGGCAATTTAAGAGTCCTATTTCAAAGCATATTTACGCCCATTTGCTTTATCGATTTTTGACGAAAACAAAAATGTTAAACTCGCCTTTCTAATTTTTAATATCGCTCTACAATAAAATAGAAAGGCAGAAAATTGAAAAATTTATCTCCGATAATGCCAACAAACTAACTAATGACTTTAAGAGGCAATTAATTTCGGAGGAAAAGGTTTGTATTTCGCTAAAGCTGAAGTTGAAAATCATTGAACCGTTTTAACATTTCACACCAATCGAGGTGATTATTTTCAAAGTTGGAGAAAATTTAAATTGACACAAATGTAATTGGTGTAACGTACACGTCGTCCGATACAAAATATTTCGCTCCCACCAGAGGACTGCAACTCACTGTAATTGTGACTTCCTAAGAAAACTTACTCAGTCAAGAAAGTTAATTCATTCCACGGATAGGATTTCATTAAAAAATTGCAACTTTTTATTTCTCAGTTAACACCGGAGTTTTCTGTTGGCATCCAAATTGTCGAAAACTTTTGCCAACAAAATAAACGGGGTGAAGCTTGGTGCTCACTGAATTGGATAATGGTAATTCCCTGAAATTAATGAGAGAGTACTTCGGTGGCAGCTTCCTCTGGGACTGGAATTGCGGTGCCAGGTTTCTTAAGTTCTCTGGTTTTTCCTAATTTATTTACGTGAGTTGTTGTATGTATGCGCTAGCAAAGAAGGCATATTTTGTACATTTCATTGCTCTAGCTAACTTGAAGGGCTTGGACTTTGACGTTGTCGAAAGTATTTGTCCCATGAGCATATATTAGATCTTGAGGTGTATATGTACCTAGACATTGTTTTCTTGCAATTTAAAGCTTACAACATCGTTCTGGTTGCTGAAATTCCTTTGGGAACTTGTTGTGTTTGGAATTTATTGTAGTTTTAAGATAATAAGTCTCTGATACGCAATTTAATTCTAGATGAAATTTATTTTCGAAAAAAAAGTTTTATTTTATGACTACTAACGTCAAAACTGCATGGCGGAAGGAGAGAGTATTGGAAGCTTCAAGGATTATCTATTTAATAAATGGGGTATATCGAAAAGAGGTTATCCATACAAATATTCATATGAACTGAAGAGGGAATTTATGACAACTCCTACCATACAAACTGTTCGGGCTTCTCGAAGATTTTTTGATTGTCTCAACATTACCTATCTGTTATGGTTACTAGACATATCATCACAGACGGGACATACTTCTTATGGGAAACAGCATAAATATATACAACTGACGTATCTAAAAATATAATCGATATTACGAAAAAAACAGCACGATCAGAACTCTTATTTTTTCACATTCATCGGCCTCGAAGTTGTTGAGATTTTCAAATTCAACCTGTCGAATGCTTATATATAAATCAAAGTATGAAAAAGTTGTGTAGAGCATTTAGGAAAATCCTCAGATTTAAGAATAATGACAAATATAAAATTTAAAGTTTTTATTATAGAATAATTAATATAAGCTCGACAAATTTTTACTGGACTTATGACAAGTAATGATCACATCGGGATTTTATGCTTGATAAAGATTGCATTGTCATTGAAATAAACAGCAGATCATCACAAAAAGGTTTCTTCCAGGGTTGGTCGCCCTTTTGACTACCCATAACTTCAATTTAATGAAGAATTTGGTAAAAAGGAACACTTTTGCTGAACATTGCAGATTTATTGGGTTAAAACGAAAAAAATATAGACATTTTAAAAAAAGTGTGAAATTCTGTCAAGCTTGGCCAGTGCTGTCTAAAGTTGGCCAGTCGACGAAAAATGTGCTGAAATGATTGAAAATGATCTGGAAAAATTAATTGAATGAAATTAAAATCCGACTTTGTTAATTTTTTCTGTTTTTTAGGAAGATTTTAATTACACATTATTTGGAATCGCATTTCCCGAAAATGACGCACTTCAAATGCACTTATCTCTTGCATTGTCCAAGTATCTTCCTTTAGTCCTTGTTTTATTGGCGGACTTCATTGGGATTGCTGCTGGGCGTCTTCCAAGCACAAATTCATAGTGGGCCAACCTTGATTGTACGAAGGAGCAAACCTTGACGACAAGCAGCATTACCGCATCACAACCAAACATGTTATAGGATTAGATTTTCTTCTTGGCTTGTTGTCAAGCATGAGCCACACAACACAATCACCTTGATGATTGCATATTTTTTCCTCACTGGCCATATTCGCACTACTGATAAGAAAAACTGTTTTCGGAATTTTAAATTACTGAGTGCACAACACATGCTTTGCGCTCGTGTCGCTAGTAGTCAGAACTAAAAACTAGATAACAGGCTAACCCTGACGACATACTCCTACATTTTGACGGCCATTTCCACCTTCATATACGAATATTACAGATTAGTGCCAAATCAATATTCGATGTCGTGGTTGTTATTAAGAATATTGTTTCAATTTTTGTGGATATATATATTTTCTGACCAGAGTACTTCCTTGTCCTTTTTTAATTCTTTTATCAATTTCAAAATTGGCAACGATAACAAACTCTTCCACAATGATATTAAGCTCTGTGTATGGTCGCAGCCCACATAGAGCACTATGCACCGTGTCATGTACTGCTCACACCTAGCCGACAGCTAGGTAATCAGAGCCACACCGTGCACTATGCTGCATGGACGAACATGTTGACAGAACAAAAAACGACGGGTTCGAAAAAAAGGAAAAGGGGAGAAGAAGAAGATTTGATCCGGCTGTCAGCAGTTCTTTTTTTTGGTCAAGCAGTGTGCTGAAGAGAAAGAAGAGAAAAAGCCAGGTCAAAAAAGGAGATTATATTTTGCAACAAAAGAAAAACATAACATAACATCGGAAGTCCGATGAAAAGATTACTAACCTTGCAGGTTTTTATTGTGAGGAGAATATCATCCCTCAACCGAATTTAGCGAGAAACCCGGAAGATAGCAAAAGTTCGGAAAAGGTTAGCATCGTAGGCATATCCGTTCAAGTTTACGATATAAAAAGAAAAACGGATGAGTAACAAGAAGAGGTTATCCGGAATATCGAGTAGTTACCCTCGTAAAGAGATCATTCCCAGAGAAATATTGTATCCTACAGTCACAGTTGTACCATCCCACGTGAAGTCCTCCCATCGTGAGCCCTAAGAAGTTTCCTTAGGTCGACGGGTCTCATCTGAAATACGTTATAAGCTCCCCTCACGAATACGCTTCCACGGCGTATTGCGTGTGCCAAATCAGTCTTGGGACCCTCCCATGTGACATTACACCATGATTCAGTCGAAGAAACATCCAGCAGTTCATTGCAGGATAGTGATTTGTCAGGGAAGTAATTATGTTTCCTCCCCAGAACTTCTATAGGTTAATTAGTACATTCTCCATTGTAATTAACACTTTTAAATCCTCAGGGCAAAATATGTGAATGAAATAAATGAAATACACACACACTTAACGGCTTCAAAGTGACACAAGTAAAAAGAAACGAAAAAACAACAAAAAAAGGGGGGCAAAACCATTAAAGATCTTACAGGGCAGCATGGAGGCGCCTCTACGGTGGACACCAGCATCAGCATAGTAGAAAAGAAAACTCAGGAAGTTAGTGTATTGATCCTTTTTCTAATGACAGATTACAGGTAGATTTTAATAATTTTGAATATGTCATAGGATGACCTCGCATAACCTCGAAATTTCTGAGTTGACATAAATATTAAATGAAGCATGCGCAATTCGTTCAAAAAGAACATATGATAAAACAAATATAAACATGATCATCTAGTTTAAAAGGTGAACTGGGTCTTTGAGACCTCATCCAACCGTTTTCGCGTTTTTAGTAATATGGTTTATTATCGCCGACCGTTGAGGGATGCTGCGTTGAAGTTCAGGTCTGCGCCTGCAAATTAAAGAATTGGTCGAGGATTCATAGTGAAATTATCCGTTAATTTACCAGTTTAGTATATCTTAATTATGAAATTGTATCTTTTTGATGAATTGCTTGCATATGCAAGCTTTGCGTAGAGCTGTATTCTTGATTTACAAGTTTTGAGGAATTACTCGTAGTTTAAAGTCCTTGCGACAGTTTTGTGTTCAGACTATTTAATTAAGAATCAAATTCCTGGATTGTAAAATCCCGAAGAAGTCGTTCGAAGAATTACGCTTCAGAAAATTACTGGAATTTTGAATATTTTTTGACCATCTGATGGTATAAAAATAATCTATTTAATGACCTTAATGTCTGTCCACTCTGAATCGACATTGACATGGATAATATTATCGACAGGTTTTCCAAATCAAACCGAAAATTGGGTTTTGTGATATCGAACTTAAATATGATAAAAAAAAGGTTAATAGCGACTACTTCCGACTTTTTCCTCCCTCCTCGATCATTTTAGTTGTGACCCCCCATCAGGCTGTAGGTCTGGATACGCGCCTGTACCCAATATCAACGAATCCTACACAAACTCGGTAAATGTATTGTTACGTGCAATAGGAAGAGACAACTGGTGACATCTGCTGGCAATGGAGAGTAAACAACTTCACGTTCGGAGAATCGGTGAAGGAATCTTCGAGAATGTTCAGGAATAGAATGAATAGAATAGACAAGAAGGTTCTGGAATAGAACACTCCAGAATAATGTGGAGGGTTTCTAGGGTATAAATATAATAGATGTCACCGCCAGAGTAAGAAAGTAATAAACGTGCGAAAGTGTTGTAATTAGATTGCGATAATTGAAAGTACAGTATTAGCGATAATTAAAGTTGAGTTGATTAATTGAAGGTATATGAATTGTATAAGAATAGAGTGAAATAAAGAACTTTTATACAAAATATCTAATATTGTGTTTTAAATAACGAACCAAAGGCCACGTTCGCGACAGCATGTATTTCTCAACGCTTGATTTAGCAAGCGGTTTCCATCAAATTGAAATGCACCCCGAAGATACGGAAAAGACAACTTTCACGGGCACTACGAATATGTAAGAATGCCCTTCGGGTTGAAAAATGCCCCCTCTACTTTCCAACGCGTTGTAGACAACGTCCTCCAGGATATCCAAGGAAAAATTCAACTGAACAAATCAGATTTTCTTCACAAAGAAATCGCAATTTTGGGCCATGTCGTTACAAATCATGGTATCAAACCAAATCCTGATATAGTAAAAGCATTTCATGAGCTTCCCATACCGAAAACACAGAGGGAAATTAAATCCTTTCTGGGATTGTTAGTCTAATACCGCAAGTTCATTAATGATTTTGGAAAACTGAAAAAACACTTAACCGAATGCTTTAAAAAAGGCAGAACCATTGAGCTAAATGAAAAGTATCAGAAAGCTTTCAACGTGTGTAAGGATATACTTATAAACGATCCTATATTGTCGTAGCCAGATTTTTCAAAGCTATTTATCTTAACCACAGACGCGAGTAATTTTGCCATTGGAGCGGTCGTATTCTAAGGTGTCATTGGTAGTGATAAGCCAACATGTTACGCAAGTAGAACCCTAATAATAGATTCCGAAATAAATTATTCGACTATCGAGAAGGAACTTCTGGCGATAGTTTGGGCAACAAAATACTTCCGCCCATACCTTTTTGGCCAAAGCCTCTGTTGCGGTTAATGAGTCTATAAGATCCAAATTCGAAATTAGTCAGATGGCGACTAAATCCCGAGGAGTTCGATTACGAGATAGTATACAAGAAAAGTAGTATAAACTCCAATGCTAACGCCTTCAATCGCATCAAAATAACAGACAAAGAAAACCCTTATAAGACAGAAATCAATAAAAATGAAACAACTCAAAATAGTATGAGCAACGTAAGGCAAAATTCAGATAGTAGAAATATCCATTCCGCTAGTGAAAACTTAGATGACCATATAGCAATTTCAGAACATCCGTTAAACGAGTTTAACATACGACTTCTTTTGGAAAAAATCGGACAGAACCCCAACAGTTTCAACATAAATCATATTTAGAAATAAGCAAAGACGAACTATCCGAAGTCCAGATATTTCTTCCGAAGAAGCTACCATAAACATTTTTAAAGAATATTTGCCTCCAAATAAAACAACAGCCATTCTTACCGATTATAATATATTACAAATTGTTCAAACCGTATATTCAATTTTTTTTGCAAGAAGCAAGTCCTTCAAGTTAATCCGTTGCACGGAAATACTAAAAGACATAATTGACAATGACGAACAAGATAAATTAATAAATGAAGATCATACCAATAATAATCATAGAGAAATCAATGAAACATTACTACATCTAAAAAGATAGTATTTTTTAGCATTTATGAAAAGGAAAATAACACAAATCATCAACAATTGCGATACGTGTCAAACCCTAAAGTACGATAGAAGACCTCGTGAGAAAGCCTGAAATTCCATCGAAACCCTTAGATATCTTTCATAGAGATATTTATACAATTAATGTCAAACAGATCTAAACAATCACTGATAGTTTTTCTAAGTTCGCAACTGCATATACATTAACTGCTCGGAATAGTCTCAATATTATCAGACATTTCTTTAGCCTCCATGGTAACCCAAAGAAATTAGTATCAGATCAGGGCGCAGAACTTACCGCAATAATATTTAAAGATTCCTGTAAGAAATATAGCATTCAACTTCATATTACATCATTTCAATAGACTAGCAACAATTCTCCAGTCGAACGTTTACATTCCACATTAACTGAAATTTACAGAATTATTTACGAAAAATGTAAAGTTAAAAGCCACAAGGATATCATGAATGAAACGTTTACCACGTACAATAATGCGATACATTAATCCACCAAATATATCTACACCTTATGAGTTATGTTATGGAAGAACTTATAAATTCACAAATAAAGTGACCTTCAATAGCGAACGTGTATACTTACAAAAACTCAATGAATTTCAATCTAATCTATTCCTTTCTATTAAGCTATATTACAAGAAAACATGAATAAAAATATTGATAAATTAAATAAGAATTGAGAGCGCCAGTGGCTGGCGGATCTAGGATTCTGTTGGGGGGGGGGGCAACTATGGTTTAAAAATGGTATGTGCTGAAAATTGAATAAAAGCTTGAAGACACTCGCTACCACTCGCAAATGTCAAATGCACAAAATTTATCATTTAAAAAATACGAGTCGAACAGATTAGTAAGTGGCTACCACTCGTAATGAAGAAAGTTAGTCAAGATTCTTTGCCACACCGAAAAGTCAAAGGGGATGTTAGATTATTCATTTTGTTTTGGTTCGTAAATGGTGGAAGTGTATAACTACCCAATTATCCAATCATCATAAATTATAACTTTGTAAAATACAGGAATAAAAAATTTAAAGTAACAGTCACAGAACAGGATCACTACATACCTTGTACGTATATAACTTCGCGGCAAGTTAAGAAAATGTGACTTGTTTTGTTTTTTATATTATTAAGTCAAGCTCAGGAGATATCATATGAACTATGATGCAAAGCACAGCATGGACAGAAGGTGATAAAGAAGGGAATTCGGAAACGTGAGGAGGGTAGCGAGGGTGCTGATGTATGCCGCCCTTAAACTTTCGCAGATTACATGTCGGAGGAAACACAGAAGACTGTGCACGTTCACACAGTTCTGGATGAAAAATCATCACGGAATTTTATTCTACGTCCGAAAGTATTTTGAAGGGTAAAAGTATGTGCGCGTCTTGCAGTGCGAGTATTACATGCAGGAATCAGGGATCAGACTAGAAATTTCATCAGAACATTGACCTTGCATTTAGAAATATAGGAGCGGAAAGCAACGAACACTGCAACTGTGCTCGAGTGAGTCCATATGACAAGTTCTTGTCACATCGCCAATATGCTGAAGGCTCTCTTTTGGAAAATATTCAATGAAGCTATGGCTCAGCGACTAGCACCGGCCGGAAATTGTATTCCACTCTAGGTTTGATGCAGGACTTGTAGAGAGGCGCTAGAACCGATGGGTTGAAACATTTCTTACACCTTTTCAGAAATCCAAGATATTTCGTTGCTTATTTGGCAACAGGAAAATTGTGATCTGTTCAGCTTAACTTAATGCAAATGTTAATATCAAGAATGCATAAGGGCGATATATCGTCAAGCAGTGCTCCATCAAAACAAATGGAAGAATTATGATCTTGTTTTAAAGAGATGGGACAGCTTTGGAACTTAGTTGTATTGAATTCGATGCGATTCGGTTTGCTCCAAGCGAGGATATTATCAAGGTGGTTATTCAAGGATCTAGTCATGCAATCTGGTTTGACAGATGTGGCATTTTCTCTGTAGTCGGCAAGAGAGTCAAAGGAGTAAGCGAAATCAAGGGTATTGCCATCGGAGAAACAATGGATAGGATTGAAATTAAGGGAAAGCAGATCATTAATGACAATTGAGAAGAGAGGCACACCGGCATTTATTGGCTGAGATTCAGATGTAACGCCATCTAATATAATCCGTATTAAGCGACCAGATAAAACACTTATAATAGAAGAGGACGAGAGAGAGGCCAAGTGCTTTAACTTTGGCTAAAAGGGCTGAATGCCAGACACTATCAAAAGCCTTTGAAATATCTAGGGCAACGACTTTGGACTCACAAAAACTGTGAAAACTACGGTTTCAACGTTCCATTAGATAAGTCAGAAAAAGAAAAGCCATATTGGCGATCGTTATGGGTTTATTTATTTTCTAGATACTTCATTAATTTGGAGCTAACAATAAATTCACAACTCTTTGAAAGAATCGAAGTGATTGCATTTAGTCGATAATTTGATGGATCGCTACCCTTTCCTTTCTTAGAAAAAGGCTGAACGTGAGCTAGTTTTCAAGCAATTGGACCTTTTTCTGTCGAATAAGAATAGTTTTTGCAGAGGTTTAGCCAAGAATGAGGCACAGATTTTATATAACGGTAACTTGAAACCAAAGGATGGATGCTCGGGCTATCGGTATTTCTTTTGGACAACAAACTATCAGGACCTGCAGCTATGGTGACGGTAATCTCCTTAAGGACCTTGACCATATCTCTCGTACGGATGTGTATTGGTTCTTGTACACATCAACAAGGGAGAGTAAAGTGGGTGAAAAACGAGAATTTGAAGTGAATCTAACAGTCTAAATATTCGTGTTATTCAGGGAGTCAACAACCACTTCATTGTGAAGTAGTGAAGGAATAAAGGAACTGCTGAAGTTGCTCCTGATAGTTTTGACCTGGGACCAGAAACCTTTGCTGCCTTTGCCAATATTCTAACGTTCTTTTCAAAAAGAAATTTTTCTCTTTGGATAGTGTTTTACTTCTGGACATGGATGCAATTGATAGGTGCAAAAAGCAGACTAATTCGCTTTTATTGCTTGGTTGTACTTATCGTTAAACCAAAAAGCGATTTTGCTGTTGTTAATATCTACTGTATAAATACTGTATGTATTCACGCATGCCCAAGACTTGGAATTATACTAAATTCAAATGTGCATTCATCAACAGCCCTTAAAGCAAAACAGACCGACCAATCAATTTCTCTTAGGATACTCATTGAGACTTTCCCAATCTGCAGATTTATTTTGTTTTTATTTAACGTTTGGGCTAAGTATTCTATAAAAACTATGACATTTTACGGAATAATAAAAAAAAAATTATTTGAAAATTAATCTCTCTTAATACACTCACTACAACAATGCACAATGACTTCTTCGTCGTTGTGTATTGTTTCGCTGAATTTCTCCTATTACGAGTTTTAATTGCTTCTTTAAATGTTAGTTTTGTCACTCTGCGCCGATAATGTTCTAAGAAGCCGTCTTTACATGGAAGGCTTATCAAAGACCCTTGGCAGCTGTTTTCAATTAAAACAAACCTTCCATCGCGTTAACGTGAGTAGGCTCTGTCTTACTTCAAACATTCCGAGCAAAGCGACGCTCATGTACAGGTATCAGCGCTTCCTGTTTTCTCTATAACTGCAACAACGAAGACCGAAGGCCCAGGTACTATCTAGGGCCTGCGATCCTAATGTATCATATTGAACGATTCCAGAAATTGCTACGTTTTTGCAAAAGATGCAGTAGAATAGATGTGAATCATTTTGTTAGAAAAAATTCAGAAGATTTACTGCAATTTTTTTCAGTGGTTTTCAGGGGGGCGCCAGCTAGCTGGATGCGCCCCTGAGAGAGCCCCTATGTGAATATAAGGACAATGGTAATATTTTTAGGAAAGAAAGTAGAAGAAATAAGTTGACCCCTAGGTTAAGACAATTTAAAATTAGAAATAACAACAAAGTTGTAAAAGTTACGAAAGGCAACAAAAAATTACGTAAATCTAGAATCAAAAGAAAACTCTTTTTACAGATTAACAGCGATGAACACACACGGACAGAAACTAGAGACACACGACCTGAGCAACAGCAACGGACTTCTACCGATGAAACTGTGACAGACTAGAATTAGTAAAGGACACAAGAATCTAATACACATAGTTCAACTAGAAAATTATGAGGAAAATATAGAGAAAATTAGAAATTGTTTAGATATATAGACTATAGAAACGAGTTTGAAGACACAATCCATATAACAAAACTGATATTTAACGAACTAGAGTAGAAATTACATACACTTCTACCCATGTATAGATCTAAAAGAGGATTAGTTAATGGGAACTTTCATAAAATCAATTAATATGGATTAATAGAAGTCGTCAAAATTAATCAACACAATGAAATTAATAAACAAACCCAAATAAATATTCGAATGATGGAAAGATTTAACAATTTAACTCTCCACAATCAATAAGCAGCAAGAAACTATAGAAACATTTTTAAAAATTATTTTAATTATGAAATAGGAACAGAAGAAGAATTTCTTAAATTCATCCAATATATAAATAGAATAATTTTAATATAGATTTGTTAAATAACCATTTGACTAATATAGCTAAAGCAATAACACTTGCAAGACCTAATATTATATCAAAATTAATTATAAATGCGGCTGGAATAAATGAAATCTATAATTTCTTCCAAAGTCAATCAGTTGAAATTAAGACAGATGAAAAAATTTACGAATTTCTTGGCCTACAGGCATACTATAAAAGAGTTTTGCTATGAAAATTCATAGCGAAATAAGTCAATCTGAAATTGACTCAGTTTGCTGCTAAGTCTGCAGCTCGAGAATTGAACGGAAAAAAACACTTTATGTAAACGAAAAATCTTTGAAAAAAGTAATTTCATTGCAAAAAGAGGGCGTTTCATATAAGCAGGAACCGCATAATCATCAGTACGGCTTGGTTCCTGCCTGCCGTATACGCCAAAGCAAACAGCTAAGCTGACTTCATATATAGACTTAAAATAATGTTTAAGTGTGAATTATATGAGGCGAAATAGTACGTGTTTACTTGAATGTCTAGCAAGAGTTAGCCCTATGTGGGACTAGCAGTTCAGAGAGAGTTCCTGCTTATATGAAACGCCCTCTTTTTGCAATGAAATTTCTTTTTTCAAAGATGTTTCGATTGCATAACGAGTTTTTCCATTCAATAATATAATAACTCAAATGTAATTTTTTAATATTTAAATTCCCATAATTTCTAATGAGACTTTTTCCTTTTTCCATTTAATATCACTTCAAATTATAACCACATCCTTTATTGCCCTAAATGAGCTTGATATTCAATATTTCGACGAAGCATGACCATTTATAGAAGGAAGATACCATTGTAAGGGAACTACTAGCGCAAAAAAGGTTAATGAAGTTACTTGCATACCCAACATCATTAAAAATTAACCAGCCAATTGCAACGTACAACAAGGACCCAAGATTACTTCAATATATCAGCAGAAACCGGATTTCATACTACTCATTAATATTCCTACTACAACTCTCAAATCGACATGTGGAATTCCTCAGAAGCAAATCAAGCAGTATGCAAACCGGTTTTTTAGAATACTCGTCTGGGATGGCCCATTGGAACGATATCCTCATATACTCACCTATGTTTACGAGATCAACGCATCCGCAACTCAACGGTTTAAATCTGGAAAAATTGGAAGCCTACTATTTCGAAAACAGAAAAGCCATTGAACTCCTGGAAACAAAATCAACATACAAGGACAACATATCATATGGACTTATAGCTTTTTTCTGCATTATTACAACATTATACGTAATCATACAACTGAAGAATTGGGAAAAATCCGATACAACATATGAGCCAAACACTACTTACCATCAAGATGCAACCCCGAAGGCAGCATCTTTCGCTCCTGAAACTTCAAAGGATTCTGTTTCTGTGGCCGTCGCTCCATTCTATGGGGCGAGGAGTAACGACCATAGCCGAGTCTATATAATCTTCCTATCCAAATTCATCACCTTGCAATTCAGTGCATACATAATAAAATTGTTCCCAGGTTATTCCAGTAAGAAGACACCTAGCTTCCCGTGCCGCAGACGGCACGTTTTGTATGATAAGCATTTTTAAGGCAAAATTGTAAAGATAGAGTACAACAAGTACACCTTACATTTGCAGTCTTTTATATTCGGTCGAGATAGTAAGAATAAATTTATTTTAAACTCAAAGTTACTGTTTTTTTAATTAAACATAAAAATCAAATATTTAACTCCCGCGGGATTGTTTTGTATTACTGCACGACCATAAACAATAAAATAATCAATCACGAAATCCCACGATTCTACTATAGAGGGTTTGTTTTTATGTAATACTTGTAATGAAAGGAAACTAAGGATACTTAATTTTTCTTTTCTATGTTGCGAGTTCACCTGGAGGTGCTGTATTCATTTTCACAGATTGTTGATCGACAGCGGTTGCATGCGGTTACCGTAGCATCTTTAACCCTATATTCTTATTGGTGTAACGTGGAATTATATGGCCTGGGTTGGTGATTACGTCTGTTGCCTTGTGTAGTGCACGCTTAGTAGCTTCAACCGCTCTAGGATACACGAGTATATCTCGAGCTGTACTTAGACTGTATGATAACAAGGAATGGAAATAATTTCAGTTAACGCGTATTTTTATATTGAAAGCTATTTAAGGAGTCTTTTTGTGGACTGGACTCACAACATTACGTTAGGCTATTGTGTTTTGCACAAAAATATTGTCACGAATCATGTAAACGGAGGGGTATCCGCACAAACTTTTGGTTTCCTTGGAAAATAAGTGCTTGTTAACAAAACCAAACTTATGCAATCCATAATTAAATAGTAGGTATCTTATTCAGGCCTTTTTCGGAGACAAAATGGAATCCAAAGGGGAAGCGAAAACTAACCTAACCTATGT
Organism: Dioctria rufipes; assembly: GCA_963924295.1. Taxonomy (NCBI): domain Eukaryota; kingdom Metazoa; phylum Arthropoda; class Insecta; order Diptera; family Asilidae; genus Dioctria; species Dioctria rufipes. Next base: position 280,280,193 of record OZ002741.1, on the reverse strand, counting down.
TTCAAAAGAACTCGATTTATAAAATAAAATTTATTCTTTTGATGTTATGTACTATAGCGGGGAACACTTGCAACTCAAAGTAAAGATTGAATAACTTATTTATGCATCAAAGATCCGGAAAAAGAAATTCGAACTAGTGAAAGTACATAAGTGGTGTTAAACAAATTTTTCACCAGCGAATAAAAGCAATTTTCACGCAAGGCCAGAAAAAAATTAAAATATTAAAGAACATATTAAAAGGGAATTTTTTGTGGAAACCATCATAATGAGAATTGAGAAATCTTGGAAATTTTGGAAGCTATTTTCAAATAGTTGGTAAAATAGCATAAATTGAACGACTTTGGAAAATGCAGGCAGTTCATCAATTGCAATTTTCCTCAAACAAGTGAAGTAAAAGAAAATTTTTAGCAGAAAAAATGCTCGCGTGGTCCCATCATTCATATCTCTTTTAACTTTACACAACCAACCAAAATTTCAAAAAGAAAATTAAAAATTGTTCCAAGATATGTTTCCAAAACAAAAACTACTACCCCCCCACCCCTCCCCGCCCCATTTTTAACCTCGAGAGCTTCACCGCTTCTTTTTTGGTTGCTAGCTCAAAATGTTGCAGAATTGAAAGTAATCGGGCACGTGATACTTTCTCTCGCTTCCCCTGATGCGCTCTTACGAGACAGGGGTTGTTTTGCTTTTTTTTTGCAGGCGGACGAGAGATCCCAAGCACGGATGCCAGGGTGGCCCATACCCTGCTAGAATACCCTGTCACAAAAACTTTCCTGTCTTCTTAATTAAGCGTATCAGGTCTTGGCGAGGTAAGTTTTTTAGGTCATCCCCATATAGGAAGACAGACCCAGGCATATCCATCCTGCTTCGGGCAAAGGCCGCACAAGCCCACAAAATGTGTTAGGTTATCTCAGGATCTCCTTTCAGGTAGGAAAAACACTCAGGGGGCTGTCAACAACTCGTATCCAAGTTAGATGAGCGTGAAGCGAGCTGCGGCCGGCAATAATGCCTACCACATTTCTAAATTGTTTCATTCCGAGCCCAAAAAAAAAAAGCAAAGAAATTCAAATTAGGCCCTCCAAGAAAAAGTTTTATACATATGCAAGTGCTCCAGTTGGCCCATTTCTGCTAATGATTTATACGAACATCAGCTTTGATGGGAGACCCGAGAACCGAAGTGGCAACACCTACGGTGGGTTCTGCTTCAAGGAACAGTGAACCAAAGTTAAACCTGGCTAGAAGGTCAACCTTTTCATTCTCCATGATCCCCATGTAACCAGAAATCCACTGAAGAGACACCCTTTTGTGGAAACAAAGCTTATCCATTCACGATCTGCAGTCGCGCACTAACTTAGATGTTATCCGAGAGGCACTCAGAGCCATCAAGGTGATCAAGGATATAGGGTTTGGTCACCATTGACGTTTTTTATTTATAATCACATTTTGAATAAAATAGGAATTTAAATTTTTTTTTAAAATTGTACTACTTTCGATCCGCATGTATGGCAAACATGCGCGTAGCTATGTAGGGGCACGGGTTGGCACGGCCCCCCTTAGTGAATCGGGTGCGCAACCGCTGCCCATCCCAGAAAAATAAGATCCAAAATAATTAAATCCAATTAATCGATCAATTATATTTAAGTTTCAACCAAGCATGCATGAGAACATACATTGAAAGTATAACGAAATTATTTAATAGTGAGCTGTCGCTCCTCTGGAGTTGGTTTCAAATTTGTGAAAAGTGCTTTTAGCAACTGAAGAAAAGTAGCAGAGGCTTTAATAAAGCACTCAGAATCATCGCCTCACTCTGAATGCAGCCAAATGTATGTGTGCTATCGTCAATCCCTTACATGTGGAGACGTTCATCAACAACTTACGATACAGTAAGAGCAAGAAATTGTTCAAAACAAAGAATACTTGGCTAAACTTATTGATATAATACTGACACTTGTTCGCCTGCCTCCGAGACGACACCAGAGGAATCATCTTCTAAAAATTGGAGGTAATTTCTTGAAAATTACCCATTTGTCTTTTAAATAGGATGACAAATTTTCACTCCACTTTGAAAGGCACTACAACTACCTCAGCCCAGATAACCAGAATGAAATAATAGAAGTGATATCGAACCTCACTCTGACTGTTGAAGAAACTAAAGCATGTGGCTTTTTTTCTTTGAGTTCGGACGAGGCCAGCTGCTTTAAAGAGGAACAATTGTCAGTAACCATAAGATATGCGAACGGTCTCGACATAGTCGAATAATTTCTAGGTTTTATAAATTGTTCCACCTACAGAGATGCCCAAGGACTGGCAAATTAACTTTGGGTACATTGAATAAACACTATTTGGGTGATGTTCCAATTTTTGCACAGTCTTATGACGGCACTAGCGTGATGTCTGGAAAAAATTGAGGCCTGCAAGCTACTACTATAGTGAATGTACTGAGAAAATTTTTCCAGAGCCAAAATGCCACTCTTGGTCTGGATATTGATTTCATACCAAGTACTATAGCTACTTTCGAAACATGCAGGAATCAGTTCAAAGTTTAGACAGACATCGAGCAGTTTCTGAAACGCACTAGATTTCGCTAAAACCTGTTAGAGTCTCAGAAAAAGCAGTCACCAAAAAGACTTTTGTACAGAGCTGACAGTGGGCGAAAGCATTATATTAGATTTACCAGCCGATACACAACCAGAAGATTAACATTAACATTTACTACCAAGTAATAGATAATATCATAGTAAATATAGAGCGAGAGAGAACCTGCCGTTAGCTCGCGTTCTGAATGTAGTTCTTAAAAATTAAAAAAAATTAAAATACCACTGCGAACTACGGTGTATCAAAGTAAGCTACCATCTACTGATGTTTGTACATTCATACAGGACTGCTTATTATCTTTCTTTACTTTGTACACGCTTTTTCTAACGTTTCCCTGCTTAAAAGGACCACGGAGGAAAGATATAAATAAAACTTGATTGATTGAGAATATTACTACAGGCCCACCCCAGAATAAAACCCTAGCTACGCCAATGATGTTAAATAGATTTTCACGCGTTCGGCGCGGGTGTTTCTTTTTTTTTTCATCCCTTTGTTTTGGTCCTTAGACGCCACATTCGTTTTTATAATACTCACAAGACCCCTCTTAAGCAACCTTCTAATTTACAGCCTGAAACAAATTAGATGAGCTTTTTGCATTTGTTTTTTAGAGGCCAAGCCCGTCCCTTTAACTCGTACGCGAATTTTTCTGTCTGTATATTTCTTTTTTACTATTTTCGACACTCTCGTAGTCGTAGACCCACTTTTCGTGTTCACAGCGAGCTGAAATTTGGCACACAGGTTCATGTAGCGTGACAATTGAATCTATCAAAATTTAAACTGGAAATTTCAATGGAAAACCCGGAAATTCGGGAAAAATCATTTGAAAATTTGGTACAAATTTGATTAGTGATAAATCTGTTTGCAGAGTTTTCCGAAAAAAATTTCCCGAATTTTTCGACTTTTCTGGAAAATTTTCCGGTTAAAAAGTTTTCTGCATTATGCAGGATCAAGTTCCCTATCAACTGGCATCATTACTTTCTCTCCGACAATGATGAAAACTTGCAGAAAAAATCGAGGAAAATTCATGTAAAACGCTTTTCCAGAGTTTTTGCGACCAAGGAAGCGTTTGAGCGTTTTGCAACCTAAGACAAAGCTGTAGAGCGAAATGAGTTGCATAAAGTTTTTTTTGTGGAAAACTTCATGGAAAACCCAGAAAAGCGGGAAAATCATCGGAAAAATTTTCATAGATATGATTAGTGATATATCTGTTTCAGGAAAAATGCAGAATTTTCCAATTTTTCTGGAAAATTTTCCGAAAATTTCCGGAATTTTTCGACTTTTCCGGAAAATTTTCCGACAAAAAAGTTTTATAAGCTATGCGGAATCATTTTTTTCCGTCCTACTGGCATCAATACTTTCTCTTCAACAATAATGAAAACTTGCATGAAAAATCGAAGAAAATTCATATGTAAATTTAAAAAAAAAATCATTGTAATAGGAAAAGTCTGTGGAAAACATGGAAAATCGGGAAAATTCATGTTATATGGGATCAAGTTGGAATACAGCTAAAAAGCGCTGTTTAAAACATAATTTGAATTTGAGAAAACCGTTGCAGTACTTCAACGATTTGATACTCGAATAAATTTTTTGAAAAACCTCTAAATCAGTGTCTTTTCAGCCGTCATAAAATTGTTTTAAAATATCTCCATGCAGCACGTAATAACAATTTAGTTAACATGAAAAAGGCAGAAAATAAAATAAGTAAAAAACGAGTTTTCAAACAAAACTGAGGCCAAGCCGCATGTAAAAGTAGAAAATAAACTTTTCTTCATACACAGAGGTGGACTCAGATTTTATTCGCTGACAATCACCGATATATTTCAGTATGATCAATCAGAGGTAATAAGTGATTTGATTCATGAAGAGAAAGAATAATCAAAAAATCTGAGTCCACGTTTGTGTGTGAAGAAAAGTTTATTTTTTACTTTTTCATGTGGCTTGGCCTCAGTTTTGTTTGAAAACTTGTTTTTTACTTATTTTTTTTTACTTATTTGAGTGGACTATATGGTGTGTACCACTTCATTGTATGAAAATTAAATTTTTTCAACTTTAAATCAGTCCGAATCATTTATTTCCTACAATCAAAATTTTACTAGAGAGATGATTGGCTGTATTCTCAGTTATTTGTCGTATATTTTTAAATTTAGTGAATTTTTGTAATTCATTTCATGAAGTAAAATATTAATGTAATACAGGCCTCAATTTGATAAAATTGCTGACTGAATTTTGTTTTATCTTTCATCCATCTAAAATCTACTTATCCACCCAGTCAGATTTGTTAATGGAATTCCCATCCAGTTTATGTTCACTTAACCTCAGAAGCTTATCAGTTTTACTCACTTACCCTCATCATCTTATTTTGTACGAGTAACTATGCCGCATTAGAGTCAGAGCAAATACTTTCTAGAAACATTTTCTTTCTATACTCGCTTCGTTCTCCTTTGCTACCAATTTATGCTATAGTACACCTACGAGACGAACTAACAACATACGCCTAGAAATGGTTGCTTATTTATTCAGACGACAAATACAAGACATAATCTTTGGTAGCATAAGGTTATGTCTGGTAATCTTGATGAACTGTGAAAGTGTAAACGTCAACAAATAATTGATTTAAGGTACTCAGACAGGCAGTAAATTGTTTATATTTTGATTGATGTCACATTTACTCTTGATTTGGTATCTTTCGAGTAGGACTAAAACTGTCAAGGTCGTAACTATCATCATATATGTATGTATACACAACGTAGGAGTTGGAGCTGGATGTTTCCTTACTTAGTATCACTATTACATAATAATCAGTTGAATTTGAAAAAAAAAACATCTGGTGGAAAAAGGTAATGAATGCATATCGAGGAATGCGCAAAAATATTACATATATGGGCTCTTCATCAGGATTTCAACAAATAAATTATTATTTCAAAATTCTCTTTTTCTGCACAAATCCTTTAAACCATTTTACGACAGGTCACCTCGCTTGACATCTTTAAAATCGGCTAAGTATACAATTGTTGGAAAACAAATTCCTCATTGGAAGTAATTTAATCCTTAAGATAGGAGAGGTAACCATTCAAATGATTGATGAGCAATATAAAGCCACTTAATTACTAATTTTCTTAGCAAAGTTTATGATTTCTGGGGGAGGCAGTCGTAATAGATATGTGTGGGCTGTGTTTGGAGCAAAAGTTCTAAACTAAAATTGATTTCATTTCAGTCCCATAAAGCTGCCACATGACTCCCATAAACGTAATAAGTTGTTCAGTCGAACGTATTGGGTTTATCCTTGTGTGCCAACCTCCATTGGGATTATGTGAAGTGTATACAAGGCCACCAAAAGACGGAATTAATTTAATCTCCGGCGTGAAATGTAAATACATATATAATGTATGTATATATGCATGCGTGTACGTAAGTACATATGTGTGCAGAAGGAATATGTCCCACAGACTAGCTATTTCCCCCTATTGATTCACTTAAGAGCGGTGAGGTGGCAAAAGGATATGTGGGCGAAGGAATTGTTATCGAGTCAGGATTAACTCATTTTTCTTACATAGTTTGTTTTAATGAAATTTGTCACCCTGCTGGTGCAATTGTAAGGAAATTTCCGAAAAATAAACAGAAAAAAAACGTAAACATTTTTGACATTTCGATAATTAGATTAAACAAGTTTTCAAGACCTTTTTATTATTTAGCAGCTAAACGATGTACTAAAACTGTCATTCCGCTTGAATAAAGCCTAGAAGTAATGAATGGATTGGATACCCACGCATAATATTAAAATTAAAAGAATTTTGATTTTAGCATATCTGCCCGTCAACGGATTGAGTTAATAGAGGGCAAACATATAGAACTAAATTTAAAAATTGGTGAAATCGAGCAATTCCTTCATAGGGTTGCCATACACAAATTTCAGGTTTGATATCACTTAATTGGATTTCTGTGAAGTTCGAAAATGGGGTAAAGCGGATACCTTCTTCGTATGATTGTCATACAAATCTTCTGATTTTGTATGGTGAGGCCATTCAGGGCGCATTAATACAAAGACCCCAAAACTTTGGGTACACTAATTACATTAATATAATTCTTATAAAATCAGTCAATGTATTGAGTATCAAACTTTGATATTTGATTTCTGACAGTTCATGTAAGGCTTCAGATGATTTTCCAACGCAATTACCCTGTCTTTATGTTCACTCAGTAACATATCGGTGAACTTTGTTAAGAACTGACTTAGGTTCTCCATCTTTGTTGCTGTATGATGAGATAATGTTTGAAATGATCAATTCTATATCGGCCTTTATTTGGGCACCATCCCAGCGGGAAAATGATCGTGAATGAAAGTAGGTATCCACAAATTCGTCGAGGAAATCAGTATCACTGAAAAATATGTGTACATTTCCTGCAGAAAAGGAGCAAAACCCAACTTTGAATTTCAAATCATGTTGGGACAGGGGTGCCTGTCTGTACTCGATTTTTTTTTATTCTTTTGTAGTTGATATTTATTTGATGAGTCATCTGCGTAAACGTCGATGAAGGTCAAAATTTCAGGTGTTTAGGTCAAGATGGCTTGAGCATGACGAAAAATAAAAAGTGGCTTGATAAAAAAGTGATTTTCTTTAGTAATTGGAATGTTCGGCTGCTGGTTCGTGTGCAGTGCTCTTACGCTATGTATTGTTTTTTTTTTTTTTTTTTTTTTTTTTTGTAATAAAGTACTACATTTTTTTTATTAAGGCAGTGGGACAGGAGATCCCATCCCAAGCACGGAGGCCAGAGTGGCCCATTACGCTATCCTGCTAGAATCCCTTTCACCAAAACCTTTCTGTCCTTTTAATGAAGCGCATCAGGTCTTGGTGAGGAAGATTTTTCACCTCATCTATAGATAGAAGGGCAGACCCTATAGTATCCAGCCTGCTCCGGGCAAGTAGGTACCCCAAGAAACAATTTTTTTTAGATAGTAGTAACGGTGAGATTTCCATTACCAAATTATATAACTTGAGTTATATAGACTAGTACTCGAACGAAACCTCTTTGTAACCACTATAAACCCCTTATAGAGCTTAAATGGAGGATTATATAAAGGTTACTGTGACTTGATTTAGGTAACGTTATATAACTAAAAGTTTTATAAAATGGGTAATCAAAATATTCTGGTTACCTTAATATAACTTCTTATAAAACCCTTATATAACCCAAGGTGCTCTCGATTAATTTCTTTTGGTCATAGCAGTTGTTGCGGTAATGTTTCGGTTACCTTTATAAACTTTGTTTATAATGGTGATGGTAACGTTTCCACATCGCTTGGAATTCTCAGGCTGATTACTTTCAGTGATTGAAATGTTAGGGAAATTATTTTTCGTTACCTTTATAAAACAATAATATGCAAATATTTACGAAACCTATCTTGACATAGAATTTTGATTTTTTTTTGTATTGCATTTTTATAATGGAAGGGTTTAATATTTTTACATTTCAGAAGTACAATTTTTCGGCATATATGTGGTGAAATTCAGCTACAATTGAAACTTTACTGTGAATATCATCATAGATATATCAAAAAAATACAGACCCCTCCAAAAATAAGCAATTTTTAATAATTTTAATTAAATATGACAAAATTAAAAATTTTCACTTAGGTGATATTAATTCATAAAAATAACATAACATAATTTAGAAATGTTATATACCTAAAAAGATGTATTTTCTTCATATAAAAATAAAACGGAAGCCATATATCTGCAATATAAAAAATTGACTAATCCGACATTTTCTTTTTTATCTGCAATGCATAGATGAAAAAAATGGCGGCGTGTACTTAAATGAACTAATTACCATTATAAAACTTCAAGTAGTTTTATATAAACTCTGTCTCTATTATATAAACTGAATGACCCTTATAAAACTTCTAGAAATATTATATAAACTGAAGAAACTACCATACCTCGAAAATGATCCTTATATACCCTTTAGTCATAATATGTAACCTTTGGTAATGTTTTATATCTTATAGTGACAAAAATCTGACGTTCGTGATCTTATATACCCTTAGGTTATATTCAGTTACCTTTGCTAATATTATATATCTTATAGTAACGAAAATCAGGCTACTGTTCTTATATACCCTTTGGTTATATTGTGTTACCTTGGTAACGTTATATATCTTAAAGTAATACCGAAGGATGTGTCAAGTTATTCTTAAAATAAGTTTTGTTGGGCGCGCCGTGTAGCGTTATAATGGCTCCATTCGACACTAAAAGTAATTTGTTTTTATAACGATCACCGTAGTTACTAAAGGGCCACCAAAAAATTTTACGATATTTTATAGTGGGTACATGTATTACCGAAAGTTCCCAATTTTTATTAAAGTCACCGAAATTACTGAAAGCTGTCGAGTTATATAAGGGTAACCACGGATACCGCAATAAACCCGTATTACCAATAAGTTATATAATGTGGTGATCAAAACAATTACAAGACTTTTTTATATACCTTCTAGTAATGGTTAGTCTAAGTTATATAGACCGGTGATTGTAACATTTCCATCACCAAGTTATAAAACCTTTAGTAACCTACTTCCACGATAACCATTAGTAACCTTAAGAAACTCTAATATAACTACGTCACCAATTAGTAATATTATAAAACTCTTATATAACCACTGAAATTTTTACATAACCGAGTAACCATTATATACCCCTTATAAAACTACCCATCACCTTCAGTCACCAAAAATTGGGAAAATTGTTACTTGGGACTACATTAAAATCTTATTAGATAATAAATTTGTTGCATTAGATCCTTAATATTTTTGTCAAATATTTTCAGATCATGTAAAATATACGTTAAATTGTTTGAAAGATATTTTTTTTTAATTTCCAAATTTCTAAATAGGTACTATTTTCCTAGTATAGCAATAACCGATGAAAAATCCTTTTCTATCTAAAATCCATTGCTTTCTGCTGTGGCGCTACTATACAACTTGAATCGAATAAAGTCGTAACGACTTCTAATAGGCAGATTACCTACATAATAAAAAGATTCTATTAGATATCTATATTTTAAATTTAGCTATAGTCGTTTCGCCTTTACTCGATACAAGTTTCAAGTACCACCCCTGGATCTGCAAAAATTGATTGGTCGTCAATATTTTCATCGGTTATTAGTCATTGAAGATTTCGGCGAAGATCATTCTTTGACGATCTCATCAATTATCATTGTTTCAAGTTTTCGTCGAGGATATTTCAATGACGTTTTCATTGATGATTATTCTTTCACGTTTTCGTGGATGATTATTCACCAACGCTTTCATCGACATTTACTCCTGTAGAATGGCATCACACCCTCCCAAAAACATCGTGTGTAAAATTCATAGAAGTTACTGTGCAGAAATGGGTCGATGATGCATGCCACATGTGCAATACGGCTTCGATGCCATTTCCAGCTGGGATATTATTACACTAGTCTATTAATAGGATATGTATGTTTATATAAGTGTAAACCGCTCGAAGACAAAGCTAGTGCTTTTTTCGTGAACGGCAGGAGCAAGGCTTCAGACCTTCAATTTTGGAAGAGACAATTTTACTTCCTACAAAGAAAAAAAAATTATTTGGGAGTTATACCTGAAAATAAGCTTAGCTGGAGTGTTAATATAGGAGAACGTATTAAGAAGATCATTGCAATTTTCTACACGTGCTAAAGCATTTTTGGTGGAAACTGGCGATTAAAGCCCGGGGTGTCACAATGGATGTACGCACCCATAGTTCTGCCGATCCTCTGCTGTGGATCCATAGTCTGGCGGACGGCACTGAAGAGGAAGTATATCCTGTATGTTCTGTTAAAAATTTAGAGGCCTGCTTGCCTGGGAATAACTGCGTCTATGTGCAACACGTCCACGACGACACTTAATTTTTTGCTTTTAGTAGGGGTGTTAATGCAATGATGTTCACCAGGAGCGACTGGGATTGCAAGCAGATTCGATATTTCTAATTTTGTGGATGGATCCAAGACGAGTGGGGGAACAGGAACTGGAGTGTACTCTAGATACAGGCAGTGGATCGGATCTTTTACGCTACCGGAGAAATACAGTGTCTTCCAGGCAAAGATTGCAGCGATTTACCAGGCGATACTAGTGTAGATAGTTTGAGCAGCATATCTGCATATACACTGATAGCCAGGCAACCACTGAGTCTCTCGCAACTGCGCTGGTAAAATGGAAACTGGTGCAGTTATACAAAACCAGCCTTAAGATATAAACTGCATGATAACAACATAATCACGGTGAGTAAATGAGGTCAATAACACAGCTACATATGCATCTAGCGATCGCTTAAACCCACTTAAAGTGAGGTCAGCAACTTGCATATGCATAAACAAAGTACAAATTGTCTCACTGACCTACCTAACTACATTCTCCACATAAAATACGTTGAAGCTGAAACAAGTTAACGATAAACAAATGACTTCTGTTTGTAAGATATCACATTACCATTACCAGTGAGTATTGAATGAAAACGAAAATGTGAGAGGGTGAAACGTAAGTTTTGTTTATCAATGGATATGAATAATCGATACAAATTGGTTCTTATGCAAATATTTTATGATGAGCATTTTGTAAGCATGGGAACCAACATAGGTCAACCTAATTATTTTTATATAAATATACTGAAGTAGTAAAATAAAAATTTCATTCTTGGTTTTCGATCCAGTATCGTTAAGCGAAGTTTTCGTTTTTTTTTTATTTTATTAACCATTGGAGTCAAAAAGCTGTTTAACTACTCCACTCTGCCTTCAAAAGGGTTAGCGCTGCTCTGGCCGCTGCATAGTAGTTAAAGCTGATTACCAGCTCCATCCTTCTTCTGATTTTAATGTGACAACCGTTTGAAATTTTAAAATATTACATGGCGACCGTGACTAATTTTGAACCAGCGATAACGAACTTGGTAATAGATGAAGCGTTAAAAAAATTGTTTCAATTAGCGGAAACTGGACGTAGACAACCCGAAAAAGAAATAGAGAAGCTGACACTGTATACAGTAGATGAACCGTTCCCAGATATATACCAAAGCCAATCAACAACCAACATGCGGACGTGTTATGTACCCATTGGCGTAGCCAGAGTTTTGTTGTGGGGGGGGCATTAGGGGGCAGCCTGACACAATATTGAAGAAGAATATTCTTCAAGCAAGTATTGTTTTTCAAAAATGTGTATAACTTTCTAAAACGTTAATCAGTGTTAAATCCAAGTTTCCTTACATGAATCAAACTATTTCATTGATTACCGTTGTTTTTTCAACCAATGTATGTTAAAATTAAACAACAATAAGAATATTTCCTAAAAACAAGAATAAAATAAGAATAATTTACTAACATATAATTATATGGTTTTCTAAAAAAAAGTTATTTCAAATGCATGGCTCTAATAAATTGTGAATGTATCCCAATAATAGCCCTGAAATTAGAAAATTATTTCTTCAATAAAGCTGGAATTGGTCTAAGACCAATTCTTATGACACCCTAGATGAATGCTCGTATGTATCAGTGCAAATTTGATTTTTGAAGTAGTTTTTCGCATATATTTCTAAAACGGTTCGTAGGACAGTAAAAATTATTGTAACCAATTTCATAGAATTTCATAGTCTGAAGTACTTTTCAGTACAATAAAAACATCTCGGACTGATCGTCTTCACAATACATGTACGTAAAAATCCTAAATTTTTATATGGCAACATCAAGAAGGGGTTGCGGGATTTATCCCATTTTTGAAATTATACTCATCATTTTTATGAAAACGCCGTGTACAAAATTTCAGCTCCCTACGTCGACTCGTTCTCAAGCGGTGTCTAAATATATACTGGAAAACCAAAGTTTTGTATGGCAAGGCAATTCAATTCAACGAAGGAGTTGCCTGATTTATTCCATTTCCGAACACAAATTTCCTTTTTTCTCGAAAAGCTCGTGTGCAAAATTTCAGCTTTCTAAGTAAATCCGTTCTGGAGCTATCGTGAGGACGGACAGACATGCAAAAATTAAAATAACTTTTAATATTATGCTTGAGTGTCCAATCCATTTAGCTATACCTTTTCTACGTTTTCTATGTGTTACAAACGGAATGACAAACTCGGTTTACCCAATAGATTTTATTTAGGGTATAATATTCAGTAAACAGTCCAGAATAAAGCGATGCGATGTACACTGTTGTGGTGTGCAAGATATTCGTCTGTTAAGTGGTTGTTAGATACGCTTAAGTGGATGAAGATACAGCAACGAATTGATTTAAATGTACTTTTATGCATTTTTAAAATAAAGAAGAAATATTACTAGAGATACATATATACATATCCATTTTCTTTATATAAATGACGTACAAAAAAAAAAAAAACTTTACACAGATTTAAATTATTCTCGCAGAATCTATCGCTGTTCAAACATATTCAACAATTCTTCAATAAGTTAATTAGTGCTAACTTCAAAGTTCAATTTCTTAAATTCATACAAAATTCGCAAATAATTAATATTCCCAGTGAGATAGACGAAATTTAAGCAGATCTTTATTATCTATCGAAATATTTATTCGATTCGATTAATGAAACATATCCATTGCCAGTTACCACCCCATTAAAACTAGTGGGGCAACTTTCTAAGTTGCAGATCTGCTGAATCAGCTCTTTATCTTCAGATTTGCAAGGAATGGTATTATTTTCTTGATATTCGGCATCCTAGGGCTATTATTCTTGGATCTCCGAATTAAAACTCCCTTGTAAAAACTATGGCTGCGGCAAACCCAGGTGCGACAAGGTCTTTTAAGATGTTTCCATTGCCACCATTTCCTTGTAAGTTGAAAAGTTATTAAAAAAATAGAAATGAAGTATTCGGTCAGTGCTTGCAAATATAAATTGGATTATAAACTAGGGAAATCCTGTTTGAGGCAACTGCACTATCTAAATTATCTTTTTTGTTAATAGAAGCAGAGATTTATATAAATTAATTATGTGAAATATTTCAAAATAAAGTAGAAAAAAAACATTTTTTATCACAGATGCTCCGCACAAAACCTTTGTTTACTTTTTGCAAATTGACAATTTGCTTAGAATAGTGATGGCGGGTAAATACATGTAAAAATGGACTACCAACACAACCAGAAATTCATTACGCAAAATCCGGCTTATCACCATTCCTGTTTTTTATACATTCTAAGGAGTGAGCTATTACTGCACGGCTGTAGCCGGCGGCCCGTTAATGCCTTTTAATTTCCAGTTTTCATGATGTCGCCTTCTGGTTTGACGAAAAAAGTCAAAAAATGTGATATCGCAGATTTACATGCAACGAAACAGAGCGGCAAATTGATTAATTTTCATAAATAAATGATAATGACAAGTGGCGGAATTTTCAGATTTACTCTCATGTAATACCGCGCTTTTGTGAAAGCATTTTTTTCTGAGATATTGAAAGAGGTCCCCAAAGTTTGTTCCAAAGTTGTTGCTGTATAATCCTATGTTATTTGAACAGAACGTGCTTCTGTTTACACGCTTTGCTCTAAAGAGGGTGGGTGTTATCAATATTGGGAGATCGTGGGAATTCCATATTCTGGCAATTTCTGCCATTAAGTTATTGAAAAGTAGTAAATTAATATGTAGTAGCACTAATTACTTTGCGCCTAGTTGCTAATGTACTTTTATAGATATCTCTCCTATATCAATAAAAATTAATTAGTTTTCGAAAGTTACGTGAACTGAACTATTTCTTATGCTTTTGGTACCTAGGATAAAAATGGTCGGAATTCGCATAATATAATAATTTGTGGGAACAGTCGCCATTAATTCCCATTTTCTAGAGAATTTTACCCGCAACAATCTCCCAACGCTACTGCAACTCATTCTCTGATGGGCTTGGGAAAAATGAGAATTTTATTTGACTGATAGACATTTAAAATCTGCTTTCAGCACATTGGCCAAAACGACATTTGTCTTTTTCTTAAAAAATTGAGGTAGAGTAGATATATGAAAAATTCATAATTATGAATAATTTGAAAGGATTTTGAAGTTATTCAAAATTTTGCAAATAATTGAATAAAATCAATTATGCTTGTATGTGTATCTTACTACATGAAAGGAGAATGAATGAAAGAAAAAATTGCAAATTATTAGTAATAATTGCTTCGTATTTCCGTGCCCCACCTCGCTACGCACATGTATATACCTAAAAATCTATAAAAGGTCACTTTGGAAGACAAATCTTTAAATAATATATTTTGACAAATCTTTAAATAATATATTTTGATATTTCATATGCTAACCATGCTCAAAACATGGTTAGCTTATTGCTAAAATGGGCGAAAAGTATTGCATCAGGCATTTTTTTCACATTTCATTCCTTCAACAAAAATATTCTCATGTCAAATTTTGCCTTCAGCAGGCTTTGTCAGTGAAAATGGTTCCCAAGTAAAAAAATTCAAAAATCAAGAGGTAAATTGTACCTTCAGTACGATTTTCCTCCAAAAATACAATGTGTTTGTACATTACGTACATACATATTACGACCAAAGCTTTTCGCGTTAAAAAATGCGCGTCACATAAATGCATTACATGTATAGGCGCGCCGCGATATCAAACGACGGGATGGTGTCTGATGTTTATAAAAGCATTAAATGACAAATGAACAATGGCTCTTGATCACGACTAAAGTGATCAAGGAGCAGAGCTGATTTTTAACTTCAGAGTTGGGTGTTTAGATCTAGAATACGGCTGGTGTTGGTTCTCGAAGTCGAGCGCTTTATAAAAAACACAAATGAATATAAAAAAAAGTAAAATTAATATTTATTATTTTAGTAAAAGAAACGAAAGTTCTCGGAATTTATTCCGGATCATGATGAACCGGAAAAATTAATATAGAAAGTAAAGTTTTGTTATTTTTGTGAAATAAAAGAATGCTTTTTAAAAAAGGAGTTTTAAGATAAAAGTGGAAAATAAAGAGAGAAAACAGAGTGTTATTGAAGTGATCCCAGGAATTTATAACAGACGTTTCACATTACACGCCGGAACCAAAGAGGCTAACTCTAGAAGAGTATAGTAAGAAGCAGGAAACTCAACAAAATCAGCAAGAGAAGAAAAAACACGCCAGAGGCGGAGCACGAAATAAAGTAAGACGTGATCTCAACTACTACAAATTTCAGGCAGAGACGTCCTCAACAGAAGAAGAAAAGTGGAAGTTCCAAGACCACTAACACAAAACAACTAAACATAATAAAAAGAAAATAATAACATAATGTATTAATATAAAAATAATAATAATAATAATATATAAAATAATAAGTAGTATACGGTATTATAAATATGATGAATTTACAATAAAATAAATATATATTTGTTCAAAATAAAGGGTTTTAAAATAAAATACGAAAAATAAATAGATAGCATCATAGATGTACAATAAGATATGGGACCTCAGAAATAAAATAAAATAACATATGTGTATATAAATACAATCACAGTAAGATTATTTCGTTTTATTTTCACCCTAGTTATCTTGCAACGCAATAATGTGTAAGACAGAATAAAAAAATTCAGATAATAACGGACAGGTAATAAACAATGTTATTATCGAAGATACGGTGAACGTAGAATTTGCTTATAGCTTGTATAGGAATCATAGACAAGGACTCAGGAAAAAATATTTAAGCGCACCAGCACAACTAACAGTCTAGGTAGAGAACTAGCAAACGGACAATTTTAACAAAATAAAAGACGAATTAGAAAAGACCAATTTCGGAAAAAGTATAGGTCGCCATTTTACAGAGAAAATATTAAAAGAGAAAGAAGAAAAGATAAATAGTCTCCTTATAGAAGTAAAGAAGTGCGTTAACGTGATCACGGATGCAGAAACAGCGGTGAAACTCAAAAGAGAATGCTTGAAAAAAAAAAATAGATAATAGTACAAAATTAATAAATAACCAGCGACAAAGCTCCAAAATGGCGTTCGATATGAGAACAGCGACTTCCCCTGTACAATATTACAATGGAAATCACGAGGATGCAGAATTGTTCATTAAAGCCATAGAATTGCTTGATGAATTAACATTAGCCGACCAAAAGAACATATAGATTAAATTTATAAAAACAGGTATTAGTGGGAAAACGGGGAAAACTAGGTACACAATCACAAGCGATGTAATTACAGTTGCCCAGATACAAAGCAAACTAAAACAGAAATTCTCGGAAAAATTATCGTCTGATTCACTACTAACGCGGTTGAAGGCATGCAAGCAAAACAACAAAAAGATAGAAGACTTTGCAAGTCAAATAGAAGTTCTGTCCAGGCAATTAACTAGAGCATTCATTGCAGAAAATGTTCCAACAGGAGAAGCAGCAGAAAAACTAACAGAAACATTTGCGACGACATCCTTTAAAGATAACCTTGCTAACCCGGAAACATCACTTATAGTGAAGGCAATCAATGCAAATAATCTCTCAGAAATAACAACAAAGGCGATAACAGTAGACATACCGCAACCAAATAATGTGTTGTATTTCAATATTGGTTACCAAAGGAGGTATACCCCAAGTAGCAAATAAAGCCAGAAATATTTCCAACGATCTCTACAAAATTATAGAAGCAGCAGCAACAACGGAAACAGATATAACTGGCCACAGCGATCAAATCAGGCCTGGCGGCAAAATTAGAACTCAGCCCAAAACCAAGGTACCCAAAATTATTGTCGCCATAGAAATGGACCAAATGCTCAAATCAACAGAAGAGTCAATCACTGCAAGTTGGGGGAATACAAAGACCCTCTGCCAGATTCAGAAACAATCAGGTTGGGGGAACCAACTCAAACACACCCAGAATACACAAATTAAGCCTCTCCCTAACAAACTTCATCACAGCTATATGTTGACGAGTGCGGCAAGATATGCGAATTAATCATAGATATCTCTATATTCAACCGAGAAAAAAATACTAATGACCAGCAGTGCCTACATGCCTAATACAAGGAATAACTGACACAAGGAAACAGTTAATCGGAGCAACCTACACAAAAATTCAATTCACTGATCAATTCTCGGTAGAACATCTATTCCAAATCGTAGACAATGACTTCGCTATACAAGCAGATGCGATACTAGGACTAGACTTCCTTACAAAATTCAAGGCTAATATCGATTATGACACTTGGATGCTCGCCATTAGCACAAATAACGATTCGATAATTTTACCAATTTCAAGCAGACCTATCCCAGACTCAATCGCCATACCCCCAAGATGTGAGATTGTCCGAAGTATGGAAATCCCGCAAACATGCACATCTAATGACTTAGTCATTCAAAGCGAAGAAATCCATCCCGGAATCTTCATATCGGGAACAATAGTATCACGAAATAGCCCTCTAGTAAAGATTTTAAACGTCACAAATGAAACCGTAACATTAAAAAAAAGCCATAATCAAAACAGAACCTGTAGATCACTTCCATATTATCAGCGCAACAACAAAACCCTCTGAAATAATAAAGGATTGTCAAAATTAAATCTAAATTGCATCCCAAACTGTGCCAGACCACAGTTTGAAAGTGCATGCCGACAATATCAAGATATATTTGCCCTAGAGGATGAGCCACTAACGGTAAACAATTTCTTAGCTATCCGACAATAGACTGGTGTATACCAAAAATTACAGATTACCGGAAACTCACAAATATGAAATTAATCGGCAAGTCGAAAACATGCTGGCAGATAGAGTAATAGAAAATTCGGTTTCACAATTTAATTCTCCCACATTACTCGTGCTCAGAAGTCCACAAACGAAGAGAAAAAATGGCGATTAGTAGTTGATTTTCGAAATTTAAATATCCACAAACGAAGAGAAAATGGCGATTAGTAGTTGATTTTCGAAATTTAAATATCCACAAACGAAGAGAAAAAATGGCGATTAGTAGTTGATTTTCGAAATTTAAATAAAAAAGTTGTTTAGGATTTTCTATTTACTTTGTTCAATTAAAAGACTGAATTTGTAATTTTTTGTATTTATTGAAAATTTAACGTAAAGCAATTTTTTCCAATTCAATATATAATGTACTAAAATCTACAAAGAAGAGCAAAAACCTGTTGTGTGCTATTCACATACATACATTGTGATTAGAGACAACAATTTCAATTTCAATTTCAATTTTCAATTTATTCAGCAATTGGCATTGTACAAATGAGAATATAAAATTCTTTTGGGTTGCACAAGTTAAAGAATACAATAACTAAAAAATAAAAGATTTTTATACTACATAGTAACTCAAACTTATTTCTAGACTTACAAAACTACAAAGCTAAGAAAGATGAAGGAAAACAATTAATTTACGTAGAAGGAAAATTTCAAACTAAATTATAATAAAGAATTACTCTAAGAGGAGTATTGAATTAAAGCATTGTGATTGAAGGTGGCCAACGTGCTTGACATAAGCGATCTTCGCAACGAAGCTGGCAAAGAATTCCATAATTTGATAGCTTGGATGAAGAACAGGCGTCTACTAACAAGGTAACTAGCATTAGGCAAAATAAAATTTATTGTCCGGGTGGACCGAACGAACGTAAGTAAGTCAAACAAATATTTCGTCTCACTAGGTGTAAAGAAGCTTGTGGCCCAAAGCGAACGAAGGCCACCGTAAATTCTACGCATGATAAATTTAATGTGGTCGTTCCACTTCAAGGTCTTATTAAAAATTACACCAAGATTGCGAACCGATTCAACATATGGAATTATGCTATTATTAAGAATGATCGGAGGAAAGTAGGACGTGTCAATAGAAGTCCTGTAAATAACCAAAGCTTTTGATTTCGCTGGATTAATGAGAAGATTATTTAGGATAGTCCATTGGTGGATTCTCTCGAGGTCTTCATTCAGGCAGCTAACGCCATTCTCAATTAAACCAATAGGCCTTGAGAGATACGCCTGCACATCATCTGCAAACAGATGCATATGACAATGCTTAGCACAGGTAAAAATATCATTTATGAACATAGAAAATAATAATGGACCCAGGATTGACCCCTGAGGAATCCCAGATACAACAGAAAGTGGGGATGAATACCTGTCAGCTGAAAGCACCATTTGTGCACGATTAGAAAGGTAAGAATAGACAAATTTCGTAGCCTGCAACGAGAATTGAAAATTATCTACCAGTTTCTTGCAAAGCAGTAAGTGATCAACAGTATCAAAGGCCTTGGAAATATCCAGAAAAATTAACCCCACGAACTTATCCTCATCAAGAGTAATTCGAATATCATTAGTTACCTTCAGTAAAGCAGAGGTACAACTATGGTTGAGTCGAAAGCCAGACTGACAATTATGTAATAAGTTGTGGGCAGCAACGTATTCAGATATTTGAAGAAAAATTACTTTTTCAAATATTTTAGAAAGAAAGGGAATAATACTAATCGGACGATAGTCAGTGTGAGGAGAGCTTTTAGGGATTGGTATGACCTTTGAAAGTTTCCAGTAAGTGGGAAACTGGCATCTCATAATGCATGTATTGCAAATATGAGCGAGAGGTGCAAGAAGTTAAGGAAGCAGTATACGGATAAATCGTGGATTAATGCCCTCGATACTTGCCGCATTTGACTTAATACTGGAAGCTTCAGTAAATATGTCAACTTCGGTAACGCGATAGAAGCTAAAAGTATTGGAAGCATGGGGAGTCATCAAGGAGATATCAATTGAATTACCATTATACAACCTCGCATGAGATAGAAACTGTCTATCAATCTCATCAGGATCTTCAGTACAACAAAAATTACTAGAGGAACCAATGACTATAGATATTAAATTCTTCCAAAGTTGTTTAGAAGGAAGATTGACGTTTAGAATGGATGAAAAAAATATTTTTTTCTCTCGACGGACGGCATTGGTAACCTGATTGCGTAAGGACCGAAATTGGTTCCAAAAAACTGTAAGTTGGTATCGTTTCCATACAGAATATGCCCTATTGCGCAACTTAATCAAGCGTTTAATATTTTCGGAAAACCAAGGACAGTCCCTTCGCCTAACACGTTTAGTGACAAGAGGCACATGCTTATCGTGGAGATAATTGATCGCATTAATAACCAATTCAACTTCATCGTTAACATCATCAAGACAATTAACGGCATCCCAAGGGAAGAAAGTAGCCTCGTGCACATTCAATTATTTTATTGTTACTAAACTGTACTTTCATAAGAATTTCTAAATCCGATTGGCGACAAGCATTTTTGTAATTAGAATTTGATTTCTCCTGTATAAACCTTTGAACGGTTCGGTTCGGTGCTGGATTTAATTCTACAATAAATATCTTGTATCCTAAGTGCTGGATTTGTTTTTTATAAGAAGTATTTCGCATCTTAAGTGCTGGATTCGGTTCCACAACATTTCATAAAACTTAACATGGTCCTTCGAGCCGGATTAATTGGATTGAAAAGATAAGTAAATTTAGAATTTTCGATTTTCTTTCTCAACATTTCTCTCTTCATTCAACATAAAGATAATTTCTGCAATTTGGAGGCAAAATTTTATTATTTTTATTGAAGTTTAATTAACACTTCTGAAGAACGCTGAAATCATTAATTTATTAATTATTAATTAATTAGTTAATTAATTAAGAAAAAACTCATTGCATAATGAACAAAAAAATCTTAATTGTGTGAAAATTAAAAAGTTATTATATAGGTTCATATACATTGGTGACTTAATTCGAAATTTTGACAAAACTGTTCGTAACAATAAAACAATTTAAACGGAAACGATAAATTGCGTTGTTTGCATTTATGTATTATTCTCTTCAATTATTCTGTTTCTGAAATATTTGCAGTGATTGAATGGTTTAAAACAAAAATTTTAAAATTTCTTCTCAAAAACTTTATTTGAACTTTGTATTTGTATTATATTAAAGCTTTTATATATTATTTTGCCGCTCATAATCATGACTGATCCTGGTATTCTCAATAAAAACGTGGTCGATTCAAGGGTGTAGTAACTCGCGTAAGGGCTTTCGCTGAGGCAATCCAACCCACCACCACATTAGAAGAAATAACTACTCGCTTAAATAAAATGGAAGAAGCATGGGTCGAGATTGGATAAATTGAAGACCATTTGTTATCAACGCCAGGCCAAACTTCTGAGTTTGAAGAATTTGATGGCAAATATTTTGACACGAAGGCTCTTCTTATGTATGCCATTAAACACATATTATAAAAGCGGTACATAGAAATGAAACAAAACCAAACAGTAGAACCAGATTAGAGCAGGTATTTGAAATATTGGAAGATGATTATAATAAATAATTCCAGCCTCTGAAACTTTCTGCAGAAAGTCGCATATTTAATCTAATTAATATAACCGCAATTAGAAACATAGGTAACAGCAAGATTGAGAAATGTAAAAATAAATATATTTAAACCGCAAAGGTATATAATAAATAAAGAATAAATACAGGAAATATTGGATAATTTCCACTCAAAACCTACTGGAGGAAATCTAGGACAATCGAGATTGTACATTAAACTGAAAGACATGTATAGATGGAACAAAATGAGAAAAACCATAGCGAAATACATACATAATTGCGAACTATGTGCGAAAAACAAACGACAAAAGCATAACAAATAGCCCATGCAGATTACAACAACACTCATAAAAATGTTTGATATACTATCCATCGACACAGTCGGATCATTTACCAAAACACCAATCGGTAATAGGTAAGCAGTAACAATGCTTATGTAATGTGACTTAAGTAAATATATCAAAATAGTCCCCACATAGGATAAAGTAGCAAATACCATCGCCCAAAATATAATTAACGGATTTGTACTGACCTACGGACCAATAAGCAAAGTCAAGACGGACCTAGGAACAGAGTACAAAAATCAATGTTTCTCTGAAATTTTTAATATCCTTCGAATTAAAGAACTATTTGCAACGGCCGCGCATCCAGAGACAATAGGAACTCTGGAAAGAAACCATAAAATTCCAAATGAATACCTAACGTGCTTCGTGAATAATTGGAATACATGGATACCTTACTACGCAATTTGTTACAATACCACCCCAAACACAGTGAATGGATACACGCCCTTCGAATTAGTATTCAATAAAAAAGTTAGTATACAATCATATTTAATTATCAATCAATTAAATCCTATCTATAACTATGACATATACAGCAAAGAATTGAAATTCAGGCTACAAAAAACCTTAAGTAAGGCGAAACAATATATAGAGTCCTCAAAAGAACAAAGAAAACATGTTAACGACCTTAATGTTAACCCAATATCGCTAAAAATAGGTGACAAGGTATTACTGTAAACACCAAATAGAAAAAAAAATTAGATCCTTTGTACAACGGACCCTACACTATAACAGGCATTGGCTCAGTAAATTGCAAGATAAAAGACATTAATGGAAAAATAAGTAAGGTTCATAAGAATAGATTAAGAAACCATAATTAGGTATAATAAAAGTAAGCAAACATGCATACAAAATTATAAGTAAATTGTATTAATAGCTTATATAGATAGAATACCTTTACATTACTTATGGGATTACCAATAATAAATTTTTTTATATATTTTATGCATTTCCAATATGTGTAATGTTTCATTGTAAGTATAATATAGCATAGACCACAGATATTAGCAATAATCTATGATACGACAATAGAAAAAAAAATGGTACTTACAAAATTGAAAATTTGACATTATAATATGCAAAGCAACGTTTTCGTTTCGCTTCCGTTATATGACAATATTTTTTTTATCAAAAAACTCCGGAACATGATATATAGAATACAAGTAATTGCCATTACGAACCACGTTCCGCCATTAGTAATATAATAATAATAATAATTTATTAGCTTAACAAAGCCACTTTTACAACAATAATTTACAATTTCTCTCTTACGTAAGATATAATATTCTTTTTGAAATTTCTAAAATTTATTTCATACTTTAGTGTGGTCCGGCAGCTCATTAAACATACGTAATCTTCTAAACTTTATGCTGTTCTGAGTTCCTGAGCTCCGAAAAGATGGTATTCTGAAGTCATTTGCAGATATCAGTTCATACGGCTGGCTATCACGCACGTAATTTATTTGTCCAGTTGAATAATGTTGTGTTTTATTTTGAATATGAATACAAAAACATTCGCAGCTATTCTTTGCCTTACACTTAGCCTTTTCAGCCTTTAATATCTGATCTTCTTTGCTTCAACACATGCTCTTCACATTTCTTTTTGGTTGGCTGATTCATTAATCTTCTTTTTAATGTATTCACTCTTATATTTTCGCACCCTTACTTTATATTTATTTCTAATGAGCGTATATGATGTCCAATCAATATTTAGATTTGTTAGTATTGCACGTTGTCTTGCTCGAATTTTTTTTTCCTTTAAAAACACGAATATCAACGCTAAACCACGCGGTATCACTAGTCCGCCGATTCACTTTTTTCACAAATTCATATTATTTGTCCAGTTGAATAATGTTGTGTTTTATTTTGAATATGAATACAAAAACATTCGCAGCTATTCTTTGCCTTACACTTAGCCTTTTCAGCGCCTCCAACATTAATGTAATAGCCGTATATTTGCTACATCTGAGAATAATTCGCATTGCTTTATTCTGTAAGGTCTGCCGGTTTTGCAACATTTTTTGGCCTCCCAAGAAAAGAATGGTGGAGCAATATTCGAAGTGCTGTCTCACAATAGTGTTATACATTGATCGCCGTATAAGTGGATAGGTTACCTCTAATTCTTCTTAGGAAGTCAATTTTTTTTGCTGTTTTTTTAGTGATATATTCAGTATGTTTCGAAACTTTTATATCCTTATCAATAATAATTCCAAGATATTTTATTTCTTTGACAGCTTCTATTACTGCTCCGTCAACCATTAGATTCAAATTACCTTCATCGTTAATTAATAATGACTTAGTGTTTGATGCATTTAACTTCAATTTATTTGCTTTAAGCCATACACTAAGTTCGCTGAGATCCTCTTGCAACAATCTCTCCGCCTCCATAATGTCTTGTCCTGCTATATATATTAGTCTGTCGTCTGCAAAGAGTGCCACCTTTGAATATTTTACTACTCTACTAATGTCGTTAATATACAACGAAAACATGAGTGTCCCCAGTATTGAACCCTGCGGCATCCCGATATCAACCGATACCTCTATCGATGTTGCTTGTCCCACTTTTGTTTTCTTTGTTCTCCCAGTCAGAAATTCTGTAAACCAATTCAATTCTTTACTTCTTATTCCATATTGTTTACGCAGCAAACATAAAAGCTAGAGCAATGGCATTCACCTCTGCAAAGAAATATTTCTTCTATAGCCGAGCATAGAATGTTTACGGAGCAAACATAAAAACTAGAGCAATGGCATTCACCTCTGCGAAGAAATATTTACTGCTGAGGTCATACTGATTAAATTAAGCAATGCACGTACGGCAGTGGCATTCAATATTATGTGCAGTAAGCACTTATGAATAAAAATAAATTGGGACAAATTAATTATTGTAAAGTTTAGTTGTAAGCAATTATTGATTATAAGAATCAATCAGATGTATAGCTAGGGGCAGTAATAAAATTTGATTATAATTAACGAGTTCGAACTTTTACTTGGACTAAACCGGCCCTACTCAAGGTAAGGGTTCAATAGGTTCTTTTTGTTTTTCCCAGTTCTTCATCATCTTAAATATTGGTCCTTCGAGCATTAGAACCGAGACCTATATAAACGAGGTACAGTTCATTAAACAAGTCGTGGCCAAAAAGCACTACACGCTAATAGCCTTTTACCTAACTACTACTAAAAATACACAGTAAACATGAGAGATGGAGCCAAATAGAAGTTTTTCGGAAACAGCGGAGAATCAAAGAGAACTTGGAGATGAAATTGAACGACTGCTGTCGAACATGAAAAAAGATGGGTCATGCAGGAAAGACCAAGACTATATACACAACCATTTGGAAAAGTTTGAAGATCAACATAAATTATTAAAAAAATTAAACCAACCCACTCATAAGTATTTTACTCAAGATTTTCATGGACAAGTAAGAACACAACACGAAACTGCAGTACGGTTATTGGATAAGTATCAGCAGCAGTTAGACAAAGAGCAAGAAAATAAGGGTAGTAAGACTGTCGAAATTACAGATACAACAGATAGAGGGCAAGAATTTCTTTTAATGCACCAAGAAGATACAGCCAGCACAGAAGAACAGAAATTACGCCTTAAGAAGTAGAAGGCCCGAATGGAGATGTGTAGAAGAATTATGAACGACATTACTACGTCATCCAACAAGCTTTCAATTAGTTATTATGAATTTAAGATACAGGAACTTTCTAGCTTGTGGTCTAATATAGTGCAACTACATGAGTATAGTACAACTACATGGAAGAAAGACCCTTCGAACACTTAGAAACGATGTATCAGTCGGCCTAGCGAATTCCCCCTAATCAAGGTAAGGGTTCAAGAGGTTCTTTTTGTTTTTCTCAGTTCTTCATCATCTTAAACACATATATATATACATTTTTTGTAGTAAAAGTTGATGATCAACAGTTTCGAACGCTCTCCTAAAATCCAGGAACACGCAAGCGGTTTTATTTCTTGACGATATCTGATCTTTCCAATCTACCATCACCATATTAAGCGCCCCTGTCTGAAGCCCGACTGATTAGAGATTATAAGTGCATTTTCCTCTAAATATTTTATAAGCTGCGTATACACTATCCTTTCCAATACTTTTTTATATGTCGGCAATGCATTCACTGGTCGATAATCCTAACATTTAGCTGACTTTTTTATTTTAGCTATTGGTGTTACTATTGATTCCTTCCATGAATCAGGGAGACTTTATTAACAATATCTACAAATATTTTTCCTACCGCTCCAAAGCAATGAATCAACATGCTTGGACTTAAAAAATTGCAGTCCTTTTTTTGCTTCAGTTCCCACAATGATTCCTTAATGTCCTTATAACTTATTGTATTAAAAGTGACGGATTTTTAGATATTTTTTCCACCGATCCTTTTTGTTTTGAAGAAAAAAATTCTTCAAGAAAACTGACTTATGTGCAATTTTATTTATGTAGAGCTCCTGAAAAGGGGCGCACCTGGACCCGAAACGTCGAGCAAATCAAATAAAAAAAATTATCTTCAAAACAAAAACGATCGGTGTTTTTCTGTAAAAATACCTAAAAATCCGTCATCTATATCAACCCAATCAAAAAACGTAAAAAATCAGCTGTAAACTCATCTGTATTAAAAGTAAAAGAAGTATTTACGCATGATATTGCTTCAGCATACCTCACTATAGGTATAGATTTGTGTATGTCTATTATACTTTGCACAAAGATTTCGTTGAACGCCTCTGCAACCTCATCATTCCTATCTAAGGAGCTACCGTTTATTTGAATTCCTTTAATATCTGATCTTCTTTGCTTCAACACTAACTCTTTTAATGCTCTTCAGATTTCTTTTTGGTTGGCTGATTCAGTAATCTTCTTTCTAATGTATTCACTCTTATATTTTAGCACCCTTACTTTATATTTATTTCTAATGAGCTTATATGATGTCCAATCAATATTTAGATTTGTTAGTATTGCACGTTGTCTTGCTCGAATTTTTTTTTTCCTTTAAAAACACGAATATCAGCACTAAACCACGCGGTATCACTAGTCCGCCGATTCACTTTTTTCACAAATTCATATTATAGTTCACTTTTAAATAACATCGAAATATCATTTCAACTAGCTACATTATTAACATTTACTAATTCACTTTCGTTAATTTTACTTATAAAACTTTCTCTATTATATTTTATAACACTGAAACTAATTTCTTCTTTTTTATTTCACCGCAAATCGATATATAAATCAAAATACTTTCGTGATCACTCACGTTTAGACTTGGTTCCACTCTTGCTTGAATCTCATTATCATTCGAAATAACATAGTCTATTAAGGTTCTAGAATTCTGCGTTATTTGTGCCGCTTGTTTTAAACTCATTTTTGCCCCATTCATTGTTAATATGATCTGTATTTCTCTAATATATGTGTCAGTTGAATTAATTGGTTAATTAATGTTAACGTCACCGACTAATATGAAATTATTATTTTTTTTTTTCACACAAATCAATTATTAAGTTTTTAAAATTGTCACAAAATATCCTATTTGACGCTTTCGATGATTTATATAGCACACAAACAAGAATTGTAATTTTGCTGAACGAAACCTTCACTATAAGCCACCATAGACCTTTTTCATAGGCATATTCCTCAATCTTTTCATATTGCCAACAATTCGACACATATATTGCCACACTTTCCGTATGGGACAAGATACTATTGCATCTAATTGCATAACAATTTTGAATAGATATTTGCTCATCATTTATATTTTCAGTAACATGCGTTTCCGAGCACATTAACAAGGGGAACTTCTTTCTATTAATTATTTATTTTATTTCGACTAAATTATTTACTAAACCTTGCACATTCATATATAAGCAAGTTATACTCTTTAATTGCTAATAGCTAATTTTATTCCGAACATTGATATTAATACCAAGCCTTCCATTTGCTAATATACAGTTATTACATCCTAATTCTGTGATATTACAGCTTCTTGAATCGTGCTCTCCAGGACATTTTATACATACCTCCTTGTTTTTGCAATCTTTTGCCAAGTGATCGAATCCCCAACATTTAAAGCACCTTTTAACGGGTACATACTCCCTAATAAAACATCTATCCCATCCTATATATTAATTTTTCCCATAACCATTATCTTTTTATACAATTCCGGCTCCATTTCTATTACCACATTATACATTTTCTTTTGTTGACCTCTGAAAAATCTCCAACATTTAATATCCCCACAAATGTCGTTTTGCTTTTGGATTGCTTTAACTAGATCGTCCTTTTGCCACTCCTCTCCAATACCACACACCAGAATACAAGGCTTGCTCATTTTTGGTACACTAATGTTGTAATTTTTCCTCATTTTTTCTTCGATTACTTTTTTCATTTTTTCCGGCTACTTTAGTAGACAATGCATCTGGTTTAATGTTTTCTTTTATCTCTTTAGCTGTAACTGTATTTTCTTGATCCTGCTTCGGTTTTACAAAAATTGGTTGCATTTTTATTTTATCTGCATATGTTGGTCTATTTTCCCTTGTACAAACTTTTTTTATTTCATTGAAAAATGTTTGATTTATCTTTTTTTATATCATTCATACCCTGCACTACATCATTATGCTTATGCACCTGCTCTATTAGCTCGTTCAACTTTTCTGGGATTACTATCACGCAAATTTCCATAAATCCTCTACAGTCATTACATATGAACAGAATATTTTGATTTTGCTCCCATCAATTTAACATCATATTCCGCTAAATTCATACATTTTGTATGGTAGAACCTGCCGCACATGCCCTTGCAAGATATAGAATTTTCCATTTTTGTTGCACGATCGCACATTTTGCATACCACACTCATTTTTAACTATTCGATAGAGCTTAAACAACGGGATATAATTATCATATCATCCAGCGTCTTTGAGCGCCCCGCAATCAGTACATTATGCCACAATAAATTTATTATGAATGCTCTGATAATCACAAAACCGTGTAAGGTCACCTTTTCCCACTTTTTTGCCTACTTGAAATTTAAAATAAAAATTTTCCACCGTACAAGAATATTTTAGTTACGAAAATCCGTGCAGACCGTTTTAAAAACAGGTCCGACAGATCCTATGTCTCGACTTGACGAGATATTGTGAAAATGTATTGGAAAGTACGGTACAGAGAACACAATACTCTCTCTCCTCTTTCTGTCTTTCCTATAAAAATGTATATACATTAGTCACAGAATTACGTCACAGGCTATCAGCTACAATGTGTCAAAACTTTAATGGGAATACCTTGCCTTCTATATACCTTGGCTCCGTAACAATAGTTTAAGTGAGGATCCCGATCGGAGCTGTAACACAGATTATCAGGGGTGTCAATCGAAAAGCAAGCCACAGGTAGCTCAACAGAGAAAGCTGTCATATTGCGAGGCAATTATGGCCTGCATATGACATCAAGAGGATAAAAGAACTCCTTAATGGTAGTATAACCGTTACCAAGAATCCAGTTTAGGGTGACCAGATTGTTTTTTGGGAATCCGGGGACATTAATTAAAAACACTTTTTTTTTCTCAGTCTTTATTTGAATTTAAATTAGATAAAATTACAAAACAAGTTATATTCAACAAATTTTTTAAATTGTGTTATTATATTTAATGGAAGAATGTATTTTTTTTAAAATGTGTTCATTGTTAGATAGTTTTTTAGAAAAGTCTTCACAGCTCATGCGAAAATTTGTTTTTGTTTCAATTATATTTTTTAAAGTTTCTACTTTCATACGTGATTTTTCATCACTCCAACACAAATTGACTGCGGAAAAAATTCTTTCAATAGCAGCGTTGCTCCCCGGAAAGCTAAGACTTAAACTAATTAAATTCAAAAGATTTTTGTATGGTATCAAGTTATTTTTAAAATAATCAAATATAGCAATCCATTTTTCAACTGTACGCAAATTGAAAAATTCATCCGTTTTAGATGAAAGGTGCTCAAATAGATATGTAATTTCATCAAAGAAATTATCCTCATTTATAATAAAGTTTGTACATTTTGCTTTGAATATCAGAATCGCTGCATTAAGTTCTTCTCTATTTGGGATTGTTCTTAGCAATAAACAATTTAAGGAACGGGGATCATCTGTATGTGTACTCCACGCTGTGATGTACGCAATTGCTCTCTCATAAAATATATTTGAGGTATTAAAATATGAAGTCGTGCTTAAAATGCCATCTTCTTCCAAGTTCCTTAGTAAGGGTTTCACCAAAGCAGGCAAGAATTTATCCATTTTTCGGGACTCCAATTTCAATTGTAGATCATATACTACGTTTGTTGACTCGATCATATTTCTGTCATCACTCCGAAGTGTTTTGATTGAATCTTGAAATAAGCATAAATTTGCCTGAATAAATAAAAGCCACAGTTCTGTGGTTGGATCTTCAAAAAAATTTTTTAGTGTGTGTGGGCAGTGATCTTCTGATAAAAAGAACGACTTTAATGAAGGATATATTTGTAAAACTCTATTTAAGGCAGGCATTAAAGTTAACCATCTTACAGATAAGTGTCCTAGAATTTTTTGGTATTCTTGTCCCACAAATTCGCAAAATTCTTTCAGTCTTGTTACTCTAACTGTATATATATGAAAATAACTAAAAACTTTTGTTAAAAAAACCTCTACATCAAATGGTATAGAATTCACTGCAGTGTGTGCGCTGTTATGAATGATATGAGCCATACAGCCTAGTCCTATAATTGTTTTACCCAGATTGGACTTAACTTTTGTGAAAACATTTTCTTG
The DNA here is from genome assembly GCA_963924295.1 of Dioctria rufipes. Taxonomy (NCBI): domain Eukaryota; kingdom Metazoa; phylum Arthropoda; class Insecta; order Diptera; family Asilidae; genus Dioctria; species Dioctria rufipes. The sequence continues at coordinate 280,249,174 of OZ002741.1, read as the reverse complement.
TCCTCTTCTTTTTAATCCCCCGAAATTAGAGTTAGTGTTGTCTGCAGAAATTGCAACTAATTTACTTTGTAAATTGCACTTTTCAATAATTTGGATGACTTTAGTGGAAACAATAGCAGAAGTTTCCCCAGGAATATCGATCAAATCTATAAGCTTATTTTTAATTCCGGAATCATCGCCATTTAATTTAAAGTAACGTACTAGAACGGGTAATAATTTGATTTCATTATGATTTGATGTGTCTATAGACAAAGACACATAATCAGCATCATGTAAGTCATTTAGTAGTTCTTCATGGGCCCAAAGGGCAAAAATATTTGTAATAAGCGCTTCACACTTGGTTCTGGCACAAGTAAATTTTCTTTCGTAAAATTTTTTAATTAAAGAACTTGTACAATCCATTGAACGAAAGCTCTGATTGTGAGAAACTGTATGGAATGCAAAAGTACCTTCTTGAATTGCTACCATGAGTTCAACTTTTGCAGGTTCAATTTTTTTGAAGTAATTTGAGACATAACTTGATGTTGCTTGTGCTGCTAAAGCTGTTTTGTGTTTTTTAGTTTCTTCATGCTCTAGAATAGAAGATCTTCCTCCATTAGAAATAGAAAATGTGCTACTGCAAATTGTACAATAAACTGATGAACGGGGTAAATTTTTCGCAGGTTGTAAATGTGGAAAGTTGTGTGCTAATACATTTGTTAGAACACACTTTCGCTTCTGCTTGCGTTTTCATTTTCCATATTAATAAGAAAAGCTAGAAAATTTAAAAAGTTATCACTTATTTTAATTACAGTGATATTAGTGTTTTTTAAATACCTTAATTTTGATTTATGTCCACTGAAAATGCTGCTAAGGTTAACAGAATACAAAATTTGGAAGTGAACTGTCAAATAAATGTCAGAAGAAAATAAAAATTCAAGACAGTGCTCTCTTCCCTCAACATTCATCAAATTAGATTGCGTTCACTCACACCCTGTGCTCCAAATTCATCATTGCAAAAATTCGGAATGGGTATGTTCGGTGCTGCTTTTTAAATAAAGTGTCTTAAAATTGTTAATGTGATGTTAGTAATTTAAGCAGTTATTTTCGGGGACAGTACCGATGCCCGGGCACATTTCCGGGGACAATATTTTTCCCAGGACAAGTTTTGTGATTCGGGGACTGTCCCCGGAAAACGGGGACGTCTGGTCACCCTAATCTAGTTGGGGGTTATTAAGGCTCATTGGGTATTGAAGACTATTCTAATAGACTTTGAATAGCTACGAACTATTTCTGTAAGAATTTAGAAGACATCGAATTCGTCTAACGCGTACTTTTTGACAACCCAGCTTTAATGAATAAAAGTGGTAGACTACTTGGCAGCTACCGCTTTTCAAATCTGGGGGAGTTGCAATGTAAAGAGTTCAGATGTACCTGAGATTCCATAGGGAAGCAGGATGTATCTGGGGCAGTTTTAAAAAGATTATCTCATGAAGTCAAAGAGCAAAATGTACTCCCTGAAGGTCTAAGTTAAGCAGGCTGGACATCTTCTCTAGCAACCCTTTAACTAACTTAATCTAATAGGTTTTTTAAACAAGAGTCTGTTACCATGTCTATTAATCGAAGGTTAAGTTATAAGCTATAAGGAAGTTATAAGGTGTTCAATATAAAACAGGCAAAATGTCTTTATCAACATATTTTTTTGACACCGTTAGAGTTGCACTCTCTTAACCTTTTTCCTGATGGCGTACATACCAGATATTATTTGCTTAGCTATTGTCGCTTCGCTGTTTAAATTTAAAACATTCTGTATGGAAAAAAAAAACGTAATGAAGCATTTTTCACGTATAAATTCATAAGACTGATTTAAACCTTTTATAAATAACATTTACAATTTTTATAAAATGCTCGAACATTGAAATTGATACAGATTACATTGAGCTAAAGTATATAGATGGGCAGTACAGACAGCTGAACAGACGATCACCCCCCCCCCCCCCTTCAAAAGATTTATTGTCTTGAATTACAAAAATTGATTTCACGTTCATTGCAATATTTTGGCGGCGACAACCATTTGTAAGTACCACGACACTCTGACCTCTTTAAATTCGACAAAGGACATTGAGTAAAATAAGTGATGCTGTAGTAACTTAAATGACCCATGCGACGAGTGCTTATAGACAGAGCATGCTATATGTAATCCAGAACAACGAAAGTAATTACCATGGTTTTTACCGAAATAAATTGTTTCGTCTTATCTTTTCAGAGCTCTTTCTTTTCGCTGAGAATGTCTCGAAATTACTACCAACTATGTACAACATACCACGCATTAGTTTTATTTCACCAGACATCCTCGGCATACACAAGCTTTGGGGATAATTTATAACAACGATGTATTCCTTCTGGGAATCATGAGAAAAAAAAAAAAAACATTAACAATTCCTCCAAATTACTGATGATTTTCTTGGAAGGGAAGGGACCAAAAATTACTTTCTCTTTTACATTCTAATTATGCAAATTGTTATCAGACTGATTGTCAGATACTGTATTGGATTAAAATGCAAATTAGGAAATGGTTGAAATTCCTTCTTCCATTCATTCAGGCAATAGAGTTTGGGATTCTTTCCGTAGTTAACAATAGCCTTTCTGATGAGGACACAATCCCTAAAATTGCACTTGAAACAATAAGCCGGAAATGAGTAAATGAATTAATGTGGATTACAAAAGCAAACAACAGATGTCATTGAAAGCAGCATAATTATACAATTTGTATCCAAATTATAAGTCTTCTTAATTATTTCCGTTATAATATTGAATGCTAGAGATTGTAATGGAAATTGGAAGAACAGGAAAGTCTATCGTAACATTAGATCTTGAATGCAACGCATGGGAAAGTAATTAATTAAATAATATTCAATTTACTCTGAGCATGTTTTATGAAAATTTCAAAAAATTAACTCCAATAAAATTGAGTAGAGTACGTAGGTAGGACAAGACGTTGGGATAAAAGTGCCATTCAAAATGATACTTCTGATTCCCGATACCATCTCTGATATAAAGTTACTATAAAGTAGCATCTACACTTGAAATCTAGTATGATTGGAAAACTCAAAACATCAAAAAAGTGTTTAGAAGACGCAAACTGCCACATATCTGTTGTACCACTGACCAGAAATACCTAAATATCGACTAAAAATGTATAAAAAAAGGTCGTAGCAAACCTCAATAACTCACGGATCTCGGCTAAATACATCATGGATACAAACCAAAATGTACATTATTTCGATTGATTCGTGTGTTTAGCCCAGTAAAAAAATTCATTTACTATAAATTCATTAAATCCTTGAATGCTTTCATTATTTCTTTTAATTATTACTTTGACTTCACTCGATTACTCTATCGTGTAAGGGTATGTAATTTGCAGATATTTTTGCTGGGATATTGAAAAGTGTTTTGCATTATGGTCCGAGAATCTCATGAATTTAGACCATTGCTAGACCGTTTCTTGATTCTGTGGACTTATAACTGTTTAGCTTATAAATCCCAACTGGCCTGCTTCATGCACTTAAGTGGGTTAAAAATGGAAACCAAGCTAAATACATATCTTAAAAAGAAGTAACTGTCTCCATCGCTTACCCTGGTTTAATTAGCCAGTTTCTCTTGTTTAGTAGTTGTTCCCTGAGAGAGGACTTAGTGATATTAGAAAACAGGGTTTCTGAAGAGGACCCACTCAGCCTCTCAAGATTTTGTTTTGTTGCGTAGGCACTTACATATGTATTTTCAGTTAGTCGGCCTCAGAAATCATGGAGCCACTATCGACTGTACTGCCAATCGGACGACTACATTCATAATGCTGTAAATAAGATATTTTGGAGCGACTTGGATTGCGGAAAAAAGAGCACACTAGATTGCTGCAAGCCGTGGTACTTCTTTCATATTTATGTTTAGCTGAAACGTCATTGTTACCCGGAATTAGAAGAGCAAACAGAGACATTAACAATTTATAGGTGATAAAAGGCTTATTAAAAGCCTCCACTTGGTAACTATCAGCTTGTTTTCTGTATCAGATTCGAGAAGATATTTTTCTTTTTCCAGAATAGCGACTGACGGCGACCTGGAAGATCGTCGAGGCATAATTTTCAAGATCTTCCTGAGTTATTCTGCGATTTGAAATCGTTTATGTAAAAGGTTAGTTACGTGAAGGACTGAACTACAAATTATCCATTCTGTCCTATCTAGAATTTTCACTTTATAGTTGACGGTTAGCATAGGCACCTGATCGTTGGAGATAGTCACTGTTATATTTTATATACATATGTCGATACAAATGGACTTCGAGCCGCTGTGTCCGGCTTCTATTTCATGTGAACTTCTACTGGAACTAAGAGGTGTTCGGAATAAAAAATGGTCACACATTTCAGTTAGCTAAAATGTAAAAAACCGGATCGATCGCGTTCATTCTTGCTTCATTTTCTTCTCCACATTTGTTACTTTAAATTTATTTATCAGTCAGTCATTTGGTGGTGTGATGACAGCAATGGGATACAAAGGTAAAAAGCAGAGAAAACTGAAAGTGTCTAAATACGAGTTCCCAAAGGAGAATGCCTATTTATTCCCGACACCTTTAGATAGGTGAGAGGTATCTTAAACAATGCATTATTATACTCTAAACATATTTTATTAACAGTGTTTGTTTCAATTAAACAGGATAATGCGGGGGGGGGGCAAAGTCTGATCGAGTACATTGTGTAAAATCTAGTACAGAATCAAGTTTCTAATGTCGTGAGAAGAATTTTGAGTATACCCACACTTCTCGACTCAGAGGTTTAAGTAGCTATTTATAGCCATCCCATAATTATTGTTTTTAGTATTTCCTTATTTTTTATTCGTACCGAGCTAGGGATATGTCCGAACGAAAAACGGGTTTCACTGTTCGCCTCAGCTTTAACCAGTTACAATTCGTAGTGGAAAATTTTCGGGCGGGCACTCCAATACCGCTTGTTGTATATAAAATTACAGGTCTCGCCAAGCACAATTGGATGGTGTACTTTTCCCAATTCTGAAAACTTTCTCGGGACGATTTTGCTACCAAGAAACCCCTTTTCATGCACTTGGGTCATATATACCCCAGCTACTACATTTTGCATATATTTTTGCAGTTTTTTCTTCCATGGCCACTAGTACTGTATTGTGAACCTTTTTTTCATAGGAAGTAATTTTTCACGACTTTTTAACGATGTTTTTCTTCTGCGTCATGGAAGATGAAAGTTATTTAAAGCAGACTTGAGCCAAATTCTAGGTCAGCAGTTTTATTTTGCTACATGTTGAGGAGGAGTAGTCCAAAAGTTAAGAGTGCGCAGAACTGCAAAGTTTCCACAAAAACTACTTTATTTGGCAGGAGATTTATTCCTGTGGCCGAAAATCCAGACCATTTTGAAGTAATGTTTTCAGAAAAGGCTTCTTCCGTTCATCAAGTCAAACATGATTACTGTAATATACTCTGTTTCATATATATAAGACACCGCCAACTTTCGCCATTATTTCTTTGTGCTTTGTTTTTTCCGCATAAATTCTAATAATTTTTTCAAGATTGACATTTTAAGTTATATTCACAAAAAAAGTGCTAAAAGTCCCGCTATTTCCTTGAGTAATTTCTAAATGTTGAAGTTTTTCCCGTTTCATAAATTATAAGACATCCAACGTATAGTGCTTAATTTAATGGTCAAAGTGATTAAAGTTGAAGTGTTTTAAAGAAATTATGCATACAGTTATTAACGGTAAAGTGATTAGTGGTGAAGTGTGTTGCAATGCCGCTTTGGAAAGTCATTGACGGATATTGAAAAAAGGTAAATGCTAGCCCTTCGAGATCAAGGAAACAGCATTAAGGCGATAGCAAAGAAAACGGGGCGGAGCCGTTGTGTAGTGCGAAATTTTTTAAAGAGTCCTGATTTATATGGAAAGCAAAAGAGAAGCGGAAGAAGAAAAAAGAAGATTTCTGAGCGGGATGAACGACAAATTTTGCGCGAAGCGAGCAATTCAACCAAAATATGTCGTCCATTGGCAGCTCGGAAGACTTGAATTTGCTAACAGAAATATAGCAACGGACTGGTTTACTGTAAGTAATGCTTTTACGTCAATTTAAACTTTGGTTTTTTCATTTTTAGGTTATTTTTTCTGATGAAAAAAAAAACGGAACCTAGGTCCCGATGGATTAAATTCATTCTGGCGCGATTTAAGGAAAGAACCCCGATATTTCTCGAAAAGAAACTTTGGTGGCGGTACATTGATGGCAGGATGCTTGGACTTGCGATTTACGTCTTCAAGAATGAACAGTGCTCAATACGTCCGTATAATAAAGAGTAGTTTACTACTATTTCTCACGGAAAATAGCGAGATCGAGTGGACATTTCAACAAGATAACGCTCGAAGTCGTGAGACAATGTCCTGGTTTCATGATTTGGAGATTAAAGTGATGGGGTGATATTAATCCCATAGAGAATGTTTGGGTTATTCTTGTGCGGCGGGTTTATAACGAAAATCGCCAGTTTCAATCAGTTGAAGAACTTCGACGTGTGATTTTGGGAGAGTGGCAAAATCTCGACATTGATTTGCTTGAAAGCCTAACAAATTCTATGAAAACCAGGATATTTGAATTAATTAAAGCCTGGATTGATGTGTCAACGTTATAGCAAGAGAGCAATGGAACATTATCGCCAAAATGCCATGAATGTTGTGCCTAAGTAAGCAGATCCTCCGAATTGCCAAGAGCTTCGAACTATCGAACGCTACTGGGCGCATGTAAAACAAAAAGTGAAAAAGACAAAGAAACAATACAGAACTCTCGAAATTAAAAAAAAAAAAACTAACCATATATAAGCTTTGATTATGTAAAAAAAAAAAGAAGAATTTTTTTTATGGATAAAGGAAATTAAAATACATTTTTTGATTATTATGTGAAAAAGAAAAATTACTCCAATAAATATATTTTTTTATGAAATTTATAATTATGACTCTCCCTCCTACCATAGTTCTTATGTTAATTCAAAGTTTCCGTTAAAAATTTGGATAGCCGTGTGCTTTCATCAGAATTATAAATGAAAATTTGTAAAATTTTATAGTTGAACCATTTTCTTAACTAGTTTCTAACAAAAATATTATTTGAAACCTAGTAGATGAAAAGAAGACAATAGTGAAAAATAAAAAAAAAAAAATATTCAAAACGAAGTCTATCACATTGGAAATTTTTGGCACGTAGATATGTAGATAGCGCCGCGATCTTCTAAATATAAATATAAGCAACATAGTGCTGGTGGTTCACAGCAGAAAAAAAAAACACTATATTCCCATATTGCGTTACTTTGAGTACTTGAAAAATTTATATCTCCAAAACCAAGCCGAACACCATCGCAATTTTAGGCACATGGATAAGGCTCATAGTTTCAAAAGTAAGAACAAAAAGAATTGCTAGAGCATTGGCGTAACTAGGTAAGGGCCTGGTCCGAATGTTGACTTATGAGCTATACAAAAATTGATTGAAATTTGATGACTTTGCTAATTGGTAAGTGATGTACCATACTATGTACCAGGTGCTGAATAACATTCAATGAGAATTATAATAAAGAATGGCAAACAATTGAAAACTGTTCGTTGTTCCTCTGGTCTCTAATTTTGGAACGTCGAAAAGACTGTCCTATCCCAAAAGCTTTTCTTATTAAAATCGGCTCAAATGCACACACGTACCTGCATTTGCAGGGAATTAAAAGTGCTGATCTAGTATTTTTGCTCCTGTGGGACCGGAGTTAAGGTTTCACGTAGGAAAACTAGATATTAACAAGTGAAAAAGCTAGAATTAATCTAAGACCAATTTTTATGATACCCTAGATGAATGCGCATATGGAATTTCGTATGGTCACCTCTCTGTCAAAGTTTAATTGTTGCAGCGGTTTTTCGCATATATTTCTAGAACGGTTCGTCGGATAGTAGAAATGATTATAATCAGTTTCATAGGATTTCATATTCTGAAGAAATTTTCGGAACAGTGGAAACATCTAGGATTGATACTTTTCACAGTATTCGTTAAAAATCTAAATTCTTATATGGCAACACCATAATAGGGTCAGTTTTAAAATTATATTTATTATTTTTATAAAAACGCCAGGTACAATATTTCAGCTCTCTACGTTGACTCAGTGTTCAGTTCAGGCAGTGTCTATAAATATATGGCCAAAATAGAAAGTTTTTTATGGCAACCTCACGAAGGAATTACCCAATTTGTCCTTAAATTGTTCGCGTGAAAAATGCAGCTCTCTAAGTGAAAGCGTTCCCGAGTTATCGTGAGCACGGACAGACAGACGAACGAATGGATATGCAAAAATCAAAGTAACTTTTCACAAACTTAGTATACCCGATGATTTTATCATATCTAGAGTATAAAAATGTGGTGACATGATGTCTGCGACTTGTAAAGTAAGCATTATTTTATAGTTTTAGTGTGCAGGATTACTTTATCGAAAATTATGTTTTAGAATTTAGGTGATGTTTTTGCGGATTCCGTAACTTGTAGCCTCTCAAAAACTTTATGGTTATTTCAATCTACGCAATTGCATTGGCTCTAGGTATTATATCAACATGTTAATTTGTAAGTGCTCAGAGCATTGGATAAAAAATATCGGTCAATAGCTGGGTATATCCAGTTCGCAAGCAAAATATTTGTTAAAGCCTATGTATGAAAGTTGGCTGGTCAGGCTCCCCTTAGACAAAAATCCCAGTTACGCCAATGTGCTAGCGGGCCTCAATAGTAAATAATGTGATTTTATGAAAAAATACTATTATTAACAAGAGAAAACCTTTCAGTGTTCCTGTATTTTTTTTTTATGAAAGGTATAAAGTATTAAACTGCACTTGGAATTTGAATCAGAAAAACTAGTTGCTCCGTTCTCGAGATTGAGATTTTGATAATGACGTCGTTTCCTTGTAAAATAAAGTCCACTTTTTTCCAGCTTCGGCGATCTATTATGACCGCTACAAAGTGGCACCTAAATGCTAGAGTCACGGATAGAATAAGAGGAGAAAAACAGTTTTCACTAATTGCACCGCCAAGTAAATTTATTATTCTACAAATTTTCGTGAGCTGGATACTGATTTGGTCCATACGCCGCAACTTCATATTTCCAGAAAATCGATTATTATGTTTTAAGTGAACCAGCGGAAAAACTAGTCGTTAAACCTGTATTCAAAATTTTATAAAATGTTCCTCATATGCTGTGAAATTTATTAATTCATTATTCAACTTATTAGCAGGTTTCTAAAAGTCTACATTTTCTTGTTATGGTCCGCGTGCAAAGGGCTAAACGAAAACGTTATGTAAATGTAGATTATGGACCATAATTGATCTGAATATCGACTAAAATGGCCTGAATAAATCGTTTACCTAATTTATACATTACTACTCAATTTCTATAAATTTTAGGAGTAAAAGCAAAATTTTTTCCAGGAAAATAATTCTTTATTTGCAAAAAAGAAGAAGCACAGAATAAACATTGCTTAAAAACTTAATTTTACTTGTAAATATATTTTTTGCATATTTAGTTAGATATATTTAGCAAGGCACACATCTGAAAAGTACTTTAGTAAGCTTTTTACATCCGCTATTTTCTCCTTTGTTATAGGGTGGCTCGGTAAAACCGGAACGCTAATCATAAAATATTTTTTGGTGTGGCGAAAAATCTATTATTTCCTTTCTTATATAATGATACACTTTAATTTTCTGTCTCCGAAAATGAAGTTTTATATTCAAGTTTAAATTGGTCGTCATTCAAATGTTCATAGGTAATGGACTTTATTTTACAAATGGCACTTTTGTATAATCCAAATTTCCAGAAGCTGTCGAATATGCATTGAAATCGCGAGGATTCATTTGCAAAATCTTCAGTTTTGTTTTTCCGGAATTTATACCTGTTAATAATCTAACCAAGTGTAAAGGACTAGACTATAAATTTCCATATTCATTAAGGCACGATATTTATTAAGGCCCTGGTCCAAGAGGAACTAATAGGCCTTCCAAAAAGGATCAAATCCATCGAAGAAGTGGATCTTACAGCAGATCAACTTCAAACAACGCTCATTCGAGCTTATGAAGAGAGCTGCCCTATTACTACCATCCAAAGGAAAAAGGAAGTTCCTTGGTGGAACAGTCAGCTCGGTAAATTAAGGAAAAGCCTGAGGAAGCATTTCAACAGAGCTAAGGCCACTCAACAATGGGAGGCATATAAAACAGCTCTAACGGAATACAACACAGAGCTCAGGAGATCCAAAAGAGGGAGCTGGAAAAAATTCTGCGAAAAAATTGAGAGTACCTCAAAAGCTTTGCGACTCCAAAAAGCCTTTTCCAAGGATCAGAACAACGGCATTGGCTCCATCAAACATAGTGATGGAAGCCTTTCCGTCAATACCAAGGGAACGCTAGAGATCCTTCTCAAAACGCACTTCCCACTCTGCAACTTTCTGACCGAGGAGCCCGACGTAGACGCCAGATCCTCAGTGATAAAAGTGGTGCTAAACAGGGATTACTGATCAGCAAAGAAAATTGTCACCGAAGCCAAAGTGAGATGGGCTGTCAAGTCCTTCAAACCTTTCAAAGCTCCTGGCGGCGATGGCATATTTCCGGCATTACTGCAAGAATCGCTGGATCATATTAAGCCCCTTATCACTGAGATATTTAGGGCCAATGTGTGCACGAGATACATCCCTAAGGCATGGAGACTAACCAAGGTTGTTTTTATACCGAAATTGGGTAAAAAACCACCCAGCGAGGCAAAATCATACAGGCCTATCAGTCTGACTTCATTTCTCCTGAAAACTCTAGAGAAAATAATAGACAACTATATTCGGACGACGTCCCTCAAAAGCTGTCCACTTAATGCCAATCAATATATCTACCAACCCGGAAAATCCACCGAGGAAGCTCTCAGCAGTCTGGTAGAGACTATCGAGAAAGCCTCACAGGAAAAGGAGGTCCTTATATGTTCCTTTATGGACATACAAGGCGCTTTCGATAACACTCTCTTTGACTCGATTAAGAGGGTATCCGAGGCTAGAGGCATAGAAACCTGTATTGTCAGATGGATTGGCAACATGCTTGAGAAACGCTGCATAACAGCTACCATGAACGGTGAATCCACAAAATTTAGCCACTAGAGGCTGCCCACAAGGCGGGGTATTATCGCCCTTTCTATGGCTACTAGTTGTGGATGAGCTACTAAACTTACTCCAAGAGGCCGGTTTTAAGGCCCAAGGATACGCTGATGATATTGTCATCTGTGTTAAACGAATGTTTGAATCAGCTTTACCAGAGCTTACGCAAACTGCTTTTAACATCGTTACCAGATGGTACCAGAACATGGGACTATCAATAAACCCAGGTAAAACAGTACTAGTTCCTTTTACTAGGAAAAGGAGCCTTCAGATACCACCTCCTAAGTTAAATGGAATTGCAATAGAATATTCCAAAGAAGCAAAATATATAGGAATAATCGTAGACAGCAAGCTTACCTGGAATCCCCACCTGGAAATGATAACAAACAAAGACATGTGGGCATTCAGCTCTTGCCACAGGCTTTTCGGGAAAAAGTGGGGTCTGAACCCCAAAATGACCCTATGGATCTTCCAGGGCATAATCAGACCCATACTTTCTTATGGTGCCTAAAACATTGCAGGCAACCACCAGAAGAACCCTTGACAAGGTGCAAAGGATGGCATGTTTAGGCGCCACTGGCGCCTTTACATCATGTCCTCAACGAGCACTTGAAGCCATTCTTGGCTTACAACCTCTCTACCTATTTATTCAGAGGGAAGCTGCAGCCAGTATGCTTCGAAAGAAATGGTCACCTCCTCCAGGGAGCGTCATCTCAGTATCTTCGAGCAGGTTAACATTAACGACCTCGAAGCTCCAAAAGATACTATGGCCAAGAGACTCTCTTTTGAAAGAGGTTACAAGGTAACCATTAATGAAAGAAGCCAGATACTAGACAGAAGACTCCAGCTCCCGCAACGGGCCCAAGTCTGGTATACTGACGGATCCTGGAAGGACGGGAAAACAGGCGCAGGGGTGATTGGTCCAGAAGTGGAACTATCCATTCCGCTTGGTGTCTCACCTTCCATTTTCCAGGCGGAAGTCTATGCTATAGAGGTTGGAGCTCAGGAAAGCCTAAATAAGGGCTGTAAGAACTCCAACATGTACATCTGTTCAGACAGCCAAGCTGCGCTCCTAGCTCTTTCCTCTCAAGCCTTTGAGTCGAAATTAGTTTGGAGCTGCTACTCGAAACTCCAACTACTGTCTAGGGACAACCTTGGTTTGGGTCCCTGGACACGAAGGAGTGGACGGTAATGAAAAAGCGGATGAACTGGCTAAAACCGGAGCTGATTGTCCGTATATTGGTCCCTATCCGACATTTGGCCTACCAAAAAGCCACTTTAGGGGGGAACTGCTTAAGTGGGAAAACAGGCAACTGGATCTCCTTTAGCGTAGCGTGCCCGGTATGAGGCAGGCGAAGAAACTCTTCAATCTTTCTCATTTCCTGTCGCGTCAACTTATTGGACTTAGCAGACAGTCGCTCAGACTATTTGCTAACGCAGTCACTGGTCATGGCCCCTTCCGTCATTTCCTGAAGAAGATAGGCAAATGCGACAGTGAACTGTGTCGACTGTGCGAAGAGGAAGATGAAACCTCGATGCACGTTATATGCGAGTGCCCAGCACTTGCAGGTCTAAGGATGCAAATCACTGGAAGAGAACTTATCTCTCCAGATAATGTCTGCAATCTAATTCCGAAAGCAATAATCGAGCTCGTTAAAAGACTCGATTTTGCCTAATCACTATAGGGAAAGGCACAATAGATCAACTATGGTGACGGTGTCCGCAAGGTCCTGGAGGCCTAGTCGCCCCTACTCTTAACATTAACATTAACAAGGCACGATATATCGCTGAATGTGTACAGTCTACCTCCTGTATGTTGGAATGTCCCGGTTCCGAAAACTTTTGAAGAATCTGCTTTATTTCTGGATGAGAGCATAAAAATATCTTAAGAGCAGTTGCATTTATTTTATTCCTATTTTGTGAAACACAAGAATTGCTTCACAAAGTTATTCTTCTTATTGCTGCGTGATCTTCTAAAACTTATCAGCGCGCTGCTAATATCATTGCCACTTCGACCGCTATCTGCTTCTCTCCACACCGCTTATAATAAAAGCAAGATGCGTTTCCTTTTGGAAGACAAAAAACCTGTTACAAGTCATAGCAGATAACGCAATGGTCATCATTAATATTGTTCCTATCTAGGTTTCTTTCCGCTCTACAAAATAATTTTTCTTTTACGTGGGCTTCATTTTCAAATATTTCCTTCTCTATAGGATTCGGTGTATTTTTAAAGAGGTAGTATCTGTCACATATATCCTTACAAAAGGACGTGTTGAACTCAAAGTTGAATACTTTTCTGCAGATAGAAAGGCTTTCTGGATCATTATGCTTTTCCACATATAGCTGGTACATTTTTGTTAAATTTAAATTGGTTTCAAGGTACGCCTTTTGACTTCTTGCACGACAGTAGTGCGAGTCAACTGTCGGAAAACTTCTAATGTGTTCACGAATTTCCTCCAATTTCTTCATCGGCGTTACATTTTTCACATGCTTTCCTTTTCTTGATTTTAATGGAGTTCCAGAATACTTATCTACTGAATGTTCGAACGCGTAATATATACGCTTCTTATTAATACATAAAGTGTTCAAAAAGAAAAGCCGACAAACCTGCATTATTTGATTATTAACTTGTAAGTAATATTTAAATGTGTAATGCTTCTTGCTGTCTGTTCGTGGCTTTTTGGCAGACTTTTTGTCAATCTCTGGCTTTGAAGAACGATGTCGCTTAACAAATTGCCTTTTAACGAATTTAAAATAAAACTTAGTCTTTACGTTATCAGGCAAGTTCCAGTGGTGCTTAAAAATAGTTTCTCTGTCGCTCTCAGTGAAATTTTTCGTGCAAAGCAAAGGTTTACACGAAGTTTTAATTTGTCTGGCAAGGATCTCTAATTTTTTTATATTGCGGAAAACTTGTCCAGACTGTCTAAATTTTTTATTTATATTTCTTTTCCAAAGATCAGTATTTCTTTGCCTTTTCCTTGTTAATCTTGGGGAAGACATATCACTGTCTAAAAGCGAAGAAACAAAATATAAAGCTCAAGTCAAACAGTAACAAACAGTTAAATTGCCGTGTATTTCATAAAATCTGGAATTAGACAGTAAGCTTCTCGATTCATGACTTTCCCGCATCTGTTCATTACTCCTAGTCTCGTCTACATCTGCAACATGTAACAACAATCTTAGAGTACTAAGAAATATTTCATATTATTTGTCAAAGATAACTAACTAGCGCTGCTTTCATATCTCAAATTTTTACGATATTTAGTTGGTTCTTGAATCGGAGAATATGTTGGATCCAAATCAATATCGTCCGCTAATTACAATCAAATTGGAAAATGGTTAAAATAGAAAAAAATGCCAAATGAAATTAGTGTTAAACATTTACGCGAAAAATCTAATGCAGACGCACTCCCACACGAAGAAACAATTTCATTTTGCATGCTGAAAAGCACGTAGGTATTTAGGGATACAAAATTAGAAATATATTAAAACTGGCAAGTACCTTAAGAGCTCTGTATTGGTGAGCTCACAATTTGCTTTTAACACATCCTTCAATGTCGACAGCTTCTTCACAAGTGAATCAAACCTCAAAATATAAAACTCAATAAAGCTCTTATTTTCTATCTTTCTCTCTCACTTTTATACATGCTATCCGGCATTAAACTCTCATCAGAAATGCTATGCTCATGTAGACGGTTTTTACACGCACTTTTTGACTGAAATCCAATGAAAATGAACCCAAATAGCACAAAATAAGTGTTCAAGTTTTAAAGGTCCACCTCTAATACGTACGATTATGTAACATTACAAAAATTGCAGATAATGTGTCTTAAGGGCCAAAAGCCAATGTGCTTAGAGATGGACCAGGCTGCAATTCAGATTGCTGAAATAGATGGAGATGGACCAAAGTAAACACTCAATATCTCAGCAGTAAATAGGAATAGAAGAATTTGGGATAGATATTTGGAAAGAGAATAATCGAAAACTTAAAACTGCATTTCTAGCCCAAAAAATTTAAAAGTGGCGTATGGACCAAAGCAGTATTCAGCTGACGAAATATCTGAAATGCTGAAAGGTTTAAATTCACGGTTAAGTACAGAGCAAAGAACTACTGAAATTTTCCATTAGTACACTTTACTTACCGAATATTCATTATGCTTGCACTTAATGAGTTTTTATACATTTTGATATAAAATATTTGGGAAGCCGTTCGCATTAAAAAACGCACACACACACACATATGAAATTTTGTCTGATATCAAAAATGCCTTAACGAGAATTTGTCTTGTGTATCTTAAAATCAATCACTAAAACGAACATTGTTGAGGAAGGAGCTCGTAGTTTTAAAACACATACTTTGGTTTAAGGAAAAACTTTACATTTTTACATTCATATGCAATTTTCCACACGTTCATCTTAATTGCTTTCTAATTTTATGAAAACATCTGCTACTCTACCCTACCGGTATGCTCACTCACTCGCTCATATTCAGTCACATCATCGTACTAAATATTTTCCAAAAGTTTTCCGTAAAAGTTACAAAGTTGGACAACAGTTAAACGAGAAATTTATTTAGATAAGATTAAATTGCAAATTTCGTAGCACGAAATGCGAGATGCTCACTCAGTAGTCCGTTCATTAGGCAAATAGTTGGAAACTTTTCAATTTACGTGGCTCTGAAGTTGTTAAAAATAAAATTTTTGATTAATTTTGAGGCACCTTCGGTGCTTAAAATGTGATTAGGAGTTGTGCGAACATACTATGAATTTAATAGCTCGAAACTTCTGGGAAGTGTATGCCATTTTCGGAATACATAGTTCATTAGAGAGTTCTCGGTACAATCCCGAAAAAAAACACGATGTCATATGTATGGATGACAGGTTTACTGGAATTGTAGTTGCAAGTTAGATGAATTCGTTTAATTTTGAATTCAAAATAGGCGGTGAGCATACATATAAATTGGGAAGGCGATGGAAATTTTTGCCTCAGAAAAAGGATCGATTTAAAGTTTAGGAAAATTAGAAGAGAATTTAATATTGGGAAAGTAGACATGTCTTGATTGGGAAAGTTTTCATGTCGTGATTTAATACAGATTCAAAGGTATTATGCTGTGCTTAAAATTAAAAAAAGGGTAATTAAAGGGATCCTTTGTACAAATATCAAGGAAGAATGTTATATTTATTGGTGATACTGGTGATATGTGTACAATGTGTATACGTGACTTTATTTCATTAACAAATTAAAGGAGTTCAAAATTATTCTGATTGTGAGCTTCTTTAAAGTCAATCTAAATCTCTACTCTTTATGTCACTTACCTGATACTCTTTACGCTTAAAGCACTTCCTTGATATGACTTATTACTATTATTGATTAATCTATAATATAATTTTTTTTTTACATTAAAACAAAATTCTCTACTTACTTACTTTTTGAACCATCGTGTGGACGTGTGACCATTTCTGACTTACTTGGTCAGTTAAAATAAACAATTTCAGCAGCATTTATGAAGTTTTCCAACAAACGAGTGGATATAGAAAGTTTTGTAAAAAATATCTAAGACATCACTAGAATTGCCCGAAGAGAAAATTGAGGATTAATAATAGAATACAAATTTCTTACCACTTTTATCGTCGATATTTTTACAAAATCAACAAACTAAAATTATTTCAAACAGCTAGTTAAAAAAAAATTGTTTTCAATAAAAATATATTTTGACGAAATAGAAAAATTACACTAGCCAAATCAGAGGAGCTAATCAATTAACTTGGATATTAAAAAATGGTACAAAGTTTTCTAATTTTTTTTTATGATGTTGCCAAAGCTCAGGGGATACCCTATGATTCCGTAGCATAGCTTTTGCAGTTTTGCAGGATAGGAAGAAGGGGTAGGGAATTGAGGATTATATCTAATGCGAACAATGCATTGCGTCCAGCCTTTGCACAATAGGTCTGATATGAGACTTGTAGTTTTGCGCCAAGTCTGATGAAATAAAATATTTATTTCATCTTTGCAAGAAGCATTTCATCGCGTTTTTGGCAATACCTAAAATGTGATTTGACTGAAACTAAGATTGTTGGATATTTCAATGCCTAATGATATTAAGAGATGACGAGTTCGCGATATCTTCTCAATCGACGGAAATGAGTTGAGCGGGTGTTGGGGTACGGTCGAGTGATAACAGGCAAGATTGCATTTTGGAAGAATTATGGGGAGGTTACCGTTCATGACGATGTAAAAATCGATTTTTTTTTTACACAGTTATCATCCTTAAAGTGTTTAGAACAGGTGGGTAAAAGGATATTTTCATATCTAAAGTATTTTAGAATTCACAGACTGTTGAGTGCGGAACCATCCGCCGGCTAGAAAACAGGTAGCCGAGGCGCTCGGAGCACGTTTACTGGGGAGACGATTTGTCTCTACCTGAGGTACCCTCAGAAATTTCAGCATAATCAGTTCTTAAGGGAAGAAGAAGGGCCACTGTGTGTTGCTCGAATAGCTGGAGTAAGCTGTCAAAGATTTCTTATAACGTCAAACTTTATATGAGTATTTCTGGGAACAAAACCTTTTAGCGCGCGCGGGTCGTTCTACAGCCTCAACGGATGAACCAATTCACATGAATCTTTGTGCAATTGAAAAGAAATTCAATTTTCGGGGCCATCAGGAAGCTATTTTTGTCAAAAATTAATTTACAAAATATTTTTTCGTCCATTGAAAAAAAAAACAGGCCAAAAGATGTTGTTTTTTTTAAACGGCTAGCATGTTTTTATTCAGAGGTTTTTTTTTGAAAACGAAAACCGGTAAGGCCCGCAAATTTTATCACGTTTAATCGTTTTCAACCCTTTTTGTTTCGAATGAATTGGGAGAGCTATGGAGCGCCCCGAGCAGACCAAAACATGCCGTGCACGGTCGGTTTTGTTTGATGTGTGCTGGAGCCGCCATTTTGGAATTTCTTTTATAAATAAAATTAGGATTTACTTTCCATTGATAGAAGAATAAAATACGTTAAAACCCATTTCCAAAAGTATTTATTTTATGTAAAAAAAAAAAAACAAAATTCTAAAGTTTATGCATTTTTCATGACTCTCGACGGTAACTCCCCCTTAAATAATACCCAACTCGCTCTGTCCCAAGCGAGTGGTGATAAAATTAATTGATAAAAAATGACCACATTGTCATGCTTTTGTTATGCTTTTGTAGTGTGGCGACACAACGTACATATAGCCAAGTTGCACTATTTCGCCACTGCTCTCTGACAGTTATTTGTGTTTGCTTATATCAACATTTGTTGGGTTTACGAAATTCAATATCAAAAAAACACTTTGCAGAATATCCGAAGATATTTTTAGTAGCCGTATTTGATAAACAAAATGTAATTTGAAAATTATAATGCTTGGAACAGAATCCGTCAAAATCATAGCCACCAAGAAGTTTAACACAATGTCCATTGGTGACTGCGTCAAGATGAAATTTCAATAAATTTTGTTAATTGTGTTAATATTAAATTGGGACCACAATATTATTATTTTTAAAAATGTTCACCACCATAATTAAATTTTCTTGGATACTCATGATGTTCAGCATACAAAATTTTAAAACAAGCAAAATATTAATCAGCTGTGAAATGTCAACGCAGGATAATTGCGGTAAAGTTGCAAGTCCACCAACTGCTGAATGTTGGCTGCTACGATGCCTACGTTCGTTGCTGTCACTTAATGGCATTGCCTTATAACTTACTTCTGCGTGACATTTTCCTGTGTAGTGGCTACTTTCATTCTGTTCCAAGAATTAGTCTTATAACATCGATACATAGCTAGTATAGGTACGATTTGATTTGAATCGTAAAAATAAAAAGTTTTTATAAAAATTCTTCTAGTATAGGTACCATGGCTCAGATACCATTGCATTCTCTTTATATTTATTTCGCTAAAAAAATGCTAGCTACAATGGTCAAAAAACAACATCCAAGTAAAAGCCATAATACAGAACAATTTTTAAATTTTTTTCTTAATTGGTACTTATTGATATGAAAGTCAATCGAATGAAAATTCAAATTAAAAGTACAGCACATTCTAGACATTGGCTTAAAGTGTCCATAGTTGGTGCGATGGGAACACAAGTAAATAAAATCATTAGATCTTAAGTGTCGAGTTCGTGAATTGAATTTAATTTTATTAAGCATCAAAGGCATGTCGCGATGTCAGCCTTCACAAGTTGAAAAACAAAGCTTATATAACATATTTTCGTACCAGTTTCTAGAGTAGAAAGGTGTATTAAATTTAATCTTTCGTTATAAGTAGGAAGATGAAGTCTATTCCTCCATTCGAGACCTCTTAGCGAAAAAAGTGAAAATCTCCTTTGCACGCTCTCAATTTGATTTTTGTACGACGGAGACCAGACAGGACTGGCATATTCCAAAATGGGTCTAACAAGAGTGGTAAAAAGAGCTTTAGTAATGTAGACATCATCAAGTTCCTTTGCCCAGCAGAGCTTTACAAAATCCAACATTGAGTTCGCTCTACTAACAATGTGATCAATTTTGAAGTTAGAAGTGAGTTTAGAGTCAAACAATACCCCCCAAGTTAGATATTTTATCACTTTCGAAGGCAACAAACCATTCATAACATAAACATCATTCGAAGGCGCTTCTTTTGAAGCTCGCAGCACTTCCCCACCGTATCCTTTTTCATATCATTTTAACGTGAGCATGTTCACAGAGGAAAGCACTCAAATGCAGATTCGTGGATTCATGGAGCGCTTATAGAGAATACAGAGGAAATCAAGTTTAGGGCTTTACTAAAAATTGAAGTTTTATTTTGAATGCGCTCTGTTTAATCTTCAATCTATACGAAAAACAATTGCATGTTTTTGCCAAATACAAATAGCAATATTATTATATTATTGAAAAGTTTTGATTAACCGAACACTGCAACTAGATACTAAAGAATGAAAATTCTACTGCACTTTCTGATGCACATGAGTCATATTTTCACAGCAAAAAAACGAATAAGCCTAAACTCAGGGAAAAGATCTGCTTCCGCAAAGGTTCCTTTGGCTATGGTAAAAGAGCACATCGGAAAAAATATTTTCTGGCTATGTGTGGAAGCGCTTCCCGTGACAAGTGCTATACATATTTCCTGCTGGGTACCTCTGACACACAGCTAGTAGACATACCAGAGTACATGCATAAACCACGTGTGTTTCGTTCATACCAGTTTGATTAAAGCTGAACAAACATATACGAAGTTAGTATGAGCCTGTTAATATAATAAAATAAAATAAAAATATAAATATAAATATAAATAAAATAATAAATAATTTTAATTTTCTGCAAATACATGATTTTATATTCAATAAAAGGAAAAATGGTTACAAAAATGAGGACATGAAGGAAAAGAAAATAATTTTACTTATTATTATTTAACACTTTTTGCAATCCGTCAAATTTAATATATGGGTCTGCCGCCCAGTGCAGATGTAAATTGCCCGGCTTTTGTTCGGCGTTCGACGAAGATGATCATATCGGCGTCGGCGTTGTTAATGTAATCCAGCTATATCTATCACCTAGCATGGTTTATGATTTTAACTGAAGATGCTTTGCTTATCACCATGACGTACGAGGAGCAATACTCAAACGTACCTTACTATACATCCAGGAAATCGGTATTTTACTTCACAAAGGCTTTAACACGCCCAGAAGAAATTATCAGTAACGAAAAAAAACAGAAGTTGAGATCTTTCGCCCCTAGAAGGTCTCAGGACTCTCACATGAAGTTCTTTCTTTCTCGAACGTATAATATAGAAAGAAAGATCCATATGCAAGCCATTTGAAGCAGTATCAAGTGAAGTTGGCGTTTTTGAATCTAGATGGAAGTATAATTGTACTATGTATATTCAAATTCATTTTATTATTATTATGTAATATTCGAATTCTACATATAAAAATACATAAATCCTCCAGTCTATCTGACGTAGCTCAAAGTATTGTGGAAATCTACAGATATTCTCCATTCCTGTTTGTTGAGGTCATTTGTGTTTCTTTAGTCGTGGCCTGGGTTCATTGAATGCGATTTTTCCATTATACCCAGTACTTTTCAGCAATCAGTGTTAAACGCGGTTTCGTTAAAACTGTTCCTTTTTGGAAGAATTTTCCATACCTGTGGTTCCTCCAGCTCGAGGCCCAATTCGAGTTCTCCGATATTACACAGGATAAAACACGATTTTATCATATGGCTTGTACTTTGGAGGACATTGTGATTCTTGTGGTAAACGATGTGGTATTTTATCCGACGGCAACGAGCAAGCACCTGAAATTGAACGAGATATTACTACAAACATTTGTTTGGAAATGAGAATGCGAAGTTCAGGCAGCTTTTGACGGAAGTAACTTTAGGGGACTCTCAATCTTCCCGGTGTTCGTGAGATGCGTTCGGGGTCTCAAGAGGGAAGCTGAGTGCGGAAGTGCTGAAGTATCTTTGGTTGCAGTGGTTACCCATCCACACGCTGGCTATAATATTATCTTGTGATCCGTGAAACCTAGAAGAAGAGGCAGCAAGTGCAGACACCATAATGGAAGTATGTAGGTCCAAGCTCACAGACCTGCACCGTGATGTCGGCTAATGCTAGCAAACAGAGGCAATCTTTGGAGCAGTTATCCCAGAAGGTTGATGAATTGGCGAAGTTGTTCAAACGAAGTTTCGAATTTCGAAGAAAAGCTTCCAGACATGGGCCACTGGTTTATGAAAGGGTGTTTTCGTCTAGGTGGTCCATAGAGTAGGAGCTGATAATACTCACCTTGACGAACAAAAAATTGTATTGTATTGTATGAACGGCCCCCTGTTCACATCAACCGTTTTGAAATTACAGGATGATTAAGAAAAAAATCTAGTCTTTCACAAAACACCCTGTATCTTCAAAAGTACAACGGGTATGGTGATCTTCTAAGGCCGATTGCATGCAGAACTTCATGGCCTTTCCAACGATTGCTCAACCAGCATAGTATCCGTTTCCTCTAAGGTGTTATTGGGGTCTTATATAAAAAAATTCTGATTTTCTTACCCTTTTTTTTTTTACTTTGACCTCTAGTTTTTTTTGCAAAAGTATCATTAATTTATCTTTTTTTTTATAAAAACAGCAAACTATAAACTTATCTCTTTAATTTGACCTATTACACACTACATTCTAACTGTAGCCGTTATTTGATACTATACTGAGACCCACAGCCAAAGCAAGTCCAACATTACGAAATTATACAATTCTTTTTTTACTCGATTCAATAAAGTTGTTTTAACCACAATCCCTTTTCAGAAGGAATTCGATTAAGAATATATTAGAATGGCCTTTCATTTGTTCTGGTAAACAAGTATGTTGAAAAAACCATCCTTATAAAAACCAAAGGATCCTAGGAAATGTATTCAACCCAACGAATTGTCTTCGCTGGTTTCAAATTCCATTTACTACTCACAGTCGATTATCAAAGATTTGGAAACATTCTTTGAGGGACTTTGATAGAAAATAGTTTCTTAGTTTCTCATTTGGTCAAAAAAGTATATCTGGAACATTAATCATTTAGACTAATGGTGTTTTGGATTTGTTGTACGGATGAATGCACAGGTAAGTATAATACATATCCTTGTATACATACATTTCGAATTTGTCATTGTAGAGAAAGAGCTTTAGGACAGCTTTATGTAGAGAAAAATGAGTTTTTTTTATGTTATCCTTTCAACCATTAAGAGGAAAGTTATTTGTTAATAGTGAAGGAGGAAGGAGGTCTATTGCAGCTGATCACATTTTGTACATTTGCTGGGCTTTGATATTTGAGTTCCATGTATTAAAGGGAAATTTTTTTTAGGATATATGAATTATCTAAGAATTGGAATTATTCAATACTACTACTATGTCCGTCAAGTACCTTCAGAATATCTGAGAACTCTATCTAGGAAGTTCTGTTCTTCATTTAGGATCGCTAAAAAAAAGTTCTTAAAATTCTTCTTTATCCATCATTTAATAATAGTTAAATCAAATATTTATACTAAGCAGTGGCGTTGCGTAGTCTTGATTCGAGGGGAGGCAATCAGATTATAATTTTACAAAAGCATTAAATACTAGTGCATAATCATGCAATAAATAAAATTAAAGTGGGTCCAGTCCTTTCTGTTTATCGGTTTCAAAAATTTACCTTTAGGGTTGGGATATTTGCATTTGAATTGGCATCGACATCAAAATTTATAGAAGACCCAAGCTATGTTAATTTCGAAGGACGACAGACGGTAGGTCCAATAATAAAACTGGCTTTTTCGGAAAATGCTTATCTGCATGGACTACATACTACTTAATAAATCCTCAGAAATGGTAGCAAAATTTAAAAGACCATTGCGCCGATTATAGCAAGCAAAAAATAAGACCTTTTTTGTATATACGCATTCTAGAACGCGAATTGCGTTGGAAAAGGAACACATAAGCTATAAAAGTATGAGAAAGTCTTCGCCTTAATGCCGTTCAAAATAATTAAAATTAAAATTAAAATTTTCGAGAGGAAGTCGAGGAAGTTGCTTTTAAAATTTTGTAAAATGTATACTTGTCAACGCAACCCAGACCAGCCAAGTCACCTGAATTAATATAAATCTTTGTAACTATGGTCGGCCACAAACTCTAAAGAAAAATTGAATGAAAACTGAATGCTTGTGCCCTTGTGACCGAAAGAGTTAACCACAAGAATCAATTCACACATTCGTTTGAACCGTTGTCGGTGAATAGTTACTCATTCAAATAATTAATAACAATTTGCAAGTAAATTTCTAAGAAAAATTTAATGCCTCCCTACAATTATAAAAATTTTGAATAACTCAGTTGAATCAATATCGCTATGAAAAATCAATGGGTATTTCGGGATACTCGTTGATTGCATGGAACTAAGGATCTACTGGAAGAACCCCAGAACAAAATTTGTGAAGTCAGTTTGTTTGTCCTGCCATCGATTTTATGTCGGAAAATCAGATAGGTAAAAAAAAAATATTATCGCTGACCAATTTCTTTAAAACAATAGCTGTGTTTTTTTCGCAATATGAGTCCGAGTTAGGATCACAAGTAATTTCCGCATTAAGTTATTTCGATAGAGCGCTATGATTTAAGATATTTTTGGCAAAATACAAATTTTCAATCACATTGCATTGGAATAATTAAAAATGTAGATAAAAAAGTGTTAAATTTTGAACGTAAGAAGACATTAGAATTATTAAAATTTTTTTTTGCATATATAGCCAAAAATGTTTGAAATTGAAACGCTCTATCGAAATAATTTAATGCGGAAATTACTTCTGATCCTGAGCCGGACTCATATGCGAAAGAAACACAGCTAATAACACTTTTAAAACTCAAAATTGTGTAGTTTTTAATTTGTACGAGTAATCGACGAAACAAAAATATAAAAGCATTAACCTGGTTGCTAAGCATTATAAGCATCACATGCCTTTTTCTAAACAAACAAATACTCAAATAAATATGTATTACAAAATTACATACTATACTGTGATAGGTATGCAAGATGACTAGACACTATAGAAACACAAGAAATATTGGATAAAAATTCGTACACGTTTGAAAGATGAAGAGCTACGAGCGAATGACTAATAGATCCAATCTACATCGAGAGCCACACGCTACACAAAGCTCTATTTCAGCTTCACGAAGCGCAATCTGCTACAATGAGCGCTACAAGCTTCAAATTCGTACTGACAAATTAACATGAATAAAGTGAAATTTGCTTTGACAGTTTTTAAAGTTTAAATGCCATTATATCGTATTTCCTTGTATAAAATTAGGTTTTTTTTCCATTATACGTGCTCTTTATCCGTGTTGACTAATCGTAATCACAGAATGTCTTTGATATGAAGCATAACTTTTACTTCATTATCATACTGGTGTTATTCCAGCTACAGCTACAAAATTAGAAATTTGCCTAAAATCGCTACAGCTTTATGTATTGCTTGCTACACCATGTAGCTTGAAGCTCTCTATCTAGCAGTTTTCTACGGTACGCCAAATATATGTACAAGATGACATTTGTAGCTTGAAGCATGTAGCTGTCGATGTAGATTGGCCCTTAAAGTACTTTCACACCGAAAATTCGCTTTTGCTGTCACATCATAAACCGAAAACTTTTTTCGGTTAAATAGAGAAGTGCATTTAATTATCATAAAAGTTGTATGAAGTCAGGTTTAGAACGACCGAAAAATTTTTCATCTCGAAATGTTGCACATGTGGAAACCAAAAAGAAATTGGCAAAAGATGCAACCAACATTTCGTTTTTCGGCCGAAAAATTATAAAAGTTGTGTTTTTTTTTAAAGTCTGAGAGAAATATACTGTTACGCGCCACAAAGTGATATACGCGACATCTGTTGGAAACGGATACAACTGTAGATTTGTGGCATCTTAGTAAACTTTGGGTTCGGAAAACGGAATATTCAGGAAGGTTCTAGTATAATTTGTAGAGTATAAATACGGCGCTTCTCATATCCAGGAGGCGAGTTGACAACAGACAAGAACATAATTATCCGACATCGCGTAATATAAAGTTAACAGTAATTCGAACAATTAAAGTATAAAGTGTATTAAATGCATAAGTGAAACCTAGGCCAAAATAAAAGCCTGTACGTAAAATCTTTTTCAATTATCCTGGGATATTGGTTCGGTTAAAATAGTCAAAATTCGTTTAGTTTCGTAAATCGCGTGTGAAGTACTCTGATTGATTGACTCTCCAGGAGGCGAGTCTGATTTCAGACAGTGAATTGAACGAAGTAAACTATTTGGATTGTGATAATTAGAAGTACAGTACTAGCAATAACTATAAAGAGTTGCTTTGATAATTTTTTGTGAATTTGTGAGAGTAAACAGTAAAGTTAAATATAGAAAGAATTTTTAAATGATATTTGAAATATTGAGTTATAAATAACGAACTAGGCCACGCTCGTAACAATACTACTTTATTAGTAAAATTATTAGTTTATTATATTTTCCATGATTTTATTAATCATTGGAGCAAAAATCTTGTTTTAAAGTAGAATAAATTGATTTTTTTGGTTTACGTTTTTCGGTTTTCGGTCTCGATGTGAAAGTGCTTTTGTACCCAGTATTACTACTCATAAGAAGTAAGACAAGAAACAGCCGTCCAGACCAGCGCTAGCTGTCGCCGCAGATTGGCTCTGTTGACGCAGCAGCGCTAAAGTTAAAAATTGGGAAATGTACGCTCCAGCACAAGCATTAAACGCCGGCATCAGCTACAAATTGTGCCCATACAATACGAAAATCGTCCTGTTAAACTTTTGCAACCGCTCTAGAGTCCAGCACCATATTATGTTTCACAAATCAATACACCGCGTAGGTGGGGTGGGGCTTTCGGGCAGTTGTTATGGCCAAATATAAGGAAGATTCTTCTAGCAGCCAAGGGCGCATTTTAGTGAAATAACTGGAAATTGCTAAACCGTAACCTCGCATGGCATTGCTCTGCAATTGTCGGTTATTTTGCTGATTAGCTCAACAGCTGACTGCGATGAGCGCTTCGTGGAGCAAACGATGATTATGATAACAATTAACCTCGCATGGTAATTCTTAGGTAAAGCGATTGTTTACTACTGAGCGACTCAGGTGCTGCAACCGGTAGAACAAACGACAAGGTTGTTGTCGTTTGTTTACATCCGCGTTACTTTCGAGTATAGGTTCATAAAAGACCAATGGTCTGTCGGGGGCCGTAGTATTGTAGCTGTTCAGTTCAGAGTCGCGTTACATTTCCTGTCATAGTAATGTCAAGTTTCCGTTCGGTGCGAAGTACAAAATAATTGTTAAAGATTGTTAAGTCAGGTTGAGTCTATTGCAATAAAGAATTACGGTGTTAAAATAATTCGAGTGTCGTTTTATTTTCGAAGAAAGTATATCGCGGTTAATTATTGGCTTTTTCGTTGATTGATTGCTTTTGGGACACGACATTTTGGCCCCTGTATACGTGCCTTTTCAGCAAACCAAAATCATTTTCGACAACTGTCCTGGTTGAAGAGTACAAAGTATTATTTTTTTTTAATATCGCTTAAGTTTCCATTATCTTTAACCAATCCAAAGAAGAAAATGCCAAATCTCCAAAAATAAACGTTTGAATAGGAAGAGTGATGTCTTGGTTTTCTGTCGCTTCACCGCAAATATTAGATATTATGGCGTCTCAGAATACTACTGTCATTAAGCGATCTGTACTCTCGACAATGTAGCTTTCTTGTACAAGAAGGTTATTTAAATTCTCTAGATTCACCTGCACAACAGCAAAATTTAAAAATTCTTATTTGTTATTTCATCATGCAGCTCATTTAATTTTTAATTTTTGGTGGTCTTCATATCCAAGGCTTGACTCATCCAGGACTCATCAGCAGGTCCAAAATAGCGAAATTGAGTGACACGAAAAAACAATACGATAAGATACGAAAAGCTTATTTTGCTTCTTCTTTTTTTGGGGTTTTCAGCTCCCTGTGGGCTTATGGAGGTTCGATTCGCTTCGAATTAATCTGATTTTTTCAAGTTTCTCATGTTATCATTTCTTTCCATTCTTAAAAAAATTAAATTAGTTGCGTGATGAAATAACAAATAGGAATTTTTTCGTTGTTACTGTTGTGCTAGAGAATCCAAAGAATCCAAAAAATGTAAGAATAGAATTATACCCGGTAATAAGTCATAGTAATGTAATTAAAATAAATTTGTTATTAGAATCGATAACATATACATATAGATATTGTTAACAACAGCACCAGCTGTAAATTAAATCTAATAACAAAGCTAATCTCAATGTTACTGTGATTCACTACTGTGTCTATTTCTCTTGTTAAAAAGAATTGTCTATACATCTAAGTTAGCCTTTTTTTTTAATTTGTCAATTGTTGTTTTTTTTAATGTCACTTGTTGTCGAAAGTTCAAATAGGAGGTATTAGTTTTTTTAATAAAGTCATTTAAAGTTGAATAGAGGTTTTGTATATTTTTTCATTCGCTAGTTCTCTTCATACATTTCCTCACACGGGAAGAACACATATATTTTTTCTTCTATTAATGGGCACTACTCTGTTGTCTTTCAGTCCTTTTATTTTAATATGAGTTTCATGAATTGCTCCAATGACATCTGGCATTACCTTTATTAGTTCAAATTTTTCTCCCGATCATTCCTGCTTCAATTGATGTGGGCCAATAAATGTTGGCTGCTAATGCTGATCAGCCAGGAAGAAACTCTTTTTACAATTTCGCATGCAGCTGATTTTGCAATGGAAAACATTGGCAATTTATCTGAAATGATAGACAATAAATTCGTGATAACCGTAGCCAGTGAAAATATGCAAGGTATTATAGGATGCAAGTGAAACCTAAATATCGATTGGATTGCCTAATTCGAGGGTATCAGGTCTGTTGTAGTAAGTATTTCCTTAACTTTGATTGGTTGCAGTCCAAGCAATATGATAAGAATTTCGCAAAACATTCAAATAAGATATCAAGCCAGATTGTCTTTATCAACTGCACCGCCTGAAGTAGGGAGGATAGTAAATTAGTCTTCTTTTAGGAACATCAAGGCAATAAGGAGTCTCCAAGTACTTCCAATCTGTCTGAATGTTATTTTATTTATAGTAGTGCCGGGTATAACAACAGTAGAATGAGCACATTATTTATATTTATAGCATGCAATCTCAATGCTATTTGAATTACTCTCAAAAGCAGAGTAGTGATTCTATTGTGGAATCCTGCATCATAAAAATTGAGTAAATTTCCAATTCTGCTTTTACAGAGCACAATTCATAGAACGCTTCTAGATCCCTTCTTAATTTTTAAGGTTTCAATATTTTTATACGACTCGGAAACGAGTATTTTATGGACAAGATATGTTGGAAAAATTTAAGTTTAATTTCTGATTTTTACGGCAAGCAACAGAGATATGGCTGTACAGTATGGACGACCACCATTTTTGTATGTATGTTGTTTGTATTTTAAGTACGCTGAAATTATCCATAGGAAAGGCTTTGTATTGTAGCCTCATCGATTTACGAAATTTATTGAAGTACTAAGTTTTTATTAAGCCACCGGGTCAGAGATAAGAGTATAATAAACACTTTACGACTTAGCTAAAATTGTCCTTCAGCAACTTTTATTGAACAAGGAAGGTTTTTGCATTTTACAATATACTCATAATTTCATCGTATGTATGTATGTACCCGCATATAATTTACAGGTTCGTAACATTGCAACCTTGTATGAAATGGTAATATTTGAGCCTTAGATTGCTTCAAGATCTGCAAAAATAGGAAATAATTTTTCCCTTCACTTACTGAGTATACATTACAAAATTTTTGCATTTGTATTTAACTAAATTTTGAAATTACGTAAATTTTGTAATAATTGAATTAAATGCAAAATGAAGGAAAATTCTAGAGGACATTTGAAATATTATTATTAGGAGAAGAGAAAAATAATTTTCTATATTTTTCTGTATATTTTGAAGCAGTCTTTTTTAGAAAGTTATTTAAATATTTTTATTTTCATTGTACTTCTTCTACCTTGTGTGACGTTCGAAAAAGTTTGGTGTCAGTTTTAATGTGGGCATCGAAAATGAGGCCTTGAATAAACATACGTATTTATTTATTGCAAAAAATCTTTTGTAAACGAAAAATCTTTTAAAAATGGAATTTCTATGCAAAAGTAGGTGTTTCGTATCAGTAGGAACCGTATACTCATCAGTACGGCTTGTTTCATTCCTGCCGTTTAAGCCAAAGTAACAGCCAAGCTGAGCTTATATATGCACTTGAAATAATTTTTAAGTGTAAATTTATAGCATCTCATAGGAAAAACAATCTTGTTAATATTGCTAGGCATTCAAGTAAATACTTATTATTTCGCTTCGTATATACCTAATTCACACTTAAAAATTATTTTAAGTGATATATGAGGTCAGCTTTTCTGTCACTTGGCATACACGGCAGGCAGGAACCAAGCTGTACTGATGAGTATACGGTCCCTGCTGATACGAAACGCCTGATTTTGCAAACAAATTTCTCTTTTTAAAAGATTTTTCGTTTGTAAAAGAGGTTTTTCCAGTCAATTCTCGAGGAGCGTATTTCGCAGTAAACTCGGTAAATTTCATATTGACTAAATTCGCTATGAATTTATTTCATAGCAAAACACTGAACTTTTTTTTTCATTTTGTGAAAAAGCCTATTTGATTACTATTTTTTTTTATTTTGAAAATAATTTGTCGCTTACGTCACCCGAGAATGTAGTATCCTTAGAACCAACTACTACAAATTAAAACATAAACTTAAATTACAAGATCCTATTACATTTCAATCCAGAATGCGTAGTACCATAGAAGGCACAAGAACTAGGTGTAGAATGCAGTACCAAAAAGTATACAAAATTTTTATGGCTGGGTGGTCCATTCCGGGATGGGCCATAACATTTGAAATGATGTATTCGTGGAGTGATTCATATTTTTTCGAATCTGCAGTTGAGGAAGTCGATCAAATGTATACAAAACTGCTATTAAAAAACATTTGCTTTCGGCATGCTCTAAAACATGTTATGGTCCATTTCAGAATGCACTACCTATTGCACAATTTGTATACTCTAGTATGGCATGTGACATATAGTTCTTGTGCAATCTATGGTATTACGGACTCCATACAGATGGAGTCGCGAGTAAATGCTGGTATACATAAGTATAATCATATAAAGAAAAGGTTGAACATTTCGTTCCAATATCTTTCAGTTTAGTTTATAATTTTCTTGCATGAATACCTTCTCTTGTAAATCACATTCTTTATCAAGGTAATAACATAATTTCCCCAGTTACTAACTTTTCATACGCGTTAAGTATGTCAGATAAGTATTTTGATCTAATTCTTTGTTTAGAATAAATAAAAGAGTCTAATTAGCTAGTATCAGCGTGCGAGTCCTAAAATTCTCAGTGAGTTTGCGTTTTTTTTTTTTTTTTTTTTTTTTTCAGAAGATAAAAAGTTAATTCTAGAATTTTTTTATATAAAATAAAAAGGGTAACTAGAATAAAAAGTAAATAAAGAACAATAGAGGCCAGATATATATTTGCACAAATTTTAAAAGCTGCTTCAAATAAAATATATATAATCAAAATTTCTTAAATTGTCGTAATTTTATCATTAGGAGTGTGCTACACAAGGTGTTATCTCTTCGATTAGGTATCGAAACAGATCACAGATTAGCAAATTCAGTTAAGCAGTAACCAATTTCCTAGTAAACGTTGTAACAGACACAAAATATATCAAAATAATTGAAATATTATTATAAAATAAGCTAAAATATCTTAGCATAAAGCCAAATTTTAGATATAAGAAATGATCCGAAAAGGCTGAGGAAAAAGATAAAAGAAATAAATTTTAATCATACTATATATTGTTATAAGAGTGGCGTATGTTCGTTATTTAAAACACAATATTTCAGATATCATTAGCAAGTTCTCCTTTTATTTAACTTCCCTGTTTACTTTTATAAGATTTACAATTAATTATAAAATCAACTCTTTATAGTTATCGCTAGTGTACTTCTAATTATTGAAATCCAAATAGTTTACTTCGTTCACCTCACTGTCTGAATTAAGACTCCGCCTCCTGCATGTGAGAAGCACCGTATTTATACTCTACAAATTATCCTAGAACCTTCCCGTAAATTCTGTTCTCCGAACCCAAAGTTTACTAAGATGTCACTAACCTAAAGTTGTTTCCATTTCTAACAGATGTCGCTTATGTCACTTTGTTACACGTAACAATATATATATGTATATGCCATCTCTTTTACAAATTCGCAACAGTTCAGATCTTCTAATTGATAACCATGTACATATAGCTACACAAGTCAATAAACACTTTGCAAACGTTCGGGAAACTATATTCAACTCAGATCAGGGCTCCGGATGAGATCACCTTTGGATTCAGTCTGACTATCCGTATCTTTCTGAAATTCTCTAAAGAATAAAAGTAGTGATAATTATCTTACAAATATAATTCGAGGTGTTGCCAGCGAAATTACTGAGCCCTATGTTATGTTACATTTTCAATTTATCACTATCACAGTTGTTTGAAAGAGGACATTTTTACACCCATATGGATAAGGAAAAGCTTGACCCAAATAACTACTGTGGTAATCCATCAACCTCACACGAAAAATGATAAATCTGGTTGGAGGAACTCATCATTATTAAATTCAAGAAGAACCCGTACTAGAAAGCTAGGCTATATGTCACTTTATTCCCTTTGCTTCTTTATCGGGTGATCAGCCTAAGTGCCGCTTTATTGACCTTTTAGGCTTAACAGCCGATCTAACGAGAAATGAACAACACTTTAGAGATATGAAGCAATTCTGATTTTATTCAGCCAATATCAGAATTTTTATATACATTAATTACATTGTTTAAAGGTAAAATCATTCCATTAGCAAGAATCAATTATTTCAAAAGAAATTGCTAGTCAGCAATTTCACGGCTTTCTTGCACATAGAATGACCTTTCACAATATTGATCGCGCTTTCGTTTAAATGAAACACATAAATTCGTATAAATTGCTGATTCATATTTTCTTTAATTGATTTCAATTTATTGGTACGTAGATCGCATTAAAAATTCTTATTGTTTTGTTTCTCATTTCATAATTGTGTTCATGCATTATATTGCATGTTCACATGTTCCACTTGTCATGTTATATAATATTATAAAATGCGTTTTCCAATAAAGGCGGGTCGATGTTGACATGGAATAAAACAAGCTGTCTGTGAGGTAATAACGAAATTATTTATTTATTTGAAAGGCCCATGTATGCCATTACGTAGGGAATGTGACATCGGTCAAATGTCCGCCGCTACTTCTCATGGTGGCATGGATCCGAGAGGTCCAATTTTTAATGACTCTGCTGCATAGATTTGGTTGAATTTGAGCGATGGCCTGGGTTATGTTACTTTGAGGGCATCGGTCGATTGCGACTTATTGGAAGAGACCTGCGATTGCAGAAAACTCCACAAGAAAAAGTCTAGCGGTGTCAAAATCGCACGATCTTGGTGGTCAATTCACGTCAGCTATACGAGAGATAACCATACCAAATAGTTAATGCAGAATATCCATCGTGGCATTCGCAGTGCTGGACGTAGCGCCGTCCTACTAAAATCACGTATCGCCTACGTCCATATCGTTAAAATCGGGTCAAAAGAAATTAGTTATCATCGATCTAAAGCGTTCGTTGTTTACGGTGGTGGCCTCACCAACGCACCAAACAGTAACTTTTTATGGATGTATTGCCATCTGGTGAACCTCATGTGGGTTAGTGTTATCCCATATATGACAATTTTGGTCGTTAGCATATCTATCCATCCAAAAATGCACTTCGTCGCTAGAGATGACTTTTCGGCCAAAATTAGGGTCCTCTTCAAAACGCTCCAAAGCCCAGTCAGCGAACAAATGGCGTTGTCTATGGTCATTAACCTTCAGCTCCTGGGTCGGGTAGATCTTGTTCGGATGAAAGCCCAAGTCTCGATGCAAAATTTGCCTAGTTGAAGTCTGCGAAATATCGAGTTCTTGACCATGACAAGGAATTGACTGCCTCGGGTTCTCCAGTACACCTTCACGGACAGCGGCGATGTTCTTTGCCGATCTGGCGTTCCTTTGACGTACGGGTAATGGCTGATGGTTTACCGAAACGGTCGTCTCAAATTTGGCCACCAAAACGTTGGAGAGTTGACTTCGAATGGCTACCGTGTCTGCCGTAAAATGGAAGCAACGCGCGCAATGTTTGCAATAACGACCACTCATTTGGATATTAAAGTTTTATCTTTTAGATCTGCTACTCAATCGTATAACTTTCCATGGTGATTTGGCATCAATGACTGAATAATAAACAACAGATTTATCTGACGCCGCAAAACAACATGGCCGGCACAACCTGTCAACATCGACCCGTCTCTATTGGAAAACCCTTTATATCATATGGTGTACATACACTGAACCAGATCCAATAAAAATGTTCGTTCGATAAATTAATATATTATCAATTTTCAACCGATGAATGTGTTCATTGTGGTAATGAACAGAGATACATTAAAAAATAGGTTCAATGAAAAGTACATAGATTCAATAAACTAAGCTAATTGATTCTATGTATAGTCAAATATGTCATTTAATGTACTTTTTCAGTCATCTAATGTATTGTATTCATTAGAACAGTAAATTTCGTACGTAGATTTAACAACCTAGATTTATTGCTGCAATGTATGTACATTGATCCAATGAACCTCATTTTTTGATGTGACAAATATGTATACTTATTTGTTTGCCCTTTTGCCTCCTTCCCAATTTTCCCCTCATTAATTTCCTTTATATTTTATCCTTTTTCTCTTAGTAGTGTAGGTGTTTTACCCCCAATTAAAAAATACAATTACTGACTTTATTTATGCACACAATCTTTACTTCTTAGAATTTAGATAGTTGTTTTACACTTTTATTTTTAAACTTTTTTCAATTATGCATTTTTAATATCGTCCAGCTACCCAAAATTGATTCTTTGAATCGTACGCGAAGTCCATGTCAATTTAATAATAAAGATAATATAATATATATATAATATAATATGTATTTATTTATTTTTGGAGGCTTATATTGTGGAAAACTTGCGCCACTGATGTTGAATGACATGTTAAATTCCATCTTCGATGGCTGGCTTGTACAGTTCTAAAAAAATTAAAGGTAAAAAAAAAACAAATGTTTAAAACTATATGAAAACAAATATAAAGTTGCATTTACCTTAAATTAAGGCTTCCAAAACCACGCGCACCATTGTATCAGTCCTTTATAGCTCCGCTATACATTGGAGATAGTCAATGAAACTCTCGTACTGCTTGATTATTCAGCAAAATAAATACTTTTACGAACGAAAGCCGAAACGTTTATGCGATCAATGTAAAAATTCATGAAATCAATGTACGATTTCACACACATAAGCACATGCTTAAGAAATGACAGAAAACTACATATGTAAGCGGAATCAATAAAAAATTGTATTGTTTGATGCAAAAGCCCATGAAAACGAAAAGTTCATAGAATTAATAAATAATATTCATGAAATCAACGAAAATATTATTATTGTTAACACTTAATGAAATCAATAATCTCAGTATCGTAGTATTAATTAAGTTGTTCATAGCAAGTGAAAAAATGTTAATTAAACATTTATTGAGTCAATTATTGTTTCATTGAATTAACGAAAAATATCGTAATGAAATGCGTTTGTTGATATTACGAACGATTTTATTTTCAGTGTATATATGTGCATACAAGTGTATTAAGTAAAATTTATTAGAATATCTAAACGCGAATAATATCCTAGCACCAAACCAATATGGATTTAAAGCGATCATTAGCACTTCAGACGCTCTTTATGACATTACTAACTATATAATTCATTCCACTGATAACAACGAATGTACTGTTGAAGAAAGCGATTAACACCGTAAACCATAAACTTCTCATTCAGAAGTTTTGGAAAGCTGGTAATCGTATAGAAGAACCCTGGATCTATTAAATTCTTATCGTGAGAACAGAATACAAAAGCGCTCAAATTAACAGTACTATTATTGAAGCAATTATAGTGAAATATGGTGTACCACAAGGCTCTTAATTGGGTCCATTGTTATGCCATGTCTATGTGAACGATTCGTATAAGCTGAAAAATTGTGAATTTGATGCTAATATGGTTTCTTCTGCCGATGATACCGTTCAGCTTTTCAAAGTAAAAGGTTGGACAGAAGTAATGTTTTTAGCAAACAAGGCATTTAAAAGGACTCACAATTGGTTTTGTAATAGTGAGCTAGTTTTAAACCCACTAAATAAAACATATTATATGACTTTCGGTAACAAACGAAATTATAATATACGGCGACATAGTGTCTTACTAAATAAATTCCAAATAAACCGCACTAATGAGATTAAATACTTGAGTGTAATTATAGATAGTTGTATAAAATGCAATAGAATACACAAACCATAAACTTCTTTTGTTGCGCACCATTCCAGATAGGGATGCCTTGAAACTAGTTTATAACGATATTATCCAGTCACTGATCCAGTATGGTATAATATCATGGGGAGGTACATATACAAGTACTTTAGCTCCTTTAAATAACTTACAAATTGAAGTAATCAAGATATGCCTAAAAAAACCTAAATATTACTCAACAACTAAAACTTTTTCTGAATTCAATGTAATGAACATTCGGAAAATCTATATAATAACGTTACTTAAATTCATACATAAGAATATTGCAAATTTCCCAGTCCGTACTTCTAATTACAATACTCGAAATGAGTTAACCATTCCCTTAACTAGGGAGGTGTAACAAATCAGTAACGCAAGGCCATGTAAGTGTGCTAGATCCAAAATTGTTTAATAAAACACCAGCACAGGTTAAGTTAGATTTAAACGTTCTTAATTATAGACTAACTCTTAAAAGCTTCTTTCGCGAAAACTCTAATTTATTGAATGGAATTTTGAACTAAACACGATCATTAGGTAGATTTTAAAATTATTTTATTTGATGATTATTATATATTTATTTATATTATTTATTTATTTATTTATATTATATATTATTATTTTATTTGATGATGGGATACTAAAAAATTTCACTGAAGTTTATTTAAGCATTAAATATAACAAATGTTGACAATTTTGTAATAAGTTTAGTTTTGCATACAATACCATACTTCGAAGGCTCTCTATATCGTAGCTGCTAATATTTGTCTACTTTGTTTTGTTGTTATTATAAATTTATCGTAAATATGTATAAATATATCGAGCTATGTTAAGCCGTAAATAAATCCAGAAACATAACATATTTACAATTAAATAAACATAAAAAATGATGCAATTAGCCTCCTCCTGCGGCACATGGCGTATAATAAAATTCACTTGAAATATTTAAAATCCAAACATGTTGAGAAAATATCCACTGCCATGGCAGATAACAAATATCTTCCTATTTGTCCCACTTAGCTATCAAAATAAATGGATCGCTGACGCTTGGTAAACAAAGTTAAGTCTAAATAAAATGAATAGTTTATAATTTATCAGTTGAACCCATTTTTCCATGTCAATGAAATTTATTTCCGTTTCAAATTTAAGCACAAGCCTAATATATAAAATGGTATCAGCCAGGCTATAGATAAATATATTCTGAATTAAAATAAATTTATAATTTGCATTAATTTTTTATTGTCACTTCTACAGTAATTGATACAAATGAATTTGGTTTTTGGACAAGGTTTTAACAAATATAGCAAGTGGTTAATGTTGTCCATTTCGGTAATGGATACCGATATACATGTTAAAACATCTTTATCAAACGCTTAGTAAATCTGTTCTTTTATACGTGAAGAAAGAAAGATTTAAGTATAAGACGAAGTAGATCCCATGACATCTTAGTAAACATCTAATCGAAATGGCTACCAAACTATGTTCATTAAACAAAATGGCGGGTTTCTGTTGTTGTGAGTTTGCTCATGTATGTGGTTTCAATAATTGTTTTGCTTTATGGATTGGGAAATTTAGACAAATTAATTCAAATTATAATATTAATTAAACAATTATACAATATATAATAATATACGAGTTTTAAATAAAACTTTGTGTGCTATCTGATAGATGGTTACAGTTCGCTTCGGCAGTTCCTCTTCGACACGGCTCGCTTCATTCAAGTCAGTTGTGCGCTTGTCGTTTAAGTCGTATTTAGGGGATTGCCAGAGTAACCTTGATTTCGCAATCCCATATTTAAGCAAGGTTACCAAAGATTAAAAGGTGCAGTACGCTTGTTACAATAGCAATGAAGTAGAAGTATAATACGATTTTGGGTAATTCAGCAAATACACAGGGAACCACTTCGACGGAGCCGAATCGCTTCTTGCAGAATGGAACTTTGCCAGTTAGACTCTCATTAATATAAAAATTACTGCCAGACGTATAGCCATGGATTTGTGGCAGTTTTACTCCACCGCACTTCCGAAATGCTGCAATAAGTGCTCTGCTTTCAGCTTGATTAGAGAGTCTTGCAATAACGGGGGAAGTGCTAGACAGTAGCTTCGAACCATCAGATTCAGCAGATCTAATTCTAGATTTGATCCGAAAGGTTCCAATATGAGGTGATAGTTCGCGCCCTACGATAGGTCTAGAGGGAATTCCCATAATGATCACGTCGGATAAGCACTGGGAGCGAATCAGTTAATTAATCTCTTCAGCTTTCATAGAGCATGCGAAATAATCTTCTCTTCAAGGGCAATGACCTGCACCTTCATAGGTGTGATCGATTTAGCGATAATTTTGGAAATGCTTCGAGTTGTTTAGATATTTGAATAATTTTACTGACCAGTCTGCCTTCCAAACCTTTTAAAATATCCTCAGTGACAAAGGCTGACTGCTGTCCATGGAAGTTCACTGGTGCTGTACTTTCTGATGCAGCACGAACTTTTTACCCTGATTGCGGGTTGCTCACATGGTAGTAGTATTGCTATTACTTCCCACCATCTTAGCAATCAAAGTAAATCGCGAAATAAGGTCACGAACTCAACAGCACAGCTATTGGTGATAATTGAACAGTGATAAACTAATTTATCCGGAAAAATTTAAATAATTCAATCGGAGCAAAAATGAATACGTCTACTCTCTTACAGACATTCACAACCCGAATCCCGTGTTCTAAGACTAGAGCCCTATCAGCCCCTCACTTCTTCCATGTGGAGGCCATAGATTGGCCTCTATTTATTTATTTGATGATTTCACTAAAATGAATATTGCATTTGAAATGGCAATTATTAAGACTTATGAGGATCGCACATAACTAATCGAATACTTAGTTAAATAGTCAAGTTGACCGCAAGCCGAATCATAACCTCAACTCACCCCCTATCTTTTTACTATAAGGGTTCAAAAATTCCTGATTCAAAAATAACCATGTGAATATTAAATAATTCAAATCGCATGGAGCTTTTTAGCCCTACTATAACAAGATCAGTCACATGTGCAACTCATCAGTTATTGAAAATTAGAGCTTACCAGCCAACATGTTATCTCCACGCTTTTCAATCATGTGAAACTTTCAATTTTCAGTTTCAATTTATTCAACAGCACTATGGTATAGTACAAAACACTCTACAGTCCTTTGAAGTGCAATTTAGATACAGGAAATTGATGAAAAGTTCGGAATAGATAAACTATTAGAAAATTAAAGTTAAGACTAGTGTGCAAGTTACCTAACTACCTCTAAGGCAGGTCGCACACCGAGATGATAAATATCACAAGGAGATTTATGTCACAAAGAGACATTTATCACAAAGAGACTGAATCCGAATTATATTATGTAAAATTCATTGAGATATCTCCTGTATTCGCATACGAAAGAGGCAGATACAAATATCATGAAGAGAATATCTTCAAGCGACACTAGCAGTGTGTCTCTTGGCGTAATTCACTAGAAAACTTTTTACGTAGTTTAGTATATATTCAACTTTCCTCTGCTGAAGTGTATCTATTGTATAATTTCGAAAAACTGCAAAAATGAAAAACACCGACCCCGCTTTTAATATAAGGTCGAATTTTAATTTATCAGAATACAGCAAAAGAGAAAAGACTGAGAAAGCTTGGAGTGAAGTAGCAAAAGAGATGTCAGATACAGGTAACGTAAACTTTTTTATTTTATATTTTAAGCTTTAATTGAGTGAAAAAAATAATCATTGTCGAAAAATTAGTTCGGTGGTCCGATCTTTCACAATTAAGCGTACTTCCATTGAATTGGTATTGAGCCTTCTGGAGTTATAAAATAGTCGGCTAAATAATCTCTCAGCCTCATAGCTTGGTTTTTTGGTTAATATCCATCACTAGCGTTATTTAAATCAGGGACTTTACTCTGGTACGGAAATTTATTTGGCAGTGTGAATACTCCTTCACGTAATCGAATAAAATTGTGTAAAATGCAGGCCGCTTTATTATGTTACATACTGAACCTTCATCACAACATATTGCAGTCTCAAATACTCGAAACTTAGATGACAGCATACCAAATGCACATTCCACTGATTTCCGCGCACGTGAAAGGCGGTAATTAAATATTCTTCTTTTTCCATTCAAAACCTTCTTAGGGTATGGACGCATCAAATATGGTGATAATGGGAAGGCTTCATCCCCAGCGAAATAATATGGAAAAAGAGTATGCTTTTTATCTGAAGGTAAGGTTGAAGCTCCTGGTAGTTCTAATTCTTTTTTGTTCAACAATTTACCAACTTGAGAATTCCTGAATACCGCCCCATCACTGTTTCGTCCTAAAGCACCAACCTCAATTATAGTAAAAAGTCCATCAGCATCAGCGCAAGCAAGTGTTAGGAAATTTTTCCACTCGAACATGTTTGCCATCAATAGAAGAAACGCAGTTCGGTAAATTCCATAGCTCATGATATCGTCGCGCATTTTCCTTCCATATTTCTTCTGTTGGTCTAGGCATATAAAGTGGTTGGAGGCTTTCCCATATTGCCTTACAAGTTTCTTTAACGATTAAGGCAATCGTATTATCTCCTCTATAGAATTGGAAAGATAAACTTCGAAAACTATACATCCTGTTGCCAGATACCTGAAATACAAACAAAACTCTTATTTTTTTTCTAGTTTCAAATTGTCAAAGCCGTCGGAAGTCAATCCGCCAAGCGTTTTCAAGAACAATGAAGCCTTCAGCAAGTGGTTCTGGCGTTAAGTAAAAAAAAACCTATTACCTGGCGGAAAAACTAGAATTTTTAATTCCTTATCTCAGACGCTGCTCTTCATCCGGAAATTTAACAATGGAAATGGTTGAAGAAAACACCGAAGAACAAGTATCATATATTGCAGAATCTGAGGATATTGACCAACAAGACTCTTCCAATAACTTAATTCAAAACTCCGAAGGGTGGATAAAAACAGCGAAATTGATGCTGCATTTCTTGATTGGGCCCAAGCAAAAAAAGCTAAGCTTAATAACTCTAACCCGAATATACTATTTTTGCAAAGTCTAGCGCCTTTCTTAGATGAGATGACCAGCAAGCAGAATCGGGTATTTAGGACAAAAGTCATGAATCTAATAGACGACATTTTGGAAGATACGAACTTTTCTCAAACGAGAACTTATTCGATGTTGGAAAATTTATCTTCGTCTTCTTTTGAAATTAGATCTTACTTATCAATTCAGTCTCCTGATGTAAGTGGAATGACTGGTGACCGTCATGTTCACATTGTAGTGCCAACAACGGACATCGTAACTGCAACAACTCCTTTCATTTCAGTAATTGAAGGACCCCAGTTTGCCGACAATTAAACTAATTAAACGGATACTTTTTTTAAGACTTACCTAAGACATATTAATAACCGTTCCTCTGGCTGAATTGACAACCGATAATTTGTATCTTTTTTTTAAAATTTTTTCAAAAATTCACTTTAGTAAATCAAAAAAGTTATTTTTATTTAGCCTATTGTAAAGTTTGAATTTTTCGTCATCTAATTCGAGCACTCTAGCAACTATAGCACTACTTTTTAAAATATTTTCTTTATAAAATGGGTGCACCCAATGTTTTCTTATACGTTTACGCCTTTTACGATTTAAATAATACCACACCATTGGGAAGTCGTCATCACTGTTTGATTCCATTTTGTACTATGAATATTGGTACTGGTCTATAAAATGCATTCCAAATAAAAATCTCCTCAATGTGCGGACGCGTACAGCCAGAAGATTTATATCTCTTTGAGACATAAATCTCTTTGTGATATTTATCATCTCGGTGTGCGACCGGCCTAATTAATACATATATCATGTAAATAGGTGTAGAAATTAAGTTGGATTGTAAAATCAACTAACAAAACGATATAATAAACAATATTGAAATTAGATAGATTATACAGCTAAAGAAGATTGTAGAAAGAGAGAAACGATCTAAATGGTTGTAGAAAAAAAGAAGCTAAATTCTGAATTACATATTAAACAAAAGGAGTAGATTTAACTGTAAGATAAAGTTACTGATGTTGCAAATTTTAATTGTATCGGTTTAACAAACACTTAGAATTAAACAAAATTCAGAAGAAATAGACGAAAAAGTAGCAGTCCCATTGGTAGGAACACATTATATAGTTAATAATTTTTTCTTGAGTGCATCCACACTTCTAACACTCTGGATAGAGTACAGTAAAGAATTCCAGGTTCTTGCCACTTGAACACAGTAAGAGCACTCTTGAACCATTCTAAGATAACGGGGAATTAGAATATTATGATGGCGTGACGAATTCAGGAGTTGATGTTATCAGGTTGTTCCGTATTAATGAGCTTTAGGAGGAAGCAAAGTGACCTGCACTTTAAGTATATATCGAGACTACATCTGACTAGCCTAGTCTTAAAGCCAGAGATGTGGTCAAATCGACGAACACCGAAGGCGAACCTCATATATTCGTTGAACGCAACGTTGATTCTACGGAGGTATAGAGTCTAATTTTTGAAAAGTTCAGGCTCCCACAGGTAAAAAGTAGCAAAATCAGAGATTTGATGAGCTTCAGTTTGCTGTTCGTGCTTAGAATTTGTGCGGACCACCAGAGCCTGCGTAGCCCACAATACACACCTTTCCCAGAACCGATCTTGCATAATCACAACATTTCATATGTGCATTGAATATTTGTGACTTCATCAACATACGTTAAACTTGTTGCCCGAGAACTCCGGAGGCAATAGGTCTAATCAAAGTACCGCCACCCAACATGAGACATTGAAACTTGACCAAATTATGGATTAGGTCATTCGCTAGACCGGTCATAGATTCTGGTAAAATCCTCATTGACTGGCTCCAAGAAATCTTCGAATAACCCAATCGATCCAGTACTCTATAACTGGACATCGTCGGCATATACCTAAGTGGACGTTGACTTGTTGGATAATACTAGGTAAGTCATTGATGTATAAACTGAACAACAATGGTCTTAACACAGATACCTATGGAACGCCAAGAGGTATAAGTAAGAAGTCTCAATCACAATCATTATAACGAACTTGTTTGGAATCTTTCCATGAAGGAGATTTTGATCAAGTTAAAAGCCCACTGGGAGAAACCAGAATTATTGAATAACTAATATAATAGCCTTGACTGGTTGACTCTATCAAAAGCCTTGGAGAAGTCAAGTAGCATGAGAATGCCCCAGCCTCAAACTCATCCAGGCCTTTTCGCAGGTCCGCAGTAACCTCTAATATGAGTGTTTCGAAATTGCGATTTGCGCGGAAGTCTGACTACCAGCGTGTCAGTATATTATTGCTTTCGACATATACTGGGATTTGCCCATACATTATCTTTTCTAGTACTTTAGCTAAGATGAACAAAATGTTAATGGGGCGAAGATCAGATGTTGTACCGACTGAAGACTTTTTAGGGATATGCAAAATCGTAGCCAATTTCAAGTTAGTAGGGCAAGTAGATGACGTAAGGCAATGATTTAGTAAGTGCAGGATATATAGACTTATATATCTGAGCAATATTTTTATGAATTTAGGTGAGATTTTATCAGGGCCTACAGATTTAGATTTGACAGAGAATAACTAGTGCTATTACGAGCTCTTGGTAATTAATTCCGCGAAAGGAGAAGCAATCGTTATAGTGTTAAAAATGGTTCACATGATGAGCCAATGGAGCGCTGTTATGTAAATTAGATG
Source organism: Dioctria rufipes (assembly GCA_963924295.1). NCBI lineage: Eukaryota > Metazoa > Arthropoda > Insecta > Diptera > Asilidae > Dioctria > Dioctria rufipes. The sequence goes on along the minus strand of OZ002741.1, from coordinate 280,205,223 downwards.
AAGCCACATCATCTCAATGTCTAACGCCATACTGAAGACTATTAAAATGATGGACAAATTAGCTGTTTGACACACGTATCGTGCATCAATCAGATATTCAAACAGCTCTAATGGTTTTAACATTATGTATAATACATCGGTATTTAGGAAATCAGAGAATTGATCTGTCCCCAGTGATTGGATGCCTTTTCAAAGACGATTTACGTAGGCCAAATTGGACTGACCTTAGAAGTGTACCAGATACTTGCTTAACGGGCCATAGAGTAAGTTAACGTAATATAACTTAAGTTTGCAATTGCTGTCATTACTGCTCATTGTTTACTCGAAATATTCATCTTATCCTATTTATTCTGTGCATTGGCATTCATCAGGGGACTTTACGCGCCTTCTGTAAAAACGATGATTTTAATCTATACTGCTTGGACAGGAGGGCATTATATTACAACTGAACTCATCTTTAAAATAAAAAAAAATAAAAAACATTTTTGGACAAATTTCTACGTCCGAAATTTTTAATATATTTCAGATAGCCTCCAATAATTTGGTGTTCGTAAATTTCTACCCGCATTATTTCCATTTTTTGATTTAGTAACATCTTCCACGCGTTACATGCCTCAGAGACCATAATTTTCTCATTAGCGACCAAATGGATTTTACCAGAGGAGTCGTTATGTTCTGTTTTCCAAGCATACTGCAAAATGCCAGGATATGGTTATTGGCCATAAACTACAAATTGTTAAATTTATTTACGTCATAAATTTTTCCAAAGCAATTTGTGCCAGATATTAGATTTTAAGCTTCGGATGGCTGTAGAGATAGCAAAAGGTCAAAGATATTTGCATAATTGCGTGAAAAGAATCATTTTGGTAAGAAATTGCGAATATGAAAACAATTGAAGGGTCGAGCCTATAGGAAAAGTGATTTCAGCGAAATTTGTTACAAAGTTTAAGAAGGAAAAAAATAAAACATGCATGGAGAATCAAGATTAAATTAAAACACGTTCGATCAATTTTATGCGTTTGTTTTTAGGTAAAAAAGAATTTCTGCATTGAACTGATAGGTAAGTCACAAGTAACATACTTTCCTCTCAGATGTACTTCGATGATCATTCCCATGGCCCATTTGGATGACAGAGATACTCCACTGAAATATCAGAAGACCCCTCACCATTTCATGAATTAACTTCTTCCTGAAAAGACTATTTTGATTAAATTATTGAAAACTTTGTTCGCGGGACCAATCCCGTAGATTACAATCTGATGTTCAGTAAATGTTTGAGATCAAGATGAATGGGATGTAATGGACTATATCTATAATCATACAGTTAGCGGACCCCGCATCTTGATATTTTACTTATAGAATTAAATATTTGAAGGATTTAAAACGCGAAATTCGTCTAAAATGGAGGGCGGAATTGAGACAAAAAAAATTGTTTTAGCTAGCAAGTAAGTGCAGAGCTGAACAGGACTTGGGGTTCGAAGCTACAAAGCTTATTTAGAAGCGAAATTGAACTATGCATAAGTCTAAATGGTGGACATGTAGAATTATGTTTGACGTTTTCATATTTTTGGTTTAATGTAAAATTCTATAAAAATGTCATTAAATTTTTGCAGAAGCTAACAATTTTTTTCCACAAATTCCAGTGGACTCCATTTTTCGGAACTCTCCATCTGTATTGAGTTGATTAGTTGTTTTTTTCATTTATAACTTATTAACGTTGTTGATTTTTTTTTCTCTATATTTTGTTTCGTTCAATGCGTTAAATAGGAAAAAAACTTCCGAACTTTATCTCGGGTTTACTATTTAAGACATTTTAAAAACTTCAAAGATAAGACTCGGAGGAAGAAGGTTCTACGACTCCAATTCACAGTTCTCCTGCAAATATAGGCAATAAATCTAATATACAATTGCAATTGTAAACCAATTGTCAAAAAACAATCCTGGTTTCATCCTTATCACAGTTGTAAAATCTCTATGCTGAATGTGAGATCGGATATTCACATTGCCTTTGATATGACTATTCTTGACATACTTGATTTCAGTAAGGCCTTTAATATTTACTCATTTATCATGTTGACTACACTACAGTAAATCATCACAAGAAAAAATATTCCATGCAAAATAAAAAACAAAAAACAAAAAGTAAACAAACGAAAAAAAAGCAGATAACTTAACTAAGATCAAATTTGAGCTGATTTTTCAATTGTAGTCCAGAAAAATTCAAATAAACACGGTCAAAATGCTTATTAAAGAGATGAGACATTCCAGTTAAAGGCTCGTTCGCTCCATAGTTATTTCGATGGTAAGGAAGATGGAGGAAGCTATAGCTTCTGAGTGAGCAATTCGGGGTTGATACACCTACGGAGCTTAGCAAAATAGGGGAATTTATTGTTCGCTTAAAAATATCAAAAATTAAGACAATTCCAGAGGTATTACGTCTAGTTTCCAGCGACTGCAAAGATATCAAAGATCAAAGATCGCTCCAAGTAATTCCACGAAGTGCAGATCGGAGGAATCTGCATTGAACAGCTTCGATGGGATTAATGCACTTGGTAGTAAGGAGACCAGACAGGGCTGGCATATTCAAGTATCCACCTAACAAAGGTGCAGTAAAGAAGTTTTATAATATAAGGGTCGTCAAATTCATTAGACCATCTCTTGACAAAGCCCAAGATCGAATTAGCCCTACTAGTTATGTAATCGGTATGATCCTCAACAGAAAGGCGAGAATTGAGGATCATACCCAAACCCTTAGTTTTATCGAGCCTGGATAATGAACTTCCTTCCACAATTTCGGCAACATAATTGAAGTGAGTTGACAGCTTTTTGCGAGTGAAAGTCATAGAGCACCACTTCTCGAAAGTGGCTAATTTCCCAACAAACATTTTAAGACTTGTCTGGTCTATAGAACGTCATTTTTTAACTGAAAATAGATTATGAATTCCTTGCTCATTTCGACGTCATTTAGACGTAAGTTTTCTACGAAACTAGGACATGCTCATCGAGTTGTCGTTTACTATTGACTTATTATTGACCCTTTTCCAGCGACGTCCTTTTGACGTCAATATGAGATATTTTAAGACCATCAAGTTTAGTTTCCATCAAATATAGACGTCGCTTTAAGTGGCACTTTTTGAAGTCGACATATGAAGTCTTTCAGGAGTTCAAGTTGGTATAAGTTTAAATAATGTAATCGGAATTTGATCACAAAATGACCGACCATGCATGTGTTATACAGAAATATATGAAAAAACGTCATTTGATTACTCAAAATAGACCCTAGATTTTACAGCGTTTTGCCGTCTTTTAGACGAAATTCTAGTTAACTCTCTAGAACCTAATATTTCAAATTTTTTCATTGTTTTTAACTTCTTTTTATACCCTAGATGAAACCTATGAGGTATACTAAGCTTGTCATTACGTTTGTAACACCTCGAAATAATGATGGTAGAGCAAAATGGATTGGACACCCACGCTTAAATTAAAAGTTATTTTGATTTTTGCATGTCCGTCTGTGCGCACGATAACTTGAGAACGCGTATACTTAGAGAGCTGAAATTTTGTAAACGGACTTTGAAATAAAAATAAAAAAATTAAGTTCGAAAATGAGACAAATCGGGCAACTCCTTCGTGGGGTTGCCATACAAAAATTACGTTTTCAACTATAAATTTGGACACTGTCTGAGAACGCCTTGACGTATAGAGCTGAAATTCGGTACATGGTATTTTCATTGTACTATCAAAATAAATGTCAAAAATGGACTATATCGGGCAGCTCCTTCTTGGTGCTGCCATATAAAAACTTAGGTGAAAACGATCAGCCTTAGACATTTTTATTGTACTAAAAACTTCTTCAGAATATGAAATTCTATAAAATTGGTTATAATCATTTTTTCTGTCCGACAAACCGTTCCACAATTAATGCGAAAAACCACTTCAAAAATCAGACTTGCACAAGAAGGGTGACAATACGAAGTTTTTGCTATTGCATAGACACCTGCTGTCTATTTCTCGTTATTTGATGACTGGAAATAGACGCAGTTATAACAGCGCTTTGCCGTCTTTTTGTCGTCCTTTTGTGCTATTGCGTAGGCACGTGCTGTCTATTTCTCGTCAGTTTTTGACTGCATTTGCACGTGACGCTGCTTGTCGACATTTTCACGTCATTATTCAATTTTTCGTAGCTTCGTGGAAGGGCAGGAATTGAAAACTTGTATTAGTCTTGTTCAAGCAGCAATTGGAGACAGACTTAATGGACGCAGTTAGGAAACAACAATTGGTAAGATAAAATAAAAATTTCAAAATTATGAAATACACTTTAATTCACTTTTAAAGGTAGAAAAACTGAGGCAAATCCGGGGCAAGGGGGTCGGATGCTCCGTTAGAAAATACATGAAGCAGCTACCAACTGACGAGGTACTGGAGGAGTTCTCGTGGATGGGACTGGAAAAGAAGTTGAGGTTCGCAGAGTATATAAATGTTTTGGATTAGATTTATGAGTCCATTATTAAAAATAATTCCGAAGCTACTCAGACGGACATCAACGAGCACATCAAAACGTGGCTGAAACATTCACATGAACGGATTCTAAATAAAATGGCGAAGCAAACATCTTTTTCATAATTCAATATATTATAATATACCTACAGAAATAAAATTTTATACGTATTTCCAAATTTTTGCACTATGTATTTATTGAACTCCATTCGAAAATTCGTACATCGGTGTGTCCTGGAAACTCATATTTGTAGTTGGTACATTGAAAGACGAAAACGCTGAATGGAAACACACACATTTCCACCCTGCACCAACGTATATTTTCAATGAAACTTATACTAAAAAGGTGGAAAGTTTCTTAATTTTCGCAAGAAATTATTGATTTTCTTACATGTTTCTCGAGAGAAGTTCATCTTCATATTTTTGTGAGCAAAATTGAACGAAAACATTGAAAAATGCTTTTCTCGATACACAATGTAAAAAATTAATAATTTCTTCCGAATAATAAAAAATAAGAATTTTCGTCGTTCCAGGGTGGAAAAGCGAGTTTTTTCATTAAGCGTTTTCGTCTTTCGATGTGCCAACGTCCTTAAACTAGACGTCATTTTGTATTAATAATTGGTGGCTAATGTGACGACTTTATTTCCGTCTGAAGACGTGTTTCAAGTGTTAGAATGACGGCTTCTGGGAAACCAAAATGTAGTCACTGAAGACGTTTTTCAGGTGGTACTTTGTCGACAGGTCGACGTCAAAAAGATGTTCGATTTAACCAAATTTTGATTTGGACCATTTTTCAATTTCAGTACAAAGTACGGTCTATTGTATGTACTATTGACCAGTCAGTGTTTGTTGTGTTCAAAGCTTAGAAGAACACATTCATCATTAAAACTAACAGGACGAAATATGGTGGCATCATCCGCATGTCAAAGTATTCTGAAATTAAGTAAAAGCAAGAATACGTCATTGATGTACAAAATACATAGTGACGGGCGAAGAATGCTGTCTTGAGGCACACCTGTGGTATTTCCTATCTAAACAGATAGTGCTCCGCGAAATAGAACTCCTTGCGTACGGTTAGACAGATAAGAAGATAACTAATCAGCAAAGAGGAGGAAAACGCAAGTATGGAGAGCTTGTATTTTAAAATTCCATAATAAATTTTATCAAAGGCCTTGCTAAAATCAGTGAAGATGCAGTCAACCTGCTTATCTTACTCAATGGCTGGTATACAATAGTGAGGAAACTCTAATAAATTAGTCTCGTAGTTGATTTGTGTTTTAAGAAACTATATTGGAAAGATTCCAAGATTGGTTTACAGTGAAAGTGGTGCACATTACTAACCAAGGCTTCAAAAATCTTCGCAACGTGTCACAAGTTAACAATAGGTCTATAGTTTGAAACATCCGATTTATTGCTTTTTTTTGTAGAGGAATAATCACAGAGTACTTCCATGACCTTGTGAAGGACCCACAAAACAAGGCCAAATTAAATAGGTAACACAGGACATGGGACCGATACGAGCTGTATTTCTTCATACTATCAGGACCAATTGTTAAACTATCAGGTAAATTAGAAATATATTTAGTAACAGCTACGTCCTCAAACACAAGATTTTGGGTTTCAAGGGAGATTGGCGGGAGCCTTGTCAAATGAGAAAAGTCAATATAACTAATATCATAGTTGGAATCACAAAAGGCGATAGATAGATGTCCAGCTACTCTCGGTGCCACCAAACTTCAAAGGTTACGAGTACGCATCAGAGTTACACAGAAATATAGTCACTATACGTAATGTGAAGCTACGAAGTGAGCTGAATTTAGACATTGCAGTAAGCCGACTAATCTGTATCGCTTCTTGAAGCAGAAAACCTCTTTCACACTTTATTTTTCAAATTTTTTAAATGCCGTAAGGAGCTGCTTAGCCAAAGCTGATATGCGTGATACTTTTTAGATGCACAAATCGGTACACATTGAATAAAACAAATATAAAGAGTAAGTAAGTAAGTAAGTAAAGGAGTCGAACATCTTCCAACAAATGTGGCACTCGAATCAGATGAGAATACCAGATCCTGAAATTTACTTGAGTTGTTAGAAATACAGTTTCATTGCCTTAAGTCTGCAGTACCGACTGTGTCAAGAAAAGATGAATCGTGTTGAGGTGCAGCCAAAATACGGGGCAGCAATCCTTCAATGTCGAAAGCAAGTTCCCAGCTAACACTTGGCATATTAAAATCGCCGAGTTGATCCGACAGGAACAGCTGATTAAGGAGGTCGTCAATTGTCGTGGCAAGTAATCTGTAGATAGTCGAGGCCATCGAATTGAGTAAGAAGGTCCTTTCCTACTCAAGTGGGCGCAGAAAATTTGTGAGAACAAATAATGTTACTTAGAGGAGCATATTTCTCTTTAGTAGTGTATCCCAGGGAACGATACCTGGTCCCTTTCTTTTCAGTTGTTCTGTCAGTTATCTCCCTTATGTTAATGTAAATGTTTCGGTTGATTTATATGTAGATTATGTGCAAATATATCTTAGTAGGTCAGTTGGCCGCGTGGAAGAGAAAAAGAGTATCTTAAACGTATGCAAAATGATCCGAAAAAAATTAATTTAGAGCTGAGCGCTAAATAAATCGAATTGCTTGGCAATCTATAGACGTAATATTGGTGAAATTTTTTTGCCATCGATCTGTTTGAACAACAATAGACAGGAATATGTAAATTTTATGAAGTGTTTAGGGTTTCATCTCAACGCGAAACTTTCCCATTGTGATGATGTTCTTGTTACAAAAAGAAAAATATATGGGTGTCTGTAGCAGCTTTGATTGAGCTTTGATTTTCGTGTACATAATTTACTATGTAGTAAGACTAGCTATCCTATTTGATATAAGGCTGTATGATATTTTCAATTCTTGATTAAATCTGTCGTATAGAAAAATCTGTTACTTTGAATTATGTAACACGATTTGTCTTCAAATTGACGTTTGCCTGTTTGTCCGATAGAAACTTACATATCTAATGCATCACAGATAGAGATACGTTCATAGACATCGAGTAACCGTCATACCTATTTGAAAAAATTATGATTGCGCAATTTAGTGGAATATACCAAAATATTTCTCGGGGGGACACGATTCGCTTCCTGCAAAGATTTTGAAAACATTTTTTAAGAAATTTGTTATCGAAAACTGTTATTCCTATCCGAAAATAATTTAAAGTTAAAAAAAACTAAGCTGACAGGCTTATTATTTTTTCTGTCAAAATTAAAAAGCCAGCTTAGATTTTTATTTTTTTGAGCTGGAAGTAACAGGTTTAAAAGCTGGTTGCTTTTTCAAGGATGTATAAAAAGCTAAGCTGGCTTCCTTTTTTTCAAGACGAGTTGCATTTTTTGGCTGGGAAAAATAAATTTCTTTTCCATTAAGAATAACTCGGATCGGAGACTCTATTCGCTTTTCAAATATTTTGTCGACAATACGACACGGCCGCGGTATAAGTTGAGTCATCAGATGTGCAAATATTTCACTGTAGCTGTGCATTAACATCATTTGTCGACATAAGTACTAGGAATCTAGAAGTGTTCATTTACTGTGCTACGAAATTTGGCCCATATTATCCACGTCCACCGTCCCCACAACACAAGTCAGCGTTGGCTTAAAAATCATTTTGAATGATCTCTGCTGGAATTTGTCGGAAGAAAATTTGCGAAATATATTATTTGTTCGGCTGAATTCTTTATAAAAAATAAAATAAATAAAGCATTATTTTCATGCAGTTTTCTACGACGACAAAAACTTTAAAAGTGTTCTTTCAACCAGTTGAAAAGCTAGAATTGGTCTAAAACCAATTCTTATGATATCCTAGCTGAATGCCCGTATGTAATTTCGAATGGTTACTTCTCTGTGCAACAATGATTTTTGAAGTGGTATTTTCGCATATATTTCTAAAACGGCTCGTCGGAAAGTAAGTATGGTTATAACCAATTTCATATGATTTCACATTCTGAAGAGCTTGTCGGTACATTAAAACCTCCAAGACGGTTTCATTTTCACAGTATACGTAAATATCATAAATTCTTTATATGGCAACACCAACTGGGCGCTAACCACAGAGTTATTCTCTGCTGGGTGTTTAGCCACAATGACATGCCTGTAAACGAGGCAGCGGATGATCTGGCCAGAAAGGGTTCAGCTATGAATATATGTCTAGCAGAGGAACCCATAGGTTGGCCCATAGAATCAGTGAAGAGGATTGTAGACGTACAAGCCTGAGAGCTGACTAATCGCAGATGGGGAGAATTGACCGAATGTATGATTTCAAGACAGCTGTGGCTCGAGGTTTCTCCTAGGAGGACTGAATCTCTGTTGAGAAGGAGCCGTAATGATATGCGTAATCTTATCGCAGTTATTACAGGGAACTGCTTCTTTGGTAAGCAAGCAGAGCGTATGTAAGCCCGATACAATGACTTCTGCAGAAGCTGTATGGATGAGTAAGAGGTTGAGAGCGTTCAGCACCTGCTGAGAGAATGCCCAAACCTTGCGAAGAGTAGAAGGAATACGGTCGGCAGCTGCTTGTTTGGCGAATTCGAGGAGCTAGCAGACAGGGAGTTGGGGGTCCTGGTAAGGTTCGTTAACTTCTGCGGCTAGTTTCACCACACCTCTACAACTCTTATATCATTTCCAGGTAAGTTCCCATCAAGGTGGTATCCCAATGGATCGCAAAGTGAGGTTGATCGTAGAGGTCCGCGCGATGGCCGCCACTGTAACCTAACCTATATGGCAACATCAAGAAAGGATTGCCCGAATTAATCCATTTTTGAATTTTTTTTGCTATACTATGAAATCACCATGTGCCAAAATTCAGCTCGCTATGTATACGCGTTCTCGAGTTATCGTACCCAAAGACAGACAGACCGACCGACGGACGGACGAACTGACAGATATACAAAAATCAAAATAACGGAATGACAAACTTAGTATACCCTATAGATTTCATCCAGGGTATAAAAACCCAAATTGACTTATTATATTTGCTAAAAAAAATAGCCAACCTTCAACCTGCTATTTTCGGTTAGAAAAATTAAAAGGCCGAACTGGCTTGATATTTTTATCGAAAAAGATTATCAAGCTCTCGTGCTTACTTTTCTAGCTGCAAAACTATTATCGCTCAGGAATAATAAGTAAAGTAAGCTTTTTTCGTAAAAAATCATGAGTGGTTAGATCCCTGCTTATGAATTAATTTTTAATATATTCCTGTTATTCCTGAGATTCTGAGGGATCTGCAAAAACATGCCTTTATATCGTTTAGTCTTTTCTTAAATGTCTTCATTTTATTTATGATTTTTGAAGACATTTACCACAATTATAGCTTAAAATGCTATGACTAGTCGATGTATTGCGAAACTTTCCCTCAACTACTGTCATTACAAATTGATTGTAGGTCGGAATTGAATTTTTATATACCCACATTCCACATTGATTTTCTATATACCCACATTCCTCACTGATTATTTCTTTCCTTTGCTGATAAAATTCAAATCGGATGAATGGAAAATATCTCATTATACAGTCGGATATTTTTAGGTTTGCATATATGTAGTTGAATCAGAAAAACGCAGCGAGCGACAAAATAAGTTTTCAATCTAGAAGTTTACGTTAACTGACCTTTCAGAAATTTTTTGCTTGTACTTCTTTTGCCCTAAGCTTCATAGACCCATTTATGAACTGGCTGAAATATTTCTTACACTTTTTCAGAAACCCAAGACATTTCGTTGCTTCTTTGGTAACAGAGAAGATGTGATTTGTCCAGTTTAACTTACTAGAAATATTAAAGCCAAGAATGCTTAGTGACGGTGAATCAGAAGAAATGGGTGTGGTTAAGTTATGATCTTGTTTTAATGGGATGAGACAGCTTTGGGTCTTAGATGTAGTGAATTCGACGCGATTCACTTTGCTCCAAGCTAGGATATTGTTAAGATCGTTATTCAATGATCTAAGTATGCAATCTTGTTTAACACATGCGGCATTCCCCCTGGAGTTCGCAAAAGTGTCAAAAGAGTACGCGAAATCAAGGGTACTGTCATCAGCGAAGCGAAAGTAAGTAAGGGAAAGCAGATAACATAACATAATTTATTTGGATAATGTACAAAGATTACATGATGTTAAAAGTACAAAGTGCAATGGCATAATGACGGGAAGTTTTTTAAAATATCAATAGACTAAATTAACCAAACTTACAATAAGAAAAATAGGAGCTAGGTACAAAAAAAGGAGAACAACCTAATAAAAGTAATGAAACAAATGAACTAAAGATAAAAAAAGCAATAAAATCAAATAAATAAATAAAAAATAAATAAAAGCAGTAACAATAAGTAATGATAAATAATAAATAATACATATAATAATAAATAATAACATATCAACAATCAATAAAAGAAAAAAAAAATTAGTTAATAAAAAATAAATGATAAACAAGATCAAAAGCAAAATAAATTACACTAAACTTATACATAAGAAAACCAATGTTGCACAAGAGAGAGAAAAAAATAGAGAGAGTGAAAAGAGATATTGACTAATATCTGGGAAACACTCAAACTGTATGACTTTCAACAAATATTTGAAGATTTTATAAGCTTTGCAAAAGCTCTGCCGACAGCCGTGCATTGAAGATCATACGACAAAGGATTCCACCTGCGAATGCTTTGGAAAAAGTAAGAACGCTGTCCATACTGCGACCTGCAACGAGGGATCAAAAGTATCTAGTCGATTGCAAGAAGTTCAGTTTCTCGAAAAAGTACAATGGCTTCCGATTATTAATCAGTTTATGAAGAACTTTTAATTTGCGTTGGGTTAAGTAGTTTTCTAGAGGGCAACCAAGCAAGGTCGATATGCCACTGGTCCGAGGTAGCTTGAATACATAGCGTAACGCATAATTGAATGCAACCAAGAGTCTTCTACGACAAATTGAGTCCAGAGATGAAAATATCATGCAACCATATGTAAAATGAGGTATCACCAGGGCTTTAACCAGTTTTTTTAGCATATGAAGCGAAAGCAACCCAGAACTTAGCCACAACCTCCGTAGACACCCATATATTTTTCCAATTGTAGAACTAATATAGTTGAAGCAGCAGAACTTCGAATTAAGCTCAAAACCCAAGTTCTTTGCGGAATCCACATAGGGAAGTCTGGTGTTATTTACAAGTACCGGCGGTAAATTAATGACATCAATGTCTTTTCTATAGCTCACTAGGCAACTTGATTTGACAGGATTCACTTCTAAACTGTTTTCCACAGACCAATCATAAACACGCTGGAGATCTTGATTCAGTCTGCATACGCAATCCTCCGTTAAGCCAATTGGCCTGCTCAGGATACATCTTCACGTCGTCGGCATATAGATGTATCACAGCATCATGGATTACGTCGGTCAGGTCGTTTATATAAAGGCTGAACAAAAGGGGACCAAGTATTGATCTCTGAGGAACACGACAATGTAGATTTGCCAAGTCAGAGAGTGTATTCTGTACTTTTACAAATTGGCTACGTCCGCTTATGGAGCTCTTGAAAAGCTGAACAGCAGATGATGAGAAATAAAACCCCTGAGATAGCTTTTTTAGCAGCTTGCGATGATCAATAGAATCAAATGCTTTGCTGAAATCTAGCAATCCGAGAATTGTATCCAAAGCTTCGTGAATATCCGACGAAATTTTAAGCATAGCAGTTTCACAGCTATGATTTGGACGAAATCCAGACTGCCAGGTAGTCAGATAGCCGTTTTTATCATTTTGGGAATTAAAAAGATAGTTGGAGAGATAACAGAGCCTTGAGGCACACCTGCATTTATGGGATGCGGTTCAGATGTAACGCCATCTAATACAATACGTACTTGGCAACTAGATAGGAAACTTTCAATCCATATTAGAAGAGGAGCAGAGAGAGCAAGTGCTTTAAGTTTGGCTAAAAGGGCTGGATGCCAGACTCTATCAAAGGCCTTTGAAATATCTAGGGCAACGATTTTGGACTCACCAAAATTGTGAAGACTACGGTTCCAACGTTCCGTAAGAAAGGACAGCAAGTCTCCAGATGAGGGTCCAGCTAGTCAGCCATATTGGCGATCGTTGATGGGATGATTAGTTTCTAGATACTTCATTAATTTTGAGTTAATGACAGATTCAAAAACCTTGGAAATAATCGAAGTGTTCGCAAATGGTCGATAATTCGAGGGAGCGCTACCCTCTCCTTTCTTGGGGACACATCCCCCGTACGGACGTGTATTGGCTCTTGTACATATCCACACGAGAGATGCAAAACAAGTGTTTGTGAAGCGGGTGGAAGATGAGAATTTGAAGCAAATCTAGCAGCTAAAATATTAGTTTTATCCAGGGAGTCAACAATCACTTCACCATTATAAAGTAGTGAAGGTATGGAGGAACTGGTTAAGTCGTTCCTGATGGTTTTTACCAAGGACCACAAACCTCAGCTACCCTTGCGACTTGCCAAGATTCTTTTTCTGATATTCTGGTCAAAAAGAAAATTTTCTCTCTGGATAATGGACTTATAGGTGTTCCATGCAGTCTTGTAGATTTGTTTCAGTTCAGGACATGGATTCGATTTATGGCGTGGTTGCACTTATCCTTAAACCAGGATGCGATTTTGCTCTTGTTGAGATCTGCTGTAAGAATACAGAATGTATTCACGCATGCCAAGACTAAGTGTGTTACTAAGTTCTAATGTGCACTCATCCACATCCCTCGAAGCAAAACAGACCAACCAATTAATTTCTGTAAGATACTGATTGAGGCTTTCCCAATCAGCATTCTTATAGTACCAAAGAAGCCTACTTGTAGGTGGAGAAGTACGGCGGCACAGGTTTGAGGTGGTAAATTGAGCCGTGATTAAACAGGTAGTGTCGTAGTTGTTATGGTAGATTTAGTACTTTTGATTAATTTATCTTTAATTCCCGTTTGTCACTATTTTTCTATTGTTTATTTTTTATCTATTTTTTTATATTGCTATTTTAGTTTTAATTTTCTCGGGTCTGCAGTCGTTAGGGGCAATTCCATTGCTCCACTTTGTCTTCAAATTTATTAATCTGCTTATATACCATTTTTAGATGTGTTCATACTCTGAACGGTCTAATGGATGCCCATACGCTTTCAAATTCTGTATTTATTATGTGGTACTTTATTATGAGTGTACTTGATGATATTGAACCCAACAGAGAAAGAGCATTGTTGAACGGTTTTTGCGGCTAGCGCGAAGGTTTAAATATATGTACTCTGAATACTGAATGCTAGGAGTGTGTGTAATAAACTCGATGAGCTGCACTTTATGTTTACTAACACCAACGTGTATACATTACTGGTAACTGAGACCTGGCTAAAGAAGTTCGTTCCCTCAACCCTTGTGTCAATACCTGGATATACGATATTGTTCAATGATCGGACTGGCAGTGTGGGTGTTAGTGTGACTGTTTATGTAAAAGATAATCTGCAAGCTAAAATAATTCACTCCTATGTCGGCCAGAATATTGAGTTTATTTGCGTTGAAGTGACCAATTGATCCGATAGGTGTATTTTATCCGCTGTTTATTCTGCTCCTGAGCACTTTTCTTGCGATAATGAGTTTGAATTTGAAAATGTTTTTTTCTGATCTTGCCCGTCGCTATGATAGTATGATCATAGGGGGAGACTTCAATTTTAATCTGTTACAGCCTGGCTCGCGTACAGGTGCCTTCCTAGTCTTTATGCAGCGTGTATACCTCAGCACTGTTAACAGCTTACCAATTTATTACAAAACTGCCAATCCGTTTTTCCTTGAACAATTTATAGTAACTGATATGAATAGCATACTATTCCAAAATCAAATCAGCGCTCCTAGTTTCTTAGATTATGATATGCTTTTCCTGACATATGATTTTCCTATAGTGTCAGTAAATTACAGGGACCGTTTCACCTACCGTGATTTCAAAAATCTAAACTTTCAGGCGGTGATTCAAGAATGCATCTCCTTACCTTGATATTACAATTTCTACTGCAATAATGTTGATGAGCAGGTCGAAATTTTTGAAAATCTTACTAATTTCCTGTTCGATAAGTATGTGCCTCTAATTACAATGAGAATTGATAGTAAGTCATGTCCTTGGTATACTCCGGCTATCGTTTCCCTTATTGCGGAGCGTCAACACTTTTACCAAATATTTAAACGAATCAGGACCAGTGGTGTGCGTGCCTTTTATATATTTGCTCGTAATAAGGCTACTTCTGAGAATCATTCTGCAAAATATAATTACTTTCAATAGAAATGTGACCTTATACTCCCTCCTAAAATTTTGTGGAAGAATCTTAGAGCGGCCGGGATCTACGGAAAGGACAGTATTAAACAGCAGGATTTCAATGTCAATGAAATTAATCAGCACTTTGTATTCAACTTAATAGCTGCTGCTGTCAGCAATGTCAATGTCATAATTTAAGATGTGCTGATATGGATGAACTCCACGAAGCCCTCTTTACCATTAGATCAGATGCAGTTGGCCCTGATAGCCTTTCCCTAAAGTTTATAAAAATAATTTAGCCCTTCATTGGACCATTTATCTTGTCTATACTTAATACTATTCTGACTACATCTGTTTTCCGGTGCTACCAAGCCCGAAGAAATCTGTAACTTCTTGCCATTCTGATTTTCGACCCATAAGTCTTCTGTGCTTCCTATCTAAAGTCCTCGAAAACTTATGTATAGCCAGATGCTGGCACATATCGGAAATAATTATATGCTTTCCCATTGGAAATTTGGTTTCCGCTCAAATCATAGTTGCGAAACTGCTCTGCTAAAGGTCACCGCGGACCTCAGGTGCATTCTGGATAGAGGTCAAGCAAGTGTTCCTGAAATTCTTGATTTTACCAAAGCTTTCGATAGTGTTAATCATCTTAAGTTAATTAATAAATTATCTTAAAATTTTGGTTTTGCCCCCTCTGCTATTAACTTAATCTTTAGCTTCCTCTCTGAAAGATCTCAGCAGGTTCGTATTAATGAAATGTTCTCTGAAATGCTTTCTTTGTCATCCCGTGTACCTCAGGTCTCAGTTTTGGGTCCACTATTATTTAGCTTATTTATTAATGATTTGTTAGATGCCATACATGATACCAAAATGCCCATATGCCGACGATGTTCAATTGTACTTTAGTATACCAGGAAAGAGATTATGGCTGTTCAATAAATAACTGCCTTGTGCTTAATCCGGATAAGTTACAATGCCTTGTGGTATGCGACGACTCCTCAGAAGCATCCCCCCCTGTTTTTTTCGACAGTCATTTGTTGCCTTATGCTGAGCACACTGCGGATTTGGGGATAAAAATTAACTCAAGATTCAGATTTTATGGTGGGTTGCGGGGGTTATCGTACACAGAATTTAAGCTCCAGTGCTAAACTGAAGCTCGTCAAAGCCCTGATCATACCCCATTTTTCAAATGGAAGTTTGATGTATCCACTACCGATGCAGAATTAATGTTGCCTTTAATGACTGTATTAGATTTGCTTTCGGTCTTGATAGATTTGATTATATCTCCCCGTTGAGTACATATATTCTTCCTTGGAGTCACATTCAAGCGCAAGGCACTTGTCTTTTTTTATAAACTAATACGTACGGCCGTCCCGGATTATTTGGCTACATACATGTCTTGCCTTCAATCATCGCGGTACCGAAACATCTTGATTCTGCGATATGATAGGCGAGCTTTGGAAGGCTCTTACTTTGTATATGTTGCTCGTTGTTGAAATAATTTACCAAGTGCAATAAAGAGTGCGGGTACGGTTGGAGAGTTCAGATCGATGCTTTACTCCCATATTTTTTAGTGGTGATGGAATTGCTTCTGCCGATTAGTTGCTTAGTAGATATTATTAGTTCCTTATAGGTTTGATTGTTTTACAATTTCCTTATTTGATTTTTTTTCTCCTTGAATTTTTAGAACTCATGTGTTTTTTTTTAATGTACTTTAAAAGATTATTAATCTTACGTACTTGTCCAGCAATAAATGAATTGATTCGGCAGACCCTGCACAGTGGGTCGGTGATTTTATAAAATTTTGACTTGTATATATTCTCTATCCAAATGAAGAGAATATTTAGCTGCGATATTACTTTTGCTATCATTGAAAGGACATGGAATCGGTAAAGACTTACAAATAGGGGAAGGTGGCCTAAAATGACACATCACTTTTATTTTCTGTCATATTTACTTAGAGTTTCTAGCAAAAGCAGATTTGGAAATATATTTAGAAATACGAACAACAAATCTTTCAAGTTATTATCAGCAAAATGTTGTAAGATCGGCATAAACACTAAAATCGCCATTTTTATAAAAATGGTGTAATGTGTCATTTTAGGACAGGGTATAATTTGTGCCATTTTAGGCTATGAAATTCTAATTGAATAAAAAACATAATTTAGAAAATATAACACTTTATTCTTCAGGTAAAATAAAAAAACTCTACAATTTTCTTAACAAAAACAAAATCTATGTATTATAGGTATGCATACCTATATATATAAAGTAAAAGACAAAATTTAAATAATTCTTCGACAAACGAAACTAAAAACCATATCTCTCAACAAAATTATTGAATATAAAATTAAATGCAGCAAAGTTCGCAAATGTAGGTTTTTGAGTTTCAGGGTAACGTAGCACAATCACAATGCGCTCATTTTGAGTAATGCATGCACTTCACCCATGGCTCGTTACTTCGAGAATTTGAAAAAAAGCACGTTGCAGCAAAGGCAAGGACAATCTTCTTCGTCACTTCCACCTTAGAAGTCATTGTCAGCTAGCTCGTTTTGTGCATCCAAATTTAGATTTTGTTTAGCTCTTTTGGCTGCACGCGGTTTTTCTATTAATTGTTTAGCTGATTGCTTTGTTTGAAGATCCTTGAGAAAGGGAGAGCTTGTCAATATCTGTGATCCACAACCTTTTCGTTTCTTAGTCGTCGATAGTATGCCAGCAACTGGAAGAGGTAATATATTACCTGGTTTAAAATTAGTAATGCTTTCGGGTGGGCATGTTGTATGCCCAGTGTGCTCATTATCAAAGTCTGAGAAGATCCTCGAATATGCGATTTATGAGGAGTTTTTGTATTCACAAGCTGGTTTTCATTTCCCGAAATTACTTCAAAGTTCTCTGCATTGTCTTCATTTGTAACATTAGTCACCTCAGCTGGTTGAAACATGTAGTCAGGAAACACATGCGGATTGAAAGGGTATATTCCAGCCGTTGCATACCCGCTGGAAGCGATTTCGTACGTGGTAGCTTTTCCATATGCTGCTGCAAATAGTTTTGCTATTTGATATTGGTTGATGAATCGTCCTGGATTATTTTTTGGCCATTTAGTCAATTCAAAGATATAATATGTTTTCAGGGATCCAAAAAATGTCACATCAAGCGGTTGCATTCTATGTGTGCAGTGTGGTGGGAAAGATAACATAATTATCCCATTTTCTTTGGCCTCAATGTCTTTATGGCTGGAATGGTTATCTACAAGAAGCAAAACCTTTCTTTCAGGAGTGGGAGAAGTCCATTCTATGAAATCTTCCATCCATTTTAAAAACAACTTTTCAGTCATCCAGCCTTTCGGTTGAACTAACCCTAAAGTTCTTGTCGGGGCGCCATCTAAGAGCTCATGTTTCCAATTTTTCCTCGCATAAATTAGTGCCGGAGGTATGAAACTTCCAGTGGAACTCATACAACACACTAGAGCTACGTCTTGACCTCTTTCAGCACTTGTTAGTGCTCCAACTTGCTTTTTTCAATTAGTTACAAAAATTTTCTGGGGTCTTTGAACAGTATTTAGTGCTGACTCATCTACGTTCCATATTCGGTTAAAGGAAATTTCGTTTTTCTGTGTAGTGTGTTCCAATTGCTCAAAGAACTTTTGAACCTGTGGCCGATTGAAGGCCATCGCTCGCGTATCTGATGTCGGTTTAGGTTTTCTAAGTGAGATATTTTTGTTTCGTGCCCTGAATCTTCGCAGCCAATAATTTCTAGCTTTCTGGTTCTTGGAATCGAAACGATGTGTTATTCCGTTTTTTACAGCCAATTGGTAAGCCACAGTTTTTAGTTCATCACAAGTTATTCCAAAAAGCCTTGAATCCAGAAGTTTGATAGGCTCCACTAGCTTTGCTTCCATATCCGATGTAAATGTGGTCTAGAATCGACCCAGTCCCTTCTTACAGTCTGCCGCGTTTATATTTTTATGTTTAAATCTTGTTCTTAATATTACCTGTTGTGGGTTGAAGGTTCCCTATGCTTTTAACCACCCCATCTCGCTATTTCTTACAGCATTAATTGCTTTCGCCATGCCTTCCTTCCTCCACAATTGCCTGCACGGGCAAGAACAACCTTAAAAATGTCTATTGTTAAAAGAACAAATGCTACAGCTGCTAATATTAGCGCAACACACTGTTCACGAATTTCTACGAACTATAAGAATATTACGCTACCACGAAAACCATTACACAAGCGAGAAATATCATATAAGTAGGTACTGAGAGATAAAAACTTGAGCACTTACTTTTGTCACTTTCAGCTATAATTCAATGCACACACTGTTCACAGTACAACTATCCCGAAATCAACTGAGGAATTAGATATTGAGGATTCGGTTTGCACAGAAAATGTAGGGCACAAGATAAGCCTCATGTGCCATTTTACCCTAGTATGTCATTTTAGGCCACCTTCACCTATTTGCAAATAGTTGTACAAATACAATTTGCGACGGACTGTAGATGTACCTAAAGTTATTTATATCATATAGAGACATAAGATTTTCGAGGAGAGAACACATAAATTGGAGATGTTCGTGACAGGAACGTCTTAGGCATTTAAGAAAGTACGATAATCTCGCTAAAGATATCAAAATAAGTTGAAAAATTCATGAATTTTTCGATGTGGTAGATATTCTAAATGAGTTTATTGAACTTTGAGCAAACGAAAACCTCCAAACCATTTTAGGCCCACAAAAGACTTGTAATTTTCTAAGGAATAATAATAAACAAAATGTCCTGATTCTCAATATTTGTCACAAAACCTTGATTCAAATGAATATGAAGTGAATGAACGTTTCATTGAGCTCATGAATTCTACTGGAAAATCTGAAGGGAAAAGAACTGAAGAAATACTCGCAATTCTGACCAAGAAAAAAAAAAAACAAAATACATCTCCAAGATTGCCAAAATATGGGTGGCGAAATAAATAGCGTTAAGTATTGCATCTTAGAAAAGACCAAGCTTTGCTTCATTCTCTCTCTGCGGAGGACATTTATTGAATCGTGTAAAAGTCAATACTGCAAAAATCAACCTACATGTTGTAAATTTTTTTTGCGGAACTATAGAAAGCTTCTACTCTTTGTTCGCTAATAGTCCTGCGTGCTGGGGAGTAAAAAGATATCTGCCATTGCCATTATCTTTTCCAACTCTTTCAGAAATAAGTGCGAGTGATAGAATTCAAGTTGTTCCCGTAATTGTTAAATATTATCTCGCCGTACTTGCTGTGTTAAATGTAATTTTTGAAGAGATTTCTACAGCATTAACTCCTTCAGCACTGAATACAACAAAAAACTTGAAAAATGATTTCAGATTTTATAGGAGGCTGCTAAGGACATTGAGTTGGCACAATAATTAAATTTGCAAGTATAGACGACAAAAGGTGTTGTTCAAGAGGCAAGAGTAATTGCTTAAGCTTAAGAGTATCAACTTCACGAAAACTGAAAAGTTAACCCAGCATTATGATTTTCTATCAATGATTAGAAGCAGCATATAATTCTAACCCGTCTTAAGCTTTCAGTTCTTAGATGATGGTCGTTTTACCGCAAATTCAGTAGAACTTGTGTTTTTGACACTGAAAGAAGCCCGATTCGAGTAGGTTTCAGAACGCAATTTACGAAAATATTATTCAAAATTTTTATTCTCCTATAGAGTCTCACCTTGTTGTTAATTTTAGCGGAAAGAAGATCTGCAGCAGGATGTGGATCCATAATGAAACACCAAGTATACAAAAAAATTAAAAATTTTCCGAGTAAGTTTTATAAGTTTTTGAGAATGAAAACATTTTTTCAATATCATGCCATTTCACACAGCGCCAATTGTCGTAGAAAAAAGGATTTTTAGGGAATTTTATAAATGCTGAAAGTTGATTCAGAAAAAAATTATCTTTTTTAGTTGAAAACTTAACGGTTTAAATATCTATTTAATTAATATTACTAAGATCTGAATTTAAATTTAAATTTAAATCCGTTTGCGCTTAAGTAAACAATCCATAGTTACGACTTGGCGATTCCCATAGATCCAAAGCAGTTCCGTCGAAGGAGCAATAATTACCATGAAACATAAGAAAGAGAGAAATTAAGACTGAATTAAAATGAAGTAGCAGAATGAATTCATATAATAATCAAATAAACATAAAACATCTCCAACGAATGAACAACATAAAATTCAAAGTTAATACCAACAATAAAAGTCTAGTACATGTCGAACAATTTGTAACGAAGGAGTAGTTAAATAAGTTAAATATATGAAAGGGATCTTCCGCGCGCAGTTCAGGTCACAATTACCAAAATTACTACAGGGTTTATGAAAACATTTAATTGCTAATAGCAGCAACTTAATAAAGAAAACAGGTGAAAACATCAGAATAAATTTGCGTCTGTCATCTGTTCATCATTAAGGAAACTCTAAATTAGCAAATACATTTTACACTAAACAGCTAAACATAACAGAACAGAACACCTGAATTTTCACCAATAATTGTTAGACAATATTATACCAAACAAAACTGACAAAACTTTAAGCTCTGTCAAATAGCTACAATTGAATTTTCGACAATTTTTTACGTACAATCGATGAAAACAGCCAAAGTTTGAATAAATATCTATTTTTAAAGATATTTATTAATTTTCGTATTCTTTATTTACCCAATAAGAGGGAAAGAGAAACCGACGAGCGAAAGGGACAAAGCATATAAATTCCACAAGCGGAAATCTTCCGAATAATGAGAAACTACCACTTAAGTCAGTTTTATGGCAATAATTTTTATATCCTAGATGAAATCTAAAGGGTCTACTAAATTTGTCATTCCGTTTGTAACACCTCGAAATAATGATGTTAGAGCAAAATGTATCGGACACCCACGCATAATATTAAAGGTTATTTTGATTTGTGCATGTCCGTCTGTCCGTCTGTGCACACGATAGCTCGAGAACGCATTTACTTAGAATGCTGAAATTGTGTACACGGTAAAATTAAGTTCGAAAAGGAGCTAAATCGGGCAACTCCTTCGTGGGGTAGCCATAGATAAATTTCGTTTTCCACTATATATTTGGACAATGCCTGATAACGCGCCGACGACGTAGAGAGCTGAAATTTGGTACATGGTGTTTTATAGTAATAACAAATAAAATTTCAAAAACGGACTAAATCAGGCAACCCCTTCTTTGTGGTGTCATATTTTGGTATTTTAAATACATATACTGTGTGAATGATCAGTCCTAGACATTTTTATTGTACTAAAAAGTTCTTCAGAATATTAAATCCAATGAAATTGGTTATAATAATTTTAACTGTCGCACGAACCATTTTATATGCGAAAAACCATTTCAAAAATCAAACTTGCACAGATGGGTGGTCATACGAAATTACATACGGGCATTCGTTTAGGATATCATAAGAATTGGTCTTAGACCAATTCTAGCTTTGTTACTTGTTTTTATTGAATTTTACGCACATTTTATAGCGAAAT
The DNA here is from genome assembly GCA_963924295.1 of Dioctria rufipes. NCBI lineage: Eukaryota > Metazoa > Arthropoda > Insecta > Diptera > Asilidae > Dioctria > Dioctria rufipes. The sequence goes on along the minus strand of OZ002741.1, from coordinate 280,182,957 downwards.
AAATTGCACTGATAATTGAATTTGCAGCAACACACATTATAATGGAAAAATTTAGAATTTGATGTTTGGAGTTAGTTAGCCTCGTCAAGGAAATATTAATTGTTGGTTAACAATATGCAACAATTTGCAGAATAAAAATGGCGGAATCATCTATAAAAGGCCATCGTAATATAGCACCAGTCTCTTAGTTCTTTCCAAAGTTTAAGTGATCAAGTGATCAATTCAAGAAGTGTCGGCCCTATAGGCCGAGTAGGCCCGGGCAGGGAGTCAAATTGGTGAGATGTTTTTTCTAGTAGTCGCGCCCTCTGTGAACACGCACGTCAACGTTTAAAAATTCAAAAATGTGTTCATAGAACCCAGCAAAAAAATTTAGACGTATGGAGATTACGATTATTAAAAGTTTTGATCATCGGACTGGATTTTTGCTTACCAGTTGAAGCGTATCATTTTCATTTTGCTCCACTACAGACTATATACACTGTAAAAAATATTAGGACTATTTCCTAAAATGTAGGAAATATTCCCTGAAACATAAACTTTAGGGTATATTCCCTACATTTTCACTAAAATATAGAGAATATGTAGTCCCTACATTTTAGGGAATATTCCTTAGATTTTAGGGCATATTCCCTAATATTATCGAATAATACCTAAGCTTTGAGGCAGGGAGTAAGTGGGCGGCTATCTCCCATAGGCCTAGGGCAAGCCAGTTAAAAAAATCCATCCCTGAACATGGCAATTGATTGTGCATGATAATTCTAGATGAAATTCATATGAAATTCAACAAAGAAATTGTGATTAATCTTGGTTTACATTGGCATTTGACACAAAGAATTGTCGATTTTTCACTTCTACAATTAATTAATTTAGAGTATGCAGCGACGTAGCAAGAATGGGGCGGCTGGGGCATCATAACAAGGGAGTACCAAAATTTTTGGAGTATAACGTAAATTTTCGTGAAATCATTGTGAGTTAATTCTAATCGTAAGGCCAGGTAGCTCATCCAATCATCAATCCAATTTCAAATAGCCATAGAAGGCTTGTGGATTCACAAATCTGAGCATGAAACCCTGCATGCTCTTGAGATGACGAAAGCAGGTCTAGAGGACCTTTTTGGATTTGGTGAAGGATCGCTTTGGGAAAACAAAAACTATATATTATTCCCCGGAAATCCAAAACGAGCTCATCAACTTTCCAAGTGACTGAGTCCACCAGTAGATAATTGCTCCAGTGAAAAATGCCGAGTAGTTCTCCATAATACTGGACATCGAGACTATTGACAAAGGTGCAGAAGACTTCACAAAAATGATAATGGAATAATTAAAACAAATGTGGCTTAGATACTGCCGAGGCCAAAGTAATCAGCGCCGCTAGGATTTTATGTAATATGGTGCATGTGAAAATAATTATTTATTTCACCAAATGTTCCAAAAAACTTTTCAAGGTTTCGTTTTTCATTTTGTGGGAAGGAGAATAGACGATCATCATTTTCAAAACCATTCCTCATATAAATCTAACATGACTCAACATTTATTTCCAAATCTTGTCTTATCCCTAACCATTGACATTTTTGTTCTGAAAAATATATTAACCCCTTAAAATTAGCAGCTAATAGATATTTTCAAAATTATTCCATCAGAAACTATTGTATATATTAGGTCTGTCTGTTTCCTTTTGAGTAAAAATCTTTGCGTAAAAATCAAGTAAAAACTTTTATGTCATGTGTCAAAAATTTGGCTGCTACCTTTCCGTCTGAAACAGAAAACAATTAATTAATTTGAAATACGTTTTAAAAAACCCACCCTCTTTAACATTTTTTTTAATTTCGACTCTTTAGATTATTATTTTACATTCTTTCGATAACCCAACAAACGGCTTAACCTCAAATTTAATACTTTTGACAGTCTGCTGATTGCATATCAAAGTTACACATCCTCTTGATCATGAGTAAAAATGTGCAACTTTGTGCAAGAGGGGAAACGTAAAAATTTACTCGATTTTTACTAGTTAAAAGAAAACAGACGGTTTGTGAGTAAAAATGCGTAAAAGTTTTTACACCGAGTAAAAACTTTCGAGTAAACGGACAGACCTATTGTGTTAACAAATTTTAAAATCAGTTCAACAGTTTTTGGCAAAAACTAATTACACCAATTGCGAATAGATCAATTGATAATAAAAAATTAAAACCGAAGTAAAAACATATTAATTGTATGCGCGTTGCTTATTTTTAATTTTATATGCAAGGAATAAATTTTATTATTGAACCTACCGAGAGTTTGTAGAATTTATTTATCTACGAATTTAAAAATGTTTTTATTTAAAATAAATTAAAATTCACTTACAAAGGATGGTGCGAATTTTGGTACGCCCCTCCAATAGCCATGTGTAATACATCGTTGGATAGTTCTTTTTGAGTTAAATAGAAATTAGTATTGCGCTTAGTTCCAAATCCCAGTCCGTTCAGAGTTATACTGTACTATACATGTCAGTTTTGGGAATAGCCAAATAACGTATTTTGTGAAATTTTACCTTCTGTGCTTTCATTGTGAAAGTGTGATGAGTTATTTCGTGTGTCATGTTGGTAATTAGGGAAGCGCGTATCTAGCTGTTCTTGAATAGCAATTACAGTTTCTTCATATTTTGCTTCTGTTTTACCGAAAATATCTTCAGTAAAGTATTTATTTTCTAGGTCCTGTGGCGTAGATTGCATTTCGATTGTATTGTTGAGTTCTTCGAATTCAGCCCAATGTTTACTTAGGATGCAAAGTTTTTGTTCTAGGTATGTTTTACTCACTGTAGGTAAAGTATCAGGGTTTAATGATTGTATAACTCTTGTAATTGAGTTAATTTTTGTATTTATGCTTCGGAAAATATTTTCATTTTGTGGACCATTTGTTTTCTTATTAGCTTCTGTAATCTGTGATTTGGTTGGGATTCTCCACGAAGCTCTGGGTGATGGGATATGAAAGGGTTTTTGCTGGTTTATAGTACTTTCTGAGATTGATTTCAATCTTTCGGAAAGTGTTGCTTTCGTCAACATGTACCAGTCCTCAGTTTTATCTGAGCACGATTCTTTGAAATAATCGTGGTCGGTCGTGAAGTCTTTATGCTGAACTATTTGTTCTTCTGTTTTTTCGAAGGCGCTCCATATTTCCTCAAGTTGCTGTAATTTACCGTTCACAAAGGTATTGGTACGCTTCACTTTACCGGCTTGGTGATAAGCCCCTAGTATTTGCCTAATTGCACTGTTTTTTTCTATTTGAGATTGGCAAAGCTCATCGAAGGAAACGGTTTCTTCAGTCATTGTAGTTATTTTTTTTTTGAAGTAACGGATGGAAAAATTGGTACAGCTATGATCTAGAGTTTTTTAATATTAGGAATGTCCGTTTCGAGCTTCGATTTGATTGATCTGAGGGGAACTATAGAAGATGTGACTAAATTGTATGGAGCAAGTAAAAGTCAGCTAATTACAGGACAAACGTTTACGTTTCCCAACAGCAATAACCAGAGAATTAGTTTGTTATGTCTAATTAGTTTTAAAGGAAAAATTTCGTAAATTGTAGGAAGTGAGTAAAGTACAAAAACGGGGGTTATGATAATTTGTTGGATTTGTTGGTGTTTTGAAATTTTCGATTTCTAATAAAAGGAATGCTAAGAGTTCCGATGTATATAAAAACAATTATTATTTATTTATTTTAGGTATTCTGTTAATAATTTTATTTTTGCGGGAGAATTAAATTTGTATGAGAGAGAGAAAAGAAAAAAAAAATCTTTTATCACAACACAAAAATGATTTATATTTGTTGTCAATGTTTTTTTTTAAATGAAGTGCGTTCTTCCAATAAAAAAAAATTGATAATATACATATGTATGTAATGAAGAGGGAAAGTGTTTAATTATCTGATCTGTAATCCAAATTGTTAATTGGTGGCTCTTCCAATCAATATCTTTCTCCTGACCGATAGGCTCACGAAGTCCTACCGCAGGGGATCGAATAATGACTTTTGTCGAAGTCCTCTGACCAGCAAGCTCACGAAGTCTTGCCGCAGAGGTCGCTTCTAGGAGGAGCAGATTTCAATTTATATGTGTTGAATTGAACGTTTCTTTAAATTAATCAAAAATTGAAGGGATTGGATGAAATTGTTTTTCTCCTTTCATACACATACATATATATATATTCATATATAATTATATGTAAATGGCGATCGAATGTAAATATATGTATATAATCAGAAAATGTGTGGATGAACTTTCTATAAACAAATGAATTTTGGTATTAATTTCTGTAAACACGCACATTTGAAGAAAAAATTTAGGACTGAGATTAGCAATTATTGATAGATCACTTCTTTTAGCTAAAGGTCTCTTCCATGTATATTCATTTAATTAAAAAAAGTAATAAAAAGGCAATATATATATATATGTTTACAGGTAAAAGAAAAATGTGTGCTGCATTAAACGTATTTGTTGAGAATTAATTGATAATTAAACAATCTGTATATGTGTGTATATATATATAGAGAGAAAACAAAAAACCAAATGAGACGAAAATTGTTTTTCCACGCTACCTTTAACTTTATCCACTTGTAATGATGCAGATGCTGGTATTTACGTTTTCTTCTAATGTAGTTTTGGAGGATGTTTCCTAAGTTGAATGTGTAGGTGGTGAAGTGAACACTAAACGAAACAGAGTTGTTGTTGCGTTGGGCGTACCGTTATTGTCTTCCTTCCTTCCTTCCTTCCTTCTTAAACGTCTTTATTGAGGCAGGGATGAAGCCTCTCAAGGGTCCACCGGTGGAGCGCTATGGCACTCTGAACAGTTATAATTTTAATTTTGATTCGCTGTTTTTATTATTATTTATTCAAGCGTATTGTTATGTTTTCGTTTATTGAGAACACTGGATTTTATTTATTTTTGTTTTTTTTTTTTTTTATAATTGTATATTTATAAATTTTTTCCTAGGCACTTTAGGTTTTAATATACTTGATTTGTTTAATTTGTTAAATTGTTGTTGCGTCTTTTTTGTGTATTATTATTTTTGATTTTAGTTAAATTAAAAAGAAAACTTTTTATGTGTATTTGTTTGCAAATTATTTATTGGCACTAGTTTTAAGTCCGCTGCCACCAAAATGTTGTAGTTGGAGTGCCGTGCTCCGGCGGAGAGCACTCAAACTATGAACTTTAATCGATTAGGGATTTTTGTCAAAAAAAAAACTCTTCCTCTTAAACTTTATAAGTGTAAATTATTATTTTTTTTATTCCTCTTTGTTTTTCACAACTGGCTGTCACAATATTTAAATGTTACACAGTCTTAAATATCGTAAGAACTTTGATATTCGTTTATAATCCAAATATTGGCTGTTACTATCTCTTTTTTTTATTGCTAGGACACTCAATATAACAATTCTTTTTCACTTAGGAAATCTGGCTCACTACCGATTTTTCTAAATTCTCATTTTTTTTAACTATATATTCCGGGTTTTGTAAAAGACTGCACTCGACGGATTTTAAGAACGAACTCCCCGAGGATCGGCGATTTTGCGCCCAGGCGCCCATCACAACCTTCAAAAAAGCTTTTTTATTCTTTTTACTACTTTCCCACGACGTGAAAAATCGTACGTGGGAATGTACAAAAAGTTTGGGCACAGTGCATATGCATGAAATCTGATATGCACTTGTGTCTTGAAAAAGTAATATTTTTATCTGATAAGAATAATTATGTGTATCTATGTACATACGATTAAGTTTTTTGGAGTTAGGAAAAAGAAACTGTATGTATGTATAGTACATGCAGATAATTTAGCAGAAAAGCTATATGTAGGTATGTACATAGCACTGCATGTAGGTAAGTATACATGCCGTGTGAACGGAATGTACGACTGATAACAAAATGCAATTTATGCTAAATTGCATTTTGTTTCAGTATGAAAATGCATTTTTAAATGCATTTGAAATTTAAATGAATTTTCTGTTAAATAATTTTTACTTTTCAGGGTCAAATTCGTAGTACGCCAATATATTGCATAGGGCAAGATATTGGCGTATTTGTTTTATTGTTGTGATTCGGGGTATAGGCACCTGGGTCACAACAGTATTTGATAATCCACTGCCATTTTGAGCATCATTAGGAATGAGTCAGCGTCACATCGTACCCAGAAGATAGTCTTGAGCTCACGCCTTCCTCCCTTTTCTCTCTCCACTATCAATTATAGGCAGAATGGATAGGCACGTATGCTTAGGTATCAGTCAGTGCAGTCGTTCGTTTTTATTGTGACTGTGAACTGTGGATTATTGAGGTGCTTACCGATTGGACAATATATCACAATGGAAGTTTTTCGCAACTGTGTCATGTGTCCTAGAGTATTCTACCGTGTAGAGCTTGTTGCAATATACATTCAAGAAAATGCAATATTAGAGGTTACTACCTGCTTCATCAATACAAAGAAAGAATGGTTATTTTGAACATCATTGCATTTTTAACAAGCGCCTACCTATTTTTTCAGGTTGTATTTGACAACACGCGGAGTATGTGCCATCGGTGTTGGAAACGGGTTGACAATGCAATTAGACCGCCTACCATATAAGAAGCACACTATGAACCACAACAACAAAATGTGGAAGAACTTAGCGTTCCCGACTATTCGAGAGTATCTACTACTCCCAAAGGCATTGTAATTTTAGCAATTGTCCTCATCAGATCCGTCATAGAATACCACAATTTATAAAGATACACATATTTTGTGAATACAAGCTGTATATTCCCGCAGGTGTTAGAGTGTGTCGAGAATACCTAGAGAATAATAACTGGGCCGAACTACTTCAATTTTACAATGTAACTCATGACTTTAATGCAGCTCAGTTCATTGATATTTGTGACATGATAAAGAACGCTTTACAACGAGGTTCTAAGCTAGATTTTAAGGTGCTGTGACTAATAAAGGGGTGCATTTTTGGACCGAACGCAATTGCCATCAATTCAATTCCATGTTGGAGCAAACTCCCACACTAAGCCAGAGATATAAAAACCCACGAACCACTCTAGGTATATTTCTCACAAAACTGCGAACTGGTTATTCCAATGAGAGACTTGCGACATTGTTTAATATGGAAAGGCAAAACCTTGAGTGGTTGATTGCTATAGCACGTGAATGCCTTATAAATTACTACGTTGTCCTTCATATAAGACTGGACCATGTAGACAAAAATGATACTATAGATCGAAACCTGACTATACTAAAAGCTGTATATGGAGACAATGAAAACACAAAAGCAATTGTAATATGCGACGGTCAGTGTTATAGCTTACACAAGTTTAAAAACCTCCTAGAATCGTCCCTGATGGTCCCCACGGATGGATATATAATTGATGTAAAAGGAGCAAACGGTGCTACGAAGACAAATGTAAACATGTCGAGTGATATTAAAAACAATGGTGAAAATCCAATCCATTATTTGCTTGAATTAAAGGACGGATTTATTTTTGATCGAAGGTTCAAAGATAGCTTGAACGATATTGAAGCTTCTGGTTACGAATACCATGTTCCACCCTCAAAGGATAGACATGAATCCCAACTAACTACTGATTATGCAAACCAAAATCGATTGGTCACTATGTGTCGTTGGGAGGTGGAAGTGGTTAACCGTAGATTCAACCGTGACTTTAAACTATTGCGCCAAAAATATTTCAATAATACGTTGCCACGTATGTTTCCGATTTTAGAATCGCTGCCGATATCCTAAACCACTTCCATATACCCATCACAGATAGCCAATACGTAAAAGTCTTCGTCCACGGAATAAGGGAGACGATAGATACACCTAATGTTTTATATGACAACGTAACAAAACGTTTGAATAGTAAAAAAAAAAAACTGATTTTTACGGTTGGAATCAAACGATTTGGATTTTTCGAGATTCACTTAAGAACAAGTTATTTTATCTGCTTTGAGAACATACCAAATGAAGCTGGCGAGGTCTTAGTGCAGGGAACATTTACACAGTGTCATTAATGAAGATGCTTGGCTCTTACGTGGTAGCAGCCAGTCACAACATGTAAGACTTAGAAAGTGCCATTGTTATTTATTAATTAATAATTATAACAATAACATAATTGTTCATATCTAACCGGATGACGTACTGTAGGTAACTGTGCTCATATAATATGTATTGTTTGATACCTAGGGTACGCCAGGCATGCGGGATTTACAGCCCCTGCCAATATTATAGTAGACGATGAATGAAAAATGTTTTATTTGAATAAATTGACAACCGAAAATATCTTATCATTGCGCTTTATTTATATTTTACTATCATCACCAACTATTAAAAAACCAATCTTCAACGGGTCATTATAACGTAAAAAAATCCATACTACTCGAGGTAATATTACTCGGATCGGACTAGGAATCAAGCCAAACGTCATCGGAATTTTTGTTCCAAATATTAATATTATTGTTATTGTAGTGGGTACCAGAGCCCATAAATTTATTGGCATCATCTTTAATACACCACTAACTGAAATAAATAATGAATTACTAAACCCGTTTTGTTAAGAAATTATTAGAGACGAAAAAAAATAATAATTTTCTGCAAATAGAAATCATATATAAAATACGGTACCTGATTTTTGGAAATTGTAATTATTTCACATAGAAACAGAAAAAAAATTCATATTCGTGAAAGCACTCTTTCATACTTTACAATCCGTTTCAAAACACAATAAAATTTTGAATTCATGCTGATACTCAAAGCTTTTTTACTTTACTTTCCTTTACTTTCATTAAGTTTGTATTCACATTAAATTTAAACTTTTAGCAACGAAAAATGTGATATGAATGCATTGGCGCATCCAGCTGATCCAGTGCGGGTGGCGCGCCCCTCCCTGAAAATCACTAAAAAAAATCACAACAGATCTTCTGAAGTTTTCTTAACAAAATATATTCTAATGCCCTTTTTGTTAAAAATATTAAAAATTTTTGGAAGCGTTCAATTTGATAAGAGCGCAGCCCTTATAGCTAGCGGCTCAGCCCTCGCTCTACTTTAAGTCGTGGCTGTTGAATCCCATTGAGGAAACAGGAATTGCTGATACTTGTAAAATTCATGTACGCACATGAGCGTGGCCTTTCTCAGAGTGTTTGAAGTAGGACAGAGCTTATTCGGATAAAAGCGATTGAAGATTTATTTCAATTGAAAACAGCTGCCCATTGATAAGTCTTCGATGTAAAACAGTTTACAACTCTTAATTGGAGAAATTCAGCGAAACTACACAACGGCAAATAAATCATTGTATATTGGTGTAGTGAGATTATTTTGGAATATATTTCTTTCTTATTTCGTAAAATGCAATAGTTTTTCTAGAATACTTACGTCACACATTAAATTACAAGAAAATATGAATGCTGATTGGGAAATTTTTCAATCAGTATCTTAGAGAAATTGATTGGTCGGTCTGTTTTGCTTGCGATGTTGATGAATGCACATTAGAACCTAGTAACATAATAAGCTTTCGCATGCACGAATACATTCCTTATTTTTACAGCAAGTTGCAACAATAGGAAACCGCTCTTGGTTTATCGATACGTTCAATTAAGTAATAAAATCGAAGGAGTCTGTTTTTGGTGCATATCAATTGTATTCATGTCCAGAATTGAAACAAGTCGGGCAAGACTGCACAGAACAACTCTAAGTCTATTATTCGGAGACAAATATTTCTTTTTAACAGAAATGTTAGACTAAGAATCTTGGAATCAAGCAATAGCAAAGGGCCTGGTTCCTGGTCAAAACCATCAGGAACAAGTTCACCAGTTCCTCTATAGTTTCACTACATAACAATGGTGAAGAGGTTGTTGACTCCGCGGATAAATATAATTTTGTGATTGGTAGATTTGCCTCAAATTTTCATTTTCTATTCACTTTACAGACATCTATGTTGAATCCCCCCGTAAGAGAGGTATGCTCACCATCATTAACGGGATAAGCATCTGTAAAGCCGTAGGTCCTGATGGGGTATCACCCCTGTTAATTAAAAGCTGTACCTTATCCTTAGTTAAGCCTCTGTGCAAACTATTCTATTTGTCTTATTCGACAAGAAAACTTCCAACTGGTTAGAAACTAGCTCACGTTCAACCTATTCCCAAGAAAGAAGAGGGTAGCGATCCCTCAAATTATCGACCAACTGAAATCACTTCTTCTAAAGGTTTTTGAATCTTTTATTAACTCGAAATTAATTAAGTATCTAGAAACCAAACAGCTCATCAATGATTGCCGATAATGCTTCAGGACTGGACACTTTTTTCGCGGAACGTTGGAGCCCTAGTCTTCACAATTGTGGTGGTCCAAACTTGTTAGCCTAGATATTTCAAAGGACTTTGGTAGAGTCTAGCAGCCAGCACTTTTATTTAAATTTAATGCACCTGGTATCTCTCTCTTCTGCTAACAAAGTTTGAAAGTTTTTTATCTGATTGCCTAATACCGGTTGTACCAGATAGCGTTTCACCGGAACCTCACCCTATAAATGCATATGTTCCCAGGGCTCTGTTATCTCTCCACCCCTCTTTTTAATTTTTTTTAATGATCAGATGTTCCTTACTTTTAAGCCTTTCCATAGTTTTGCCTATCACAGTACACTTGCTTTCGATTACTGCTTTAAGACTCTTACGGACTCCAAAGGGTATGCCACATCTCTTAATCGAGTTTGCATGATTAGATCATTGATTAATGAGCTTGATAATATCGTCGCTTAAGCTAAAGCAAATCGCGTTGAATTCATGGCATCTAAGTCCCAAGATGTTTCATGTCTTTAAAACAAAATCATAACTTTAACACTCCCATTTATTTTGATGGAGTACTGACTTACGTTACACCGTCTTTATGCATTCTTTGCATTATTATTTCCTGTAAATTAACCTGGACAGATCACATCTTCCCTGTATCCAAAGAAGCATTAAAATGTGCTTAACTTCAGAAAATGTATGAGAAATATTTCATCCCATCGAATATAGCGTTCCTCTACAAGTCGTACATAAGAACTAGAATGGAATACAATTCCTATATCTGTGCCGGACTGGTCGCACAATTTTAGCTTTTACAGCCTTCAAGCTCATTGGCGATTTGGCAATAACTTGTCAGATCGACTCACTAGAGCGCCGTCGCAATGTTGGATGCCTTTCGATCTTTGCCCTATGTCCTTCCTATCATGCTGTGCTCTGCATTACAGGGTATCTTCCGAGCTTGGCTTTTTATTAAAAGTTTCTTAACTTTTCCATGACGTTATGTACTTACAAGGTCCACCTTGCATCTGTTCTGTGACTGCTATTTTAAATAGACGTAAAGTACGTAGCGCTTTAATTCCTGTATTTTGCAGAGTTACAATTTATGCGGAATTCGTGAATTTGAACAAAATGTATTTCGCTATTTTTGATAACCGAAATGAATGATTCGGAAGCATTACACTGCCACCATTTACAAACCAAAACAAAATAAATAACTTAACACCTCGTTTGACTTTCGCGAGTTGCAAAATTTGAACGTTGAGCAACTTTCTTCGTTAAGAGTGGTAGCTTATCTGTTCGACCCATCTTTTAAATGATAAATTTTTGTATTTGATATTTCCGAGTGGTGGCGAGTGTCTTGGAACTTTGACTTGTTTCCAGGCTATATTGTTTTTAAACCTTAGTTGCGCCCCCTCCTCCCCTTCCCTGTATCAAGGTCAGGTAGATTTCATTTTGGGTTTACCGCTTTACCAATTTAACCTGAGCAAAATTTTGTAATTTTTCCATTTAAATTGAGTTATTTTATTGATTTTCTACAAGGTTAGATAAACTTCATCTTCGCAAACATGTTTATTTACAAATAAATTTTCTTATTCTAATCAGTTATATGCCGATATTCTTACTGTAGGTACATTTGGAGATACGTTACAGATATTTCTAGGCTTGGTCTTTGATTACAAAAAATCCCTGATTGAACTTTATCTTCTGTTTTATGATAAAACCTCTTGGGATTTTATTTATGAAACTTATTGATTAAAAATTTGTTTTTGTGTAAATTATAAAGATTTTCATTTAAGATATTTCCCTGGGTCTTTAAGCAACTCCACAAGAATTATCCACAATTATGAACTCCCAAAAATGACAAAAGACGCACCATCTTTATGTTCCAAAAGCTAGTAGTAGTAATTTTGTTGTAGCTCTGCACATAATTGTTATATATTCATTATACTAGAACCCGTCACTAGACAGTTGCAGGGAGTTCAACTTATCCTACAATTTCTAAATAAAACAAAAAGAAACTTAATAAATATTTTAAATAGCTTTAAATAGCTATAGAGAAAAGTCGCAGAAGAAGAATTTTCCTTAATTTTTCAGCAAATTTCAACTTTTGCAACTTATTGAATATTGACCTGGCATTGCACCATTTAGTAAAGCGAATGTCACACAAGTCAAATCAAAGAGCACATTCTGTGGAAGAATATTATAGAAGATAAATATTTATTCCTTGTGTAGATTGTATAATTATATCATTGAATGATCGTTTATTTTCTGCTTCACTCCCGCAAAACGAAATTGTTAATAAACCAAGAGTTCATAAAGATTGTTTCAAAAATAGAGGACTTTTATGAAACATCTTTGTTGGAACTTGGGCCTAAAAAAACTTAGGTACGTCAAAAAATAGATTAATTTATTGGAAAGCGTTAAAGGTTTTTATGCCGCAGTTTTGCAAGCTATTCAAATTGGCCTCACACATTTAGCACATTAAGAGATTTGGGAAAGATCAACTATGTTCAAACAACGATTATCGGACTTATATATGATGAATCTCAAAAAAAAAAAAAAAACTGTTGATAATGAAGATTTTGTACTTCGCCTACAAAGTGTCAAAGTTCGCAGAGAAGTCACGTTGATTACAATTATTATTTAATACAAATTAAGACAAATAACAAAAAGGTATTTATTTTTTTAATTTTTAATGCGCCACTATAAAAATAGTTGACCATTTTTATCAAACAAAGGTGGTGCAGTTGCACCACCTTGCACCATACTGCCGGCGCCCATGGATATGACAATGCTGTTGTGATGAAGGGCGAGTATACTGAAATACAGTAGCGTATTTTGGATGAAATCTAGGATTGTTGCTTGTACAAACCATTCACTCAACCTCGTTGGCCTAAAGCTGAAGTCAATTCCATCAGCTTCTTCGGGACACTTTATCGACTATTCGCTTTCTTTTCTTCTTCAACTTACCGTTGGGATATTTTGATGAACGCAACTGGTTCCAGCTTGAAGCGCCTGGTTGAAACAATATGAAGCACCTGCGGAGATGCAGTAAAAGTATGGTCAAAACGAACTTCTCAAAAATTATAAACATTCTGAAGCAGGAAGAAACGAGAACGCAAATACCAGGACTAATGCCGCTTCTCTTTTGGTGGTCTCAGTTTTATTGAATTTTTGGCACAAGTTCTGGTCGAAGTGAATAGCGTCCAAACGTACTTGTAAACGCGAGGCCTCAACTTGCAGAATTGTTCTCAGAGTCTAAAAGCGCTGCCAAATAATCCGACGATTTTTCTGACGAGAAGTGTAAGGCGGCGGTCACACTGATGAAGTATGCAGTATGCAGTACTTACTGCATTGCGACTGAAATTGTGCTGTATAATACATTTTATTATAACACGCTAAAAAGTGGTCACATTGACGAAGTACCAGTAAAATTTGCGCAGTAGAAATCGCATGTAGCTGTGCTTGTTGCATACGGTATTTACTAGTGCAGTATTTGCCGAGAAGTTGAAGCCATAAGTCAACAGTAAATAGAGAAACAGAAAAGTTTACTCATTGTTTGTGAAAATGGCTGAAGATATTGCTTTTAATATTAAATTTGTGGAAGTGGTGATTGTTTGTGGGATTACACAAACCTCTTTAGAGAAAGTAATATAAAAGAGAAAGTTCTATAAAAGTACAAACATGGAAGGAAATCAATAAATTCAATAAATATTTATGATTAATTATTTATTTATTTTAACATTACTTAAAGTTCGTGGCATATTGTTTGTAGATCTATCTTATCGTTCTTCAAATTTTTTCACATTTTCGTTAAATATACCTCCATTGGATAGGAATTGATCCCGCGGATGTAATAAAATAGTTAGCGAGATAGTTTCTTAAACGATGCGCTTCAGTATTTCCAGTGTAGTTATTCTCTTCGATTTGAATGTTCAGAACTTCTTGAATATCTTCATTAAAGTTGGATGGTGAAGAGAATTTCCCTTCTCTGATTTTTATGAAGTTGTGTACGCACACAATATTTTGTACATATTTTTCATTGCTTGCAATAAGTGTCTCGGAAATTAGAAATTTCGAAGTTAACATGCCAAAAGAACATTCCGCGGTATTCCTCCCCCTCGAAAGCCTAAAATTGAAAATTGACCTTTTTGGAAATTTAGAACTTTTTGAGGAAACGGTCGCATGAAGCTTGGCTTCAAAGGAAAAGCTTCATCCCCACAAAAATTAAAAGGGAAATCCATGTTTGTATTTTCATTAGGCAATGTGGCAGGTTCGGGTAGATTTAGCTGCCCTTTTTAAATAATTTTCCAAGCTGTGACTGTTTAAACACCGCTGCATTACTGTCTCGACCTAGATCTCCTACATCTAAGGTTGTAAATAAGCCAAGCGGGTCCACGCATGCTATAAGAATAATAGGAAAGTATCCTTTATAATTAATGTAAGCCGATCCAGAATTATCGTGCTTGGGTTACTACGTGTGGTTTGGCCGTTTACAAACCGCCTGAGTGGTTTATTTAGGATGAACTAGAATTCAGATTGTGTTTGCATTGGTAAAGGAGGGAGGTTTATTCAATCGGATAAATGAAAAAAAAGAGGTAAGTGGTTCTTGTACAATATAACTGCCTTTAGTGAAACTTTTCTTTTAGATTCGGTTAACAGTGGTGACATCAGGGGCGGCTCGTCTAAAGGAGCCCACAAGGACGGGCCCCACTATGTAGTTTGAAAAGTGCATAACAAAAGCAACTCTAAAATATTTCAACATTTGAAAATATATTTTCACAAAAATCACTATTAAAAAAAACTCGGCACACAAATCTGAAATTGATGCCGGAGACAGAACACGACACAATACCTAGCTAGTGTACACACATACCCACATATCTTATTGCATTACGGAGATACCAGCAGTCGAAACTCGGAGTCACTGCAACCAAAGATCATATAATTTAACAAGAAGCTTCGTTTGGCCTCTAAAAATGCACAATTTGTATGGTTATTTGGAGGTAATAGAAGCAAAGATTTGAGACTGAGAGAATATTACTCTGTACTCTCTGTTCTCCTCCACCCCACAGCTATACACACCCCGACGCCTGCAGCCATGCACAGTTTTATGTTTCACTATGCTGCCTAGTTGAAGAGACGAGCCGGTTTTTCTATTAATTTATGTACTCGAAAATTTTTCATAAGAACTTTTGCACAGCATATTTTGGCTACCTATATTCATGTTTAGCTCAAGCACACGAATCAATGCAACTGACAGAGGCTCTGACTAGACTGCTTGTAATGGAACGACCCGCCATATAAAACTTTTTAATATACGAGATGCGTATTCTTTCTGTTAGAAGTTCTTTGCTTCAACCATTTACATATATGATTATGCCTATGCTCATGACTACTGTGAGATGATGATGGCGGCGTCGGCTACCTGAGCTTACTCTGCTGGGCGCTGGGCCAGATGAAACTGACTCCAGAAAGAGATTTTAATGAGAAAGCTAAGGGAAAGAGAGCGCAAAATTTCTCGTTTTCTTATGGAAAAGAGATTGAGTTCAGGGGCCAGCGTTAAAGTTAACTTAACTCATTAAGTTAACTTTGCCAGCATGTCTGGCCCCTAATAGGAATATTGTTCTGTGGTACAGTGGCGTATTAAAAAATTAACTTGAAAAGCTTAGAGTTTATGAAAATATAATAAAATACTTGTTACATGCTTTTTGAGACAGAGTTGTTTGTGTTTGTTTGTCATTTAAATGGTTATGCCACTTATATATGTACATATGTAGTTCTAGAGATATTTTTAATATACTGACAAGTTTTTCGGAATATTAAAATTAATAATATTTCTAATAATAGATAGATGTAACAGATCATCTAATAAGGCATAATCCTGAAGTAGGATTAAATCTAAATCGCATCGCTTCTGCGTTGATACAGAATTCAGCATAGTTTCATAAAGCTTAGCTCACCGTATTAACACCGTTAACAGAAGTAGTTAGGAAACAAGCAGATATGCGACTGTTTTTCATTTAATCTACTTTATACTCAAATTTTTTAATGGAGATTAAGGAAAAGTTTTTATAAATAAGGTATTATCTGTTTTACCTGTACTATCATAGTACGTAGTAAAAAAGGGGATTGGGGCTACAGGCGACACCCCTCTAAATAATAACGAGTGGAGGCAGTTATCTCTGTAGTCCCTTGGAAATACTGTTCTGCTTTTATTGTTAATTTTTTGCGAAATTATATAATCAACAGTTGTTTCAGAATAATTGTTCTAGCACTGCTTTCGATGCGGACATACGAGAAATCGGTGCAAACTCTTATCTTTGCTTTATTGCTAAGCTTACACAAATATAATATGTCAATATCAGAATTTTCCAGTTATACTAACTCAGACTGTGCTAATCTTGTTGAATTATATTCCTTGCAACATACAAAGTTTTATGAGAACAAAATTGAGAAACTAGATCCAAATGAATTTGATTCATATACACGGGAAATTAAATTGAAAATTCTACTAGTAGTTATTATGTATAATGTACGCATGGATTGCAGCAACATCGCTCATGTGGCCCTTGCCTGGAACTTTCAGCTTAATACTTTTTGCAAAACAATAAGCTGGACCACCACGCAATACGTAAAATTGTGAGCAAGGAAAGAAAAATCGTTACTCCTTACAAGTCGTTAAAGGACATAAGAAGAGATGGTCTTTCGTGATAGTAGGTACAATCAATTCATATACACATCTGGTATGTGAAAAAATTATTATTTTTTGTTTACATTTTATATACCTTGTTACATTCGATCTATTTTCATTAGATTTCTCAAAATAGAAATTTTGCTATCAACTGGTACCTAGTAGTCTCTAAAATATTTTTTCCTGGCCCCACTTGTTTAATTTATCACGAGCCGCCACTGTGTGAGATATTTGATCGTAGGTATGATGTGTTTCGAAAAGATAGAGATCTTCCTTTTTTTGGTACTATGGATGGAGGTGGGGTTCTTCTTGCTGTCAATAAAAATTTTGATTCCACTCGAAAGATTGTATATAAGACTGCTTATGAAGACTTCTGGATTAAATTTAAGAAAAAAATCATTATTACATTTATGTCATTTGTGCTTATATACATATATAAGTATATTCGCCCAGCAAATTAATGATGATATATTTAACAACTTTTCAAATGCAATCACTAAACTTGAATATAATTCTAAAATTATAGTCCTCGGTGACTTCAACCTTCCAAATCTGATTTAGGAATATGATGTGAGTAAACATTCAATGCAAATGGTTTTTAATATTAACCGCATAGGCTTTTCCTTATCGAGCGTTGTTTTATTCCGCCAATTTGAACAATATAATAAGATACATACTTTTAATAATATAATTCTGTTTTTCTTCGTAATATTAATGGTAACGGTATTGAAGTATTTTAATCTATTTTCCCTCTTTCGAATATAGATTCTCACCATTCTCCAATTGATATTTTCATAAATATTAATAAAGAAGAGGTTTTACCAGAAGTGTTTAAGAAAAAAGTTATACAAGTATGCTGACTATAAGGAAATTAATTATTTTCTTTCAAATGTTGAATGGTCAATCTTCGGATCACACAACATCGACCCAATATTTGAGTTACTTTGTGAACCTTTATACCGATGTATTGACAGATATGTTCCAATTATTTCTAAATGCTCCTCGAACTATCCTAAATGATTTTCAAACGTGTTAATGTAGTATTATAAAACCTTTTCTTGCTTACGCAATAAAGTTAAGATAATGATTAAAACATGTCATAATAAATACATTGCTAATACTGAGGAAGGATTTAAATCTAACTCTGGAATTTGTTTTGTTATTTACTAAATACCAAATACCTATCCCACTGAAATGAGCCTAGATGAGAATGTAGCTAATTTCCCGAATGAAATTGGTAATATTTTCGCTAAAAATGTTTTAAATCGACTTATGATGATAGTCCTTAAAGTCATATTGACTATAATTCTGGAAGCTCTTCTGTAAATCATTTACTTATAACCCTTCCTCAAGTTGAAGCTTAGGATGTTGAGTGTGTGATAACTTCTTAGTTATAAAGTAAATATGCCTGGGAGCAGCCTAGTGGCTTTCACTACAGTGGAGCGGCTATTCAAAGCTCTAACTCCGAGATAAGTGCAGTTTGAATAAGTCGGAGCAGCTTATCAGCTTTCACTCCTATAAAATAAAACGCGGACTGTTTATGTGTGGTTAGTACTACTGACTAACAACTAATTGATTCTTTATTAAAACTCCCCGGGTTATTTATACATAGTTCTTACCTATGTTAACCTATGCTTACGTATAGAAATAACCTCATACACTTGGAACTGATGATGACCTATATTTATTGCAACGACAAAAAATGCTTGGTCAGTGACGCAATCATTAATCGCCGCGGCAAATGCATGTCAAGTGTTTTTTTGTTTTCTTTATTAATAATTTTGGTTGACACAGTTCCGAGTGTACTTGGTTAAGAAATCTTATTTTATTTTTTACTTGTTTATGCATTGTAATGCATATTGCTTTCGAAATTGTTGTGAATCGATTGACCGCATTAATTGTATATTAAATTATTGCAATCAATCGATTCAATGAAATAGCTGCATACTACAAGTGTATTATTTTGTCATTGGATATCAGTAAGAATGAAAAAATAATATCTAATATAGTGTATCCACAACTCAAGTCTCAGGTAGGTCTGCAGTCACTAATCTATCTATATACACTCATGCTGTTGCTGTAGCACTAGATGAGGAAGCACATATTGATGATTTTTATGCTGATATGAGTAAGGCTTTTGACAAGATAAATCATTCTATCGTGATTAGGAAGATGTTTAGCATGGGTTTTGATAACATTGCTGTTGAATGGTTTGAGTCATACTTGACTAATCATTCATAAGGGTGATAAAAAATAATTTTAAAACAAACTCGTTCAATCAATCTTCTGGAGTCCAACAAGACACTATACTCAATTTATATTAATGATCTACCAGACGCAGTTAGATCATCATGCTTGATATATGTTGATGACATGAAACTTTATAAAATAATAAAATAGCCATAAGATTGCAATATTGTAAAGAAAATTTCCTTTCTTTGAATATCAGCAAATGTAAAGATATTACCTTTACTTGAAAATTGAATGTCATATACTGGAATTATCACCTTGATGGAATTCCTATAATTAAGAGTACGGAAATTTGTGATCTTGGTGTGATATTTGATGACTAGTTTATATTTGACAAGCACATCAATAGTATCACTAATAAGACTTCTAAGTCCCTTGGTTTTATTTTACGATGTTCGAAATCTTTTAAACAAGTTCAATCTTTCAAATTGCTTTACGTTCGTCTCGTGAGAAGTATTTTATAGTATGCGTCTCTTATATGGAATGCTTCTTATACAACATATGTACAAAAAATTCAGGGCGTCCAGAGACGTTTTACCCGGTTTATATTATTCAAATTTGTTCAGACCAATTATGAATATAACAATAGATTTAGTAGACTGGCTATGACAATTTTACGTAATCGACGTTCTTGTCTTGAGAAGTTATTTTTATTTAAGTTGTTTAATAATAAAATTGATGTTCCTGACATTTTATAAAAAATTTGCATAAATGCTCCATCTTGCTCTATACGTCAAGTATTAGTATTTAATTTATTTTAATTTAATTATGTAAAGATCTCAATTTAAATTAGCCAACTCAACGGCCCGCCCGATAGCAATTTACCATCTATACTTCCAAACTAAGAATTAGCTGCTTCTACCACTCCCTATGCATTTTCAAATGCTGTCGCTGCTATTAATTATGTTTACCCTATTGTACTCTATTCTAGCTACACTACAGATAATCCTGGAGCGGGCGTATACAACCTGTCATATAATCTGTGACTTATCCTTCGTCTACCTTTAATGCATTTCTCAAGAATTTCTAATTGTTCTAAACTGTCAGTTTATTGCTCGAGCGATCGAGAAGGTTTCTTGGACTTTGAATTTGATTAACTATGCACAACGATCTCGTCAGATGGGATTTGTTTGGCGATGACCGTTTCAATTCGTATTTAATATAAGATTAAAGTCTCCTATCATAGTCCAGTCAATAGGGATTAAATAAGGCCTTTGCCCTACAAAAGGTGGGGTAGTTGTGATTTTTATATATGTTATTCAGTTCCGGGCCCCTATAAATAATCTAAGTTTAGACACTTGGCGGGATTCCGCGCGGTCCGCCATCTTGAATTAAAGGTACCACAAATTGTGTTTTTCAAAATAATCCTCAACGGTTGATCCTAGGACAAAAATTTGAAGATGACTAAATTCCCCACAGTTTTTGTAAAAAACACTTTTTTTGTCAGTCTGATGTGTAACGAGCTGCCAAAAAAATGTATACATATACAACCATTTATACACTGTGTTTCGTCCATGGTGATCCATACGACAGGAGGTGATAGTAGTCACCTAGTCAAACAAAAATTGTATGGCAAGGGGGAGCGGCATCTGAACCGTTTCGAAGTTACAGGGTGATTCAGAAAATTCAGTAGTCTCTGTATTAAAAAAAATACAGAGTGTACGGTCACTTACAGCGCTCATTGTATGAAGAACTTCATGACCTTTCCAACGACTGCCCGACCAGCCCTGTACTCCTCTCCGCTCAGGAGTTATGGTGGGCTAAACTAAGAATTTCGGATTTTCCTACTTTTTTTCTACTTTGACATTTCTGCCATCTTTAATTTGAGCTATTATACCTATCTGTTCACTCTAGCCATTAAAGAGTTATTAGTTCATAACCTATTCATGTCATTCCGAAATTAGACGATATTTGTTTAAGATTACTTGTTTTCAGTAACTAAGGGAAAAAATTATCTTTAGTTTAGTCGACCATAACTCTTGAGGACCTGGTCGAACTGTCGTTGGAAAGGTCATGAAGCTCTGCATACAATGAGCTCTGTAAGTGGCCGTACACTCTGTATTTTTTTAAATACAGGGTATTTTGCGAATTTACCGAATTTTCTTAATCACCCTGTAAAACCGTTGAGATGACGCTTCTCCCTTGCTATACAATTTTTCGTTTGACTATGTGACTACTACACCTCTTGTCGTATGGATCACCATAGACGAACCATAAATGGTTCTATATGTAGGTATACAATTTTTCGAAGAATGGACACGTTTCCGCCGCTGTAACTCATTACTGACTGACTGACAAAAAAAAGTTTTTTTACAAAAGATAGGGAATTTAGTCTTCTTAAAAATTGTTTTTTTTTTAATTTTTGTCGCAGGATCAACCGTTGAGGAATAATTTTGAAAAAACCAATTTTTGGTCACTTTAATCCAATATGGCGGACCACATGGACTCCCCTGAAGTGTCTAAACTTGGATTTTTCATCGGGGCCCGGAACTGAATAACATATATAATACTCACAATTACCCCACCTTTTGTAAAGCAAAAACCCCTACTGACTGGGCTATCAATAGAACTCAAGGATCAAATAAAGATTATTGCCATTCAATTCTTGTTCTGCAACTTATAAACGAAATACCATGGATAAAATGCTTTCTTAGAAGATATTTTTATTTTTATAATTTTATTTTTGTTTCTTGCTATTATTTCTTTCTTATTCTCAATATAATTCCTTAATTTTTCTTTCATTTTTTTTTCGTTTTCCTCTTGTATATGTTATTAACTATTAGTAGTTTTAAAATTTTTTATTCAAATTTTTTTCCTCCTTTGAATTTGAATTGAATTTATTTTCGTTTTGTGCTTAAGTTTTCATTTCCTTACTAGTTTTCAATATATTATTCATACCATTTTTTACAGTGTATTCTTAAATTTTAATTCATTTAATTACTTGTCGTATATTTCTTTATTTTTATTATTTTTTATTATGGAGTTTTCTAATGTTTGTTTTTACTTCTTTTATTTTTTCTAATTTCATATTTTTTTAGATAACATTTTCAAAAATATCGTCAAAAGCCGTCTGCATTTTTGAGGAGAAATAAAATATTATTTTGCCCGATATTTAAAAAAAAAGCAGTTACACTTAACTAAATTTACATTTATATATTACTAGAAAATCATAGAATCATATTTTTTTGTCCTCACAAACATTCGAGCGAGAGCCAGAGAGGGACTTTTAGCACCATTAAATTAAAAATTTTATTTTTGAAAAAAACGGTTGTTTTTTAGTTTAGTATGTATGTATTTTAGTATGCACAACAAACAAGAATTCATATGTATTAAATATTCCCTTGAAAAAATCTCTTAAATGATTTTTAAGTCTTAAGTAGGCGCATTGGGTTAGAGAAATTTTAATTTTAATTTTCTCTCTCGATCTGGCGTCTTCCAGTAGGTTTTGATCTTCGAACGTTGTTTTGAAAATCGTCGTACTAGAGGCACTACAACGTTACACATTCTTTTGTACTATAGTTAGGTATGACCTCATGTGCCCACTTACGTAATTTTTTCGTGAGGAAAGTTTTGTTAGGTATATCTTTCGAAATTTCGACATTTTATAATATTTTCGGATGAGCTCTAGCGAGAATAAATAAAACATAAGTTGAGATTGTAGTTTTTGATTGGAAAGTGTAGCTTTTCTACTCTACTCCGAATAGTGGTTCTTATTTTTTTACTTTTCTATAAAGACTGGCCAGAAGTTCCTCAGTATGTAATATAAAATTATTATTATTTTATTTTTGTGTTAACTTAAAGAAAAG
The DNA here is from genome assembly GCA_963924295.1 of Dioctria rufipes. Lineage (NCBI taxonomy): Eukaryota > Metazoa > Arthropoda > Insecta > Diptera > Asilidae > Dioctria > Dioctria rufipes. The sequence continues at coordinate 280,159,935 of OZ002741.1, read as the reverse complement.
TTATTTGTTTTTCAGTTTTTGTTAAAGTAATAAGATTTAGTTATTGAGCTGCATTGTTTTTGAATATTTTGTGGTTTACTTAAATTTCTGGAAAGAAATTGAAGTCACTGCTGACCCCCAGCGCCCACTTGTGTGATTTTGCCAGTGCACCTACTTAAGGGTTAATGGACGTTCAAAATGGTTGCAGTTTACCTGGCTATGCTTAATAACCATAAAATAAGAGTAAATAATAAAATAAATGCAAATAAATTGGAAATTTATATACATACCTATACAAGAAACTCAAAGCTCCCACTATTTCATATACGAGTAAGAGGCATTGATGTAGCTTCCCTGATGAGATTCGACTTCTGTTCGAAACACTTTTACAGCTTTGCAATCAAAGCAATTTTAAAGTTAATTGCTATTTGTCAATAAAAATCTTTCTATTTGACTTTCGACATGTAACTTTTTAATTAATTAATTTTTTACTACTTTTTCATTACTTAATGTGTTTGTAGTAGATTTTATTTATAAATTCTTATATTTCCGTATGACTGTTCACATACGTATGTATTACGAGAGAATCTATATTCAAATAATTGTGATAACTGCCTAAGATATCAATTATCTGAAACTTCGAGTTAAAAATAAAAGTGTAACCAGAAATATGATATTAAGACCGAATAGCTTAACCTTTCTTCATGCTAAAGTTAACAGCATATCGAAAATTTTACATATCTTACATACATAAATATTTAATGCGAAATTCGTGATGTTTGACGTCACGCTTTGAGCAAAGAACACTAGAATTAAACTTATGAAATCTCATGTGATGCTGTTAATTTAAATGAATTTGAATACTTGCTTGCCTGTATTGACATAGTTCAATTTCAACATAAATTATGTATAGACCTTGGTAACCCTATACTATAGGCACCCAGAAATCTTAACTTTGAATTGCGTATAAAGTACAAAATGTAATGCTGTGTTTCTGAAAGCTTTCGAGCTAGAGTTTCTTCTCACTGTATGAATGTCGGAAAAGATCCACTTTAGCCCGAGTAATTCCTTTCAATGATTTGATAACAAGTTTTCAACATCAACTGTATTCGAGGGAATTAAAGGCAGCCCAACAGCCAGCAGAAGGGTAAATTGTAAAGTTATACGATTTTAGAACAGCTCATTTTACTTTACAAAGTATACAGCAATGAAAAGCGAAAGTGCCCTCAAGTGCTTTTCATTTTGGAATTTGTGTCAACACTGCTCAAAATCCATTTCCAAAAATGGATGTATACAAAGAATTCTATTTGTGAGACGGATGCCACAACCACAAGATAAAAAAAAAAAAAGTTTTCTCCTCAATAAGAGTACTCCAGATTTTCAACGGTGTTTGCCCTTGAAAGGAGGAGTTGTGGTGACTTTAACTGGAAGCTAAAATCAGACGAATTTCTTCAGAATTTCAAGAAAAATTCCTTCAGAATTATACAAGGCCAGAAATGACATTTGAGTGTTGAACATTGTTAGTATAGGCATGGGAAGCTATCTGCAAATGTGGAAATGACATACACAAATGAGCTCACGTAAGACTTGTGTGCCCGCGTGATTTCAATCGTACTTCTGTTTCGTGTTGTTATTATTTTACACGAAACATGATGTAAGACTGGGCGAAATATATGTACATATTAATAAATTGCCCAAAGACAGAAAATACAATTTTATCGGGATCTGGTTATGATTAATTACATCAGAAAAATACGTTTTATGAAGAGAGAGAGACTTTTATGAAAAATTGACGAAATCAGATTCGTGAATGTTACTTTTGGTATATGTATATGAGAGAATTTTTTTTTTTTGCCAGAAAAAATAAAATATTATCGATAATGACTGCAGGCTGCTATATTACTCTTTTATCTGACTTTATCCGAGTACGAAAAATTAGAGTGAGGATACGAGCCCTTCAAAAATATCTTAAAACTATCTTGCCCTTAAAAAGAGGATAGATTTTTGTGGGTATAAGAGGAAACAATGCAAAAAAAAAATTATCCGATACGGCCATCCCACCGGCCGAAACGATTTATATTAAGTATTAATATTTATCCCTACAAAAGAAATTTTGGAAAGTTTCCAGTCTACATGAGTGATAGGGTGACTCATAAAATTATTAAGCAACACTTATTTAACACTATTTCTAAACCTACCCAAAACGATGCATGGAAACTCTTTTTCTCCTTTGGTATACAATTTTTACCTGTATAGGTATGTTTTACAATTAAGTCATTTATTTACAAAAAAAAAAAAAACAAAAACAAAAAAAAATGTTGATGTTGAATTGCTGTAAACAGGCGATATGTGGTAGGGTAAAGAACAAAAAATTCAGAACACATTAGGGCTTGTTCACAAGCGCGATTTATCGCATGCGACAGAGCTCTGATTGGCTGCAGCAATGTTGTTGTCGCTGAACATGCTTACTCTTTCTACGTTTCGTGCGATACCAAAATTTATCGCAGCAATGCTCTTAGTTTGATGCGATTTTCACCTTAACCTCGACATTTATGTTTGTTTACATTTGTAATCGGATGCTAAAGCTCCGCAGTGATGTCGAAATTTATTATAATATGTAAATATATAAACATAAAAAAAAAAATATATGTAAATTTCATACTAATATCTGCTTGCCACTAAAAAACTAAACAAATTAAGTTGTAGCCTCTGTCAACCTTGTCAACGTATCATACGATAAAAACCAGTCGGAAATAGAGTTAGATCTATGTACAGAACAGAAGGTCATTAAAATATCGCACATATCGTATCGCGTTCGTGAACAGGGGTTTAGTTGTAAAATGTTTCACTCCGCATTACGAGCAAGGATTTTCAGTAGTTATACCACTTTCTTTCTAATTTTCAATGAGCCCAAAGTTTATCCCCAGTATGGACGAAAAGGATATAATCGAAAATATCCTTTTCCGTGTGCCTTTTTTGAAACATCTATTACTATACTAAAAGATAGACCGCTTTCCGATGGGTAACTTTTGTTATAAGGACTATCCTTTATTCTCTATGAATTTTCGAGAGATATGACAAGGAAAGGTGACACTATATGGAGTAAAAGCGGAAACCGTTTATCTCGATAATAAAGGAGTAAAATAGAATTTTCAGTATAACACAGTTGTATCCATTGCAAGGACGAAAATGACATTTTTGAATATATCCTTTTCCAAGACCTTTTTCAAGGACTTTTGCTATACTAAATGACAGTTTGACTAATGTGCTACGTAAATTTTAATTTTTTTTCGATATATCTGCACGTTTTTGAGAAAATTGTCTACGGAATACATTAGATGGGGCACCATATATGTAAATAAAGGGTTTTCCAATAAGAGGTGTTATTTTGATATTCAAAGAGATAAATGATCGGATCTTTATTTCATTATAAAGAGGAAGGTATGCCGTTAATAATGGAAGATAACATCAGCCAAATGACCACCACGACCACGCCTACAGGACCATATCCTTTTCATGAAATTTTCCATAACCAAATCGCAAAGTGGCTGCCCTATGTCCTCGATAGTCTCACGAATTCCATCTTTGAGGTCTTGAATCGACGCTGGGCTATTGGCGTAGACCTTTTCTTTCACGTGGCCCCAAAGGAAGAAGTCGCAAGGTGTTAAGTCACAAGATCTCGGTGGCCAATTGTGATCACCTCTTCGACAGATAACACGGTCCGGAAACTTTTCCCGTAAAAGATTAATGGTTTCGTTGCTTGTATGGCACGTAGCGCCGTCTTGTTGAAAGTAAACGTTGTCCAGATCAATACCATCCAACTCCGGCCATAAAAAAATCATTAATCATCTGTCGATAGCGCAATCCATTCACCGTAACTGTTGCTCCAGCCTCATTTTCGATCCCGCGGGACCATAAACCGCACCAAACAGTCACACGTTGAGGATAGAGAGGCTTTTCAACAATAACTCTTGGGTTTTCCGAGCCCCAGATGCGACGATTTTGCTTGTTGACGAAGCCATCGAGGTGGAAATGGGCCTCATCACTCAAGATGAGTTTTCGATGGAATTCCGGATCATTTTCATGCATTTCAAGGACCCAATCAGCAAAGACTCGACGTTGTTGATGATCGGCCGGCCTGAGTTCTTGTGTTAACTGAACTTTATAAGCCTATCTTTATGCAAAAGCCTATCTTTATGCAAAATTCGCTGTAATGACGTTTGTGGAATGTCTAATTCCAAAGAACGACGAGGAATGGACAAACCTGGGTTTTCTTCAACACTTTCGGCTACAGCAGCAATATTCTCGGCTGTTCTTGAGCGACGTGCACGGGTTTTATTCTTCACATCACTAACTTGTCCCGGCAGCTCGAATTTTTCTACCAATTTCTGTATTGCGGTCCGACAAAGTGCTTCACGACGACCCAAAAATGTTCGAGTTTTACGAACCGTCTCTGCTACATTTTCACCATTATTATAGTGAATTTTAATAATTTCAATGCGTTGTTGAATCGTGTATCGTTCCATTTTTATTAACGGCGTAGTTTCTACTTGTCAAATGTCAAAAAATGACAGCTCCAAAAGTGACATCTACCGAAATAGCGGGCTAATTAAAATAACACCTCTTCTTGGAAAGCCCTTTATTTCTTTCCGAAATTTTGGTGTGCTTTCAGTCATTTCTCTGGCAAACCTTTCTCTTAATCTCCGGGAGGGGGGCGTATCGAATGTTGAGTCGATCTAACGTAAGTACGATAACCCTGCCCCGACAAGATCTGTTGCGAAAGTAAATGTGGTTGATTATTGTTTTTTTATATAAATTAATTTTTTTTTTCTTTTATACCAAACGGCCGAAAATATTGAAGGTTGGCTCCAAAATTCAGATCTGCCAGCAAAAACAAAAACTTGTTTTATTTTTTAATTTACTATATCAAGTCCTACTAATTAAGTACTTACGTTTGATATTAAACATTACGAATGTCCCATAGCATTCATGAGAGAGCCAGCAGGTGAACCTGTCTTATCCCCACAGGTCTCCAGAATAGCATTAAAATGCTAACTGTTATAACTTGTAAAGGGTGAGCACAAGGTTGTGTACTTCCTGGCAGAATTTATAGTTCGATCATTTTAGTATGAGTTTGGCGACTCATGCAGTTTTTTCCAATACAAGATTTTGATCTTTTTTATGAATAAATTCTGAAGTACCACAAGGCTCTATATTAGGACCACTTCTTTATGTATTGTTTGTCAGTGATATCTTTGTTAATTATTGTCAATTAAAATTCCTGTCCAGACCGGTTGGATTGATTGAGGATGCATATGTTACCTGAATCTGGATTTAGAAGCTTTAAATCATTGATCGGTGGAGATTAGACTTCTGATAAACTCTGATAGAACAAAGTGCATTTTGATTTATAAAACATTGCTCAACACTATCTATGCTCACTCTGTTAAACTTAATGGTGCTGATATACATTTGATTTGTTGATTGCGCTCAAAACTTGAGAGTAATATTAAATAGTACGTTATCGTGGAATAATCATATTGACGGATTTTATTAAGAAGGTTATATGACGATCTTCGTGCACTTTAGGTATCTGTTGAATGAATACCACTCTCCGCATGTTTATTTCTTATTCCGTTAAATGCATACATACGACACGGATGCGAAGTGTTTAGCTCGCAATCGTAATATAAGCTCAATGTTGCTTTCGATTCAATTGTAAGATATATCAACAGCCTCCACAGATATGATCATATTATCACAGTTGGATACCTTTATCTTTCGCTGAAGCTTTGTGTTGTAGGTATTTAAAATTTCGTTGTATTTTGTTCTTAATTAAACTTATTAAACAACATATGCTTAAATATTTGCATGACTGTTTGCATTATTGCAGATCCAATAGACTAGTTACATACTTATTATACCGAAATCTAACTCACTAACTTTAATGTGCCAATTCTTCGTCTTCATCGCTAGCCTTTGGAATAGTCTACCACCCAGCAAACAATATAGCCAACGTCCGCAAAAGCGAAACTTAAGCGACAATAGACCTGCTGATATCGTTAATGATTGAGAAATAATTTTATTTGCGATCTGCTAAAGCTGTCGTTACCACAGCAGATTAATATTCATTTTGGATGCATTTTATTTTATCACATTTTGTCGAAAAAGACAGGGAAAGTGAATCCGAAATGATACCACCAATGTGATACAATGTTCTGTCAACATTTGCTCCTGCTCGAGGTTTCGCTTTCATATATCTTTCTATATCTCCCCTTTCATATCTCTTTGCACTTTGTGATATTTTTGCGAGTCACACTAGCGTCGCAATGTTTGCTGGGCAGTTGCATTGAGAAATTCTTTGGGAGTTCGAACGGTTGCATTCCTTTGTCTAAATTAATTAGAAGATTATACTAATTACAAGTTCTACGATCTTACTTGTACGATCGCCAATAATAAATGGAATGTTTTTGTTAAAGTATTAGTTACAATTCAATTATATGAAGAACATTTTTTTTAACGTTGTTGCAAATTTCGTATGTAGCCAGAACTGATAAATTCTAAAGCACCGGTAGACTAGTTCAAAAATTTATTTTTATTTTTTTGGCAATAACTTCAAGCATAACGTCACTCTTCCAAATACAATAAAATACCAACCAAAATTTCCAAATCTTGCAATTAGACTAAATACATGATTTTGTTAATAACTCAATATAAACTTATTCTACCATGTTTCACTATAATTATTTCGCTGTCGGGGCACATATACTCTCCAAATTGATGCATTCAAAAGAAACAATATTACATATTACTAGAATAGAGAGCAATACTCACGTCATTATGCAGTGCGGACCAAATTCATCTTACATACACATACCTATAAATACGTACAGGAGGGCTTTGAATAATTAAGCTGAACACGTTCTTTATGGATGGTCATTTCCTGGTATTGTTATTAGCATTCAGCAAGTAATCCAAACGTCCATGTAAATGAATTTACTGGGATGTTACACCTACTCATTTGCTTGAATAATAAGCATAATGAGTTCCAATATATTACGTGATTTCAGCTACTCCACCCAAAAGTGTCCTCCGGCATTTAAAAGCATTGCCTAATTCAGGAACAGAGCGAGGCAGTCGAGTCCCATTAGTTATTTTGTGCAGTGTCATGAGTTCATGACACTGTTTATCAACAGAAACTCCGAGCTACGGGAAATATTGTCAAAAAGCAAATGATTTATCGATTCTAGGTATTTTACCTCGTACCAGGTGATACTGTACATACCAAGCCTAGTGCGTGATTCTTCAATCATCAAAAAGCTTTTCGAGATTTATACGCTTAACAACTTTTGACAGATTATTTCGACGGTGCTTGCATAAATATGTAAACGGCTGCCGTTGATGAGAAAACTTCCATATAAGTATATGTAAGCTTTTGAGTAGGTATGTATATGTATAATCACTAAAAGGGTGGATTGAAAATTTAAAAATTTCAAATCCTTTCATTATGTGTTAAGTCCAGGTTATGAAGATTATTGAGATCATCTTAATGGGGTTTTATGACTAAATTATGGTTGGTCTTAGAAAGAGCTTTGTAGGTATTTATATCAATTAAGTATGTTAAGCTATAGCCAGTTAAGGATATAACAAAAATTCAGGACAACTGTATCTTACTGCAGATTTCTGGGTTGTAAAAGGAAGCATTTTCTTAGAAAATTGTGAGGTGTGGATTAAAAGACGACTTGGGCATGACTGACGCTTATTACTTAAAATACTAATGACAAAAAGGTGGATTAAAACAAAATTTATTTTGTACGCTATTATCTAGGTTTATGCCTTATACTATGAAGTGTCTCTTACTTATTTTTTATCGAGTACATTAATGCATGTCTACAAAAAATAACTACTACTGGATACAGCCAAGTTTGCCTGGTTGTTTAACAGATCTACCAGAGATCTGTTGGCATACTTCTCATGGAAAAGAATGTTAAGTGCATGGAAAAGTAAGCGAACGCTTTTCCTTTCTTGCAAGTTCGTGAAAAACAAGAGGAGCAGTGAATTGACATTTGAGAATTGAGTTTTGTGCTAAGTATATAGGAGAGTACAGTAAGTGTGATAAGCCAAATTTAGCGTATTCAAATTCTGGTTGTGTTAAGATCTGTTGCAGCTGTAGTGAAAGCTTGGTACATGCGTGTAGTGTCAATCAACATAGAGAGCGGGACAACAAGATACGTGGTTGAAATTACTGCTATTAGTCATGTTCTCAGTCGCTGGCACTGTGCCACTGACATATATAATATGGGCTGCTTAACTTTCTATTCAATATGGGCTCAATTTCTTATGTCGGTACCTTGAAAAAATAATTCACGGGAAGTTGAAAAAATGAGCGCGCAGCTCGAAACATGATTATAATAAAACGTTTCGAAATTCTGCTTCATATCTTATGAATATATTGCCTTTGGTAAAAGAATTTTATCAGTGATAATACTAAATAATTAATTTAAAAACATTTTTTTCGACGGACCCACTTATTTATTTGTTGTTTACAATTCTCTCTCAGTTGGTACTTGGTGCTTAGACCGAAAGATTCTGCAATATAGAAGTGAGGTCACTTTTTGCAGTGCATTTCTACTAGCGTAGTGAGTCCATAATTATACATGTCACTGCACTATCCCAAGATACCCATGGAGTTTCTCAGCTGTCACAAATCTTCGATATTTCATCGTTTTTGTTATCAATTTCAATTTAATTTAATATAATAATATTTTATAACTCTTTTTGCCTAAAAAAGAATCTCCCACGTCGTAGATTGATATTGTTGTGGCAATTTTTCACCGAACACTTCACATTTTGAAAATACATGAACATCACTTAGAAATTTATGACTTTAATATCAACAGATAATTACTTACACTTTTTACTTTATTTACCAATAGTTTTCAAGAGATTACCTTTCATTTTTCAGTTACTTTCACAAAATTCAAATTCTTTCAAATTGGGCAAACTTTGTTTAACAGCTGAAAATAAATTTCCCTCTTTCTTCAATATAACTCTAACCTACATCATGCTTCCCTGAAAAAAGCCACGCTGATGCACACGAATTTTAAAGGCATTAGCATTTCCTGTTGCCTCTATATTCTAAGGTTTTGTGAAATAAATAGAAAATTGGATTTAAAAAGAAAAAAAACAAAAAAAAAAACATAGCCATGAGAACAAAAGCAAACAGAAGCTTTTAGAGATTAACCACTGAGGAAGAAAAGTCGAAAAAAGAAAATTTTACTAAAATTGTGAATTGTCTAAGGAATGATTATGATGTGGTTGAGATGTTGCTGGGATTAACCCCTCCAATAAAGAGGAAGAGTATCAAACATTTTTATGAAAATGTCGTCCTAATTTACACAAGTGAAGAACTCATAAGGCACTTTCGAGTCAATTAGGAAATATTTGAAAAGTTGTCAAACCGATTTCAAAAAAAGTCAAGCACATCCTGCAATACCGAAGAATTGCATCTTGAATTTAAAGTTTGGTTGAGTTTTGGAATACTTTTCGTACCAAAATACAGAAGGCTAAAACTTAACGAAATTTTAAATTCAGACTCCAGTTCTAAGCTGTTGCAGGAAGTACATTGTGATGTCAGTTGAAATGACTTTAAATGTAGAGAAAAATGAGATGTGTCTCGTAAGAAATTAAGAGTGATATCCCCAAAAGGACATGCCTAGAATACACTCGTATGATGGAGAACGGGAAATTTAAAAATTCTTTCCTGTCTGAACTCTGTAGAATAAATAAATCAGAAGCAACAAAAAATCTTTTATCAAGGAAATAAACAATTTTATCCAGGGCAGTATGAATTTAAAAAAATTCACTCTAAAATATAAACTTTATAAGTATTTCAATAAGCTTCCATCACGTTTCTATTTAAAGTTAAGTATGGTGTGCAGGAAATATTCTAATGTCACTTATAACCTCTTTCATGGTAATGCAAGTCTCAAAATAAATTCGAAGTGATCTTTGAATGCTTTGTATATGTATGAATTGTAAATTATTTTGAAATAGCTGCTATTCAACTTAACTGAAATATTTCATAATGGATAGCATTGTCCCGGATCTCTTGTATTACGTCAAAACACTTAATATATTTCCTAAGCCTAAAATAATAACCTTCATTTTGCTCGCTAAATTATTCTCGAAATTACCATAATTCCTTTCAAAAATGCTCTCCCCCTCATCAAAATCTGAAAAGGCTTTCCTCACTACCGATATAGAGAAGAATGGCGCTATTTTAGGTAATAAGAATCCTCACTGAAGGCGATTTGGAATAAAATTGCTCATAAATTCCGGAAGTTCGAGTGCATAATGTATGAAATTCGAGGAGTTTTTTGAGTTTTCATGCAAGCAATAAAATTTCAAATTCTGAATAAATAGCTCCCAGGTGTTGGAAGTTTCCTCTTCCAAATAGTCGATATATTTTTTTAGTTGAGTTTCCTTCTTGGAAATGTTAAAGTTTTCATGTTTTCATTTTGCCAAGTCGAGGATTTTCTTGCTGAGTCACACGTGCTGATTCGTCGATATAGATATTAATATATTTTAAGTGCATTCGTCTGAAGGCGGTTATCTATTCGGAAGCTGACTTCAAACTAGACTGGCCCTTCTGAAAGTTGTTATTGATGTATTTGTCATTTCAGATCTGCTATCCTTTCAATCAATTGTGAGGTGACACTTAAATCAGTTTTCTTTTTTAATGCGATGACGAGAATATTATTTTGAGGGAAATGAAAAAGAAATTTATTGGTGTATTATGTAAGATGTTATGTTAGATGTGAACGAAATTTACCAGGGCGCATTTTCAGAAAATTTTTCCTCTAGTTATTAACTGTTGCATTGACTTACAAATATTCTGCAAGTTTTCTATTACGATAACTAAAAGAATGAAATTTGTTTTGTTTATTTAAAATATTCGAATAAATTACTAAATATAAAGTAATCAAATAAAAAAGCTAGAGTTGGTCTAAGACCAATTTTATGATACCCTAGATGTATGCCCGTATGTAATTCGTATGTAGTTCGAAGTAGTTTTTCGCACATACATATTTCTAGGATGGTTCATCGGACAGTAAAAATGATTGTAACCAAAATCATAGGATTTCATCTGAAGAACTTTTCAGTACAATGTAAGCCTGATCGGTTTCACAGTATACGTACAAAAAAATGGAAGAATTTTTCGAAATACTTTTTGTTTTTACGATTCGAAGTAAAATTATTAAATACAAGAGAAAACACAACCGCCTCGTCCGCGTAACAATAAAAAAAAAGTTTTACAAAAATTCTTTTATTTTAAAATACGTAAGAAAACCTAATATTTCTATGGCCATACCAAGAAGGGGTGCCCAGATTTAATACATTTCTAAAACTTCATCTACTATTACTAAGAAAACACCATGCATCAACCCAGTAGAAAATATTTAACGCGTTTTGCAAAAGGACACATATGATCACTGCTTCATATGTGCAGAGTGAGTCAGTTGACCGAAGTGCATGTGGTTGTTTTTAATTGCGCAGTGTAAAGTGTGTAATTTCTATTATTAATATTAATTATTATTTATTTATATGAATAAGGAAATGAATAAATATTTACCAAACATTTTTCTACTTTTTTTTTTACAAAAAATTTAAGCAAAAACGATAAAAAGAATCTAAAATTCAAAAAAGCGTTCTTCAAAAAATTTCAAAAGTGCTTTATATAAACCGAGGTAAAGCGCTTTGGAGAAGATATTTAGAATCACTTAAAAAGCGCTTTACATATCCTATAGTAAAGCGCCTACGTCTGCGGACATGCAGTGTTAAAATAAAATGAAGCTTTATATGGACCGACCGTAAGCGCTTCAAAAGGTTTCTAAAAACACTTTTTTCCTACTGCGAAATTTCAGCTCTCTACATCGACACATTCTCAGGCTGTGCCCAAATATATGGCGAAACACAAAATTCTTGTATGGCAACCCTCCGAAGGAGTTACTTAATTTGTCTCATTTTTTAATTTAAATCTATTGTTTTTTAAATTCCGTATGCAGATCTCCCTTAGCTCTGTAAGCATATGCGCTGACGAGTTATCGTGCGGGCGAATAGACGGACGGACATGCAAAAACCAAGATAACTTTTAATATTATGCATGGGTGTCTAATCCATTTTCTCCACCATCATTATTTCTATGCATTACAAATGGAATGACAAACCTACCGTAAGATTTTATCATGTAGGGTACAAAAAGCAATTGCTTTGTTAGGTTTTTAATGCCGGGATCGTCCATTTGCCGAGAGACTATTCTTACCACCTGCGCCTTTTGATTTTTCATTTAATAATCTTCCAGCCTCTTAAGCCAAATATGACGGTTTCGGCATCAAAACACACGTGAAATAGTAGTTTTTGAACCTTAGAAGAAATCGGATAAACGCAAAAGGCGTTTCTTTTCAGCAAAAACTTAATACTCTTCAGTATGGCTGGTTTTGGCTTGTCGTACACGTCTGGAAAAAAGCTAAGTTGACCGCACATACATATATGCACTCAGTTAAATTTCTGAGTGTGAATTATATGAGGCGAACTAGTAAGTAATTTCTTTGTACTCACCAGCTTAGCCCTTAGCGAGACTAGACAAATTCATACAGAATTCTACAAAAAGTCTTTTTGCTTTTCTGTATACTAAGGTTTTTTTTTAATATTTGATTTCAATTTATAGGCATATGAAAAACATATGTTCAAGTTAGAGATGGGTAAATTTGGACAACTGCTACAGAAGTTTTAATTCACTCTATATTTTTTTGTAGAGATCCCATGTTTGATCTATGAAGGAGTTGTATCTAATGGCTGGAATGTGGCGGGAACCTTAGCAAATGCACGTAGTGCTTTCGAGCCAGGTCACTCAGTTCAATGTTTCTTGTATGGGTGGTATGACCGTCCAATAGGAGTAAAACTGACGATTCTGCAGTTGGCTGGACGTGCACTAAAATAATACTTGAACCAATTTGTTTGAATGTAACCTGTCGATGGTATTCGTGTATAGTCCCTGGAGGTGTATCGTTCAATAGTAGTCGATTATCTCATTTCAAAGGAAATATTATCAAAGATGTTACAAATGTTCCTCCTGCACTCATTCATATTACCATAGATGGAACAAGAACTAGATATCGCATGGCATATTAGAGCAGATTATGTAGACTGAAATGGTAGTGCATTTTGAAATGGACCATAACATGTTTTAGAGCGTGCCGAAAGCAAATGTTTTTATAAATACAGTTTCGTATACATTTAATCGACTTCCTCAACACTTCAGATACGAAAAGATATGAATCACTCGACGCATACATCATTGCAAATGTTGTGGTCCATTCCGGAATGGCACACCCAGCTATATAAATTTTGTATACTTTTTTTGTACTCCATGCGACATCTAATTTTTGTGCCATCTATGATATTATGATTGCTATTAGAGAACTACTTCCAGCAAATGTTAAGACAATAATTTGTCTCTTCCCTTTTCGACTTAAAACTTGCGGCATTTCTTGCTGATCCCTATCACATCAGCATTGTAAATCCTTTTAACTGGACATTTATTTTTCCTAGAATATTGAAGAACTCATTGACACTGCCTCTATTAAATTTCTTTCCTAGTCTTGCAAGTGAAGTTCCCATGACATACTTTCTTACTAAGCCAAAGAATTCAGCTTAAATTTGTAACTCAAAATCGTCAAGCTTGTCCTCCATTTTTTATACAAAATAGGGTTTCTTCCTAGTTTAAACTAGATAAGTAACTCAACGGAAGCTTCTTTTTTAGCAGCAAAACATTTTGTACTGGTCACGCCAAACGGAAACTCTGTACTGCATTCTCCCAAGTCCCAATAGAAAGCGTTGAATTTTTTCATCTGTTAAGGCAGACTTTGCCCACTAACACAAAAAAAAAATGGCAGAGGTGGAACTTACAACCAGATTTGCTATTCAATTTTCTGTACCTGCTGAATAATCATATAATATACTGTATGGTAGATACATACTTGCTCAATGCCACTGTGCAGTCCGTCAGCAACGTGGTCTCGTTTCGAGGGATCTTTAGGTTCACAAAAGTATTCGCCTATCCTAGAGGATATCGATAAAGGTATCAACTAAATTCAGGTTCCAGAAAGAACAACTTGATGGACCTAACCAGAGGAAGTCCAAAGGATGTGTAAGCCTTTTTAATAAGCTTTTTTGTTTTTTTTTTGTACAGGCTCCTCTATTATTGGCTCTTTTAAAAATTTCTTAAAAATAATCGGAAGAAGGTCCTACAAAGGGTAAAAAAGATACTTGCTAAACTAAAGTTTTAAAAGTCAATAGGAACAGTTAAAACAATTAAAGTAAACAAATGACACAAAACTAAATCAAAATGACACAAAAAGTAAAACAGATTCAAACAAAATTCTCAAAAGAGTCTAAAAACGGACACAAGAATTTTAAAAAAGATTTAAAGTATAGCAAAAATTAAGAACCAGTCCCAATTTTGATAATTAGGTAAGTGACAGTTCCAAGAAGTTCCGAATTTCCAAAGTAATTTAATAAAACCTAATTTCCTAAACGAGCGAATTTTCAACAAAAAATTTTGCAATTTAGCACCGAGACCGAAACCGAATTTAAAATGACAAATCGAACGAATGAAAAAATTTACGTGATACTGTTATAGAGTCCCGCAACAGCGACCTGTAGTATTATAGACCTCTACAAACTACCCTCATCATCCCTTCAGCTTAGCATCTCTAACAGAGTGCTTGTGTTCCCCACAGAAGTTGCAACGATTCCGAAGATGAGAGCAGCCGCGTGGATTAATGTAGCAAATGCTGTGGCCTGCTATCATCGGCGAAAGACAAGAGCTCCGTCCTGCACCGACGATAGTGATTGCCATGTGCACTTAAATGAGTCTGCGTTCGTTGTCGGATATTCAAGACGTAAACGTATCTTCCATCTATCAACGAAGTGGCGCTTAAGTGCTTGTACGTGGTTTTGTGGGGGTCAGTGCTCTGATTTCCACCTTGGACTCTCATGTAGTACAAATGAATTGTAGATTGAGGATCTTATGGATATAATAACGATACGGAGTACACGTGCTATAAGTGTGCTGAAAGGTTTGTGAGGTGGTCTGTTCACAACGAAAGCATCTTCAAACTTAGTGCCATGTAACTGTTCCCAAGTTGGCGAAATCTCACCCACGCAGAAGCAGCCAGATCGTGTAGTTGTGTAGTGTTACTGTTTATTCGACAGTTTCCAGACATATCAATAATATCTGCGAGAACCCTCAGTGGATACGTGTCAGTTTCAAAACCTCGAGCATTACTGCACACTAAATCTGTTAATTCAGGATTGAACCTGATTGGAATCGACGCGAATTGCGTGTACTGTAGAGCGTACCACTTTAGGTGAAATGCTGGCCCGATTATACTTCAGGTCTGAATCGTTGAAATTAGATCCTGCGGTCAGTCACGAGGATAGAGTGGTCGAACAGAGAGCATGTAGTAATACAACTGAAAAATCAAAGTGTCTCTCTGGCCAAACATTCTTTCGAATGTATGCACTTGGAGATACCTTGATTTTACAACCAAGCTAGTGAGACCTAATCCAGCTATCTTGACTGTCAGACAGAGCGTGCTTTCAGCAACCCATCGTCTTCCGCACCAAAAGGCGTCTATCACTTTTACTTGAAGAAGACCTAGAAAGCCTTTACTAAACGTCTCAAACTTTAGCAGATGAACGATGGACGAGATAATCAAAAAGTTTATCACGGCTGACCGTCCCAGAGCAATGCGGCTATTATTTGACTTACTCTCGCGTCCAATATACACACCTAAGTACTTCAGGCAAGTATTAGCCCATTGAATGTTCAATGCAGTATTTGTACGTTCTCTCAGCCTTCCACACCAAAAGCTGACTCTTAATAAGGTTGATTGTAGCCCCTGCTATACCCTCGTTCTGTTCGAAAACAGGACGAGCGACTGGAAAAGCTTTATCTCTTGTGACGAAAGTAGGAAGGCCATCCGATGCCAACATAACTGGCCTCACATTGGCATATGGTCGACGAACTGAATATTCTCCTAGTATTCGACGAAGATTCACCAGTAGCGGCTCCAGCGAAAGATCATAAAGCATACTTGATAGCGGATAGCCCCCTCTGATATCTCGATAAAACGAGATAGGAGCCAGAACTTGTTCTTGATGCTTAATTAAAATCACTGAAAATCTATAGAGTTTCCCGACGATATCGGGCCAGCTGGGCGGCAACTCAAATGCCTCGAGAGCAGTCAAGAGATACTCGTGCTAGACGCTATCAAAAGCCTTTTGTTTGTCTAGTGAAAACATAGCCATTTGTGCACCTTTCTGTTCATAGTAGGCAAACAAATGTTTGGCTACCGCGATATTGCCGTAGATACTAAGGACAGTTCACAATAGGACTGCTCCGGGTGTATTAACGAAGCAATCACTGCTCGGAGCACCGCCACTAATGCCTTGCAGGCGATTTCGTAGTACACATTGCATAGGGTTACTGGCCTTCAGTTACCCATTCTCTGCAAATGTCCCTTCGTTGGAATCAAACGCATAACAGACCTCTTCCAGCTAGAAGGAAAGTCTGAATGTCTCGCCAAATTGAACACTTTCAAAACGTCCAGAATTAATAAATTCGTGAAACGTATGAAGAATTATGGAGTCTAGCCGTCATAACTAGGAGAAGTGTGCCGCTTTATATACTTTGTCACAGCGATCATATCCTCCCATGTGATCACTGTATCCAGGAGCTCCTTACTGTCATCTGATAAAGTGGGAATACTCTCAAGAAATTTAGTGGTCGAGGAAGTTGTCGACGTCGATTCAGAATAGAGACTATTGTAGTAGTCTCGAATATATTCTGATAGCTGTTGTCCGTTGAGGACTTGTCCAGATTCATCAACTATCGATTCGACTTCCCAAGAAGCAGTACGTCGTCAAGTTGCCTGAAAGAAGTACTTGGTTGGAGAATCGCCAACCCTCAGCCAGCTTGATTGTCTGCGCAGCACAAACTCCAAGCTGTGCTTGTAAGTTTGTGCTGCCAAGCGTTCCTTCATTCTGTTAAAATAAAGAATCAACCCCGGCTTAGGTGGGAGAAGATCTGCCACGCAAGATACTTCGGCCGACATGCTGGAACCTTGATACCCATTACGGTTCAAATTTGGAGCTTTCCTCTCTTGCCAATCGTGCCACAATTCATTGATGAACTGCTCTGAATTCAACAAATAGTTGTTGAATATCCAATATGATGTTCTTCTTTCAACGAGATTGCCAGTACAAGAAGATGATCGCTAAGCAAACACACTTCATGAGTGGCAATCAATTCTCGAGTCTGCTAGACGTCCATGGATATTTCGCGAGACCCTCGTGTATGATCTAGTCGTAGGATGGATCCAACGATAGATATCCACGAGTCTGAAAACATTGACAAAATTTCCCAATCCAGCGGCATTGACGGAATTTAGCTCAACTCCGGAATGCCGATCCATTGAGGGATTCAAAGTGCAGTTGAAATCACCTCGAGGCTTGATTCATCGCTAAAATTCTCCAGGTAGGATTAAACACTATCAAGAACTTGTATTATAATGTCCTGGTCATTGAAAGCTACTTTTAGCCTCGGCTTGCAGTCGGGATCTTGTCGACGGAGTATCAAGGATCCAAATATATCAGCGACCTAACCAGATTTATGAGGATAGTGGTCTAAAGAATATTGGCGTACAATCACAGCCATCTGAGTGTTCCATACACTTTGCGAGTGATCGCCTGGACATGGTCACAAAAAGACAAACTGGAATTCAAGAATAAATATAAATTTTTTATCCGACATATAAAGGAAATAGGAGAACCTTACAGGACAATAGGTGGTAGTTGTGAGGTCTCTATAATGGCCAGCCACCGATTAAGTGGGATTCAATGAGAGGCCATTGATGACAGATTACTCGTGAATTCGTTCCAAATCCTCATTCAGCCTACTAACGCAATCATCAACCAAGCCGATGGGACCAGCATACATATGACGTTTGCATTGTGACCCCACAGTTAGAAGACTGTTGATGAACAAACTAAACTTGAGAGGACCCAATATAGATCCCTGAGGGACGTCATATGTCATACTAATACTGCAGGAGACAATATTAGCGACCTTTACTCGCTGGCACCGATTTGTCAAGAAGCTATTAATAAGCTTGGAAGCAGGGGAACTAAAGTTAAAATGGTCAGTAAGTTTTGCAAGGAGCTTGGAATATTTCATGGTGTCAAAGGCTTTGGTGAAATCTAACAGAGCTAAGAACACAAGATGATCAATGTCAATAGCTGTTCTAATATCAGTCGTAATTTTTAACAGCGCTTTCTCTCAGCTTAGACCAGCACGGAAGCCAGGCAGCCATTCACTAAGAAGGTTATTTTGGAACAGATACTGTTGAATTTTTTTAGTTATAATTTTTTCCAGTATATTTTCTAGGAAGCAGAATATGCTAATAGGTCTGAGGTCACCTAGCTCCTTTGCAGAGGAATTTTTAGCAATGGGAACAATCGCAGCTTCCTTCCAAAGTGAGGGAAATTCATTGTATGTTAAACAGGCGTTAAAAATTTTTAGTATAGGTTTAATTATAAAAGGTAACAGCAGCTTAACAAATCGGGCTGGTAAATTATCCGGACCTATGCCCTCAGAGCGAATAGAGTTATGTTGTCAATTGTTTCATTCGCATCAATACAACGGAAGCTAAAATGAGTCGTTATGTTCTTTCTTTGAAATTTTCAAACGAAGAATTTTCCAAACAAACGACTAATGATTAGTTCTTGAAGTGAAAAACAAAAAGGGTAAATAAAAATGAAGAATTTTAAAATAGTTGGAAAGTTATGTAATCAGCAAATGCTGTCGCATGATATAAGGTTTAATGCAAAGCTACCGCCCACAGTCTGTTCCCCTCTAGTGAGTAAAGAAGCCGTAGTATTTATATTAATGGCAAATCGAAATCAATATAATATATGTCTTTCTAATGTAAACTTAAAAATCATTCCGTGTGCTTTAAATCGACCTCTTGTATGTGAACAATTTTGCATTTATTCCTCATAAGGTGATGGTCACATTTGCACCGAACTTAAAGTATTTATTTTTACTCGGTTGTTTTCTAATATAGTAAGTCTTCAGTATACAATTCATGGCTGATCCTAGGGGCACTCTTTTTAAAGCAAAAGGGGAAAGGAAGCACGCTTCCAGTGCGACCGCGACCTTGGCATAACAACTGATATCCTTCAAGCAATTTTCGAATTCTTTCCCCCACACCCCAACATTTAACAAAATTCTTATTTCGTGAAAGCTCGCAAGTCATTCCTAACCCAAATTTAATTAACAATGGGTGGGTTTTCACGAAATTTATGATAAATTACCGGATGGTAAGTATTTGAGATGGTTCTTAGAGCAAATGGAAATTTTTACAATGCAGAAATAATTCTAGACGAGAATTTATTACTTTGAGGCCATTTTGTTAAATTAGCGTGTAAGTCAATTCATCAACGAGCCACAAAGTTTCAGTCCCCCCTCTGAAGATATGGCAAATAATATGTATCAGGATTTACGTTGTTTTCTGTATCTTATAGGGGAGGATTATGATAGGAAGGAGAGTGATAAATATAAATTTTTTCATCTTTCTCCTATCATTTAGTATACGATTGCTATGCTCTCATTACCTAAGCCAAGATTTTATTCTTATTGCGGTCTTATATTAATGGATATTAAAAAAGATTCTACAATTCAGATGTTCACATTCAGGTATTCACTTGGCGGTTATTAAAAACTCGCTGAATGTTCGTCATTTCGAAATGATACTAATAAATTATTGACATTTACATAGCCGTTTTCTTCTGCTTTACTTAAATATTTCTAAGAGTCAAGTCTTCCAAGAATTTTTTAATTTTACGATAAGGAAGTCAAAACAAGGGGCATCGTAATTTTTTTTCCTCTTCCTTCATTAAATTTTAATGAAACATTTCTTTTATATACGAAGGAAATGGAAAAGTGGAATGGCTCCATTTCACAATTTTTGCTATTCCTTTAAAACAACATCGAAATCGGTCGAGTTATGCGCGACATTATAATGGTTTAAGTTAGAGAGTTTGCTAAAGTTAAATGAAGAGTAAAGTGCTGATCTCATGCCAAGATATTCCTCTTGAGCACAGAGATATAAGATCTACTGGGAATTTTTCTGCTGATGACGGATATTATATTTTACTCAATTTGAGTTTTACTATTGGCATAGGGATGGATGCAGTGTTTTTTACTTATTCATTAGGATATGTAAAATTTAAACCTGCGAAATTTATATTGGGTGTTTTGAGACATTTAGGATGTGTCGTTGTAAAACTGTTGTTAAGCTTAAACTTAATGAAAATTACAAAGGCAAACGAACAATCGTTTGCGAAATTATTTAGGGGACACACGGGGAGCGTATATCGCAACGAAATAAGGAACATATGGTTTTATTGGTCTATATCTCTTCTTTCAAATACCACAACAAAGTTCGACATCAAATAAAAAATGGCATGGCCGAATTAACTTGTTTCATACTAAGTTGCTAAAGAATATATAATTCAATTATAAAATCGTCTTCAATATATAAAAGTGACTTAAGCCCTTTGGTACCTGTCCCAGTCGGATTGTCTCCGCAATTCTTTAAAATGCTGCCTTGCAAGAGAATGTTCAGAATATGATCCAAACATCTATTTATAAAAGTTTGTCATTTTATATTGGAATTAAACATCCGAAGTGTATTATTGTTGAGTGCATTCGGAGGGATTTTGCTAGCCCAAGCTACATACTTTTTTCGGTCGAATTTACGTATATTCGACGTAAATAACTGTAGCGACTACTAATTATGGATTTAGTTGAGATTACCTAATATTTACGTTCGACTTAGATAAGTGGAAAATGAGAAGACGTTGTATCGACGTAAATATTAGAGAAATTAGAGAATATTTCCCCATAGGGCAGTGGACCCATTTCCATGATTTGATAAATTTAACGTAAATTTTCATGTCGACTTTACGTAAATTTTACTTAATCTGGACCTATTTTCTACCTAGTTTCAATCATGTTAACATCTGTATGTGGGCTTAATCATAAAGTAGAGGGAGGTGCCTATTTAATAAATGACAAGACTGGAAAATTCAAACGTCAAAATTCAATAATTTATTTATCACAATGGTTTTCTTAAGGCTAGATAATTCATGTATTCATTTAGTGAAATTCAACTCTAGTCTATTTAGAATTTGTCCAAAATTCTAAATATTTATTATTAATTCTAATTTACCTTTACAACTTCCTGTGATGGGTAAGTTTTGTTTTAAGTTAAAGTCTCAAATCGCAAATGATATGACAGTTTAACTTTTTTTTTAGCTTTTGACCCTGATTGAGGCAACTACGATATCATTGGAAAATTATGTTGATTGTCTTAATACAAGTTTTGTTTTGTATTGTTTTAAATTGTTTTTCCTTTTGGAAGAATTTAGTTCAGCGACAGAACAATGTCTATCGGATGATTTATTAAACGATACAATGGTATCGTTTTATGAGCCAAGCTGGCTGCTTTCTTATTACTACTACTGTTTTGATGATAAATAGATAAAATAAATGATAAATAGATTCTCCGTTTAATTTTTTGATACCCAGATATTATAATAACAGTACTGAAATTAAGAGAAAAATACAGATAAGTCTAAAATTATGGAGAAGGATTAATTCAACCACACAAATACAGGCTTCAAAATTCAAGGACTTTAACTTTATTTTCACTTTATCCTACGTTCGAAAAAAAAAACAAAAATGAACGGCAGTAGTGATATTGTCGAATATGCACAACACTGCCGAAGAAGAGGATACCTACGAGAACATATTCATAAAAAATACATTGATAATATGGACAAACTACAAGTTCCATCATGTTAGGAAAGTTATTCACGCAAGCACGGTGTTCGTCGACGAGAAATTCTGCTTCAAGCCAGCTAGGTACGTTTATTAGTACCTAAATACGAGGTTCAACTGGAATTTTTGCAATTGTTGGCTGCAGTTATTTATTTCCGACCTACAAATAACGGAAGATAAGAAAATGTTGAATTAATTGCAAAACCGCAGTAGGTATCCAAAGAGCAGTCGACTAAGGCCAATATGTCAGAGATATTACCAAAGTCCCGCCTAAATATTCCGTGAATTGTGCTAAATGAATATATTGTATTTTTATGTCTTTTTCCTTATAAAATAAACGTAAAGTCTGTTTTTGGTCTCCTCAATTCTACAGTTTTAAAATAAAACGTTCATCGGCTTAGGAATTCTCATGAAATCCCAATTCCTTAGCTGAACGATAATTTTAATAAATTTTACTTAAAATCCAGAAAACATAGCTGGGTACGTCTACCTCAAACAACACATGATATAAAAGAATATCGACGCGCACATGAAAGTTGTCTTTTTACTTTTTTTTATTTGTATTAAAGCCGACTACAAGTCAAAAGAAAAAGCCAAAATTGCCCGTTATCCGCAGCCTAAACCAGACAATATTTTAAAATAAATCTGATCATTCTTGATCCCTGTAGGAGCTTAAATTTTCCTTCCAAATTCTTAACTTTAATAGAGATAATAATAATTAGGCATATAAAAAAAAGTGCGTAAGCCCTCGCAAGCATACCTCAATTACCCACATTAGGTTTTGCGAATGGGACAGTTAACCCGCATTTCCGAACACATTCCCAACAGGGAAGAGAGCTTTTATAAATACAAATCCATATTTCAATTTCCGCTGTCCGGAAGTATGTTATTGTATAAACAACCCAAAGTGAAATAAATTTCATACCCGGCATGCTGAAGGACTCTTATTTTGCTTATGTTCCCCAATTTGTTTCGTAGGAACTAATATCTAATATATCCAGTTGTTAGATGAATACCTGCAATCACAGTAAAATACACTTCCATTCACTTCGATTTTTTCTGAGGGATTATGAAATATTTTCCTGAATTGCCATCAACGAAGTTGAAGGAATAACCTGGAGTTTTCTCCCATTAATTATATAACTCTAATTTATTATCTTAAAAAAAAAAAAAAAAAACTAAGGCGTTACTCATTAATTGAATATCGTTAGCATTTTATTTTATGCTTTTATTAATTTTACATTAATCGAATTCTAATATTTTCTTGATTCTCTTTCGTATTTTTCCTTTTTTAGGGTTTCTTCGTATTAAAAATTGAAACGAAGGGAACCATTATATCGTTTGGGGATTTAAATCGGCACAAAGCTTAAACAACAATAAACTTATGTAAAGAAGAAAAAAAAGTATTTGTTTGCCTTTAACCAGGAATCCGTTTGCATTACGTTCCTCTTTAAATTGGCTCACAAGTCTTCTATGGACCAAAGCTGTGGCATTTTCGAGGAATTATGGCCCTAAGAATAGCCTGTCCAACTGATGCATTTTGTCTATTAACCTTTTAGTGTAGTGTGCAGAAATTAGATAGGGCCATAAGATCACCTCGCCTATGCTATGATACTTTGAATTGAAGTTCTTCACTTCTGGCAGACAGACTTCAGAATAATGGTCAGCATTTACGACCGAATTCGGCGAGAAAAACTTCGGGTACGACATTCGGTCAGAGAACTCCGATGTAGGAGACATTTTCAAATGATCAGTGGCAACTAATAAAGGAGAATCGTAGTAATGAGACCTTTTCCATTAATTGTCACAAAAAGTGAAATATGGCTCATTACCTATTATAATTTTTTTTTACTTTGTGTGTAAAGAATATTTTTTTGCCAACAATTTCATTCTTTACATTTGCACAACCTCCCACTTTTTGGACACTTAAGAACATTTCTTCTGTGTTCATTAAAAGTTACTCTTTTTCACTGCCTTGTAGTCACAAGTCTTCGTCCTAAGCTTCGATAATGTTTAGCAACCTTTCCCACTGTGATCCTTTTCAGCGCAGGGCTCATTTTATTGGTTGAAAAAGGATTATCTGACCGTTTCGTTTTTTATATTAATTATTTATACAAAATATTGTTCTTCAGGTTTTTTTTTTAACAATACTTTACACTGTTTTTTAATGAAAAACAAATATCTTGGAAATATCGCACAGAAGCTGATTGATGTAACTCATAGGATAAATATACAATTTTTCGACGCGCTTCTTCATTAACGTACATTTTTCTGCTTTTAGGGATTAAATTGCACGCAAAACTTATTAAGCAAGTAGAGTAAGCTGTATCAAAACAAATTTATCAGATGGGATAGGCTACAGGGTGATTCAAGTGGAAATGGGTTTTGCGCCGATTTAAATTTCCGTACGTTAAGATCACTCTTGTGTACGTCCGTCTGTTTGTTATAAACGATTTTATCGAAAACGAAGTGACGTAGGAATTTGAAATTGATAGATTTTGAAACGCACAAATATTTCGACAGTCAAAGATTATAATTTTTTGAGAAGTTGGCCCCCTCAAAGAAACATTTTTTTCTATGCGGCATCGTTAGTTTCAGGGATTGCAAATACACCTTTCGTTGATCTTCTAGGCTTATAAAGCTAAGATTTTGATATTATTAGATTTAGCAAGTATTGAGTCATGGATAACAGGAAAACTGGAGCTTTTTCTTCAGTCGATCTCTCTCAGCAATGCTTAAGACGTATGAAATAATAATGAGCTAATTATTTTTATAAAGTTGAAATAATTTATAAGTGCGAACGAGTTTTTAACATCACGTAGAGCTTTGTTTACGCTTGTATATCAATACAACCCCTGTCCTCCCTGTTCCCTGCCGAAGCCGACTGGCTGTTCATTGGATTTAGCTACCTATGAATTGTTCCTCTAAGAATATTTTCACTTTTCTGGCTAGAAAATACGGACTCATTTTCTATTATATCACTGTGGTCAAGCACCCAGCAGAGATTAACTCTCTGGTTAGCTCGTAGTTTCTCGAGCTCACTGCGATATCGCTAGACTAGGCGCGATCAAATGGTGTTCGAATCCAGATTGTCATGCCCTAAAGCAATCAAACCAAAGAAATTATCGAATTAAATAAAAGACACTTCTCGATTTATACTAGAACAATTCTTTATTTATATAATTTATTTTTACATCACCGCGACTTTCCCTATCTTACGTTAATGTAGACTACCTGGCGCTTAGGTAATCTGAGCCGACAAATGCAACTGGATTCACTATAAAAATAACTAAAACTTGACTGCCGCTGAACACTAAATTACGCCCGCCAGACAAGTCACTGGGTTTTATGTTTGATATTCGGAAGTAAACTTTACTCACAATGCGGATGTAAATAAACGACACAGCCTTGTCGTTTGTTTTACCGGGTTACAGCATCTGAGTCGCTTAGTAACAAACAATCGTTTTACATAATAATTATCACGCTAGGTTAATTATTATCATGATCGTCGATTGCTCCACTAAGCGCTCATCACAGCCAGCTGTTGGACTAATCAGCAAAATAACGGACGGCTGCAGAACATGCGAGGTAATTGTTTAGCGATTGCTGATTATTCTGCCAGGATATGCCCTTGGCTGTTGCAAGAATCTTCCGCATATCGGGCCATAACAAGAGCTTTGGTTACAATTTGGCTGTTAATACAAATTCTAATATCTTCATCACTAGGTATGTTCAGGGGCGGATTTCCCTATAGGCCGAGTAGGCCCGGGCCTAGGGCGGCAGATTTAGGGGGCGGCGATTTTTTCTTGTAGTTGTGGGTATTTCATTACATTTTTATACTTTTTCGTTTTTTTAAATAAAATAATTCGTTGGAAAGTGTTATTTTTAATTCTACTCCATTTTTTTCAAATCTACTCCGATTTATGAGGCAGCCTACTCCGCTAATTCTAGCCTGGGGTCCCTTCACTGGATATAGATCATTCAATTTTTCGTGTTTTACAGATGTTCAATATACCCTAGTTATAGCCTAGTTGTGGGACAGTGTAATCCGAGGTTCCCATTATATGCTCCACGAAACAGATGCTGAGTATTCTACTGTGAAAATAGGTTGCGTTTATCCACTAGACTGATTCTCTTAGTCTCAGTGCTTTCTTTGCAGCTAGATATTTACCATGAATGTTAATGGATGTAGGAGCTGGAGCATAATCTCCAATGCTGCCGTTGGTCTTATTCGAAAAACAAGTTCTATTACTTACTGGATTTATAAATCTTTAGTGATATTTAAGCAATTTGAGGATAGCCTCACGATGCCTAAAATTTCTAAATTTTCTGAGATTTCCATAATGTGTTTTGATACTTAATTTTAGAGTTCGCCATTTTGACGTCATTCTCTGACACAGTTTGGTAATAATAGTCAGAAAATTAAACTCCGAATAGAAGGGGTGCTAAACAATAATGCGTGTTACTTTTTAAGAAAAAATTGAATCACGAAAACATCTTATTCACTGACTTCTCTATTTTTTGTGTCTAGAACCGTTCTCAACCTAATGCCAAAATTTACACATCTCTAGTGTGATATGGGATAAAGATAAGTGTTAAATTAGCATAGATTTCGTATTATTATAAGCTTTTCTCGTATCATTATTGTCTTATATAATGGAAGATATGAGATAAAATATTACTACAAAAAGAATTTGACACTTGCTTTGATGATTTTAAATAAAAGAATTTCTTCAGAAAAAATTTGGGTAGCTACTAAAAATTATTTTGTTAAGAACATTTTTGTTCTCTCCAATAAAAATATTCCTGTACATCTCCCACCTGATATAAAATTTTCGAAATGCATCGCTTTAATGTTAAGGATACTTCACAAGTAGAAAAAAAAAAAGAAAATCAAAAACTCTCTCAAAATCTTGTATGAAAGAAACCTACTTAAGTTTAATTTGTAAGAATCCATTAGTTCTAACAAGACTTTTGAATTACCCGCTCTCTTTCTCTATGTATAGTACATTTTTTTGTCATTAACCCATATATTTACTTCAATGGTGAATTAAGAAAAAGTTACTCCTCGACAAGAAATGAGAAAGAGCTTTGCATGAGGAGCTGTGCATGCAAGAAGAATGTTACACCGGAAAAGCTTCCCCGGGGATATTCGTTAACTCAGTAAGACAGATAAGCGACAAGTTCTTAACAAAATTCTTTCAGGTCACTAATTACAGTGGCGCTTAGAGAAGTGTTAAGGTCGCATATGCTTTGTGTCCAGAATATTTTAATCACCCTTTATACGTTGCATTAATATAATTCTGTAGCTATATACTTATATATATGTAGAGGTAGTTACCAGTAACAATTGAAATAATTCGTGGACATTCTAATAATGAAGGAAGTAAAATCTTGAAATGAGTGGTATACACTTACTTTACTTATGTACAATGGATGTAGATATAGTGCCTATCCCAATTCAAGAAAAAAGCTGAGCTATTACAAATTACTGGAATATGGGTTAATTACAGACAAGTCGTCATCCGAAAATTGGTTTGGGGTAACCGCCAAACTATAGTTTTGAAAATTTATTTTTTTACACCAATATTCTTACCCAGTAAGATTTCTAGGGGGGGGGGGGGAGAATCAGTGCTCAGTTTACCATATACGTCAATTCTGGATAATTTGATTTTTGTTTCATACACATATAGCAAAAGAAACAGGAACAAAATACAGTAAAGAACTCATTTTCATTTATTTTTTTAAATATAATATCCATTTTTAACACAACTAAAGACCTTTTTAAAAGAAAACGAGAACAAATAAAATAGCCTCTTCAATCTGCCATATAATATTGTAATAACATAAATATTTACATTTTTACCATTTTTTGGTAATATTCTTTATCAACAATAGAAAGGAAAGGTAAAAGGGCTTTTATGTTATTCACTCTATGATTAAGAGGAGTCAGTACTAAGATTTGCAAGTTTCATACATTTTTCAATGCGAATTTCTAGCAAACTATTTGTAGCAGAAAAATGATTTATATCTTAAATTAAAGGTAACGAAGAGGTCTAGTAAATAACGTCGAGAAAAATAAAAAAAAATGTATTGGAATGGAGATATTAGCTCGGAAACTTTTAAAAATTGATTTTTTTCAAATCAAATTGCTCTTAGTAGGTATTCTCATTTTTTTTATATTGTGACTATTTTAGAGAGATAAAGCCTAGATCTAGCAAATAACGTCGAGTTTTTTCATATTTAGTGGCGCATTTTTTAATGGTTTAACTCTAATAGTACTTGTTTTTTCTCTCGATATTTCACCGACGAGAAATTGCAATATTTCGTTGAAAGTTTTAGAAATATAAAGCAAAATAGTATATTTAGCAATTATGTGCAAAATAAAATTTAGGAGAGTTAAATCTCTTTAAAAATTTTCAATTTCTTTGAACTGCAAATTTTCATTTTCGTCCTAAGTTTTCGCATATTGGGTTTCTGTCTTTTACCCTAGATGTCTCTAATGTGACTTGTGGTCTAGGTCTAGGCTAATTTTATATGCATTTTCATATTTTCAGGACACAAACCAACGTATAGGCTGGTATCTAAATTGAAATTTTTGCTAAGTACTGACTCCTCTTAAGCACAGCTCGAATCCCTCTAACTGTTGATAGTATGTACTCAGATTGTAATAGACTATCGTGTTCCATTCATTTTTGACCATATGAAGATTTCCTAGGTCTTCAAAATAAATTCGTGGGTTGTGTTCGAACTCTTGGATGTCTATAAGTTGTTTTTCTGTGATATTTCTGAAGTTTTCCGTCGTTGGTAATATTGTTGTCGTGAAGATTGGTAGTACACAGTTTAGTAGTAGTAATGACGTGATGGTGCCGGATGCAAATCTTTTGCTTTGTTTTGAATGGAGGCATGTCTTTTTAAGTTTTTTTATTGAACATGCGAACATGAACTACGCATACTAGTTCGTCTCTGCCTGGATGTAACTGAATTACTCTTCCCAACGGCCATCGTGCAGAGGGTACGGATTCATCAGTTATGAGGAGTAAGTCTCCTTCGTGAATGTTATTCTGTTGTTTAGGCCTTTGCTGTAATCTCGACAGATATTCTGTGGACCACACTTTCCAAAAGTCATTTTTTAGCTTGGATATGAGCTCCAATTTTTTCAAGCAGTGTATTTGTTTTTCCGATGGAGTTGGTTCAGGAGGTGTAATTATGGAGCTTCCAATTAGAAAATGTCCCGGAGTGATTGCTGTCATTTGAATTATGCACAGCTTTGTTTTTGTGCCATTCATCGACAGTAAGAAACGAATTAATGATATAAAACTTGGAATCTCGATTTTTTTTAAATATCTATCAATTGTGCCATATACACAATCAACTTCTTGAACAAGCGAATGACCCATTTCTGAAAATCTTGCACTATTTATTTAATTTGAGGGTAATAATGTAAAAATTGTAAAAGTGAGGTGCTCACCATACTGTTTTTATTTTGGGGGACATATGAAACATTCCAAATTGTTATATATTCTACAAAAGGATAATTTTTAATAAACGCCGAAGGAATTTTATTAATGCACTGGCTTTATTATTTCCAGCTCGAACGCTCTTGCACTCGTCCCATATTGCGCAAAAAGTAATTTTAGTATTATCGCCAAATATTACTGTTGCCGTAAAATTGAAAGTATTAATTTTATGTTTATAGTAAAATGAAGAGGAAAATCCTTTGGGAAGAGAAAATAAAGATTGAAGATCAGCACACAAAACTACATGGTTCTTATCAATATTTTGCCTGTCGTGATTTCTTTCCCACTTAAGTAATTTTAATTCTTATTTGTGTGAATCACATGAAGCTTGAATTTCAGGATTACAAGCAGATGCCTGATTCTTAACCTGATTTTTATACAAAAAACACTTATCGCACCGTTTTTGTTTTTGGGTTTATGAAACTCAATATTAAACTTTTCGTTGAAGATGTTCCTATACACTGCTAATGAAATGGGCACACTTTTCGTTACATAAATTATACATTTTTTGTAAAGATAATGTTGCTTCTAAGTAGGTTTTTTTTGTTGAAGCTCTAAAATAGTGGGAATCAACTACAGGGAAACTTAAAATATGATCACACACTTCTTCAATCTTCTCAGGATCCGTTACCCTTTTAACATTTTTCTTTTTTTTTTTTGAGGTAGCGGTATTCAAGTTTCTTTGTTAAGTATGTAAATTTTTAAAATAATAATAAATACGTTTTGCGTCAATTGAAAGAGTATTTAAGAAGCATTTTTGGAAAACTTGAAAAATCTGGTTATTTGTTTTTAAAAAGTAATTAAACGTATTACTCTTTCTTTTTGAACTCTTCGCCTTGCATTATTTGCTTGTCTCACAAATTTGAAAAAAAGGTATTCTTTTCATTATCACTTAACTCCCAAAATACTGAATTAATCTTTCTTCTATCTTCTTCTGGAAAGAGCTTTTTACATAAATAAAAGCAGGTAACGGGACAGCGTTCGCATAAATTGCGAGCTGACATAGTTTTTCCTTTTATATTAGTATATTTCTGCCCTTCTCTCGCATTCTTTTCCTGACATTAGCTTTCCACTTTTCCGGCTAACGTTTTATCTGCCTACTTGATTTCCTGTCGATTTCGCTTTCTGTTTGTAAACAAATTATGATATATTCAAATTCAAATTCTATTGCTATTTCACTAGGTGTATTTATAACTGAAGGTATACATATCTGTAAAGAATTATTTACAGATAAAAGGGGATCTACTGAACTCGTTACAAAATCGGGATCTGCTTTTGAGTCATCACCAGCTGTAATAATTTAATAGTAGAAATAGAATTTTGATGCAGGCAATAACGTATGTATTAGAAAATTATCGAAAGGATCTTCAGATAATGAAGGAATCGTAGATTCAGAAGGAACTATATCGTTTTGTAGCCTGGAAAAAGTAACTTAATACAAATAATTTGTATTAAATATGTGTAAAAATTTTTGTTCTGGGCTCATTGCAGGCACTGCCGAAGACATCGTAACAGCTGAGATGTTTACACTTCAATGTTCAAAAACAGACTGAAGAAATTCTGATCTGATTGATATTAATATAGATTTCTAATGCACATACGGCAGATAAAAAAAAAAATATTTTGACATTACAATTTGCTATTTGTGCATATTGTTATTAAAACAATATATTTGCATACGGCAAATCAATATTTAATTTAAGCCAAAGCTGTAATTTATAAATACCAACGCTTATTTTCATACGAATTTTGCTGTATATTACCACAATTTGGTAAAGGCTGAATATCTCAAAATCTACTGATTGTAGAAGAAAATGGATAAAATGAATGTATTCTTCTCGTTTCAACATATTAAAATCAACATCTAACTAAAATGTGCGTTTTTGGCGTAGGTATACGACAAACAAATTTCCGGGTGACATTGTAGGCCAAATCTAAGTTATTTTTAGTCTTCACAGGTCTATTAAGGTCCTATACATATCATAATGTAAAAAAATGCTAGAAAGTAATCCTCAGAATTTTTTTTGACTCTACACCGAGTCAGGTTTGTTTATTTGTGATCAGAAACTGAAGATTTATTCAAGATGCATCACAAGGCTCTTTACGGGTATAAAACTGTTGGCATTTATAACCGATCCTGTATGAAATGTGGGAATGTCTAAAAAATAACATTTATATTTGATTTTTTTTATTATTGGCTTTGTGTTTGGATGAGGACACGAATGAAGAATTTATCGGGTACATTTTCTGATTGAGGTATAACAATGCCGCAGTTGTTGCTAACTGCAGCAAGTAAGTCACATATTACATCGTGGTATCTCAAGAAGATTGCACCTACGAAATTGTGAACAGATGCATTGGAGTCTCACTGATTAACCCTTTCGCATCGTAGTTATTTTTTAAGATATACTGTAATTCTATATAAGGAATCAATTAGATATATAGTACACTGCGTAGTGAAAATTACAAATATTCTAAATTTGTTCATACTATAGTTTAGGAGTGGGGGAAAGAGATATATTGTACTAACAGCTAGCTACTATGGGACATCCCAAAAGATGTGAGCAAAATAAAAAACGATAATAAAAAACAAAAAATAACTTTTATTCAACGGATCATAATAATAATAATTCATTATAAAAACAAAAATTTTATATAGAAAATCAATAAAAACATAAAAAAATCTTGATTTTTCTTATGGTATTGTTCCGTCTCGGAACAACAAAAAAACTGTAAATTTAAAATTTACTAACTAAGCACTCACATAATCTTCCCGCGATGATATGTGTTGTGACCCGGGTGCCCATTGATCCGAACCACAACCATAAAACCAATACACCAATACATTGCCCTATGCAATATATTGGCGTATATCAGAAATGACCCTGAAAATAAAAATATTTTAATTTAGTCTCAATTTAAAATGCATTTAAAAATGCATTTTCATATTGAAACAAAATGCAATTTAGCATAAATTGCATTTTGTTATCAGCCATATATTCAGTTCACACGGCATGTATACTTACTTACATGCCGTACAAGGTACATACATATCTTCCCTGAACATACAATTCCTAAATTCATTAAACCTAATTTTGTGTACATACATACACACCATTATTCTCTTCGCCCAAAATATTATTCTTACAAGACACAAGTGCATATCAGATTTCATGCATATGCACTGTGTCTAAATTATTTGTACATTCCAACGTACGATTTTTCACGTCGTGGGAAAGTGATAAAAAGAAAAAAAGGAAGCTTTCATGGGTACCTGGGTGCAGCTAGCCCGAACATCGGGGAGTTTGTTTTAAAGTCGCCTCGCAACAAGTTCGGGAGTTCTTTTCCTCTAATTTGACCCAAATATCTACCAATTTATTAAGTGATAAATGTAATAAATTCTTATATAAACTTTTTCTAAAGTGCCAGTAAAAAAAATAGTGAAGAAAAAAATCTAAATCTGTGAATAAGCGTTAGTGAACGATAAAAGAAAAAAGCTATTTGAACATTTGGTTTTTCTTTTATTTGATAAACACTCCAATTCGAAACGTTAGGTGCTCTCGTCTTAGAGCATGGTGCCCAACGGATAACATATGGCCAAAACATGATTATCTAAAAAACAAAATAAACATTAAAACAAATGTGGAAAAATGGTAAAAGTCTCAAATCATTTACGATTTGAGACTTTTAATCTAAGCAAAATTACCAAAACACCCCAACGCGTCATCTAAAAATTTCCAACTCCAACGCTGAATCTTACAACAATATATTATTTCTAAAAAATAAAAACAAATAATTAATAAACAAATAAAAGTCAAAACATAAACACTTACCGGTCTCCATCAGCTGTCATAAATTTTTTTGACATATTCAAGATGGCAGCCAACAGCACAGAAAAATTCTCATTACAAAATCCACACGGACGTCACAGTGTGATTTAATGTATGGCTGACGCTGAGCTTCATTGTTAACGCCCCCGGGAGACACAAGTCCCATTGTGTTTCTGCCTATAAATAGCGAGCTACTCGAAGTAGCAAATCAATCAAGTTCTGACTGAGCAACAAGACAAATCGGCAGTTAAAATGGAAGCCATTGAAGTCTTGCCTAACAAATTAAACCACGGGAGGTATATATGATTCCCTTATTCCTAAACAAATTTATCAAAAATTGTGATATTTGATTTAATATCTTTTCAGCATCCTATATTGGGAGTATTGACCCCAGCCCTTTTCCATATGAGCAGTTATACGACGCTCACTCAATCCTCATAACCTTACCCATTTTTTGATTCTTAGTAATATCTATATTTTTTCCAATTACAGATCAATAAATAAAAATCGCCGGTGGAGGCCCAACAATTATATTTAGAATAGGACGAAAACAAAATTTGAATTGTATAGAGGTAGTAAGAAGTGAATTTTTAAATAAAATAAAATTACGTTTCTAGTTTGTAAGAGATATTTTAATGAATGAATAAAAAGTGAATTTTTTTATTTTGGAAATATTGACCTGTCTTATCATTTTTTAAACCGAAACCTGCCCCATTTTATGCTAAGCCCACATTGGGACTTAGCAGGTATGGTGCAAAGCATTGAAAGCACAATGGAATCTCACATGCTTGACATATGACACAACGTCTTCGTGAAGTCCCTTCTAGTGGCATATGATCACCAATATTATAGAATATTTTTGGAAGCTTTGCAGGACGTCTAGTCTGGTTACACCTTTTATAACTAGCATTTTTTCTTCCGGTTGCCATCAAGGTTTCTGCTAATCCTGGCAAAAAATCCAAGTAATAGTAATTAAGTTTTGAGTTGTAGTACTTCACGAATTACCCAAGCATTTACACATGTTCTCATTAAAAGTTTGTAGTAAACTTCCTTTCACCATTTAGCTGATTTTCGATTGACATCATACACTGCAGCTATTTGGTCCGAAAGATCTACACCGCCCATAAAATCAACATAATATGAAATTGATTTTGCACAAGGAATTAAGAGCTTTTCACCATTATTAAATTTTCTTTGTACTTCGGTATAAGATCACTATAATGACAGTTACTTGCCACAATTACCTGTTTAGTGTCTCGCCAGAACGATACTGTAGTTCAAAATTGATTATTAAATATTTTGCTCTCGCCTCTATTTAGTTTTGCATTAAATTTATGTAAATTTTTTCGATTTGACTTGATTGTACCAACAACTGGATATGATATAGTATTTATAAGATTCACTCTGTGGAAAAGAACCAATCGAAACAAAAAGATACATCCGAATTTCTAACGGAACTAACTAATTCAATTTTGATTAATATTTTCTTTGCCACTGTAAATATTTAGATCATAGGGGTATCCTGTATATGAATGACAATGTTCCCATATCTTTATACCGAGTTTTATTGGTTTCATCGGTAGTTGGTTCATTACAGATCTACTCCGCATTTCAAGCATGCATGGCTTAGACATGTCACAATTTTCATCAATATAATTTGTTTTTGAACAATCTACAGGTTTTTCGGTTTTTCTGGATCATTGAAATATAATTTTGAGAGAGTAAACGAAATCTATTTCCTGATATGGAATTTTTTTATAATGCTATTTCTTTGTGACTTTTTTTTACCAGTACAATTGATAATTTGCTAAGCGATTGTAGCTCGTCATTAGAGTAATTCCTATAACATTCAAAATTTCATAATAATCGGTTTTTGGAATTTTCTCAGACTTGGGAATCATACCCAATGTTTTGTTAGTAAAGTCACTTATCACCATAAATGATCTTTTAGGAAACAGCTTCAGAAATATTTCTATTTCTGTACTTGATTTATCTAAAATTACTAATATCGATGGAATGTTTTCGAGTGGAATGTTTTTGCTTGGCCGAAAAGTTTGAAAATCTGCTTTCCAAATATCTTGTGATTGAGCACTTACAGTTACAGTGGTACAATATTTGGTGAAATATTCTCAATATTATTATCATTAACGTTATCAATTTGGTCCAAAATGGAACTTCTATATATGTATATAATGTTCTTCTAAATCAATTTCTCTATCACTCCGTACATACTCAGAGCCAGAATCTGAAAAACTCAAACCGTATTTATCATCAAATGATTTAATCAAGGCTCGAATTTGTTCTTGTGTGAATCTTTCTATTTTCAAATAATAAAAACTGAAAATATAAAAACAGCGATGTACAAAACTATTGGGATGTATTGTACCAGGTAATATAACTGTTAGGCTATTATATCCCAACTTCCAAGAAAACATTAACATTTACTACAATGGCTATAATATATGTGTACAGAAAATAACTTACATAGTTCTAAATAGATTTCCTACTGTAAAATTAAAAAAAAAAAATACTTACCAATGAATAATACCGCTAAAACACGTACTTTTTTCGAACCAAATCCCTCTATTAAAAAACACAACTTACTTCAACAAGTATTCCAGCACTACTGAGAGAGCTTTGTACGATGGAATGAAATGAAAGAGAACACTTGGATCACAAAACACTAAAAACTACGAAATGCATAGTTTTACCTGAGACAACTTACATCTAGATGTGCAAAACCTCACAAAAACGCGGTCCAATGAAAACAAGCTAATGGCCCTCTAATAGAAAGCTCTACACATTCTATCTCTCTCTTGCTGTATTATGCCACATAAATTCTTCGCAATGATAGCTTTCTTTGGTTGAATAAAAAGATAGAGAGCTTCCAAAAAGTGTTCCGGAGTTATATGGAGTTTTCCACATCTAGTTGTAAGTTGTCTCAGGTTTTAATATACAAAAATCTCCCAACAGCTAAGAACACAATTTTTTGGGATGTATTATCCCATTAGATGGGAAAGGATTGACGATTTTGGATCTTTTAACAAATACAGGGTGAACCATCTGTGGTGTTAAACGCAGAGGCTTTGGTTAGGGGGAAGGGGGGTCCTAACCGACTCCGAGACATGGAAATTTAAAAGTTTTTGCGTCATGTTTAGCAAATAGTACTCTAAAATTTTTGAAATCCATATGGACGTTTTTTGCATCATTGTAAACACAACCCCGGATCTGACTGTATTAATACCACCATATGTGAAAAATTGGAAATTTTAACCTGCTTTTCTTATAAGTTTGAGGTTTGATTTTTACGGAATTCAAGTAATGACCATACCATTTTCAAAGGCAATAAAGATAGACTGAATCTTACCTTTCATTTGATATATCATATATTATACCTAGCTGCTACTCATATTGAAATAAAAGTTTTTTTATTGCCCAACCTCATTATGCAGTTTCGACAATTTTTCAGATGCAATTATGTATGTGTAGAGAGAGAGACATCGTAGAAATAAAATAATAAGGATAAAGTCGAGTAGTTATGAAAAATAATAATAATAATTATGCTCTACTGTACATTTGGTCAGTTACATACCATTTTTCTATAAGCTACACCGGTTTCATTATATTTGCTGTAAAGTTCACTTGTCACAGTTGGAGCGTAACAAATATATTCTGTACGATATCCTTAATTTAATGAAGTGAATTTAATTAACCGACTGACCGCAGTTCCATCAATTTTGGTATGGCCCTCACTAGTACTTGAAGGATAGTTTCCTACATCAAGGGATTATATCACCTCAGAAAGGCTAACGAACAGGGTTTCACTTGGGGGAATAAGTACTAAGCATAGTTTTCTATCGGAATATCTTATCACACGGATAAATGCCCAGCATGAACAGTATAAGGCAATGAACAACACAGGGGCTGACGAATCCATAACTTAAAATAATATAAAAATCTTTTTCAAGTTAAAATATCGAAGGAAGAATAAAGTAAAAGAATCTCCTCGAGCAAGTTGCGACATTTAAAAAATATAATTTAAAGCATTAGTCGCATTAGCAAATCTTTGGACTAAGTCAAAGGCAAATTTTAATAAACTTAATTAATCAAGAAAAATTAGCGCAGATAATATTATAAAATGAATGTAAGAAGTTGAAAGATAGAAATGATAATTTACATTATATAAAAGGTCAAAAATGGCATTTTATAATAAATGTGAGCTAGCACGCTTTTGAAGAAAAGCTATATATTTTGTTATTGTACTGAAAGAAAATCAAAATTAGAGATGGAATGAAGTCATACAAAAAAATCTTTTTACATGCATACCTGTGCAAATAGCACGTAAGCAAAGGAAGATTCTTTCTTTAAAAATGTGATACCTAAATACATACATATAATATACCGGTTTTCCTGCAAATTTCACTCAACATATACCCATTGGCTTATTAAAAAAAATTTCACGTTCCTTCCGACCACATATATTATCACAATAACTGCACACAACAGCAGAGTTGCCTTATCATGCTTGTAATTTTCCAGGAATTTCCATAGAATGAATATGGACATTTATTGAGTACGTTCATGCGATATTAAAGAGTTAATAGAAATGTCTCGAATTTGTTTGTCTTTAAAGATATGCTCAGGACCCGATGTGCGGAATATAAACAGTTTGGGGTAAACCACCAGCAATTTCTACGCACGTAAGTAAAAAGATTGTTTTGAAAACATCAATAAGTAGAGCAAACAAAATAAGGAGAATTTCATTTTAGAAAACTTTACGAACTCCTTGTGGGAAACGAAAGAGTCACGAAGTATGGTTTGAATTTTTTTCCTCCGAATCACGGTGCCGAAAAACTCTGTAGACTCTTGTAGAATAGCTGCCTCTTGTTTGTGTTTTGAGTATATTCTTAATTGAACTTAATCTAATTATTTTCATATGGATTTGTTTTTATATTAGCTATAGAAAAACAATTGCCAATGGAATAGATGTATGTGATAAACATTACTTAATACATATACATAAGAAGAGGAACGAAAAATACTGCACTTTAATAAAATAACTTTAGTTCTTGCAAGCATTTCATTGAAATCTTTATTATTCAGGAAATTGCCAATGGGCAATCTCCTCTCCCACATCAAGGTTGCTTTTGTTTGTGGAAATGTCCACATCAACCTAACATTCTGTACGTCGGCGATACTGTATTTCCGCAGGACTATATTCCGGTTACACTAAACACGCTGATATTGTATGTATATAAATGGTCCGACCAATATCCTATTTCATGTGGCAACAAATTTGCTATGCTGAGTGAAAGTTTTTGTTTCATTTTATATTAATAAAAGAATTTCGACAATATTTGTACAGAAATATATTTTTTACTTTTACTCAAGAGCAATTTCAGGCGAAATTATTAAAGAGCTCACAATGTTATTTTTCATGAAATTATAAATATTTAATTTCGGGTTGTTTTACTCCGAATAATGTTGACACGGAAAAAGAAAGCTTTATAAAAGTTTTGTATTTATGTATTCTTGTTAAGGGTCTTAGAGATTGGTATTGAGAGCTCATCTTGTTAGGTTGTTAGTAAATTACAACTACGATTAACAGAAATATCAGAAAATGTATATTATGAAGAATTCCATAAAGTAACAATAGAGTTTCCACCTATAAACCTGTACCAGAAATAATAGCAGCACAGTCCAGATACAATATATCGGTCATATTAGACCATTGCTACTATCGTCGGCTTATTATTATTACTATTTTTTTTTTCAATTTAATTCAGGCTTTAAATTCATTAAGTATCAAATTAAAACAGAGTTCCATCATATTATCATGAAAGTAAATTATAATAAGAATACTGATGAGGGTCTGAGAGAAACGTTTTGGCAAGCTAAAAGCGAAGTGATAACAAAATATGTAAAAAAAATTATATGATAAAGATTACCGAGTGCAGAAGTTGTTCTATGGTAGCTCTGTAATAATTTTTTGTAAGAATATCATAACGATTTTACTTTAATTTTACTTCTCTAGGTCTTTGAGCAATTCACCAAAAAATTATAGTATTTGATGGATATTTTATTCTTAAAATTACAACTAATCTTAAAAACTTTTAGTTTAGACGTGATCTATTCCAAGATGTTTTAACTGCAAATCAATACGCATCTTATTTCAGACGCATTTACCCCGAAATTGTTGTTAAGTTCCCATATAAAAATAATTGCCTGTATACCCCAGGGCTCCGTTATCTCTCCGACTCTCTTTTTAATTTTCATTAATGATCTGTACTGTCTTACCTTCAATT
Source organism: Dioctria rufipes (assembly GCA_963924295.1). Taxonomy (NCBI): domain Eukaryota; kingdom Metazoa; phylum Arthropoda; class Insecta; order Diptera; family Asilidae; genus Dioctria; species Dioctria rufipes. Next base: position 280,120,328 of record OZ002741.1, on the reverse strand, counting down.
CCATCCTGAGTTTCTCTGACGAGAGTACCCTTGATTTCGCTTTCACCTTTGGCACTCTTGCGGACCTCAGAGGGAATCTTATATTTGTCAAATTGCATGATTAGATCATTGAATAACAATCTTGCCAATATCTTCGTTCGGAGGAAGGCGAATCGCGTCGAATTCAATGGATCTAAAACCCAAAGCTCTCTCATTTCCACTCCTGTTTCATTTCATGGAGCACTGACTTATGATACACGTCTTTATGCATTCTTGGCATTAATATTTCCATTAAATTAAGCTGAACTAATCAAATCTCTGTGATAAAGAAGCATCGAAATGTCGTGGAGTTCTAAAAAGGTATAAGAAATACTTCAGCCCATCGAATCAAGTGTTCCTCTACAATTTATATATTAGATCTAGAATAGAATGCAATTCCCATTTGGGGTGGGGCTGGTCGCACAGCCTTAGCTTCATTAAACATTGTCCAAAAGAGATCCGTCAAACTCATTACTGATGTGGCAATAATTTATCGGATCGGCTCACTCGAGAACCACGGCAACGCTGGATGCATTTCGCTTCTTTATCGCTACATGCATATTCTGATCAAATGTATAGTCTGATCTCTTGTAGAATAATTTCTGCACGAAATATTCGCGCTGCAAACCACGCACATCCTTTTATCCCGAACTGTGCGAATGTCGAACTGTCATCTCCTGTATTTCCTCTGACATTCAATCTGCGAAGGTTTAAAGGTGACATACATCGGGACCTCCGCCACTCTCCTCATGCTTCTTAATTTCCTTCCCTTTTTCCTTCCTGCCAAATTATGTAAGTTCTTTTCTACAAAAACGAACGAAAACAAAAATGTTATGAAACTATAAATATTTATTAAAATTACAAGAGAATACAATAGTAATTCAAGTATATCAAAATTAGTTTTGTTTTAATGGAAATTCCCTTCGAATGGTCTTTTACCATTTGGAAAATACAGAATGGTACAAACTTACAAATTTCACTTTGATGACCAAATTTCAAAAAATTCGGAGTTACATTTATTTAGGTATCATTGTCGACAAATATTTGTAATTCCTTCCTCCCAGTCAGGCATGCTTAGTAAATGAAATAAAAATAAAATTAATAGTTTTTTATACAATTAAGCAATGGATTTTTTGTATTCAAGTAAATTGTATTTGCATGACTGAAACTGTAATTCATGCAAAGCGCGATTTTGAGTATTGTTGAAGTGATAATTACTCAATCCATAATTACAGACATACTATAAAATTATTCAGTTGTTTTTTAATTAGTTCTAATCACTCAGAGTTAAAGTCAATTTTATTTATATACTCAACAATAGACACTTTTACGTAATCCATCATCACCACGCCCAGCAGTCTTAATTGTTCTGAATTTGCGAAACGTGCTACTCCATATGGGCGAGACAAGCTTGTCACATGCAATGAACCTATTATGTAGCCATATGAATTAGAATTCTTATTCCAACCAACTTCCAACACGCTAACTCTATGATGAAGTTTTATTCTTTTTATAAGTATTTATGTAATTTGCTTTCCGTAACTATTAAAATTAATTTAATTTAATTTAATTCTTAAAAATGTTTCTAGAACCTTTTTTTTTTTGGATTTATATGTAAATTTTAAAAGGGAGACAATTCCAGTAAAGGAGAGAGGTTTTATAAATACAGTTTGCATTTCTGACAGCTTATAGTAATAGTAATAATTTTTTAAACTAATTACACGATTATACCCATAGTTAATTACCTCGAAAAATGTGTTAAGTGCTGGGTGTGCAGTTTAGCTACCAGACGTAAAACTCTTCTGCTTGCATTATTATTTGAATGAAAAATTTTTCTGAAAAACAGAAAAAAAAAGAAAATTGAGAAGTCTTCATTTCACCCGAAAATTTTTCCTACAAAAATGTTTTCGTTTATGACTACAGAGATCTGCACATGAATTAAATGAAAAATTAATCATCTAATTGACAAAACTGAAAGTACAAAAAAATACAGAGGTTGCAGGTCTACTAAAATCGACACTTGCGTGGCTTTACCAATTGTAAACAAATTATTGTAAGCAATAGTAGTTTAATGGTATTAAATGAAAAAATCCTATCTCATATAACTCCTCGTTCTCTTCTTACGATTACTGCTCTAGACAGCTCGGTATTTTGTGTAAAGTACCAAACACAATTCTGACGTCTCGATCAGATTCGATCCAACCCATTTCGATCATGCATGAGTACAATTGTTCCGTTCGGTTTCAAACACCTGACTTTAAAATTTTTCCAGACTTTGTCCATCATCCATGAAAACATTCTTTTTTTTTTGTCATATAATTCATGTCTTTTTTTATTTCCTCAACAGCAGCCTTTTCATGCATCTTTGAATATAAAGAAAATGATTTTTCTAGGTTATGTCATCCGTAAAAGTTGAAATTTGCTCAACTTTTCCGTTTCTATTTGATTCATTTCGATCTCTTTCGGTGTAATGTATCCAATTGCACGGAGACATTTGACAAATTTGACATTTGTACGAATCGGGTCGAAACGGTGGAATTGTGTTTCGCCCTTTATTGTCAATGGATACCCAGTCTTCATTTTGGCGACTTACAGAACGGGCGCAAGATCGAGTTAGCTACGCAGTTATTACAATGAAGTATTTTTTGCAAAAGGTGTAAATTAGCACTCTTTTTGAAAAATAAAAAAAAAAAAAAACCAAAAGGAAAATGAACAATATACAATAATTTACACAAATTATAAATACGTAAATGTGCCTCTAAAAGTTGCTATATAGTAACAGTTTCTACAAGGGTACCGTTACTTCATTGCTACTTCCAATTTTGCAAATGTTTCTCTTTGTTCTTCTTTCAAGGGCACTCTCCTCAGAGATGTAGTTTGTAGATAACGAAAACGTAAATGTGCCCAAAAAAGGTTCTCAATCAGAAATGTGTCAATAAAGGAATAATTTCTGCATAGTTGCAATATTTATTTTTGACATGTGAGTTATGATGTTTTTTTTTTCTATTATCACTTAAGGGAATACGAGAAAAAATCAAATATAAAATGAATTGAATCAAAACACTAGAAATTTCATTTTCTAACTATTTATTTGAATAAATTGTAATTCCGAGATTTTAACTTACAACGACGATCTTAAGACTCCTCGAACTAAACTTAAAATGTCTTCTTAATTCAAAAAACAATTCTAGCTTTTTTAATTTTTCTCTTTTTTCTTTTATGTAGGTAGATAGCTAGTGTGTGAAAATGTAAGTTTGAATTCTCTCGAACGTCGTATAAGATGTAATGCGATCCTTTGTTATGTCTTGTTTCGGTTAAGTGCATGGTTTTTGCAGCTTCACCTTTTTCAGGGTTGCAATTACTTTTTGCTCATGTAACTTGTACGTATCGTATACCATCTATCTCAAACTATAAAGTGTAATAGTTGCTATTGAAATAACGTTAATTAGTAATAAAAAACATTCATTTAAAACAATGTCTTCTTTTTATAGGAAAGTCAAAACATACCCTAAGAATTTTTTCCGAAATAAATTCGTAGAGGAACCATAAACCTCAAACCGGCGGATCTAGCGGGGAGGGGGTATCCTGGGGGTCGTAACCTCCCCCCTAAAAAATTAAATTATTTTTTATTTTATATATTTTTTATTTATATAATTCAACTTCAAAAAATTATACAAAATATTTTTATTCCAAAATAAAAATTTATTACAATGAATATTATTGTATACATGTGATATAGGTGTATAGGTTTTTCTCAAAATTTCAGTTTGGGACCCCAACTTTGGGTGATCCAAGACTCTCGAACAACTTCCCAAGCCACTCCTAACATTATAAAATATTTTCAGCGTTCTTATGAAAAACTACTGACATGTATAATTAGGACTGACAACGTGCATAGAAATACCCTGCAGAAAGTGGGCTCACTTCTATATACATATTATAAACTGAGAGAGAACTGTAATCAACAAATAAATAAGTTTTTAAATTAATTATTTAGGTTAGTTAGTGATAAGAAGTGTTTTACCAAAGCCAATATATTCATAAATACTCAACAGAAACTTAGAAGGTTTTATTTAAATCACTTTTGAACTCAACTTCCCGCCAATGATTTTTTCAATGTTGGCACCGACGTAAGAACTATTTTTGATAAAAAAAATTGTACCCGCATTAAGCAGCATATCGAGCAGAGCAGTCCATATTATATATGCCAGTGTGTAAGACAGAAAAAAAGTTAGGTTTGCAGTTTGCACCCTAAACTACAATTCTATTAAAAAATGAACCTTTGTAAAAAAAAGTATACTAAACAAGTAAAAAAGATAAAATTGGTCTAAGATGAATGCCCGTATAAAATTTCGTATGGTTACCGATCTCTATAAGTTTGATTTTTTAAGTGGTTTTTCGCATATATTTCTAGAACGGTTCGTCGGACAAAAAAAAATTATTTTAACCAATTTTATAGAATTTCGTTTTCTAAAGAAGTTTTTAGTAAAATAAAAATGTCTAGGGCTGATCGTTTTCACAGTATATGTAAAAAACCTAAATGTATGGCAACCCCACGAAGGAGTTGGCCGATTTTTCTCATTTTCGAACTTAATTTTACTTTTTTTTAAAGTCCGTATACAAAATTGCAGCACTCTAAGTGTACGCGTTCTCGACTTATCGGGCGAACAGACAGACAGACAGACGGACGGACAGACGGACGGATGGACATGCAAAAATCAAAATAACTTTTAATATTATGTCCAATCCATTTCGCTCTACCATCATTATTTCTGTGCGTTACAAAGGAAATGACAAACTTAGTATACCGTTTAGATTTCATCTAGGGTATAAAAGTGACACGTCATCCACACCGCTTAATGCGGAAACCTTCCTAGTATCTCACTACAGTACTGCAGTGGCTAAACTAAGCGACTTTTGGCGCTAAACAAGTGGTGCCCCATTTGCAATAAGATGACCCCCCCCCTAAATTTCAATGCTATATCCACCCTTGAGGCTGTTAAAGGGTTGTGAGTGTGTTAGGCGTATGTGATAGCAGGCAAAATTTATACGTACTGAATAGGAATTGCTACTTTATGGGCACATCTGATGGCACACAGTGGAAACAGTTCCAATATCGACACATTTAAAGGTACTGACTAGAAGTTCTGACTTTGTTGGCAATATCTACCGACACAAAGATGTAAGAGTGCCTATATAGAAACATCTATAGGCACCAAATAGAGACTTTACCTGGTGGGCATAACTTCAAGGTTTAAATGGGAAACAATGTCTATGTGTTAGCCTTAATGGGCAAACATTATATGAATTGCCTTTTTGGGAACATTTAATCTATAAAGCTTGACAAAATGTCGAAATGAGATTTTGAAAAAGTATATTTGGATAGAGAAATTTATAAACACATACCACGTTAATCTTTATCACTGTGCTGAAAATAATTATTGATAATTTTAGCTAATAGCTTCTTTACTGAATTTTGAAAGAAATTTATAAAATATTTAATTTATTAAAGATTTTGGAAGCGCTTCCGTTTCGAAGTTACGTAACTGATTTTGCGGAACATTTAATGTCGTTTGTAAATTTTTACCAAAATAAAAAACGGATTTTATTATGTTATAGATTTAATATATATTAAAAGTATTTCAAAGATCTTTCCATACATAGAGAGTTCGTAATTCTAATTTTACAAATATATACGAATAAAACAAATACCCATATTTATATTTATCTCAAATACGTACATATCGCGTACATATATTAACGTAAAAGTTAACATATTGGATATAAGTATGCGTTAAGCGGCATAACTACGACACATTTACGTAACTGCGACCAAGCTCTTACGTTTTTGTTTAGACACAAAAATCTCACTCTTACTGTATGTTCCCGAACCGTGTCCCTCCATTTCCGTAACATAGATATTGTTATTTGTGCACACTGCTGGACAGAAAACGTTGTCCCGGCCCTTGGGTTTAAAAGATTGTTAGTTGGGTTAGTTTGCGATGGAGTAATTTCAAGGAAGTGAAGATGTGACAGACTGGATGAAATTTATTTCATTTGGAATGTCATTGACAGTTCCTCAATGTTTGTAAAAACTACGGCAGAATTCAATAACTTAATTAAATGCTATCAAGAAAATTTCCGACTATATGCTCACTGGGGTATTTTAGCATTGGAAGTAGAATGCGAATCATATAACTGCAAAAGTATTTACAGCCAACCGCATATAGACGATCAGGTTTTTCTTCTCAACCGTTTCATTCAGTACCTTTATGACAAATATGTACCTACCTATACGCACTAAGGCAAAAAAAAAACTGCTTCTGTCTCTGGTTCAGCACCGAAATAAAATCCTTGATTGCAGAGCGGGAATTTCTTTTTTCCAAGTATCGTATATTGAGGACTCCTGAAAGTCGGAAGATTTACACACACTTAAGGAACAAAATTAATGTAAAAATTCGCGAGGCTAAGCGTACGTATTAAAAGCGCAAGTTTGATGTAAGTGTTCAATCGAAAATATTATGGCGTAAATTGGGTGATGCTGGCATTTATGAAGGCATGACGACTAATTGCAACCTGAGCCCACAGGAACTAAACGAATTTTTCATAGCTGATCTTCAATCTCAAGAAAATGATCAGTTGTTGTTGGAAGGCTTGGATTCTCTAAATAGCTCTAATGGGTTTAGTTTCCGGGCAGTGGATCGAACAGAAGTCGTGAATGCGATTTTCGGTATTAAATCTAATGCTGTCGGCCCTGATAATATGTCACCCCGTTTTGTGAAGCTAATTGCGCCGCTCATTATGGGGCCACTTTTATGTATCTTCAATACGTGCATTACGAAATCAGTATTCCCAAAATTTTGGAAAGCAAGGCACGTACTTCATATCTCTAAGAAGGCTGCGGCCACAACTCCTGCCGATTATAGACCCATTTGCTTACTCTGTTTTCTTTTGAAGGCTCTGGAGAAGCTACTATATTGGCAGGTTCAACAGTGCACCCTGCAAAATAATTTTATAAGCAGCTATCTATCTGGGTTTCGACCCAAGCATAGTTGCGAAAGTGTTCTCATTAAAGTCACAACAGACATACACGTTGTACTTGATAGAAGAGAGATTTGTATTCTGACACTTTTAGACTTCTCCAAAGCTTTCGACAGTGTTTGCCATGTAAACTTGCTAGAAACAAATTGTTTAATTAATTCCATTTTTTGTGTCGATCTGTTCATTTAATCAAGGAATTCCTAATTACTCAAATTTTCTTCCTCTGTCTTCTGGCGTCCCACAAGGTTCCATTTTTGGTCCTCTACTCTTCAGTCTATACATTAATGATCTGCTTAAAAAAATACAAAATGTCAACATTCATATTTATGCCGCCGACGCTCAAGTCTATTTGAGTCGCTCCAGGTCTTATCGAAGACTGCGTGGCTCGGATGAACTGCCATTCGATTTCTCGATTTCTGCAAGCGCGACCGTAGTGGCCAAATGCCTATCGAAGTTCATTTTTAAATGGTATGATGAGAGCTTTCATTTGCAATAAAGAAACTGGCGAAATCCTAAATACTTTACGTTTTATTTGAAAATTAAAATACCTCTGGAAACCTCTTTATTTTCGCTTGAACTAAATGATCTCTTGAAATTTTAATTCACGACAGAATTTTGACCATGTACAGTACTACATGCTAGCTTTGTCGAAAATTATCAGATTCCTGTTTTTGTTATGACTAAGTGAGCTAATAGTCAACATTTAAAAAATTGTACCGAAACTTAAATGTCATTACTATTTCTCTGTGGGTGTCAGGCTTTTTATAATCTAGTCGACTACCAAAGCATATAATAAATGGCATAAACTACTTGTAAAAATAGTCTAGTCGATAAAATCCTAAGAAAATTAAATGCTTATTTATGCTCACAAGATTGTAGCCTTCTTTTAATATGGGCGTCATTGGAAATAAGCAGTAATAGTGCGTTTACACTACACCGAAACTACATGATAGTGCTGTTCTAGCTTGACTTCGACGAAATCTTCCTCGAAATCATGGAAATTCCTGTACAAAAAACTTAATCAAAATCATCTCATTTTAACGTAATTTCAATGAAATTACGTCCGAAATTACGAACTTTTACCCGATTCGGTTTCCACTTATTGTGTAATTGTTTACATGTTGCTATTGTCAATAACTGTTTAAGGAAGAAATTTAAAAATAAAATAAAATATTGTATTAAAGTTGCTCACATTTTATGTGGCAATATATCCTTTTTAATTATAAAAGCCTCATTTATGTAATTAATTATCTTTCATGCCAATTTGGTATTTAAGTTTAGCACCTGGCAAACGAAATCATTTAAGAGGCAGTGAAAACATTTGAAGTAATTTCAAAATCAGTTCAACAAAATTACGTGATTTCGATGTAGTGAATATTCCCTATAACTTTGAAGCCTCTAAAAGAGAAAAAGTCAAGGGCTCATTTGTGCTTCGGATAATATAAATAGAGGACTCAGTTTTAGTTCAGAAATTATTATAAATTGAACTCTCCCTTTTAACTCCTAATGATCATTAATTGGGCTCTTCTTTATAATTATCCTAAAAAAAAATTAAAGATAATAATTTTTGTTGGAAAAAATTTTGCACTGTGACATCTACAATTAACAAATATGAATGCTGAGTACTTCTTCTGGATAATTCATAAATTGCGAATAATCCCAATTCTTATCTCTTAATTTTTTACCCCGTCTACATAATTGCTTCTTTCGAGCAAACCTGAATTAAAAAAAAAAAAATCTTTCGGAAGGAGCACAGGATATTTTTGTTACTGAGTACTTAGTGGCCTAGGCGCAGATTAATAATCAAATCCTATTGAGCTCTTATGGCTGTTGTCAACGAATATTATTACATAAAAGTTTTAAAGAAAAATTCGTAAGACAATAATTGATTCAGAAGAGGTTCGAATTTTACGAAATGGATGCAGATAATCTTTAGGAGCGGTTAACTGGAAGCCGTCAACAATTTATTGTGCTGCTAAACTTCTTTATCTTATGGATATTTTATAGCATAATCAATTAGGATAAGTCCTTTTATTTGTATATATGTATATAATTGTGGGAAACCTATAAAGGTAACTTACCCTATCCAAAAGAAAAATACCATCGCTTTTGTCCTTTCTGCTTTCAAAAACTCATAATAATTATCAAAAAAGCCCTTCTCTGTGCTTCCAGTTGCCTGCATGTTACTCTAAATCTGGGAATTTTTCTTTCAAAAGATAAATTAATACACCAGAAAGGGACCATATAAATTATCTCAACCGAAAATAATGTGTAATCTTACCAGGAATGATGCCCGCCTAGTCATGAAGAGCAGTTGAGGCTAATTACATGAGTAATTGTGGTTATGTCATTGTGTTTTTAATGTTCTAGTCCCGGGGAGGAATTGGGTCAGCTTCTAATTGTTATCTACCCAAGTAATTACAATTAAGGAATTTTTGCAAAAGAAAGGCCTAAAACGCTTATTAAAGCTTTTATCTTTTTCGTCCTATGAATGCATATTCCGGATAGGTAAGTGGAATGGGGATATGATGGTATTCTGTTGTATTTGGTTGCATTTGGTGTGGAATAAGTATTTTCGGATAACCCGAGAACGAGATAATTGTATTTACAGTTCGTTTTGTTCAATCATTGGTTTTACTAATAAAAAGAATCTAATGTCCATGTCATAACCACTTAAGCACAATTAACCTATGTAATTGCATCTATAGGATTTTCATCTTTCAATTGGTCGGTAAATTCCTTGTTTAGGGAAAAGTGGAATTGTTTTGTTGGAAATTTTTCACTATCGAATTCATTTTGATTAAGTTGCTGGAAATTCTGGCATTTGCAAATATTTTCCGCTCTACGGGGAGTGCTTGGTGGATTTCGTCTGAAGTCTGGACGAACAAGGCAATATTTTATAGGTGTAGCTCTCTACTTGGATTAGATTTAATGTTTGATATTTACTGAAACTATTAGAATTTACGGCGCTATAACCATTTATCAGCTTTTTGTTCACCACTTTTATACCCTTTGGTAGCTTAAGAAAGACTACGACCCAACCACCTTGCATTTACAAATAATATGCCCAGATGTTTCATATTTTTCGAGACATAATCTCGTATATCTGGTTATCTGATGTACTTAGAGGTTTAGTTACGTTTGCAGTACTCAGTTAGAACAACTGAAATAATTCTTATTTCCTTCCTATCTTGAAGATTTCACTTGGAACTTACCGCTTAAGCCCCTACTTGTTCTATTTAATTATGGATCTACTCATTACTGATCATCTAGCTCTTGTCATTTATGTCGACGATGCTTATAGTGTTACTCCCGATTATTTTTTGGATTTTGATTTTGGTACAGTAGATTTTGAAAAGTTGATGTTGATACTAAGCGTTTAAATCCTGTATGACACCACGTGCTCTATTCCTAGGGCTTGTGTTGTTGCGACAAAAGACGTTTTGGTGACCTCACTGCCTCATTTGTGCGATAGGAACACTACTTAGATCAAACTACCCTTCAAGAAGGATGGAGTCAATATCGAAATCCTTAAGCTGTTTCCTTGACCGAAGCTGTAAAGCTAGAAACTTTAGTTGTACTCCTAATTGGTTCGATGACAGCCTACATAATTTCGTAATGCTCGTAACAAGGGGTGGTTGATCTGTAGTAATTCTGAATATATGTGTATTTATCGCAATTATTCTTGTCTTAGATAAAAGTTTAAGTAGGAGGCTCAAACGGCTTACCCTTCTTACATCAATAACGTCTAAAGTATTATTAAAGACGATCTTAAGCGTTTTTGGAACTTTGTTAACGCTAAGCGTAAAAGCTATTGTTGTCCCAACAGCCCGTCCTTTTTGAACTCATAATCCGTCTCTTATATCTAATTATTTTGAGGACTATCTTTCCAAGTCTTTTAGTATCGACAATAGCAACTCGATTATAAGTCTTCTTGTATGTCTAATTGATATTAATGTTCGGTGTATTAGTGAATATATGTTATGTGAGCATTATCATTAGTTGGATTCTTCCTGTTCTGTTGGACCGGATAGTATTCCTAGCATTGTTCTTAAACAATGTTTTGATAGTCTTTCGCGGTCGTTGCTTTATTTATTAAATTTATCTTTGTCAACGGGTGTATTTCCTGTTTCTGGGAAATCGTCATTTGTTATTCCTGTTATCAAAAATGGAATGAGGGACTTGGTTGGTTAGTAATTACTGACCAATTGCTAAAATGTCTGTTATACCCAAGCATTTTGAAAGCATGATTTTTTGAACTGCTGACGTTCGATTGTAAATCATTAATTAGCTCAAAGTAACATGGCTTCATTAAGGACATATCAACATCAACCAATTTGACACTTTTAGAATCCATTATTGCTAATACCATTGAAAAGTGCTTGCAGACTGATTGTGTCTATACGGACTACTCCAAAGCCTTTGACAAGATTTCGCACAGAGAGCTGCTGTTTAAGTTGTTGTTATAAATAGGTTTTTCTCCATTGTGGTTAATTGGATTTTATCTTATTTAAATGGTAGAAATTTTAAAGTCCTCTTCAGAAACGCGCTTTCAAGTGTTGTTTGTACGCAGTACGGAGTTCCACAGGAAAGCCATCTGGGTCACTTATTGTTTGCCGTATTTATTAATGACCCCGTATCTGTGATAAAATTCTCTGAAATTTTAATATATGCTGACGATGTTAAGATCTTTGAACAGATTCATTCACTGAATGGTTGTGTTCTGTTACAGAATAATGTACGTGCTTTCAATTTGTGATATAAACATAATAATTTATTCCTAAATATTCTTGTAACGTTATTGTCTTTAGCCGTAAGTTTTCTCATTATCTTTGACTCAAAACTTACTATTTCTCGCCATCTTGATTATATTATTGGGAGAACTTTTTCAATGCTTGGGTTTGTTGGGCGCTGGGCTAAAGAATTTAATGACCTGTACACATAGCGTTCCTTGTATCAGTCATTTGTGAGGTCTGTACTAGAATATGGCTGTCAAGTGTGGATTCCTTATTACAGTGTACATATTAAACGATTGAATCTGTACAGAAAAAAATTGTACGTTTTGCCCTACATCGCCTTCCATGGAATAATCGGTTTGAGCTTCCACCTTATTCTAATCGTCTAGTTTTAATTAATACGACGTCGATCCATAAGAAGCGTGAATTTATTTTCATAAAGTTTTGACTGGATTAATAGATTCTCCTAAAATTCTGAAATCTATTTCGCTGAATGTTCCCGATAGAATTATAAGGTACCGCGATACCTTTTTTATCGAGAGTCATCGAACAAATTATGGATTTTATGAGCCCCTCAGTAATATGTGTAGAAATTACAACAAATTTTCAAATTACTTCAATTTTAATATTGATAAAAGAGCAATTAGAAATTTGATTCCTTGGAGGGGTTCTTGATTTCTGATTATTGTGATTTTTGTTTTTTTATTTATTGCAAAATATTTAGCGCGGAAAACTATAGCAAGCTTCATGCGCATGGGAAGAATACAACTTTCTCAAGGTACAGAGAATACAACGTATTCTCATTAAATTTTGACACATATGCTGTGACGTAATTTTTCGCGCTAATGTATATACATTTATATAGAAAAGACAGAGCGAGGAGAGAGAGTATTGTTTTCTCTATACCGTACTTTCCTATACATTACACGTAATTTGTCCCCTAATGGTGGAACGTGGTTTGTAATAAGAATACTTGTATTCCTTATATCCAAAGGTAGTAGTATTTAGCTCAATGTCCAGATTTTGTGACGATACCGTTGTTATTATTGTTATTAGTATACTTTAATTATATGTAAATGTAGTAGATGCCTCCAGAATCATATATGTGTTGTATAGGAAATATCTCAACTTGCCTTTCGCTTCTTATTTCCAGCTTTTAAACGTGTAATACAAGAATTATCAATGACTGAGTATTACTTTTGATTCCGGTTTTAAACATTTTTACTTGATATGCTGAAACAATTTGATTTGTACCATTAAATAAATGTTTTTATCACAGTTTTGGCAAGTAGCGACATCTTATATACAACACAGAAATGATTCTGGAAACATAATACATTTATTACAGTCTATAATGAAAGTGGTATATCAATTAAGTCATAATTCCTCCCATTCACAAATAATCTATTCGGCTTGCTTGGATTTAGAAATACGTTATTGCCCATAGGGCAGTCATAGATCCTCTCCTACTCGATTAAGTCAATTGGCCTATCTATATAAGTTCTCACGTCATCAGCGTAAAAGTGGACCGAAATATCGTGCAAGATCATGGGTAGGTCATTTATGTACAGATACAAGAGAAGGAGACAGAGAATAGAACCTTGAGGTATATCGCAGTACACAGTTAGGGGAGAGGATCTTGACTGAGTGACTCACCCTCATTATGGTTGTCACCTCACTTCAAGTAACACAACTGTGTAAAATTCATAGGAACATCAACGAATGAAATAAAAATCGCAGCAGGGAAAACAGAGAGAAATGTGCGGCGACTCTCGACCTTTATCAATTTCATTTTCCTGTCGACAATTCTCACTTAATTTCTTCAGGTAAAATATGTCTTTTTTTCTTTATTTTCTTTCGTTCCTATGAATTTGACATAGTCGTGTCACTTGAAGTGAGGTGACAACCATAATAAGGGTGACTTTCATTGACTGACTATGGCAGAACAGACAGTTGATGATGAGAGATAACTGTAGACGAGCACTTGAAATTCCGTTGCAGTTTAAGAAGTAGAATATCATGATTAATCAGATTGATCGCCTTGCTGAAATCCAGAAGTACTAGTATGGCTATTCGATCTCTTTCAAGAGCATCATGAAGTTACCGATACCATTTTGAGTAATACCAACTCAGCTGCCACCGAGATAGTAAAGATTCTGGATTCAGAAAGAAAGTAATTTGGGAGTGCATTAATTTTTCGAGAGCTTTAGGAAGTCTAATATTAAAAATTAAACATTTTGTAATACAGTATATTGACGTGCGTATCAAATAAAAATATTCAAAATAAATTACAATACAATAAATAAACATATATTGAAGTATATACAGGGTGGGTCCTAACACGTGCCAAAATTTGTTATGTTAAATGTCCCGAAGTGTTAATATTTTTTCGGCATTATAATTTTTTTTATTATCATATAGACTTTCCCATGCAGCACAAGATTACCCTGGGATATCCCATTCTGGTCCCACAGATCCCATAGTTTTCAGGGAATAAAAAGGATGTAATCAGTATGTACTTAGGATCCTGTTTCTAGGAGTTACAAATTTCCTATAAGTTTTTCTCTGGGGTATCCCACATTCTTCTTATTTTACAGATAAATACATACGGGATGTGCAGTACAATTTTGGGACAAACATGGAAAAGTCGTTTTTCCCCTTCCAGAATTTATTTCGGTTTGTTCTCTGATTCTTGTGGTTCGCGTGCCTCTCTGGTGACAGCACTAATCTGTTACTTGGTGTGCTTCAGTGTGTCCTTTTTGGAGTACAAAAATAGAATAAAAAAGTATGTATTGAAAGAAGCCATATGGAAAATTGCGTTGCTTAAACCAAGAAAACTATTCGCTTTTGCAATTGCTCCTTCTTTTGGCAAAATTTTTTAGTTGTATATTTCAGAACTTGATTTTGTAGTATTTTTGTCGTAGGAATTCAATTTGCCTGTGTTAAAAATATTGGATTTATGTTTTGTACAAGTGTATACATCTCTGGCATAAACTTTCCAGCCAGTATTTATTTTTTGTAAAAATGCCTATATATAGGGTCCGCCAAATAACTTTTTTTTTTTTTTGAAACAGGGCGCAAAGCATCGAGTGTAGCTTCGGCTGTGTGGCACGTAGCGCCGTCCTGTTGAAACCAAATGTTGCCAATATCCTCCTCTTCAATTTTCCTGAACAAAAATTCGTTCAACATGGCCCGATAACGATTGCCATTGACTGTAACGGCCACTCCTTGCTCATTTTCGAAGAAAAATGGCCCAATTATGCGTCTGGACCAAAATCTGCACCAAACAGTGACTCGTTTAGGGTGTATCGGCTTTTCAATGTATGCGTGCGGGTTTTCTGTGCCCCAAATGCGACAATTTTGCTTGTTTACATACCCGCCAAGATCAAAATGAGCTTCATCCGAAAAGATGATTTTTTTGGCAAAATCGGCATCTTCTGTAAGTCGATCGCAGGCCCACTCAGCGAAGCGAAAACGCATTGGATGGTCAGTTGGCTTCAACTCCTGAACCAATTGGACTTTGTATGGCGTCATACCAAGATCTTTATGCAAAATTCGTCTCAATGATGTCTCCGAAATGTTCAATTGTTGAGAACGACGGTGAATTGATGTTGATGGCGCTTCACGCACACTTTCTGCCACACAATCAATATTCTCGGGTGTACGCACTGTTTTTGGCTTTTCACGCTTTGGTTTATCGATGAGGATGCCAGTTTCTTTCACTTTTTTCACAAGATAACGAACATACGGAGCTGACGGTGCTTCTCTTCTTCCAAAATCCGTACGCAATTTTCGCACACATTCTGCAACATTACCATGATTTTCAAAGTAATGTCGCAATATTTCCCAGCGTTGTTCAAGCGTATACACAACCATATTCGTTCAGCGGAAGAATAAAACTAATTATCTGTCAAATCAGACATGAGCTAAGTGTTACCATTCACGAAATAAGCACTAGTTGAAAAAAAAAACGTTAGATGGCGGACCCTATATAAAAAAAATTTCTACAATCCCAAGAATTATTAAACAATGTCCTCAGATATTCCCCCGCACATTCTGCTCACAATCTTGGAGATTCGTAAGACATCTCAGGTACGCTGGCATCGGGAATTTTACATTATTGAATGTGTTAACTGCGCTACGTGCCAGACAAACAACGAAACCATTGATCTTTTACGGTAAAAGTTTCCGGACCGTGTTATCTCTCGAAGAGGTGATCACAATTGACCACCGAGATCTTGTGACTTAACACCTTGCGACTTCTTCCTTTGGGGCCACGTGAAAGAGAAGGTCTACGCCAACAGCCCAGCATCGATTCAAGACCTCAAAGATGGAATTCGTGAGGCTATCGAGGACATAGGGCAGCCACTTTGCGATTTGGTTATAGAAAATTTCATGAAAAGGATATGGTCCTGTAGGCGTGGTCGTGGTGGTCATTTGGCTGATGTTATATTTTCCATTATTAACGGCATACCTTCCTCTTTATAATGAAATAAAGATCCGATCATTTGTCTCAAAAAATGGCATTTTTCTTTGAATATCAAAATAACACCTCTTATTGGAAAACCCTGTATTATGAATGGGTGTCCAATGCATTTTGTTCTACCATCATTATTTCGAGGTGTTACAAACGGAATGACAAACTTAGTATACCCTATAGATTTCATCTAGGGTATAAAAAATACAGACTAGAAATGAAATTGAACAGAGAAAAAATACAAAAAAACTGCATTATGCTAGCTGACCATTCAAGAGTCGCGTTACTTGAGTTTTAGTTAGATGTACATCCAGTAAATGCCAATGAGGATTAAAAAAATGAGACATCGTCGTAATAGGCTTAATAAAACTGTAATTTGTATTACAAAACGGCAAACAAAGACAGTCATGGTTTCTCAAGAAACGACAAGGAGCAAAGATATTTAGGTGCGCGAGGAGCTCAGGGAAAATATTGATTGCTAATTATGTGTAACGCCTCCATTTCTATTAGTGACATCATAAACTCGGCTGGGCATTGAATTTATGAGCCTTTTCAATGTCGTTAATATATTGAGACCCACGCTGATTTAATGGCATTTTTCAATACCTGAACCGTGTCGTATTGTTTTCAATTCCCTGCCTGGCAATAATCCCCCATTAGTTTTCTAGGGGGGTTTAAGTCAGGACTTCTTGCAGGTCAGTTCAAAACAGCAATGCTTTCACAGATCTCGCTGTATGAACAGCATCATAATCGTGCTGAAATACAAAATCTTCGCTATATTATTCCTCTGAATTTGTCATTATCGTTGCTTCTAACATTTTTCGCTATAGATTTCAGTATTCATCCTTAGTGGTAACCAAGCAATTTCTGTTTTACCGTTAGCACAAAATCCACCCCAGATAATCACACTGCCTCCGCCAAAATTTCTGCTAACTTTTACCTCGTCTTGCAGTCTCTTATCATGCCAGTAATGCGAGAAACCATCAGGACCTTAAAAGCTTAAATTTCTTCTCATCACTAAAGATGACTTTGTTTCATTATTCAATGGTCCAACTCATATGCATCTTAGCAGGGGGTGTCTTTTGCAGCTTTTTTGAAAACCATATTATCGTTTGCTTTTAGAATTTGCTGCACACGTCGAGGTGTAACTGGCAAGTTCAGGTTTTTTACAATTTGGGAAGCAAAGAGTTTCTGTTTGCGAACTTCGCGGAAAATCAATTTTTTTTTTTGTAGTGATGTCAATTTTTTTTGTCAAGTATGACTGGCAATGCTTCCATATTTCTCATCTAATCGCAAAAAGTTATGGATAACCGTTATCAAGTGGTTAATTTTGTCGGAAATTTTGCCTCAAGGAGAGTTCGCTATCATGATATACCGTTATTTACATCTTTCTTCTATTGACAAAACGTTTCCACGTGGCATGATGAAAACTGAAGAAAATATAAAAAAACGATGTAACATAAAAAATTTTTGTTGTAGTAAATAAATCAGTTTACCTTATCTTTTACAGATTTTCCAAAAAAACTTTTAATAAAAGTATTTCTTTATGAAAACGTTGGTGTTTTTATGGGAATTTCGAACTTATAATCCACGCTTTTGTACAGCTCAGAAACAAATGTGTTTATGGCCCATTAAACCTAACGTAGATCGCAAAAAGGGCATAAAGGTAAACTGATAAAACGAATGCAGATGCAGTTTAACTATAAAAAGTGATGATGTCATCTTTAGAACAAAAGAAAAATTAGCTGAAATTTATGAGAGTGCGGTGTTTTTATGGGAATTTCGGCCACTGTATCAACGAAAAAAATGCATTTTTCTCAGTTGTGCGGACACATAAACAAATAAAATTACAAAAGCTCAATGGATTATTCTCTGATAATGCTGTTTACGTCAATGATAGTCTCACTTCTAATAATCACCACGTGCTACGTGACGCCCTCAAATTGTTTAAATTAAAAAAACTTTCATCTGTTTACACGGTAAACGGCCTTGTACATGTAAAAATAAATAGAAATGAGGCTTCCAATAGAATTCTAAGTTCTGACCAGCTGACTGCCGTCACTACAAAAGCGCAATTGGACTGAATGTGGATGCTGATGAATGATGTAAAACCCACAGATGGAATTAATAGCTTCGCTTACATATTTTTCCTTAATATTTTTAAGTTATCGCTTTAAGTTAATTCTATTTACTCCTTATCTTTTTCTTTCTTAATTATTGCTTTTAAGTTTTTGAATTCTGTTACCTTTGCATGTGTCGGTCTACTGAAAGCTATGTTTATTTTTTATGTGCCATACATTGTTGTGATTGTGATACTGGTGGTCTAATCGATTGCATAATACTGCTCGAATATGGATGAAAGCTCCTTTCGCGAGAACAGAGTAAGAACTATGATTAATATACTGAATGGAAATTTAGCTGCTCTCAACGTCTGTTATTTTAATGCTGGAAGTGTCAGGTCGAAGATGGATGAGTTAAGAGAGATGTTTTCGGGGACAGACTTGCACGCAGTTCTTATCAGTGAGTCATGGCTTACACCAAGTATTCCTTCAGCTTTTGTTTCAATACCTGGTTATAAACTCTTCCGTTGTGACAGCGAGTGAAGGGTTGGGGGTGGCGCAGCAATGCATATTCGGGAATGCTTTAAATCCAATATATTATGCCACTCTCGTGATAGTGCATTAGAATTTATTTGTGTCGAGGTAGATACTGAGCTTGATAAATGCGTTCTTTGCTCAGTTTCCTGTCCGTCAAGACTATTTAATCCCGAGAGTGTAGGCACCTTTAATATTTCTCTATCTGGTCTATCTCATAGATACTCTCACATTATTGTCGCGGGTGACTTTGATGTAAAAATATCTTACGTAATCACAAGCAATCAGACGAATTTCTATTTTTCATCCAATCTCTGCATCTCAGAGTAGATAATTCTCTCCACTACATATTTCAATTCTGAGTCTCCTTCACAGTTAGATCTTCTACTCACCGCTGATCAGTCTTGAATAATACGCCATTCGCAACTTTCCGCTCCTGCAATTGTTGATCACGACATCCTATTCCTGAAATATAATTTACCCATTCAATATCAATCAACACCTTCCCGCCTTGTTAAATTCCATAACTTTAAATCCATAAATAGTGACTGCTTATTTCAATAATGTGCAGTAATATAAACTGGAACTTAGTGTTGGAGGAGAATGCTGCTTCTCCGTTACTCTCTCTTGACAGACAAGTACACGCTTTCAATGATGTGCTCTTATACCTGCTCAATAAATATGCTCCCTTTCAAACTAAATGTATAAAAATAAAAGGAAGTCCTTGGTTTTCTCCAGAGATAAAGAAATTAATCTTAGAATGTGACTTTCTATACCATCAGTATAGAAGGCTTAAGTCTCTTGATAGTCTGTCTTTCTTTAAAATGTCGCGAAATCTTGTTAATTGAAATGTGACAGATGCAAAGTCTTTATACTTTGCATCCAAATTATATTGCAAGGTCCCACCTAAGAGCTTTGTAGTGCGTTGCGTAACATAAGATTTAATGGCGGTGATGGCTCAACAAATGACCTAGACGCTGATGAGCTCAATGAAGTGCGGGATACTCAATCAAGTGCGGGATATTCACATATGATATGTTTCGTGGCTTCATCTTCCTTTTCGCACAGTCGTTGTAGTTGCAGTTGCCTATTTTCTTCAAAAGTTAACTCCTGCAGTTCTTAAAAAGCAGCTATCGAGAGGGGTATAAATAATTTATTAGAACCGCTACATGGTTATTTAACGCTTTGGTACAACTGTAATCTGTTTGCTTCCTCTCGCCCCAGTCCACGCCACGCCACTGGTATTGTCATATATACAATACCAAAAATATTAAAATTTACTCCAAAATTTTCAACCGTGCACCTTCCTTATAATTTAATCGCTTTTATGACAGAATCTCTAATTGTTTTTCCTATATTTTTATATAAATTCTTGCAATTCAATTTACATTGCTTTGTATGTACTTAATTTATTCCATTATCTTTTTGTGTGATAAGCATTTTTTGCTCTTATTGCTCCATGAGAATTGTGCTTATGGTTTCATGCCGGATTGGTTATAATGGAATTACACAGTACACTCCAAAAAGCGTCAGATAAATTGCTTCGAAAATAAGTTATTGGGCTTGTGGTCATTTGGCAAGCTCTCAAATGGTTTGGTTTGGATTATGATAATTAAATCAACGAAAATAGTAAGCTGTCATACATTTCAATACAATTTATGTATTCAGGCACATGAAATGGTACGGAAAAAGTAATCCTGATTTTTTTTATGTTGGAACCTGTTTTTATTTACGTACATTGTAAATTACATAGGTTGTGACGAATTACATAGGTTTGATATAAAAACAATTGTCGCGGTAACAGCATACTAGACATAATGGTGAAAGTTAATGTGTTGAGCCAAATATTATGTATTGAAATTGATATTAATTTTTTCATGAATTAAATCTTGGCGACTCGTTTCTTGGTCGAAGTTGAAAACGTGACTTCGTTTTTGTATTTACTCACAAAGAAGTTGAATGGAAACTCTATCGAGATGATAACTATTATAATGAGGAAAATTCTATGCTGAAAAGTTCTGGCAGCCCAAACGATTTGTACTCGAAATATAAGGTGAATGACACCAAAGTGACCGGCCCTCGGAGTAACAGGAATCTAGGACCGCGTAGTTAGGTCAAGCCCATCACAGCAAAGACATATATATATATATATATAAAAAAATTGTAAAAAATCAGATTGAAGACCAACTTTTGTTTAGTGAATTTCTTATTTAAGTTTACTGTTTTTTAGAATCGATTACATGAACTTACAAAGTTATCGTCAACTTTGCTTATTTCTCCTCCTTGTGCGTGCAAAGTTGTTCCAGTTATATTATAGGACATTAAAGATTTGTAGATAAAGCCTGTTGAGCTTGTCGAAGATTGAGCCTCAGTCTTCCGGCATAAGTAACCAACTAAAAGTGTATCAGACTAACAAATGACAGCAATTACCCAGTGAGGAGTCCCCAAACTAGATTCTATTACAGGATAAGTAGGATAAGTACATAGTAGTTACAAATTAAATTAATTATAGTATATAACAAATTTTGTATAACAAGGGGTTGTCATCACTAGCTCCTCATTAGGAAGGCTCTCCAGGTTGAGTCACTCATAGTTCTTGGTATAGTTATAATCCTAAGTCATATACAATACGAGAAAAATCTCTACACAGAGATCGGCGCCACTAATGATTTTTTTTCTTCTTGGTTTAAACTTGCCACTGCTAAGTTAACCTTTCTGTCGCTCATTTCTTTGCAAATATCTCGGCTTTCCATTTTCGTGATGCATGCATAAAACCGAAGCGCGTTAATATTTGAGGGAACTAGCCTTAGCCGAAGCAATTAATTAGTTTATTTACTAAATACCTTTTGCGTTATAAAAATTTTTACAGTATGTATACTCATAATATGCAAAATAAGATTTTGTTATTTTTTTAAACGTTCCTTCTATTACTTTCATATTGCTCGGATTGTTTTCCTTATTAATTAGAAATTCAAGAACATTGCTATATTGGACGAGTGCTACCCGTCATTCTTCATTAATGTTGGTGACTCTGAGTTTCTAAATGTTCTTCTTGACGCAAATGAGTTTTGTATTTATTTTATTTATTCAAATTAATGAGCTGCAGAACGTTCAGATGTTTTTCATAGACTGACAGCAGATTTAAATACAAGGGAACATTATCTATTCTTTATACAAACAGATATAAAATTAATCAAGTTCTGTAAGGAGAGTAAGTGTAATATAAATTAATAGAATGAGGTGTACACTAACAATGAATGGCCTTGCATTCGCATTGCATTTGCAAAATTCCTTAATGTGTCCGTTGGTAAAGGCTTAGTCATTATGTCCGGTATCATGGTATCAGTTGGACAATATTTCACATTGATAATACCTTTCTCACACAAGTCACGTAGTAGGTGGTGACTGGTGCTTGATGTCTATATGTTTTGGTCGTGGACTGGATTTATCTAATTTAATCGCTCCAATGCATCCTTGATTGTCCTCAAACAATGTTGTAACAGAAGTCATTGATTGTCCCATATCTGCTAGCAATTGTCGTAACCATAACAACTCTTGACAGACATAAGCTGCAGCAACATATTTAGCTTCAGTTGATGAAATGGCAAGCGTTGTTTGTTTCTTGCTGGACCAGGCCACTAGTCCGCTACCGAAAAGGAAGATATAACCACTAGTACATTTGCGATCTCTCTTTTCTCCTCCCCAGTGTGCATCAACATAGCATTGAAGTATTGGTTCATTTTATGCTGATAATACTAGTATAGTATTACGGGTTCCAGATAAATACCGCATAACCCGTTTGACAGCTTTCCAATATCGTTCCGTAAGTTCTCTTACACGACGACATAGTATTCCAACAGCTGCTGCAATGTCGGGTCTGGATACTGTTCCGATGTAAAGAAGTGATCCTATGGATTGTCTGTACATTGTATTATCGGATAGTGCTTCACTTAGTTCATCTACACTCGATGGATGTAATGTTTCCATAGGTGTAGCGACTGGCTTGGCGTTATCCATGCCATATGGTTTAAGTAATTCTAGAATTTTGTTTTGCTGATGCAGAAGAAAAGTTCCATGTTCTTCTTTCTCTATTTGAATTCTAAAAGAGTACGATACATTACCAAGATCATTAGTCTCGGAAGATTCATTGAGGCATTTACAGATTAAGGCATGCATTGCTAGATTGCTAGCTACCAACAAGTCGTCTACATAAAGCAGAATATAAGATGTCATTTTATCTTCTTCATTTCTTAAAATATAGACTCATATCGGCTTTACTTTGAATAAATTCTTGATTTATTAATGCTGTAGTTGTGTTCTTATTCCAAGTACGTGGTGATTGCTTCAAACCATAGTTACTATGATTTAACTTGAGTACAGCTGTTCTTTTCCATTTTGAACGAAGCCGGGTGGTTGTTTCATGTATATTTCTTCTTCTAAATCACCATGAAGGAATGCAGATTTCACGTCGAAGTATATCACATGGAGCCCTCGATGTGAACTAAGTGCTAGTAGAATGCGAATATTCTCATGCTTTACAACAAGAGCAAATGTTTGGTCGTAGTGTTCTCCATATCGCTGAGAAAACCCTCTTGCAATAAGTCAACTCTTGTGAGTAGTACCTAATGTTACCTTTAGTATCGTATTTTATTTTAAAAACCCACTTCGCTGTAATCGTTTTATGCCCAACAGGAAGTTTCATCAAAGTCCAAACTTTTCGTTGTTACATAATATTTATTTCTTCCTTAGCTGCTATAATCTATTTATCTCGTTCACGAGGTGATAGAGTCATCATATCCTTCCAGGACGTAGGCTCCTGAATACAGACAATTTCTACTTCGTATTAAAGTCTCTTTGGAGGGATGCCCTTATTCTTCCTCTATGAACAAGTTGGTGTTTCTTCTGTTAGCACTGGTAAATCAATCTGCGTAATTGTATTTTCAATATTTAATTCCGTAATATCCTCTTCCGGTGTGAATAATTCAACCTCTATTTCATTTAAGTTTGTTACCTTCCTTTCCATATTTTGAACTACCCCTTCTATTTATTACCAGAGGGAAGCTTTTGATACTTAGGAGTTAGATCGAAATTCTCGATAATGCGTACCGAGCGACTGATCTAGACTTTATTTGCTTTTGGATTCAGAATTCGGTAACCTTTCACTGCAGTATCAAAGCCGATGAGGACTCCAACAGTAGTTTTATCATCCCGTTTTTTACGTAACAGGTAGGGTACGAATGCATAAACTTCTGATCCAAAAATCCTTACGCGATTGACATCGGGTTTTGAACAAAACAAATTCTCAAATGGTGTTTTCGAGATATTTTTACTTGGCAGCCTGTTTTGAAGATAAACTGCAGTCCCGAATATTTGTTAGGAAATCTTTCATCCAATAACATGAAATTAGCCATTTCTATTAACGATTGATTCTTCCTTTCTACAACTTCGTTTTGTTGAGTCGAGTATGGAACTGTGAATTGATGTTCGATGCCTTCCTTTTTGAAAAACTGTTTCAGATCTTCGTTTATATACTCTTTTCCATTGTCAGTGCGGAGTATATTTTGCTTGTATCCAAATTTGTTTGAAATCATAGCCATGAAGTCCTTGATTAGTTTTGCTGTCTACTATGGATCAAATCAAGAGGTTGATTTGTTGTTGTTTTACTAGTGGGAAATGGAAGTTGTGACTTTTTTCCTTCTGCACATTGTTCACAATCCTGTAAACTTGAATGTTCAATTTTATCTATACCTTCCGCTAATTCGTCAGCATATATCTTTCTGATAGCATCAATACGCCTGTGTCCCATGCATGGATGCCGTAATTTAGCTCGATCGTATTTATTAATATTATTTGCCCAGTTAGCATACTCATTAATGTATTGTAATTTGAAAAGCTTTCCTTCCAAAGTAGCTGTAGCCATGACTACCTTCCCTTTGCTGATGGTGCACAATTTATTTTTAAATTCTATCTTATAACCATGCTTCTTTAACCTGCTCAGAGATAATGACTGCCATACAGTGATGGAACATACAGTACGTCTGTTATCAAGATCTTTCAAATCGTCTTGTTCCAGCCATAACATTGCAGCATGCCATTACCAACACCATTATCTGGTATACATGTGTTATTGGCAATAAAAACACTTTCTTTGTTTGATTAATTTTGGTAAAGAATTCACGACAATTTGTCATATGGGAGGTAGTACCTGAATCTACGTACCACACTCTATTGCCTTTTCTGCAATTTTCTACGTGTGTGTTAAACATACAATGATAATTATAATTGTTCTGAAGATCGTTCGATGTCATTTTACCTTTTTCTTTACTTGCCAATTGCCTTTTTAACTTTCAGCATTCCATCGATTTTTACAGAATTTACAAAACTTGACGTTTGCCTTCTGTTTATTTATATTATAATGTTGAGCAACCTGCAAAGCAACCTCAGTGGTACTTCTTGATTCTAGGCGGCGGTTGTACTCTTCAATTAGTTTACCTCGCACGTAAGTTAAGTCGATTTCAGAACGACGCTCCAATGTTGTGACCAATGTGTTATACGATACGGGCAAACTACATAACATACCTGTTCGAACCAAATCGACTCGAATATATTTTCATCAACCGACAACTTCTGAAAAGAAAACATGCTGGAAACAAAACCTTCAAATTTTAAGTAAACTTATCTCTAATCTGATTACTCTTAATAAAAAAACAGGTACACAACCCAACAAAGCTATGTATTTGTCTTTTACATAATACATTGCACGAAAACAACACAAAATTATATCCTCGACCAGCAGATCAAACTAAAATTTTTTCCATTTGTTTAAACCAGTTGGATTCGTGCTAAAAACCATTCCTGTAAGGGAGCATATTACAAAAACATCGTGCTAAAATTGAGTTCCGAAAAGAAAATAAATTCAATCTAATTACAATTTTCCCAAAAGTAGGTACGACATCTAACAAAAGCATGTGTTGTCATGTAGCATACAATGCATGGCACAAATACAAATATAATTCAATTTAACACAGCAGCATGGGCTGCTCTAAATTTCTTGTTGCTATGCAAATTTTATCGCTAGTACCGTAAGATCGCAGTTGCACTGCCAATTCTTATAATCATGCGGCTCTGCTACTCCTTCAGTGGTGTCGTGTCCAACCAAGGGCTATAAAAACGACAAGCTGACTGTTCTTGAACTCTTTTTGTACTTGGCATCGCTTACGGTAAGTTGGCTGTTAGGAACTAACATTTATATCGGGTATCGACTGATTTATCACTTTTAACAACTAACAATTATTTCTGGTCTCGACAGGAATAAACGCATCTTATTTCGGGTCTCGACTGAAGATAAGATAACACTTTAAGACGGGTCTCGACTAACTTTCATAATATTATCTCCGGTCTCGACTGAAATAATCTTTTACTAACAAATTATTTCTGGTCTCGACGGGAATAAACGCATCTTAATTCGTGTCTAGACTGAAGTTAAGATAACACTTTAAGCCGGGTCTCGAATGACTTAAAGAATATTATCTCGGGTCTCGACTGAGATAATCTTTTACTAACAATTATTTCTGGTCTCGACGGGAATAAACGCATCTTAATTCGGGTCTCGACTGAAGTTAAGATATTTATTAACAATTATTTCTGGTCTCGACGGGAATAAACGCATCTTAATTCGGGTCACGACTCATGTTAAGATATTTATTAACAATTATTTCTGGTCTCGACGGGAATAAACGCATCTTATTTCGGGTCACGACTGAAGAAAAGATAACACTTTAAACCGAGTCTCAACTAACTTAAAGAATATTATCTCGGGTCTCGACTGAGATAGTATCGTACTAACATTAACACTTTATTTCTGGTCTCGACGGGAATAAAGCATTGTTCGAACTAATGGTTAGAACAAAGGGTCTTAACATTAATTTAAAGCCAATCTTCAAGCGTCAAGTTGTAGATCGGGTGCCAGTCACAAATAAATAATATAATAATATAATAATATTTTCTATATATTTACTCATATATATAATTACATATTCTACATTCTTGTGCATATTGATCAAATATTATAATTTATCTTTATTCTATATTAATTTTTCATATCTATATTTTATATACATTACGCTCTTGACGATTTTGCATTGCAACTTTCTGCCAATAAATGTTTTCAGTGTGATACAAAAACTCTCTGACCCAAAACTTATATATTGAGTCTTATCCCAGTACAACCATTCTTGATAGTCGTACATTCCGAGTCTATGGGAATAAGTGTTTTCTAGTGTGTGTGGATCTCTGACCTAACAACTTATATACATAATCTGATCTTATTGTAATTAGTTGGCAATCTTAAAAAATAAGTGTGATAATTTATTGAAAGTTAAAACGTAGTGAACAGTGTTTGTTTTTGATAAGAGATTCGACCACTAACCTTGATCTAAATTTACCAGTGCATCCATTTCAGTTTCACTAAGTTCAAATTTGCGTGTACGTTCTACTAACGGACAGTACAATAGCTGCAACTATATCTTCGTCAGAAAGTTCCTTACCTAATCCACGCAGCTGATTTACTATTTCGTGCATGGCTGTGATATGGACTGTCATTTCACCAGATGTAAACCGCATTAAATATAATTTTCTGATTAAATATAGCTTACTACATATGGAAGAACGTTCATGATGAGATTTAAGTTTTAACCACATCTCTCGGGCTGTTTTTAATGTTAGTCAGGTGTATCAGTTGGCTGTCCTCCATGGAGAGATCGATTGCAGCTATAGCATTATATTCACGCCGATCCCAGTCATCCTTCAATTTATCATCTTCTGGCTTCGTTTTATTTACATTTTTCCATACACCATCACGCATTAATATCATTTGGATTATAATTTTCCACAATTGATATTTGGAGTAATTTAATTTAGTGCCACCAAAACTATTTCATTCAAGTCAGCCTTTTTGTCCACTTGGCTTGTTTGGCTTCACGACAAATTAGCTACACAATAATTGAAATGTATTTTTAATTAATTAAATAAAACGTAATTGAAAGTATTGTTATGCAACTGGGCCCATAACCTGTTGACGTAAATGAGTTTTATACTTATTTTATTTATTCAAATTAATGAACTGCAGAACATACACCAACAGTTCTCAACATTGTTTTTTATAATCATTTCGAGTACACCTATGCTCCGATTTATATTGAAGACAGGTTCCTTAGAAAACCGTGTAAATCAAAACCGTAGATTTTTATACGTAAAACCGTGTAAATCGAAACAAACTAAAATATGCATAATACAGACGTTTATTTCATCGTCTTAAAAACATAAAAATAATGGTCAATTAAAAATAAAATAAAATGGCATAAATATAAATGTGATTCATTTCACATATAGAAACAAGAAACATAAATTAAAAAATTTAGCCAAATTTCCAATTACTGCTTGCACTTTCGAGGACTATTAATTTTTTCTTCCTGATTGGTATGATGTCACTTTCATCATTCGATAGTATATACTTGATGCTAGATAAATTACAAACAATTTGAGTTCGGTTACTCTTGGTAATGAAATCTGTAATTAACAATTATGTTTTGGCTTTGGTCAAATCTTTATAGTCCTTCTTACAGTGATTTAAGAGGTTATTAATATCTCAGTGAAAAAGGAGAGGTCGTTGATCATTCGGGTCATTTTGTAGAAAATGATTATCCAATTTTCGTCCTAATTCAAGTCCTTCACGGAGGACTTTTACTTGTGAACGCAACTGGTTTAGACTCCTCTTAATCAGGATCACTGTCACGATCATTTGTTTCATTAATGGAATAAAAAAATCAAGAATGATAATAGCCAATGTTTCCAATGGAACGAAATCAAGAAATGACTGTAGAAATTTTAGTTTTTCTTTTTAAATCCATATTTTAAAAACCCTATAAAAGTGAAATCATGTAAATAAAGTACCGCGTAAATCAGGGAATAGGTGTAGTTCAAATTTTCGAATCTGACTCCAAGAAGGCAGGGGAAATTTATGTAGCTTCTTTGAAGAGCCTTAAGCGTTACTTTGACCGTTTAGCGTTTCTTACAGTGATTGTAATGCCTTTTGGGAAATTCTGATAAATTAACCGTATAATTATTCAATACTTTTACCGTTTAGTTTTCAGGTTAAAGAAGACATGCCGCCGGGAAAATATTCACCTATTTACTTTCTATCCGTGTACAAGATTGTGGCTGTTCATCTCTATCTTATGTACAGTAGCGCGAATTTTGCTTATCTGCTCGCTCCTATTACTTAATTATGCGATTAAATAGCAAGTTCTGATACTAGTAAACGTACAAAACATATTACTGGTTATTTATCTGGTTAATTATTTTGATTAATTTTTCTTCGAATAACCACTTATTAAAGAGCGGTAATTCCGCTTCTGACATCCCTAAACATCTTTGATTGATCTCAAAGTTTCTGGCTTTGAGCCTTATATAAATCTAAATGAGTTTACGTACGACCAGTGGCGGATCCTGGATTCCGGTGAGAGGGTGGGCGCAACTATGGTTTAAAAATGGTATATGCTGAAAACTGAACAAAAGATTGAAGACACTCGCCACCACTCGCAAATGTCAAAAATGATACGAGTCGAACAGATTAGCAAGTGACTACCACTCGCAACGAAGAAAGTTGGTCAAGGATCTTTGCCAATCAGAAAAGTCAAAGGAGATGTTAGATTATTCATTTTGTTTTGGTTTGTAAATGGTGGAAGTGTAAAACTTCCCAAACAACCATTTCAGTTAGTAAAAGTAGGGAAATGTATTTTATTCAAATTCACGAATCATCATAAATTGTAACTTTGTAAAATACAGGAATTAAAAATTTACATTTATTTAAAATAGCAGTCACAGAATAGATGCAATACATACCTTGTGCGTATTAAACTTTGTCGGCAAGCTATGAAAGTGTGACTTATATTATTAAGCCAAGCCCAGGAAATATCCTATGAACTATGATGCAAAGTACAGCATGACAAGAATGTGATAAAGAAGAGAATTAGGGAACGTGAGGAGGGTGGCGAAGGTGCTGATGTATGTCACCCTTAAACTTTCGCAGATTGCATGCCGGAGAAAAGACAGAAGTTTGGAGACTGTTCCACGTCCTTACACGACTGAAAATATTTTGAAGGGTAAAAGGATGTGCTCAGCTTACAGGGCGAGTATTACATGGAGGAATCCGGGATCAGTCTAGACATTTCATCAAAACATTGATCATGCATGTAGCAATATAGGAACGAAAGGCAAACAAAATTGCGGGTGCTCGTGTAAGTCCATATGACAGGTTTTGCCATATCGCCAATGAGCTTAAGGCTTTCGTTTTGACAATATCTAACAAAGTTACGGCTCTGCGACCAGCCCCAGCCAACATATGGAAATTGTGTTCCATTCTAGGTCGCTAGCGCTAGAATCGATGGGCTGAAACATTTCTTACACGTTTTTAGAAATCCAAGATATTTCGTTGCTTATTTGGCACGAGAGAAGTTGTGATCTGTCCAGCTTAACTTACTGGAGTTACTAATGCCAAGAATACATAAAGACGGTGTATCATAAGTCAGTGCTCCATCAAAACAAACGGGAGTGGACAAATTATGATCTTGTTTTAAAGAGATGGCGCAGCTTTGGAACTTGGTTATTGGTGGTTATTCAAGGATCTAATCAGGCAATCTAGTTTAACAGATGTGACATTTCCTCTGTAGTCCCCAAAGGTGTCAAGGAAGTAAGCGAAACCAAGGGGCCTTTCATCGGCAAAACAATGGATTGGTTTGAAAGTAAGAGAAAGCAGATCATTAACGAAAATTGAGGAGAGAGATGGAGAGATAGCAGAGCCCTAAGGCACCCCGGCATTTATTGGATGAGATTGAGATGTAAAGTTATCTAATATTATCCATATTAAATGACCTGATAAAACACTTTACATTCATAATAGAAGGGGACGAGAGAGGCCAAGTGCTTTAAAGGGCTGAACTCCAGACATTATGATAGGCCTTTGAAATTTCTAGGGTAAGGAATTTAGACTCACCAAAATTGGGAGGACTAAGGCATTAACGTTCCATAAGAAAAGTCAGAAAAGAAAAGTCATATGGGTGACCGTTGTGGGTTTGATTAGTTTCTAAATACTTCATTAATTTGGAGTTAATGATAGGTTCAAAAACCTTTTTAAGAATCGAAGTCATTGTAACTGGTCGATAATTTGAAGTATCACTACTCTTTCCTTTCTTGGGAATAGGCTGAACGTGAGGTAGTTCCAAGCAACTGGAAATTTTCCTGATTTTATTTAACGGGAGTTTGAAACTATCAGGACCTGCAGCTATGGGTACGTTGATCTCCTTAAGGACCTTGAACATATCTCTCGTACGGATGTGTATTGGCTCTTGCACACACCTATAAGGGAGATGTAAACTGGGTGGAAAAGGAGAATATGAAGTGAATCAAACAGTCTAAATATTAGTTTTATCCAGGGAGCCAACAATCACTTCATTGTAATGTAGGGAAGGAATAGAGGAACTGCTGAAGTTGCTCCTGATTATTTTGACCTGGGACCAGAAACCTTTGCTGCCTTTGCGTCTTGCCAATATTCTAACGTTCTGGTCAAACAGAAATTTTTCTCTTTGGATATGGTTTCAGTTCTGGACATGGATGCAATTGATAGGTGCGAAAGGCAGATTATTTCGCTTTTATTGCTTGGTTGTTGCTTGGTTGATTTTGCTGTTGTTAGGTTGTGTTGTGTAAATACCAAATGTATTCACGTGTGCCCAAGACTTGGAATTGTACTAAATTCAAATGTGCATTCATCAACATCCATTGATGCAAAACAGACCGACCAATCAATTTCTCTAGGATACTCATTGCGACTTTCCCAATCTGCAGATTTATTTACTTTTTATTTATCGTTTGGGCTAAGTATTCTATAAAAACTATGACATTTTACGCATTTTTTTTTTAATTTATCTCTTACTGTAAATGTATTAACACTCACTAAAACAATGCACAATGATTTGTTCGCCGTAGTAGTAGTTTCGCTGAATATCTCCAGTTACGAGTTATAATTGTTTTTTTTTTTTTTTTAAGTTTGTTTTGCCACGCCGCGGCGATAATATTCTAAGAAGCCGTCTTTACAAAGAAGGCTTATCAAAGACCCTTTGGCAGATGGTTTTCAATTAAAACAAATCTTCCATCTCATTAACATGAATAGGCTCTGTCCTGCTTCAAACAACCCCGGCAAAGCAACGCACATGTACACTCATTTGCGCTTCTTGTTTTCACTATAGGCTTCAATAACCATGAGCGAAGGACAAGTTGCTTGCTAGGGCCTGCGTTCCTAAATGTATCATATTGAACACTTCCGAAAATTGTTACGTGTTTTACAAAAGGTGCAATAGAATAGATGTGAATCATTTTGTTAGGAAAAATTCAGAAGATCTACTGCAATTGTTTTTTTGTGGTCTTCAGTGGGGGGCGCGTGCCCGCCCATGCCTCCTAGCTGGATCCGCCCCTGCGTACGGCCTATGCATTCTAGCTACGAAAGAGATTTACATGGTCCATAGTTGATGGAAAGCGGGAATAATTGACCTTTGCTATTAACCTTCCGATTCATCTACCGCAATTTTTTTTTTATCTTCTGTGAGAGGCGCGCGCCCGCCCGCGCCTTCTAGCTGGATCCGCCCCTGCGTACGGCCTATGCATTCTAGCTACGAAAGAGATTTACATGGTCCTTAGTTGATGGAAAGCAGGAAGAATTGACCTTTGCTATTAACCTTCCGATTCATAAACTTCCAATTCAATGCTCGCAGGTAATATTGTGCTTCAGGAGCCGATTCGGATCTAACCCTTGAAGGATAGTCTAAGCAAATTTTACTTACATTCTGAAATATAAAGTTTATAATATTTTTAAGCTACTACTTCCTTATCACTCTATTCGTCGCTAATGACGGCCTATTGTAAACTTCGTTTAAGTTGGGCACCATGAGGGAACTCACAAGACAGAAATAGTTAAAGCTAGTTTTGATTTTTTTTTTTTTAGATTTAAAAAGCGGGACGAGTGGTCTTTGCGCTGCAGCAGTCTTTGGCTTATTGTGCACCGCTTACACTACAGTTCTTCTAGCAATCCCACTCTTCCTATGAAAAGCAGTATTTTTTTGAAAGAAATTTCTACGAAATTGGCAGGCTTTAAGTAGTATGAGCCAAAGGCCTGGAATAAGCAGTGTGCAATGGCCTCGCATTTACACAGGGACATGGTTCAATGTTTTATCCTATTCAAAACATGCATGTATTTGTTAAGCTTACAGTGTCCGATTAGGACTTCTTTAATGACTCTGAGTTGTTTTCTAGATAACCTTAAATGATCCAGGCTCTTCTCTGAGGAAGGTCTTTTGATGATTCTTTTGGCTTGAATGGATCATGTCATTGAGTTCCATCTCTGGTCCATTTGGTTCCAGATTCAGTATTGCATGGTAAGCTTCATGCTATTGTAGGAAATACCGCAAAATGGTTCTGGTCCTATAAGGGGCATGTCTTCTCCTTTTTTGCCCAGTAAGTCTGCATATTCATTCCCATCAATTCCAGAGTGTCCTGGCATCCACTGAAGCGTCAGATAGTTGTATGTGTTAAGGTTCGTTAATGCTTGAATGCATTCACACATTAACTTAGTTTTGATCTCAGGTATTGAGATGGCTTTAAAAGTCGCTTGGATATCTGTATAGATATAGATATTTTTATTAGTGTAGGATCGGCTGAGGTGTTCGTATGTGCATCTAGTGATGGCATATACCTCTGCCTGAAATATTGGGGCGTATTTTCCTAGGCTTTGATAGATGTTAGCTCTTGGCTTAACCCCATATATTCCTGCTCGTACTCCTTTCTCGGTTTTAGGATCATCGGTGTACCAGATTAGAGCTTGATTTGCTATACTTGTATCTGTATCTTCCCTAACTATCTATTATCTTGAAGGGCAGACTGAAGCTGTGCGCAGCAACCATTTTGTCTGACATCATATCCATTATTGGATTAGCTTGAATTCATTTGGTTATAGTGCGTAGACTTTCAAAGTCCCATTCACTATAGCCGAAGAACTATAGTTAAAGCTAATTCGGGCTTTGTATTTTGCTGACTGGGTTCCTCTTTAAACCTGAACCTCCTAGAATAAATTTCACTTGCCTGCTACGCTTATCGCCACAGCTTCTTCAGTCGCTTTTTTGTTGCACGCATTAACCTCGGATTTTCGGTAACCTTAAACGGTTCGTAAAAGCTACAATATTCTGGTTGTGTTTGATTTGTGAGCACTAGTTTACATATAAAGTCTTCACATGGAACATTCAGATGTACTTCTTCAGTAGATGGTTTTTCAATTTCCTGTAAGAACAGTAAAGTCTTACAATATATCTACCACCTTGGTAAGTATGCCAGTGCTACAGCTTCTTCAATTAAACCGCTTTATTTCCTAAATATTTCCATTCCACTATAACCCTCTAAATACACTTTTAATTTTTTAATATTATGCTTTAATAATAATTTCATATTAGCTTCCCGGTGATAGTTAATTATAGATTCTTTAAAATGTCCTTTCCTATTTAGAGTCAATATTTTATTCAAAAAGGTCTTAATATTCCTCATTCAAAAATTATCTCCACATTGAGCCTTCATCTATTAAAGATCAAAATAAGCAAAGACGATTTCGGACCCAATAACTTAACGCCTTTATGTCCTTATAACCTGGAAAACATCTTTTCCTACAACATTTATAAGAAAGTTTACACTTCCTTGAGTTTTTCTCAAGGTTTAATCTTTGCGGAAAATTCTTGGCCCTAAGGTGGTAAAGGTTGATGGAAATATATCAGTATAACTGGACCGCAATCAACACGTCTCTACCCAAGGGGAACAACCTTTCTACCCATTAACCTTGGGTTGAACTTTTTATCGCTTAACTTTTGCTCACCAACACCATCAAATCAATCCGGATTCCGGAAACTCGAGTGGTGCAAACTGAACAACTGATGAATTCCTTCTGCGGAATCTGCTTTTTCCGGTCCCAAAAGCAGCTTTTGTTCGTGTATAGGATAGATGAAATGTCAAAAGCAGCAATTTAGTGGTCAGACCTGAGGAGACATAAGGTACTAAGAAAAATTAACCTACATCCGAGACGACGACGGCACGTTAAAGTCAAGGAAGGCAATAGGAACGAGTTAATGCAAAGGTGTAATCAAGAAAGTGCTTAAAATTGTGGCTGCCCGGAAAGGATAATTACAGCCATCAGGAAATTAGGACTTAATCCTCATAGAATGGTATGCCGTAAAGAGTTATGGGACCCCAATTTGAAAACAGTATAAACCCTCTGCACTTTAAGTCAAATTGTTAGCGAGCGACGCGTTCGAGCAAAGCTTTAATGAGATTATAGGTTGATGCAGGTGCCCTTTAATACAAGCACGTCTCAGTTTTTACGTTCAATTTTATAACAGGCGACTTAGTACTTAAATTAGATTTATATTTGTGAATAATTATAGAGAAGGAATTTCCCTGAAATATCTAAACATCTTAAGACGGTAAAAAAAAATTTTTTTTATTCTGAAATCCATTTCCATCTATATAGTAAGTTTTATGTAGATAATTTAATTTGTTTGTAGTTTATACTGAATGTGGTGAAAAAAAAAAATTAAATGCAATCAATTAGATTAGGATAACAATTAAAGTCAGATAAGAAAAACGGTGAAAAAATTTAAAAAAGCATCTATCAAGTATGGAAATGCTTCAGGATCGGTTATGTGGTAAAGCAGCTGAAAAATGCGTTAAAAAGCGACATTCTTCTATTCTCACAAAAGAGGAGCAAGAAATAGTTCCGAATTGGCTTATCTAAATGCGTAACTGGAGATTGACTTTAAAAATCCACAATTTCCTAAACATAATCTCAAGATACCCTGAGAGATAACCCTTTTTAAAATGACCACACAGGAAGAACTTGGCTCCAATCATTTAGAAGAGAATAACGGCCGGTTTCACATTTTGAACATAAACTCAGGAAAAGCTAATCTCTGTTCTCGGCTTAAGCTGTAAATTTGTCTTCATATGCTTTTATTCTTCTGAATTGTTGTTGTATTATATAATTAGTAATATTTAGCTATTGATATGCCTTAAGTTGTTATCATTTCAATTCTTTTTGGAGAGAGTTTATGATATTTCACTAATTTTGTTTGGAAGCACCAAAATAAATTATGCCCATGTGCCTGACTTAGAATACTTTTCGATCATATTTTATGTCTCATAATAGTGGCCTGGAGGGAACTGGCGCTTGTAGAATTTTGACCAACATCTTTTACCGTAGCTTTGAAGGTTTATCATATGAATGCAAGAAGCTTGCTTCCTAACATTGATGAGGTACGTGAAATCTTTCGTGATGGAGGTGCGGATATAGTTCTTGTGGGGTAGACGTGGCTAAAGCCTAATCTTAGTAATCAGCTAGTCGCTATGCCAGGCTTTAAAATTTTTCGGAAGGATAGGTCACTCTACGTTGAGGTGGTGGCGTTGCTATATACATAATAGTCTTTAGTATATCTTGCAGACAGTTGATATCTAGTGGAGATACTAATTTAGAGCCTGAATATCTCATTTGTGATTTGGGGCAAGGAATGAACAAATACTTCATCGTCTGTGTTTATAAACCGCCGAACGTAGATTTATCGAGCCTAATCAACGATCTGATACATATCGTTCCACAAAATAATAATATCGTAATTGGTGGTGATAAATAAATAAATATCTTGATATATTGCTCACATGTTGTCCAGCTAAAATTAAATTCGTTAATCAAATGTCACTTGCGAGTATATCTGATCATGATATGATAATGCTGACACATGATTTTCAACCCCATTATATTCAGGAAAATAATATCTTTTCATTTTTTCATTATACCGCAGTAAATTTAGATAATCTCCACAATGAAGCTCGGTCTCTCCCTTGGAATAACGTTCACACTATGTGTGACGTTGAGGATCAAACTGACTTCCTATCTGAAGTGATCCATTAGCTACATGGAAAGTACATTGCATTGCTAACTAAAACTATATATAATCCTGTCTGCCCATGGTTTTCTCCTAGAATTATGAGCCTTATTCGTCGCAGGAATAGAGCATTTGACATGTGGAAACGATATCGCGTTGCCACACTCTGGGATGACTATCGTGTACTTCCTAATAGAACAACATTTGAAATCAAAAAGACCAAAAAGAGGAAGTTTTCTTCATTACTCAATACTAAACTATCACAAATAAAATTATGGAAAAACGTACGTTCTGGCGGCGTAGTTTGTGCAACTAAAAATACAATCGACATTGAACCGGAAGAACTCAACAAGAAGTTCCCAAAGTAGCCCTGAATTGCCTAATCCTAGTGTTCCTCGCAACTTTTCACCATTTAATTTTACCCGAGTAACAGCTAATGACGTTCTCATGGCTTGGGATGTGATGGTATAAATCCAAAATTTGATAAAATGCTCCTGCCTTATATTTTTTCTCGTCGTGCGCACATTTGTAATACATGTTTTACGCCATCTCAGTTTATGAAACAGTGGATGTTCTCAAAAGTCATACATACCTGTTCCGCAAAAATTCATCTAATACAGATTTTAGACTTATTAGTATCTTACCCTTTTATCTAAAGTAATTGAAAAATGTCTGCCCAGATAACTAGATATACATTCTGCATGTCATAATTTACTAAATGAGGAACAATCAGGCTTTAGAGCTGAGCATAGCTGTGTTACTGCTCATCTTAAATTAACCAATGATATACGGATTGATTACTATTGATAGGGATGTTGATGGGTATGTTAGTGCTCTTGGATTTCTCTAAGGCATTTGATTCAGTAAATCCTAGCAAGCTATGTAGAAAACTGATAATGAAATTTAATTTCTCTACCCAGGCTGCGAACCTTATCGGCAGTTACTTGAAGGATCGGTATCAATCTGTGTATTCTAAAAATGTATACACCTCTTTTCAATTGTTATATTTAGGAGTGCCCCAAGGATCTATCTTGGGTCCATTCTTGCTTTCTCTTTTCATAAATGATTTATTTTATTGTGTTAAGTATAGCAAATTGCACCTATATGCTGATGATGCTCAATTGTACATCTCAAGACCAATTGGATTAGCTGAAGGTGGTGTCTTGTATAAATGATGACCTCCATTCTATTTATTTGTGCACCATTGACAATATGCTACACTTGAACCCTACCAAAACTAAATGCTTGATTATATACAAAACAATTTTAGATACTTCTTATTTCTCACCTGTCGTAATCAATGGAACGCAAATTCAAATTGTTGATTCCGTTTCTAACTTCGGAATTATTTTCAATAGAACTCTTTCCTGGGTCCATCATATTAATGATCTCATTAGAAAAGTATATGGTGGGCTTCGTTCACTCTGAGTGACTAGTAATTTCACTCCAGCGAAAACCCTTTTAAAGCTAGTTATGACGCTTCTCGTCGCTCTTTTTACTTACAGGTGCGAAATATTTGATTGTCTTGTCTATGAGTCTATTCGAAAGCTAAATACTACATTCAAGGCTACTATAATGTATTTTTTTGGTCTCCGTCGTTTTGACCATGTCTGTCTTTACGCCAACTCCATCCTTGGTTGTAGGCTTATGATCTATTTCAAATATCGCTCTGTTATTTTATTGGCTGGGACTCTTAAGTCTCGGAAGCCCAGATACTTGTATAATATACTTCAGATTGCGAGATCAAGTAGAGTTACTACTTTAATAGTATCTGGACTTAATTGTCTAAGCGTCAGTTCTTCATCCAGTTCATTATTATTTGGAATTCTCTGCCAACAAATTTGAGATTGTTATTTGAGTCATGTACGTTTGGTAATTACAAATTAGAGGCTCTCGAGCAATTGAAATCGCACTAGTTCTTAGTTTAGCATTGTAAATAAGTATAAGTTTAATTTTTTTTTCTACTTTGAATTTTAGTTCCAATTATTTTGTAATATCATGGGCACATACATAGATATATCCATAGTGTATTAGGTTTAGGGTGACGTCATAGCATCAAGTATTAGGAATAAACAATCTTGTACTGGGAGTCACAATAAATGGAGCGGAGTCATTCATAAATATAAAATATAACATGGCGCAGTCGAGATAAAATAAAAATGCATGGCTCGTGTAAAAAATAATTTAAAAGAAGCAGAGATTGATATTGAAAAAAAAAACGTAAATCAGTGAAAAGAAAACAAAAGTTAATAAAATTGGAAATACCAATATTTCCCATCGTATGGCAAGAAATGCAGTTGCTGTCATAAATATAATCATTTTGCAGTGGCATGCCGAAAAAGAGTAAATAAATGTGTCGATTCTCTGGAATATGCTGATAAAGAAGATACATATGATTACTCTAGCAGTGAGGATGGTACCTTTTGCATTCCTTGGAAATTTCATATAACAAATTTAATAATTTTGAGAATAATTTTCCCAATTGTTATTTTAGAAACAGCAAAGTTTGGAAGGAAGAAATAAAGATAGATAGCCAATATAATGCTTTTTTCAATATTAAAAGAAATTCCACCCAATATGAAGATTAACAAATGCATAACAACACTAGAGGCGTATGGAGGTGAGCCAAAATGTATGTGCAATTTAAACTATGTTTATAAAAATAAAAATAGCAAAGAAAAGTTCTTTATTATAACTCAAAGTCTTACTTCAATTTTTGGGTTAGAATCTTGCTTAAACTTACATTTAATAAAAAAGGTGAATAGCGTATCGAAAAAGTTACGAGATATTACGACATCCAAGCACAAAACAGCAAGTGAAAACAAAGATATGTTTGAAGGTGTGGGAAGATTTAGAAAGCCATTTAAAATAGCAATTTCTACGCAGTACCAAAAGCGTCTTCTCCACGACGAATCTGTTAAAAATAAAGTTTTAGATTCATTGAAAAATTTAGAACGTTCAGGTATATATATCAAAATTAAAAGAACCAAGAGACTGGATAATCGATTTAGTATGTAGTAATAGAAAAAACAGACGATTCATTACGTTTATGTCTAGACCCTAGATACTTGAATAAATTTATAAAAAAAAAAGCATTTCCTAATACCCACATTCGAAGAAATCTCGATGAAACTTCATGGTGCTTCAGTTTTTCCAGTACTTGATTTAAAACAAGGTTTTTACCATATACATCTTGAAGAAAGCTCACGAAAATTATGCACATTTGCTCACCATTCGATAATTATCAATTTAATAAACTACCTTTTGGTATAACAGTATAATCAGATGATTTTTGGTGCTATTGAGGTTGTAAGTGTTTACATAGAGGACGTGCTAATAAGTGCAGCAAATGCGGAACAACATGATAAAATTTTCAAAACTGTGATCGAAATAGCTAGGAAAAAAATGTGAAATTCAATAAAAACAAGTAAAAAAGCTAGAATTAGTCTACGACCAATTCTTATGATACCCTAGATCAAGGCTTCTTAAACTATGGGTCGCGACCCCAAATGGGGTCGCTTAGCGAAATCTTGGGGTCGCGAGATTTTAATGTAAAATATTTAAACACATTTGTGAGCATTTGAAAATGGCGCGCTTTGTGTCACAGGTTTCGTGAGTTGCGCTTTGTGTCTGTCACTTCTGGTGTAGTGAGAAAACGATTCAGCAACACAAGAACA
Source organism: Dioctria rufipes (assembly GCA_963924295.1). Taxonomy (NCBI): domain Eukaryota; kingdom Metazoa; phylum Arthropoda; class Insecta; order Diptera; family Asilidae; genus Dioctria; species Dioctria rufipes. The sequence continues at coordinate 280,079,762 of OZ002741.1, read as the reverse complement.
CCAGCATAGCCCACACACGGGAGATTATGGACAGTTTTTACGGGTGAGAAGTATTCGGGGGTAGGAAAAATTCCGAAATGCCAAGTTTCGATCGGGAAGACGGGCAGCATATCAATGCTACTGCAAGGTAGCTCCGGCCATTTTGAAATTGTGAAATTTCTGAAATCTCTGATCGGACGGCTGTAAACATGTTTATCTGCGGTTTGAGGTGATAATATAATAATTTAATTATCATTACGTCCTGTGAACTTGTGATACAATTATTGATTATATCAAAAACTGTAAGTTAATTGAACACGCACACACTTAATTTCGGTAATCATATAAGGAACTACCGCGGAGCAACATTTTGTGTTGGTACGCCTAATCACAATGGGAAGAAATTCCTTCCTCCCCTAAAAACTTCTCGTCTGGGCAGGCCCATAGGACACAGAGAAACAAAATTAGAAATTTTCCATGTTTTCAAGAAAGAAACAAATAATGTTATATACTTATATCTTTTGCATGAATGCGGGAAAAGTACTTATCTATGCATTATTGTAGTGCGCGATTGAGACTACGGATTAAAATCAAAAATCGGGAGATGACCCGAATGATAAAATCTTCTTGAACATCTCCAAAATACTTTCAAACTATTCATAATAATTTACATCGGGTTACATCGGGTTTCTGCTAAATAAAATTGACATTTTCCCGAAAATATCAGAGAATTCAGCAAGAGTTTCTCCCACTTAATCCCTTGTAAACAGAAGCACGTGCTGTTCAAATATCACAGTAATTACACCAATTGGAATTGCTATAAAAAACATTGGATAATTCTCTCAAAATTTCACAGGAAACTGGTTATTACAAAAGCGCGGGAACATTTTATGAGAGTAAAATCTGACAACTCCGCCCCTTCTTATTTATTTACGAAAATGAATCATTTGCCATTCTGTTTCGTTGTATGTAATCTGCGCTTTCTCATTTTTTTTACTTATTCGTAAAATTTTTAAAGAGGGTTGATATTTTTGTTATTTTTTTTCTTCTTTCTTTCCTTTTTCAGCCATGTACATTTAAATGGAAAACAATCGGATCGGAAATCTCTTCTGTGTCCTATCTTCTCATAAGCTAATCTTTGACTGTAGTGTGAACTAGTGTAGTGTTTTCCCTTTTCCAGTTTACTCAGTTCCATTGTAGTTTTTTATTTATTCGGTAACTAATTTATTAATTCTTATATGCAATATGTTATTTTTATATATTTATTGGTTTTAGGTCCTTAGGGATTAAAATAATTTTTAACTATGGATAAATGGCTGAATTTATGTAAGAAAGGTAATGCTGCAGAAGACACTGTTACAAAGTCTCCTCAAGTAGGACTTATTATTGACAAACAGGCACCTAATGATCGTAAAAGAAAATATGATGAGTCTTATCTTCAATTTGGCTTTTCATTTAAAAATTGTAATGGTAATGAACAACCTCTTTGTTTGATCTGCAATGAATTATTGGCTACGGAGAGTATGAAACCATCAAAATTAAAAAGACATCTTGAATCAAAGCATACCTCGTACGCCAATAAACCAAAAGAATATTACGAAAGACTGTTAAAATCTTTAAACAAAGATATAAAATCTTTTGAAAAATTTATGACTGTTAATGAAAAATATTTACTCGCGTCATATGAAGTTTCATACTGTATTGCTAAAAATAAAAAGCCTTTCACCATTGGAGAAAATCTTGCATTACCTGCTGCTATTAAAATGGTAGAAATACTACATGTAAGTAAATATGGCGATGATATTCGAAAAATTCCTTTATCAAACGACACTGTGGCGAATAGAATTCCTGAAATTAACAAGGATCAATTAGTGCAACTTATTACAACAATTAAAGAAGATTATTGTTATTAAAGGACGAAATCGAAATATTATTAACCGAACAAAAAAGTGATCTTGCTGCGTTTTTTCAAAATGACCTATGGTTATCCAAGATGTGTTATCTGTCAGATATATTTGAAAAATTAAACGATCTCAACTTTTCTCTTCAAGGAAAAAATTGCAACATATATACTTCGAATGATAAAATTAAAAGTTTTATTAAAAAGATAAACATTTGGAAAAGTAGGGTAGAAAAGAATTCGTTCGAAATGTTTTCCAGTATCGACAATTTTATATCCGAGAAAAATCATTGTAAAACTTTTATCGCAAAAATTATGATAGGTCACTTAAAAGCGCTAGAAACACAGTTTCGTAAATATTTTATATCAAATATTTATTTTAAAAAGTTATCTTGGATTCAAAGTCCATTCTTGATTGACTTGGGTAAGATTGATCACCTGCCATACAAAGCTCAAGAGGAATTTGCTGAGCTTTCGAGTGACTCATACTTAAAACTAGATTTTTCAAAATAGCCCCTGACTGAATTCTGGATCGGAACCAGAACAGAATTTGCCACAATCTCTGATATAGCATTAAATGTTCTTCTGCCATTCAACACCACATATTTATGTGAAATTACTTTTTCATCTTTAACACATATCAAATCCGAATATCGTTCAGCGCTAAAAAATGTTGAAGAGATTTTACGTCCAGCAGTGTCAAATATTGCACCAAGATTTAGTTTGCTATGCAGTAAAAAAAAAGCACATCCGTCTCATTAAAAAAATGATTTTTCCTTTAATTTTTGTATACTTAACGGCTGCGCTCGAATTTATTCCAATAGACTCGAATATATACCAGCGATGATATATTTTGTTCAATATTTTATTTATGTTACTGCAAAAATGCATGGTATATATAACTTTTGTAACTATCATAAATACAATTTTACACCTTTTTGTGTAATTTTTAATTTTATATTATTGTATGTTTTTAAACAATTTCTAAAACTAATTTTTTTTTGATAATATGTATATATATATTGTTACTTAATCAATAAATCACCACAAAGTATTTATATATCTTTATTTCATATCTTTTGGGTTGCAAAAAAAAAATCAAATGGGGTCGTGAATGAAAAAAGCAATCATAAATAGGGTCGTGAATGAAAAAAGTTTAAGAAGCCCTGCCCTAGATGAATGCCCGTATAAAATTTCGTATGATCACCGATCTATGCAACTTTGATTTTTCCGCATATATTTCTAGAATGGTTCATTGGACAGAAAAAATGATTATCAGAAATTATATAAGATTTTGTTTTCTGAAGAAGTTTTAAGTACAATAAAAATGTCTAGGACTGATCGTTCTCACAGTATATGTAAAAAACCTTAATTTTCATATGGCAACACCAAGAAGGGGTTGCCCGATTTAGTCTATTTTTTGAAATTTTATTTGCTATTATTATGAAAGCACCAGGTACCAAATCTCAGCTCTCTATGTCGATGCATTCTCAGGCAGTGTCCAAATATATAGTAGAAAACGAAATTTTTGTATGGCAATCCCACGAAGTAGTTGCCCGATTTATCTCATTTTCGAGCTTAATTTTACTCTTTTTTTAAAGTCTGCGTACAAAATTTCAACTCTCTAAATATACGCGTTCTCTAGTTATCGTTCGCACGGACGGACGGACAGACGGACGGACATGCAAAAATCAAAATAACTTTTAATATTATGCGTGGGTGTCCAATCCATTTTGCTCTACGATCATTATTTCGAGGTGTTACAAACGGAATGACAAAATTTGTACACCCCATAGATTTCACCTAGGGTATGATAAAATACAATACAGAGTCCAAAGTGTACGATATCTAGGTCACGAGTTTTCAAATGAAGGAATAAACCCAGATAAGGACAGAATTAAAGTAATTCTGGCGATTAAAAATCCTTGTAATAAAAATTACTACAGTAGTAATAAACTACTTACGACATTTTCTTCCAAATCTGTCTGAACAAACTGCTCCATTAAGAGAGCTGTTAAAAAAGAACGTTATATTTACGTGGTCAAAAATGCATTCAGACGCTGTATCCAAAATTAAGGATCAAATTTCTTGTGTCACCTTGTTACAACCTTTCGATGCAAATGCCTTAGTAGTAGTACAAACTGATGCATCACAGGACGGATTGGGTTCTTGCCTTTTCAAAATAGAAAACCAGTTTTTTTTTTTTTTTTTGGTCTCGCAGCTTATCGGATAATGAAAGGAGATATTCTCAAAACGAGAAAGAGTTTTTAGCTGTTACATTTGCTTGCAAAAAATTACATAATTATATAATGAGCGAAAGGTACAAGCAAAAACAAACCATAAACCATTAAAGTCCTTAATGAAAAAGATATTAAGAAGATTCCGTCTTCAAGATTACAGCGGTTGCATTTTAGGTTACTAAATTGCAATCTAAACTTAAATTACATTCCGGGCAAAGATTTACATGTAGCGGATTATTTGTAGCGAAATTTTCGAGATTCAGGGAACTTAGAAGAAGATACAGATTTTGTAATAACTGTAAGGTCTATTAATATAAGTAAGGAAAGAATTTCGAAACTAAAGAAAGAAATCGAACAGGATAACATACCAAATAAAATTGCTCAATATTGTATGAAAGGCTGGCCTAGTAGTAAATCTAAAGTTGAAGATAGATTGAAGGACTTTTATAAAATTAGATACGATACATATTATGAAAAAGGATTACTATTTTTTAATGATAGGGTTATTATTCCTGAAGCTATGCGGAAAGAAGTATTAGCTCAACTCCATGAATCTCATCTAGGGATTACTATGACCAAAAAGCCAGCTCAAAATCTTGTCTTTTGGCCTAATTCAAACAACGATATTGAAGATTATATATCGAAATGTTCTCGATGTTTAACTTTTCAAAAAAATAATACGAAAGAACCAATGATCGCTCATAAAATTCCTAATATACCGTCTCATAAAATTGGTAGTGATATTTTCGATTATAATTGTCACAGCTATGTTTTAGTAGTAAATTATTACTCAAAATGGTTTGAATTTAAGAAAATTAAAAATTAAAGTAAGACAGAAAAAAATAAAGCTTGGCGTGACATATTTATTCAGTTCGATATACCAGAAACTATTATTTGGGACAATGTTCAATTTAATTCCTTTGAATGTTGGAATTTCACAAAAAAAAACATGGAATCCTGACATAAAGACTTCAATGATAGAAGTTGAGTTGTATGGGTCCTTTTTTGTATATACTTCAAAATAATATGGCGTTAGTGACCCTGGAATTCATAGACTTGACGATGAAAACTTCACCATAATTTTTGTAGCTTGTAATTTATTGGTCAATATTTCGGTCTTTTGTTTAAACCATCCTCAGTGCCTAAAAATATACAATATATCCATTACAGCCTACCTTATAAAAAACCTCTCTGATAATTAATCATTACCTTGTAAAAATTTTCAAAAATTAGGATTTTATTTTCTTATGTCACCATTTTTGAGACTTAAAGCTAAGAGAACATGAAACACTTTGTAATCAACATAATTAGAATAACACGGGAAATGTTAAAGGAAGTTAAGTCGGCAGCAACTAAGTTAAGGAGAACTGGGACTAATAGAAAGTTTCTTTTACATTACGCTAACTAAGATACTAAATTCAGTAGTAAACACACTCTGTAATATTTGGAGTCAAAATGATAGTTCAGTAAGCCATTTGGCAGTCCCGTACAGAAAAAACTTCCCCAAGAGGTACCCAAATCATCCCACATACATTTAGTTCTCTTCCTCAGAGCTGCTGCCTAGCGAAGGAGGTATTGCAAAGATCTAGTAATGTTCAAGCAACTGTCTTTACTACTTTATAGTTGAAGCATTTATAGCTGCCATTTTAGTAGCGGAAAATTTTGCATTACCTTCATTTGATACTTTATGATTTCCAATTTATTGAAAAAAATTTCTTGGCGGCAGTTTACCCCGAGACATCATGATGTACGCAAGTTTGAGGCGTATTACTATAAGCCAAATGCTACGATATAATCCTGTGGCAATATAGGAGCATTTATTACCCCAATTTGGATGATTGATTTTTGATTGTAAGTTTAATGCAGAAATGCCTAAGTAAATTCATAAAAGTCTACACTTTTATCCAGTTAAGAAGTTTTTCAGTAAAAGAAGGAATATTAGAAAATTTTTTTAAATTCAGGGGAATTGACTCCATCCATTTTCTGCAGAACATTTTGCATTTAAGCGTAACAATTCCCTTTGCGAATGCTTAAGGTTCTTTGACCAATATAAAACAGAACTCGACTCCAACTTATTGGGCACCGAAGTCAAATAAACTTCTTTTCCTTTCCTTGTCGTCACCAATTTAAAAAAATCCATCTTGCACAATTCCACCTAAAGCCGTACTCGCAATCAATTTTTGATAGCTTCACTGGGCCCTGGGAAAATGTGATTTTTACCAGAAGGGTTGAACAAGGCTTTGAGTGGCATTGTCTTTGTTCCTATATTGGGCCATATAAGTAAGTGAAGGAGCGATTGAATTTCTAGTCGGTTACAAAGAGATTCCAAAAACAAGGAGTAGGGAATAGAGCTTAAAAGTTGACTTCTTTTCTCAGATTCTTTACGCAGAGCCGTAAGAACTCGTTTTGGCACCTGAGGCAAACTTATAAATTTTCGCTCCTGATCCATAAAATTCTCAACATAAGCTTATATAATTTTAACTGAGCAACAATTTAACCATAGAAGAAGAATAGTAAATAATATTTATCGCGCATAAAATTATTAGTTGATATTGATGCTTATTTTTGGTATGAATCAAATCAACGGTGCTTGTACCGTGATTTTGTTGGGGGAGCAAATAGTGCTTCCGCTGATACTCTAGTTTTTTTTTGGATTGTTATGCTCTTGGCAGCCTCACCAAGAGAAAAGAAGAACGCTTATTTCTTCGAAATTTACTCAACGCAACTAACTTTATTCCATCAATTCACTTTTTTTTTTATAACAAAAGCCTTTTACTGCGATCTTATTCTAGCTTACCTGAATCTATTAAAAAGCTTAGCATGTAATTTTTTCCTCCCTGGGAAACAAACTTTTAACGCATTTACTAGATAGAAGTCAAGAATTTTCACCTTGAGGGTGTTGAATGGCTAGACGTAATGTGAGCTGCTCAAGCATTGCAACTGGTCAGAAACGTTTGTGTTGCATTTATGCTGCTTGTTTGCAATAAAAAATTCCAAGGAAATGAACATCATGAGAAAGTGAAATTGTTTTGAATATTTATTTTGCTTATGAAATATCTGGAACATGAAAGAATGCCCAGATAGTAACAGCGAGTAAAGTACATTTAAGCAAGATTTTATAGATGGACTTATCTAGCTTTTTTCGCCACGATTTATTTTATAATATCCTCAAAATGACAAGCATTCCTGCCACATTTCAAAATCTTTCTTGACCCATTGTAAATCACAGGAAATTTTTTATAAACTTAAATTTTTTGAAACTTCATTCACATGAAACTATCGTCATTGACAGTGTTACAAACACTCTGAACGCGATTTCGACATTTAGATAGAAATCTTGGAGGCTATAGTCGTGAGTTGATTGAAGCAAATCCAAAATCGGTTTTTCTCAGACTATCAGCGTACATTTTGCTATGAAGATCGCCAGAAAGGAAACCAAAATCTTCTGAAACTTGTTCCAACATTTCGTACCTCCTCGTCAGTTATAATAGAAGAACATCAATTGATACAAAAATTGGTGTACGAAGCTCTTGTTTTGTGGCAATATTGGGTACACGCATAATTTTGAGATTCAAAAAGTTCGAGTCGCTTCTTTTTTCTTGTTGCTTTAACGTTTGCTGGTATATCCATATATTCAGGAAATTCTGCAGCACTGACAAAAATTTCTTCCATGTCAACATCACGAACCAACCTCAGCCTTGTCAAGCGGGTAAATTCAAATCGAGAACCAAAAAATTGATTTAAAATTTATTTAAAACTCAAAAATAATTTGTATTTGTCAAAGGCAAATGTTGTTAATATTATTTTTTCTTCCGCACTAATCTGTCTTTTTTCAACTGGCGGCGCCCCTCCGCTTCAACGTCTGCCTCACTTGCCTTGCTTTTGTTATAGCTGTCTAAGTAAAATTGTTGGTCTCCCGGATACTGTTTGCACAGAGAAACCCTGTTTTAGTTAAAATTTTAAGTGTAAAAGCACCAACCGCTCTTACACATATTCTGTACATACATATTTCCTGTATAAATTTCTTCTTTCTTTCTTCTTATTTATCATGGAATTCAATATTCATAGAAAACGGTCTCTTATAAAAAAGTGATTTGTGAAAACCCTTCTTGGGGGTTGGTTTGTCATTATTTGCCCGGACCGATTTAAAGACCCAGTCCGGCCTTGAAGCTGAGACTATATAATTTAGTCAATGTGGCAATAAAATGGTGTTTTTTAATTGAAGACATTTTTTAACATGAAATGACTTCCTTCTGTCATTATATTCGAAAGGATTGAAGCATTAGGTTAGAATATTCAGTAAGAAAAAACCAAAAATATTATTTTTAGTTATCGATTTTTGGAAAATTGGCTTGAAATAACTTTAAAAGTTTTAGTTCTATATTTAATTTTATGTGAGGCGCGCTGTTCATTTTCCAATATTGGACAACAAATTTCTTCGGCATAAATTTTCTAGCTACAGATATCGATTAATTTTACTTCAATTGAAGTACTTAATTTACATATTTGTACATCTTGTATTTAGAAAGTAAATGAAACATTCTACTTGAAAACTTAATATCTAAAACGCATCAACCATATTCATTTAAATATATCTAGATATAAGTATTTGTATTATCATTTAATTAAAAATCAAACGATATGCAATTTGCAAATGTGGTAGATTATTATTTACTCAAGAAGATGCTGGGACATATCGGGTAAGTTATCAGAACATTCCTGCATTTGTTCTACGAAGCAAACAGAGAAATCATTTTCCATTTTGGAACTGGACACGTACCAGTTAAGTGACCTGTTCGTCTCCAAACAAAATAATTGCCTCTAAATAGTTGTACATTTTGTGTCAGCTTCGTACCGGGGACGTAAATTGCTGCTTAGGTTAGGTTAATAATATTTATTATATAAAAAAAAAAAAAACAAATGTGAAGAAATCAAATCTGGTCGATAATAAATTACAAATCCTCTTTGAAATAAATTAAAGGGACTTGATTAAAACTCTGTTAAATAGACGAAGACTAGTTGTTGCCTTAAACTGATTAACCATATCACAACAACTAGTTCAGGCAGAATATTTCTACCCAAAAATGCTCATATCCTATTTTGGCAGAAGACCAAAAAATTATATAAAGAAAATGTAGTATTATAATCTTCCACAAAAACGAAACGAGTTTTTTTTACATTTTATTTACAAATACATAAAAGACCTCGTAAACATTTCGTCATTTTAAATAGCACCTCCTTGCATACGATAAGGAAATTTAAATAATAACAACGTTAACCGCTCAAGGGTAGCAGCGACTTTTATGCATCATGATGAAATTTTTCATCTACGATGATAGTATTCATATTCTAATGTATACCTACTACACTTTTTGTCGTCTTTGTTGTTATTTTCAGTTATGTATTTGAATAAAAATTACGAAGCAAGGCATCGTGATAGAAGGAGGATTTTCCCTGCACGTGGTTTATCCAAATCCCCTTCCGAGGTAAAAAGTAATTTTTTCCTATAAAACTGGTTGTGTACAAAGAATACGCTTCCAACGCGGGAATTCTTAAAGGTTTCCTTGTCATAACGTGTCGTCTTATGGGAATGAGAATATACTTTCTCGGAAATTTCAATTCTTAAGGCATTTACTAATGCAAAATTCTGCGCTTCTGAATGCTTTCAAAAATTTCCACAAGAATAACATTATGCAACCGTTTTATCAGATTATTGCAACAAAATTGTTAGAGAGATTTGGAAAGAGATAAGCATAAGTAGATACTTGGTATAAGAATTGGAAATAAATTAAATACGTAAAGGTATTGTAATACCTTTTTGAAACATACACACCATAAAATATAGCTTCGGGTTCATACATAAATTTTTCATAAAATTTGTGGACTTAGAAAACTCTTCTTTAGTTACGTATATTAACAATATCTAATATTAAAACATACCTAAGTATGTCCTTTAATCCATAAATACATGCTTTCTTGCTTTCTTGCTGACTAACTTAACCAAAAGGAATGTAATAAAGAGCCAAAATGGTAAGATATTAAAAAACATAAAAAACCTATTCAAGGTGGTGAATTGATAAATTACCCAACGTTCTAAAGAATAAAATATAGACAGCGTGTCCTGTATATGGTGCGGCCAAAAGCTATGTATAAGTCATTCTTAGACAAGCGAAAAATTGTACGGGTGGGAGAGGGAATTCCGAGATAACGGGCCTTACAGGTATTTGACTTTGCTTTTATAGATCACCTCGCAAGTTTTAAACGTTAAACCCTATGATGATGACTTAAAATTAGTTAGATTGATAATGGTTGAACCTTTCCAATGGTCCACAAATCTGTCCCCTACTCTTCTGATATGATTTAGCAGTTAAATAAAAACCGACCGAGTTAAAATTCACAATTGTTTGATATGCCAAAACTTCAAAACAGAGCGGTGCAGAGAAAAAAATTATATACAGTTAGAAAGATACAACGATTATTTATCTACTAAAGTTCAAAGTTTATATAGAGTGTAATGTACGGAAGTTACAGGGTGATTTATAAAAATGGACCCAAGTATCTTTAAATTCCGTTATTTCGGAAACTGTAAGGATTTTTCACCCCATACAATTTTCTGCTTTCTAAGCATGTCCTATTCATAGCCTTCGGGTACCGGACCATATACGGGACAACCTGTATAATCCAAAATCTGCAGGAATAGATGGCATCCTATTTGAGTTTTTAACAGTAAATTTAAGTAATTCACCAGATGTCCATGTGACTACTTGAATCTGCTTAATTAATCCTGGCAAGAATTAAGGCTGCAGTCCAACAGACAATCAGAACAAAACACGGCTCAATTTATTACTTCAAACTTGTACCGCCCCACTCCTCCATCTACAAGCAGGCTTCTTTGACACTACAAGAATGCAGATTGGGAAAGTCTTAATCAATCTTAAAGAAATTGAATGGTCGGTCTCTTTTGTTTCGAGAGATATTGATGAATGCACATTAGAATTTAGTAACATACTAAGCCTTGGCATGCAGGAGTACATTCCGTATTCTTACAGCAGATCTTAACAACAGAAAAATCGCTCTTGGTTTAACGATAAGTGCAACCAATCTATAAAAGCGAAAGAGTCTGCATTTCCCGCATATCAAGTGTATTCATATCCGGAACAGAAACAAGTCTACAAGACTGCACCGAACACCTATAAATCAATTATCCAGAGAGAAGAATTTCATCAGAATATTAGGCAAAGCATCTTGGCAAACCGCAAAGGTAGCAAAAGTTTCTGGTCCCTGATCAAAACCAGTAGGAACAACTTTACCAGTTCGTCTAAATTTTCACTACTAATTAGTGGTGAAGTGATTGCTGACTCCCGGGATAAAGTCAATATTTTACCTTTCAAATTCTCGTCTTCCACCCACTTCACAAACACCTGTTTTGCATCTCCCGTATGGATGTGTACAAGAGCCAATACATATCCGTACGAGAGATGTTTTCAAGGTCTTTAAGGGTATCAATGTCTAAAAAGCTGCAGGTCCTGATGGTTTTTCACCGCTGTTAGTTAAAAGCAGTGCCTCATCCTTCGCCAAATCTCTGCGCAAACTATTCTATTTGCCTTATTGGACAGAAAAATTTCTAACTGCTTGGAAACTAGCTCACGTTTAGCATATTCCCAAGAAAGGGGCGGGTAGCCTCAGTCTCACAAATTATTGACCAATTACAATCACTTCAATTCTTTCAAAGGATTTTGAATCTCTCATTAATTCCAAATTAATGAAATATCTAGAAACTAATCATCTCATCAACGATCGCCAATATGGCTTCCGAGCTGGACGCTCATCTAGAGACTTGCTGACTTTTCTTACGGAATGTTAGAGCCGTCGTCTCCAGAATTTTAGTAAGTTCAAAATCGTTACCCTAGATATTTCAAATGCCTTTGATTGAGTCTCGCATCCAGCCGTTTTAAAGAAACTTAAAGAACTTGGTCTCTCTCCTCCTCTTCTGTTATGGATTTAAAGTTTCCTATGTACTCGTAAAATAAGTATTGTATTAGCTGGCATTACATCTGAACCTTATACCATATATGCCGGTGTGCCCCAAGGTTCTGTTATCTCTTCAAATTTATTTTTAATTTTCATTAATGATATGCTGTCCCTTACTTTCGAATCCATCCATAGTTTCACTAATGGCATTGTATCTAAGACCCAAAGCTGTCTCATCTCAATAAAACAAGACCATAACTTAACCACTCCCGTTTCTTTTGATGGAGCATTAATTTCTGATTCACCGTCACTAAGCATTCTTGGCATTAATATTTCCAGTAAGTTAAACTGGACAAATCACATCTTCTCTGTTGCCAAAAAAGCAACGAAATATTTTGGGTTTCCGAAAAGGTGTAAGAAATATTACAGCCAGTCAAGTCCTACATTAGACCTAGAATGATGTGTCAATAAATTGTCAAATCGACTCACTCGAGCTCCGCCGCAATGTTGGATGCCTTTCGCTCCTTTATGCATGGTAAATGTTCTGATAAAATATCTAGTCTAGTCCTTTGTAGAATGATTCCTCCACGCAAAACTCGCGATGCAAACCTCACACATCTATTTACCTTCAAATTACTTTCGGCCGTACAGTAAACGTCCGTGATGCTTTTTAATCCCGAACAGTGCTACTGTGGAACAGTTTACCATTTTCTGTTTTTCGTCCGCCATACAATCTGCAGAAATATAACGGCGATATACATCAGCACCTCCGCCACTCTCCTCATATCCCCTCATCATTTCCCTATCTCCTTCCTGCCATGCTGTGCTTTGCTTCATAGATTATCCCCTGAGCTTGGCTTAATAATAAAAAATAAAAAAAAACTGAGTAAGTTTATACAACGACCTCAAGACCACATCTGCGCTTTGCGTTTTTATGATTCAGTATTTCCCTAATTTTGCTACTTCTTTATGCAATTTTATGCAAAATTAGCTAAGTTAATGAAATTATGCATCATATAAACAGGTTCTTCCTACAGAATAACATGCGTAAAATCAAATGAAAATTAACCTTCAGAGGTTTCCAAGAATTGCGAGAAAATGTGACGTTTATCAGGCATTTTGGCGGGATATTACAAAGTATAGACTTTTTCTCTGTAACAAAATGATTTATACAGAGAACAAGTTACAATTGGTCTTAAGACCAATAATATTATACCCCAGATGAACATAAATGTTAACCAAAGTGATAACCAAAAGTACTTTATGGCAACACGAAGAAGGGGTTGCCAGACTTAGTTAATTTTTAAAATTTAATTTACTAGTTTTATGAAAACGCTGTCTACAAAATTCCAGCTCTCTAGGTAGACGCGCTCTCATGCAATGTTGAAATATATATTGAAAACCCGAAGTTTTGTATGGCAACACCCCGAAAGGGTTGCCCAATTTAATCCACTTTTGAACTTATTTTTGCGATTCCTATAAAAACGCCAACCAAAGTTTTGCATGACAACACCAAGAAGAGGTTCCCCGACTTAGTACATTTTCGAATTTTTATTTACTATTATTATGTACCAAATTTCAGCTCTCTATGTCAACGCGTTCTTGGACAGTGCCCAAATATACCGTTAAAAGCGAAATTTTTATATGGAAATCCTACGAAGGAGTTGCCCGATTTGTCCCATTTTAGAAATTAAATTCATATTCTTTTTAAATTCGTCCGTGTGAAAAAATTTCAGCACTCTAAGTGAACGCGCTCTCGAGTTATTGTGTGGGTGGCCGGACGGTCAGACGGAGGGACAGGTTGGAAGAGAGATAGGCGGACGTGCAAAAATTACAATAGCTTTTAATATTATGCGTGGGTGCCCAATGCAATAAATGGGAAAGAAGATGTCATTAGTGAAAAGCCGATACATTTATGGGTCAGCTATCTTTGAAATTTGTAAAATTGCTTCACGGTCGATAATCGAATTTTGAGAACAGTTCATACACATATATTGACATATACATGACCCCCTTAAGTGTAGTTGGTTGTTTGAAAGATAATCGATTGCAGATTACATTATACAGGGTGTCCCGTATGTGGTCTGGCACCCGAAGGCTATGGATGGGTCATGCTTAGACAAGCAAAATATTGTATGGGGGGGGGGGGGGGGGGGGGTGGTAATCGTAACGGTTTCCAAGATAACGGGACTTTAAGATATTTGGGTATGGTTTTTTAGATCACCCTGTAACTTCTGAACGTTACATCCTATAGGGAACTTAGATAAGTCAATCGAGAGACAACCCTTTTGGCCATAATCTGACTCTAACCTTATCTCCATACTCCTTTTGGTCTCTAAGTTAGAAAGGATCAAAAGTCAAAAACTTGGAAATTTTTACCTATTTTTTCAGTTTAAGGTTAAGATTTTAGGGAATTAACGTAATGACTGTACCATTTTTCTACCCAATAAAGATTACCTGGAGTGTTGCCTTTCATTTGATATACCACACGTTGTACCTACCTGCTACCCATCTTAAAATAATCAACTTCTATTACACAACCTCAGTATGCTTTTGTGGCGATTTTGTCAGATGCAGTTGTTATGTAAAGAGAGGGAAATCGTAAGAATTAGGATAACGCCAAGTATTTACGAAGACTAACTTAATTAAGAAGATGCTTAATTAAAATGTTAAATAATTTATTTAATATTACGTACATATTAGTTCCTTAATGCTATTTTAATAAATGTTCGATATATCCTCCTTGCTGCATGATGCAATATCGCAGCCTCCGTCGTATCTCTGGCATAATAGCGATTTGCTCCAAATTTTCCCTAATTTTCTCACCCGATTCAATTATTAGGGCCTTCAGTTGTTCTTGCGTTGTTATTTTATGGGAATACACATACTCCTTCGTAGTTCCCCAAACATAAACCTCGAGGGGAGTTAAATCAGGGGATCTTGCTGGCCAATTGATTGGTCCTTCTCGACCAATGCATAATAGAAATGTTCGAGATAGCCATTGTCGAACTTGCCTTCCATGGTGTGGGGAAGCTCCGTCCGCGCTGGGATGTCGCCGATTTGGTTATCGTCGGCGGTATTCTGCTGCCGCCGCCCTTGCATTTCCATTACAGTATCCATAAATAAAATGCATATCCCTAAAAACTTCACTGGGGAATGATACAGTGCTCATTTTAATTATTACTTACTTTATTTTTATAAATACTCGGCGTTATCCTAATTCTTACGATGTCACTCTCTTTACATAACAACTGCATCTGACAAAATCGCCACAAAAGCATACTGAGGTTGTGTAATAAAAGTCCATTATTTCAAGATCGGTAGCAGGTAGGTACAACGCGTGGTATATCAGATGAAAGGTAACACTCCAGGTAATCTTTATTGGGTATAAAAATGGTACAGTCATTACGTTAATTCCATAAAATCTTAACCTCAAACTGAAAAAATAGGTATAAATTTCCAATTTTTCGAATTTGATCCTTTCCAACTTAGAGGCCAAAAGGAGTATGGAGGTAAGGTTAGAGTCAGATTATGGCCAAAAGGCTTTTCTCTCGATTGACTTATCAAAGTTGCCTACAGGATGTAACGTTCAGAAGTTACAGGGTGATCTAAAAAATCATACCCAAATATCTTAAAGTCTCGTTATCTCGGAAACCGTTACGATAACCAAGTCAAAAAATTGCAGTTCCGAGTCCGAATTTTCGTTTTTAGAAATTTATAAAAGATAGAAGAATTTCATTTTTTAAAATATCTTTTATTGCAATTAATTTAAAAACAGAATCAAGAAAAAATGTTGTAAAAAAAAAAAGTTATGACAGTTTCCTGAAAGTCCAAAACAGCAAAAAAAGCTATTTTCGATTTGAGCGACCGCTTAATGAATCTGACTGAAATTTTGCAAAGAAGTTTAAAATTACATTAGCTAACAACTTCTGAATGAGCATTTGAACATTTTAACACTTTTGCAAATCCGTACATTTTTGGGCCACCTTAATACATATTTATACAGTGATAACACAAAAGAAAAGACATGCTTACAAAATTTTCTTATTATTTGCAATGGTAAAAACTCATATCGCTGATATGATAGGCGAAGTCATTTGCTGCCATTGAGCAAGAAAGTGACGTGAACCGCTCTATAAAATCTAAATTCCGTAAAATAAGTTAAAACATTTGAATTGCAAAGGATGTGAATTTTTGTTAAACAAAAACTCCTGCCGTAATTAATTAGTATCTAGTGATTTCATTAATTGATTACATTGCCATTTTCCAGTACCTACTTATGTATTAAATCTATTGATTACATTTACTGACTCTTACCATACTTGTGAACTATAATCACTTGCATCAAGGTCTTGTGTGCACCATTTTGAAATTATTTCTCTAATGACGAGTTTCTAATTAAAAAAAAAAATAAATAAATACAAAAACGAAAAAAAAATCGGTATGAAAATTCAACGCAAAGAAAAAATTGTTTACTTCAATGAATTTTAGGATAATTTAAAAGTTTGAATTCTAGCAAACGCAAATGAATTTTCGCTTACAAATGAAAACAAATAAAGTTCCTCGATAACAAGCTTTTAAATTCACAAGCATCCACGGAAGCCATAGGTCTAATGGGATCGGTAAAAGTATCGACATGAAAAACTTCGTCCTGTTTCTGAAAAGTATATAATACTCGGCTCTCCCAGGAGATATCAGTTTTAGGAGTTGAAGTAAGTTCGTATAAACGAAATCGATTACACCTAACTTTAAATCAGACCTATAATTTGAAAAGAAAAACTTTTGCCATGTCATGACTGTGCACATAAAAAACGATAAAAGTTTGGATGACATAAATTTTCTGTGCCCATATTTCATTGCTGTGATTTGGCTCAGTTCTGATGAATAAATGTATTTGTGATTGGTCCTCAACGATAAACTCGGGAAAGATAAAGCGCAACTGCCACATTATGTCTGATTTGAACAGATTAACTCCATATTCCATTTCTGGGCTGGTTAGGTTTTGGCTTTTGACGATAAGACTATTTTAATTGTTTTCGAATTACTCTCATATGACATTCATATTACTCATACTTTCGTATTCCCAGTTCGAAGAAGATAATAGTTCGGGCGAACAAGAGCAAATATTAGTTGACGACGAAGTCCTTGTAGCCTTTCCCAATAGAGGGATTTTTGTTTATTCTCCCAGCCGTTTATGGTAGCTCTGTGGTAACATTTAGATGTACCATAAAATCGCTTAGGTCTGACAAAGGGAGTTTCCATTTCTCTTTGGATAGGTTGTTCGCAATTTCACTGATTTTATAGCCCTCATGTTCCGGTACCCACATGAGAAAATTTATTTTCCTCCTCGATTTATTTTTAAGGGCTTGCAGATACTCCCAGACTATCCTTAACGGAATCGTGAAGGATTTTCAAGCCTTGAGAGCGGCTTGATTATTCGAGAGGGCATTAATGGTTTTCGACACTTTTAATATAGCTTATGGTGCATTCTTCTATGCCTGTATACATCCGCTTAGAATATGGTAGGGGTAGAGCCCCTGAGATATGACATCTGGGGCCGTATACTCCAAGTCCGACTTTTCTGTTCCACCTTTGATCCTTGTTGGAAGGACGGTTTAGTGGAACACCATTGTTTTTGGTCTCGAATGGTTTTACAAATTTCATCTTGGGTATTATTATATTAGATATGGTCGACATTTGCTCGAAGCATTAAGATAGTAACATGACCAACCAGAGCACCTGGATTGACCTGTTTCTATTTTTGCAATCTGATAGACCTGAGAACGCTTATTTTTACACATGCAAATGCAGAGGTGGAAGACTTAATAAGACTTCCATGACAGATATTCATGGCACTAGATATTTCAAGGCAAGCAAGCTGCTGGGTTTTTTAATAAAAGCCCCGGTTTTTTTTTATTTGTTTTTCGACACCATGCCAGAGGCGTATAGTTGACTATGGTTCTGTGTAGGGAGATCCTCTATTTCCGTCACTCTGGAAAGATGAGATTTCCAGGTAAGTTTCTTAACGATAGTGACGCTGGCCTTCTCTAACATTTTGACAATCGTCTGAGTTAAAATTTTATAATTCTAGTTGCCGAAAATAAAAATATAAAAATACGGAAATTAGCTCCTTTCGGCACAATATATTTAAATATGAGCAACCTATCTTACATTATTTAAAAACAAATTTTCCACCGGATTGCTAGATTCTTCCTAGATCCTTTGTGATCTTATTTTTTAGGGTGGCGAGGACATTGCTCCACGTTTCCACTATCTAATCCTAGAAGGTGAATTTGTCTCTTGAGCTTTCGCTTCTTTCCTTTAAATTATTTTTTTTGTTTCGGTGGTGATAACTTTTTATTATTTTAAAATATGACTTTTGCACGAACTTCTTGCTTGTCCAGCCATCAAATAAAAACGTCACAAGCAGGAAGCGAAAAAGTGAACTTGTCTGATTCCCACCTCGATGAAGTTGGTCCGGCTTAATTCGGGCAGTGTGGAATTAAATCTTTCCGCATCGACATTTGTACGATTCTCTTCGTGTTTTTGTTTTTTAGTAGTTTATTCGTTAACTAATTTTAGTTTATTTAGTTTAAATCCAACTATTATTATCTTCTTACTGTTTTATTTAGGCTATATATAATTTTTTATTTATTTTTAAGTTATTATTATTACTGTTAAGTTTTATTTAGGTTATATAAAAAGGATAAAATACGTTTTTTGTTTTAGTGTAGATTGCTCACACTTGATGTTATACATATATTATGCTCCACCAACAGATAGAGCAGGGTTCTTACAACCCTGTGAAATTTGACTTCATGATAAAATATCAATTCCAAGTGTAGTCGTTAGTGAAAATTTTCTTCTTCTCGTGAAAAGAACGATAACTATTTTGTTGAGTTTATGCTGAGGCCTTCACATATAATATTTCTCATTATTTTAGAACATTATAATTATAGCAAGTTAAAAAATTTTACTTGAAAAAGTATTTCTAAAATTGATTCTGTCGGATACATTGCGTCCGCATGTGAATAAGTAGAACATGCGCCTGATGCCCCATTCGTATAAAATATCCTTAAATTCGTCAATGCTAGCATTTAAACTACGGATATGTAAGTTATATTTAAGTAAAGCAAAAGGAATTTGATTTTACCATATTAGTAAACAACCGCTCGAGCACCAGTATCACAATTTCCCATAGTAAATAGACGATTTTGTCATCAATAGGAACTACATCCAATCAAATAAGATTAGTCATAAGAAGAGGACAAAAAGGGATGAACATGAGGGAAAATGAAGAACTAGGAAAAGTCTAATAATGTTCATACTGAATAACAAGACATTTATGCAGGCAAATTAAATATCACTTGATTAACATAATCCTACGCCAAGAAATCTAATTTGCTGACATTTAGAACTTTAATTTTTGCTTTTTATCATCAGTAGAATCAATTTCGACAGAAACATTACCATTTCTTGTAAATACTGGTCGTAGCGTGCTGCATGCAGCAGCATGCTACGTGTATGACGCTGGCAGATGTAGCTGTGCTCACAATGTGCCATATGGCGAATGTGCTGCCACTTGTGACACGACCACATGATTTAACCCTGGCTGCGCCCGAGCACAAACAAAAAAGTTGAGGAGAAGGAAGAAGAAGAGTAAGACTTCTGCGTGATTTGCTTTGTGGAGAGCTACGAGTAAGAAACTAAAGGAGAGGCCATTGCGTGTATATATATGCCATTTTTGCATGGCGAGCTTGATGATTTTGCTCACTTTCTAACATATCGTTATATCTCTGTCTACATGTACCCTAGGTGTAACTTTTGTTTATATTCAGTAGTGAAATTTACCCTAACACAAAATCCGTAGGTAAGGTTAAAATTGGAAGGGGATTAAATAGAAAAAAAAAGATTACATTCTTTTATGTGGGAATTTAGTAATACTGTGTTTATTGCTTTTTTCGTAATAAACTGGGAATCAGAATATTGGTAAATGTTTGTAATTTCGATAAAAGTACTTAATTTTTAATATATTTTCTTGATATAGATTTACCAAACATGAAATTTTACGGCAAGTTATTGGGCAACCAAAGATGGAAATAGACTTACTGGGTAACCGGGAATCTTAAAAACTTTTTTTTATATTACTAGCGCTCAATATGCTGCTGCTGGTACACAATTTTGCCTCATACTTTAAAAACCGCGCCAAAATCCCTTGCATAAACTTTTTTTTCCATCTGCCTGCAATGCAAATTTTTTATAGTGTGCGTATAAACTTACACATATTTGAGATTGGCACGAAAATTGTTGATGATGGGCCTCTCCTTTATAGTTTCTTACTCGTTGGTGGAGAGAACCAAAGGGGCCGACATGTGATGAAAAAATTGTAGCAACTTTCGTTCTTCTTCTTGTTGTTGTCGAGGTGCCAGAGGCGGCGTTTAAAATTGTTGATGGCTTAAATGTCACAACTTATTAATGGCGCGAAAATTCGAACACAAGCGCATGTGTAGAATATTTCCGTGTGACTGCTTAATATAGCAAAAAAAAGAAATGTTAATGCGAAACTTTTGACTTGATAAGCAAATAAATTTTCTGTTAAACCTACGATTCGGGCTAAAATAAATAAAAAGTTACTTCCCTTTTTAAATTATTTTACTCGACACGGCTACATTTATTGTTCGCACTTTACAACATGAAGCTTCTAATTTTTGTTCCTGTTTTAGAATAAGATAATTTTATATACACGAATGTATTTGTTGGCTTAATTCACGCCTTTTTGCTGGATTTTTAACATTACGTGAAAGTACAGGAACAGCATTTCTCGCAAGGACAGTTTTTTTTTTTTTTAAGAAAATAGATCCTTGAAGAGGAAATGGCTCGAGCATACATAACTTCTTCTTTTTATATTACTATAACTTAGTCCAATAGGCATAAACCATTTCCTTCTTAAAATCTTATGTCTGGGTAGCATAAAAAGTAAGTTATCCCTTGTGTAACTACGTCTCTGCGCCAAACACCCCCTAAATTGACGGTTGTAAACAAAACCAATTACTCAAAATATTGTTGAATTTCCCAAAATAATTTTACTTATAGTAGTTACTTCACAAAAAAAAAATGTTAAATTTATACTTACAAGTGAAAAGACACCTCCGCAGGCTTTTTCTACAAGTTGTTTTTACATATCTTAGCCAGGCACTTCATTTTATATTTTCTTTCAAATCACTTATCGTCAGTCTATCTATTAAAAACTAGAACTAAATATACATCAAAACTGATCAATTATTTTACTTATAAAATATTTTCTAACTAAACAATTAATAAAAACTCACTTCGCGGCTCTTTGTTTACAAAAAAGTGACAGTAAAACACCCTGCCAAAATCAAGATGGCGAAAATTTTTGGCTACGCTGTAATACATATACTTTACTATGGGATGTCGCCGCCTTTAGTTCCCTCCTCAAAGGTGATTTGGTGATTAACATAAGACACGTCTGAGTGGCCCACGGATAACATTCAAGCTACTGGGGGATTGTAGGTCGTCTGTGGATAAGTTGTCTATCCACCACAAGGTGTCCCTTCTGTGGGTTCCTATAGTTACATGGAGATCATGGGGATTAAAAAGGTTGACCTTTTAGCTAGGGCTGGCTCTGCTTCTCCGTCCCTTGGACCAGAGCCCGCCGTAGGAATTGCCACCTCGAGTGTCGGAGATCTCATCAAAGCGGATGGTCAGAGGTGAGCGAACCTGAGACTAGCAACTGTACAAAACTGTTTCTTGATGTTTCCAATGGGAATATTTTCCGATTTTCTCATGGGGATCGGAAGAAAACAATGTAGATCTTTGGTTGACATCATCACCGTCCATAGCTCACTTCACGCTTGTCTAACAAGAATGGGAGTTGTTGACAGCCATGAGTGTTTGTCCTGCCAGGAGGGAGACCCCGAGACAACCGAACACTTTTTGTGTGCATATCCAGCCCTCGCCCGGAGCAGGCTGGATACTCTAGGTCTGCACGTGTATCTATAGATGAGCTGAAAAACATTTCTCACCAAGACCTGATGCGCTTCATTAAGAGGACAGGAAGGTTTTGGTAAATGGCCTTCTAGCAGGACAACAAAATGGGCCGCTATGTGCATCCATTCTTGGGATGGGGTTTCCTGTCCCCTTGCCTTTAAAATAATAAAAAGCATAAGGCAAGAAACACTGCAAGAAGTTTAAAATCAAAAACTATCTCGAGTGGAAAAGAAGCCTTAGAGGTACAGGTATTGTGCACTTAAAGTTGGATGTCGTTTCCAGCCAGGTTTATCGTTTATAACCTGTAATAAAAAGGGGTGCAATTCCGACCTCATTATTTAGTGGTAATCCTAGGAAAGCCAAATCTCCTTCTGTCACTAAGAATGAACTCGGAAGGCAACATAGCTCCACCGGAACTGTTAGAGGACCCTTGATTTTGTGCGCTCATTGCGAGACCAACTATTGATTGATTTTCCAGAAAGATACAAATACTGAGCAAAAAGGGAACATCTGCAACTTGCTTTTCCAGCTAGCTATATGCGACTCTCTCGTTTTTTCAGCAATACCATATAGTAAACAATAGCTACCTGTTATTTCCTGGGCAAAGACAACAACGTGCAAATTAATAGTGCCTATCAGTTTTCTATCGAATAAGTTATTATTACTTCGCATTTCGAAGCAGCACCCAGCTTTTGGCGTGCAGTATTGCTATATTGAGGTGCTAATAAGGATACTTCCAGTAGTAAACAGATCTATATTTTTGTTTTGCATGTCGTGACTTCGCAACATGCATTAATGAAAACAAAGAAGACGCCATTCCAGACAACAGAAATCTTTGCAAAAAACGAACTAGAAAACATGAACAGGCTGTGGTCTGCCTATGCTCGACCTCTACAACTATCGAAGTAAACATTGTGGTTGAGCCAATTGTTCATCGCTGAATAACACGCTTTCTCTAGGAGTTCAAGTATATACTACCACCTAAGATTCAAATGTTTCATTGTATGGCCACTGAAGTTGGCGAACTGCAAGTCGTTTTAAATTTTTCATTCACGTACATAAGAATAGTAGAATAGTAGCGCACAGTTATTCCTAGCGACTAAAAATTTAATATAAATTAAAAATAACTAGAGTTCTCAGCATGTATAAGCTTTAAATTGCAGGGATCGAAAGGATCCGTAACATATTATTAAGTAGCAGGAAGACTGCGTAGGTGTAATAAATCAAATCTATAAGATGTCTTTAGTATTTCTCAGATATTATAACTAAGTGAGCATTTATGAGATTGTAGTACTTAGAATGAACGTTAGGTCAACCATAACGCATAAGAAATTTTAAATACGTCACCCGCTTCGGTTGCAATCGTTTCTTCTTTTTTCTTTTTGAATTCATGGAGACACTCGAATTAAAAATTTCCTTTTCGTTAAGTAATAATATTCTGAGGTTTTTATTATTTAATCATCCCCACTCTCCTGGAGCCTCGATAGCGACGATTGATCAGGTCCGCTCCTTCGCTCATTTACAGGTCATCATTAGGTACATTGTACAATTTTCATGAGGACATGGCCTGAGGACAACAATACCAATGTGTTCACTTTAAGTCAAGGTAGATATTGTAAGGACCCGTTCAGGGCTGGATGTGTGCTCTGTGGTTTTGTGTCAAGCACGATTTATTTTTTGTATGGGCAGCGGCCGGATTTCGGGTACCCAACCTACTAACACTCCTGCAATATCCGAGGTGTTAGCGTGTCGCCCTGTATCATCGCTTATCATTAAGTGAGCTGTCCGCTAACTCTGATAGAATGGTCGTCACGTTCAATAGTACTCACTTGAAAGTACTTCCATAACGAAATCCTTTAGGTTTCTTGAATTTTAAAGCATAATTAAAAAGTTGCCTACTGTTGAACGATAAACTTTCCTTCATATATGTTTATTTATGAGTTACCTATCAAATTAATATTACATAATTTCTGTCTAATCCTTCTGACACTTTTGATAAATGAGATTTTATCATTAACTTCTGTAATCTTGACAACTGTGGTATTTTGTCTGCCTCTCGTAGACTGTAGACAAAAACTAGCGGGCTTGACTTTTGATAGCCATACTGATGAGACCTCTCTGATCGCTGTGCCAAAAAGTTCAATCATTTTTTTTTTTCACTTAAATGCATTTTGAAAAGTTATTGAAATTATTTTCAATAAATTTCAGTCTGTTAGACGAGAAATCTTCTTCGAATCAGCAGAAATATTTTCATCGATCAGCCTTGATATTCTAGTCACAATACCATCACAAGATAATAACTGCTTCTCCAAATTATCAATACGAAGATTATGTATTATTAAAAGGAGGATCACACACATCATTTATCTAATGAACTTCAATTCTTAATTGATCGAATTTTGATATTATTTGTTATTGCATAAATGTAACTTTTTTATCGAAGTAGTGGATATAGCAGCATATACCCTTACAGACCTCGCGTTGATTGGTGCCATAATTACAGGTTACTTGATGTCAACTTTATTACTGTCGAATATTTTTAAACTAGTAGTAATAAAATAAGCAAGAAAATGCGAAAAATTGCAACACATTTAGCGACACACTGTACCTGCGCTTGGGCACTTTCATACATTTTAACGTCTCGCGACAACGTCATATTGTATCTCAGCCTTGAGGATAGAAACATTTAGCAGAACTCCAGGAAAGTAATTTATCTTGGAATTAGTATTGTTTTGAAGGACCATGTATTGAGACTTGGCAGGATTCAGCATAAGTTGATTTCTCATTGACCAATGGTATATTCTATTAATATCATCATTTATGCGTGCTAGGCAATCCTCCATCGAACCAATTGGTCTACTGAAATAAAGCTGCACATCATCAGCATACAGGTAAATTTTTACATCTTCAGTAATATTAGGATAATGCTACGAGAACGATTTTATTATCTTTGTAACTATATATATTAATTGAACTAATTATTTGGTAATAATTGATAATAAAGAACCTAAATAATACTCACTTTTGGCTCAGATAACTTACTACAGGGGAATTAATTACAAAAAGTTACCGGCACCAGCACAATTTAGCAGTTCTAAACAACTTTTAGGAGTAACTCTTTCAAAGATAGGCGGCGAAATGCATCACTTCTAACTAAGTTCACATTGCATTGATACTAATTGCACAATAATAACGAGATCACGTTTGATTACCGTAAGATAATCGCCTTTAAAGTCTTACCAGGGTAATAACATAGAACGGGGAGGGGCGGCATACACATTTAACCAAAATTTAATTTTTTATTAGTGTCTTTTATAATTTCAGAATAACTCAGGAGTTTAGATAATTTATTTCAAAATAAATAATTATAACATTAAGTTTAAAATTACTTACACTTTTACTATTAGGTTTAATAATAGCGAATGACCTCGCCGAGCAGGGGAGCATTGCGAAAAAATTTAAAAATACTTGTTTAACGAAATGTATTGACGTATTACGTATCATTAACCCTCTAAGTAACTTATAATTATTAATTTTGCCATATTTAAAAAGATAAAAGTGGGAGACAATCTCTGACCCATTATCGAAGATGGACCCATATAAAATTGTCATTTTCACAATCGATTCAATTAAAAGTCTTAATTAATATTTAACTTCAAATCAAATGTAGTTTAGCTTTTAATTATCTTTTTTGAATATCATAAAGAAGATAAATACTTGCAAACTCGATTTATTTTTTACATTCAAAATTTAGAGCAAATGCTGCGTGTGAACATTTTGTGATAGTTCGTCAGAAAATGAATAACATTTTCAACAACAGTAAATTCAATATTGCTCCCCCTCTACAAATAGAGGTATTCCACAGATTTGCATACGACAGCTTTGTTCAGATCGATTAGATTTTTACCACTGAATTGTTTAATGCCATCGATTTTTTTCCTGTTTAAACTTTAAAGTATTTATTGACCTTATGCATGCCGGTGAAAATGCAATAGTATAAATTAAATTCTCTTGAAATGTGTATGTATGTAGCATGTGTATGTATGCACTTCAATCCAAAATTTCCGATTCAATGCGGTCGTATTCAACTGTATTTAACAGGTTGCAAACATATTTTTTGCCTCCAATTTGGCAGCGAATCAGTTTCCTGTTACAGGAGGCAATAGCTTTATTTTTATGACAGCATAGAACAATGGGCTTCCATCGATTTCAACTTAACCTCTGTACGCCAGGCTAAAGCTATACTGCTTTACGTTATCTCGAGAGGCGGTCATTGATGATTTACAGGAGCCGTATACAATGTGGCAGGGTCTGCGGGTTTAGTAAAACAACCTTAACACGTGTTCGGCCTATTTTTATATTTATATACTCCCAGAAGGGTAGTAAAATTCTATATCCACACCAACTCCCAGCCGTTTATTATGCTAGATTAAAGGGAAGCAATACAGCGAAATAAAGTGATACTCCTACACTATTTTCCAAAATGGGAAGATTCAGATATTTTATTTATATGTGCGTATGTATGTCCGTATATCCTTCAAATTCGTAAATCAATAAAATTTGATATTTTTAGTATTTTAACGATTGCGTTATGAAAATAGCTTTGGTTTTTGTTTTTCAAACTATCAAAGGTAGGTAATGGAAATTATTATGCAAAAGGCAAAATATTCCAGGCAAGCAGTATTTATATGAAAATGTTATTATAAATTTTCAATGTACGATAATGTGCTTTTCCCTTCCGAATATAAAAATACCAATAGTTTGTCACCTTCTTAAGTCGGCAATCTTATTGAAGGAAAACCTGTTGTTGCAATTATATGCTGCAGGTAACTGGCCATCGGTAGTTCCACAAATTAAAGAGTCTATAATAACCTACTTTGATAATAAATTCAATAGCTTGGAGCCACACTAAATGGAAATTGGGAAAATTTCATAGAATTAAATAGTTGTCGATTTTAGTGCTGGAATTACAAGGAATTTTGTGAGATGTGTAGTGAATCCTGATCAATTATGGACTCTGCCGTAGAATCTGAATATATGTACATATATCGGGTTTTCCAATAAGAGGTGTTCTTTTAATTAGCCCGCTTTTTCGGTAGATGTCACTTTTGGAGCTGTCATTTTTTGACATTTGACAAGTAGATACCACGCCATTAATAAAACTGGAACGATACACGATTCAACAATGCATTGAAATTATTAAAATTCACTATAAAAATGGTGAAAATGTGGCAGACACGGTTCGTAAAACTCGAACATTTTTGGGTCGTCGTGAAGCACCTTGTCGGACCGCAATACAGAAATTGGTAGAAAAATTCGAGCTGTCGTCGGGACAAGTTAGTGATGTGAAGAATAAAACCCGTGCACGTCGCTCAAGAACAGCCGAGAATATTGCTGCTGTAGCCGAAAGTGTTGAAGAAAACACAGGTTTGTCCATTCCTCGTCGTTCTTTGGAATTACGCATTCCACAAACGTCATTACACCGTATTTTGCATAAAGATTTGGGTCTTAAGGCTTATAAAGTTCAGTTAACACAAGAACTCAAGCCGGCCGATCATCAACAACGTCGAGTCTTTGCTGATTGGGTCCTTGAAATGCATGAAAATGATCCGGATTTCCATCGAAAACTCATCTTGAGTGATGAGGCCCATTTCCACCTCGATTGCTTCGTCAACAAGCAAAATTGTCGCATCTGGGGCTCGGAAAACCCAAGAGTTATTGTTGAAAAGCCTCTCTATCCTCAACGTGTGACTGTTTGGTGCGGTTTATGGTCCCGCGGGGTCATTGGACCTTACTTTTTCGAAAATGAGGCTGGAGCAACAGTTACGGTGAATGGATTGCGCTATCGACAGATGATTAATGATTTTTTATGGCCGGAATTGGATGGTATTGATCTGGACAACGTTTACTTTCAACAAGACGGCGCTACATGCCATACAAACAACGAAACCATTGATCTTTTACGGGAAAAGTTTCCGGACCGTGTTATCTTTCGAAGAGGTGATCACAATTGGCCACCGAGATCTTGTGACCTAACACCTTGCGACTTCTTCCTTTGGGGCCACGTGAAAGAGAAGGTCTACGCCAACAGTTCAGCGTCGATTCAAGACCTCAAAGATGGAATTCGTGAGGCTATCGAGGACATAGGGCAGCCACTTTGCGATTTGGATATGGAAAATTTCATGAAAAGGATATGGTCCTGTAGGCGTGGTCGTGGTGGTCATTTGGCTGATATTATTTTCCATTATTAACGGCATACGTTCCTGTTTATAACGAAATAAAGATCCGATCACTTGTCTCAAAAAATGGCATTTTTCTTTAAATATCAAAATAACACCTCTTATTGGAAAGCCCTTTACTTAAAAAAAAATACGTTTCCATTATTAATAAAATTCTTTAGATCTCCTAGAATAGATGACTTGATACCTTCTTACGTTAATGCAGAGTAATTGAATTTATTATACGTAATGCCTTGTATCGAAATTAAAAAAAAACATATATAAGCAAATACTTTAAAAATAAATAAAATAAGTAAAAAACGAGTTTTCAAACAAAACTCAGGCTAAGCCGCATGAAAAAGTAGAAAATAAAATTCTCTTCACACACAGACGTGGACTCAGATTTTTTGATTATTCTTTCTCTTCATGAATCAAATCACTTATTACCTCTGATTGATCATACTGAAATATATCGGTGATTGTCAGCGAATAAAATCTGAGTCCACCTCTGGTGTGAAGAAAAGTTTATTTTCTACTTATTCATGCGGCTTGGCCTTGGTTTTGTTTGAAAACTCGTTTTTTTCTTATTTTAATTTCTGCCCTTTTTCACGTTAACTAAATTGTTATGACGTGCTGCATGGAGATATTTTAAAACAATTTTATGACGGCTGAAAGGATTTACCAGTTTTTCAAAAAAATTATTCTAGTATCAAATCATTGAAGTACTGCAACGGTTTTCTGAAATTCAAATTATGTTTTAAACAGCGCTTTTTAGCTGTATTCCAACTTGATCCCATATAACATGAATTTTCCCGATTTTCCATGTTTTTCAAAGACTTTCCCTATTACTATGAATTTTATTTTAAAATTTACATGAATTTTCCTCGATTTTTCATGCAAGTTTTCATTATTGTTGAAGAGAAAGTATTGATGCTAGTAGGACGGATAAAAATGTTTCCACATAGTTTATAAAACTTTTTTGTCGGAAAGTTTTCCGGAAAAGTCGGAAAATCCCGGAAATTTTCGAAAAAATTTCCAGAAAAATTGGAAAATTCTGTATTTTTCCTGAAACAGATTTATCACTAATCATATCGATGCAAATTTTTCCGATGATTTTTCCGCTTTTTCGGGTTTTCCATGGAGTTTTCCACAAAAGCCAAAAGCAACTTTAAGCAACTTATTTCGCTCTACAACTTTGTCTTAGGTTGCAAAACGCTCATACGCTTCCTTGGTCGGAAAAACTCCGGAAAAACGTTTTACATGAATTTTCCTCGATTTTTTCTGCAAGTTTTCACCATTGTCGGAGGGAAAGTAATGATGCCACTTGATAGGGAACTGGATCCTGCATAATTTAGAAAACTTTTTTACCGGAAAATTCCGTAAATTTTTTCGGTAAATTCGGAAAAGTCTGCATTTTTCCTGAAATGGATTTATTACTAGTTAAATTTGTACCAAATTTTCAAATGATTTTTCCTGATTTTCCGGGTTTCCCATGTAAATTTGATAGATTCAATTGTCACGCGACATGAACCTGTGTGCCAAATTTCAGCTCGCTGTGATGGCGAAAAGTTGGTCTACGAGAGTGTCGAAAATAGTAAAAAAGAAATATACAGACAAATTCGTGTACGAGTTAAAGGGAATGGCTTCAAAAAACGGCATTGCTCTACGGTCAAACACGCAATTATTTTTTTGAAGAATTTTTTAAGTCCCCTGTACCGCAAATTCACGAAATACTATTATTAACAATTTTTTTTCGTTCGAAGCTGCTATATTTTTTTATGATTTTATGGTTGCTCCTTTCTCACCCAAGCAGGGGTGGTGTGTGGTGGGGTGGGTGTGAGCCACTTACGTATAACAATGGACTGAGCGATTTGCTATTTCATGTGGCAAAAATATTGTGTTTCTGTATATCACTGTTATAGCATCCTTTAAAACTTTTACTACATAAAAAAGATGTAGAACTCAACCAATCAAATGAAATTTTACACCCGGAAATCGAACTAAATTAAAAAAATATATTTTCTCGTGTCCAATTGATATTTTAATCGCTTATAAGGAATTAAACTCGTTCCGACTTAAATTTTCAAAAGTTATCTTAACTGAGTCCTGGGTATGGGCAAGAGAGACGGAGCATGGTAAACACTATCTATACCTTATTCTTTCTGCCGTGATGGCATCTGCAGCCAACATAAAAAGATCAAATGACATAAAAAAACGTTTAGTAAGAAATATTTTGTGTTAGTAACTCCAACTCTGCCATAGGGCGAAAGAGAAAACTGTAAAACTTGTTTCTTCCCTATAAGAATTTGGCAATACGCTCAGTCCATTGTTATAAGTCAGTGCTGTGAGCTATTTTGGTATTCCATACAAACAAGTCCATTAACAAAAAAAGACATAAAATTGATTTCTTCCTTTGTACCCACCAGTGGTACATGCCGCTGCCCCATAGGACAGTCCACCAAACACATCCAGTAGAACATGCCGGCGGGAACGTTTTAATGATCCTTTTTGAACGAAAAAATCACCTGACGTTTTTTCAATCATAATCCCATTTTGCTTTACCTTTTGCTTCGATGTAAATTGTATACAAAATATTTTAAAGTATTTTAAAATAAATAAAAATTTTGAGTACAGATTGGAAGTATAATCTCAATTATCGTAAACTATAATGGGATACTACTAGCTGAAATTAATTCAAATAAGGATTTTATGAAGGTCATTTATTTAGTTACAAAATCATTAAATCCTCATAACTACAGCAAAATAAAATGATCTCCAAAAATGAGACAAGAAAGAAGTAACGTTTGAGCACCCTCCCACCGCACCGAGTATGCACCATTCCTTTACTTTAATTTATTTTTTATTTATCTTTTTTACATATAAGTCCTAATTAAAATTTAAATCTTATTGGCTAGAGCAGAACATGCCAAAGTACAAGAAATGTTTAAAGTGATTTTCAAAATCTTTGTCATTTACGTTATCATGTATTCCTAACACTGATTATTTAAACACATACTACAATTCCCTTGGTGGCTAGACAAATGAAGAAATGCTTACTAAATCGATTAAAATAATATTACAATCAATTACAAAACACGAATCAAGTCGACGCATCATACGAAGAGGATTTGTTTGTCAAGATTATAAACATTTACTCGCAAGTAATATCTTTATTGCCAATAATGGAAAAAAATAGAAATAATCATAAATATTTATGTTAGAAGCAGAGAAACGCCCCAACCAGCAGAGCAGCGCCTTATTCAGCATTAATGGATCTGCCGGCAGATCACTTAGTTTTCACCGAGTCTTAACACTTTGATCTGCCAGGAAGGCGATTTACTCCCTAACCATGATGGTCATTCTAGAATTTCATTTGATCTTCCAGTGCAGTTCTCTCGTTTACCACGAGAAATGGATTTAGATATCTGTCATTCGTATTTGATAGATCTAATTCGCTATTATCATTAAAGATTTCATTTAGCAAAGGATTTGGATGGAATTCCAGCTTTAAGAGATATTTTTTCATGTGGGTATGAATTGGACTTCCAAGGGAACAGTGTTCGCCTTTTCATATAATATGGTATTGTTGTAGAACGCACCGTACGTTTTCCGAAAAAGGCCAGGACAGTGTCGAAGTATTTTTCTTTCAAGTGATAACTGGTCTTATACATTGCTTGAATAGAAGGCTCTTCACACCAACCGAGAGTCCGTTTTGTTTTCTTATTAATGCACTCAGGCAGCCGTAGGCCATAATTGCTTCCTTATTGGCATACTGCATGCGATTCTTAAATCTAAAAGTTAAGTTAAACTTGACCCCAAGATACTTCGCCGAAGTCTTTTGGGGAATTACTGTATTATTTATTATTAACTTTAGCCGTTTGGCCTTGCCACACATAGATAAACCCGTTCTGCCAGATGGTCTACGAAAACATATGAATTCCGATTTAGACATGTTTAATTTAATGCCTCGACTTTCGAAGTACGAGGCCATCAGGTGGAGTTCAACTCTCCTGTCTGAGCAATTCATACGCCATGATTCTCTCAAACAGTTTACCACCCACATTCGATAGCAGTAAGACTGGTCGGAAATTTCTAATGTCAAGGTTATTTTCATTCTTCAGGAGTGGGACTATTTTAGCGATTTTCCATGACTCAGGAAAATATCCATTATTTATACAGTGATTGAAAATAATAGTCAAATAAATGAGAGCCTGAGAAGGTAATTTCTTAATTAAGAAATTCGAAATTCTGTCTTGTCCACTGGACTTTCTTGTGTTCACTTTATCTATATATCTGACTAATATATCTCTTTCGACAAAAGGATTATTTACTCCTTTACTTTAATCAGTACAGCGACATGAAAAGAAAAATGATGAGAATTATTCCGAGTGATTCATATTTTCCAGCATCTACTAAGCAACATTTCTTTTCGATGCCTCAGAAACATGTTGTGGTTTATTCCGGGATGGACCAGCGACATGTAGTTCTTGTGCAATCTCCTTAAGTTTTTTAATATATGCTCAGTTTAGCCTGCTTAATATATTGTTATATTCTATTTTTTCCAAAATATTCGTATTTATGTAGTTAGTTAGAGGGTGATACCGTAGGGTAACGCTAGGCTTTTGCATATACAAAATTCATTATGTACTGGTAAATTTATTACTAAGTTGCCAATAGTTCGATAAACTGGAAAGAGGCATTTTAATATTATATTATTATTACATAGTTTTCCATAAATGAAGGCTTATTACTCCTAGGATGTTTAGTAAAATTGTGAAAAACAATTTTGACCAAGCTCCACTTCACATTTAGTGCACTGCGAATGTATGCACGAAAGACACAGTATCGGCGTTCTTTGCTTAGTTTACTGAGATGATTCATGCCATCGTACTTCAAGTAATCTGATACCTACCCTGAAAAGAAACATATTTTCTACAATTTTGTTCAAGAAAGAATTTTTTGGGATATCTCCAGTATATAGCAAAAGCTAAAAAATGTTTTAATTTGTTATTTCATCACACAACCCATTAATTTTTGGTGACAAGTTTCAAGTCTTGGTTTGACTCATCAACAGGTCCCAAATAGCGAAATTGCTTGATTTGAAAAACAAATGAAAAAATGAAAAAAGAAGAAAGAAATGAAAAGTTTGAGAAAAATAGAAAAAACAATTTTTTTATTTATTAAAAAAATTTAAAAAAATTTTAAAGAAACAGATTCATTCGAAGCGAATCGAACCTGTATATGCCACGCAGTGGGCTGAAAAATAAAAAAGAAAAGGAAGAAGAAGAAGCGTTTCGTGTCAGCAGAAAACCTTATTCTCATCGGTGCAGCTTGGTTTTCTGCCTGCTGCAGACGCTTGAAAATAGATCAAACTGATCTCTTCTCATATAAACTCAGAAATAAATTCTGGGTGTGAATTATATGAGGAAAAAACACTCCTATACATGCTTTTGCTATAAACCGGAGATATCCCAAAATATTATTTCTTGAACAAAATTAAGTTTAACCCGGTAAAAAGTCCAAAAGAGTAATCTTTTTATTTTTATTTATTTCTACAATTTGTTTAAATTTATTCAGATATATAAAATTTAATCTAGAGACCTTTCAACACGAGTATCGTCGGTGCTTCAAAACTTGAAACTTGTAAATAGATTATCGAAATACAAGCGGAGAGGAAGATTCTTTATTTCCCTGGGAAAATTATCGAGCATTTCAACAAGAGGAGCAACACATTTACCGAAATCAGATTCATACTGTTCATTGGGAGTTGTTTTCTTTCCTTGGTAAATTTCCAAGAAGTTAGGTATCCAGAGAGAGTGTTCGGTTACCAAGCCTTCAAGATGGCTTATCTATAATAAAATGTTTTCACGGATGGGACTCATAATGAGGAATCATTCTTTCATCAAAATTCATACAATGTTCTGGGATGTAATATTGCAGAAAATTCTCATTTACATTATTTATCAGAGCTCGAAGTTTACACATTTTGTCCTGGTAGGTATTGTCTGCACAGTGTATAAACCGCAAGATTTTCTCAAAAGGATCATGTTGCATGAAATTGTAAACCAATTCGTATCCCACTGGGAACAATTTTATAACCAGAATTCCAATAAATGATTTAAAGTCATCCGCTGTTATTTGCGGGTCTCTCTCATTAAAAATAAGTAAAAAAGCTAGAATTGGTCTAAGACCAATTCTTATAATACCCTACATGAATGCTCGTTTGTAATTTTGTATGGTCACCCATCTAAGCAAGTATGATTTTTGAAGTTGTTTTTGAGTACTCGAGAACGGTTCGTCGAACAGCAGAAATGCTTATAACAAGTTTTACAGGATTTCGTATTCTAAACAGATTTTCGTATAGGACTTATCGTTTTCCAGGATCCCTAAAAATCCTAAATTTTTATATGGCAACACCAAGAAGAGGTAACCCAATTTTTGAAATTATATTTACTAATTTTAAGAAATCACTATGTACAAAATTTCAACGCTCTAAGTTGACACGCTCTCAGGCAATGTTCAAATATATAGTGAAAAATAAAATTTTTGTATAGCAATCCTATGAAGGAGTTACCCGATTTGTCCGATTTTCGAACTTAATTTTACTTTTTCTTTAAGAGCCCATGTGCAAAATTTCAGCTCTCTAAGTACACGCGTTCTCGAGTTATTGTGAGGACGGACAGACGGACAGATGGATAGACAGACGGATGGACAAACGGACGGACAGACAGACGGACGGACAGACGGACATGCAGAAATCAAAATAACTTTAAATTTTATGCAATCCATTTTGCTCTAACATCATTATTACTAAGTGTTACAAATGGAATGACAAACTTACTTTATCCTATAGATTTTATGTAGAGTATAATAACAGGATAACGATATCAAAAAGTAGCTCGATTAATTCAGTTGGTTATTTCCTTCTAAAAGATCTGGAGTTTTCTTCTAGGAAAGTACCACCATGATGGGAAGGCGGGTTACGATCATCTGTTCATGAAGTCGGTTTCCTTTTAATTTTAGAACCACTAATCTTCGATGTTGTACGAGAGCATGAGGCGGATTTTTAGTACTACTTTTCTTCTACAAAAAAAAAAAAAAATCAATCTTGCGCTAATTCATTTCTGTTATTTTTCATTTCAGCGATATCACAGTATTTTTTATTTTCCTTTGCTTCCTACGCAGTCTGCTTTTTTCGCCTTCTTTTGTGATTATAAATCCGATCCTTAATTGTCAATGTACTCCGTTTGCTGTTTAAGTATGAGCTCTGCTTTTGCTCGTAACTGATTTCCAAAAAGATTCTTTAAGTACGTGTTTTATTTGATACAAAATACTATGACATTTTTTGAGTGGTCTCGTATTTATCACCCTAACTATGCACCACATATCTTTAACTCTAAGCATATATGAACTAAACTTTTATCTAGACCGGTTTATGAGAACGGTTTTCTAAACTCTATTGTAATAACACTTATTCAAAATCATAATTCTAGTGGAATTACTAAATATTTATGTACTTCACACAAACATCCATCATGAGATAACTTCAGATCACGATTACTAATTAACAATTGGACTGACCTTCAGATAGAAGATAGAAGAATCTTCAACAGTGCTGCCAGATCAAGGATTTTAAGATCTTATATTTTCTGTGTTTCTGGGTTAAAAAAGGACGTTAACCATGTGGATATATCGAAGAGGATGTGGAAAACTTATTGTTATATAAGATAAGTTTATTTACGTAAAAGCATATACGGAAGAATACATGCCGCACGACAACTAAATAAGTATATTTCACGTAAATTTTGATAAATGTTTTTCAAACTAATTATCTAAAATTTGTCCTAATTTTCTATTCAATAAGAAAAATACTTATTATTTTTTGTTAATCAAGCAAACTTAATTTTGAAAAACTGTGCTCTAGAAATATAATTAATTTGATTGGGTGAATTCTGAACATACAAAACTGTCCCATCAAAAGTAAAATACATTCTAAGCAAGTTTGCAACTTTGGATTAGTTTTCGGTTTATGCGTGCAACAATTATAGTAACTTTTTATGTACTAATTTTCGAAAATTCGTTTGCATATAATATAAAAAAAAAACAGAAGATCAAATTTGCTGCTCTTTCTCATATAGATTTTTAGAACTACTCGTCGTGTAGCAATAGAGTAATAAAATCGAACCATGGATAGTTGTTGGCTTAGTGCATTGGTTGGGCCCTTCACTACATAGCGAGGTAGTGCGCTTAACTTGATAAACATATCTTCAACAATATGACAAAAATCCACCACTTCTCTACCTATATACAGGGTACCACTGATAAGAAAGTTATCATGAAAGAAGAGCAGGTAACATGTTAATTATCATAAATTTTTTCACCTGCATGTTTTCCCTATCAATCCCTCGATGCTATTTTTTTACAATTTAATAAAAAAAAAAAAAAAAACAGGAAGGTATTCTTACCTTAAACTAATTAATACCAAAAAACATTTAACTTACCCAGAACCTGTTTCTGAGCCCTCGATTCAGAAACACGGAGAATTGGGGAGTTTCGGAAATGAGAATTATTTTTTTCCCTTTAGTCTCTATTTGTAATTCTCAAACATACTTGAGGAGTTCGGGAAAACGATTGAATTCGGAAAAAGTTCAAAGCGCCGGAAAGATAAGTTATTGGTGTATAGATTTAGGTTTTTTATTATATTCAAGGTACATG
Source organism: Dioctria rufipes (assembly GCA_963924295.1). Classification (NCBI taxonomy): domain Eukaryota; kingdom Metazoa; phylum Arthropoda; class Insecta; order Diptera; family Asilidae; genus Dioctria; species Dioctria rufipes. The sequence continues at coordinate 280,042,728 of OZ002741.1, read as the reverse complement.
GGTGTATTACCTCCCAACGTCGAGATAACTTAACCACAGCCATTTCTTTTGATGGAGCATTAATTTCTGATTCACCGTCACTAAGCATTCTTGGCATTAATATTTCCAGTAAGTTAAACTGGATAGCTCACATTTTCTCTATTGCCAAAGAAGCATCGAAAAGTCTTGGATTTCTGAAAAGGTGTAAGAAATATTTCAGCCCGTCTAGCGCTCCTCTGCAAGTCCTACATTAGAACTAGAATGGAATACAACTCCCACATCTGGGCCGGGGCTGGTCGCACAGCCTTAGCTTCATTGGATATTGTCCAAAAGAGAGCCTTCAAGCTCATTGTTCAAGAACCGCCGAAATGTTGGATGCCTTTCACTCCTTTATCGCAATATGCATGGTCAATGTTCTGATGAAATATCTAGTCTACTCCCTTGTAGAATGATTCCTGCATGCAATACTCGCGCTGCAAATCGCGACATCCTTTAACCCTTCAAATTACTTTCGGCCGTACAGTAAAATTCCGTGATGCATTTTTATCCCGAACAGTGCGAATGTGGAACAGCTTACCATCTTCTGTTTTTCCCCCGGCATACAATCTGCGGAAGTTTAAGGGCGACATACATCGGCTCCTCCGCCACTCTCCTCATATCCCCTAATCCTTTCCCTATCTACTTCCTGCCATGCTGTGCTTTGCATCATAGGATATCCCCTGAGCTTAGCTTAATAATATATAAAAAACAAACAAAAAATGGAATTTTTTTTTATAAAGATGGTTTTTGAGGGATGTGTGAGGATAAGATTTTTGGAGTTATTTCGGTATAACAAGAGAGGGACAGCAATGTATTGGTAAAAAAAAAAAATGGGAGGCTTTTTGAGGTTGTCCAAAATACGTTATGTTTGAAATCAAATCAAGGAGGGACGGAGGAGAGGATAATTGAGTGGCCTTCTTTTTACCACCAAAAACGACTTTTTTCGCAATTGTATTACATACACACCCCAATTTCTATATTTTGAATCTATTTATTCCACTCTTTCACATTAGTACTCTGTTGTGAACGATTTTCTAATGGGCAGTGATTTTCCATGACTTATAAGTTCTTCACAATGATGAGTCGAAGATATGTCCATTTTTGTATCAAAAAAGCCAATTTCCATCTCAAAAAGGATTCATGCATTTCTTTTTGATCTTGCCAAATAATGGAGTCGAACTTGAAATTTTGAGAATCGGTCAGATGAAATAGAAGAATTTTTAGGGACCAGTCCCGACTTCAAAAATCGCACGAGGTGGTTGTTTTTTCTTTTGTATTTAATAATTTGATTTAAATCGAAAAAATAAAAAGGTTTTCTAAAAATTCTTCTAATTTATTTCTTTTGCAGTTATCTCCAAAACCATTTATCCGCCTAAAACCCCAATTACATATATAATTAGGGGACAAAATGTGGATGAGATTTCAACCTACATATAAGCTTTGCATATTTAAATATTTGTAGCATCTCTCTTGTCCTCTCAAAATGCATAAACAAATTGCTTAATTGTGGAAGCGGTCAGGAGGTAACCACTGCAAAAGAATTATTAAGAAAAAATTTCGAGGAAAAAGTTATGCTCTACTACTATTACAACAATTTGTAACTAATTGGAAAGCCACCCAAATCAAATCAACTCTTTTGAATTTCTCAGAAAACTGAAAAGAATTGGATGCCTTGCCAATCTTCATGAAAATTTTTAGCGACGCAGGCACACCACCCAATCCCCGAGTCAATGCAACTCATTTAGACTGTTTGTTCGCCATTAATTCCCATCTCATCCGCTAGTCTTACTATACCCGCCTTCTATGATCTACTGCTTGCCATGTACATAAAAACTCTCTCCAACAAAATCTTATCCAAATTCGATTCATGAGCATGATGCGGACGGAGTGCAGGTGCTGGTGGCTGATGGGTCCTCAAAGCAAGGAATTTCCTTACAAGTTGCTAGAATGGGTCGTAATAGTACGACCCGACAGATAAAACTTTTCAATATAGGAGATGAATATTTTTTCTGTTATGTGTTCTTTCATAATACTTATCTAAATCAATTTATCCTAACGTCTATCCACTCAAACATCCGTCAAGATGTAGCCATCATCTAAAAACTAATTAAAAACTAATTAATGAAAAGCAAAACCAATTACAAAAAAAATTACCAAACTTTTTAAAATATTATTCTCGTCTGGATATACACTTGTTACTATATGAAACATTTGACATTCTCTAGACGCCTAACAGATATTCAAGTATAAATGACTGACAAGCTGCATCAAAATTCGTGGATCAGAATTTGATCCAAACATTCCTCCTCTCCCCAGAGTTTAAATCTAATTTTGTTTCTCAACAATTCAAGTTTAATACCGTGAAAGTACATATACACATCTAATCTGCAGAAATATTAATTCTGCTTCCTCATCCAAGGAAGTTGAATTTTCTTTGTGCACTTAATCTGCAAAAGTGCATCTCAGCTTCCTTACCTATCTACAGAAGTTTAATTCTGTTTCCATATAGAATCTACGTCAGTTTTGTTCTAATTCCCCAACTAATCAGTAGAAGTCCCAATCTGTAGATGGAATTTTAATTCTGTCTTTTCTTCCTCTTTGCAGGGAAATTAAACAATTTCGCAGAATAAAATTTACTGTTAGGCAGCAGGATTACACCAGTAGTTTTCAAGACCTTCGCAAACCATCGCGAAACCGCAGGAGCGGGAGAGGGAGCGTATTTTGGCGGGATTTATATTTCCTTCTTATGCGAATGACGGGAAAAATACTGTATGCTGCGAACCGCAACTGAAACCTTGCAATCCCGCGTTCACTACAAAAAAAAAGATGCGTCAGTGCGATTGTTTTCATATCCCACCATAGCTTCGAATTTTGCAAAAATTTCGTTGCCGTTCCCACTCCCGCAATTTCGCGTTGATCTGTGGAGGCCTTAACTCTTTCAAGACTCGCACAATATATGGGTCTATTGGCAATTTTCAACAATTTAGAATTTGTTGCATCGGTGATATTGCAATAAGTATTAGACGTGGTAGATTAATTGCTAAAGTTATACAAATAATAGTGATTTCATATTTGTATTCATGCTGATTGGTTAATTCATATTTCCGGCAACCGCTTATGTTATGAATTTTGTGAAATTCACATGTGAGGAGAAAATGTAAAAATAAAATTAGTCAAAATTTCATTTATACATTTTGTGCTAAGTATTATTGGCAAATGTAAAAAAAAAAGGAAAATGTCTAATGCAACATTAACCTCAATGTAGAAATTGAAAACACTCCTTGTGAAAATATAAAATGTCTCTTTACTTTATGAATTCGCGACTGAAAAAGTCATTCATAGTCCTTTTCTGATTTTCCTTTACTGATTGTACAGATCTACTCCGAGCTCACGTGATTCCTTGAATAAAGACTGTAGTGGACCCTTAACTTGAATCATCTTGTTTATTTCATTTATTATAATCCTTTCACAAATCGGCACAAGCATATTTTACGAATAACCATAGACCAAATTGTTGGGTACCAATTCCTACATGTACTAAATTCTAATCTTAGTCTCTTGAACCGAAAGGATTTTAAATCCAATGATAAAACACACTATATCCATTCAATTCATCTTCGTATTCAGTTATTCTATCTCATTCATGGGCAATAATCCCAAATGTCTTTTTTCCTGTCCCCAATAAATGCGACATCGTGCTGTGGTCGCGCCATTTCTTTCAAGGAGTACATAATCAGAACTGAAGCTCCGGCAGCCGGAAATAATGTTGAACCCTTAACTTTGTTAGAAACAGTCTTTTGGAAATTTTGTCTGGCGTTCTGTGTAGCAAAAAGGACATTTTGGAGCATAAATTGATGGGAAAGATGAACCTTTCGGAAATCCTTCCACATACACTATGCAACATCATCCAAGTGTTACATCTTAATCGTTTAAAGACAAAATAAGTACACAAACACTTAATTTTAGTTCATTGAACAAATCTGGCCTCCGGATGAGAAATTAAGTCCAATATTGCATAAAAGAGGTTGACTTTAATTTACCTTTTCATCTTATTTAATTAAGAGAAAGAATTAATAATTTTCGTTTTGTAAATGTACTTCGAAAATATTATGCTAAAAATTTATATTTTTTTTCATATATTGTATATATGTATATGTGTTAAAAAATGCAGCGAATCTGTTACAAAATATAGTCCTAATTTATCCTGAACTACCAAGCCATGGTTAAATTTGTGTAGATGGGTTAATCCGCCATTTTAAGACAAATCAATAACATTAAAGGAGCAATTCTTATTTATTTCTAAGTGTTATCTTAAAACGCCTGTAAGGATTTTGATGAAGCAGGATTAGTCAACTGTTTTCGGGTAGATGAAGCAAATTTGAGCCTGAAATGCATATACGCGGTCCGCGGTGGCGATATTGCTAGGGATAGTAGCAGTACTTACATTTTGATTTTGTAAGTGGATTACTGTAAAAACAAAATGTATATTCTTCTGCCCATCCCGTTGCCGCTATCGCAACAATGTGTTTCAGTCTTTATAGTGGTCTTGACTTTGGGAAAATTCATTTTGGTACTTTTAATCAATCCTTATGTCAATTCCCAGTCGTTATTACATTTTACCCTAGCCAGGGGAACCCCAGTGCCATTGCCGATGTGAATACAAGTTATTTAGAAACAAATCAGCCGATTGCTTACATGACGGCAACTTTATCGGTACGAAAATATAGGAATATTGGCAATTTTACTGGGCCGGAATCGGCTCGCCGTCGTCGCCGTCGTGTGTAGAAACAGCCAAATGGAATATTTTTCAATAAAACAAATTAATGGGTGGGAAATTTTTCCTTCAAACTCTTTTATGTTGACATTACAGTGGAAAGTCTCACTACATGAAGAAAAGATATTCTATAGAATTGTAAGGGGGGAGGGGTGGGGGAAGTTTCAGTTGCAGCTGCCTATTGTTATGGTCAATTTCCAAAAAGTCTTGACTTTAAGTGAACGCTTGAATATCTTGTGTTTAATGTTTGAAATTTCCCAAGTGATTTCGTTCTTATAGCGAAAAACTAGTTCAAAATAATGCGAAATTTATCAGCAGCTGAATTTTCACGGTATGTTAAAATTTCCATATAAATTGGCAGTTATGTAATGCTTGGAATATTTCATGTAATTGTTATCATTTAATTATTAATTATAAATTAAATAATTGAACAAATTGATGACTGAAGAGAGGGAACGATATTTGACAGAACTATTAGGGGAAGATTGTGGTGCCGAAAATTAACCTCAGATAGTGACGATGAGGATTATATAGCCAGAAGGGAATATTCAGAAGTATCGCACCGTGAAGAATCTGGTAAATATTATTATTTGTTATCCATTATTATGATTTTAAATTCAAAAATAATTGAAAATATAATATCATTTGTATGTTTAGTTGAAGATCGTTAGACTTAAGCTAAGTTAAATTAAAATGATGATGAACCGATTAAAACCATTGCTGTCGACGACAACGTTTATATAGCCAGAAATAAAACTCTTTGGTCTAAATCTCCAACAATTCAACATCAAACTCCTACCCAAAATATACTTCAGATCTGAACCTACATAGAAGTACAGAGACTTTTTCGATCAGTGAAAAATCAAGAGAGTCCTCACTTCTGAAATAGCCAATCTAATTATTCGTTATAATAACAAGAAGAAAAAAATATACAATGACAAAAATCCTGCGAAAGAGCAACTCAGCAAACAAACTGAATCGAAAATAACTCGAAAGTAACTTGCCATGGGCAAACATAACCCTCGAAAGCGATATTGCCAATGCTCGTTTGTAATTTAGGCGGCAGACTAAACGGAAATAAGAAAGCAAGCTAAAAACGCAATTTATAAGTAATTCGCCTATTCCTTACCAAAAGCAAGTATATATAATTGCCAACCACGAGGGGTGGTGCAAAGGGTTAGTGAAGCGCAATGCTGCCAGGGGAGAATACACAAGATGTGAAAAGCCATATATGTGAACCGTGCTACTTTGTGCTGAAGCCTACCGTGCGTCTGATTTATGATGAAAGTGCGTGTACCTAGCGTAGCCTAGCGCGTATATGACTTAGTATGCAGATTGTTATTAGTACCTTGGTATGCTATAAGACTACGGGCTGTAGTCTCAAGCCTCTCCTAGCCTAAAGGGCGGATCATAACCTTCACGTGGTCCACTACTGTCACTTATTTAATAAATGCTAATATGATTAAGCCCGAACGGAGTTACCAGTAACGTTTAAGGATCTGCATGCAAGGTCCACTGGGAGTATACATGATCGTACGAACATGATATACGAAAGCCATACCAATTGGGTAGCCGACATTGCTAACTTGGTACTACGGGAATGAGGAGCCCCAAATAGAGCTGCATTAGTAGCAATATTTGCCTCATCATTGGGAAGGCCCCCTTGTGGGAGCATCGTAGTGGTTGTGGTAGCCCATATGCGGGCAGAGAGAGATTGTCTGAGTCTGCATGACTTAGGCGAACATTCTTCTCTAAACAGAGTAGTTTGTTCTTTTGACAAAATTGCATACTGCGTCCGTGAATTTGAAGGATGGTCGCTTATTATTGTATGCTTAGAGGATTGGCTCTCGGCGTGGAGTTGCGCTAAATCAACCGGGTGCCGTGACCCACAGATCGGAAGAGATTTTAGATAGGTCTCGCTTCGACCAGTAAGTCTAATGTCAAGCATGCACTGACATAAACTGGTACTCCTGAAACAGAATATAATATATTCTGCCTCTTGAGGGCGTTGATTGTCGCTTGTCTACTAATCCGTGCATTTAGAGTGCCGTGAGATTAAGCTATAACTAGCAGGTGCTCACGTAAAACCATAGGAACTTTCTGCCAACCACGAGGGTTGAGAATTACTTTTAATTTACCAATTTCAATTAATTTTTAATATGTCTGGATTGACATTTTGTAAGTCATAAAAGTAAGGGCAATCGTTTTTAAATATTTCCGCAATATCTTATTATTGTTTTATTACAATTGAAGTCGGCTGCCTTGGAAAACAAAATGCGTCAGCAATTGTAATAAATTGTAAACAGCATTGTTGAAAAATTTAATAAGAGCGAATTTGTTATAAGTAGTAATGCAAATTCGCACGAAGATTGCAAAAAGTGAGAAATGGGCAATAGTTGAAACAGAGGCAATCATATACAGACTTTATGACAATAATGCTGTCCCTGTTTCACAACTATTGCTCATTCCTTACTTTTGGCAAAACCTCCCCAAATTGTTTGCTGGGAATTGACATGGAAAAATTTAACACTTTAAGAATTCTACGCGTTTTTGGATTTTTTTAATAATTCGAACACTGGCCATTCATCAGACATAGGAAAGTAAACTTCTTATGGAATACAGGGTGTTTCCCCTTAGGAGGTCCATAGAGCGGGAGGTGATAGTACTCACCTAGACGAACCAAAAATTGTATGGCAGGTGGGGGGGCAATATCAACCGTTTAGGAGTTACAGGGTGATTCATAAAAAAAACTAGGTTTTTACAAAGCACCCTGTATCTTAAAAACTACAGGGCGTATGGTCACAGATAAGGGCTCACTGTATGCAGAACTTCATGGCCTTTCCAACGACAGCTCAACCAGCCCCGTACCCCTCTCCCCTCAGATGTTATGAAGGTCTAAACTAAAAATTTCGGATTTTCTTTCCTTTTTTTTTACTTTGACCTCTATTATTTTTGCAAAAGGGTCGTTAACATAACTTTTTTTTATAAAAACTGTAAACTGTGGAGCCTAATCTTTAATTTGACCTATTACACCCTATGTGTTAACTGTAGCCGTTAAGCAGTTATTAACTCATAACCTATTCCAGTCACACCGAAATTAGACGATATTTTTTAAAATGACGTACTAAGGGAACAAATTATCGTTGAGGATAGGTTTGAAAATAGGTTTGAGAATAAGTTTAGAGCTAATAACTCTTTAACGGATACAGATAGCACATAGGGTATAATAGGTCAAATTAAAGAGGAGGCTCCACAGTTTACAGTTTTTATAAAAAAAAGTTATGTTAACGACCCTTTTGCAAAAATAATAGAGGTCAAAGTAAAAAAAAAGGAAAGAAAATCCGAAATTTTTAGTTTAGACCTTCATAACATCTGAGGGGAGAGGGGTACGGAGCTGGTTGAGCTGTCGTTGGAAAGGCCATGAAGTTCTGCATACAGTGAGCCCTTAACTGTGACCATACGCCCTGTAGTTTTTAAGATACAGGGTGCTTTGTAAAAACCTAGCTTTTTTTATGAATCACCCTGTAACTCCTAAACGGTTGATATTGCCCCCCCACCTGTCATACAATTTTTGGTTCGTCAAGGTGAGTACTATCACCTCCCGCTCCATGGACCTCCTAAGGGGAAACACCCTGTATATCGAGCTGCGACGGGCATCAATCGCTTTTGGAATGTAATAGTACTTTACGTAACCCATAGGTAGACTAACCGATGGCCTCTCGCATTTTTTTACAATCTTTTGAATGTCGTATTGCGAGTTACATAATTTATTATTAATATAATAAAATGTTAAAAAAAAAAGACAAACGAGAGCCGATTCGTTTCACGACAATTGAGTGAAGAATTGTGTATGCCAGCGATTGAAGGTCGATCTCAAAATATTCAAGTCATGAGGAATTGCACCACTAAAATTGCGACCGAAAGCCAATGAAATCCTGCAACCACAGCTACAACGTCAACTACTCAAAAGATAGATTTTACCGGCTGCAAAGTTGTCGCAGGATCATCTGTTACCAGGGTGCAAAAAAAAAAGGAGGAAGACGCGAAGATCGCGCGAAATTTGCACTAAACCTGTTTGTTCTGAACATTCAAAATAAATAACAAAATGTGAGGATACTGTATGCAGATGTAATTTGTAATATACGTCATTTAAAGTTAAATGCCTACATATATTTGTACTTATATAGAATATTATTTTCTAACCATAAAGATTAGTTTAATTAATTCTTACTACGCAATTATGTAGGCGTATTATCCGTACCCTGGTATGCCGGGTAATAATCAAGTGGGTATTCGACTTTAGCTCTTAAGTTTATGAACTTTTTTGATCTGAAGAGATTTTGTGATTTTTCGTTAAATATAACTAGAAGATATTCATGTAAGTACGTGCTAAAGGGTAATCGGGTACCGGTATTGACATAAGGGTGAAATGGACTAAAGCGGGTACTTTATGAGCAAGAAAGCGATTTCTATAGCCAGGTCCCGATTTCAGGAAAACTCACTTAAGAGGTCTTTAGGCGGTAATTACTCACCTAATGGATACTTACTGAGTAATTAGTCGGTCGGATTATTTTATAAATGAGTGGAATCTGTCCATTTTCGTTGCAGAAGTGCGGAAAAGTGACTTATACATCCCTCTACCAGAGAGCTTCTCATTCAGACTATAGAAGTAGAGGAATGTGCTGCACTTTGGTACTGCTTGTGAAATTGTTTTTCTTGTCACAAGACTAAATAAGCATTAATATTTCTTAATCAATTATTTTTCCAATAATAGTCAAATATGTAGTTAAAATTATATATCTCAGAATATATGAAAATCAAGGTCCTTCTTCACTCTTTATTCAACCAAAAATAACAATATTATCAAATAGGTAGGAGAAAATTGCATTTGCATTTAGAGAGCCGGGTTTGTGATGGATCTCGTAATCGTATTCCTCTAGCTTTATTCTCCAGCGCATATCGCGGGAGGAGGAATTCTTTAAATTCATAAGCCAGATCAATGGTTTATGGTCTGATATGACATTGAATTTCCTTCAATAAAGATATGGCCGAACTTGTTCTACGTCATATAGGATTGCTAAAAGCTCTTTGTCAACTATCGAGATGCCTTGTCTCTGCCTGGTTTAAAGTTCGACTGGCGTGAGATAGCACCTAGAGCAACATCACTTGCATCAGTGGTGACGTTGAATTCTTGATCGAATTCTAGGTAAGCAAGAATGGGTGCCGCTACCAATTTTCTTTTGGGGATTCTAAAAGACTCATCGCGGAAACTATCCCATTTGAATGGTGTATCTTTTCGATAGCCAAAAAAAAACAGAAAAGCCTTTATATCTCTAGTTTTCTTCGGAGTTGGATAAGTTTTACTAGCTTCAAGTTTTTCCGGATCTGGGGATATGCCTTGTTCACTTACGACGTGCCCTAGATAAGCTATTTCTTTCTGCAAGAAGTGGTATATATCTGGCTGAAGCTTAAGCCTAAGTTCTCTTAACCTTTCGAACACTTGTATAAGTTGGCAATATGATCCTTTAAATTATAATCGTAGATGACTATATCGTCTAAGTAGACATGTTAATTTTAATATTTATGTAAAGGCCGTATACGGTTTTGTTGTGGGCTGAAGAGGAGTACGTCGATACTTGAAAAGTTTCTCATAAAGTCCAAATTTTTTAATAATAATAAAAAAAACATCATAAAATACCTTATTCCGTTAAAAACAATTCATTATTAATTAATATCGTAATACATAATGCCAATTAAAACTTTTAGGTAGCATTTTTGGCGTGATGTATCGACTACACTTAATGGCGATGGGCGATGGAAGCTTTAACACCACATCCTCTTCGGCTGGATCGAAGATTTCTGAGTTTTAATCGAGCAGAAACTAATGAGAATATGGCGATTTGCTAAAATTTTTGTCCGGATACCTAACAGTTTTGATGTTTGAAAACTACTAGTGCTACATAATAACAAAATGAATGTTTTCGTCAGATTGGTACAAGAATGTAGCTTCCATTAGCAATAACTAGGTCATCTTGCAGATCAAAAGTCTTCTTCGGAATGCAGAGGTAAAGTAACTTCAGAGCTGCTATCGCCTCGAGCTCTAAAAATATTCAAATATTTGTGGAAAATTAATGTGTTTAAAACCAATTCCTTTTCTATCGATGCTTTTTTTTTATTTATTATTATTTTGTTTTTCCAAGTAGCTGGAGCTCTTCTTTCTTCAGTATGTCTGTCAAAATGTGAGACTTTCCTGGTCTTCGAACCTCCCCTCCTAACAATTACTTTCGAGTATAGGCTCTTATAAATTCTAGAGGAAAGGATCTAGATTTTTCTTTGGCATTAATGGAGACTTGAATCCCTCCACTAGGCATAACTTGGGATTTTCATGTATTATATTTTCATGAAATATACAGTCAGTGATGTTAGAGGGCAGAAATTATTGTCCTTAAAATACATATATACTCATTTAGAGGGACGATTCCACTTACCCTAAAGCCGCGAATGTAATTGATCGGGGTAAAGCTTAGAGGGTATGCTTTACGCACAATCTCCGCAATATCGTAAATCGTAATTGGCTTCTCATTATTCCCAGGAGTAACCATCTACTAGTTAATAGCTTTGTTATTAAATATTTGAAGGCCCGATTTGGCCGATTTTCCCTAGTTTGTGCAAAATTTTGCGATCTCCAGTTCTGTCGAATGGACATACAAAAATTAATATGCTTTATAATATTTTGGGTGGGTTCCAATCCATTTGACTGTAACCATTATTTTGCTAGTGGTAGGGCTTTGCGGGCCGGAGAGAAGGAGTGGATACTTGAAGATCACTAGAACCCTTTTAAATTAAAAACAAACAAAAAAACAAAAAAAAACGTTTACCTTACAGACTCTCCATTGAAATTGACCAGTACCCTTTTTATACCCTAGATGAAATCATAAGATATACTAAATTTGCTATTCCGTTAATAACGCATAGAAATGACGCTGGTAGAGTAAACTGGGTCGGCCATCCGTGCATAACATTAAAAGTTATTGATATTTGCATGTATTCTGTTCGTCTCTCCGTCCGTCTGTCCGTCTGCCCATCTGTCCGTCTGCTGTCTGTCCGTCTGTTCGTCTGTCCATCTGTCCATCTGTCTGTCTGTCAGTCCGTCTGTCTCTCCGCACGATAACTTGAGAGCGAATTCATTTAGAGTACTGAAATTTTTTAATGGGCTTATTAAAAAAAAAAAGAGTAAATGTACTTTCCAAAATGGGGAAAATTGGGTAAATCCTTCGTAGAGTTTCGATACAAAAATTTTCCACGTATCGGTATCGTCCTTATGTCTTTGATTATAGTATAGACACTCTACACAACTCTTGATATATTTTCTCACAATGCTACTCATTTTTGGAAACCAATATACCTTCCAAATTTCGTCGATTGTCCGATCAATTCCTCAGTGTCCAATATCATCACGCGCACCTTTGATAACTCTCCACCTTAAACCATGGGGTACGACAAATCTTAAGCCATTCGAAATCTTTATAAATAATCGCCTGCTCTTAATTATGATAATCCCTTTCCAAATTTTTCTTTTGATTATGCTTCGACTCAGTATCATCTAGAATATCGAATATCTCCTTCAATGTTTTATCTTGTTTTTACTACCATTACTTCATGTCCTATTTCGTTAACGTTGTTTTCTTTCATTTGCGTAGCTCGACTTAAGGCGTTCACGTGACTCATTCGTTTTAGAGCACGTAATTTCAGCTAGAAATCAAATTCTTGAATCCTAAGCCACTAACGAACGATGCGCGGAATGAGCTTCACTTTGGCGTGCGTCATCATCAAAGCGTTTACCCGGAAGATAATATTTAAATCTGCCCAAAGACTCAATTACGGCCAAAGCTTCTAATTCAAAACTGCGCTATTCATTCCGATAAATTTGTTGTTCGGCTAAAATATCTTACAGATTGTTTCGGACTATTATCTTGGTAACGCAATAAAATTTCTGCTAATCCCATAGATCATGCATCTGTATGCAATGCGTGTTGGGCATTAGCAATATAAACTACTAATACTGGTTCGCATGTAAGATTCTTCTTTAATTCTTTGAAAGATTCCTCCTATTCGTATCCCAAACAAAATTCATATCTTTTTTAAGAAGTTGCTGCTTTGTGCGCATAATTTTTAATAAATTTCCAGAAGTATACAGTTTTTTTGCAATTTCAATAACAAATTCTCAAGTATCTCGGTTGTATCTTAACTCGATTCCCCAATAATCATGATATCATCCAAATAGACTCGAATCTTTTTCGTATTCAATCATTTATGCACCTGACTCATTAACCTCATAAAACAAGTTGGGGAATTCGTTAAGCCAAAGGGCATTTCGTGCAATTGATAATGGCCTTCTGAAGTTATGAATGGTGTGTATTGCTTGGATCCTTCTCCGATTGGTACCTGGTAGTAACCACTCATCAAATCCAGACACATACATTTTTTTCCACCAGCAGTCTGATTAAGCTCTTCTTCTATATCCGGTATAGGGAAGTACTCACTTCGTGTAATTTCATTTAGTGGACGGTAATCGATACACATTCGATACTTTCCTGTTTTCTTCCGAACGAGTACTGCAAGACTAGCATACTTGGAAGTAGAATCTTCAATTATTCTATTCTCTTTCGGCTCCTTTATGAATTCACGAAGCACATCTTCTTGGTGATAGTGTACCCTGTATGGATGATATCGCATAACTTTTTCTTCAACCAAACTTATCGACATTTTCGCCCACGATGTCTCACCCAATTCACTTGTTTTTGTAGCGAAGTAATCGCAGTACCTATTTATAAGTTGCGTAAAATTATTTTCTTCTTCTTCACTGAGTCTTATTCCAATCGTCATACCGCTTGCTAATAATGGTTGTCTTGTAATTTTCATTTTAATAGCGTTGTCTCTGGTGGTTGGTAAAACTTCACTGCTAGTGCTCATTCCCACTGCATCATTCTCTATTTATAAGTCATTCCACGTCTTTACAACTTTTATGCCTGATTAGTTCAAAAAGATTTGTCTTATTGTTGCTGGAACTTCCTGAGTGCTGTTGTCCACAATTATAAGTTCGGTAAAACGCTGAACTTCGCCTACTTTAAGAAGCTTATTTATTTTTCCGATTGCATGACATTGTCCACCAGCAAATCTTCGTAAAATATCGTTGTAACTTTCAAATTGATTAGAAAAATTCTTTTTCCTTATAGTACAACAATCGCTTCCTTCCTAAATCGATGAATGCTTGAATTTGCTGTCCATCTATGTCGATATCTTGATACAGCTAATTTTTCTTGGTAGTAATTTTTCGAACCTGTCTGCCTTTGTTGGCTGCTCTTTCATAGTGGTGATCTTGCAAAAACGATAGATACGATCCTGCTTGGGGATCTTGTTTTCCACAGCGATAGCATGAACCTCAGAAAGCTGGTCTAGCCTGTTCTGTTTTCGTCTGCTTATCTGGCATAGATCTACATTGTGATCTTAAATGGCCCATTTTTCGCATTGGAAACATCTCCTTGTTTTGTTATTCATTTAACCCATTTTATTTTGAGAGGGTGCTTCGCGTTTTATTCTCCTTTTACCGATTTTACTCAACTGATATTAATAAACTCCTATTGAGCTCTTGCTTTAATATGCCTTCGTAACACTTAATTTGATTGAGGATCATTCGGAGTCCTACATTTCGCTCCCATGAGCATATTCCTCAGCGATTTCTCATTTAGACCTGATATGTCGTTGGTTCATTTAAATTAGCTTGCCTTACTAACGCCAAGATTTAATAAAAGTAATTCTCAATTGGCTCGTTAACCTGGCGTTTTCTGCATAGTAGTCGCATGTGAATGGACCATTCATCGGTTCCGCGGGGGAAGCTTGATCGAAGTTTCATTTTGAATCCTTCCCAAGGTTTGAATTTTGCCTTGTTTGGCTTAATAACCAATATTTGCTCGAACCTGTCAGCGTAAGGGACGCATAGAAAAGTGTGCACAAATCCGTGTACTGGTAAACAGCTTTCATGGATTCAATGAGATCAATCCATTGATCAGCATTCAAATTATTTCCGTTTCCCGGGTGAAGTGCTGGTATAAGCCCGCATAACTACTCCATTCGTATACGACATTCATTGTTTCCTTTCCTGTCTCACTGCCAACTGTAGGTGACTTGCCTTGTATCTCTATTATAGTATCGTCGTCTCCTCGCAGTCCCCCCAGTCGGGGAATTTAACATATCTTCCTGCCATTTTCACTACCCAAACGTTATCACTTAATTCTGTTCACTGTCATTTTACCACTGTTAGCACACTAACTTTGCTGGCACCTGATTTCACTCGCTATTAACACTAATTGTAAGTCAAAAATTTACATTAAACACTGATTTGTATCGAATTATCACCGAAGAAAAAACTAGATTTATGCCGCCTACCTAGGTACTTTCTAAATAACTCTTTCCCAAAACGCACATTCTCCCTTCTTTTAATAGTGAACCAACCAAACTTAAAACATAGCCGGCAAAAATAAAGAAAATTTCAATTTATTTCTTCTCGTAAAGAATAACCATCCGTCGACAAATCAATCGCCATGAGTATCAACCGTAATTTTTGGACTCATAAATAATCACCAGGATACAAGATGTGCACTTCGGTTACATGCCCAGACTTATTAAATATTAAAATTATTTCAAATAAAGAAAACGATCGCAATTCGCTGCCGGCACACAATTGGCAGAATTACATAGAAATTCCGTTAACTATTTAACGCGAGCAGCGCCGAACAGGCGGCTGAACTGATAGTTCCTGGATATTTTTATTGCGGCCATACTTATCTGGTACATTGTATCCGTCGTAGTCATAATAAAATACGTTTCTTATCGCTACTCGCACTAACGAAAAATATTAGATTTTTTTCTATTTTCGGTTCAATTCCACTTCTGAAAAATGTTAAACCGACAAGATTTTAAGTTTTTTATGCGACCCGGGGTTGCACCCCACGTAGTGTCCCGGGCATAGACATTGTCGACATACTCCTTTGGCGTATGAATTAAGACTATCCTTTATAGAGCTCAATAGATAATAATTACTATTTGTTAAGGAGCTTCGTCGACGTCTATATACGTTCACTACAGCAACAACGGGCCCAAAGGCAATCTTAGTCGGGGTATTTTTTGGATTTGGATTGAGGCTTTAATCCAACGGCTTTCACTATTATTATTCTACAAAGCTCTTGGCATTGCTAGTGTCAGTTGTTTGGAATTCCTGAAAAATCAGTTAGGACGTAGATATCCGGTTTTCAAAAGACACTCCTAGTTACTATGATAATTTTTTATTTTAGTATATAGTTTTATCTACAAAGCTCAATTTCTTTCTTGAATATCGTGTTTTTTTTAAATGATTTCTCTATTTACTCTACGTTAATAATTATTTACTTAGGAAGATTCCGCATATCAATTCTAGATTTTTAAAACCCATATCGTTCACAGATTTTTGCAGAACTTTAAAGAGCATCATGACATTTTCCTTTAAATTGTATAATAAAAGTATGAAAGTCCATTCAAGACTTTACTATACCTTTACACTTGAAATTCTGTAAAAAAAAAAAAAAAAAAATAAGTCGCATCCTTAAGAAAGTTTCAACTTCCATGTGTGACAATGTTGAAAGTTGTGTTGAAATGTTCGATTTTCATGGCTATTGTAAAAACCTTCAGAAGAAAATCAAAATTTAAATGTTGTCATTTTGTCGGGCAAATGAAATAACCCAAGTCTATAACTTATCCGAAACTTTCACATCGAATTGTAACTTACTGACAGTCTAAATTCCGCAGCTGCTGTCTCTCCTGTTATCAGTGATTTTTCTTAAAGTTGCCTGCACAAGCACATCATGTGTTCTGATGCATTTATCGGAATTTCCAACAACGTGCCAATTTGTCAAGTTAACTTAGTTTTCATCTTGACAAAAATTGAAAAAAAAGTTATCTAAGCAAAAAAGTTTTTATCAATGGAAAGAAGAAAAAGTTGACTTCGGTGAAATTCCTGTCCTCATTTCCGCCGAGAGATAAAGTTGAGTAAACCCGGACTTCGTCTAGTGTTAAACTAAGTAAAAACGCAATTTTTCCATTCTTCTTTAAATTTATCTTTTTCAGTTCTTCCATAAACGTCTTGGCAAGTATTGCGCGTTTGATTGATCGCAACCATGTTACTTAGGAACTTCGACAAACTTTCCGGAACATTAATTAGTTTTGGTTGAAGAAGAAAAAAGTTTAATCGAACTTAATTAACATTACGTGGCACTTGTATATAAGCTTTGGTGGAATTTCATAGAGTATAGGTCGGCATCTATAGAGCTATTGAGAATAGATATAAAGAGATAACTATTTTAAGGAACTTTGGATGTACGTACTAGGTGGACTAATTGTTGGAATATTTAAATGTTGCATAATTGATTGAAGTATTATATAAATTAGTATAGAGCAAACATAGTCGATTTGATCGACTTGGGATAGGCTAGGATCATCTTTGTTTAATTTAAATTTTATACACACAGAATGATACAAAATTTAGGACGGAAGTACATTATACCATAGATGTCACAAGAACTAGATGTCTCATGGCATACTAGAATAGAGTATATAGATTGTGAAATGGGGTAGTTCATTCTGGAATGGGCCATAAGAGGGTTTAGAGTATGCCGAGAACAAATGTTTCTTTAACAGCAGTTTTATATTCGTTTGATCGACCTGATCAACACTTCAGATACGAAAAAATGTCAATCACTCGACGTATACATCTTTTCAAATGTTGTGGTCCTTTCTGGGATGGACCATCCAGCTACATAAATTTTGTATACTTTTTTTGGTACCGCATGCGAGATCTAGTTCTTGTGCTATCTATGATTACACTTAAGACCTTATTATTCTGAACGTAGAGAGGGAGGGAAATTGGAGGGTCCGGGATTTTATAGTTATTACACAGCTATTTGATCTCAAAGTATAGGGGTGTGGGTAGTTTACCGATATTTTCACCTAAAGCAAGAATACCCTAAATTAATTACAACATTATGCAATATTTGTAAGCGGCTATGATTGCGAAAACTTCTGAAAAAACTTTTTTTTTCGGGTACCAAAGAGTCTATGGAAAAAATAGAT
Source organism: Dioctria rufipes (assembly GCA_963924295.1). Classification (NCBI taxonomy): domain Eukaryota; kingdom Metazoa; phylum Arthropoda; class Insecta; order Diptera; family Asilidae; genus Dioctria; species Dioctria rufipes. Next base: position 280,024,775 of record OZ002741.1, on the reverse strand, counting down.
TTCTACTTAAATTAAGGAAGACAAAATTATTCGTATTGATTCATTTGCTATAGATGAAACATTTAGCGGATTTACCTATTAGTCGTGCGGAGAGTTTTGATAAGTAAAATGCTATTCTGCAAAAGTTATACCTACTCTACTAACTTTAGTGAAATGAAAATGAAAATATTATGTTTTATTGGCTGGGCATTGAAAAGGAACTAGAAATAATTAAAAACAAAAATAACATTGAAATTTCTACGGGAAAAGCAAAGGGGCTCAAGAAAGGTATAACTTAACCCTATCTTTTTTGGTGAGGAAATTCCAACGTCCAATGAGCCTAAATATCGCGGGATAACTCTTAATGATAAGCTGAATTGGAATAAGCATATCAATACGATAATCCAGAAAAGTACATTAACTGTCACTAAGACTAGAAAACTGGCTGGCACAGCATGAATACTCAAGCCACGCATAATGATTTGGATTCATTCATTCATGCAATAACGTGTTGAAACAAGTGTACATGAAAGGTAGCGATCAGGAGACTAAATAAGCTTAAAAGGACGAACTGTCTAAGTAAGTGTTACTGGTGTAGTGCGTAGCACATCTATCAGCGTTCAACAACGTTGTTGAGAGGGAGAATGGTATACAGACTCCTGGCAGATGGATATAGCGAATGGGGCTCAACAGTCTATTAGTAAACGATTAAAAGAAAATCCGCTACTGGACATGGCATCAGACAGAATGGTAGTTAAATATAACCTCCGTCGGCCACTAAAAGATAGAAATACCAAATATGTATGAAATATAGGGTCCGCCATCTAACGTTTTTTTTTTTGGGTCCGCCATCTAACGTTTTTTTTTCAACTAGTGCTTATTTCGTGAATGGTAACACTTAGCTCATGTCTGATTTGATAGGTAATTAGTTTTATTCTTTCGCTGAACGAATATGGTTGTGTATACGCTTGAACAATGCTGGGAAATATTGCGACATTACTTTGAAAATCATGGTAATGTTGCAGAATGTGTGCGAAAATTGCGTACGGATTTTGGAAGAAGAGAAGCACCGTCAGCTCCGTATGTTCGTTATCTTGTGAAAAAAGTGAAAGAAACTGGCAACCTCATCGATAAACCAAAGCGTGAAAAGCCAAAAACAGTGCGTACACCCGAGAATATTGATTGTGTGGCAGAAAGTGTGCGTGAAGCGCCATCAACATCAATTCACCGTCGTTCTCAACAATTGAACATTTCGGAGACATCATTGAGACGAATTTTGCATAAAGATCTTGGTATGACGCCATTTGAATGAAATTATTTTCCATTATTAACCGGAAGGATTGTACTTTCAAATAAAAAAAGAAATTTGCGAAAATATTCAGTAGTTTTTTTTTATAGCATTTTCAAAAAAAAAAAGTTATTTGGCGGACCGTTTATATGCAAATAGAGATAACAGAGTCCTAATCTTTTACACTGATGGTTGTAAAACTGCGAAAGGAATACGGGCAGGAATAAATGGTATAAAACCAAGAGTTAACATTTATTAAAGCTTAGGAAAATACGACTAAATATTCCAGGTAGAAGTATGTGCCGTCACCAGTAGTGTATGCGAAAGCCTCAGCCGTTTCTAATCAACAAAAAGATATACATCTATAGGCAAGCGGCACTGAAAGCTATATCATCACCTCAGATCAAAACAAAGTCAATACGAAAATATGTCCGGACCGAAACTTTTTTTGGTAAATCTTTTATAATACATAAAATCCGAAACTGGATCACAACCAAGTGAACCAGTTATCGAGGAGTTAACTTTGCTTTATTACAGATGTCTTAACCGGGCTGAAAACTCAATTAACACATGCATCGAATACGCATGTTATATTTTTCAAAAAGACTATTGGTCACTGCTTCGAATTCATACGATTTTGTTAATTTTGCAAGAGTCACAATTCCTATTCTGCTCAAGCTTACGAATATTTTCAGTAGTTCTACTATTGCAACAAGTGAAGTGACAAAGTTTTTGCAATTGACGCACATAATTACATCCTTAGGGTCTCTAAAGGCTTCTGCACATACTTCAGAATTGCTTAGTTTTACGTAATTTTATAATCGTAATATAATTATAACAAATATAGATCGATAAGCTTAGAGAAATTCTATAACGTTCGATCTATATGGCAGTCACACACATGTATATGATACGATACATTGAAAGCATAATATCTTGTACATTTTTGCTGAATTCTTGAATGATTTAAGAGAGATCGGGTGAAATATTTATATATGTAGGTATATGAAGGTAACAGTCGAACAAGACAGATTTTTTGTTGGTGACTCTGCAGCTCATCTTAATATCGTTTAATTTCGTCATATCTAGTACCTCTTCTTTGAAAATAAAACCGGATTTCATATTGGCCAAGATAAACTCATATATACATATACTATGTAAAAATTCTGGGTGTTTGGGTAAGTATTATATGAGTTTAAATACTTCTGGACTGGATATTGCTACTTTAGTCCTTTGACATGCCGTAATGGATGAGTTATTAGAGTTTCTACCTATACGAAATCATAATTGTACTTCCCTTAATACAAATAGATATGCATTATACTTATTAGCAGGGCCGGACTGGGTCTTCGAATCGGCCCGGGCAAATAATGGCAAACCTGCCCCCAAGAAGGGTCTTCAAAAATCACTTTTTTATAAGAGGTAAGAGACCCAAATTATTAAGCTAATTTCCTACTGAACCCAGCAAAAAGGCAGCAAGACAACGTTTTCTATGAATATTGAATTCCATGATAAATAAGAAGAAAGAAAGAAGAAATTTATACAGGAAATATGTATGCACAGAATATGCGTAAGAGCGGTTGGTCCTTTTACACTTAAAATTAAAACTGAAACAGGGTTTCAATGTGGAAACAGTATCCGGGAGACCAACAATTTTACTTAGACAGCTATAACAAAAGTAAGGCAAGTGAGGCAGACGTTGAAGCGGAGGGGCGCCGCCAGTTGAAAAAAAAACAAATTAGTGCGGAAGAAAAAATAATATTAACAACATTTGCCTTTGACAAATACAAATTATTTTTGAGTTTTAAATAAATTTTAAATCAATTTTTTGGTTCTCGATTTGAATTTACCCGCTTGACAAGGCTGAGGTTGGTTCGTGATGCTGACATGGAAGAAATTTTTGTCAGTGCTGCAGAATTTCCTGAATATATGGATATACCAGCAAACGTTAAAGAAACAAGAAAAAAGAAGCGACTCGAACTTTTTGAATCACAAATTTATGAGTGATTCCAATATTGCCACAAAACAAGAACTTCGTACACCAATTTTTGAATCGACTGATGTTCATCTATTCTAACTGACGAGGAGGTACGAAATGTTGGAATAAGTTTCAGAAGATTTTTGTTTCCTTTTTGGCGATATTCTTAGAAAAATGTACGCTGATAGTCTGAGAAAACCCGATTTTGGATTTGCTTCAATCAACTCACGACTATAGCCTCAAAGATTTCTATCTAAATGTCGAAATCGCGTTCAGAGTCTTTGTAACACTGTCAATGACGACAGCTTCATGTGAACGAAGTTTTAAAAAAATTTAAGTTAATAAAAAATTTCCTGTGATCTACAATGGGTTAAGAAAGATTGTCAAATGTGGCGGTTTTGTAAACTACCGAGAAACAAATGACAGGAATGCTTGTCATTTTGAGAATGGTAGAAACTAGATCACAAGTTGCAAATATTTCTATCAAATTGATTCACCCCAATGTTTTTATATGTACGTTACTCGCAAAAAAGTAATATCAAGTAATAATGTTTTGTGTAATAAATATTATTTACTATTTTACAGTCAATTGATAGACTACGTCACAATAGTTAAGATTATATGAGGTTGTGTTGATAGTTTTATGGATCAGGGGTGCAAATTTATAAGTTTGCCTCAGGTGCCAAAACGAGGTCTTGTGGCTTTGTGTGAAGGAACTGAGGAAAGAAGTGAAGTCTTAACCCCTGTTCCCTACTCTTTCTTTTTGGAACCTTTTTGTAACCGCTTAGAAATTCAATCACTCCTTCACTTACTTATTATATTTGCCAATATAGTAATAAAAACAAAATGTGGAAAAATTCAGACAGTTTCTAATATTTTGGTACTTTCTAACACTGCAAATTTGTCTTAAGTAAAATTTTGGCTGTGATATACCATGACCACAGACTCTATAACTTATCAGACTATTCATATAAACAGATTCGATTAAATTTTCAAGTCCCAAATATGCTTGTTATTGGAAGTAAAAAGGATAGTACGATCGCGGCAAATCACAACGCGACTGCGTTAGAATAGTTTTCGCTGTTATCTTTTTATACCCTAGATGAAATCTAAAGAGTATACTAAGTTTGTCATTCTATTTGTTGTGCATAGAAATAATGCTGCTAGAGCAGAATGTATTGGATACCCATGCATAATATTAAAAGTTTTTTCGATTTTTGCATGTCCGTCCGTCTGTCCGTCTGTCCGTCTGTCTGTCTATCCATCTGTACCAACGCGTATACTTAGTGAGCAAAAATTTTGTGTACGGACTTTAAAAAAAAAAGTAAAATTAGGTTCAAAAATGAGACAAATCGGGCAACTCCTTCGCGGGGTTGCCATACAAAAATTTCGTTTTCCTCCATATATTTGGACACTGCCTGAGAAAGCGACGACGTACTAGCAAATAAAATTTCAAAAATGGACTAAATTGGGAAACTCCTTCTTGGTGTTGCCATATAAAAATTTAGGTTTTTTACCTATACTGTGAAAACGATCAATCCAAGATATTTTTGTTGTACTAAAAACTTCTTCAAAATAGCAATCCTATAAAATTGCTTATAATAATTTTTCTGTCCAACGAACCGTTCTAGAAATATATGCGAAAAACCACTGCAAAAATCAAAATTGCTCAAATGAGTGACCTTACGAAATTTCATACGGGCATTCATCAGGGTATCATAAGAATTGGTTTTAGACTAATTGTAGCTTTTTTACTTGTTTCTTCTTTGTTTTCTAACAGTCGGTGCTGAGCTGAGTAGAATTTTATGATATATCGGTAGCTAGGCTAATGTCTGCAAAAATTACAAAAATGAAATGCAGTGGGAAAAATTGTGAGGATGATGAAGATACGCTCTTAGATTTGAATACAAATTTCATAATTCGAATTGAAAATTATGATAACAATAAAATTTATAGCTTCGAAATAATGCCTTTAAATGAAAAAAAATGAAAACGCATTAGTTCAGGAAAAGTTTATTGAAAGTATCTACTTTAGATAGATATTTAGAAAAGGAATTTAAAGTCTCTGATTCAGCAAAATGATACTTTACAGGTTACGCTATTTTCAAAACCATAAAAAAGGAAATTGTGATATTTGTAAAAAAATAATGGTAAAGTAATCTTCAGAAAAACTTAAATTAACTTCAGAATTTATGATTATCAGCAAAGGTTATGAAACTGCTATCAATACCTCTACTCTTCAACCGCCAACGGATTATTTTTTTAAAATATGAAAACGATTTCGATAAATATCTACATATAACGAACATAAAGAAAAAAAAAACAATTATCGAAACTAATAAAGGCTTTCCTGATTGGTTTCGTGAAGATAATCCCTGCTATCAGCACAAAGTAGATATTTTAGATTTTATCATTTTAGTACTTTAGCCAAAGAATTTTGCAGGGATGGCAAATGCTGAATCAACTTATTCATCTAGTGCGAAATATTCAATCCTACAGCAATAAATTTTGCAAGGGGACTCTTTTAAATACTTGTGGTCGATTTTTTTTTTTGCCAGCATAGAGTTCCCATCTCACATAGATAATTTTCAAAATTTCTAAAAAACTTTAATTTCCAGTACAAAAAAATGTCCCCCTTCTGAAGTCTGTAAGCAGAATCTTGATCTTATCATTACAAACGTTGGATAGAATGCATAATGCCCTTGAATTTTCATCTAGGGTATAATTGCAGTCCTTTTTCAACCCGCAGCAGTCCGTCCGCCGACAGAATTTCTAAATAATTCTAATATCATACAGAGCAAAATAACGTGAAACGGAAATCCCATCAGCATTACTATCAAAACACACCGAATCATTTACCCTAGTGGTCTATCATTGATTTGCTTTATCTTCTACTTCCAATGGAAAGTAGTACTCTGAAGTGATACATATTTAAAAATTTAATCAAATCTTCTCATATGAATAGTCTGATAAGTTATAGAGTCTGTGCCATGACCATGCATATACTCTACTTCAAAATTGATTTACATGAAATAAAATTACTTTTTTTATCTTTTTAATTAGAAAATGAAAACAAAATCTAAAAACTGTTTTAATATTTGTTCTTCAATTTCGAATTTGTTTTAAAAGTACACATATGTATGGCAAACCTTTGTAAACCTTGTAATAAAAAATACATTTTGCGTGCGTTTTCGAAATAAAAATGATATGATGCAAAAAATAATGTAAAATGATTTACAACAAAAAAAAGAAGTAAATGCTTTTGAAGCCACGAGAATGCCAAATTGGCCGTATAAAATTATCTTGGCAACACCCACTTGGCTCCGCGTCTTGTCAGCATTTATAAGCTGTGGGACATTTCTAAGTATTTTTAACCCGCATTCTCCGGAATTAACCCGTTTCGCTCCACGGTTGCGTTTTCGCAACATGAAGTTTGGACTGCCTGTGTTCTTAAAGACATGAAATGTGTTGCATCTTTTCTACTTGTTTGAAAGTGCAACATGTTGACTACTTTTAGGCGAAAAAATATTTTACAAAAGTATTGGTAATCGGCAAAACAAAATTAAAACAAATGAGTATGTTCAGCGTGTTTATGGCGAGTGCTTCAAAATAATTAAAACATTTAAGTTAAACAAACAATTTAAGTGAAATTTCTACATATTCCGCTAATATAAATAACAGTGCATATTTTGAGTGTAAATGTAAGTTTGTGTCATAAGCTAAATTCCGCTATTTTGCTGTGAAAATTAAATGTTGCGAAAACGCAACCGTGGTACCAAACGCTAACTTTTTTCTCTATGTAGATGTCAAAACGGTATCTTACTCTTCAAGAAGCGGTCACGGAAATCGAAGTCTGGATAGATGAAAATCGAGATTTTTCTATTGCTGACATCATTATTTTACCTCCAGAGGAATATGGTGGGATCAGTGATGAAGAAATCCCTGAAGAAAATGATGGGGAGGGAGTTGTTGATGAGTACAAGTTCCCTCAGGATGCAGCCGGGAATCTAGAAGTAAATGCAGAGCATTCCGACTGGGATACTGATGACGAAACACCCCTTGTCCATTTCCAAAGCTCGACGTCATGTAACGTGCAACGAGATGCGAACTGGAAAGCAACGAACTGCGGTAATAAATTTAAGACTATTCCAGTCAATAACGAGTTTCAGGAAAGGGAGAAGCTCGAACGTTCCTTATATCAGCACACACCACTTGATCTTTTCGAAGAATTTTTCACCGAGGAGGTACATAATCTAATTTTAGATCAGACAAATATATATGCTGCTCAAAAAAACAACCAATTTGTCCTTACCCTCTCATATTTGAAAATATTCCTTGGAATTTTGATGTTTTCTGGCCACCATACTGCTCCCCAGGAAAAACTTTACTGGTCTCACCTGGTACTCACCTGATTATGATTTCAAAGTAATAAGAATCGCGATGTCCAGCAGCATGTACTACAATATAAAGTCAAATATGCATCTTGCCAATAATGACCACATAGACCGAAAAGATAAATTTTATAAAGTGAGGGAATACCTGAGTCTAATTTCCAATAATTTCTCTAAGTTTGGAATATTTTCGCACCTCTTATCGATTGATGAATCTATGTGGCCCTATCATGGTCGACATAGTGCCAAAATGTTTATAAAAGGGAAACGCATTCGCTTTGGATATAAGTTTTGGTGCTTGGCATCGTCCACAGGATATTTATATAAATTTTTCCCATATAGCGGCAAAAATGAGGCATTTGACTCTTAATTTGGAGTTGGCGAAAACGTCGTAAGGCATTTATTAAGTGTTGTTGAAAAGCCAGAATGTCATAAAGTTTATTTCGATAACTTTTTTACTTCGCAAAAGCTCTTAGCGAATTTACACTCAGGAGGATTTTTCGCTACAGGGACAGTTCGAGATACTAGAACAGGAAGGTGTCCACTTTCTAACCCGAAAACTTTCAAGAAAAAGAATAGGGGTGAGTTTGAAGCGGCCTTTGATGAAGATAATCAATGTCTTGGTCTTAGATGGAATGATAATTCAGTAGTTACTTTCCTGTCTGATTGTGACAATATTGAACCAATAACTACCGTGAAAAGGTTTTGTGAAAAGAACAAGAGCTTTGTAAATATACAGTGTCCTGCTTTAGTCCAAGGCCTACAACAATGGAATGGGTGGAGTGGATTTATTCGACCGCTTTTTGTCGCAGTATAGAATCCACATAAAGGGGAAAAAATGGTGGTGGCCCCTTTTCGCAAATTGCATTGATTTGGCGGTTTCCAATGCATGGTGCATTCACCGCATAGTTTCCAAAAGGCAAATATTACTGTTAGATTTTCGTCGACAGATTTGCATGCAGCTTTTATCAACTCCTGTGGAGGATAGCCGACCAAATTGTGAAGTTAAACGGGTTGTTGAATTAGGTACACCAAGTTGCAGCAGATTCTCACAAGCTCGACACGATATAGTGAAAATCGACGATGGCAAAAGAAAGCGATGTCGAGTATGTAAAAGCCAAACATTTTTCAAATGCAAAACGTGTTCAAGAAATGGGATTGATATACCTTTACACGTTAAATGTTCTCAAGAGTTTCATAAAAAGAAATAAAAATTGTATTTTTTATATTATTTTGCGTACAAGTCTTTTTTTCTACATTACCTTTTGTTTAATTAATAAAAACGTATTTTGGAGTTATTAGTGAATTGTGTTTTTTTTATACTGTTTTGTACCACGGTTGCGTTTTCGCAACGTATCAGATCTTCTAAACCGTTAGCTCAATGTTGATAAAATTTGTTATTTACATATATTTCACTAAATATATAAAACACCAGAAGTTTGGTCAAAATCGCCCAACGGGAACTGTATGCGGAGCGAAACGGGTTAAGAAATACTTATCCAAACTTTATGCAATTAAAGGAGTTGTCTAAAAATGGTCACCGAAGCATGAAATGTGACACCAATTAATTCTACAGGACGACAACCCTTAGATTGGGATTGTCATCATATGACGACGCTAGGAGAATATGGGTACAAAATAATGAAAATCTCATTATGTATTGTAAATTAAGATTTAGTATTGAAAGTAAGTACACTGTAAAAGATTTTCAACTAGATCCGTATTAAAAGTGAACTAGAGTGGATCTCCTGGATATTCTAGTAAAAAATCTAGTAGGAATCATTTAAGCAGAAGTCCACTTGAATATTTCAATTGCATTTCTAGTGAATATGTGATAGATTTCTGGACATGAAAACTATATATCCAGTCTTATTTTATGAACTGAGTTTCAAGTAAATTTAAATGTTATTTCCCCTTTGTCAACTAGATTAACTATTAAATTTCAAAATGCTTTTTCAGTTAATTAAAGAAAATTTCTAGTTTAGCCAGCCGACCTAATCAGTTAGATATATCACCTAAGTTTACAGTCAATTTAATCCGAATTCAGTTTAATTAAACAGGGATACAGTTTTCACAATCAGAACAGATTTCTAGTGGAATTAAAAACTTTCATTTAATTTCAGTAGAAATCTGCTCTGGTTGCGAAAATTACATTCCTGTTTATCCTCGCTGATTTTCGTCTCCAATTTCCTGCACCCTGTATACATGTACATGCATAACATTTTGTTCATTTATTTGTAAGATTTTCACTTGGTACAACAGAATTGGATAGCCGAAAATGCTTATATGGCGTTAGTTCTTATCAGGAAATAATGTTTTTTTTTATTATTTAAGGGGAAAGAATAAGCCAAAACTGGATTATTTAATTATACACTTATTTACTTTTTTTAAGGAAACACTAGTTGCAAATGTACTGTATATGAAAAAAAAAAAGACTAAAAATAAAAACAAAAAACAGGGGGTATTAACTCTTTAATGTATCTGTGTAACCGATGTAAATATACAACAGGAATTTACAACAAAGAGTGAACACACTCTTTAGCCTTTAGCTTACTTCGAAATGTAATTATAGGAACAGGGTGATAAAATGGCAGACCGTAGGAGCTCCCCCCGGCCCCGGAAAAATTGAGAAAACCCTCAAAATTCCTAGGATTCATAGTTATACCAGAAAGAAAGAATTGTGAAGATCCGGTTAAAAATAGCTGAGATAAAAACTAAAGTATCTCAACTATTTATGCAAAGGACGGCTTGAATTAAGGAAATGCCGGTTTTTCATAGAATTTTTTAACCGTTTGGGTTGTTTCCCAAGTTGTTATTTCTACTATTACTACTTAATTATACACTATTTCAGTGTAATGCCAGCGTATAAAATGAAGCCTGTTTTGTTGGGAACGGTTATTTCTAATTAGTTTTCAGCTCAGGCTAATAGTTTAGGAGAAATGTTAACAATAGTAGAACAACCTCCTTTTACGGAAATTTTTGCCGCTTTTTTCCGTGTCAAAATGTAAAAATTTACAATTTACCTTTACGAAAATAACGGCGGTTCGGAGGAATTTTTTGTAAAGATGAAAAAGTTTCGTAATCGAACACTTATGCCTATGATTGAAAAAAAAAAATAGAAAAATAACTCATATGTAGTAATGGCGTATATGGGACCCAGATGTGGAAAAACAGTGAATTTCGGGAGTAAAAGCTCAGTGTGGAAATATCTCGAATTGAAAATAAAAACCTTCTAATAGATAGAAAATTTTATTACCTTTAATTTGGATGCAAAACTTTTTTTCTATGGGCATCCGTTATGATGCAGGGTCCGACAAAGTAAAAAAGTGGTTTTCAGTTTAAACGTAATCAAGTTTTAGAGGGTGGAAAAAATATACTATGGAGTATAACGGATTGAAATTTACAAACGCCATTCGCTAGAGCTCAGCGGAAGCTTTTAAATAGACACTCCACATGTCATACTTGGGGTTTGAGGAGGGTGGGGGTAACAACCCCGCACCCCCAAATACCCGCACTCGAAATTTTTTTTTTCGATAAATTTAATCGCCTTGTCGAACTAAAGACGAATATCAAGTTCGTATTTTGAACGGTTCCTTCCTCATCCCCCAAGAAAGGTTAAAATTTTGAAAATAACTAAAGCTAATTTCTGAACTTCAAATACTATTATTAAGTAATTTAGGGCGGAAATAGAAAATCGATTGCACCAATTTGTTTTTCGGTGATGTTTCATTAAGTTTTCCAGAAAGTTTCATGCTCTTTGATGCACCATTACTGATGTTTTGGGCTCACAAATTTGCAATACCTTTTTTTGTGGGGTAAAACCATGATGCGGGTAGATGTAAAATTGAACACCCTGCTAAATCAACCGAGTACCACCAAGAAAAAATACAAGGGCACCAGTCGATAGTCCTTAAAAGGATCTTTCATTTGGCACACTGGAAATTTTCCTAGGACACTCACCTCCGCAGCTGCATCCGCTGACATGTGACGTTCAATCTCAGCTGCTTAGTACAACTTTACAACTCGGTTTATACTGCCAATTTGTGAATGTAAAAATACAAGACCCTTGTATTGCATTTTATATGCATAAGCCTTGTATGACTTTACTGGGTTGTAATCAAATACATCTTTTACAAGGATACACTCTTTGATACAACATTGCGTGAATACCCCTAATATTTTCATTCAATCAATCAGAGTTTTGTGAAATAGAGACACTACCCCTAATGGATTTACTTTTTTGATTTTATAGATAAAAGTGTCAAAAAAATTAAAAATGTTGTCAAATGTGTGCTGTACTTAAAATTGAATACATAGTGAGACTTATACAATATATCAAAAGCATGGCGTACATCGTCCCCTGTTTCTATACAAATATCTTAAAATAAAAAACATAAAAAACTCTTGTTTCAAAAAACCAGAAAAAAAGATAAAATCTTTTTATTAGAATTAGAATATATATTCTGCGTAAAAAAAAAGTTGAAATAAGAATTAACTTAATTAAAACTGATTGATGCCTCGATAGGGCGAAACGCGTCGCACTCTTATAAAAAGACCTTTTTTAATAAATAGCTTAAAAGTTAACAAGTGTTTTCAATTAATCATGAATAAATTTAAACAAGTGCCATCAAGAAATTCAATCAATTATTTGAGAAGCTTAGACATAAGTGATCTAATGGTTTATTACCGCCGGCTGAAGATTAAATTCAAAATGATGTGCAACCATTTGTGGTACAATACATCGTGTTTAAACAAAAACTGTTCCCAAGCTACATATCGCAGAGTGTGAAACGTATTTCGGCTGCCCAGTTACCGAGTAATGTTCTATATTTCGCAAAAAGGAAGTGGCTCACGGACGAAATTAATAAGCAATATGAATGGAGAGATAACCTTGGAATGCATCTGAAAGTAATCCATACAGAGCTAGTGCACCACCTCCACCCACTAGAATTCAAGCTCTTCTTCGATGAGGTTAATGACGACATCAGCAAGATCTCACATCAGCAGTTCACTAGACAGAAACATAAACTAGAAAGGTTAATGACTCATCGAACAGTTGATCGGCACCCCACACCACCGCATAGCCGATAGTGGCTTTTTCCCAAGAGTGGTTAATATCTCTGATGAGCAGTTTACCGCCAGTGAAATGCAATTGCTGAACAATGGCTTAAAGTATGCACCAGACGTTCGAATTAGCGAGGCTAATATCATTGACCTAGCATTACATTTGGACGCAGCGCTACCAACAGATGATACTGAGACGAAAGTGGAGCTTCTAAATGCAATAAAATCTAATTCAGCAAACAAGACAGTCAGGCATGAAAGTAGGGAGAGTAAGATCATAAAATCAATTAGAGATAAGGTCAGTAGAAGAGGTTTAATTGTTTCCAAAGCGGATAAGGGTAATACCATTGTTATTCTTGATAGATTAAATTATATTGACAAAATGCAAGAGTGCTTAGAAAAAATGAATGTTCAAATATTAAATCGAGATCCGACCAGAATGTTTAACCAAGAGGTGATTAAATCAGTAAATAGAGCAAATAATATTTTAACTAGAATAGGATAAATTTAAACTCAAGATTGCAAATCCGTCAATTCCTGTTTTATATGGACTTGTTAAATTGCATAAAGAAAACAGCCCATTAAGACCTGTGGCTTCGTCTTGTCAAGCTCCCGCACAAGCTCTATCAAAGCACCTGGCTAAATTAATACCCAACTTGATCGGTTTCGTCCCACGATATTCAATAAAAAATTCCGATGAATTAATAGATAAACTTAAAAACTTACAGCTTCCGTGTAATTCCAGACTTGTGTCGTTTGATGTGTGTAATTTATTCCCGTCTATACCGTTGGTAAAACTTAAAAATATCTTATTTGAAGATATTAGAACAAAAATTAATCCCTCTGACAAAGCCAATGAGCTGATAGATTTGACGGAAACATGTTTAAACCAAAACTATTTTTATTTTGATGGAAAGATATACTCACAGGATAAGGGCCTTGCTATGGGAAATCCAGCTTCCCCCTTCTTTGCAGAATATTTCATGTTCCACCTTGAAAAGAAACTTTTTTCATCGTCTAGTCATTTATTAAAACATGTTTTAGTTTGGTTTAGATATGTGGATGATATATTTTGTATTTGGACAGGTTCAGAACGACAATTAGACATTTTTCAAAATACATTGCTTAACAAATTAGATGACGATATAAAATTTACGGTAGAATTAGGAAACAATAAAATTAACTTTTTAGATTTGACTTTACAAAAACAAAATAATAATTTAATCTGTGATATATATAGAAAAGATACCTTCTCAGACTCTATAATTCCATATTCCTCTAACCACCCATGGAATATAAAAATGTCAGCTTTCCATTCCATGATACATAGATTAATTACGGTCCCATTATCGCAGCACGCATTTAATAAAGAACTTGAAACAATTTTGAAAATAGCACAACATAATGGGTATCACAAACGGCATATTTACAATTTATTATCTAAAAAAATACAAAACCATGCAATTCAATTTTTATATGCTGGACACAGATTAGAATCCCAAGCTAAAGTATGGAGAAAAATCCCATTTATCCAAAATACTGAGAAGGATATCAAAAAAGTTTTATCATCCAAAGATATTAATCCCGCCTTTTTCTGTAAAAACACATTACAAAATTGCATCTTAAATCATAAAATAAAACCAAAAATTGATGCACTAGAAAAAAGCGGGGTGTATCAAATTAAATGTAATGATTGTTCTGGAATTTATGTAGGTAAAACGAAGCGAACTCTAAAGATTAGATTAACTGAACATATTGCGGGAGCTCGAAATATGATGCCACAGTCTGCTATATCCAAACACTTAAAAGAAAATCAACATAGCATAAATTCAAACAGCATCAAAATTTTACATAATATAGACGGAGGAGAAATCTTGACTAGGGCAGAAATTTTTGAAATAAAAAAAGCCAAATATATTGGACAAAACATAATTAATGATCAGCTAGATTTTATAAACAATAGTCCACTTTTAAATCCTAAAAATTTTGTAACCGGCGGAAATATTCAGTCGATAGCCTGTTGATGCCTCGATAGGGCGAAACGCATCGCACTCTTATAAAAAGACCTTTTTTAATAAATAGCTTAAAAGTTAACAAGTGTTTTCAATTAATCATTAATTAAAACTTATGAACTAACTCAAACTTTTAAGATAGTATGAAATCTTACCATCTTTTAAAAATTATCCATAAGTATCGCTTTGAAGGATTTTTACTTGGTACATAGCAAGGTCATCAATGCATCCTTCATGCTGTCCCGTATTTTGAAAATCTAGGTTAATCTGAATACGAATATAATAAGTAAAGATGTCAATAGCAAATTTTGTATAATTTCTTACCATAGCGCCTTTAAAATCAATTATTCCTGGGAACATGTCAAAGATGTATTTCACCGATTTTCCGGATAATATCATAGTTCGCTTAGTACCATAAGGTTCTTCCATTAGATTAATTATTGTTTGGTGGTCTTTCCCCACAGGCAAAATAGTTTTAAGTTCAGCATGCTGCCTTTATGTTTCAAGCCGTGACATCAAATTATTTGAACATTTTACAGTGGTACGATTTCGTACTCCTTTTAGCATTTGTTCGAACGGAAAATGCATTACTTTCAACTTTAACCTTCACAGTAACCTTAACAGTATAAAAATCTAAGTACTTTGTTTAATAAAACTTTATATTTTTTCATTCAAACATAACCCTACACCTTCATACCACAAAGCACATTGGAATACACTCAGAGCTTTGTGCTTGCCTATTGAGTTTTATGAAAAAATGAGTCTTTCAACGTTTAGCACACAGTATCTTCTTAACTGTATGAAAGACCAATAAACAATGTTAACCATTTTTTTTTATTATCCCATAATGTTTCGAATCAATCAATTTTAAAATATTCCCCACCTTCTACATTACATAATACACGTTTATCACTTCAAACATTACTCAAAGTATTTTTTTAAATTAATGAAACGGTAGAGCTACGCATTCGCCTCATATTTTCGCTAGTTGCGCTTGCTCACTGCGTTGTGAAAAGATAAATCAAATATTAGGATATTTTATAGGAAAATTTGTTACCTTTATGGTAGTATAATTTATATATTGGGGAGTTATTCATTTTCAAAAGAAAAACAGTTTCAAACAAAACCACTTTAAAGTGAGAATAGAATAGTAAATCATTTATTAAAAATCTCAGCTTACGCTATGTTACAACGTTAGGTAAATTGAGGAAATAGTATGACAGTTGGAACAATCTATGAAATACAAAGTTTTTTAGCAAACTAACAAAAGAGCAATGAATAGTCTCATTGCAGCAGAAAGTAATATAGTTAGATAATAATGCCAAATAATAGCGAACTGACCAACTTTCTTGTGGCGGCTTCAAAGACTGCGTTCACTGTGGGCTAAATAATGTATTTGAAATGCATTCAACTTCTGCATGACAATTCCTTACGTTTACTGCGGCGTGGGTACTTTGCATTCTGTTCCAGCAATTATGGTCTAACCAAAATTCCGACTCTGACGGCAATTCTGATTAGGCCTTTACAGCCTTTAAAGGCCTTCACAATTTATTTACCTGACAATCAATTATAGCAAATAAATTATAGAAAATATTATTTTCACACTGTAAAAACTTTATATACTTTGGCAGAAATCCAGTTAGTCATAATAACTAGACATGCACGCAGTTAAATTTAACTAGAAAATTTTTTACTGTGTACCTATCTAAGGTATATAAAGGGAATTAAACCTAATTTATACATATGTATTTCACATCACATGTTAATCTGTACGATATGGTTGGAAGAAAATTATGCATAGCTCTACATTACATTTATAACATTTAGTTTTAACTTTAGACTTACAGTTACTACCAGCACATCATATTTGCTGTGTTCAATATTGTCGAAATGGGCTACTTTAGATCCTGCAGCATTCTTTTGGTGCATTTCTGTGTTTTAATGGGTATGACAATGCCAAATCACGACGAAAACTAAGTTTAGTCAATTTCATACCATTTGTTTGTTCTCACGCTAGCAACCAAGCGTTCTGTACAGAAGTGTCGAACATCTACGTAAATAATGGCTACCACCATTTCTTGCCACGCATTTACATTTTGATCCATTCTGTCAGTTCAACCCAGATTTTGGTTATAATTTTGGATAGAATTAGGAATAGTGACAGATCAGTCTTACTACATCTCCTGACACTTCCTTCTGGATAAGCGGCCAAACAAGTCGAAGCAACAGATATTACAGAGTTATCTTTCCACCGATTCAGGAAAGACTTTATTTAGTTTTGCCGTAGCAATTTCTGTGTAACCTTTTTTTTCAAACTTCTTTGGGTTCAGAAGACATCAGCGATTTCCTAAGCTCTTATTGTACTGGTACAGTTATATCCGCGATCTTTTAGTTCCTTGAGTAAAGGCAACGTTATGAATAAATTATTACAATAGATATGGTATGGCAATTTGGATTGATATAGAAGATATTGATCGAGCAATTGAAGTACTGCAGATGCGCACTTATCAAGTTTAATTTCCATTTCTTCGCCTCCTTTAAAAGTTTTCCTCTGATATGGGTCAAAGGCGATTAAATATCCCAATGGTGAGTTTTAACACCAAACCTTATATCCGAATCGTATAGGTTTATTTCTAATCGCTTGCTTGCATGCATGCTTACCAAAAAATATTCCACCATTGCTTCATCATGCGATATTGCTGCAGCAGGTATATCATAAACTTTTTTTGAGATCAGAAATGAGGGGTCGAAGTTTGGAGAACTTGTCAAATTTGTTTAAGCTCAAAATTGATTAAAAATGAAGAGATTTCATTACATTATCAAACCGATCCCTCCTCATAGCTTCATATATTGCAGTGTTGCACATATCAGGGCTTGTAATCCAGTACATTGCTTTTCCTGGCAATTTATTGTACCCAGAAACAATCAAAATAGCGAGAAATACTCTCAGCTCTTCTGCTGTAATCTTTAGATCTGGCCAGAGTCATAAATGAACAGCAGTCATTTCACCAATTTCCTCATTAACAATGAAAGGAAATGGTTCAGGTTGCTTAGATTTACCTCCGCGAATCCACACAATTTATTCTTTGTGCGATTTCCTTGTCTTCTGCGGTTTTCAGTTTGGCCTGAAACAACCAAAACTTCTTGCCTCGTGTAAATTTTTTTTGGTTGTGCCAACAGTTGATTTCGGATAGACTATTTATAATAAATCCAACTTCTTCGTGCGTATCTGCATCCGTCAGTTCATTTACTGCAGAGAGTTCAATTGAATATTATCGCACCATCTTCTTCTAATAAGTGTAACATATCAGCCAACGTGATACATCTGAAAGTAAATAAATGCAAATAAAAGAAACCCGTATTGTTGCACGATTACGTAGATATCATACACATGAAAACTCCACCAAAATTGATACGAATTTGACAGGAAAATTTAAAGAATTGTCGATTAGCAGTATGCAAATTGGGTTTCTAAGAAGAGGTAAAAACAGCAGAGATTTTCTCTGAATAAAATGAATAAGCTCTATGGACGCAAAGAAATGCACACATATTCTCCTAGCGTCGTCATATGACGACAACAAAAAGTATGTAAAGATCACTGTTTTCTCAAATTTCTCAGAAGAACTTCTTATATTTATAACTAATGCTGAAATATATTCGTAACATATAAACGAAAAAAAAAAATGTTTACTACAATCATATTATTCAGTACTTACTTGCTTGTAGACGACATGATTTTAGAGTTTCCTTATAAGTCACTCACTGTTGAAGAATAATTAAGTCCGGTCAGTGCAATGTGCTGGGATGCAATGACTTCATATATAGAAAACAATATTCAATAAAGCACTTCGGAAAAGCGTACATATACCTACATACAATTTATTTATGGATAACTTGCATCTGAGAACGCTAGGAGAATATGGGTTATTGTATTATGCCTTTAGGTTATGCAATAAAGGACTTTTTCAATTTCAATCCAATTTCATAGCTCTCCTCCCACCGCAACCGCAACATTCGTTCAGAGTATGTGGTAAATACGTGTGGCTGCGTTAATGTGAAGACTACCGGCCAAACAACCACCGGCCCATCGGGCTAGCGCCCGATCGCCCGTATTACCTGCTTATTAGACTTAGTAATGAAAACTTATTTCAAACATTGATATTTGTACATCCTCACATTGTGTGAGGGGCGTTGTTATTTTAGGCGTATTGTGATGTACTAATCTAATGCCATTTAAACGTCTTTATAATAAATGCATTTATATACACATACTGCATGTAATGTACCCTAATTTATTTATCCTTCAGTTACGTGTGCATATTGTTCCCAGTAAATTTTGAAAATTCTATGAACTTTAAAATTCAAGACTGATAAACCGCTACCAATTCCTGATTGGAGGAGGCCCACACTCCTCAAAATTATGATATCAAGATGCCTTTTTAGAAAAATATTTTTCGTAATGCATGTACTTGGAGATATCTTGATTCAATCCTTTTTAAATTCATAATAATAATAAACATATACAGCAAACAAAATATAAGAATAATGTATTCATGCCATAATCAAAATCTTACAATTCACCCCATTGAGAAATATTATGTAATTGTGCGTAAATAGATAATAGCATCCCGTGTGCTGGAAAATTTATGGATCTCTCACGAGTTATTGGTTTGTTTTCGTTTCTTTGTTCTCGTTGATATATTTTTTGACACATTCTCCGGTATGGTATACACATATATCCCCAAGTTATGAAATATTCTTATCATAAATTACAAAATACAAAAATCCTTTCCTACTTTTATAAGAAATGGAAGCGAAAAAAGGCACCCCATCGACATAACCGTGAACGTTATGGTAAAAAATTGAATCTAATGCCATCAAGTTGTCCCACCTTCAAAGAAAAAGTCGGAGAAAATTCATAGCAAAAGTAAGAAATCAACAGTAAGCGATTTTAAATTTCAATTTGCTGGAAACCCTTTTTTTTCCTCTCTCTCTACAGGCATCTTCAAGCCGAGACCCTTTTTATACTTAACTCAAGGGCTACGAATTTCTGGAGCATGAGGTGGAAGTTAACACACCATCAATTTTCAATAAACCATAAATCTGCCAACAGTCGTTTTTCTTGTCCCAGCTCTTGTTCTTAGTGCTGTTTACTTTTATTAGCGCCGCCTAGTGTAACCTTTACCAAGAGGAAAGGAAAAAGGGCAAAACACCTGAGTCATATCTATGAGAATCTTTCAGAAATATCGACTGCCTAGCGAGATTAACCTATTTTCTTTAGGACTTGGAAATGTTTAAGATTTAAGCGATTGCTTCTTTTGCTTCTGTCTGAGTTCCAGGAAAAGTTTATTGAAAATCTAATTTTACGCAAACAGAATTTGCCACCGGTTTATGCTAATTGACTACTTGCAATCGGGCTACTTACAAAAGTGATTTGTTGAGAAAGGATTTCATAAAAAATGATTTCCTTTCTTTTTTTACTTCTTGCTGTCTTTTATCCGGAATTTATTAAAGGATTTATTACGCTTACAAGGATTTTTCCAGTGAATTTATTTCTGTTGAAATCTGAACTCGTTGCTCTTGTTTTTCTTTTCTCTTTTTGGTTGTATATATTTCTACATATATAAATATACTGTATATTCGTATCTACAAGATATAGTTGAATGTGCATATATACATATGTAAGCTTAAGATAATACCAATTTTGTATGTAGATTTTTCTCCACGTTCAATATTTAATATAAGTAAAATTTTGTTTTGCTCCAGTAGCCATAGTACAACTTTGTCGACTGTATTTCATAAAATTTGTCAAGTCTGACAAAAAGCGTGGCCGAATGCGAAAAAATGACTATCAGCACTTGAGAATTGTTTAGTTTTGGAATTAAAGATTCATTCATAAATTGCTTAAGTTGCTAAAACTAAAGTAGAATTTGAATTATTTCATTGTTTTGTTTCGCTTTGCATGAATAAAATTCTTCATTGTCTAAGCTTGTAGGATGGAGTAGAATAGCACAACAGCTTCAGAAGAATTTCTCTAATCAATATCATAATTTTTAGCAGATATAGCTAGACCTTTTGCTAATTTGTAATTAAATAATACTCAGCCATCTTACATTTTGAGTCCTAGCAGCAAAAAGCTCGTCGTGTCGATAGCCTATAGAGAAGCTGCTATATTAAATATTGTTAGGTATATTGTGTAGCCAAAGTTACTATATATTAAGATTTTAATAAAAAAAGTCCCCTATCCAAATTTTCTTCAATTATTTAATATCTTTCGAGTTATTTTCTGTCTTTAATTTTTTTTTGTCACTTTCCTTTCTCCACTTTTTTTCTAAAAGAGTAAGACTTTCATATATCCATTCCTCTAGTCGTAAGAAACCTCTGTCACACTTCCTCCTTGAAATACCAAGGCTGCTAGTTTTGTAGAAAAATTCTGTCTATTTTGGAAATTTTCCAAAATTCTTCCGAATCGAGACAACTATTTCCAATTGGTTAAATTTATTTGGTACTATTATTTAGATTTTTTCATATAAATATACTTGATTGTATATATATATCCTTCTATTTGATATATTTGTAATTGTAAATATAATCTTAATATGACAAAAGATTTCAAAAGTTAAATTTTTTGTAAGGCCGATATTTATTTACTAATATTCAGTCTACAGATTACAAATCAACAGACCATGCATATACTAAAACTAAAATAATAGAATAAATCAAAATAAATACAAGAGCAACAACTAAAAGAAACTTACTATGTAATATAAATCTAGATGTCGTAGACATTTGACGTAACTCAGCATTTCACGAAAAGTCTAGACACTTCATGAAAAGTAGGCAGATATTGTATCGGTTTTGACTTAGCTACTTTTTACATTATGTGTCTGAAATTTTTAGTCAATTCGTGAAATGCTAAAAGCCTTTACGCCGGCCGATAGTGTAATACCACCCGATATAATCAAATACTAGGAGAAGGAGATGAGTGGTGAAGGGGGAGGTCGCACCCCGACCTGCGACACACACACCTACACCAACCCACACATAAACGCGTATTTGTATACATCGGATGGTATTACACTATCGGCCTGCCTACTTTTCATGAAATGCTGAGTTACGTCAAATGACTACGACATAAATATATCAAATATAATATTCATAGTAAGCCTACAAGAAAATCCGAAACAGAGGCTTTGAAAGATATACTTAAAGTCAATTATGCAGCTACACAAATTAAACTGCCGAATACAATTACTTAACCAGACGCGTATCCAGACCTGTAGCCTTGGGTGGTCACAAATAAAATGTTCGAGGGGGAAGGAAAAAGTCGGAAGTAGTAGCTTTTAATTTTTTTTTTATCATATTTAAGTTAGATATCACAAGACCCAATTTTCGGTTTGATTTGGAAAACCTGTTGATAATATTGCCCATATCAATGTCGTTCTCAGAGTGGACAGACATTATGGACTCATATCCACATACTCTTTCTCGTGCAAAGATTGTAGAAATAGATGTGATGCAACCGATTCTGTCACTGGTGAAGTAAATGACTGAGAGTGAGAGCTTGCACCTTGATCTACATTCAAAGGAATAGTAGTAGAAGTGCTTGATATGTCACTGACTATTTATTTTGATGGGAACTTAACTCATCTTAATTTTTTCTGAAAAAACTTGTCAATGGTCTTATCACTCTTCTGCTTGTCACTTTTGCTACTGTTTCTACTTCCATCGCTAACTAGTTTATCGTTTTCCTATAAATTAAGTTAAATGAAGTTAAATTAAACAGCACTACTTGAATTAAGACGAAAGTACATGGAAAACAACGGCAACTACTGCAGAGAAAAGCGAATGAATTTTATTTTTCTTGGCGTAAAAATTCTGAAGAAAAATTGTAGAATCTATTTTAGCAGCATTCGATTGAATCCAACTGATGATTTTCAGCCAACTATAGCGTATAAAAATTTGAAAGAAAAATGTTCAAGTAAATTTGTAAGAACAAAATGTATGCTTGGCAACGCTCATAAATATCTTTAGCGACCCAAACCAGCCAAGGTACCTGAATCAATATAAAATTCTTTGGAATCATTGTCCGCCACCAATAGTGCATGAAAAATCTGAAGAAAATTTTTCGAATCTTTCTAAACAAACTGAACGCTTGTGCCCTGGTCCGAAAGAGTAGACCACCAGAATCAATGCACCAATTCGTTTGGACCGTTGTCGAGTTATTCGTTAAGATTGTTAAAAACATTTTGCAACTATATTTCTAAGAAAAATTTAATGCTTCCCTTCGATCTTAGAAAAATTTGAGCAACTCAGGCTTGAATTACCGTTGCTATGAAAAATTTACTGGTGGCTATAGGTTGATTGTAAGGAACTAGGCTTACTGCTCGATTGCGGCGGGTAACGGTAAACGATGAATATGCCGTTGTCAAACTTCCAAAAGCCCAACGTCTTATGCGAATTCCTCAAATTACGACGGGTGACGGTCAGCGATCGACGAAATTTCCATCGGGATTGATCAATTTTTAATTTTGCCGTCGTCGCTGCAGTATTACGAACAAAATCAAACGAATGAAATTGTTGTGGCATTTATTTTTACCAAGGTTGTAAGAATTTTGATGAAAAACTGATTGAGGAAGTGCGAAATCATATAATAATTTATTATATATACAAGACAACCAGTATAGACGAATTGATAAAAAATACATGGTTTGGAAGGATATTTCGAGGCGCTTAAATACAAAAGTTGTGATATTTTTGGCATTTAGTTTGACTTAAATTTAGTTAATTTCTGTATTTTAAATTTTTCCTTTCCACACTTTGGTCCATTGTAATTCTTTCAAATTAATATAAAATATTCTCGATAAAAATCTGTTTCAAAACGCTCAAAACTAATAAGAAATGAAATTTCAGTATCTTCTTCTTTCACAATCGCCGCTCACTGCCTGTCGTTGCAATTGTACTCTCAATTTTTCGACTATCTGTTTTGACAGCGAATTTCGCGCTAATGTTTACCGTCGGAAAATCAGATAGGTAAAAAAAAACAATATGATCGCTGACCAATTTCTTAGAAACACTTTTTAAATTAAAAATTGTGTGCTCTTTCATATATATGAGCAATCGACGCAACAAAAATATAAAATCATCTTCATAGCTGGGCTGCTAAACATTACGAGCCATTTTCTAAACAAATAAATATGCATTCCAAAATTACTTACTATACTGTGATAGATGACTTTTCGACACTATATAAAAACGCAAGAAAATTCTTGAAAAATTGTAAACATTTAAAAGACGAAGAGCTCCCAGTGAATGACTATTATAACCCAATCCACTATTACTATTCGTAAGAAGCAAACAAACCATACAAACTGGAAATGGGGATCTTGACCCCGTGACCCCCTCCCTGTATATGCGCCTGGACTTAATGGACTACTGAGGCCTTAATTTGTTCTATGAAAAGCTCCCAAAAGAATAGGGCGCAGTATTATCTGCTTAGGCGGCGCGTATAAATGGATAAGCTTTGAGATATCAGGAGAAAAAATCCTGTATTGAATTATATCTCTAATAAACACAATGTTATAAACTTTTCGTCTGAGAGACAGTTTCTGTAAGCCAATCAACTGACATCTGGCATCATAAGGAGGTAAATCACCGGTCCAGTTAAATCTCCTAAGAGCGAATTTGGTAAATATCCTTTGCAGATTTTCAATTCTGTTAGAATGTGTCACATATTGAGGATCCTATAAAACCATACAGTATTCCAATATAGGCCTAACGAATGCTGAAAACAATGCGTTAAGTGTGTATTGATCAGAGAATTCACTAGAACTATGTTTAACAAAACCAAGCCGAGAATTAGCTTGACTTACTACATAATCAATCTGGTTAGAAAAAGTAAATTTACTATCTAAAATAACATCAAGGTCCGAAACTCTACTACATTTAGGAATAATAATCACATCGATAAACACTTCAAAATTAATTGGTGATACTTTTCTAGTAGCCATAAAGTGTTTACATTTAGAAGAATTTATCGATAATTGATTAAGATGACACCAATTCGCACTTTTGATTTGAATTTGGATGGTTGAGACATATCAATAATTCCCATGAAAAAATTTTCAAATCATCACCAGGAAAATTCAAAGATGTTAAATACATCATTTATAAATATAATAAAAGGAAGGGGCCCTAAATGACTCCCCTGAGGCACACACAAATGTACAAAAATCGGCTGAGAGTACACTTCATTAATTTTGATAATTTGTATGCGATTGGACAAGTAGGAAGAGAACCATGCAAGTAGAATAGAATGCGGAATCAAAATGCCTCAAGTTTATATAAAAGCAAGCGAATATTAACCTTATCAAATGCTTTTGCGAAATCGGTATATATAGTGTTTCAACCTAATCACCTTTTTCTATGATATTTAAGCAAAAGTTGACATAGGAGACTAAATTGGTTGCAGTAGAGCATCCTTTTACAAAACCATGTTGGTTCATAGAAATGTACTCTTTAACTAAAAAAGGAGGAACAGTCCCCAGGATAACGACAAATTAAAAATATATGAAAGGTGCACCGATATAAAATCACGGCATTGACTTAGAAATATTACTGGAACCAGAAGAGTGGATACACCTAGCATTGGACAATGCTAAGCTTACATTCTCCGCGGACACACAGATTGAGCCTAAGTCGACCCGTGAGGAAATATGTGTGGTAATCTCAGAGTCACTGGGAAAGCCTAAGTTCTCCAAATGTACAGACTCAAAGTGTTCTACAAAAAAAATTACATGAATCTGAATTATTATCCGCAGTTTTATTCTCAAAGACAATAGAAGAAGGAATTCCATACGAATTACGCTTACTGTCTAGAAATGAACAAAAAGCTTTTGGATTCATTGTTATACTCGACTCAACAGACGCCAAATATTGACTATACAGGAACTTATTTAAAAAATAATATTCTTTCCGCATCCTTTTAAAAAGCGTGTGATCGTCAAACATACCAGACAATTTGAATTTCTTATGGCCGGTTTCACAGTCAAGTAAAGATGTGCGGGTAGTAATCATTCGGTACAAAAGGATTCGTTACTTCATTAAAAACTGGGTACCGTATACATAGGTACTTAAATAATTATTCGTTACTTGTACTCATATTCAGTTGATTCAAAGTTTTCATTTCATTGTAAATTCGGTAATCTATTACCTATACCAATACAGTGTAACGATGGAAATCAAATAACTACATGGTTCTACGGCGCGGCGTACCCGGTTAAAGTTTCCGATAAAATTTCATGCCATTGAGTATTGTACCTACACGATTACCAAACAGGATTAGGTAATTACACTTTTCAGTCCAGCTGTTCACGTAAGTAGGTACCGAATCTTTTTTGTTTTTCATCACTAGTATGACAGTGAGATTGAGAAGTGAACAATAAACTGCGGTGGTGGTGCTAAAGTTAACGTAATAAGAAGTTAGACCTAATATCGAGTTTGGGTAAAGTAAAATTTACCGCGATCTCCAAATATTTCACATTAAAATCGCTAGTAAAATTTTGATGTACATATGTTAATTTGGAGAAACCAGAGTAATTCATTTTTGAATTTTGACAAGACAATTTTAACTCTTTAATCAATAAAAAAAAAAACTGCCAACATTTTACCAGTCACTTAATGCCTTGAGTCTAGTATCAAATTCGAGTAAAATGTGACATTTTCCATACAAATTGTAGAGTTGGTAAAATCGGAAGCAGAAATATTATTAAAGATTTTACTAGTGCAATACGGAGATTACCGGTAAAAACTGAAGGTTTCCTTTTTATAAAATAGATGGCACTATATATACTTCACTCATTTTACTAGGCATTTTAATGCGGGAAACAATAAATGATTGGTAAAATTTTTGCATTTTTTATTTCTGAAAGTTAAAATTGTTTTATCAAAATGAAAAATGAATTATTTTGTTTTCTCCAAGTTAACATTTACTAGCGATTTTAGTGTGAAATATTTTAAGAACCCGTTAAATTTTATCTTGCCTGAACTCAATAAGGTTTTGTGCATTAAAATGCTTAGTAAAAAGTATGGATAGTTTATAGTGCCGTCTATTTTATTTTACATAGAGAAAACCTTTAGTTTTTACCTGAAAACTCTGTACTGCACTAGTAAAATCATTAGTAAAACTTTCACTTGTGATTTTACTGGCGCTAAAATTTGTATGGAAATGTCACATTTTACTCGAACTCGACAGTAGACTTTAGGAAACAGCCGCACAAAACTGGAAAAATTCCTCGTTTGGAACAAACAAAGAAATATATGCAGGCGATTTTCGTTTGAATGAAAGAACTTAACTATGCATTGCCCTAGTGAGAAAACGAGTTAAAAACAAAAATTAAGAGAGCAAATCATTGCCCGAATGGTAAAATCTTCATGAATAGCTTCAAAATCCTTTGAAATTATTCATAATAATGAATTTTTCGTACATCGAATCACCCTACACAATAAAAAAATTTGCATAAATTGTTGCCACAAAGCTTAGGTATTTTTCGATAAGATTTGGGAATAATCCTTACATTTTAGGGAATATACCCTAATATATACTTTTTTTCCCTAAATTTTAGGGAGTATTCACTGCATTTTAGGCAATAGTGCTAATATTTTTAACAGTGTACCTCAATTTTTTAAGAAAACCAAAAATTTCGCTTTGGCCAACGTGCTGAAATTTCTATAATTTCTATAAAATAAAATTCTCACTTTTCCCAAAACTATCACAGAATCCAGCATGAGTTACACACACTTAATTTCTTCAGAGCAAAGTACAATTGCAACAAATATTTGGGATCAGTTGCAACTTCTCTTCCTTCTGAAAGAATATTTTCGATGGCAGAACTAGTTATAAGAAATAGAAGGAACCGATTTTTTCTCGCAAATGTTGAGAAATTAATCTTCCTCAATGCTAATCAAAATATTTCTTGAAAACTACTAATTCAGATTTAATTTTTTTTTTCTCCTGAAATGTTTTGTTTTTTATTTTTCAATCCTTGAACTCTAATTGGGTACTATTGTTTTCATATTTAATTAAATACTCCTTTTCACAAAAAGTTTGTATTGTACTTATGAGTATGCTGATTGAAGAGTATTTTTTGTAAAATACCGAATTAGAAAGTAACGAATATTTTTCGTGGAGTAACGAATGAGTACTGGGTAACAAAAGTAACGAGATTGAACATGCCTACAGTCAAGGCTTAAGCCACAGCGATTTCTTAATCCAAGGCTTAATAAATATTTCGGTTTCACAGTCAAGGCTTAAGTGAAATCACTTGCTTAATGCAAGCTTAACTTAAGCTCGTTATCTCGAAGGCTTAAGCCTAAGATGTTACTGTGAAACACATATGGAGGTTATTACTAAATATTTATTTTGCATAAATATTATAATTTCGTTAACGAACGTGCAAATTTCAAAAGTTAAACTTTAAAACTAAATTGAAATTTTCCAAGCGAAAAATAGTTATCTAGTTAGCAGTTTTGAGTACTGTCTGGCAGCTAGTGTCAGCATTGCATTTGACGTTTTAAGAAGAAACCAAACAGTTTAGGACAAAAATAAGTTATTTATCTAATGCAGAGGAAGCGACCAAAAAATGTATAATATAATATCGCAATTTGTGACCCGTGAAAAAATTATAAGAAGGCGCCGCAACATTTCGAGAAATGGAATGACGTTGATTTTTATTCTCGGTTCCGATTGTAGAAACATTTGGCTTTGATGGTTTACGTTGTCGAAACATTCTGCATCAATTATTTTGGATTTAATATCCTTTCAGATAATAACCACAACAAACTCGTTAAAAAGTTCTTCTTTTCGCTTAGTTTTTAATCCACAATCGCAATTTTCCTTTAAAAAATATACAATTACCGCGGTGCTGACAGTTTAAAAATTTTCATCCGCGGCTTAACTAAGCTTGAGCTTACTGAGTACTGTGAAACCGAGTAGGCTTCAGTTCTGGGCTTAAGTAACACCCGTGGCTTAGCTAAGCTCTGGCTTAAGCCTGGACTGTAAAACCCGCCCTTATGAGCCTTTTTCCATGCATTTCTCAGTCTCTTCAACCTATAATTAATTCAGGGAAAGCCAGAATTATTTCTCCTTCTGGTGAGAGGAACATATAAAAGAAATAAGTTGTAAACAATTTCTAGAAAGTGTGAATAAGCAGCACTTAAATTATTCAGCAAAAAACAAAAATTCCCAATTATATGCACTTAAGGTTTCGTTGATAGCAGCATAACTGGCTTTCCTGAAATAATAAAAATAAGACAATTTATTTTGGTCAAAGGCGTTACATGGAGAACTCGAGATTTCGACAAAGTTAAAATTTAAATCAATAGCAGTATGATTAACAGTATTTTTTGATAATAAATACGAAGCCTCTACTACAGAATAATTCAAATTATCACTAATAAAAACTAAATCAAGCAGTCTACCTTGAAGTTTGTAACATTATTAACTTGGATTATACTCAAAGACAAGAGACCATCAATTAGGCAAAATTCAAAATAATTTTTAAAGTTCAGCGGAACAAAGACCTTATCATCTTCATTCCATGACCACTGTAAGTTTTCAGCATTAAAAACACCAAAGACGCAGACCTGATCATTCTCCAGTTGGAATAATTAATATGTTTTTCATATATTTCTACTGTCGAATTAGGTGGAATATAGGAGACTTGGACTGGATACAATTGGTTGGGAATATAAAGGTCGATAGAAAGATATCATGGCACGAATCTTATAGACTGTCTGATAAATGCGCCCTAACGACACTATGCATATATACTGATAGCCAGGCAGTCATCAAGGCGCTGGATTCTGTGCTAGTAAAGTCAAAATTGGTGCAGTTATGCAAGACTAGATTTGAAATATTGGCTACAAGGCACAAGGTGATCCTATGCTGGATTCCTGGCTATAAGGATATCTTAGGCAACGAGATGGCTGATGAGTTGGCCAAAAAAAGGCTCTGAATTGAATAGCTCTGCTGCGGTAGGTTTTGTGAGGATTCCAATCGGAGCAGTAAAAGAGGAAATCATCAGGGGCGCCTATCAAAAGGCAAGCCTCCGGTGGACTAACAGGGATACCTGCCACATTGTGAGGCAATTGTGGCCTGCATATAACTGGAAAAGGACAAGGAAGCTGCTTAATGGCAGCAAAACAAACACCAGGAACCTAGTAGGGGTTCTTGCGTTCACTGGGTCTTAGGTGACCATGCTAGAAGACTGGGGATAGCGGCGAACGATTTCTGCAGGAGCTGTAAGGACTCGGAGGATACCGAATCCGTCCAACACGTGCTTTGCGAATGCGCCGCTCTGATGAATAAAAGAAGTAGGCTACTGGGTAGCTACTTCTTTTCAAGTCTGAGAGAATTGCAAAACAAGGAATTTAGATGCGTCCTGAGTGTTCTGAGAGAAGCAGGATGGATCTAGGTAAAGAGTCTTGGAGATATCTTGAGTTCCCCAAGGGAAGCAGGATTGCTCTGGGGCGGCTTGGAAAGGTTATCCCATGGAGCCTAGGGGCACAATGGACTCACTAGAGGTCTAGGTGATGCAGTCTAGTTGTATTGCGGCACCCCTATTACCTAACGTAAGATATCATTTAAGTTATACTAGGTTAGTAATGAAGTCTCCTGACAATCATTCGCGTGCCTTTGCATAATCGTTTCTTTGGATTCAAGCTTCTTTCAACAGAAATGCATGTGGTGGCATACCCGATGGCGTTTACTCATTATGAAATTGTACTGGAAAGTTCAATGTATAACTAAGATCTTCTTACGTGACAGAATCGTCGCTATTGTAAATTGGTCGTATCTTCTGGCCTGGCATCATAGGAATGAAACCATTGATTGAGGCATTTCGATAATGCCCTAAGAAGGCGAAACGCGTCAGCTTTGTTTGTTTAATAAGCGAATAATTAATAAAAAATAAAAATTGTGGAACTAGAAACAAGTGTTTAAGAAAAAAAAAAGAGAAAAAAAAATGTAATTAACTTTATTTAATGTTACTTTCGATAATGTCCAAGCGCGTTTCCCTGCAACAACCACTGTAGTCTGTCGAAAAACACCTCTCGCAACTACCACTTTACCTCCAAATGGCAGCTCATTTGCAAAAATTTCTTGCAGAAGCTAGTTGTGTTGCATCTGATTTTGTGCCTTGAGAGAATTGTTATCTCATCTATGATGATAGAGACAGCCTCCAAACTGCAGCTTCAGGGAATTCAAATGCATCGAGAGATGGAAGTATCGAGAAGCGGAACTGGAAAGTTTAAGACCGCTATGTACTGCTTGTGCAACTTTATCAGAGTTGCAGCTATTTTGGTTAAAAAAAAAAACTGGTCAGATCTACATTTTTTTTTTAAACGGTTATACATAAGTTTATAGAAAAAGCATTTATTATATTTAATAATAATAATGTAAAGGGAAAATATTGTAAAAGTTAAGTTCGTTTTCTATTCTGTAGCAATTCTTTTTAATTGATCGAGCGGAGAATCGAAAAAAATATTGCTAGCTTTTATAAAATAAATAAATTAAATGAACATGCGCATTAAAGAAATTAATGAAAAAAATAATTATCCTTGCAATCAAGGCAGAAAATCACAAATGTTAATTTTTCTATTTCTTCTTCTTTCTAGTTTGGTAGATATCAAAGAAATACCTTTCCATACTCCTGCAAATTTTGCTGTTTTATAGCTACCTAATAAATATGTTGATGATGCGCTGCGAATCAAAATAAATGTTAAAATTAGTGGTGACTTAATAGCAACACCATTTTATAAAGAATCCTAATTTTTACCAGATCTTACTAGACTGGTCAAATTATCAGAAAACTTGTGATTATAATAGTTGTAAGATTTGTATGTTGTTCATATTACTCAAACTTTATATTAGGTTTCAGTCAAAATTATACAATTTTAATATATGAAAAACCAAACTCATCATTTGAAATCGCTACTCGTTTTAATCAAGGAAATGCTGCAAGATGCAGAAAGGTTTATTTTTAAACTTTCTCAGACTGGATTACAATCTAAATACAAATTAAGTGACCTCGTCTTATGTGAGAGCTTACAGTCTTATTAAATGCTACCACAAAAGATTAAATTTCTCATAGGATATAAAATAATTTCGCAAATTTATCACCCTTACAATTTATTGAGATATTACAACACAAAGAACTATAATTTTTCTTTAATGACTTTGTAATGTCACAGGATCCATTTATATTGCGTTCGGAGATTTATATGGTGGCATCAAGTAACATATGGAGAAATTGTAAAAAGGGTGTCAGTTTTATCAATGTCTGTCGACCTTAATTAAATCACAAATAGCGTTCGTATTGAGAGGAAAAATACGAAATTAATATTTATTTCAATGAAGAGTTTTGCTAATGTTATTGGTTAGTAGAGTTATTTATTGACTATTACACTCAGTCCAGTCAAATCTGCCGCAGAGAAGGATTTAAATAAATTTACAATTATGGAGATATAATATAAACGCTAAATTTCTGTGGTATTATGTAGGTACTATGTGCATGCAAATTAATTGAAAATCAATTATTCATTTGTAAAGTTGCTGGAACTAATTGATAACTAAACTAAATATATTTCTCTTCTCAAACCCATACCCTAATTTTGAAGCCATAAGTTTCTAACTCGTTTTAGTTATTTCTTTATGGGGGGGGGGGGATCAGATTATCCTGAAGAACTGAAGAATGGGTTACTATAAATGCAATTTATTCTGCAGACTTATTCCACAATCGTAGCATCTATTCATTCAGCCGTCAACCAAATTAGATAGTTTTTTGTTTTTTTTTTAAGGCAGGGGGGCAGAAGACCCTATCCCAAGCATGGACGCCATAGCGCCCCATTGTGCTGTCCTGCTAGAAGGCCATTCACCAAAACCTTCCTGTCCTCTTAATGAAGCGCATCAGGTCTTGGTGAGGCAGTTTTTTCAGCTCATCCACAGATAGAAGGGCAGACTCTAGGGTGTCCAGCCTGCACCGGACACACAAAAAGTGTTCGGTTTGTTCCGTGAAGAAGCTGCTACAACAATTCAGTCTAAAAAATAAATGTGAAAGCGCACAAAGCATCATTTTATACTTATCTAAAGAATTGTCCATAGTTTTAGTTTCATCCCATTGTTTTTCCTTAACTTTGACGATTTATCCGTAATGCATTTTATGAATTTATTTATTAACAATTTCAATTGACATTTGTCATCACTTATCTTATCTCCCTTTCCCTTTCTTTTCTCGTCAAGTTATTATTTCATTATCATGATGATGATGATATAAAATATCGATGATCCCCATAAACTTGAGAAATGAAATAGGCAATATTAAAATTGAAACAGATATGGTAAAAGAAAAATACACATATTCTGTCTTAAACATTTATTGGACCGTTACCATATGCATATTTGAATTTAATCAAATGATGAATTTACCGATAATTAATAGGGTAAAGGAAGGAAGGGAAAGGAGATTAGACACAGTCGAAGTAAAGCCTTAAATCGCGACGGGTAGCAAAATCCATCGGAATATCTTTAGAATTTGAAATCTTAGTTTTTTATCTTGACATCTTTAAATTGATTGAACAGCGATCATAGTTTTAATAAAATCTCTAAAATTTGGACTTGTAAGTTAAATCGGATTACTTTGCCTTTATTGTTCCTTGAAATTGAATTGAAGAAACTATGTGTGTATATCTATAAACGATAGCAATAAATCATATTTTTTTGTGAATTGAAATATTGTGGTTTTCTTAAAATTTAAACTTAAAATTGTGAACTAGTTCCAAAGGTGATCGTGGTTTAGTGGCAAGAACTTGTTTTATGGACAGCAGATCGTGGGTTCGAATTGTGGTTTCTTCTAAATTTTGCACGTCGCAGTTTTGTTTGAAAAAACATTTTTTTATATTCAGAAAACCTGGAAAATCCTTTTTACCCTTAAACACGGTTGTCTCGGGCTTTCCCTTCACATAGGACAGACACTCAGGGCTGTCAACAACTGCCATCCTTCTTACAAGAGCGTGAAGTGAGCTGTGGTCGGTGATGCTACCAACCACAGTTTTATTTTGTTTCCTTCCGAGCCCCATGAGAAAATCGGAGATATTCCCATTGGGCCCATCAAAAACAGTTTAGTACACCTGAAGTACTTACTTAGGTTCGCCCATCTCTGCTGGTGCTTTCTATGAATATCCGCTTTGATGAGAGACCCGATGTTCTGGTCTGAGGAACGGGGAGTCAGAGCCAGCCCTAGATAAAACGTCAACCCTTTTATTCCTTATGATCCCCATGTCACCAGGAACCCGGACACTTGGATACACATTTTATCCACAGACGACCTGCAATCCAATCCCCCAGTAACTTAGAGGTTATCCGTGAGCCACTCAGCGCCATCAAGGCTGTCCGACTATCCGAAGTGTAGTACTAGTAAAAGGAATGTGGTCGTTTAAATATAATATAATAAAAAAAGTAACCCAAAAATTCGATATATGGTCCATAAAATCACTTCCAGTACCCTACTACAGTACACTACTATAATGTTCAAGGCACAAACACTTTTACTAAAAGTGTTAAATGTTTTTTAATAGTATTTTTATGATTCTTTTAATTACCTATAAAAACTTGCTTTTTGCTATTTTAATGACAATTGTTGTCTTTTTAATAATGTAGACTTGACTGACATTAAAAATTATTTATTAAATAAACTAAACGGGATCACTTCAAGAGCTTCAGCATTTCGAACTCTGTCAACTTTTGCAAGTCACAATACGAATTTTCGCAGCTTCTTATTAGTAGCTGTTGCCTTCAAAAGTCGCTATTTTGCAATAAATTACTACAGATTGAAAAACTTTTGACGAGAAAACGTTTCCCATTAAAGATATATTCCGTACTCTTCTTTCCATGAGCAATGTTTGTAACAAAAAATAAAAAAAATTGCCTTACAACAAAATAAAAAGTAAATCAATTCCAGTTCAACCTCAACTTGACAGACAGCACCATCTTCACCGGCACAGGCAGGCAAAATATTTTAATAAGAAACGAAGGTAGCTAATTCACATCAACCGGGATCGGCAGATACCGGCACGTAACGGAGACTTCAGTGCCGGTCATTTGCCGGTTGTTTATCTATAGCATTCTCAGATTTATTTAAACCATTAAAAAATAAGTTTAAACTTTAGGCAAATAAATTCAACAAATGATTTAAAACCCTTAACAAATAAATTTAAACCTTGAACAAATTATTTTAATCCCTTAATAAATTTATTTAAACCCTTCATGAATGAGTTTAAACTGTTAACAAAAAGACTTAAACCTTTAGCAAATATATTTAAACTCTTAAAAAATTTATATTTAAAATATTTTATTTCAACTTAAGTAAGCATTTCATACAATTTTTTATTTTATATTTTGGGTGCATTTATATCTGCAATACTTTTGACTTTTCAGTGCAACGATTGACCATCCACTGCCTTAGGAATAAGTAAAACCATATCCATTATATAGTTGGAATATTTACTGCAGGCTATCTTCGGTCACTGAAAGAAGATTATGTTCTCTACTCATGTCACCTAAAACTGAACGTGCATGTGCCTTCATTTTAGAAAACGATTTTTCGATGAGGTTTAACATAGGCGAGTAAGGGTGCAAAACTTTTAGTGTTAAATTCGTTTGAGATAACACATCGCGAAATTGTTGTATTTTGTGTAGTCTCGCATTATCCATAATTAAAAATGCGTCACTAAGCGATGGATTTGTTTCCAATTTTTGAACAAGTTGGCGCAGAAATAGAGTAAGCCAATCGGAATTACAAGTAGAATTTGCAATTCCTTGGTTACTTATCACAGCAATAAGTGCGTCGTTTCTGCCACGTTTGCCCCCTTTTGAACGGGCTTCAGACCTTCTAAGATAAAATTAAAACCACGAATTTAACATTTAAATTTTGGGCCTCCTTTATCGCCTATATTAAACCCTATCGAAAAATCGTTTTCTAAAATGAACGTACATACATATTCAGTTTTAGGTGACATGAGTAGAGAACATAATCATCTCTCAGTGACCGAAGATAGCCTAACACAAATCACATCTGTTCTAACTCTATAATGGATTTTGTTTTACTTACTACTAAGGTAATGGATGGTGAACCATTGCACTGAAAAGTCAGAAGTCTTGCAGATTATTAATGCACCCAAAATAAAAAAAAAAAAAATTGTATGAAATGCTTACTTAAGTTGAAATAAAATATTTTAAATATAAATTTTTTAAGAGTTTAAATATATTTGCTAAAGGTTTAAGTCTTTTTGTTAACAGTTGACACTCATTCGTGAAGGGTTTAAATAAATTTATTAAGGGCTTAAAATAATTTGTTCAAGGTTTAAATTTATTTGTTAAGGGTTTTAAATCATTTGTTGAAGGTTTCAATTTATTTGTTAAGGGTTTAAAGACATTTGTTCAATGTTTAAATTTATTTGTTAATTGTTTAAAATTATTTGTTCAATGTTTAAATTTATTTGCTTAAAGTTTAAACTTATTTGTTAATAGTTCAAATAAATCTGAGAATGCTATAGTTGCGAAGCTAACATGGGAACACTTTTCAGTAGTTTCCTTGACCTGCCTTAACTGAAAGTTTCTTTCCATTTTATGTCGCGCATATGTGCACGAAAAATACCGGTGCCGGTCGATGCCTGTCTTTCCCGGTTCGTGTTGTGCCGGTATGTGTGCATCGACCTTAATACGATTTCGGAAGCTAAATTTAGTTTTGGTGAATGGCGCGAAGTGAAAATTTCTTATGTACAATAATTTTGTCTCCCACAGAATATTTCTATTATACTGCATTACGCAAATTAAGCGATGTAATACGTCATCTGAAGAGAAAACGTAATTCAGATGCTCATATTCTTTAAGAATGGAAATTAATGTTGCTGTTTGTTGCTTAATATTTACATATTTTACGCATGCAAAACATAATTATTTTCTATTATCACAATTTTGTTGAAATTAACGCGTTATTTAAAAAATAGAGCAAAAGTTGCTCACTTATTTTCAAAATAGTAGTTGTGTTTAATTTTCCATTGGAGATGACCCTGTTCTGCTGTAGTTTTTGTCCTATCTTATCTTAGTAAGAAAAGTCAATGAAACTTTTCGGTACAAATATGAAAAATAATAATTCTTTAATTTAAAAGAAATTCAAATTAGTTATCTAAACTCTGAATGAAATCACAATTTATTTTTATCTTTAAAAAGTGTGTTATAACTTTTGTAATATCTCAAGGTATCTCTTATTCAACGCTTTGTTAACGTAACAATGGCTTAAGTTAAATTGCACTTCGTAATTCTTTTTATCTTTTGAAAGTGTAATAAAAAAAATGTCTTGGGAGCATGTACTCCGCCCTCAAGGATATCTGTTTTTTTTTTCTTCTTTTTTTTTTTATTAATTGTTTTGTTGTTATAAGAATTCTAGAGAAAAACGAGAAAAATTCTTTTGAAAAGAACAAAGCGTTCACTGTAACATGCTAAAGCCTTTATCACTTAAAAGAAATGTTCCAATGCACAAGAGCACTCCACGGTTTAAGAATCAGTAAACAAATCTCCTCAGGGTCAGCTTTTGTGAATTTAATTTGTTATCCGCCGAACAAATGTTGGTAAGGAAATTACTGTTGAGTTCCTCTCATTTAAATTGTGCTTTTTGAATAAATTGTTCAAAAAGAAAAGTTATTTCGCGTAAGAATTCTCTTTTCTTCTGCATTGGAAAATGTCATGTCTTTTCGAAGACTTTAGTAGTAAAGTGTTTCAGATCGGTTATATGAATATAGAAAAGTTTAGAAGTGAAATAAATTAACTTTTTGCAATGGTATCAACATGTTATTTCATCGTCGATATCTACATATCTATCTATACCAGGAACACATCTTATATTTGCAATGAATGGAGTTAACTGGAATTTAATGGGAACCAGATTATTGATATATTTTGCTAACTGCGAAAGTTTTATCTTAAGAATTAGAAACTTTGGTTAGTTCTTTAAGACTGCTAATTACTAGTTGGATTATAAAGACCACACAATCTCACAACTTAAAATTAGTTTTCAATACCATTAAGGATATTCTAACTTATTTACTACTTCATTATCATATTTTGATTAAACTTAATAATTTGACGCTGTATTTCGTGCTGATATGTAAAACAAATTAAACAAGTCAGACCTTATCAATATTGTTTCTGTTCTACCAATTATTTTGTGATTTATCTTTTATTGAAACGAAGGACATGAAGTACTTTTCCACGCAAGAATTTCACCTTGCCCTGTATAATATAACATAAAACTTTTATAAGTAGGTATAAGTTTTTCGGATTAGCCGCATTATAAATAAATTATTTAATGGGTGCTAAATCCAGTACTCACCCCGAACGTTTTGCTTTAAGTTACATTGAGCGCGGTCACCGGTTAACTGCGTGAGTTATTATATACGATTTGAGCTACGCAGATTATACAAGTGTGTATGATCCTATTGCTGTGGTTGTTGCATTTGTTGTTGCTGTTGTGCAGAGTTTTACGAACAAACATAAAGTTGTGAGTTAATTAAGTCCACGTTTTATTTTAATCGCTACACGAATGAGACGAGGAGTATTATAAGGGTCGCGAGCCAGGACTTCTGCTTATTCGAAATGAATCCAATGATGATCTGCTGGCTGGTCCAGAATATGCTCGCAAATTTCTGATTTTTCCAGCTGATTCTTGCTTACAGTATTTCAGGCGGGTAGCAATACTCCTTTGGGTTTGCCCAATATAAGTAGACCCACAGCTGGATCATCCAG
Organism: Dioctria rufipes; assembly: GCA_963924295.1. Lineage (NCBI taxonomy): Eukaryota > Metazoa > Arthropoda > Insecta > Diptera > Asilidae > Dioctria > Dioctria rufipes. Next base: position 279,986,206 of record OZ002741.1, on the reverse strand, counting down.
CAGAACATCATTGAATTTATTTTGAAAAGGTAGAAATCCTGGCTCGTGAGCCTTATTGTACTCCTCGTCTCATTCTTAACTCCTCCTCGTCTCGACTTAACTTCAATCGCGATAAAAATTTTCAGCTTTCACGAACATGGGATCCCATCCTTAACACATCTTTAAGGTTGACTCGAAATATGCTTTCCTTAAAAAGTGAAGCAGTGAGTTGTGTTTGTTCACAAAACTCTGCACAACAGCAACAACAAATTCAACAACCACAGCAACAGCATATACAGCAGTATAATCTGCGTAGCTCAAATCGTATGTAACAACTCAAGCAGTTACCCGATGACCACGCTCAATGTAAAGGCTCATTCAGACTCTGCAAGTTACATATGAGCATGTTAATCGGAATTTACCTGAAGTGGAGCTACTTTTGCAGGAATTTGCCTAAAGTGGAACTAAAATGGAACATTAATTTAAAACATCTGATTGCTTTCATTCCTTTCAAAATTACATTAACAGCAATATTTTCTGGAGATAGCCGTAAATAATTCCGATACGCTTGCCTATCTTCAAGAATTAGTTCCTTGAGAAGAGTACTAAAAGCACCTAATTCATATCTTCGGTTTATTATTTTCGTGTTTTCTCTTTCGTTTAATGTATCCGCAATTTTGTCTTTCGTCACTTCAAATATTTCCATAATACATTTTTGAATCAATCTCTTACCAAGGGCGGATACAGCGGGGGGCTATCGGGGCGATCGCTCCCCCCTAGAGCTCTAATAAATCAACATTTTTTTTTTAATAATCTATTTCATTTGATTAGAGTATAAATCAAATGAAATAGATTATTAAAAAAAAAAATTTTAAATATTCTAAACCCGCATTAAAAAAATAGAAAATAATTTCTCCCTTCACTTAATGAATACATCACAAAAGTTGTCTAGAGTTTCCCTTCATTTTGCATTTAATTTGTGTATAAATTTCAAAATTTTCATGGAGGTATTCAAAAAACCAAGATCTCACGGTGAGTTTTTTAAATCGTGTGCACTAGCCAATTTTTCACAGTTGCGGAATCTAGGCCCTGGGCAGTTTTAGTTTTAACACTACAAAGAATAACATTGAAATTTGAACTTCTAATGTTTATCAAAATACTTAATTAAATTACTTTGCTTTGACTTTGCTTTCTTTGTGTACCATAAAAATTTTAAAATTTATACACAAACGTAATATAATTTTAATATTTAATTAATTGGAAAACTCTAGATAGTTTTTTAAAAAGTTATTTGATATCTATTTGTTTTTTTTTTTTTTAATCATAAATTATTCTCAAAACATTTAAAATTGTACCACTAAGAAATTTTCAGCGCAAGCAACATTTTTGTACTTTTTTGTGATCGAAAGCTCAAAAAAGCCGGGTATTTTGATGAAAAGTAGTATGTTGGGAAAATAATCACAGCCGGGGTAATTAATCTCAGATTGAGTTTTCCTGCAAATATTTAATTTCATTTTAAATACATACATATTAACCCTACCTAATTAGCATTTACCGATAATTTCTTTAACCATTTTGCAAGAAATTGCAGTCCAGCGAGTCCATTTTGAACGAAATGCAAGCGACCTTTATACGAAAAACACCAGCAGTAAGACAAGTAAGAAGTGTTTAACGTCTATTTGATGTGGGATAAATTTTACTATGCTTACGGGATCAAGAACTTATATTATATAAATAAAAGAACTTCGGCGATATCTGAATGCTAATGTAATTTTCATGCAGAAACGAAAAGAGACAGCTATACAAATCGGTCCACAACTGATGGCAAGTGCGATTATTTGGAGCGATGGGTGCGATCGCCACCCCTAGAGCAAATGTCTGGATCCGCATTTTTCTCTTACTACTTATTTTGAGGAATACAAACTCTAACTATTTATTTTTTGTTTTTTTAATATGATGCAAGATTGACAACTTCCACAAATCTATATCATCGGACAATTTACACCATCCGCCATGTTTAAAATTCAGATAAAAATGAAGTTAAAAGTGTGGACTTGCATTAAAAAGTAGAAAATAGTGGAACAAGATTTCCAACTTGTCGCAAGTAAGCATTAGGACCTACGAGGGGCATAGGGAAGTGAAAAGAGTCCTTACTTGTGCAAGTAACTTGCCAAGTCTGAATGAGCCTTAACTTGAAGCGAAACGTTCGGGGTGAGTACTTGATTTAGCACTCATCAAATAATTTTTTTATAATGCGGCTAATCCGGAAAACTTATATAAAAATGTCAGTAAGTAACCGCGAAAGCTTTAGAAGTTATGTTATAACATAATATAATTAATAAAAAAATAAAAATAAATTTGCAAACAAATTTCCATTCATAACATTCTAAAATGTAATTAAAGTGTATCGGTGGTGTTTGCTTGTGATATGGTAAATCCAAAACTAATGTTTTCAGTTACAGCCCAGGTTTATACAGATACAATAAAAAGAATGTTTAAAAAAAAAAAACTATTGACGGAATATTGTTTTTTTTTTATGTGCGACTGCTACGAAATAGTAATTTCAGTTATTCCCTGCTGATTTTATCTTTAATAATAAAAAATCCTTACAATATACTTTGTATTACTATTTTAACGTTTAATTTACATTTTATGTATCTAGGGGGAGGAGGGTTCTCTTGTAATTATATTATATTTGATGGGGTCTAGTGATTGAGTGTGACCACAAGCGGAGGAGTAGGGGACAAAATTAGACAAAATAAGCTGTTGTATATAATAGACATTCCCAAATTGGAATAGCCATAGGATAGGAGGTGATATATCTCGGTAAGAAACGAGAAAAAAAATTATGGAAGGGGGTCTATATGTACCCCTCTGGGAGCTACGGGGGTTTGAAGTTTTTTTTTCCAATGTCGAATAAGTGCGTCAACATATTTCCCAATATCTCCCAGGTTTTTTATGATATAGGAATGAATCTTTTTCAAGTCGATTGCTAATCAAATGCTCATTAATACTTAAGTAGGCGCATGGGGTCAGAGCAATTTTAACCACGAAAAAAATCTAGAACGCATTCTATCGAGACCATGCGTGATCCAGTAACTTTTCATTTAGAAAACTATTTTGAAAATCGTCGCACTCGTGCCACTGTAAAGTATGCATGCTTTTGTACTATTGTGAGGTGTGACTAGGGATTGCAAATTTACCGAATTCTGTCATTACCGGTAACTCGGTAAAAAAATTACTATTACCGGTTTACCGGTAATTTAATTCTGAAATGCGCAATACTATATGAAAAAAAAGTTAAAAAATAAAAAAAATAGTATTTCAAAATACCCTTTATTTATTTTCTAAATATAAACGAAAATACAAAATTACAAAAAAAGAAAACCAAAAAAAAATCACAACAAAATAATGCATAAGATAATAAAAATAAAAATAAAAAATAAAATAGTGTTAATTATTTTTAATTAATTTTTAAAGAATTATCATTTTTTAAATATGATCGCAAAAAGCATAAATCGTCAATGCTCCTGTCATTTAAGTTTGATCTTATTTTTGTTCTGATGGGCCCAGCAGCAGAGAAAGCACGTTCTGACTCTACGCTCGTTGGGCGAATAGTCATGAGATGGTCAAATGCAATATTTAAATATTTATTGCGAATATTTTCGTTTTGGAAATAGTATATTTCTTTTTTGACAATTATTCCAAGATCTTTATTATTATTCTTCTTATTATCTTCTAAATTATATTTTTTTTTTAATTTCTAATTGAAGTGTTTCCTTGAAAGATATATTGAACACAGCAGTCAATGTTGATGTAGCTGAAGGTACATCAACTTCTACAACTTCAACTACATCCCCACACAGCACAAATGTGTCCGTGGTATGTTACTGGGAAATCCTGTCAGGATATATCGATTGTCCGTGGGAAATCCCGTCCGGTCCCAGTTAATAACTTAAGACATCCCTGGGAGTGCCGAATGTCCGCGCTTCGGATGTCCCTGGGTGATCGCATCACCTTCCCACAGGATTTCCTGAGGCTGTACTCAGCCACATCCAACAAAGCACAAATATGTCCGTGGTATGTTAATGGGAAATCCTGTTAGGATATATATATTATCCGTGGGAAATCCCGTCCTGTCCCAATTAAGAACTTAGGACATCCCTGGGAGTGCCAAATGTCCGCGGTTCGGTAGTCCCTGGAAGATTCCATTTCCTTCCCACAGGATTTCCTGAGATTGCACTTAGGCACAGTTAAGAAATTCAATTCACGCTGTAAGCATACAGGACGTCTCGCGGGTCTTCCAGTTTACTTTTTGGATGTGCGGGGAAATATCTTAGGATATTTTAAGGAATTTTCTGGTATTATATATTTTTTTTTTATATATAAATAATAGAACTTAAAAACGTTGTCTCCCACACTTATTTGATAAAAATTATTTACCTCGAATGTAGACCGATTTCAGATGGTAGATCATCTTGGACAAAATTCAATTAATTGCTGCTATTCATTCTTGGAGGAAGTATATGTAGACCAATCAGCAAATTTCCTAGGATGCCTGCCCACACGTTAACTTCAAATCTATGCTGTGTTGATGATCCGCGAGACACATGAGGATTTTCTGTAGCCCACACATGCTGGTTGTGAAGGCTTGTCATGCTAGATTTCGTGAACTGGCATTCATCTGTCTATAAAATGTGGCTCAGAAATGAATATTCTTCCATGTCGCGGTTAAGGATGCAGCTGCAGAGCTCCCTTCGCTTCCCAAAATCCGTGGGTAAGAGCTTCTGAACACGTGTCAAATGATATGGGTGCATCCTGGAGTTGGTATCGTGTAGAATCATAAAAAACATATGACCGTGGATATCCAGTCTGAAGAGAAATTCTTCTTATACTTATTGCAGGGTTGCTCTTTATAAGATCTCTAATTCGTTCCTCCGCTTCGACCATAAATGCTGATCGTCCGGCGTCTTTTCATCCTCTGCTAACTGCTCCACTCTCCCGTAATCGTTGGTACGTTGCTGCAATCTCATATATATATATATATATATATATATATTTGTATGCGTGTATCAAGTCTATCGTATAAAAAGCAAGAGGAAATTTGCCTTTTGGAATCTTTTTTGAGGGTGCATATAAATTCTTTATTTAAGTGACAACGTAAGGTTTTAATTTTTGGTAGTTTTAGTTGTTAGAAAGCTCTATTATTTTATTTCATTTACAAGGTAAAGTTTATTCTTGTTATTCTCCACTAAACATAGCATAAACAAGTACTGCCTACTTCAGTAAGACATAAATCAAATGGCCGATATTCTTCCGAAGACCATACCAATTGTTCCGTGTACATGAGACTTGCCACCATTGAATGAAGGGATTTGTCAAGTACCACAAGCCCATCCCTGATGTTTTAAAAAGCAATATGGGTAGGTACTTATATACTTATGTATGTCTCTGATGATGGAATATACAATTTTGTTTTCAGTAAAAAGTGGCTAATAATTAATTCTTCATGCCCCATTATTCCTTCACTTTCCGAATTTACAGTAAAACAGTTTTAAACACTTCAAATGTATAAAATATAAACGGTATTACTGCGTTGCAAGCTACTTTTTAAAATTAAATAACTTGAATGACGTCGAACATTTATATTTCATAGGTGAAATATCAGTAATCCTCGCTTGATTGATAAATGCACTCACATCTTTCACAGAAGTGGAAAGCGTGTTCTGTCCTTACCACATTGCACACAATACGTGGAAGTGTTATTTGCAGAATTGTATAGAAAGGTTTCTTTCTGATAAGTTAAAAGGTAGTAGGAGGATATACATAAATCCTTCGGAATTTAGTCTGGTCTGGAACACTAAGTGCAGTATTGTGTGTTTTCTACGTTTTCCAATGTAGTAGTCGTTTTGCATGTTTTTTTGTTTTTGTTTTTTTTTTAGGAAAACTTCCGGAGTATTGCAAGCATATAAGATCTCCAGATAAAACAGACGCCTTTTAATCCATTACACATTAATTTTCTAGAGAATGGTGATGTCGAGGAATGCTTCTCTTCAAACTGTTACTCCACACGATTGTACAATGGGGTTGGAATGTTTTGAAGCTAAGCGCTGGGTATTCTTAGGGTACGTTGTTAAATTTTAATTTTGTTGTCATGTGTGTATACGGATATTTAGTATTACGTTGGAAAAGTATAATTCTCTGGTGTACGTACCATCCAATGGTCCACTACCAGAACTGCGCCATGGCCCTATCGATTCTGAAGTAGCAATATGTAAATTGAGGACGCAGCTCATACCGATGGTCACTGATTAGCTTACGAATATACAGACAGGGTTCCTTTATGATAAAGGATGCGGGCCTGTTTTTTTCTTTCTATAGTACTGATTGTGTTGTAGCAGAGCTTTCCGTCAGATTTACCTACCTGCTCAAAAAAATTTCAGAAAATTTCCTACAAAGTAACAACAGTCTGTGTCGGACTTAAATATTAGGAAGTAAAAAATCCTCCTCCCCCCACCGCATCCTGGAACTAAAGCGAGATCTCGGAACAGATTTTCCTTTTTGTCTTTGCAGTAAATAATTCAGAGTTGTGATTGGCTTTCAGTGATAATGCAAAATCATTCTCCTTAGAAGACCGATCATGCACCTCTCACGTACCACAAGATAGAATTCTTTTGAATTTGCCGGTTCACTATAAAATAAATTAAAAGAAATCATTCTCCAAGAGACTCCAGTCTATTAAAAGGATAGGAATTTTTGAATGAATGCCCGAAGTAAGACCAGTATAAGAGACTACCTTGATTTTTCAGCTTACTAATTTGCTCCACTTAAATTTTAACAACAAAATATGTGTTCGTTGTGAAAATAATATAAGAATTGTAAATACTAAATACTAGTCTACCACTTTTGATTTTACTAATATTGTAATCTCAAAACAGAATGCTCTTTTAATTCAAGCAATCTATAAAGATGTTTATTTGGAGCATATTCCATTCTTGTGAGAAAAAAAAATGTTGCAAGAACCAAACAACCAAGGATCACAACACGATTTCTTTTTTTTTTTAGCTTCGATAAAGCGAAATTTGTTCTGAATATAGCATATTTGGATTAAATGAAACCATTTCCGAATTAAATGAAACTGTTTTTGAATTAAATGAAACCATTTCCGAATTAAATGAAACTGTTTTTGAATTAAATGAAACCATTTTCAGATTAAAAGAAACCATTTTCTCATTGATTGAAACTATTTTGAACTTAAATGAAACTATTTTCAAATAAAATGAAACCTTATAGAATAAAATATGAATTTAATGTTTTCGTACGTTATTCATTAAAAAGGTACATTAAATTTTATAGGACAGTGTGTCAAGTAATATAATGAATTTTGTAGCCAAGTTATTCCCACTTAATTGCCCATTAAACCGGTATGTGCCTGCAATCAATATATAATAGATGAAATTAGTAAATTATATAACGGTGCTGATTTTTATTTACCTTGCTGGCATTATGGAAGCGGTCACCGATCTGTAGTTTGTGGGATTTGCAAAACCATATCCGCTACATAGTTTGAACAATCATTTTGATTCAGTTGCTGAACACTTTGGTCAATTACATCAACAATATTATGTTCGGTGCTAACGTTGTTTAATATTGATCGGGCGATCAACTTTATTTTCGAAAATGCTTTTTCTATCGGGTTCAGCATTGGCGAGTAAGGTGGTAAAAATCTTAAATAACATCCGCTATCTCGAACCATATCCTGAATTTCTCGCGTTGTATGGATTCGAGCATTATCTAGTATTAAAAAAGAATTCTCTAATTGCAACATGTTATCAATTTCTTCAAAAAGCTCGCGTAAAAATAATTTGAAGCAATCGGCATTCACGGTAGCATTGGAAATTATCTTTTTGTGGACGATACCTCCATTATTAATAGCGGCGATCAATGTTACCATTTCATCTTTCCCCACGATTTGAATTTAATTGATCCAGATAATCTTCATGAACCACTTCACTATGGCTTAAATCAATAGAAGACTCCTCGCTAGGTTGCCAATAATCGGAACTTCCAGAACTAAGATCTTCACCACTCATTTTACTAGTAACTTTCAATTGAATAATTAGCACTTATTTGCTGCACTGCTAAGACTGAAATGACAAGTTATCAGTTGCATTTGCATGTCATCTGCATATGTACATATTTTAATTGCAGAACACCTAACAGCTTAATGGCCAATTAAATGAGAATTGCTTGGTAACAAAATACATTATATTATTTGATACACTGTCCTATAAAATTTAATATACCTTTTTAATGAATATAAAACGTACGAAAACATTAAATTCATATTTTATTCTATAAGGTTTCATTTTATTTGAAAATCGGTTTATTTAAATTTAAAATAGTTTCAATCAATGAGAAAATGGTTTCTTTTAATCTGAAAATGGTTTCATTTAATTCGAAAACAGTTTCATTTAATTCGGAAATGGTTTCATTCAATTCAAAAATAGTTTCGTTTAATTCGAAAATGGTTTCATTTAATCCAAAAATGCTATATAAGAACCTCGATGATGAAACTATCTGCATATTTTGGAATTTTTTGTTAAATATTTAACCCAAGCGAATGCATAATGATTCCCGATTGCCTTAAGCTTAGCGCTCTACAATCTGGAAAGCAAACTTAACATCACACACTTGATGCAGTACAGGCTTTATTAGTTGCACATCTTCTAGCTCAAAATAAGAATACTGTACTGAGTTTATTGCGCAGCTTAAGGTGGCTTAGTCCTGTGATAAAAATTATTTCAGTGTTCTCTGTAGTACACAATTTTTATGGTAATGTCCAGTAAAAAATAAGTACCCAATTTGAATTCTATGACGTTCTGAATTACGTAATTATAAGAGTGGTGTGATGTTATGTGATGAAATGAAATTCCTTGAGAGTCAAATATAGTTACATTTCGCCTGGAAGTGCGTATTTACAAACATCCGTAATATTTGGAAGTTGGATTAAGTTATGATATAAGGGACATTTTATAACTTTCTAGGCAGTTTCATCTCCATAAAAAGTTACGGGAATTGACGGAAGACGATGAAGAAATTGATGGCAATGAAACCATAATACCTTTATCTCCTCCTAAAAATGAGGATGAGGCCATCATCATGTATGAAGACCCAAGGGAGAAATATTAGTACCAACATGAAAGTTCCCGAAGTATACATGCTACCTGCTCCAGATGAGGGCTTTACTGTAATATGGTAAAAAAATCTGTATACACTCAGTGAAAAAGAAAATTACTCAGTTGGAATATGAAGACAGAAAAAACAAACATTTAAGTAAGGGTCGATATTAAGGAACCGGTTAAAATGCAGGTACAAAGAACTCGCTTTCAATTCTGTGATTAGAAGAATCCACAGATTAGCATCAAATTAGTCTGTTTCACCATTCTGAAAAAATAACGAAATATAAGCTTCGCTTTTTCTGTGGCTACTTTTATATTTCTTGCTATAATTCACTTTCTGTCAAGGCTTTTCGGATCTACATTTTTACGGAAATATTATGCACTTTTCATTACTGCAAAAAAAATTTGGTATTATAACGAAATTTTTAAAATTGTTTTCATTTTGCGAGTCAATGGTACTGAGTTGTGGGGTGCAAAGCAACGTACAGCTTAGAAGATACCTAAAGCTCATTTCATACAAACTCAACGAAAAAGACACACACGCTATTTGAACGTGTTTATTAGGACCTCTCCTATTTAGTCTCTACATTAATGATTTATGTGATATGGTGCATGAAGTAGAGTTCGACCTATATGCAGATGATGTGCAGCTGTACTTATGTAGACCTCGTGGACTAATTAAGGACTGTATCTGAAGAATAAACGATGATCTCTCAGATATTTTTATGTGGTCAATTGCTAATCAACTACTTCATAGCCTTAATAAATCGCAATGCATAGCCCTGTCTAATTCTGATCTTAATATCGAGGACATTTCGCCAATTAAGCTTAATAAAGTGGAACTATCTTACGTAAACTGTATAACCAATTTGGGGTGAAAATTAATAATAGTTTGAGGTGGTGTGATCATATCAAATCTATAGTAAGCAAAATTTATGGTGGGTTCAGGAGAATCTGGCTGTTTGCAAATGTACTTCCCGCAGATTTGCATTTAAGACTAGTAAGGACACTATTGCTGCCTCGTTTTTTTTGCTTATTGTAGTTTAATATACATGAGACTAGAAGTTATAGCAAATGAGCCGCTCATTTAATCCCAAAGATAAGACGTGCATGTTTATATCGCGACCAGTTGTTTTACTGGCCGCCTGGATAAGGGAGCCCTGGTGCAGAAACCAGTGCTCTGGTGAAACACCAGAACATCAAAATTCTCAATGAAAAACGCGTGTAATATCTTCACAAGACACCACCTTTTCTTTCACTGTCGTATGTACTACTTATCCGAACCACTTGTTAAAATTGATTACTAAATAAAAATGGTTCCACTTCTCAGCAATACAAAACGCGTTCAGTTCTCAAACAGTAATGATTTTATTATTAATCAACACGAAATTTATAATCACAAATTTGCTTACTTTGATAAAGTCGATAACATGCAAGACAGTAAAAAAATACAAACTTAAACCTAACAATTCATTTTCACTTGAAGAGTGAAGATAAAGAATTGCATCGTCGGCTTTAATTCCGCGGCATGACGATACAATGTTGCTGCGATAAATTCCAAATTACAGGCTGCGATAAATATTTCATGGTGGGTTATTTCTGTGGGAAGGTAATCTGATGCGATTTGTTTATGATAATGTAGGAATGCGTTCTTTGTGACTGAATATTCGTGCTGATTGTGAAATTTTATTTTTCATGCAACTTGTGATTTGGAATTTAATGCTAACATCCTAATTAATTAAGTCTAATGCTAGGGTAGAATTCAACAGTGCATATTCAGCACAATTCGTATAATGCACAATATTTTTTCTCTCACGAAGCTCTCAAATATTTCCGTTGGCGACATCATGTCAGCATTTTTTTATCACCCGTCTACTTAAGAAAGTGACATTCTTGTGCCACTAGCGATAGCTAAAATATTAAAGAAGTTTCAGTTTGTCTTTGACTGAGATTCCGGCGCGGTCAACTTGCAATTAATTTTCTCAAAAAGTTCAGTTCTCCCGGTCTATATGTATGTAGCTATTCTAAGTCGGTTTGAATTGAAATAAAAAGGTTAATATGAATAAAGGAATGAGTTTTATTTTATTTTTGTTTCTCGATCAATTGAACCTGTAAATACTATAGACTCGGTATTCAATCGAAAGGTTAAGGTTGCTTTCAACGATTGTATACGGCTTGTTTTCGGTTTGCGTCGTTCTGCTCATATCTTTCCGTACAGATCATTGATTCCAGGTTGCACTCCAGATTCGTCCTTAAAACAGTGAGTTTCCTGCAGAATCTTATACGCACAGGTGAGTCAGAGTAAATATTTCTGTAGTCCCTACGTTTCAATTCATCCATCCTTGAAGGATCTTACATTGGCCAGATTGCATGCCTTTGGAATCCCCCCCCCCCCCACCGTGCACAGAGTCTTTTCTTTTCTTTTTCTTTTTCCAGTATGTTTTTATTTTCTTTCCCTTTTTATTTTCTTTCCCTTTTTATTTTTTCTATCTTTCTAATATTATTGTAAGTATTACCTTTTATTTTGCCCTCTCTAATTTTAATTGTACTAATAAGAGAATTCTAATCTTGTGTACAAATTAGATAAATGAGCCCTTTGAAGCTAAGATTAGCTGTCTTTTACTCTCGCGCCGAATTTTCGGCACTTTAATATAAATTGTTTTGCATTTTTACTATTTTTCATTTAATTAGTTTTTGTTTTTAATAACTACCCTTTCTATGTTCTTGAACTTGGCCTTAAGCCAGCTATTGTGGAGATATTCCTAATTTCAATTTCCTTAATTCAGCAAAAAAGGAGCACTCTTAAGATATAAATTAACTAATACACTAAAGAAGTTCAACACATTATATATATGTATATTTTTGTTAGAAAAGGGTATCTTCACTATGGTCACTAGTGAGTGTGGATAGTCCCAGATTGAACAATCTCTCTCCGGAAAGCAAACTATTAAGGTTTCTACCATCTATCCTGCGGAGCTCCTATGATTGATAACTATTATGTCAACAGAGTTAGCTTGGGATGTACTTATAACAAAAACAGGAAAGCTTATAGTATAAATTAAGTGAAGCAGAAGCAATATTTGTGTTGGGATCAATTTTTTTCGGTATCAGAGTGTAAAGCTTTCAGAATTCATGACTCATTACATCATTACTCATTACTTCATTACTCTTTCGAGATATTACCCTCTAGGAAAAGTCGAAATGAATTACACCGTGAACTAGCTCTGTAATATGCTACATCTTGGTCTGATAAAACTACTTGTGTCATTTACTGGATATTTTTTCATTAGAATTTGTATGCATTTTTGGCACACGTATGAAAGTGTTGTGAAAATAACTCCATTCGGCCACTAAATGAATAACAATTCTGCCGAAACATGTTCTGTAAATTTCGAAGAAGAAATGAATGCTTATTGCTGAAATTATTAGCCGCATAGAGGAGCTAATCACACCGAACTACTTCTATAATAGGCTCCTGGTAATACATAGAGGAGCTAGTCACACCGCACTACTTACGTAATAGGCTCCTGGTAATGCAGAGAGAATCCGATATCTACTCCTTCCTATGATATCACGTTATAAAAAGAAGATAGCTTGAAATCCAAAATATAATTAGTTGCGTTTACAGGTAATGGGTTATATAAGTAGTTCTGGAATCATTACATTTCCGACAGGGTATGATGGGTTTTCGGTTTCACTCATACATACGAATTTTATACGTTAACCCCATTCCTGTGTATTATATGTTCTAAGTGTCTCTATTATTAGAAAATACCACTGTATCTGTAGAGTTCAAACCTTTAACCAGACTTATTAACTTCGGCCATATTCTAGTTGTAAAGGAGATGATCCCTTAAAGTATCTTTCGCGCTATTAACGGAAATCGTTTTGCATATACTTCAGGATATGGGCGGATCTAGCATTGAAATTTGGGTTGAGGTGGGGGGAGGGGTTATCTTACAAATTAAATTGAGCAAAGAAAAACAAAACATCCAGTGCCATAAGTCGCTTAGTTTAGCCACCGCAGTACTGTAGTGAGGTACAAGGAAGGTTTCCCCATTAAGCGGTGTAGATGATGTGTCATTTTTTAATATAATTTTTTTACAAAAATTAATTTTTTAATAAAATAGTAGTTTAGGGTGCAAACAGTAGGAGTCATTCAAACAAAACTTTTCTCAGCTTTACACACTGGCATATATAATATGGACTGCTCGATACACCATTTCATGCGGGTACAATTTTGTGTGTCAAAAATATTTTTTACGGCGGTGCCAACATTGAAAAAACCAACTCAATTTTTTTATTTTTTATTTACACTTCTCTCTCAGTTTTTACTTGGAACTTAGCCCGATGGAGAACGCTATATAGAAGTGAGCTAGCTTTCTGCAGTGTATTTCTATGGACGTTGTCAGTCCATTATATGTCAGTTGTTTAAATAAGAACGCTGCAAATATTTTAGAATGTGAGGAGTTAGGAATTAGTTAGTGCTCTGATGTGATAGTGAGAGAGTCTGTTTCGTGGCTTGGGAAGTGTTTCTCGAGTGTTTTGGATCATCCAAAGTTGGGGCCCCAAAACTGAAATTCTGAGAAAAACCTATACACATACATCACATGCATACAATAATATTCATTGAAAAAATTTCTTATTTTTTTAAGTTTTGGAATAAAAATATTTTGAATAATATTTTGAAGTTGAATTATTAAAAAAAAATATAAAATAAAAAATATGTTTTTTCAAATAACTCAGTAAATTAAATATTTTTTACTTTGGATTGAGGGGGGGGGCATCATGATCTGGATCCACCACTGCTTCAGGATTCAGAGAATTATTATTTGAACCAATCGAAATGACATTGTTATCATTCCATTATTGAGACATGTTTGGATAGCTAAATGTGAGAGAATTTCGACAAAATTGAATACAACTGTGGGACGCTAGCATATTATTCTCCTCAGCTTCACAATGTTGCATATTATTTTCTTCCCAACAAGTCGCAGTCATCAGCATTCTCTTATCTGCGCCTCCAATTACACCAGCTTCATTCGCAATTAGATTTTTATTAATTTAAATTAGTGCTAGTTTTATCGAGCTGATGACAGTGTACATATATAAGTTTGTACTATCGATTTTATATAAATAAAGTGATTAGATTTTTAAATAAAAATTAAACTCATTATTCGCTACAGTCTTGTTCCTATCCACAGTTTGTATTGCCATCTTACAGGTTTCTTTCTTATAAATACTTTCATTGAATGTACACAATAGTAAGGTACCATAACCTCATCGAAACTGTGATTATTTTCTACGGGCGCAAAGATAACAAGTTTTTCGTTCAAATAATAAGAATTAGTTCCACATATGCAACTATTTTATCAGTATATTTAGTCACACACAGAAATCACTTTCAATTTACATGTAGTCCTTTTCTCGATGTTTTTCCTTTTCTAATGGAATAACTCTGAGGATGAAACATCATCCACTTTAGACGATTTATTATCTTTTATTAACAGTTTATAGCTAGCTATATTCCAGGAAATTTATTTATGGTAATACAATGTTCTTTTCTAGAGTTTCCATCACTTTTGAAAAGAATTTAATCTGATTAACACTTTAATTTCAAACATTACTCTAATTTGAATAACACAGATGCCTATAGTGAGTTAAATTTCAATTAAAAGCCATGCTCTTTCGCAGTTTCCAGAGAAGACATTTTAAAATATGTCTCGGCTAAATGTCTGTCAATTTTGCCGGATACGGTCCGAAAGTAGAGTTATGTTTTAATTTTATATTCGCAGCACATACTTAGAAAGTGTTTTAATTGGTTCTTAATTAATATTTTGATGGTTTTTTGATGGTTTTAAATCATACGTAACATGTAAAAACGGTAATTTGGAAGGTGAACCCTTGCCATTATTATTTCCAATTAACATATAAAAGTACACATAAATATAAAAAAAAAATGACTAATTAATAATTTGCGGAGAACAAACGAACATTTTTGCGCATCCATTTAATCTTATCTTCTCCAAAATTAAGTTCTTTTGACATTTGTAATTAAAAATACTAGTTTTCAACAAATATGTATGACTTAGCCATAGACTTTATAGCTAATCGACGCTTTTTTGTAATATCGCAACTTAACTATTATGTTTGTTTTTATCAGGCATAGTTATCAGAAATAGTTTGCTCCTTATGTGGCTCGAATTCACAATTTTTATAGTCGATCATAGATGGAAGAATTTTTGAGATTTTTTTTTTTATTTTTTCTATTCTTAATTAAATTATTAAATACTAGAGAAAGAGACCCTTCGTCTTTAGAACAAACATTCTTGCTGTTTTATATCTCGTTTTTTCTTCGGTTCCGAAGTTTCAGTGTCAGTCAATATGTATAGTATACATAGATAACATGCTTCTTCGACACATATGAGCAAATTGTACTAAACGTCGAATTTGCCGGCAAACATTTCTCCATGTATATAACATTTATTTTTCTGTTCATTACCGACTTGGTGAGGTGATAAAAAGTCCATGAATATGTTTCATGCAGAACCCTTACAGGGAGCAGCCACTTCTTTGACAACATATTCCCCTTGATTGGTTTGTAGGATACTTAAATTTTGTCTGATGTAAATTTGACCGGTAAGTGGACACAAATTATCAGGATTACATATTTACCATACCTTTACTCCATATTTGCCTGACTTAAGTAGAGTGTATTTTGTAAATTTGATTCGTCCCCAGAAACAAAACCGGTTTATATCAACTGTCAGATATTGCGTTGAGTTATATTTACTTGCGCAACTTACTCCTGCAACGATGAGTGCTATTTCCTTTATCATAAATAAATAAACCATAAAATGCTCAAAATTAACTGGTTTCCTTACCTATATGATATAAAGGATATGAATTTGGTTTCCACATGTCTAGCATATGTAGGTAAACACACGCATGTGTTTATTGACCAAGCATAAAAATTTTGGTTATTGATGTAAAATTTTTAAAATGTCATAAACTAGTTAGTAGAAATGAGTACTAACGATAAATGATTTTTAAATATTACTTTTCATTGACAATCAGAAGCTGAGTTCCCGGAAAACTGAATATTAATTAATAGATTTTTAGCAGTCCTTGCTACGATGGATCACAACTAATGGCATTTTTGTCATAGAATATAGATACCACGAAATTTTTTATTAGAGAAAAGTATAAATCACAATTCACCGATGTTTTGCCTTCGAGTATGAGATCAGACTTCGTTCTGCGAAATAATTCTAGCTCAGCGGTAAAAAAAAAGAGAAAAACGGAATTAGCCACAAAAATAATTTATCTAAAATTCGTTTAGTAATAACTCAATATTAAGTAGTTTGTTTTATAATTTCGTCTCTAATTATATAATTAAGCTATATGGAGCAAAAAGAAAAACACACAACAAAAGCAAATTAAAATATGAAATTTCGATCGTCTATTTCAATACTGGAACAATTCGAAAAATTTGTTTTGAAATTAGGTATTACAATAAGTAGAGTTAAATATTTACTATTCGGATATATCTTTTACAAATGCTGACTTGCTTATGAAAAGAAGATACAAATCCTATTCCAGTACAGAATTGAAAGAAAAAAGCCCCAATTTCATTACGACTTAAATGGCAATTATCTCAAAACAGTTAATATTTATTTTTTCCAATATTGAACAAGATACTAGACGATCGATATAGCCATGCTTGATTACAATTTTTAAGCATTTAAAAGCTTCCTGTATGTATGTTTGATTCAATAAATCACAATTAGAATATATTCCCTCAGTAGCAATTCCAGCATCAGGGCATCCAAATTGGAGTCTGGTAAGTACTATTTGTGAAACTGAAATTTTAATGATTTACGTAGAACTGTACATGTAGTTTATAGGGCAGAATACAATCATTGTACAAAACAATTGCGAGTTTAATCAACTCTACCCTAATTTAAAATGTCATCGATCTAATCTGACAATCACAATGATCCACTTCAAGGTCTATGTCCGTTATGACACTAACATCTTTAAATACCCCCATGGAACTACACCAAATAAATTTAGAACTTGAAAGATTTCAATAAAAATCAACTGTCTGTCCGCAATTCAATTCCTACGGCTACAGGACCAAACTAATTCAAATATATTGAAAATTTCATCAGGACAGGTTGTATGTATACATCTTTTCTGCCTAACATCAAAAACATTCACCGCACAAATGTAATATGCCATCTGCACTGGAGTCACAATGCATTATGAAATGGATGCTAAAGCTGTTGATAACAGACGTTTTACCCAGAAATTACACTAGAAATGTGTGACCATTGCACATTGAAATTTAATGTGTAGTAGTAGTACCCTCCATCCTCTGCAATTTAAGATCAACGCAATATGTATTGTACATTGATTCCATAAAGCCTCGCGTCCTCTCAATATAACTCCCCCTATATTTTGCTGAAGAAATAGGAATTTTATATATTAGGCTTTTTGCCCCTATACCAACTACGGATGCTTGGGCACTAACACTTCCACTACTGTGGAAGTAAGTGATATTGATGGCATGTACATAGGTTTAAGAGGAATGTATGACTCATTGAAAATAAATGGCTCGGAGTACATTTGCCCTCCATTTGCATTACTTTACAAGCATCCAAAGAACTCATATGCCATAGCCCATAGATTATACAGAATGTGATGTCAAAAGGAGGGCATGAGATTGATAGCTCGAGAGCGTTCACAACAAATTACCTTCAAAATATGATTCAAATGTGTTCCCATTGAGACTTTGATGACACTCTCTTTCAGCACTTTTCTTTTTTAAGTGATGACGGATGCTGTACTCGTGGCTGTTTTACTATCTAATTGCGTTTTCAATTTATGGTAAGTATGAAGTTTGCCAGCTGGGCTTTCCAAGGGCTTTAAAAATTCATTTCACACAATATTAAAACTACCGGACAAGTAAATTTCTAACAGCTTAAGTTAAAATAGCAACAATAAAGCTAATTTTATGTGGCCCCGATAGCTCAGTTGGTAAAACCCGTCGACTACTATCATACGGGTCATGGATTTGAATCCCACCTCGACACGGTTCTGCGCTTTTTCCTCCTACACAGTTTCTTTTCGACTTAGGCCCCTTCCACAAGAAATAAAATCAAAATGTATAGCTATATAAAAAAGTTGGAAAAGAAAGAAAGAGATAGAAAGAAAGAAAGCCATTGTTATTATTATTTATTTCGTATTTAATTTTAGTATTTTAGTATTTCCAGAAACATAGCCTGATCTAATGCAAAGCGTCGTATTGATGAAAGATTCTCCTCTTTTATTATTCATTTGTTTTTATTGATTACACTGTAAAAAATATTTGGACTATTTCCTAAAATATAGGGAATACTCCCTACATTTTAGGGAATATTCCTTACATTTTAGGTAATATTCCCTAATCTTATCGAAAAATACCTAAGCTTTGTGGCAACAATTTGTGGACATTTTTTACTGTGTGGAGTTAAATTCACAAGAAACAAAAGATTCTTAGCCATCTTAGGCCTAGCCAAGAGCATTTCAAAAGGAGAATTTAATATGCAATCGATAATATGTTGATCCTTCAACATATCCATCATAAAAGTTGTGTCCAAGTTTCAAGATCATTTATTTTAACGACTAACATATTTAAAATTAATTTATAAATACTCAACTCAAAAGTATTAGCTCTAACTACTTACCAGCCTTGCTCTAAAGATTTCTATGACTACATAATTCATAAAATTAAGCCTAATAACTAATTACACTTGGTTAATTCATACTTATTATCTGTGACAAACATATTAATTTATTAACCCCCATGACAGATTTATTTCAGCCCGGTTTAGTAGAAAGGGATACCATCTTGGGTGCTCCTGAAAATTTTCTCGTTTTTTTTAATTGCTTATTATGAAGGGCGACCAGTGCTCATTTCCTGTGACCATACCTTTGTGATTCGCAGCTATTTCTGACACTAATGGGTGAGGATGGTACATCATTCAGATAACGGTATTCTCAACTTGTTCAATGAGGTATTCAGCGAGGGAAGAAATTTTTCCAGCTTCCCTCTTGTCCTTGTACAGCTCCTTACTGCTAAACCACCTGTAGCGAATTAAAAAAAAAAAGTCAAGTACATGCATACATTTTTCCTCGCGAGGGTTAGCATTGATCCTAATGTTGATTGGTTGATAGAGACTAATTGGTGAACCATAAAGAGACCACCGGTCTGTTTACCTCTTTATATAAACGAAGCTTAATTTTAGTGGATAGTACGGACGTTTACGTATCAGGGGACTTATGAGATATCATACGCAACGTTGGTTTCCCTGACTGAAGATTCTGCTTGAATATGAAAATTTTATTAAGCCTTTAATCAAAACACTTTATCGAGTCCTTTTGATTTTATCTTGAGGCTATTCTGATTTATGGACGTGTTTTGGCATATATTTTAGACATTTCTAACATCGCCATTTTCTTTCGTCGTAGGTGAAAACTTTATATAAATTCAGTCTCGACCTTACCTTCCAATATTTTTTTTCTAGAGCTATACAATAATATTCAGTCCCGAAGTTAGTAGTATTTCCATTCCCTGGACAATTCGCAGATTTAATGGGTGTATTCAATTGAAGAAAATGAAGGTTAGGTACAGCATTTTGTTTGGGAAAGTTTTCATGAATTCGTCATAGCGGTGTTAAGCATATTGGTAAGCCAAATCTGCCAAAATGCACACATTTGTCCTAATTCTAATTTTATATATACAATCTCATGAACTATCGTGCAACATTGTCAATGATTCGGTAGTACCCTAAAAGTAAGAACAAGCCTGCCAATTATCCACTTTTATACCGTGTTTTCTCATTTTCCGTAAATATTCGATGCCTGTTCAATTTGATTGTACAGATGCATATTAATTGGTCTTTCATTTTCAACAAATAATTCCGTGATAGTTGATACCTTGATACCTTACTATATTTCCTCCGTGTCTTTAGACTTTATCAACAGGGGGGAGGGGCTATGTGGAACAATTTTTTGATCAGCTTACCTCAAGGAATCGCGTAGAATACCGAAAGGTATCCTGATTTGAATCACCTTGTATATATTGCCCAAAGCTGCATCTCCACGGAAACTCTCTAGTTTTTCATCGACCGTTATTACATAACAACCAACATTGTAGTTATCTACATAATCTTTATTGAACTTATCAAAAATTTCGCGTATAGACGCAAGCTTGCCAAATTAACCACGTTCTTGATGTGTTTCCACGTCATCAAAACGTATGCACTGCATTAAAAATTGAAAGACGTTGTAGCTCATTGTGGCGAGAAAAATTTCCAATCCGGTGCCATGTGTATTCCACAAATCTCTTACATGCACGTGAAAAGATTTGTGCAATCCAGTTAGACATAATACTTTCCAATGTTATCTGTAGACCGCGCCTGTTTTGTATTTTTGTAATTTATTTGCTGCCTTGTAATATATTTGTTTGTATATATATATTGACGAAACGGAATTTTTTCCAAAGCGACCCATCTTTACCAATAAATTGTCACCATTGGGACGAACTTCATTATTTTCATAATCAGATTCGCCTTCTTGTTCTGTTTCCGATTCATGATCAATTCCTATTTCGAAGTAAACTTCATTATTACTTACTGCACCACCGAAATACTCTTCTTCATTTATGTCTTCTATAAGCGCAGCCAATCTGATTTGTTCTCTTCCATAATTACAAATCCTATAAATTGTTTGTTTGTCTTAAGGATAAATTGTGTAAAAAGTGCAAAACTAATTACCTGTCTAAAATTCAGTATACACAAACCAGAAATATTATTCTTTAATTAGAAACGTGTCAAACACCGAAAAATATTATACTGTTATTACTAACGTGGGTGTTAATCACCCAGGCACTTTTTGTAAATAACGGTGTCGACATTTCGCCTATAGAAGGAATATTGAAAATTATTTCAAAATGTTGTGAAATAAGTCTACTAAGATTACAAATTAATATGAAATCCGCTGATTTTGTTTTACACTTTGTTTTTTGAACATAATTTCAAATTAGGTGGATTACACCCACCGTTAGTAATGCAGGGTTAATAAAAAAAACAGGTACACAACCCAACAAAGCGATGTATTTGTCATCTACATAACGCATTGCACAAATACAATACAAAAGAATAGCCTCATTGAGCAGATCAAATTAAAATCATTATCATCATTCCAACTCCAAGTACCATCGAACGGGAATTTCTTTTCTACGTGACAGATAGAACATTTTTTGCTAATATAATTCAATTTAACACCGCAGCATAGGTTGCTCTAAGTTTCTTGTTGCTATGCATTATTGTTTGTTGCTATCCAAATTTTGTCGCTAGTACTGCAAAATCTCAGATGCACTGCCAATTCTTGTTACCATGCGCCTCTGCTACTCCATCATCGGTGTCGTGTGCAAGCAGGGGCTATATAAACGACAAGCTGACTGATATCAATCTCTTTTTGCACTTGGAATCGCTTATATCGGGTATGGACTGATAAATCAACTTTTTAGCAACTCACTAACATCCTTTTTATGCCGGGTCTCGACAGACTTAAAGTATATTATCTCGGGTCTCGACTGAAATAATCTATTACTAACGAAACAGTTTATTTCTGGTCTCGACGAAAATAAAGGATCTTGCTTCGGGTCTCGACTGAAGATACGATACTTACTAACATTCACTTTAAGCCGGGTCTCGACATTCTTAAAGCATATCTTCTCGGGTCTCGACTGAGATAATATCTACTAACAAAGCACTTTATTTCTGGTCTGGAAGGAAATAAAGAATATTGTTTGAAATCTCTGACCCAATAATTTATTTAATCATATCTTGATACAATTATTAGAAATTTTTACAAAATAAGTGTACCAGTTTTAGTGAAGTTAAAGGGAAATAAACAGTGTTTGTTTTTTATTAGAGAATTGACCACCGATTTTGATCCAAATTTACCAGTGCATCCATTTCAGTTTCACTTAATTCAAATTTTCGTGTTCGCTCTACCAACGGGCAGTACAATATTTTCGTATTGAGTAACTTAGCAACTCAATAACAAAAAATATGGGTGAGCTATTTTGGTATTCGCTACAAACTGTGAAAGTTTCATCCAAACCAGGGATGATAGGGTTCCAAGGTAATCGGTTGCGTTTAGAATGGCTGCAAAACTAGCTGCGCGCTGAATTTTTAAATGTAAGGCGTACATTTTCCCTTATGAACTGCTCCGAAGAATGAGTGAATACTCCTTTCTTTTCTTTTTTCATTATTTTTAATATGCTATAGGTACAAAAAAAAAGATGCCGCTCTTGTAACACGAAATCTAATTAAAAAATAATAATAATAATAATGACGGTCATAGTATTTTACCATCATAATTAATAGGAAATTTTACAGATTACTATTCCGCACTGTGTAAAGATTTTATTTAGCTTGGATTTTATTACAAAAATTTTCAATCTCCAAGTTGGTACCGATGTACTCTAGTGAGTGAACGTGTTGGTCCATAGCTCTTAAATCTTTCATGACGATTTCATTTCCTACATCACGTTTTGTTTTACTCTAAACATTTATATCCGCTAAGGCTATCATTGCAGTTTTGTGTTATATAATTCTCTTGTTTTCATGTAAGGATAAAATAGTTGACTTATCGATTATTTTCGTTAAGTAAAGGACGGACATTTTCATAGAATCAATTAGTAGGTACTGCTATTTCGAGCGGTAATTTTAAGGCAAGCGCTAAAAGTTTTCAGATTTTTAGCAGTAGAAATTTCACGGTGATCTTTTTTTTTCGTTCCTATTGAAAATCAATTAGTGATTAATAGTCAAATTGGGTTTTGTTATATCGATTCTTAAGCCTTCAAATTCATGATGAATGAATCATTCATATAACTCATTAAAGTGAATCATTCATTTGAAACTTTATTTTTTGGCAAGTATCAGATTAGATTAGATTTGTGAAATGGTGTGTAGGCGTTAGCCTCGCTGCGACCTGAAAGATCTATTGCGAGTCCCCGTTGCATTTACTCCCTTTCTAGGTTCAGACTGTTAATAAAGTCTTGAACTACCCTGGGGATTGAGGCTCCACAGGTAGGTTGGTGGAGGAAAAGCATGTTCGAGATGGAGTAGTCTCCGCCTGGCCAATGTTTCGCAGTTGTAGACCAAGTGCTCCGAGGTTTCGGCCTAATAAGAGCTCAGTAATCATTTTGAGCTCTGTTCTTCTAAGAAGTAGGAGTTGTTTTGTTGTTCCGCCAGAGGAGTCGACAAATGTTTTTACCTGACGAAGCCTTTGTAGCCTTTCCCAATATACATAGGGATTTTTATTTATTCTCCCTGTCACTTAGGGCAGCTCTGAGGTAACACTTTGAAGTGCCACAAAACGGCTCTGGTCCGACAAACTGAGCTTACGATCCTCATTTGGCTAGGCTACCAGCAATTTCATTGCTTTTGTGGACCATATATCCAGGTACCTCTTTGTTTCTCCTTGATAAGTTTTCGAAGATTTGTAGACGTTCTCAGACTAAGTATCAGATAAGGTGATTGCATTGGCTTAAACCAGCCGCAAAACTAGTGTAAAGCAAGATACTTGCCACCGGGAATTTTTTAACTGGATCTGTGGCTCCCAAGATATGGAGAAATGAAGGAAACAAAGCATTGTACTTGTCAAATGTCAAAAAATGACAGCTCCAAAAGTGACATCTACCGAAATAGCGGGCTAATTAAAATAACACCTCTTATTGGAAAACCCTTTACTTATTTGGTATTTACACTAATATTTATTTCTATATTTAATTCTTATTTTTTAATTTTACTTAACAATAATCTAGCTTTTAATGATAAGCTTTATTTTTATTCATAAATTTTTATTTTTATTTTATTGCTACATAAAAAAAAACATTCGCCCCTCATTAATTCTGTACTATATATATTATGAAAATAAAAAGAAAAACTTCTATTCGGGCTGTCAGTATCAGTCAGTTTATTGTTGGACTGATTGACTCTCACCTATCGTCCCTAGTGTTGCTTCCTTTTTCTACTGCCTATTGAGGTACGGTGAACCTAGCCGCTAAACCAGAATACCTTGCGTTGCGCCTTGTTACCAAGTTACCTTATTATAACATATATTATCTAATAGTAATATATAAAATCTGAAGTCTGTGTTGGAGAGCAGTTTAACTCTTCCGAAACTGCATAAGATCTATGTTATAATAACAATGGAAATTAGACATAAATGTCTCAACAAACTAATTAAAACTTTCCCCAACACCTTACTCATAAATATCCTAAGGCAAACGCCAGAATACTCCTATCCATATTGTTAACTTGCTAGCTCTCTGCAGAAAATCCTACTCAACTTCGTACTTACTGTGTAAGAAATAGGTAATTTAATTAAAATTCCAAGCTTTAAAAATCCCAAGCAGTTCAGTTACTCACAGGAAGATTTTTGATACAATACTACCGGTCCCATATATTATAAAATTAGGAGTAAACCTGTGTACTTAACGGAATGGCAAAAGTAAAGACACCTGCTCGAAGATAAGATATTTGTGTAGCTGACTACCCTTCACTTAACACGATTTTTCTTAAAGTTGAAGGACTTCCCACGTCCACATCTGGGGAAATCCTGCCCGTTGAATTTGGAATTATATCCTGTATCAATTCGAATCTATAGCTGAAAGTATCCAAAAGGACTTTCTTCGTCCACATCAGGGGAAGTCCTGGCCAACGAATATGGAATTATATTCTGTATAAATACCATTCAAAAGCTAAAAGTATCCGAAAGGATTTGCCTCGTCCTCATCAGAGAAAGTGCTGGCCACCGAATCTGGAATTTTTTCTTGTATTATTTCAGATCTACCTAAAACTATCCAATTAACGTACTCATGTCTGTATGTATAAACGCCCATGCCAACCGAACTATATATATGTATTCTATATAAAATAAGCATTTCACCACTATTTTGTATCCAACGGAATACAGAAAGCTAAGTGAATTAGCCGATGCAAAAGTCAGCAACCAGCTTCTAAAATTAAGGTCATCCAGGATTTCCATGAAATTTTTTAGAGAAGCAATCAAAAGAACTTTCGAAGTCATATGCTCAATATTTTCTCAGATAGTAGAAATATTCCAGTAGAATCGAACTGGCTTGAATCTGCCCTGTCCGTATGAGTTCAATAAACAAGGTTACTTCAAGGCAATTTTAATCAGGATGCCTAGCAACACAAATATTGGAATGAATGAATATTGGGCTAGAACTACAAAATTAATTATAAAATTAATTCATAAAACTAATAAATATATTTCGAGGGAATTCCGACTTTGGTCGAAAAGGAGTGGTTATTGGAATTTATGAAAAAAAAAAATGGAATTTCTTTTATTAAACAAGTTAAAACACAAAACTCAAGCTTTGTTACACCATAATGAAGTAAGCTGTTCGCTGTGAGTTTTCCTGAAAGGGAATCGTGGGCTGAAGGAAGTGCATTATCGAGCCTTCCCCGATCTGCTCTAAATGTTTTCACCGACAGCTCTCTCATTAATAAGGCAGCCGATGCGGTGGTTTACTTTCTTCAACCTGACATTGGATTGGAGTATTCACTTGGAAGGTGCACCATTGTCTTCCAGGTATCGCAATGACAGCGAACACAACCTTCGATATGGAAAACATGGGAAGGGATATTGCTATCCTTTCGAATAGCCAGGCAACCTAGATGGCTTTGAACGGCTCTCGGATAACATTAACTTACTGGAGGATTGCAAGTTATCTGTAAATAAGCTGTGTATCTACAACAAAGTATCCATTCATTGTGCTCCTGGGCATATAGGGATCATGGAATATGAAAGGGTATACTTTCTAGCCAGGTCTGCCTATTGCTCTCCCTCCCTTGGACTGGAATCCGCTGTAGATGTTGCTAACTCGCGTATTAGGTCTCGCATCAAAGCGGATGTTCGCATGAGGCATAGACAGAGATTGGAGAATCCGCAGGTATACAAAACTTTTTCTGAATGGGCTCAGAAGGAACAATGCAGAACTGTGGTTGACATTATTACCGGTCGCAGATCGATTCACGCTCATCTAACAAGGACGGGACTTTTTTGATATACCTGAGTATCTAACCTACCTGGAAGAGGAGCCTAATATGACCGAATGCTTTCAGTGTGCTTTTCAGGACCTTGCCCCTTAGCAAGCTGGACACGCTTGAATTTGCACTCCTATTTGTAGAAGAGCTGAAAAGCTTACCCCACTGAGACCTGATGCGTTTCGTTAAGAGGAGAAGACGGTTTCGGTGAGAGGGTTTCTTACAGGTTAGCGCAATGGACAAACTTGGCTTCTGTACTTGGGATCTCTAGTCCATCTGCCATATAAAATACATATATGACAGCTTTTCGCTGTTTATTCTGTTTATTCCTATTTTAAGCATGTCATACTTGCTGAAATCATTACATCCTCCTGGGTATTATTATATTTTTGGTGAGGGAATTATTCGCAATCAGTAACACCCTCAGCTTACCTGGCATACCTGTTGATTTATATTCGAACATTTAGGCAGAGTAGAACTATGAGCTTAAAGTAAGACCATGCAAATTGAACTCAGAAATATTCTCGAGGACCAATTGCCTACCAGATTAAGCTTTTATGTCCTCAAGCCCTCAAATTGGTTAATCGGATTCCATTATGGCCATCATTTTATGACCTCTTCAATAAAGTTCATATTTCATTTCTGACCCGTCAGATTTAACTGATATCCTTTAAAGCCCACTTCATCACCCCCACACAACAATCAGCTTTTATAGAGCCAAAAAAGCAGTCAAAGGCTATTAGCACTTCATGAAATCAACTTATGGCGCTACAGCTCCGATTCAATGTTAATTTCACTCAATTGGTCCTGACTTGTGCTAATCATAAACTTCAACGCGGATAAAGCTATTAAGGGCACTTGCTGCCGAACCTTCAAAATTTTGCTGTGTCGCCGTTGTGCACTGTGAATTATAGCAGGGAACTTTTTAATTGGATCTGACACCAAAGTTAGAAAATCATTAGTCTTGTTACCAGAGGTAAATTCGATAAATTAAACTATTTAGCTGGGTTAGATTCTAATTCAGTAACAACCTCTGTAATAGAACGCCCCCAACTCGTCTTTCTTTGTCGACAAAGGGTTGTTTTATGAGTATATGCATGACGAAAATCAGCCAACTGAAATAAATGTGATTATATCCGAGCAGAGAGTACTGTATAAGGCGGGATTGTCAAAGATTTCAAAGATGATCACTTAGATTACTTTCCGGGGAACATGAAAAGTGCCATTGTTGCGAACCATTGTGCCTGCGACATTGAGAGGTGCTGTGAACACTAAAATTTGTGTTTGAGGGATATCGTCTCTGACTATGGCATGAAAAGTTCTCAGGATTATACGGCAATTATATTCATTGAGTGTAATTTGCAAGGCCTGCACAAGAGTACGAAGGATGGTACTCAGCAATTGTTAAAAGAGTCTAAATGGGATTCAAGCAGATTAAGTACTACGGGATACTTGAGAATTATAGCAGACAATTTTCAAGTGTATTTACATAAGGATTCATAATTTTCAACCATACTTATTAATGTTGTGGATTAATCTACTTACATAACATTTGGTTTTCAATCAATTAACGGGCTCTGTTCACATCACCCGCAATTTGAATAAACGTTTATAGGACTTAGATGCATTTTTTTATCTGTGTTGATTGCACTTTTGCACATACTGGCTTTAGTTCTAATCGAATAAGGGTTTACAGGAGAAAAAAAATGTTACTATTCTATTGGGCGTTTATTTATTATTAAGGACCTACCTAGGCTCTTGTCTACCTACCCACATAAGTGAACGGCACCATAAGCCATATTTCGATTTTTACGTATCCTTCAATTTCACAGACGGCTTTTATTTTTTTTTTTATGTTATTAAGCCAAGCTCAGGGGATGCCCTTAATTTAAAGCACACGATGACAGGAAGGAGATAGGGAAACGAATTAGGGAATGAGCTGCTGTATGACACACTCAAACTTTCGCAGATTGTATGTCGGAGGAAAATAGTAGACTGTACCACATTCGCACAGTTCGGGATAAAAAAGCATCGCGGAATTTTAATGTGCAGGTAAAAGAATGTGCGCAGTTCGCAGTGCGCGTATTGCATGCATTAATTATTCCACAAGAGATCAGACTAGATATTTCATCGGAGCATTGACCATGCATGTAGCAATAAACGAGCGAAAGGTATCCAACATTGCTGCGGTGCTCGAGTGAGTCGATATGACAAGTTATTGCTATATCGCCAATGAGCTTGAAGCCTCTGTTTTGGAAAACCTCCAATGAAGCAAAGGCTGTGCGACCAGTTCCAGCCCAGATATGGGAATTGCATTCCATTCTAGGGGTGATATAAGACTTCAAGCGAGCGCTAGATTTGATGGGCTGAAATAGTTCTTACACATTTTCAGAAATACAAGACATTTCGGTGCTTCTTTCGAAACAGAGGAGATGTGATCTGTCTAGCTTAACTTTCTGGAAATATTAATGCCAAGAATATATTAAGACGGTGTATCGTAAATCAGTGGTCCATCAAAAGAAACGGGAATGGATAGATAATGATCATGTTTTAATGAGATGAGACAACTTTGGGACTTAGATGCATTGAATTTGACGCTATTTTCTTTGCCCCAAGCGAAGATATTGGCAAGATAGTTATTCAATGATCTAGTCATGCAATCTCATTGAATACATGCGGCATTCTCTCAGTCCGCAAGAGTCTTAAAGAAGTAAGCGAAATCAATGTATAGTGCCAAGATGCCAATATTTATAAAAATTATTTTTAAAGGAAATGCTAACTAGCTCGAGTGCGCTGTTGCCGGTCCGGGTGAATCAGTGACTCTGCCCTTTTCAGCACACTCGAACTAGCCGCGTACCAGGAGGTAGCGGTATATTAGTAACCACACACATGCACAGGAGAACACAGGGCTTTCGCGCTCTCCTCATTCATATATCATTCATTCTGCATTCTACTAGGGCTTAAGGTTTTTCTCACTAGAGCTATTATTAGTATTGCCAAGCTACTTTTGCATTTAATTTCTACTTTTTCATGCTTCAACACTACATTCGGCCATCCGACGTATCATCGACCTCGATGGTAATTCTACCTAAGCAATCCATTCCTATTTGCATGCCATTTAGTCATCCATTCATAATTTATTCCATCTATCTCAAGTGTGCATCAGGAGAAGCTCCTGTATCAACCAACAGGATCCGGATACACCATAAATCAATTTATCTTACACAGGTATTTATCACAAGAACCTCCTGGATCTTAACCAGCAGGGTCTGGATACAGCCTAATTCAATTTATTTTCCACGGGCGTGCTTCACAAGAAACTCCTGAATCTTAATCAGTAGTATCCGGATACACTTTACCGTTACCTTACCATCAACTCACAATTTCTTAATATCAGTTTCAGTAAGATTTGGTATACACTATTGGATCATAACCAATAGCGTGCCTATTGTAAACCTTCAGTATGAGTAGCAGACAAGGCTCGTACTCAACTCTGAATTTGTGCATGTAAATAAACATATTCTACTGAACTACAAAACAAAGAAATATTCGATAATTTTAAGAATATTTATTGATTTTAATTTTCAGTTTCATTTTCTTTGTGCACTCCAGTTTCTTCTTCGTCTGAGCTTATTTCATTAAGAGCGATGTCATCGAATTCGCACCAGGGTTTGAGCTTATCTGCCGCATAAATGGATTGGAATGATTTCCTGGTGACCCTCGTCGTGTCCGTATCAATAATCTTATATCTGTCGTTAGGAAATACCTCTGCAATCTGGTAAGGACCTTTATAACGTGGAAGCAGCTTTCGAGATTGTCCCGTGGCTGTGTATTCAGCTAATAGCAGAACGAGATCTCCTTCCCTATATTTTTGGGGTTTTCGATGACGTTCATTGTGCTTATCCGCAGTTTTGGATTGAAGTTCTGTCATTCGCTCTGTCGCCTTCCTTCTAATTTCTTCAATTGGTTCCACTATCGTGTCTTCATCCAGCTCTTCTTGGAGAGCTAAAGCCAATTTGTTCCCGATTATATTTCTAGGCTTATAAGCAAAAAGAAGTTCATGTGGACTTCTACTCGTAACACGATGCTGCAGGTTGTTCATTCCCCATTGGATGGCAGTAATGTGCGTATCCCAATCCTTGCCACTAGTGTCGGCTGTCATTGTGGATAATGCTGAGTTTATCGTGCGGAAGCACCGCTCTATCTGTCCATTGGCTCTCGGAGTTCGAACTGCTACTGCGATGTGGACAATACTGTTTTCCGTACAGAAAGTTTTGAACTGCTTCGAGGTAAACGCAGATCCCCGATCACTAATAATTCGTGTTGGCATTCCGAAAGTCTGCGATATATCCGCCATAGTTTTGATTACGCTTTTGGCACTGGTATTTCTAGTTGGTCGTAAAATAATATACTTCGTAAAGGCGTCGACTACACCAATTAAATAATAATTTTGTTGCTTGCTGCGGGGAAATGGCCCAACGTGGTCCACGTGGACAGTGTGAAATGGAACACAGACTTTCTCAATGGGATGTATGTGAAACCTTGATTCATCTTTCCCTCTTTTGTTGTACAAACAGTCAATGCAACTATTTATGTATTTCTGTACAGTTTTCCTCATTCTCGGGAACCAATAGTTTTGCTTCAGATATATAATTGTTCGCTCCGACCCCCCATGTCCGAAATCGTCATGTGCTGATTTTATAACGCGCCAACGTAATCCTCTTGGAACGTAGAATCTCGGTCCATCTTCAGTTCGTCGATAGACACGCCCACCTTTAAGCGTGAATTGGTTTGCGAAGCTCTCTTTTTCTTTAGTTGGAATGATGTTTCCTTCGAGAATATTCCGAATTTCAAAAAGTTCAGGGTCCTTTGTTTGGAGAGTCAAGATCCAATCATCCTCGTGCATTCCTATGGCCATCATTCCTTGGCCTACTACTTCGCACTCCTTTGGTTCTTCGATTGGTTGACGACTAAGGGCGTCCGCGTGTGCCGTTTGACGTCCGGCTTTGTAGACAAGGTCAAAATTATATTCTTGGATCTTCAGCCACCACCTGGCTAGTTTTGGTATAAGATCTCCTTTGGTATGACTGAGTTTTAGTGAATTACAATCCGTCACAATAGTAAACTTCTTATTAATTAAATAATATTTAAACCGCTCGAGTCCTTCAACAACCGCCAGAGCTTCTAACTCATAGCTATGCCATTTTGATTCTTGCTCAGAACAAGCCCGGCTAAAATATGCTACTGGGTTCCTACTGTTGTTCGTTCCAACTTGTAACAATACGGCTGCTAATCCAATAGTACAAGCATCTGTGTGCAGCTCATGATTGGCTGCAGGATCATACAAAACGAGCACTGGTTCTGAGCACAGGATGTCTTTAAGTTTGTCGAAAGCATTCTTTTCGTCGTCCGTCCATTCAAATCTCGCATCTTTCCGTAACAGTCTGTTTAATGGCGTCGCTATTCGGGCATACTCCGGAACAAATCGCCGGAAATAGCCAGAAAGACCTAAAAATTGTCTAACTTCCTTAAGCGTGTTTGGTGTCGGAAAGTCTCTAACAGCTTTTAATTTATCGTGTCCTGGACTAATACCGTCTTTTGAAATCTCATGACCAAGATAGTTTACAGCAGATGAGAAAAATGTACATTTTTTTAAATTTACTGTCAAGCCTGCCTAAAGTAGGTGCTGCTAAAGGTTTTCTATTAGTTGAAAATGTGATTCGAAGTCTACAGATGATAGTAGTATGTCGTCAATATACATATTGGCATCTTTTGTCTTCATCTGCCTTGCTATAGTTGACATCAAATGCATAAATACTGCTGGCGCATTTGTTAATCCAAAAGGAACTCTTTTGAACTGGTACTGGCCTTCTGGTGTAACGAAGGAGGTAATATGTCGTGAAGACTCAGCAATGGATACTTGATGGTATCCATTCATAAGATCCATTGTGGTAAAAACTGTCTTCCCGTTTAAACTGTTCAGCTGCTCCTCAATATTGGGGGTTGGAAAGTTTTCGCGCTGCGTGATAGCATTTATTCTTCGGTAATCGATGCACATTCTCAATGAACCATTCTTCTTCTTTACAAGAACTACCGGACTCGAATACTCTGAAGTGGAGGGTTCGATAATATCATTTTCCAGCAAATTATCAATAATTCGTTGAAGTTCCTCTCGCTGACCATAGGGCACGCGGTATGGTTTGTAGCGAACGATTTCCAATGATTTTAATTTAATTTCCATTGTACATAAATTAGTGGATCCTAACTCATTACTGTTCAATGCTATTGCCCCACGATATTGATTTAATAGATCTATAAGCCTTTGTTCCTGTTCTTTTGATAAATTTTGTGCAACGTTAAGGTCAGCATATTTTAACTTCTGTCGGTGAGCCGTCACTATTTTCATTTCATTGGTTTTCTTTATTTTTAATGATGGAAAGTGAGCCTCTGTAGCCATCGGCACTGTTCGACGAACTGTCAGATTTCCGTTTGTCTTAGTTACTACCACGCCTTCAGCATCCCAAAAGTTTTGCCCCACTATCATGGGTGTACCCTGTGAAGAGTCTGGCACAACCATGACCTTAACTGGATGCTCCACTTCACCAACCGTAAGAAGTTTCTGGAATTGTGCAATCGCCCTGCAGCTTCCACCAGCAAAACCTAATAGTGAAGTCCTGGATTCCTCGAAGAAGTCTCTAAAGCGATGTGCATCCTCTAATCGGATAGTAGTAAAAGAGCTGCCTAAATCCAGAAAAGCAAGCAATGGAATCCCGTCCAATTTAACAATTTGGTGGTATTCGTTCGCCATTTGGATCACATTAATCCTACCAGAATTTTTTTTCTCTTCTATGTTCCGACTAGAACCTGGTTTGTTGTGGGCTTGTGCTAACTGACGCTGGGGACATTGATTTGCTTTATGTCCATCTTTATGGCATTTAAAGCATATTAGGGGTAACATTCGTTTTGTCGTCGCTTCAACTTTATCAGATTGATGATAAAAATTGTTCCGGTAATTTTGGTTTGGATAACCTCTATTTGATTCGACGAACCTCATTCTTTTGTTTTGTGGCCGCTCGAAATTTTCGTCGTAGGCATCTCTTCTTGAATTATTTGCCTTAAAATTTTCCCTACAACGCCGCTGTGTGCATATAACTTCGTAATTTTTTATGTGTTTTAAGAGATCTGGCAATTTTTCACACTTTGCAGCCACTAATATATTTACCAGCTCTCGTTCAACTAAACCCGATATTACGTAGTTAATCGTGCTTGCTTCGCTCAAATTACCCCTTCTGGCAATAGCTACCATCTCGTAAAAATATTTCTCTATCTCTTTTCCTTTTCCCCTGCGTCGAGACATTAATTCAGCATGCACACTGAATTCATCCACTGCGGGAGGAAATGCCACTAAAATCTTAGTTTTGAACTCTTCCCACGTTCCAAAAGCCTGACCTTCTCGCCATAATCTGGCAGCGCCTTGCAATCGTGACACAGCATACAGGATTAATGCTTTGTCATCCCACACATATACATCCTTCAAGTCCTCGACTACTTTAATCCACTGCAGCACCGACAATTTCCCCTGTCCCATTCCACCAGAAAATTCCGGTATTATGCTGCTAGCTTCATGAAAACTCATACGAGGTGACCACGCATGCGATTGTGTTGAGTCATGTCCCCTCTCTACAAGCGCAACTGAGGTAGACGTAGTGATACGCAGCAACTCCTGCTCCCGACGTAAAACTTCATTTTCTCTTTTTAAGAGATCGATCTCTCTTAGTAAGAGACTATTTTGTCCTTCCGGCGTGGAAGAGGCAATAGGCGCCGTAATTTCGTTCTGAACTGCTTGTGCATTGCCAATTCCGCCATCTTTTCGCCTTGTATTTTGCCGTTTCATTTTAAAAATTATGACTTACAACCAAAGCAATGTAAAAATGAAATAAATTGTCTGGCCTACCTTTTTCCTTCTTCCTTTGAAAAATTATCCTTTTACTTGCCTTCCAGTTTTTCGATCACTTTTATTTTTTTCTCAAATTGCACCAGCAAAATTACACAGTAAAAATAAATTTATTTATCATTTAATTTGCGTCACAATGCACCAATCACTAAAGTATGTACTTAGTTTACTTTGTTAATATCTTCGCGCCGATTTTCTTCACTTTCACTTTTAAAAAAATGATTTCGCGTCGAAATTTGTCGCGTGAACATGGAATAATCCCACTTCTGACAATATAGTGCCAAGACGCCAATATTTATAAAAATTATTTTTAAAGGAAATGCTAACTAGCTCGAGTGCGCTGTTGCCGGTCCGGGTGAATCAGTGACTCTGCCCTTTTCAGCACACTCGAACTAGCCGCGTACCAGGAGGTAGCAGTATATTAGTAACCACATTCTGCATTCTACTAGGGCTTAAGGTTTTTCTCACTAGAGCTATTATTAGTATTGCCAAGCTACTTTTGCATTTAATTTCTACTTTTTCATGCTTCAACACTACAAATGGTACTGTCATCGGCGAAATTATGGATGGGATTGAAAGTAAGGGAAATTAAATCATTAATGAAAATTAAGAAGAGAATTGGAGAGATAACAGAGCCCTGAGGCACACCGGCATTTATAGGGTGATGTTCAGATGAAACGCCATCTAGTACAACTCGTTATAGGCGACCGGATATGAAATTTTCAATCCATAATAGAAGAGGAGGGGAGAGACAAAGTGCTTTAAGTTTGGCTAAAAGGTTTGGATGAAAGACATTTCAAAAATTTAGGGCAACGATTTTGGAGTTACCAAAATTGTGAAGTCTACGGTTCCAACGTTCTGTAAGAAAATTCAGTAAGTTTCCAGCTCGGAGGCCGTATTGGCAATCGTTGATGAGATAATTAGTTTCTAACTCCACCAAACTCCAAATTAATGAAGTATTAAACCTTTAAAAGAATCGAAGTGATTCCAATTAGTCGATAATTATAGGAATCGCTACCCTCACTTTTCTTGGTAATAGGCTGAACGTGAGCTAGTTTTCAAGCAGTTGGAAATTTTCCTGTCGAATAAGAGAAGTAGAAAAGTTTGCGCAGTAGTGATTGGAGGATAAGCGAAATCGGGCAGCTCTTTCACAGGTTAGGAATATACAAATTTCTTATGTGGGAACGTAAGCCCCCCCCCCCTCTCCTTCCGTGAAGACGGCTGAAGGAAATTGGTATTTTTCAGAACAAAATGCTTCACTGCGCAGTAAATCTATTTTATTGCACTTTTTATAAAAAACATAAAAAATTTTGAATGCTTCCAACTTCAGTTTGATACCTTTAAGACGAACGCAACCCTTATGGCTAGCGGCCGGGCGTTTGGTTCACATTAGGTTATGGCTGTTGAAGCCCATAGAGGAAACATGTACATGAGCGTCGCTTCTCTCGGGGTGCTTGAAGTAGGCAGAGCTTATTCGGATTACTAATATAAATTACATAAATTCGACACTTCTCTGCTACCTGTTTCTTCTTCGTTTAATACCCTTGCTCAAAAATTGGCTTCTAACCCCTATGGAGTTGCGTTTCAACCCAAAGTGTACTATTAAGAATTATAAGAAAATTATCTATATAACAAAAGATCTCATCTTAGGTATTAACGCAAAATTGGTGTTTCGGAAATGCCTACAAAATTTAGAAAGAAAGCAGTGAAAAATCCGTATTCACACTTTTTTGAAGAGTTTTTCTGAATTTTAATAGTTTTCTGAATACCATTCCGAAACACGAAAAATCCCTGAAAAGTAGGTATTTATTATTCACTGTGGCTCTTTCGCACACTTTCCGATTTTGTTCTTACTATTACGAAGTTCCAAATTTGGCACACTGGGATATAAGAAATGACACTTATTCCAACTTTAATTTTCAAAAGATTATTTTTACCTGAATCCTGCGTATGGGCAAGAGAGATGAATCGCATTCTTCCTGCGGTGATTGCATCTGCAGCCAACATAAAAACATCAAATGGCATAAGAAAACGTTCAGTAAACGGTATTTTGTGTTGGTAGCTCCAACTCTGCCATAGAGCGAAAGAAAAACTATAAAACTTGTGCCATTGTTAACTATAGGAAAATTGCAATACGCTCAGTCCATTGTTATAAGTCAGTAGTCTAGATCTAATTTCTGAAGTTTAGCTGAAGAGCAGGATGCCATCAGTTTCTATCGAAGGCCTTCGAGACATCTAATGTGATGATCTCAGATTCACCAAAATTATCGAGACATTGATTCCAACGTTTGGTAAGGAATTAAGGAATTAATTTAGTTTGTTATAAGATTCTATCTGAATTGTGATATAAATCTGCTCGATCTCTATCAGATAAATTGACATTTCCAAGTGGTGGTGAGTCTTTTAAAACTTTTCATCTATTTCCAGCTTAAACTCTCCATGGACCACAGTTACACCCCGTCTCTCAAGAATTTTGTATGTGCTTATGAATAACTTATCTTCTAGAAAAAAAAAAAGATTTTATTTACCAAAATTATAGTTTTCATAAAATTATTATTTAATTGAATAAAAAAGAAATAGTAATAAAAAAATAGAAAATTCAAATTAGAAATAAATTGGTACCTACTTTTCATTTACAAGACACACCGAGAACTGAATTTTCTGCTAAAATTATTGTATTTGCTAACTTTCACAAAAATTGCAGTTAATCATTTTTTCAAACGAACAAAAAATTCGAGTTGATCTTGAAAAATAAAAATCGGCCAAGTGCGAGTCGGACGAAAGGTTCCGTACTGTCGTACAAAATTTAACACTGCACTTTTTATTTATTTTTTCAAATGACAGTAGGCGTCATGTGAAAAAATAATGCCTACTTCTGATAATAATAATGAATGCGAAAAAACAATAAAACGAGAAAAAAAAGCACCGAAAAAATCACATTTTTTGTATGGGGGCCCCCTTTAATTTAATTTTTATTGTTTGTTGTTATAGCGGTAATAGAAGTACACACTCTGTGAAAATTTCAACTGTCTACCTATTACGGTTCATGAGATACAACCTGGTGACGGACGGACAGCGAAGTCGTAGTAATAGGGTTCCCGTTGTTATCCTTTGGGTACGGAACCCTAATAAGAGTTTCTTATTTCCAGAAAAATGGATATAAAGCTTTGACAATGAATTAAAATAAATGTCTAAACTGTTTGCGGTATTGATATCCAACTCGTACCCAACATGGGCATCGAACCCTCAACCATGAGATTAAGAATCACACTCTCTTATAAATATTGTTATTAGATTGCTTTTGTCTTCAAAATGTCATACATATATCCGATGAAAGTTAGTAGGCAAGTACAAATAAAGTCTCTAAAAATTATTTAAAATCTGTACTTTCTAAAACGATATGTAAATCTAAGTTAAATACGACACATTTTCCTTTTATTTGGTATCCCATCACATCTTTTCGAAAATTCCCATTTTGAATTTTATGTTTTATTTTATTTATTTCTATACCTAAATTGGTATCAAGTTTCTTTCCATCAAAAATCCTTTTCTAAAAATATGTTAAAAGAAAATATTTGCTTATTGATTTTATTAGCTAAGAAAATAACCCTTCTTGCCTTTATACATACGTACATATATCGCCGATACTAAAGCAATATAAGCACACGTATTGAACAAATCCCTTATGGTGAACGAAAGCCCGAACTGCAGGGAAAACTGAACTGAACGTGAACATAAATCGATTTTCAAAATCACTCGGAAAATAGTTCATATTGAATTAAAAATCAAAAGCTCTCCGCTTTCCGCTTAAAATCCTTTTCATGCTTAAAGGTAAACAGGAATTTATAAAAAATGCAAACACACTTAACTTTCCTTCCCGCTTTCCTGGAAAACAAAAAGAAGGTAAAAAAAAACCGAAAAATTAAACTACAAATGCTAAATAGAGCACTGCTAAAAGTGTATCCTTTCAATGCTTTTGACGATTTTTATTTAGTTAAGATCCTTTAATGGTAAGAAATATATAACGGGGTGGAGTGGGGATAAAGAAATTTTAAAATATTCCATCTCAAAAACTCTGTTTGCTTGGTAGCACGAAGGTGATATAGTCTGGCATAAAGAGAGGTTCTACCGTTGCACAAACTAGTAATTTACACATAGTTCAGTGCTTGTTTGTTTTATACATATTTATGCCGGCAAATCCCTCTTATCTCAAAAACAAGACGGAGAGTTGCTTTGCCATGTATTTGAAACTTTTCTACCGTATACACTAGACACTACAGCTTCGAGAGATGCTGAACTTGGTACTATCAAGGCAAGAATCATGTGTTGTTGGGAGGGAATTTTGAAGCGAACTTAATAAATACTTATGAAAGTTTCGTTAACAAGAAAATGTTCTAGAATATTACTCGTTGTATACGATAACCCTTATTGTCTGGTATACAGCACTTAGTGTAACATACATACAAAGCATTTTAAGTTCCAGACGTTGAACTTAATGTCATTGCTATTATGAGGAACCTTATTAAATTTATTTTAAATTCCTTATATTCCACAGAAATGAAGAAACAATTATTTAAGATTAATTCTGAAAATTCATTAGTTTAAGAAATGCCACCATGCCAAAACGGGCTGGAGTTCGACAAGAATGCAACAATTGCCCAGTATTGTTTATTATTACTATTAACAATGTCCTTGCAAATTCAGTCGACAATAATTCGTGTGGTATATGTATAAATGGGAAGCTATGAGTTTCAACAATTTGGATTATGCTGCTGATATTTGAGAAAATGCCTAAAACGAACGAAGAATTGTGAACATGTTCCAATCAGGACAGGATTCGTGGCGAAATAAAAAGAAGAGAATTAAATTAGATTGGTGAAATTCTTTGATGCCACAAAAAAACATTGCGAAGCAGGCACTCGACTGGAGCTTGTCGTTCAAGAAAATCAAGAAGTATACTTGAAAGAAGCCAATTTTGATAGAAGTTGCATCAACAGTGGAAAATTGTGAGATATCTTCTGAAATTCAATCAAAATCCATGAAATACATATTGTTACGTGCTACAGGAAAGGACAAGCGACTTCTTCCGGACATAAACAACTTTAGGTTCAAAGAATCGATGGAATGGAATGTAATCTTCGTGAAGATTCTGGGAAATTTGAAGAGCATAAATACAGCACTTGTCATAGCTAGGGGTGACAAAAAGAGAAGACGCGAACGGGCCAAGGAAATTAGGCGTTGGCATAAAATTAAGTAAAGTTTTTCTGAACTTTCTGAAGATAGTGACGTAGCAATAGCAGTGTCTGACGCACATTTTTCGGCCTTTGATTTCCCTGACCTGTCATTGTAGAAACATTTCCCTTTAATGGGAAAAGAAAAAAACTACGAAGAAGAAGCGCCTTCCACACTTAGCAGGCAAAATAATGGCAGGTCAACCGGCTCAAGAAGACTGTAGCAGACCGACAGAGGCATATCTAAAAATAAAGCAGCCAATTGCAAGGAAAACCAGGAACATCCAGGAATCAGGACACACACCAAACACGCTGAACAAAAGTGGAAGTAAGTACCGGTAAACCCGATAGTGCAAATAGATTCGCCATATTAGACCAAACACTTACATTGAACCCGAAAATAGAAAAACTTCTACCAATAGTAACATACTACGTAGAGACTAGAGAGACAATTAACGCGCTCAAATCCTCTTCCTTAGACTTTGTACTGAAAAAGGCAACGAAAATGTGAGACATATTCAGTTGAGAAAAGCCAGTGATTTCTTGAAAATGAAAGAATTCCTGGAAAATTCTAAAAAACAGTACTGCACGTACACTCCTAATTCCATGAAATCGCATAGCGTGCTAATAAAAAACTTCCCCAAAAAAGATATTTTTGTTGACCTAAAGGCATCACAGAAATCTTCAAAACCTCTCGATTTTCAGCCCGTAACTCTATCATCAAAAACTTACCCTTAGATATCTGGTTAGTTCAACAAGGTCCTACTGGTGACATTAAAGACCTGATTAAAGTTGATTTCTTAGTTATCAAACTGTCTCTGTCGAAACCCTCAGGAGATCGGAGATCTTGCAGTGTAAAAACTGCCAAAGGTATGGCCACACGACAGCTTACTGTCGAATGAGCTACAGCTGTGTTAAATGCATATCCACTCACAGCCCAGGAGAGTACCAAAAGATATCGGGCACAGCCCCAAAATCCATTAACTTTGGCGAAGAAGAGCATCCCGCCAGTTACGGAAACTGCACACAATATTTAACCATCTTGAAAAGACCACCCTGCGCAATGAAAATATCTTCAAAGAAAAGCAGTAAATAACTATATTCAGCCAACAACCTCCTTTGTCAATCTCTTTAGCTCTAACAATAAAGCCCAAATCAATAATCCTGCCAAAACAGTCCCTCAACTCCAAGAATCGCCCTTCTTGTTTTTTAACAACGAATGCCAGTTACTATTTGCAATAACTTTACAAATGTACTGAAGCATATAAACGAACAGACGAGAAAAAAATCGCTCTCGTCTCCTTCTTGTTTCACATTTCATAATGAATAGACGAATCCCTTAACAAAGACACACAGCATTCACACCATCTAAATAGTTACTATAAATCTCAACTTATTAGTAGCCAAAATAAGAAGATATAATCTTGATATTTTCCTAAAAACGAATAAGCCACACATAGTCCTTCTCTTGGAAACAAAGCTTAATTCAAATCATAAGTTACATATCCATAAGTTTGGATTCGTATGTACCGACCGAACCACAGGTAAAGCGGGAACCGGTATACTAAGTCATTAAACTTCATTTCAACTCAGCTCTCTGTTGAATTTAACATTATTGAACACACTACCATAAAACGCATTTGCAATACGTGCGAAATCTTCATTACTGCCCTATACCACACGGCCTCCCTGGCTCCCGTTGTAGTGCATATCGAGCTGACCATATCTAGACCTTGCTAGCCTCTCACTACCCAACAGAAGTCATTTATCGTCATTGGAGGTGACTTGAATGCAAAACATCGCGGTTGGTTAAATTCACACGACAATCTGGCCGGAACAGCCCTGTATAATTGGTATTCAGCAATCGTTATATACCTTAGCCTACTCTTTAGTACCCATCTTTCCATAGAGGGATTGACTTCTTTCTCATAAAAGGAAACCCAAACATCGACTTAAACCCAATCTTCTCCCCGTTTCAGTAATCAGAGCCCTTTGATTATGATCACGATGCTATCTTACTCCAACTTAAAATGAACGATACCATGTCACTACCTAACCCCGTATTAATCCGTAATTACAGCAGGACTAGTCCATACAAACTGAGAATCTCAACCAACTGAGATCTCCAAACCCTTAGAATCCCCATGAACAAAAAACTGTCTCAGAAATAGACCAAACAATCAGTAACCTAAACAGTATAATCAACAACACAATTGAAGCGTGCACTCCCGAATGCCTTAAAAATAAAAACTCTCTTATCCCGCAACCTAAACTAATTATAAAAATAATCAAAACTGAAAACAGACTCAGGAAAATTCTTCTTCGCAATAGACTAAACCCTAATTTTCAATATTTAAAATCACGTATCAACCTATTATATAGTACCCTAATCAAGAACCAAATAAATACGCATTGCAACAACTATTGGGACAAAAGACACTTGTAGAGCATACCTACATACACTGAGAGAAATGTTCTCATTTAGATTGAATAAATTAAAGTTTTGATATAAAATAAAAATAAATTTATGTTTATATCAATTTAACTAAATTTTTTATTTCATCAACAACTTTATAATTACTTCAAATATTTTCTGTATAACTTTGATTCAAACAAATGTGCTTTTAATTCAAATATTTATCCCTGCAGTGTATCATGGTTTTAAACTTCGCGCATTTATAAAAAATATTTTCGGTCTTGATTTCAAACAGTCAATTTTTTGTTTCAAAAGAAAAACAGAACTAGATTTATTAAAAAGTTTTCGCGTTTGATCGAAACGATTTTGCGTTTGTAAAGAACGAATGCGACCGCTAGATGAAATATCATGTTTTTCTTTGAAACGTTTTCAATGCCAAGCTCATTTTTAACTGAGCATTGTGCGCGTTCGTGTCTTAAATCGATTAAGGATAAGGATTAAGAGTGAAAGTAATTAAAAAAAATGAGTTTAAGTGCAAATATAATACTGGATATTTATGGAAATCCTGTTAACATTTTTGATGACGATGTGCAAAGTGAACAAACAATTACAGTGATAAGCTACTGTGAAGATGATACAAAATTGCTCGAACTTTTAAAGGAGTGGCGATTAGAAGAAATATTTAATCATTTAAAAAGTAAGCAAGTAAAAGTAAAAAATA
This sequence comes from Dioctria rufipes, assembly GCA_963924295.1. Classification (NCBI taxonomy): domain Eukaryota; kingdom Metazoa; phylum Arthropoda; class Insecta; order Diptera; family Asilidae; genus Dioctria; species Dioctria rufipes. Next base: position 279,943,588 of record OZ002741.1, on the reverse strand, counting down.
TGGTGTTCTTAATTTTTAAATAACTAAACTATATGTTAATAGATAATGGAATTGGATACAGCCGATTACAATATCTAGATCGTGGTGATATCGAAAAAATCTTTAGTGATACTTCCTATTTAGGAGCAGCAGCAGAATTTAGATAAAAATTGAAGATTTGGAGGAAGGAATCAGTAATGTGTGTATTTTGTATGATGTGTATTTTCTGAAATTGTGTACAGTAGTGTTGTTACGCTCTAACAAAAAAAAAATTTCTTTTTGGTGATGGTCTTGGTGTTGTAGTGGTGTCATATGAATACTTTATGGTTTTGATGCTGCTTTAAACTTTCCTTTCAGAACCACATACCTACGCAACAACAATAATTGGAACAAGGCGGTGTTTTGGGCGGCAGACCATCATGATCGGTACCAAACTGCGAAAGCAACACGACAGTAAACCCAAATCAAACCCTCTCCGTCCAGTGGGATTATCTCCAATCCTTGTTTACAGCGTGAAGTATATAATACGGAAGAACAATTTGCGGCGATCAGATATGGAGAATAAGCAAATAACTCGCATCACTTGGAAAGCAGCACAGTTCACGCGCCGAAAACATATAAATAAGACGGCACAATAACTAGAGAACAGACGAAAGAAGCAGAATTTCGGAAATTAGCATCAAGATTAAGATAAGCTAACATTATACTATTGTTAATAGTTCCTTAGAGCCATAAGTAACAATAATAATAAGAATAGGTACATTTAGTTAACGATTGAATTAAATTAGAATCGATGAATCGAATTTATTAGAGTTAGGCAATAAGAGAAATTAGTTTATTTCCGTAAATAGCAGTCGCTGAGCCACTACGGTAGGAAAGGTATTCTTCTTAAAATTCTCTTTTGTTTCAAATCTCCCGCCATTGTCCGCCAGCCCGCTGCCAATTCGTCGTAAGGTCTTCAATTCGCAAATCTAGTCCAGACGTCTCGCGGCCCGACAAGAAACATTAAAAACAATCATACAAAAGAAAGAAGTCAATAAATGTAAACAAAATAACTAAGTTGCTTAAAAAGACAAAACAAAATAATTAAACTACTTATGTAAATATACAAAGCAAAACCAATTAAATTAGCTAAACACGTAAAATAAATAAACAAACTACCTAAACATGTGAAACAAAAATCTAAATGCCTAAGCATGCAAACATGAACTAACTATAGAAAAAACTAAAGTGCGCTGAGAAAACACAAAAATAAGTGGAGGACAGCTTCAATTATAAACCGGCAATAAAAGAAAGAAAATTTGGTTATATGCTATAACATTACAAAGTTTACTAAATGATAAAGTTCTACGAAACGAAAATAATCTAAATAAATATCATGACAGTTGTAAGGTTTGGCCGCATTCCTAAATAGCGAACGGCACCATCAGTAAACGGATGGGGAACAGCTGGTAAGAAAAAAAAGAAGAAGAGCTAAACGGCGGAGGAAAGGAAAGTAGGAAAAAGGAGGAATTAAAAGGAGAGGAAAAGTCATTGGCACAGTCGCCGAAGAGTTCAAAAAAAGAAACTAGTCGAAAGGGGCTTGAACTAGCCCGAGAAATAGTAAAACACAAGGACTTTAAAGGTTACACAACAAAAAAAAGGAAAAAGGAGGTAGACGACTGGCTGGCGATGTAGGAACATATTGAGGTAGCAAGTTAAGTATTCGTATTTTTTTTTTTAATTAATTCGTAATTCCAGTTCGGAATAATATTTTTTCCCTCGTGGCTGGGTGGCTGTGCTACTTTGATTGATTAATTAATTTAATTAGAATCCATTGTGTGACGATCAAATAAGTATTTCGTTTTTGTTATAATTGTGTCGCGTATTACACTTATACTTTAGGAATTTTCCTTTTTATGATACCTACACGTGGATAGTGACGTAGGTCCGACTTAGAATCATGGTGTGATGAACGGATAAGTTTTCCTTCCGTTTGCCTATCACAATTGTGTTGCGCATTATACCTATAATTTAAATTTTTATATATATATGCACGTGGTCAGGCACGTTGAATTATCCTGTTTAGAATTAAGGGGGAATTTCCCTTATTGTTTTCATACGGTACATGTGCCGTTTTATTTTACCTTTTTTTTTTTGCTTCTACTTGCTACTTATAGCGTAAGCAGAACTTGTCACAGTGTATATAATTAGGTACAGTTTATAACGTGGGAAAAAAAGGATTAAATAAATAAATAAATGTGGTAATACGAAAGAAGATCAACCGGGAGTATTCAATTCAGGTTTCGTGATCTATCCTCACGCCGAAAAGATCACGTGGCGCCCATTTGTCTCTTTGATTTGCATTTGTAATCGTATTTGGCCTCAAGAATTCCGCCGTCTCCGCGAGCTAGCCTTATACGTACTCAGGGTACGTAACAGTGTGTATCTGTGTTTAAAGCTTTTTTTTCTTCAAAGTGTTTTCCTTTAAACGTCAAATTTGAATATTTTTATTTTACTTACAGTCAGTGCAAATATTACTCTGACAATATTTTATTTATAATCAGCGTAAATATTATTCTGACAATCACAAATTATATTTTATTCTATTTTTATTTACTAACAAAAAAATAAAATTATTATGTTGCTTCCGCTACACAGACCTGCCAGATAATTATCATAAAATTCGTACAAGCCAACTTAAACGTTACACGCACATCTATCAAAACACCACTGAAAAAGTTTCCTTCTCAAGACTGGTGGAACCAGGGTTTTGGTGAGGGGGGGGGGGGGGGCAACTATTGTTTAAAAATAAATGCTATATGCTGAGAGCTGAACAAAATTTGAAGCCGCTCGCCACCACTTGCAAATATCAAATGCACAAAATTTATCATTTAAAAGATATGAGTCGAACAGATTAGCAAGTGGTTACCACTCGTAACGAAGAAAGTTGCTCAACGTTCTTTGCCACTACCGAAAGTCAAGGAAGATTATTCGATTTGTTTTGGTTTGTAAACAGTGGAAGTGTAAAACTTCACAATCATCCATTTTATTTAGTAAAACCTGGGAAATGTATTTTACTCAAATTTCCGAATCATCATAAATTTTATTTTTGTAAAATACAGGAATTAAAAATTTGCATTTATTCAAAATAGCTGTCACAGAACAGATGCAATACATACCTTGTACGTATACATTCGTCGGCAAGCTAAGAAGGTCTGACTTTTGTTTTTTTATATTATTAAGCCAAGCTCAGGTGATATCCTATGAATTATGATGCAAAGCACAGCATCGCAAGAAGGTTATAAAGAAAGCAATTAGGGACCGTGAGGAGGGTGGCGAAGGTGCTGATGTACGTCACCATTAAAATTTCGCAGATTGCATGCCGGAGAAAAGACAGAAGATTGGAAACTCTTCCACGTTCGCACATGACCGAAGGTATTTTGAAAAGTAAAAGGATTTGCGCGGCTCGCAGTGTGGGTATTACATGGAGGAATCCGTGATCAGACTAGACATTTCATCAAACCACTGATCATGCATGTAGCAATATAGGAACGAAAGGAGACCAACATTGCGGCGGAGCTCGTGTAAGTCCATATGACAAGTTTTTGCCAGAACGCCAATGAGCTGAAAGCTCTTTTTTTCACAATATCCAACGAAGATACGGTTCTACGACGATATGGCAATTGTAGTCCATTCTAGGTCTGATATAGGACTAGAGTCGATGGGCTTAAATATTTCTTATACCTTTTCAGAAATCCAAGATATTTCGTTGCTTATTTGCAACAGAGAAGTTGTGATCTGTTCAGCTTACCATACTGCAAATATTAATGTGAAGAATGTACAAAGACGATGTAATGTCAAGAAGTGCTCCATCAGAAGAAACGGGAACTTAGATGTATTGAATTCGATGCGATTTGGTTTGTTCCAAGCAAGGATGTTATCAAGGTAGTTAGTCACGGATCTAATCATGCAATCTAGTTTGACAGATGTGACATTTCCTCTGTAGTCCCCAAGGGTGTCAAAGAAGTAAGCGAAACCAAGGGTACTGTCATCGGCAAAGCAATGGATGGGATTGAAAGTAAGGGAAAGCAGATCATTAATGAAAATTGAGAAGAGAGATGGAGAGATAGCAGAGCCTTGAGGCACCCCGGCATTTATTGGCTGATTTTGAAATGTAACGCCATCTAATATAATCGGTATTAAGCGACCAGATAAAACATTTTACATTCATAATAGAAGAGGACGAGAGGAGTGCATTAAGTTTGGCTAAAAGGGCTATACTCCAGACACTATGATAGGCCTTTTAAATAAGGCAACGATTTTGGACTCACCAAAATTGAGAAGACTAAGGCTTCAACGTTCCATACGAAAAGTCAGAAAAAGAAAAGCCATATTGGCAATCGTTGTGGGTTTGATTAGTTGGAGTTAATGATAGATTCAAAAACCTTTTTAAGAATCGAAGTGATTGTAATTGGTCGATAATTTGAGGGATCACTACCCTTTTCCTTCTTTGGAATAGGCTTTTCGCAGAGCTCTAGCCAAGAACGAAGCACAGGTTTTATTTAACGGAGCTTGAGACTATCAGGACCTGCAGCTATGGAGACGTTGATCTCATTAAGGACCTTGAACGTGTCTCTTGCATGGATGTGTATTGGCTCTTGTACACATCTACAAGGGAGATATCAAGTGGGTGGAAAAGAAGAATTTGAAGTGAATCTAACAGTCTAAATACTAGTTTTATTCAGAGAGTCAACAATCATTTCATTGTAAAGTAGTGAATGAATAGAAGAACAGCTGAAATCGATCCTGATAGTTTAGACCTGGGACGAAAAACCTTTGCTGCATTTGCGTCTTGGCAATATTCTAACGTTCTGGTAAAAGAATAATTTTCTCTTTGGATAGTGTTTCAGTTCTGGACATGAATGAAATTGATAGGTGCGAAAAGCAGACTATTTCGCTTTTATTGCTTAGTTGTACTTATCGTTAAATCAAAAGCGATCATCCTGTAGTTAAGAGCTGCTGTGTAAATACCGAATGTATTCACGTATGCCCAAGACTTACAATTGTACTAAATTCAAATGTGCATTCATCAACATCAATTGTAGCAAAACAGATCGACCAATCAAATTCTCCAGGATACTCATTGTGAGTTTCCCAATCTGCAATTTATTTTGTTTGTTTTTTTAACGTATGGCCTAAGTATTATATAAAAACTATGACATTTTACGAAATGATAAACAAAAATTATTTAAAAATTAATCTCTTGCTTAAAATGTATTAACACTAACTACAACAATGCACAATGACTACTTCGTCGTTGTCTATAGTTTCACTGAATTTCCCCAATTACGAGTTATAATCCATTAAAAATTCGTAAAATATTATTTGGTCAAAGAAATATGAAGAAAAACTTTTTTTTGTATTAGCCCTTTTCTCAAATTGTGTGAGCTTTTTTCGGTGCATTTTTTGCAAATATCTTATTCTAAATTTCGTATTTCCATTTCTATACATTTTACCCATTATTTTGTGAATGGATCTATTGGTTGCTACAAGCTATGACATCCCACTCGCTACAAAGTTTTTTTCATTTCCTTCTACAATTAAATGCTTATTTTTAAAAAAATCAGCTAAATGAAGACAATTTTCATTACCTCTTAATGTGTTATTTCTGAAAGTGTCTATCCCTTCTTTAAAAATTCTTGCAGATGGCCCCAGCATTTCATTCCCTTTTCACTCCGCTTTTATTATCTTGTTTCTTAAGTTCACAAAATAGCCCTTTTTTTTGCTCTTTTCGATGAAACATTTTAATATTTTAGTTTAAATAAATTTGAAAATATTTTTAAGATCTAAAAGTGAATTTTTGTGTCTTTTGAACTTAAAGAATTTTTAAAATTTGCTGCAGCTCTAATTCGAATAAAAATAATCCGATAGACTTAAATCCTACTTTATCGTGCTTATTTAGAATTTGTTTCTTCATATAACAAGCCTTCAGTTTTTCGATTGTATAAAAAATGTCAATTTTCCATGCGAAAACCATTAGATTTTTAAGCGTAATTTGGAACTTTTTACAAAACTCCGCCATTTTGTTGGATTCTAATTTTATTTGTTAGAGTCCTACGTCCCTTCTACTTTTACGGATTTTTAATTTTTTGATTTCGGGCATTCTGCAGATCGCAATCACTGCAGCACTGCACTGAGACTCGGAGAGGGCATATAACTAGCTAAAAATTAAAATTTTTCATACAATAAAATGAGCGTCCATATATAATTTATACAAAAATATATCCTTGAAATTTCGAAATATTCACCTTTTATGGGCAGTCAGATTAGTGGACACCAATAAAATTTCTCCACTTCACTTCTATTAATTGTTTACGAGTTTTGTCTAGGAAGCACTTTGCCTACAATTTATTTTTAATAAGTTTATAAATTTTTTATTTATTTTTTTTTGTCAAAATGCTTTTAACAATTCCTTTCCTCGATTACTCCCAATACGGTCAGAAAAAAATAAAAAACAAAATATAAATTAAACAAAAACTAAGCCAAGCTAGACACATAGCGCTCTTAAAGTAGAAATAACTAGCAACTCGTTAGTCCATAATGATTCATTAGCTGTGTTCCATTGGGCTGTGAAAAGTACTCCCAAGTACTTCTACCTACTCGCAACTACTCATGATCTTGTCCGCGAGTAGATGAGCTTATTAATTTCGCAAAAATATTCCGCTAGGTGGATTTGGATGCTAAGTGATTATTGAAATGTCAGATAGATGAAATTGGAGAGAAAATGTTTATAAAAAAAAAACAACAAATAAAATTATTTAACTCTTCGAGAACAGGAGAATTATTCAAATTTATATATTATCGTTATGAAAATAAATACGGTTAGAGCTTTTAATATAATAAATATCGAACAGACACGAGTTTTTATCCTTAAATTTTCCAGATAGTAGGTACATCCTGCTCGAGGAAAGTAGCTCGAATATAGGTCCAGTTTTTCATAATTTTATTTTCAATAGCCTTTAATGAAATTAATTTGAGTAATATAGTTAATAATCCTAACTATTTTCATAAGAAATTTGATATAACAGAAATATCTAAAATTGGAGGTTATGTTTTATTCTTGACAACAAAAACTTGCGTTCCATTCGGAAAGTGCTCGCGAGTACTTTACACAGCCCAATGGAACACAGCTATTATAAACTACAGACCCACAGCCATTTATTTAAATAAGTTGTACTGTCAAACTGGTTTTGATAAACTTATGTCATATTTATATTATTTTTCATTTTAGCAATGAGAAAAACATTATATTAAAAAGCATATTAACAATATAGTTTGGATTTGCATTTCTTTGCATTTCTTCTTATTATTTTTTAAATCGGTAGATGCACCGCGGAGCTCCACGTTTATATTATATGCCAAATCTAGCACATTTTTTTTCTCATTTTAGCTATAATGAAGGAAGAAAACACTTCATTAGTGTACTTCATTAACTTCTGATTTCAGAGCCATAATGACGGCATTTTAATAAATAGTTAGTACAAATGATTCATTACGTCGTGCTATGTGTCTGGGATATTAAAATCACAGCCTGAATTGTCCACAATAATCTTCTCCTTGTTACTCTTTGCTGTTTTCATAACTCGCAGCCATGAGTAATATTGAAGTACTGTAGTTGCGTTTATAATTTACTTGACTCAAGTATATTTGAAGTCAATGCACATTTACATGATATTTTAATTACTTTGATTAATGTTAACGTTCTGTGTATCAAAGATTATCTGTAGCCCTCCATTTTCCAGCTTCATGAAACTCTTTTGAGGACTCGAAATTTTTAAATGAAATATGTATCTCCATACAAATGTGAAAAATAAGAATTATCGCCTTATACGATGGAATTTCTCATACAATCAAATATATTGCATCGAAAATATTTAAATTCCTCAAATATTTTATCAAATATCCTCCTACACAAAATATACCAAATTAAAGTAAAATCCGTAACACATTAAAAGCACAATCTCGGTGGTTGACGTCTGTTAATAGTATTATATATTTTGATATCATTAACCCTTCGCACACATACTTTTACTCACCGAAAAGGTGCACTGGTTGGTGTGTGACATGCACCTACTAAAATTGGCAGAAGCTTATATAATGAAAAAGGATATTAAACTTTTTTTCTATTGTTGGGTTAATCTAATAAATTTTAAATAAAATATAATAAACTTCCTGAAATATTTTAGAAAATTAACTACTAATTCAATTTCTATTAAATGCATTCCGTTTATTCAATATTTTTAAGAAATAATAAAATAACATATAAAGTAAAAAAAATCTTAATTTTTTATTTCATTTAACAGATTATATATCAAAATAGCTTAAGAACTAATATTAGGTACTTTTATGTATAAGTGAAAAAACTTTACTTAGCAAACACGTAGTTCTTTGTTTTATTTTTCAAATAAGTTCACACATCGTAAATGAGTTGATCACAATCAAAAGTAGTCTTGTCCAAAAAATAAAAAAATTGAGTTATATATACCGTTTTTATTAGAATGAGATGAACACCATAATCAATATGGCCCGTCTTAATCTTGGGTGGAATTTCAACTTCTTTTCCAAAACTAGCTTTGTCCTACGCAGTCTGTACTACAAAAAATGCGCGCCGAAAGTCCACTTGATTTGTCATTACAAAGGAAAAATAACCTTCAAAACTAACTTTGTCCCATAGTGATCCTGAATAAAAAATCAGTATGTTTTTTTCTGGAACATCGATTGTAGTGGTGTACGAATAAGGGTAAAAATTATTTCAACTGTTGGGAATTAGAATACTATTCTCAATACCGACTTGATTCGTTAGTGAAACAGTCATTCATATTTTTTAAAATGAGTGAAAGTGTAGTAAATGTGAATTCAAGTTCGGAAAATGCAGTGCGCCAGACTGATGTAATACGCGCAGTACCTAGGCATGGAAGGAAGAAAATCGTCGACCAGTCGAACTGCATAAAAAGTCATCTAAAACGAGTAAGGTGAGACATTTCTGTTGTTTTCCATTATAAGATGAAGATTCAAGAAATAGGTGCGTTACCGATCTTTATAAGATTTGGCATACAGGGAAAATGATGTCATAAATTCGTGGAATTTAGGAAATTTACCACTGACACCAAGAGTTAAGTGTTTCTATTGCAATGCAAAATATTTACGACTATTTTTTATAGGGATTTTGTTGTTTTTTGAATGAATGAAAGACTCAATTTCAATTTTGTAAAGTTACTTTAGTTTTTGGCAACATTTTCACATACTATTCTGTGCAAAATATCTCAAAAACTAGTAACGCGCCTATTTTCGAAGTTTTACCGATTGTTGTAGCTAGTAATCATTTATGTTGACTAGCTCAAGAAAGTATAATTTTGATTGTAGGTATACAAGCAAATCTTTCCAAGCCTCCCAAGATGTACACACAGAAACAAATATTTTGAATGCAAAAATTTAAATATGCAACACGCAAGAAAGTTTCATGCGGGATTCTATTCAACACGTAATAAGGTTTTCCAGGACGCTTTTATTTTGAAATACACTACCTGTAGAGTTCCAGAAAGATGTCGGTGTAGGAAAGATGGACCAAAAAAGAACATATTTTTGAGGTACTATGTATGTAGCAAATCCAAACCTATCCAGGTGTGTTAGAAGGTCTTTATTCAGATACGGGCTGTCTCAAAAAATAGAATACAAAGAGTATGCAAACCACACTTCGAGACTTCTAAACCGCTAATAGAAAACCGCGGAGGTGATACAAAAAGTCGAAAATATGAACAAAAACGGGAGGCTGTGCGGACTTTCATTGAAACTAAAGGCAGTTGAGTCACATTGCTGCCGAGAGAATTCATCTCGGCAGTATTTACCGAACCATTTAACAATTAAGCAATTATTTCTTAGTTACAATGAAAGCAATGAAAGCCTTCAAGTGAAATATTTTTTTATATAATTTTCGTTGTGGACTACAACCTAAGTTTCCGATCCCCTGCAACAGATGCTTGCTCCAAATGTATTGAATTAAAGGGACGAATTAAATAGGAGAGAGACCAAAGCCTACAACAATCACTGCTGACTGAACTCAGAGTTCATAGGCTACGATCTCAAGCATTCTTCTCTTCCCTAAGGAGACAAAATAGTAACAGAGAAATACTTTTTTCGTTCGACTGCCAAAAACACATGCTACTGCCGAAAAATACCAGATCAGAGCGCGTATTACAGCCATCAGTTTCACCTTTATAACTTTACCATTTGTGAGGGTTCAGCAAAGACAAGTCAGAACATCAATAACACTTTCAATTACACCTGGACTGAGCTAGATAGTTGTAAAGGCTCAAACGAAATGCTTCGGCTGTGTATCACAGATTAACAAATGCTGATTTAAATGGAATCCATACGGTTCGACTTTTTGCGGATGGTTGTGGTGGCCAAAATAAGAACAGCACAATGATGGGGATGCTTTCCAAATGTTTGATTGGAAGACGGCAGTATCTTCAATTTTAAAACCACCTTCTACATGGCATTTTTAATTCGCGCCATCCAAGGTTTTCTTATTAAATCGATTATCAAAGAGTAATGTGCACATCCAAGGAGAGGCTTTCTACAGATCGCAATTTGGAATGGCGAAATATGTTTGTAAGCGGGGGAAGAAAGAGAGCGACATAAACCCAACAGAACTAAAAGCAGGAGTTCTTGTTAAGCCTGCAAAGTTAAAATATGTGGACAATCTCCTAAAAAACCATTTTGGACAACATTGGAAAAAGAATGAAAATTTAGAGTTTTATTCAAAATCTATGCTAGACGTGGTTACATGAAGATGCATGTTCCGAAAATGTAAACATCGAAATAAACTTAAGGGTTTATATACCTACAAGGACATATAATATTTATTTTCTGTTGGTACCAGTTTTGTTTTTGTTTTTTCATGTAATTTTTGGTGAATTATGTGATCATTTTATTACGTGTTTATTCTTGTAAATTAAAAGTGTTATTATCATATATTAAGCTATTTTCTTTTCAAAACTAGCTTAGTCCCAACAATTATTTTCCGAACCAAGGCTTGTCCCACTATGATTTCTAAAGCGAGCCAAGTCCATTTGTAATTATTTATTTTCTCTGCCATTTGTTCTTCAATTTGTGTAAACATAACAAGAAAAAGAAGTGAACTTTTTCTGTTCTCCAAAAAATAAAAGTTGTTGGTTTTTGTCGTTTAACTCAAAATGCTTTATAGTGGACAGGACTAGTTTTTATTGTAATCAACTCCTCTATGCTCTAGGCGCATTGACTTTTTAAAGTCTTAACAAGGTAGAAAGGTGGATGGAGTAAGTACTTCTCCTTCAGAGTCATAGAAAACCTATAATCAGGGTTCGTAAATAACGACTACTTTTTAAATTTTCGTGGATAAAATCACATCGACATATTAATCCAAATAAAATCTCCTCTACACCTGCTTCCAGCTATTAAAGGGCTCTGTTTATTGCTAGTAAAATTAAACAAAAAGTGATAATAATATGAAAATTTTAGTAAGCCAATTATATTTAAATTTTACTTTATCGAAAGAAATAATTAAACTTTACTTAACCTATGTTAGTCCCTGCTAAATGATTACGAAAGATTTTTTTTTAAGTCATCAATAATCATTATGAAATGATTAATATTTTTTTTTATCAGGAATAAAAATCAGTTCCTGATTTTTGTTTTTCTTGATCACATATAGAAATCCCATCGTAATTTTTATTTTTCTTGATAAAGATTAAAAATCATGAGATAATTTTCATTTTTCTGGTCGACAAGCAATTTTTATAATTCTAAGCATGAATTATTTACGACGCTGAGTAAAATAATAGATGCTGAGGTATAGATGAAATTTGAGGCTTAACGATAAGTAACGAAAAATTTAACATCTGAACATTGCCACCTAATGTTTTGTAGTAATTATCACATTATTAACGATATAAAAACAAGGAAATTTATTTTCTACCTGAATTCGGAAATTTAAGACATGTGTTATGACGCTAGGTACATCAACTGTGACACTGGTGACAAAAAATAGATTCTGGACCTGAAAGGCAAGAAAACAATATAACGTCAAAATTAATACATGGCGGGAGCTCCTCGCAGGGAGTCTTACTAGTATCTACGTGATCTCTTGGGGTAGCAGCAATTAAGTTCCTGGCACAACTTCGTAGTGGCTCTATGACAGTCGAACTTAATGCTAAAGTAAAGATTCAGAAACTAACTTGAGGGTGGAAGACCGTTATAGTTTAAGAGCCCGCAGTAAATTTTTGGTGTGAAATATAACCAAAAAATTTATGCATACATATTAAGTTAAAGGAAAGGCAATGTCAAAAGAAGAAAGAAAGAAAAATCTCCGCGCCCTAAGTGAGTAATAGTAATTTGAAAACACCCTTTTTTTCAAAATTGAAATACTTATTATAACCACTTAATGCACGTCTTAAAAACAGGGAGGTTTTCCCTGAGCACAAATATGTAGGTCCAAAACAATTTGCGCGCGGCTAACCACTTGGCAGACGAAGTTAAAGTACTGACAAATATCAAGCAATCCTTACAATTTCCAGTATTCGTGTTTTACTTTTAGAAATCGTTTTTTTTTTTTCAATGTATACTTTGAATTCAAGTATCACTTTCAGATTCACTGTCGTGAGTACATCGTTTTCGTTTTCTTCATTTACATTAAATTTAAGGATATATTGAAGTCTTTCCGGTGTGGCATTACCCTCGAACCATTTAATTTTCAATTTATTTTCTGCTAACACCCAACCACTTTCTGTTGCTGATATTTCAATTTTTTCTTTTTCACCTCATTCTTCCATATACAAAAAATATAATTGCTTCTGTATATTTTTTGCAACAGAACTGCTTTGTTTGGGGGTAAAAGACTTTCTTCGAAACCTATTATAGACAAAATTATAAGCAGTTTCCTGACATTTCCAAAGGTTCACAGAGAGTTCACTATACTTATAAAGGTAAAGTAGAGATTGTGCTTATGAGACGGTAATGGTATGGTGACCAGAAATATTAGTGTGAATGTAGCAGTTAATCTCATGACCCCTTTGCAAAAAAATATCACTTACCTCTGATATTTCTAAAAACTCTTTCTGATATAGGCTTGCAGGATTTGTAAAAATTTTTAGCTTTTGTCCGGTATATACTACAGATGAAATTTTCTTATAATATATAATCTTCTTCAATAAGATCTACTTCGTTTCCAAATTTAGAAAATGTCAACTGCAATTCTGGTCTAGTTTCCAAAATTTTAAAAGGTTTTATTTTTCCTTTCTTGAAAAAAGGTGGAGTAGAGTCACATCCTGTAAGGCTGTGAAATGCAGGTAGAGCTGCGCAAAGTGATTGTCCCGATTATTGGTAAATTAAATTAACATCAGTATACCTAATAGTGTTTTTAGAGAGTTCCTACTTTGATCCATATTTTTATATTATTTTTAAGGTTAAGCAGATTGTATTATGAGTACATCTGTATCCGTAGACTTAATGACAACGGAGCTGTCTCTCTGTAGGATAAATGCAACATCATACGAATATCTGCCTCTTTTTGAGAATTTTTTAGCTCTTCAACGTCTTCTCGCATCATATTATCGCCGTTAGTCTTAAAAAGAAAGAACTTAGCCTCTTTTGTGATGTAAATGTGATTTATAGAAAATCCTAAATTTTCAGTACTTTAACTTCATCTGGCAAGGTGTTAGCCGCGCGCAAAACGTCTTGGACCTGCATATTTGTGCTCAGGGAAAACCTCTCTGTTTTTTAAGATGTGCATTAAGTGGTTATAATAAGTATTTCAATTTTGAAACAAAGGATGTTTTCAACATAATATTACTCACTTATGGCGCGGAGATTTGCTGCCAGACGACTGCTTTTTATATTGCCTTTTCTTTAACTTAATATGTCTGCATGAATTTTTTGGTTATATTTCACACTAACAATTTTCTCCGGGTTTTTGGACTATTAATTAAGATCTCTCTATTAGCTTATGTCTTCGCCGGAATTAGTCTGCAGAGCCGATCCTTTGGACAGCACCGGGTAAACGTCAATCGGAGAATAGTCCCAGGTAGAACCTACGAGCTCGTACCCCCGTACTCCAGCAGGAGTATGTCTGGATATCGGATACGCAGACTGGATACGCCTAGAAGAACCTAGATGTGACTTTTCTGAAAAGGGGGAAACCAAATCTTTTGTATAAATAATGAGTGCCGGAATAAATGATTGCATGCCAAATGAATCGTCCTTTTATTATTTAAAACACATTGCGTTATAGTCAACTGATTGTTCTGGTCAATTTTACAAACGTTATAATCTGTACAATCTAAATAATCCAAAACAGTAAAAAATGAAATCCATTTTTGAACTGGACATGTAATGAACTGACTTAGGACTAAATTTCTTTATTTTTATTTATTTAAACAGACGCAGACTACTACCTATATACAACTTTTCTAATACGCAAAGCGGCTTTCACTGAACCTTATAACTGCGTGTGAGTGCCCGAGATCGTTACCGTAGCGCAGTTGTCGCCGTCAACCCGCCATAAATCGACTAATATTTCATTAATCACACAAGGTTAACAAAAATAAAACGAGACTATCCGCAAACTCATATAAATAACGTCAACATAATGTTTTCTCCCACTTATTTTTGTTTCCAAAAATTGTAAATTAATTATATTTAAGGATACACCAAAATATGAACTATTACGAATTAAATAAAATGTTATTTATATTTGTTTTAGGAAGCGATGATTGTTACGTTCAATAGAAAAAGTGACATGAAAATTTTCGGAGAATGCTTCAAGAATAGAATTTTTGGGAAGGTTCTACGACAATTTGTAGAATATAAATACGGCAGTTATCACCGTCAGGAGGCAGTATTATTTCAGATAGTGAAGTAAACGAAGTAAACTGTTTGGATTGCGATAATTAGATGTATAGTATTAGCGATAACTCAAGTAGAGTTGATTTGATAATTGTTTGTGAATGTTATAAATGTAAGCAATATAGATAAATAAAGGAAGAATTTCTGACTAATATTTGAAATATTGAGTTTGAATAACGAACAAAGGCCCGTAACAATATGTTGTCCAAAATTTTCATTTTCAAATAAGTACAAGTTATCATCGGAAATGATATGAAAACGATTAGCATACTGCAGTCTGCCGGATCCAGACATTTGCTCTATGGGGGGGGGGGGGGGGTCGACCCCATCGCCCCCTATAACCGCTCTTGCGATAAGTTGTGGACCGCTCTGTATTGGTTTCAACGTGAAAATTTCATTAGCATTCAGATATCGCCGAAGTTCTTTTATTTATATAATAAAAGTTCTTAATCCCGTAAGCATAGTAAAACTTAATCCCACATAAAATAGACATTATACACTTCTTGCTTGCCTCACTGCTGGTATTTTTCATATAAAGGTCGTTTGCATTTCGTCCAAACATCATAATTTCCTGGGCTGGACCGCAATTTCTTGTAAATTAAATGGTTAAACAAATTTTTGGGGAATGCTAATTAGGTGGGGTTAATATACATATGTATAAAATTAAATTAAATATTTGCAGGAGAACTGAATTTGAGATTAATTACCCCGGCTATAATAATTTTCCCAACATACTACTTTTCATCAAAATACCCGGCTTTTGTGAGCTTTCGATCACAAAAAAGTGCAAAAATGTAGCTTGTACTGAAAATTCGTTAGTGGTACAATTTTAACTTTTTTGAGAATAATTTATGACTAAAATGAAGAAATAATAAATATAACAAATAACTTTTTTATTTCATTAAGTATTAAAATTATTTTACATTTGTTTATAAATTTTAAAATTGTCATGGTACACAAAGAGAGCAAAGTCAAAGCAAAGTAATTTAATTAAGTATTTTGATAAACATTAGGAGTTCCAAATTTCATTGTTCTTCACTGTAGTGTAAAAACAAAAACTGCCCAGGGGCTGGATTCCGCAACTATGAGTTTTTGCGTGTACACAAAATGTTATGTACACCACCTTGTTCCGATTCCGCAAAAGTGGAAATGAGTTTTTCTGTCAAAATTATGTATTGAATTAATATTTTCTCACGGCCATTTTGATCATGAATTTTGAAGAGGCACCTGTGAGTTTTTGCCAAGCTGTATTTTCAAAATTATTTGTTATATTATTTATTCTACCTTTCTTTAAGCCGTAGTCGCTTTAATACTAGTGAATTCATGTAACTCATTTCTTATAGCTAAACTTAACTTCTTCAAAAAAAATATATATATTTTCTCACTCAAACACCATTCAGCACAGAAAAATTCTCATTCAGCACTTAAGTGTACACAGATACTTTCGGAATTGCTTGAAATTCAAAAGTGTAGACTTGCGCTCACGTGAGCTTTTCAAATCGTATGCACTTGCAAATTCTTCACAGTTGCGCAGTCCAGCCCCAGGGGCTAGATTCAACTTTGAAAAATTTGCCAGTACACACGATTTAAAAACTCACCGTGAGGGAAAGTGAATACTTAAATGCTGAATGAAAATTTTTCTGTGCTGAATGTTGTTTGAGTGAGAAAATAGTCTTTTTGAGGAAGTTATAAGAAATGAGTTACATAAATTTACTAGTATTAAGGCGACTATGGCTTAGGAAAAGGTAAAATAAATAATATAACAAATTATTGTGAAAATACCGCTTGACAAAAACTGACAGGCACCTCTTCAAAATACAGGACCAAAATGGCGGGGAGGAAATATCAGTTACAAAATTTTGATAGAAAAACTCATTTCCATTTATGCGGAATCGAAAAAAGGTGGTGTACACAAAATTTTGTATGCACGCGTAAACTAATAGTTGCGGAATCCGGCCTCAGATTTTGCTTTCTTCGTGTAACTTGGAAATTTTAAAATTTAGACACAAATGTAATATAATTGTAATATTTAATTAAATGCAAAATGAAGGGAAACTCTAAAGAACTTTTCTGATGTATTCATTAGGTGAAGGGAGAAATTAGAAGATTTGAAAAGATTTTTTTTTGTATTTTCCATTTTATTGGATTAGACTATATATATTTTGATTTATTAAAGCTCTAAGGGGGCGATCGCTCCGATCGCCACCCGCTGTATCCGCCCTTGGCTGCCGATCGATTTTTAAAAAATTTTGATAATTGTTATTATTGAATTCAATAAAATTGCATGATTTAATTTATATAAAAATAAATTTTCATAATTATTCATGTGTGTTTCGATAAAAATGAAATTTTTTAATTTTTTGTTTTCAAATTCAACAATTGAGTACATCTTTAAAATGACACGTTTCTATATTAATACTTTGAAAACATCCAAATTTTATTACTTAACGAAACCATATATATCCCAAAATGGGAATACTTTACTAAGAAGCTACGTAAATAACAAAAGCGTTAACACAATCATCACAAAAGAATCGAAGTTCAAACGGACAGATATAACTAGATTGAAAAACCCGACGACAAAATATATTAAGCAATTATAAGTCGCAAAGAAAAGGTGAAATACACTGAAATTGCACAATCTTTCTCTGGCTTATATAAAGCTTTGTATCATTAAAGACAAGAGCTTAAATTACAAAATTACTAATCGAAAAACTTCAATAACTTCGATTTCCTTTTTAGATCATCCTCAGGTAAACAATTGATAATGCAAATTCTCCCCATCTCTCTCTAACAGGTACCTACAACATTTTACAAGAGATATATTTTTCAGGTTAAAGACTGTTTAACACTATCTTCAATTAAAATATATTTACATGTAGTGGGAATCCTATCGAATAGAAAATTATATGAAGAGAAATGTTTCAAGAAATTCGCAGCATATGAGTTCACATCTTTAAGACACCTTTGTTGGGGTTCGTTCATAGCTGTGCTTTCCAAAGGACTGCGACGGCACAATTCCTCTAGTAGAGATATTTTCCAAGGAAATGCATAAACTCATAGCTTTGCGTTTCTGGTTTGTTTCAAGTGCGCAGTTAAATTATTTACGATAGATTATCGAACGTTTTTACGATCGAAACGTAATTAGTAGGAAAAAACACTTGTCGAGACGAGGTAATAGAATAATTGTGTAATTTTTACGAATGCAGTTGGAAGAAGCCACACACCACATATCCCCATCGTATTGAAATTGTTGCATCGCATTTTCTTGGAAACTGTAACATAATCCATCCAGGTCTACTAGTACTTAGTTCAAATAGTTCACTTATGTTTTTTAAAGCACCACCTCTATCTCGGGCTACATCATCTGGATATGTATAGACCGTAAAATTCTCCACTCAAAAACTCCAATTAGGGCCCTTGCATGATAGTCATATGACACAGCATGTCTTATAATTGCTTGGTATATGCTCTCCTTTGATTTCGAAAGAAGAGCAAGAAAATACTATGAGCAGCATAGCTAAAAAACGGATCTGTTACCTTGCACGAGACGGGTTACTAAATAAAACGTTATTTCAACCAGAATTAAAAAGTGTACTAAAATATTCAAACAAATTCATGTGCTTATTTCTTCTGACTTTGTAACTAGTTTAAATCGTCAGATAATTCATTTTTCGCCATTTTTTTGTGCCCTTGTTTATTTACCCAGAATTTGTCCTCCGACATTCGACAGGTCTTTTAAGCAGAATTCAGAAATAAGATTGCTTGATAATTCCTACGTACATTCCAACACTGTGCAGCCAGTTTTTAGGATTAGGAACTGTATAGACTAATTCCATTCAAGGATTCAAATTTTTGCTGGGAATAATTTTTGGTAGGTACCTATTTGCAGTTTTGAATAAACCTCATAAACAAGTTTTTTCTGTCTTTTGAAAAACAATTATTTTGCATTTGAGAGCTAATTGTCACGTAGTACCAGTTTTATTAGCAAAACTAAATTACAATTAAATTAGCAAAATTAAATCAAATACTGATTTGAAATAATCTTATTTTTGTAGGCTCTGTTAATCTTGTCCTTAAACCATATATTGCCCGCCATTGAGTTTGCAGATTTGTTTGCAAATTTGTTTACAAAAAACAAAACAGCCGCAGCTCACTATCGTCAATTCACTGTTCTCATTATAGCAAATATCGAAATAAAAACTTCAATTAAATTGCCCTCCTTCCCACCAAGTTCATCCTCATAGTAATTTACTTTGCAATCCGATTTTCTATTACGGGAAATTTATTCAGGCGTATCTCGATGAATTCATACCTGTCGAACGAGGTGTATCACTACCGCCTAATTTAGAGTGGCAGCAAGAAGACGGACAAATTAATTTTCAATGTAGCACAGGTAAAGCGGCAAAAAAAAAAATGTTTATAAATTTGTGCTAGTGACATTTACGCAGCATAAACACAAGTTCGAAAGTAACTCGTAAAAAAGTTTTAATCGAATCTGCAAAAGTTGACAACAATTTCCTTTCTGTCGTACTGCCGTTCATCAAACGGATATGACAGATTATCGCCATCACACTTCCTTCGTCGAACAGTATTTAATTCAAATGACTGAATAATAAAATGCTGGGAAGAATCCAGGAAGATCTCTCCGGAGATAGCGATTTTTCTTGAAAATTGGATTTATATCGATTACTGTTCGATGTGGTGGGAATTCCAATTGCGAAAGCGGGGGTGTCAGGATGAGTTCTAGCAACGACGCATCACGTACTCTCGTGGAATTAAATTTGCAACGATTTCTGGTTGGATAGCATACATTGCAGTGACATTATTTGCGAATTAATTTGGAATCGTCCTTTTACACTATTTGATAACTGCAAGGATGTCTTGAATCGGAAAACTCGACTTTTAACACGTTTCGAATTATTTTGTATTCATTTCGTCCTGATTCCATTCCAGCTTGAATTGTATGCCAAAATCTTATCAGGTTTCTGCACACAAATTTAATGTGATCAGAGCCAATAACATTTCGCTATTCACAGGTGAAAGGAATCTCCCAGATTATATTCTGGAATGTGATGCTCCACTTTTGTGATTAAATCTTGTTTAGAGATGTCAAGTTTGTGTAAAGTAGGAATAATAGCAGAAAATATATGCAATTATTAGACAAGGTATAAATAATTCCCACAAAATTCCTGAATTTAATAAATTTCTAAAATAATGAAGGTTTTGGTATTATTGCTGGATACCTGGGCGGTCATTGCCAATTTAAAACGTTATTAAGAATAATTATAAAAAATCATAATGAGTCGATCAGTAGTCGAATCGGCTGGTCGGTATATTGTTTATACATGACGGGACTCGCTTTACTATGAGTAAATAATTTTGTACCTCTTATCTAAGCTGTTGAGTATCGAGGATGTCATCCGGAGATAATCATTTGATTTAAACCACGCTGGACCCCTCCCTCTGCCTTCCTTTCAAATGTACGTTAGAAATTTTTTAGTTTTTCAATGGCTATGTTAAATTACTACATGCTACAATACACTCCTTCAAGGATATCTTAAAAATATTAATAACTTATCAACGGAAGCAAATATTGAGCATATTCTTTTGTGTTTTTAAGGACTATAAAATAATATCCTTAGTATAAAAATTTTACAGGATTAAGGATAACATAGCAAAATTCTATGAAATCTTTTTGAATAGTTCAAATTTAAGGCTCAATAACTGAAGTATTTGACGATGAATCGTATCATATTGCATATATCGATAAAAAGGAAAAGGATGAAGAGGCTTTTTTGGATCAAATTTGATTCTGCGATATCCTGACTGGATTTTCTTTGAAAACTAAAATCTTTCAAACGGAAGTATGTGTGGGAGAAATGATGTTAAACGGGATAAGTGTGATCAGGACACTTCAAACAATTCATTAGCATACTCCATCCTACTTACTTACTGAACACCCTGGATATCTACATATATAAGTTCAAACAAATTTCATCATTCAACGACGCCTGCAATTCGAAGATCAATGCCTTGTTTCTTTTCAGCCGTTTCGAGGGTTTCGAGCAAAGGTGAAGAAATTCGCACGGAAAACCATAATCTAATCAAAATCTTAAGCACGGTTAGATTAAGTATAAAATTTATGAAAAAGGAAAGTGAGTGGATGTAAAGTTTATTATATGTAGATGAAATGGATTTTCTTATATCCCTTATTTATCCCCTCCTCTACACAGAATTCTAATTTGTCACTATTGATTCTCACATGGTCTTTAGTGTGGAACTAAGTATGTTTCATGGATATGGAAAATATAACCTAATGATAGTTCATGTTTTATCAATTTGCTCATTTAGGGAATTTTGGTGTTAAATATAAATATGAATACATCATGGATTATACATGCTTTAGAGGTTAAGTTAAAAAAAAAATCTTTCTTACTTATTATTGTTTTTTTTTTAAATATTTTTAGTTATTATCAAATTTCATGAAAACGCGTACGAGAAATAAGTTCTCGTGTAAAATGAAAACTAAAGAAGTTTCGGCAAGTGTCAATTGACCTTTTCCCACATTTGTTATAAATCTAGAAAAAGTGGGCTTATATTGTAATAGAATGCTTCTTTTTTAAAGTGGCGTGGTGTGGACTTGGTGCGAGGCGAAGCAATCAGATTATAATTCTACAAAAGCGTTAAATAACCATACGTTAAAGTTAATGCAGCGGTTGTTATAAATTATATGTACCTCTCTCAGCACCCCAGGAGTTATTTTTTGAAGCAAATACGCAACTGCAACAGTGAAGTGACGACGAAACATATCGTATGTAAGTCTCCACCGCTTGCAATTTTAATGTTGAAAGTCTATGCAGAAACATCTCTCCAAATAAGGTTTGTAACCTATACCCCAAACGCAATAATTGAGCTCGTTAAAAATATAGATTTAGCTTAACCACCTTATGGGAGGATACAATAGATCAACAATGGTCGCGTTGTCCAGACCATGGTACAAAGAATACATGGTATTCTGGCATGAAATGAAAGCTTTTTTAAGCTTTCTGTTGCGTCATAACGAGCCAATTTTTAAAATGAACATAGGAATAAATGAACTAAATACCATTTTCTGTTCAAATGATTATTTCATTTAACTTCTTTTCCTTGCACGTTTATTTCATTCTTCCTTTCTATTTAAATGCTTAATACGAAAGTAATTTAGCCTTCCTTCTTAAGTCTCTATTTATTCTGCTAATTTAATGTTCTTCTTCAAAAAACCTTTAGAGGAATAAATAAGTTCTTGCACGAATATTTATTTTGCATCTCCTATATTTCCTCTTTTAGATAAGTCTTTTGCATTTTTCCTTTCCAAGCTATCATATTTTAAATCATCTATTTCTCCAATTTCAAGATCCGATCCCTGCAAGTATTGCCCTATTCTAATCTACAGCTTTTAATGACTACCTACTCTTAAAACAAAATCTTCATTTTGTGAAAACCAATCTAAAGTAGAAGTTTTCAGAATCAACTTCTTCAAGGATATCCACTGAAGACAGAATATTTTCATTTCGTCCTAAATAATAAGTACGATCTTAATCTATGTATGTATACTTAAAGTCTGTAGTGGTAGGGTGGTCATTCAAACCACTTTTAGATCTTATGGAACTAAACAAATTATCTATGATATTTTGATTTAGTCGACATCTATTTTAAAATACTCCCATAAATATGTATGACAATCTGATTAATTTGTTATTAAAATGCCTTTTATGCATTCATTCACTGTGCATGTTTTAACCTAATGCCATCGACAAGAAAAGTGGGTCGTTTTGAGGTAATACAAAGTTTAAAGCTTTCAAGATGGCGAAAATATGTTCAGATACCAGCATACTTTATATTCCTTGTACCATGGTTCAGACGGTCTTAATGACCTGGTCTCCTCTAATCTTAGGCTTAGGCTTATGAACCCACGATCGAGGACATGACAGTACACTGTAAAAACAAAGTAGGACAATTCCAAAGTTTAAGGTACATTTTCTCCTAAAAATAAATACCATTTTCTCTAATATAAAGGGAAAATCAGTTTAATTTCCCCAAATCAATGGAACATTCAATTAATGTAGGTATTTGTCACTAAAACCTATGTACTTAGTACGTTAAATGTTAAGCTTTCTTGGATAAAGGGAAGAGAACATTCAATAAATTAGGTATTATTCTACATTAGGAAGTATCTACATTTTAGGGATAAAAACCTATTCCACTTTTCCAAGGTGGAGCATTCCCTAATGTTATCAAAAATATACAAACATAGTAGCCCAAATTGCTGTCACTTACTTTAAGGAATTTTTTTTTACTGTGTAGGTATGAATTGAAACCATTGCAAATTATTAAAACAAAAGGTATTGAAGAAATTATCATAGTCAGGTCACGATTTATTTATATTCTATGCACGCTCTTTCAAACAAAACTGCAAACAAAATTAAAATTTTCCATTTTCTCGAAAACGAAGGCAATTATAAATGGTTTTCATAACATTAGAGATACTCAAAACTGTTCTAACGCACTGGGTAAGTTGTCTGATAATAACGGCATTTGAATTATGCACACGAAAATTTCAAGGAATTTCCAAAATACGAAAATGGAAAATTTCAAACTCGTTTATTGCAGGATGTATTATTCGTTGCCTTCATGAAACTGAGCAATGAATCTTTTGAGATGTAACAATTGCAGGAGTAAAAGTTCTTCAGGTTTTAATCTCATACTTGAACTCGAAAACCGGGCATATCTTATACATTTGTAAAGTAATATAGATAAAATCTTCACAGAATAACGGAATATAGATTTGATTTTCCTAAGTTACATATGAGTATGGCAGATCGAAATAAAAAAAAAGAGATTCGCGATTATGGCATAAGGCGACAAATAAAGTCTAAGTAAGCTAAATTAAAATACCAATAATTGCTAATTTGCTTAATTGCCCCCTATTCTATCCATTTTTCATCAATATCATATTTCAAGACGTCTCTGCTCTAAAGTAATATCTCCTATCCAACTTGAAACTCCCCTCAAGAATTTACTATTTCCTCTCGCACGTGCGACTTGAAAATATTTGCCTGCCCACAAACGAAATTGATGGAAGCACAAATAAAAACCACCTCCAGTTGAAACAAATACAGCGTTAAACTAATTCATATGAATGAAATTAACTCCAGGGCGGTGCATGCCATCGGTATAGCTGTATTTGTAGGTCCGATAGATGAATTTTTTCAATTGCATCCCTTAGGCTTAGAACCATTTCTTACTGAGCGTAGCTCTATAAGTGGCAAACGAACAACAGAGATGTGTGACGTCACAGGTTGATCCCAGACGTGTTCGAATGCAATACACTTTGTTGGATGTTTTTCGATTGTTGATGGAAGCACAAACAAAACCATCTCCTCAAGCCAGTTGGGTCGGCTGTCATATCACAGACACAGCCCAGACGTGTTCGAATGCTATTATTTACGTTGCATGTTGTTCGATTGATTTGTTTTTGTGGGGGTGATTTTATTATTTTTTTTCTTCGATAGTTTACAGCGAAGGACGAATAAAAAACCTTTAATAAAAATATTTTGAAGAAATTTTTTGTCGTAATTTTTTATTTGGTTTTTTTTTTATATGTTTTAATTAATTAATTAAATCGGAAAACCTAAGGGAAGCAATGCTACCTTAGCTTCCTTTGCTTTCTAAGGCGCCACGTCACTGATTTTTTATGAAGTTATAAGACAGATAGCGTACTGAAATACATAGTGAAATACTACTGAAGTTAAAGTATTTGGCATGTGAGATTTAGAGCAAGTATAGAGAATGTGCAATTCTGTTAGCGGATCCAAATCATTTGTTCACCTACGCGATGACATGCTTGAAACTAGTTACTTGCATGTAGGGCAGATGGATAGTGAGAGTGGGAGGAGTGGGTAGTCAATAATAACATATCCTGATGATATTAAGATGGCCTGCTGGTAAATATTCTCCGTTAGCGTCATTTCCAATCATAAGATTGGACATCTTGGACCTGTTTAAAAACATATTAGATTTTTACTTTCTTTCTTTAAATATTTGAGCAATTAAAGATAAATCCTTTGATATTACATGGCAATGATAATTGAGATAAAAGAAAAAGTTTGTTCAGTGGTGGATTTACCGGGAAGCAAAGGAAGCAATTGTTTGGGGCCCCGCTAGGACAGGGGCTCCTGGAAAATTTTGAAAACAAATTCGGAAATTTGAAAAAAAAGAAGATAGAAAATGTAAAATGAAAAAATCCATGTAAACAATATCGATTATCTATTGTCCCCAAATGATTTTAAATTAGTTCAAAACTGTATTTCGCGCGTATAGTTGGCGCTTCGATCGCTCGTGTTTGTGTCTTCGTCTGAACAGCTGTAATTCTAAAAGCATCATCGTCTCTCTGATATTTCGATAACACAAAAGAACACACTTCAGTTTTAAATCAAAACAAGTTCAACGACCAGAATTGTACTATAATTGATTAAAAAATGAAAACATTTTTATTCCATTGTTATCACATAACCTCTATGATTTAACAATATTTATGTTTTTGCAGACAAGTGCACCGGCAAGTTTTTTATCTCACAGAAATCTCTTTTACTAACTAAGGACTAAATTAAATTATTTGTTTTGACTTCATAGTATGTATCAGCTACTTTACAAAATCCGTCGATTTCTCTTGAAACATGTGCGAACTTGTACACTGCGTTAATTACGTTCGTCGAGAATTATCGTGATGACTTTTCGGATATCGAAGCCAAAGCGAAGGAGCTTGTTCCTGGTTCTGATTATAAAGCGAGCGCGCAAAGAACAAGACGCAGAAAGACACATTGTTACGACGGGCCTGCTCCAGATGCGCTTGAAAACTTGCCTCCGCGTAATAGTTTTCGGATAAAATCATTTCTTCCGATGATCGATTCTTTGACAACCAACTTGAGACAACGTGCTACGGCATACACTGATATCGGGGCTAAATTCTCTTTTCTTGTCAATTTAAATGCGTCGAAGGAGGAAATCACAGAAAGTTTAGAAAGAATGATAGAAGACTATCCAAATGATGTTAACATAAACATTGTGAATAAAATTCAAAATTTTCACATCTATGTGAAACAGGTATACGGAAACGAGCCCCGTAAAACATTCGTTGAATTGTACGAAATCATTTTCAAGGATGAACTGTTTTCAGCGTTTCCAAATGTTGAATGCCTCATCAGGCTATTCCTTACACTACCGATAGCTAATAGTACAGCTGAGAGATCGTTCAGCGGATTGAAACGCGTCAAAAATTATTTACGCTCATCGATGTGCCAAGAAAAAGTAAGCGATTTAGGCTTACTGTTTATCGAAAAAGACAAGCTTCAAAAACTTGACTTTGGTGATGTCATTCATCAATTTGCGACTGACAAAAGCAGGAAAAAGTTGTAATTTAGTTAGTAAATTATAAGTTAACTGAATAATATATTGATTTTGCAAAATTAACTGATTATTTATTATTTCAAAATATTGGGGGGGGGGGTTAATTTTAGAATGAGGGCCCCCAAAAAACTGAGGTTGCTTGCGGCCCCGTCATAGGTAAATCCGGCACTGAGTTTGTAGTTATTACATTGTAAAATTATAGTTTAATCTGACATCTTTGTAGTTAAATAGATAAGTAATAACTCCATTCGAAAATTTATTTGGCCAATACGCAAAATGCTCGCTGAGCACTAATTATCCGCAAATGCGTATAATATAAAAAAAAAATAAAAATTAAAAAAAAGTTTTACCCCTAAGATTGTTTGTACTTACGTATGTGCTTGTATTCTTAACTGAAGCATAATCCAGACTGCTTCGGGATTTTCTTTTTCTTGTAAGCAATATAGTATATTACTAAAACTTCAATCAATGTAAAGCAAAATGAATGCCAATTTCCAACAAATTCAAATGATACAGACTTTACATAAATTTCCCATGTTTCTCGTACTATTTCATTTAAGGCTTAGACACTTTCTTCTGTTTAAATTTATACACGACAGACAGACATCAAGTCTGAGACATCAAGTCTGAGGTATAAACTTAGTCATACAATAAGCAAAATAAGAAGACTCTCGAAAAAGCTCAATTAGTAACTTTTCGTATTGATTTTCTTATCAAATCTGTAAATTTCTGGTTTATGGAACTTATTTTTTGCAAAAAATGCATGACGCTATAATAAACAAAAACGGTTATCAGCTATTCGTTCTCAGTTCTCATTGATGCATAACGATAGCAGGATTCAATTTGGTAGTATTTTTTTTTTCTTGAGAATTATTAAAAAATTATCGACTACATCAAAAATAAAGTTACCCACTGTAAAATAACTTTGAACGTCACTGTCGAAAATTCACCTAAGCCTTAATAGCATGTTCGAAAAAAGTATTTCAATTACAAACTACCAACACCAACGGGCATTTCATATAAAAAAATTTCGCTTAAGCTTCACGTAAACAATAATTTTGTTTGAAAACTGGAGCTGCTATGTTGAGCGCGTGTGTTATTTATGGCTCAATTTTACATTTTTATGTGAAAACTTTGCATCACTTTGCAAAATTTAGTTTTGCGTGTAATAAAGAAAAATGAATTTAGCTAATGCCAGAACTGCTCAAATTTTTGGTTTTAAGAAGTTTAAATATATATGCCTAGTTTAGTTAAACAAAAAAACAAAAGCAAATATTACAAATGATTATTTTCAGTCAGAGTCTATATTTACCACATTTTCATTTAATGTCAGATTATTTTGTCTGAGATTAAGATCTATTATACTCTTGGTGCCTTTGGCAAACCATGCTAATAATAATGCCAACAATAAATATTATATCTCTCCAAACGCTCAAGTTTTAGTTCAATTCATAAAACTATTCTACATTTATCTTGTCCTCTTTTACAATGTTCTCTGTAATAGCTGCTGCCTTAAGTAAGCACAAAACTTGCAATATTAACGTTTCCTATTTAATTGCAGAAAACTACTAAATAAGAATCTACTGGAAAAAAATATCGATTCAAGAGCATTTCGTTGAAACGCAATACCCAAAGGGAGGAGGAAGGTCATTAGAAATATCTAGTCTCGGACATGGTAGGGAGTGCCAGTTTATAATGGACAAGTCAGTTTTTAAAGTTCAAATATCAAATTTTCATTCCAAATAATTCATTATTTTAAACTAATATCACAAAATTCATTGAAACTTAAAACTACAACTATACAATAACCGCCTGTCTCCTTCGTTCCCTTAGTTCTGAAAAACAAAGAAGACCAGAATTGATTATCTGTCATCAGAATGAAAGAAAAAAAAAATGTTGATGCTGTTAGTGCGTGAGGGCACAAGGGCAGCAAAATGCTTCTGTAGAAAAAAACTAGTTCAGATTAGTCTCTGAATATAGATTTGTTGTACCCAAGGCGATTTCAATATGTTTATATGAAGTAGTAACCTTTTTATGGTGCGTGAGGGCACAGGGGTAGCTAAATACCTCTACTCGTACGTGAGGGCACATGGGTAGCAAAGTGCTATAGTTGGTAAAACGAGTCAGATTAGTCTCTGACAATATTCTGCGCGTGTGCAGAAGTGTATCAATATGCTACTATAAAGAAGAAGGGCAGATTGGTCTCTGCAGCACTTTGAGGAGAGAACTAAAGGAGATGACATCCCATAGTAAAGTATATGTATGGCAGCGTAGCCAAAAATTTTCGCCATCTTGATTTTGGCGGGGTGTTTCACTGTCACTTTTCTTTAAACAAACAGCCGCGAAGTGCGTTTGGCGCAGAGACGTAGTTACAAATCGATAATTTACTTTTTATAGGAAATGGTTAATGACTATTGGACTAAGTGATAGTAATATAAAAAAAAGTTATATGTGCTCGAAGATTTAGATACAACAAGCCGTGTTGAGAGAAATGCTTTAAAAATACTTTTGTGGTAAATTCGGTAAATTCCACTGACATGCATATATAAGTAAATTCGCAAATAATTTAGATATATCGTCAGTGAGAGCATACTTGCTGTAATCAAAACTGATGCCACATGAAACAGGAGATCAGTCAGTCCATTTATATATATGTCAGTGGGTGGTGCGGAAGATTGTGCCGAGTTTCTAAGAAATGTGTGTTTGAATTTTCGCGCCATTAATTTGTTGTGATATTTAAAGCATCAACAATTTTTAACGCCTCCTCTGGCACGTCACAAAAACAAGAAGAAGAACGAAAGTTGCTACGCTTTTTTCATCACATGTCGCCTCCTTTAGTTCTCTCCTCGAAGCTGCAGCAGAATTATTCTTCTGATTAGATGTTGGCAGGAGTATTGCAGAGTATCGCAGAATCATTCTTCTGCTTAGGTGTAGGAAATGATAGGAATTTCAGACTAGTCTCTGAAATAGACAATTAGTCTTTTATATTGAGGTTGGGAATAATATTCTTGTCACTCGGATTAGTCTCCGAATCAGATGAACTCTCAACCAAGAACGATTTTCTGCTGCGGCTCGTCGAATTTATATAGCCGCCGCATCCAAGTTATGAGCTTTCGCCTCTCGGTGTTGCCCTAGCGACGTTTGTTGAATTTGATGTCTGAACGTACCACGGACAGCAGAGAAGTGCATATTTAGTTATGTTATTTTTTTTTCTCCCTTTGTTTCGTTTTTCTAACTAAGTTAAACGCGGAGGATATACCATTTTTATATTCGAGCTCGGGCGACTTCGTGGCCTATTAGACGTCCCAAAAAAGATTGACAACAAGAACTGGCAGAGCCAGCCTGAGCCTTTTACTATCTGGTTGTACTAGAGAAATTTAGCCGCCGCTGCTTAGGACTCGATACTGATTCCGACCAATGTACAAACGTTCTATCTAATACTTATTAGAGCAATGTTTAAACTCTTTGTGCAATATAATAATAAAAAGGAAATATACTAAAAATTACTCACGTGTCGTTCGGTCCCACGAAGGAGATCCCTGGGGCCGGATTCTGTGAATCGAAGAGTTGGGTGATGAGAACTTACATTTTGTTTATTTAATAAGCAATTAGCAAGAGTAATAAACAGAGATTAACTCTAATAATGTACTACCTCAAATTTAAACTACTAGGCTACAAAAGAAAGTTTGGAGAACAGAGAATTATATAATAAAAGAGCTACAACTAAGACACTATATGGAAAAGTATACAAAACTAAAAAAATAAGAATAAAGTAGTAGTGGAGGAAAAAATTAAAGGTAACAAAGAAAATTATTAGCAAATATTTGTGTGTGGAGGAAAGAAATTCAGAATAAAGAAATTAGAAAAATATGATGTTACGAGTAATAAGGTACAAATAAAGAGAAACAAAAATGAAATACCTTTAGCAATAATAATCCAAATTACTAAAAAATACAAAATTAAATTACAATAATGGAGAGCATGAAAAGAATGGCAAAAGAATAAAAAAAGGGAGAAAAATAAATAAATAAAAAATGCAAAAAGGCAACTGAGCAAAACCGGATTACACATCAAATAGATTGGAATACGAGCAAATGAAAGGCAATAGCGGAGGACGGAAATTTTAGCAATTAATGACTGATCTCAAGCCGGACAAGCTTTCTAAATGCCACTAAACAAGTACCAAGAATATCAATATTATTGAATTTATTGTTGTAGGACTTTTGAACTCTAAAGCAGGGCGACTTTTCTTTCAAATTAGTTCTGCATATCGGAAGTCTGAAGAGTGGCTGACATCTTGAATTGCGAGAAGGAACGTTAAAGTTTATACTAGAAAGTAATGAGTTGCAAGTTATAGTACTATTTAGTATTTGATGTAAGAAGGTCATGCCCAAAAAGTTTCTGCATTTTTCTAGCGATAATAAGTTGAGTTTCACAAGTCTGTTATTATATTCAAGAACGAAATTTTCTAATTTATATAATAATATTCTGGTAAATCTGTGCTGTACAGTTTCTATTTGAAAACTATAGGAAGGGTGCTGCTGACTAGAGAATTGTATAGAGTAATAAAGGAGGATGGCGATATGAATGATTGACACGTACGAAATATGAAACCCATAAGACGAAAATAATTAGATGTGATGTAATGCAAAAACAAAACGGAGCTTGCGATCGAATATTACACCCAAATTTTTGATCTCCTCCACCTTAGGGATAGATGTATTGTGAATTTGGTAGTCGAAGCTAATTACATATATCGTATTTATGATGAAAAGAGATACATTGGCATTTGCGAACATTTATTTTATAGCAATTAGCGCGACACCATTTCTCCATGTGCAGCAGATTCATTTATTTTCTGGGAACTGATGCTACAAGATTTACAATCTTTTTTCCAACATCAAACAAAATGGCAATAAAAGATAGTTAAATAAAACTAAACCTAACTTAATTTAACCTAATATTAAAATATCGAAAATAGGTTTTTTATTAAACATATTATTAAAGAGATTTGAAAAAGATATCTGCAAGAACAAAACAATGATAGATTAAAAAAGAGACAAAAAAAAAACAAAAGAAAAAAAAGGACAAGAGCAAGCCAATGTCAACTATGCCAAGATAGGACTTTAGGAGTCGTTTGAAGTTGCCGAGCGAGTTATTCGTCTGTATATGATGAGGCAGCAAGACCCGTCGAATATGGAGGTTTGGAACCGTGGAAGTAGCAGTTTTAGCCTTCTAATGGAGTTTAAGGGTTGAAAAATAGACCGGTTGGGAAGAACGAAGCAAGATAAACAGGAATACTAAAGCTCTCTACTTCAAATATATATCAAGTGAGCAGGCCAGCAGGGTGAAATTAAAGTGAGATACGTCCAAAGATAAATCTAGTACAGTCGTTGAAAGCGACAATCAGTTTTCATGAACAGTGCGAGTCGAGCTTGGGAAAGATAAAAGAGGCATGAGTGAAATGTTGTAGAATAAGAGACTTAACAAGGTGACAATGGAACTCAGGCGACAGTAAACTAGCAGACAGCCAAAGACGGCAGAGAGTGTCATATATTTTTGCTATGTTTGAGTTGATGAGGTCACAGCATCTCATGTTAGAATTTAAAAATACGCCAAAATTACGAACTTGATCCTCATAAGGCAAGGACAACCGCCCAATGAAATGGTAGGAAGCATTGAAGGGTCACTAGATCCTTGTTTTCTAAGGACCACATGAAAATTTTATGCAGGTCACTATTCAGGCGAGCAGCACAATCCTTGATAAAACCTATAGGACGACTTAAATAAATTTGCACGTCATCGGCACACATGTGAATGCTTACGTCACGAACACACTCCGTCAAATCATTAATGTAAATACTGAGCAGTACAGGGCCCAGAATGGAACCCGGTTTGACCTCATAAGATAGGGCAAGGTGGAGGAATTATTTTGCCCCAAGTTAACCATCTGCGAACGAGCGTGAAGGAATTCTTTTATTAAGAGGGGGGCTTGGTTTGCAAAATCGAAATTGCAAGACATTTTTCACAACAGGTTAACCAATTGGGAGGAATATTTAACAATGAAAGGGTTAGAGCTATTGTTGGATCTATCTTTTCTACGATAAGCTTTAAGTAGATTACTATCATCACTAAGTAAGTTGAATAATAAATGTATCTTACGTACAATAGCAAGGGGATTATCATCAGGGTGCTCCCACCTGTGGTCTCTACATGTCCATTCGCAATTTTCTGACAGGGAAAATGTGGCAACTGTCGTTAAATGACGGCTAACTCTGTGTGGGAGGGTCATAGAGCACTTGAGGTCTTTTTCCTAGGGATTTAGTATCTAGAATACAAAAATATAAGTGACAAAATTTTAAGACAAGGGCTTTTTGGGATGGAGGTCATACCACTCCTCATTGGAGGTTGTCGAAAATACGTCATGCTTGGTATCACATTAAAAAGCGAGTAGCGGGTAATCGAGTGGTGTAGTTTTTTTTTTATTATTTTAACGTCATAACTGACGTTTTACCGTAGAAAGGTGCACTTTTTGCACTTTATTTATTTATTTTTATGTTAATGTACACAGAGAAGTCCATTAAGATACTACCTAAAAAGTAAGTTATATAAGACAAATTACGAAATAAAAAAGAAGAGAAGCAAAAACAAAATTCAAACAAAATGATATATGAGTCGAGAAAAAAAGGGAAAACTACACGTTTCACAAGAATTAAAAAAAAAAAGAGAAAAAACAAAATACTTTCAAAAAACTACTAAGTAGTTTAGTAACTAAGTAATTACAAAATAAGAAAAGAAAAAGAAAAAAATTCAAAGGCAATAGTATAAACTTAAAAAAATAAATAAAATAAAAGCTAAACAGATACAAAAAAAAAATAAGTACGGGCAAAGAAAGTTAAAAAGAGTAAAAAAGCAAAGAGTAAAAAAGAGCAAAGAGTAAAAAAGAGCAAAGCAAAGCAAAACAAATAAAATAAAGCAAATAATTCGAAATAAATAAATTATGACTTTAAGATCAGTGATCACTGGCCGCATGGAAGCGAAAGAAAAGTTTTTATGAGTACAACAACTCAATGGAAATCCTAACTACTGCCGTCGCACCTACAATCACACTAAATTTTACTCAACCGAACGAACACGGACTAAAATCGATTTTGGGTCCAGACTCATGCTGATTTCTCCAAGCTGTGCTGGAATATTCTCTATTTTAACCAGGGAATATTAGTCAACAACTGCTTTCTACCCAAAGGATGCTGAGTATTACTCGTGGAGTCAGGCAACACATCCTGCTTTATTATTTCCCTTTAGCCAGTTTTATGACAGGGTTATTAAGCCGTCTAAGTAAAAACGTCTAGTTCAAGGGTTTTCTTAGATACACCACTCTGTAGCCAGCCAATTACTTAATTATCCACAGAAGTTCAGCTTACCTATTCCTTCTATCCAAATATATTCTATAGTCCTAATACGGTCAACATATATATATACATACATAGCTGATTAGATCATTTTGGTTTGATCTGAATGATATGTAAGAAATTAATTTATAATTTATATTAGAAGAGTTCTTTCCGTGTGAAGAAAGAGTTGGAATTGGAAAAAAACCGGGAAAATTCGGAAAATTATTCGGAAAAATTGGAAAACATCCGGAAAGATTAGAAAAATATTCGGAACAGTTGGAAAACATCGAAAATTTGGAAAATTATTCGGAAAATTCGGAAAATTATTCGGAAAAATTGGGAAACATCCGGAAAAATTTGGAAAACAGCCGGAAAATTTGGAAAAATTTTACGGAAAATTCTGAAAAATTGGAAAACATCAGGAAAAATTGGAAAATTATTCGAAAAATTCGGAAAATTATTCGAAAAATTTGGAAAACATCCGGAAAATTTGGAAAATTATTCGGAAAATTTGGAAAATTATTCGGAAAATTCGGAAATTATTTGGGACAAATCGGAATAATTAGGTAAATTCGGACAATTGGAAAACATCCGGAAAGTTTGAAAAATTATTCGGAAAATTCGGGAAAAAATTCTAAAAATTATAAAAAACTCGCCAAAAAATTATAAAAATGCTTAAAAATTAGAAAAATTAAAAAAATCGCAATTATTGAAACAAACATTCGGAACAATTGTAAAAACATCCACAAAATTAAAAAAAAATCCTAATAATTGCAAAAAATTAGGAACAATTGGAAAAAAATCCGGAACAATTGAAAAAAATCGTGATAATTTGAATATAAATCCGGAACAATTGGAAAAAACTCACAAAATTAAAAAAAGCTTGGTAATTGAAAAAAACCGGAACAATTGAAAAACGTTCGGAACAATTGGAAAAAAATCCATAAAATTAAAAAAAATCGTAGTGATTGAAAAAAATTTGGTACAATTGGAGAAACGTTCGTAACAATTGGAAAAAAACCGGAACAATTAAAAAAAAATCGTTGTAATTGAAAACATTCGGAAGAATTGGAAAAACGTTCGGAACAATTGGAAGAAAATCAACAATATTAAAAAAAAAATCGTAATAATTGCAAAAAATTAAGAAAAATTGGAAAAAATCTTAACAATGTAGAAAAAAATTCCGAAAAATTGCAATAAAATCGTAATAATTTGAAAAAATTCCCAAAATTGGAAAAAATTCCCAAAATTAAAAAAAAAATCGTAACAATTGAAAAAAATTAAGAAAAATTGGAAAAAATCTTAACAATGTAGAAAAAAATTCCGAACAATTGCAATAAAATCGTAATAATTTGAAAAAAATTCCCAACAATTGGAAAAAATTCCCAAAATTAAAAAAAAATCCGGAACAATTGGAAAAACGTTCGGAACAATTGGAAAAAATCCAGAACAATTGAAAAGAATCGTAATAATTTGAAAAAAAATCAGAACAATTGCAAAAAATTCGGAAAAATTGGAAAAAATTCGAAACAATTGGAAAAAAATTCGGAAGAATTGGAAATCTTCGGAACAAGTGAAAAAAATTCCGAACAATTGGAAAAAATTCGGAACAATTGGAAAAAAACTCGGAACAATTGGAAAAAATTTGGAACAGTTGGAAAAAAATCGGAACAATTGGAAAAATATTGTGGAAAATTGGAAAAAATTCGGAACAATTGGAAAAAATTCGGAACAATTGGAAAAAATTCGGAACAATTGGAAAAAATTCGGAGCAATTGGAAAAATATTGGGGAAAATTGGAAAAAATTCGAAACAATTGGAAAAAAATTGTGAACAATTGGAAAAAATTCGGAACAATTGAAAAAAAACGCAATAATTTGAAAAAAATCGTAACAACTGGAAAAAATTCGGAGCAATTGGAAAAAAATCGGAAAAATTGGGAAAAAATTCGAAACAATTGGAACAAATTCGGAACAATTAGAAAACACCTAATTTTAGCATTTAAGAAAAATTGGAGACATACCGAAAAACGCAATCGACAACACACACACACAATTTTTGCCAATTCTTGCCCATATCTTTCCAATTTTGAATATTATTTTCCGACCTGTTAGCAATCTTAACGATTTTTTTCCAATCTCAACGACTTATTTTTGCAACTTTAACGATTTCTTTGCAATTTTTACGATTTATGTTGCGAAGTTTTTACAATCTCAACGATTTTTTACAATATTCACGACTTTTTTACAACCTTAGCGATTTATTTTTTGAACTTTTTGAAACGTTAACGACTTTTCGCGAATTTTACGATTCATTTTTCGAACTTTCTGCAAACTTAAGAATTTTTTTGCAATTTTTGCGATATCGTTTTCGAACTTTTTCAATCTTAACGATTTTTTTACAATCTTAACTATTTATTTTCCAATCTTAATGATTTATTTTTTGAACTTTTTGATTTTTTTGCAATCCTTACGATTTTTTTGGGAACGTTTTTGCAATCTTAACCATTTTTTTACAACATTAACGATATTATTTTTCGAACTTTGGCAATTTTCCCAACATTGTTTTTGCAATTTTCCCGCCAATTTTGTTTTTTTTATTTTCCCGCCAATTTTTTTTTTTGCAATTTTCCCGACAATTTTTTATAATTTTTAAGACAATTTTTTTCAATTTTTGCATTTTTTTTCAATTTATTCTATAAGAGTGGAAGAATAATTTCTGAGCGAAGAAACTGTCAACGGGGGAGGTATCCGGCAAAAAACATTGCGGTATGCAACTTGCATCGACGCAACCAAATCTTCTTTTTTTAGCTTATAATACTTTTACTTTATTTTTATTTATATTTTAATTGCACGGGGATGTCAACAATTTTTGATCTATATGAATTTCTTCGCGTGACTTCCACTGTAAAAATATTGGTTAAACTTCTTCCGTGGAGTTCAAAGACTCAGATTCAATTTCGTCTAATTGGATAAGACATCATATCAGATGACCATAAAAATTTACACACAATATTCAAAATGTTACGAAATTACTATAATTTCATTCAAATGCAATTTGAGAGTCACGGAGCTATACACTTTTTGCATTATTAAGTTATTTCGCCAAATATCGGAGGTTTCAGTTCATTATCAGTCCTGGATCCAGGCGCGGATACAAGGGGGCAATGTTTGCAATTACCCCCCCCCCCCCCACCTCCCTGGGCCTATAACTAATTAAACAAATAACAAAAATCGGTAACCGAAGTTGTTCAGTACTTAAATCAAATATTTCTCACAATACGTAAATAGTCAAACCAGACAAAATAGATTGGAGTCCTAAACACGAACGGCAGTGATTCGCTAGGAGAATTTTCGGGCGTATTTTCTTTTTAATTTGTAATAAGAAAATTGCAAGTATTTCTAATGACTTTTTACTAGACACCCACCAATCAATGGGGCCGTGCTAGAATAGGGCCGGACTAGCAGAGGGGAGCGCTAGCATCCAAGTGCTGGGGTGCATAGATAGGATATTTCTCAGAAGAAGTATGACACCCTTCTCTAAATATTGTATGCAATTCGAAGTGTTTTTTCCATGGTTGGAACGTAACTATTAACTATTTGCTCAGGTCACATTACGAAGCAAAATTCCTTTGGTCGAAACACAAATAATTAAAATCGGACATAAGCCAATCAATAACAAATTACGTGATTCTCTATTTCTCTGTTCAACAAATTAGAATTCTGGAAATAAGCAATGTATCTTTGTCATTTAATGTATTAATAAGATGTTGCTTGTAGTCTCAGTTCACTTTAGCTTTCTATATACATTTACCGAAAAGTTAAAGAAAATGGGTCGAAAACTGCTTTTAAATGTTGGAAGTGCGTTCATTTGTGATGCGGTAAAAAAACAAAACTTCATGTTAAAACTATGAAGAGATGCTTCCGGGTAATCATTTTACTAATTTTAAAAGGCATTTTATCAGTTAACATCCAGCAATTCTAGCGGTCCAATTTGTCAAGTGTAGCTTTATTTTGTATTTTGTTACATGGTTGAAAAACGAACAATGTAGTCGGCCTGAGCGTATACTAGCCCGGATGCTATATATTAAAGGCCCTGAACTCTAAGCCATAAATGGCTTAATCATTAATATCCTCTCGGACAGTCAAGCCGTACTCAAGGCCTTAATGTCCTACAATATTAAGTCAAGGATAGTCTGGGAGTATCCGCGAGCCCTTTAAAATTTATCAAGGACAAGCAAAGTTATCCTTCTGTGGGTACGAAAACATCAGGGCCATAAAGGCAGTGAAATTTCTGAGAGCTCCAAATGATTAGAGAGCTCTCCTCAGGCATTTATGCTTGGAGGTATCACTTAAATAAGATGAGCTTGGCTGAGATTTCATCCTGCCACTTCTGTCTTGATGATCATGAAACCTCGGAACATCTGCTCTGCAATTGCAAAACATTTTCACTTCCAACATGCCTTTCTTCACCCAATATTAGGTGTCGAGCCTCTATCCCAGAATGTTTCTAGTCTTTATTAATAGTCTAACAACTTTTTATTTCTTTCCATTTTGCTATTTTTTATTTGTTGTTTCTAGTCACTCAATTACAATTTCGCTATTTGGTACTGGTTGGTGAGTCAAAACCAAGACTGCCACCCAAAATCAAATGATTTGTGTGAAATAATTTTTTTTTTTGGTTTTTGATATTATTGCAGAAAATTCAGAAAAATGCCTTCTTGAACAAATTTCTCATAGTATTGTTAGTTAGTTCTACATCAAATGTACGTAATTTAAATCAAGTCAAGTGCGTTTGCGCCTTTCAATTTCTTTTATCTTAATTGTTGTATTTAATTGATGATTTTTCGCATCATGCGGATTGTATTAAATATTTAGGACGCTGGAGCTTTTCTTTGGCTCTCATTTAAATTCGATGTCTTCTCTTTTCTTCTAAGTTTCTTAGATTGGGTGATGTTCACTTAACGTGATCTTGCTAGCTCTTCTCCTGCAGCTGCTACGCAGCAAGAGTTTATTATTTAGTTTGGAAGAGACTACAGGGGAGTAAGAATTGGATATGTTTAGGCAATTTTAGGAAAATGAACCTAATTAAAAAAAGACCAGTAATAATAAAAAATAACAATTTCTCACGGGTTCTAGTTATTGTTTGCCCAAAAAAATGTTTCTTCAATATTTGGTTATTGCTTAACCCATATTGATTTGACCAAAAAGAATTCTTAGGAAATAACCATCAAAATTTTGATCATTTTAATTGGCTAGAATTTAGAAAACGTTTAACAAATACCCAACATAATCGGAATCGAAGTATATTGGTTTAGATATTAACCAAATTGTTTAGAAGTTGTTTCCAGATTGAAACCCTGGACTTTTTTTGGGTTGACATACACAAACAAGGCCGTACATATACAAAATCATCCAAAAGAAATCATGTGAAGAATATGCAAGTTCTTCTATAATTCTTATCTCAATACACAATTACTTTCGATTCCATTTTCTATTAAATTGTTATCCTCACTACGAAATCAAAATAAAACGACATGTAAATGGCTCGTTTTTGCGTTCTCGGTGGGGGGGGGGGGGGGGCTGAGAGTCATGATCCCCTAACCCCTAAAAAATTTAAGGTAAAAATTATATAATTAATTGAGTTAATTGAAAAAATATGTTTTTTTATTTATATTATTCAACTTCAAAATATTTTTATTCCATGTGATGTATGTGTACAGGTTTTTCTCAGAAATTGAGTTTGGGGCCCCAAATTTGGGTGATCCAAAACCCTCGAGATACACTTCCCAAGCCACGAAACAGCCTCTGTCACTACCACATTATAGCCCTACCTTATTCCTAACTCGTAACATTCTAAAATATTTGCAGTGTTCTTATGTAAAACCACTGACATGTATAATATAGACTGTGTCGTAACCCCCGGAATATACAAGCCATGAACAAAGTCGAAAAAAGAGAGCATCGGACCGGTCAGTAGGTGACATCCACAGTCTTCTTGCCTTGTCTTACCACAGGAGATTTTCATATAAAACATGCTTGTATTTTGTTCAAACGCTATGATTTCCATAAATTTGTTCTACATGCTATTTTTTTTTTTAACTATTAGAACCAAAATATATTTGGCTGCAATTTGTTTTAACTTCATTTTGCTCTGGGAGTGACAGTTTTGGGCTTT
The DNA here is from genome assembly GCA_963924295.1 of Dioctria rufipes. Classification (NCBI taxonomy): domain Eukaryota; kingdom Metazoa; phylum Arthropoda; class Insecta; order Diptera; family Asilidae; genus Dioctria; species Dioctria rufipes. The sequence goes on along the minus strand of OZ002741.1, from coordinate 279,903,668 downwards.
AGGACCTGTTTAAGATGAAATTTTAGTTTTTCCTCCATGACTGGCATACAAAAAGCAGTGAGAGTGAGCTCTTACTGCATGCTGTACCCGGCCATTGTCGTCTTTATGTTCCAGGCCGTGACATCGAATTCTTTGAATAAATTAGAGTGGTACGATTTCGTACTTCTCTTGGCATTTCTTCTTATGGAAAAATGGATTACTTTCAACTTCAACCTTCTGCACAATGTAAATAAGCCTCCGTACTAAAAGTTTTATTCAGGAATTTTGTTATTTAATACCTTGTGCATTTACCAGCATAAAAATCTAGGTACTTTCTTTAAGAAAATTGTTTATATTTTATTCCTCAATCATAACACTACACATAAAAATGAGAAAATGCGTTCAATTATGTTGCCTTCATACCACAAATCACACTGGAAAGCAATCAGAACTTTGTGCTTGCCTATTGCGTTATATGAAAAAAATAAGTCTTTCAATGTTTAACCCACAGTAACTTCTTAAGTATAATAAAGACAAAAAGATAATGTTAACCATTTTTTTATATTATCCCGTAATGCTTCTATCAATTTAAAAATATTTCCAACATTCCATATCAAATAATTCAGTTTTTTTGCATTTCAAACATGACTCAAAGTATTTTTTAAATCAATGAATCGGCAGAGGTACACATTCGCCTCATATTTTCACAAGCTGCGCTTGCTCCCTCCTGCAGTTTGCACCTTAAACTACTATTCTATTAAAAAATGACTTTTCGTAAAAAACTTATATTAAAAAATTACACATGATCCATACCGCTTAATACGGAAACCTTCCTAGTACCTCACGACAGTACTGCGGTGGCTAAACTAAACGACTTACGGCGCTGGACAAATGGTGTCCCATTTGATGTTCTTCTTGTGCTGAATTTAATTCATTAAATTGCCCCCCCCCCCCTCCTTGCCTTAATTTCAATGTTGGGTCCGCCCCTGAGGGATAACGATATTTCTCTAGATGACAAATTTGTACCCATCTCACTAGCCTTCGCTAAGATTTGTAATTTTGTAGGCTTATGAAATATTAAAGAAAATAAATTTGTTCTTCGTAACATTTATAGAAAAAATAGTAGATAATGGTGTGATGTAAAGAGTAAAGAAATATGTAACTAGAATCGGGGACATTTCGGCGAAATGCAAATGTCAAGCAAGGTAGGTTATTGAACCTCTTTTGTAAATTGCGAGCACTGTACACGGAATACTTCCCCCAACACAGTTGTTACTTTTTTTCTCTTCTGAACGCAAGATCCTAAGCATGGAGGCCAAGGCGGCCCATTGTGCTAACCTCCTAAGTGTGAGAAGCTATAAATCTTTAGAAATCGCCAGGAAACTAGGTATGAGGAAAAATCGCAGTGGTGTCGAGGTGGGTTTCGACCCCAAGACTGCTGGGCATGGTAGTCAGCGCGCTAACCAACTGAGCTACCGAGACCACTTCCAACACATTACGTCTGTTCGCATTTTGCATAGTTGGTATACTTTCCTCAACATATTAGTTCTGTTCGCGTACTAATTTTTTAGACAATTTGTTATAATAAATTTTCACTAACTTACACATTTTCTGTTACTTTGTAACAGCCTAACTATTTTCAACAATGATCAGTTGAGGTGATAAGTAAAGAAAAGATTTTAAATGTCATTAAATTATGTAATATGGGAATTCATGCTCTTTTACATTCATACCTTGGAATATTATTACCCTAGTCGGCCGTCCTGCTTACATAAAAGATAATTAAATTTTTGTTAGTACAAGTTAGGTATTATTTATTTTCCTTGTTTCTTGGTTATTTCAGATTATTATGTTAGTACGGAGATTTATTTTTGGGGCCCATGCGGCGTTTACTTCCCTGAGTTATAGAATTTATGATCATCGCAATCCCTCGTGGTCCGTAAGTAGGCTTGTGCTCTTTTGAATGGATTATTTCTGCTTCGGTCCGTCGTTAACTTGTTGACTTCGGAATTAATTCACCGGGACTGCGGTCTCCTTGGACAATACCCGATGCTCTTTCAGGAAAAAAAATACTTCTTTATCGCTTTTTTTATAGTTAAAAATGAACTTTCACCAGGGTCAGATCCATCCAGCACATGCCAGAAATAAAAAAACCCCTCCAATCCACCACAGAAGTGCCGAGAGACCCGCCGTCATCCAATTCTCCACATCATGCGCATCGATCACATCGTTCAATCGTTGTAATGCCACATCGATTATCGTTTCAGCTGATCTTCTGCGTTCGGCTATACGTTCTTTTTATTTACGTTCCACTAATTCATTATTGTTTAATTATATTTGCTTTAATTTCAGTTTAGGGTTTATTGTTAGGGTTTATTTAGTTAATGTTATAGCTGTGTTTATCATTTTGTATTGCTTCCTAGTTAAGGTTATATATATCTAATAAGTGAAATTATCAAGAGCATGAATTTTAATTATTACTAATTTCATAAACTTCACGTGGGATAATAAGTGCAAATATTGTGGGTCCAACAATATCCAGCGTTACAACTTTAATTTTTCATCCAAAAAATTATATGAATTTTGTAGTTTCCCCTCTTGCATGAATTAACTAGAAGTTTTTATCTATAGCAAGGAAAACTGACAGCTGCCACACGAAAATGTCTCTTTACTTTGGAAATTTCCTTACACATACAAAAAGTATGAAAAAAAAAATAAATGAAAAAAAGCTAAATGTACTGCTTGCTTTGGTATACATATGTATAATCCTTATATTAAAAAATTTGATGAATTTTGTTTGGAATAGCCGCATGTTGCTGCCACATTTATAGATGTACTGAATATTGTAAGGCCTTTGCTGCAGGATTTTGAGTGAATTTTGTTTTCCTGGCTTACTTCCATTTCTATAGCCTCTTCACTAAAATCCAAATTAGATCACGCGCCAAAATTCCCATTTCACCAAAGCTATGTATAAACTAAACCCAATTTTCAAATGTCACTCCACACTTCTTGTTGTTGTTTTTAACGAATTTTGCTTCCATACTTTTTACATATTTCTCCCACCACATGAGTAAGTTTATAGCCAGAAAGTTTTTGGACAAGATGTATGCGTACAGACCTATTAACAAAAGAAAACATTTAAAGCGAATGTTTTGAAATGTACAAAAATTTAAGGAAAGCACTTCGTAAGTAAGTGCGGCAACTTCATTATATTACAATTACTTTATTTTTTTGAACATTTCCGGGGGAGGGAGGTGGACCATCCCTTTATATACAGGCTCGAAACAAATCACAAGACCAGAACGGATTTCTTGGAAGAAAGGTAATTCTCCCCCCCACCACAATAAAAATTTCGATCCTCGATAGCCTGTATAAACCATAGAATAACAGTATTTTCTAGGGGATCCGAGCTTTTATCATTATCCCCAGCACGTGGCTGCTGCGTTGGTATACATTTCATTACAATCAAAAATGTACTAAACGCTGGTTAGAAAAAAAACTAATCAAAGAGTCAGCTAATTTGATTTTTTTCATCATTCCTCGAGAGAACTATTTACGTAAGGATATTCAAGGATACACCTACAAATGTACACACATTTCGTGTGTGTTGGCCTGATAATTCATCAGTTGTCAAAGGATGAACAAACAGTTGGCACTTGTTAGGCTTTCATTTATTTGATACTAAGTTGCTTCTCCAAGTTTATAAATCTTCCACAACAGCACTCCTTTTGTCCTGCTGATGTACTATAAAGCTGTCTAAAGGCTTGACAGGGGGATATTATACCCCAATTGTTCTTTAAATCTGAACAAAGGGACAATATCACGACTGTCTCTTCTTGTTTTATAACCTAACCACTTGATTAATTACTGGGCGTCAACCTATACGTTTCCTTTCATGGCTATAATTGTTGGCTTTCAAACAATCCCCTATATCGATGATGGCGCTATTTGTGTTCCGGATTTAATGTATCCGTGCAAATCTCATTGAGACTGTAACAATTTTGGGAAACAAAATCTTCAGGGCAGGAGATATACGTCCTTGCTTGCAGCACTTCAACGAGGCACAGAGATATTTGAGATATTTGATTAAAGAGAGTTCAGAAGTCCACTCACGAGTCGAAGACCCAAACTCATTATAGAGGTTAATTCAATTACCTCAGATACGTTGGATAATGTCTCCGAACGGATGAGGTGGTTCCGCTTAAAATTCAATGCCGTCCTATTTTAAGGACAGTTGGTAATAAATTATGATTAAATTAGGAAAATATCTTCCAGCTTGGGAGATTTCGCTAAGTTACGTGTTTGTTTGTGTATATATTTGAAGACATGCATGTACCTACATATATTGGTTCATGTGTAATTTAGTAGAGGCTTTAGGGCCCGGAATTTGTTACCATTTTAAAATGGATTTCCTTATCTATTGCTATTCCTGATTGTACATGGTCAGAAGACAGATTGCTTTTGCTGACGGGTGTTTCCTCAGCACTTTAAATTCAATCTGCCTCTAATGCAAGTAAATCTGCGAATCGTAAGAGTTTCTATTCACCAGATATTTTTACTTATGCTTCCTTCGATGGCATTTTGTTTAAAATTTCAATGATGTCATTTTACTCAGATCCCCAAATTTACCCGAAATGCTGTGTTGTGCATTCTAATTTCGTAACCCTTTATCGATTTATGCTGCCTGAATGCAAATATAATTTTATGTTTGTATACGAAAATGTGTAGGTACTCGTATGCATGCATGTGTATCTATCGACGGCTTCGTATTTGATTTCTGGGTCGCATATTAATATATTCTGGAGTGGTACACGACTTGATACAGAACAATGGAGGCAAAATAATATGTATCCTTTTAGGGTTACATAGTTCAAGCTAGAGGCCATATTAATGATGGTTTTTTCTTCGCATACCCATGTATAGGAATGCCTGTTACAGCAATCTATCTAGAAAAAAATTGCGTTACAAATTTTAATTATTAGCGTATTGAACGCAATAAATGAAATTTTATAAAATAATTCGGTACACGAGTTAGTCAGGCTCGCGCAATCATAGTTCCGTATCAGACCTTATCAACGAACAGTCGATTGACCGAGTTTAAGTACATATATTTCAATTTAATCAAAATTTACCTATGATAACTGAATAATATTCATACAAACGGACACAAGAGTAATTTTGTAATTTGGTCTTATTAAAAAGAGTTGTGTTAAAAGTAAATTGATACAAAAACATTTTTTTTTTCCTGCAACTGTGAGACTGATGAACAAAGTGCCAGTTTTCGTGTTATCTATGACTCCAATGATGATTTTCGCTTATTTTGGACTAGGTTTTTTTTATATTATTAAGCAAAGCTTAAGGGATACCCTATGATGCAAAGCACAGCATGACAGGACGGAAGGATTAGAGGATATGAGGAGAGTGGCGGAGGTGCCGATATATGTCGGCCTTAAACTTCCCCAGATTGTATGCCAGAGGAAAAACAGAAAATGGTAAACTGTACCACATTCACATGGTTCGGGTAAAAGTGCATCACAGAATTTTACTGTATGGGTAAAAAGATGTGCGCGGTTCGCAGGGCGAGAATTGCGTGCAGCAATCATTCTACAAATGATCAGACTAGATATTTCATCAGATCATTGACCATGCATGTCGCTACAAAGGAGAGAAATGCATCCAACATTGCGGCGGTGCTCGAATGAGTCGATATGACAAGTTATTACCACATCGCCAATGAGCAGGAAGGCTCTCTTTTGGACAATATCCAATGATGCTAAGGCTGTGGGACCAGCCCTAGCCCAGATTTGGGAATTGTATTCTGTTCGAAGTGTAATGTAGGACTTGCAGAGGAGCGCTAGATTTGACGAGCTGAAATGTTTCTTATACATTTTCAGAAACCCAAGACATATCGTTGCTTCTTCAACAATAGAGAAGATGTGATTTGTCCAGTTTAACTTACTGGAAATATTAATGTCAAGAATGCTTAGTGACGGTGAATCTGGAATTAATTCTCTATCAGATTGGTTAAGTTATGGTCATGTTTTAATGAGATGAGACAGCTTTGGATCTTAGATGCATTGAACTCGACGCGAATCGCTTTGACCCAAGCGAGGATATTGGCAAAGCCGTTATCAATTGACCTAATCATGGAATCTGTTTGCACACATGCGGCATTCCTCCTGGAATCCGCACGAGTGTTAAGGGAGTAAGCGAAATCAAGGGTACTGTCATCAGCGAAACTATGGATGGGATTGAAAGTAAGGGAAAGCAGATCATTAATGAAAATTAAAAAGAGAGTTGGAGAGATGACACAGCCTGATGCACACCGGCATTTATGGGATAAGGTTCAAATGTAACGCCATCTAATACTACACGTATTTGGCTGCTAAATAGGAAACTTTCAATCCATAATAGAAGAGGAGGGGAGAGACCAACTGCTTTAAGATTGGATAAAAAGGCTGAATGTCAGACTCTATCAAAAGCATTTGAAATATCTAGGGTAATAATTTTGAACTCACCAAAATTCTGAAGACTACGTTTCCAACGTTCGGTAAGAAAAGTCAGATGAGTGTCCAGCTCGGAAGCCATATTGGCGATCGTTGATGAGATGATTAGTTTCTAGATACTTCATTAATTTGGAGTTAATGATAAATGCATAGTCCTTTGAAACAATCGAAGTGATTCCAATTGGTCGATAATTTGAGGCACTGAGGCTACCCTTTCCTTTTATGGAAATAGGCCAAACGTGAGCTGGTTTCCAAGCATTTGGAAATTTTCCTGTCGAATAAGACAAGTAGAATAGTTTGCGCAGAGTTTCCGCCAAGGATGAGGCACTGCTTTTAACTAACAGGGGTGAAAAACCATCAGAACTTGCAGCTTTGGAGACGTTGATACACTTAAAGACATTGAAAACATCTCTCGTACGGATATGTACACATCCACACGGGAGATGCAAAACAGGTGTTTGTGAATTGGTTGGAAGACGAGAATTTGAGGTGAATCTAGTACCTAAAATATTGACTTTATCTAGGGAGTCAACAATCACTTCACCATTAATAAGTAGTGAAGGTATAGAGGAACTGGTTGTTCCTGATGGTTTCGACCAGGGATCAGAAATCTTGGCTACCTTTACGGCTTGCCTAAATGCTTTGTCTAATATTCTTAGGAAATTTTTCTGTCTGAATAATGAACTTACAGGTATTCCGTGCAGTCCTGTAGATTTTTTTCAGTTCCGAACTGGACTCTGTCCATATAAATAAAATCTGTCTGATAGCCTTTTGCCAACTCGCCAATGGTATCCGAGGCAAATTCCAGCAAGTTAGTAGTTGTAGACCTGCCCGAAATAATCCCATGTTGGTTTGAATCGAGCAAATTCTGACAGGAAGTTGATAGTTGACAGTAAATGATAAGTTATACAGTTAGACAAACGTGATTATAGTTATGGATGCCAAAACTTTTAAGTTAATCTAAGCTGCAGCATTTCTTATTTTACAACGAAGCTTTTCTTGTATATATCACTGAGAAAAAAAAATATTTTTTAATTTTTAGTACAATTTATTTATGAAAGTTATTTATTTTAAAAGTATTATATTTTATTCCTTAATATTTTATACTTTTTATTTTTGATACGCATTGTATTTGTAATGTATTTTCGTTTGCTTACAGTAACAGTGATAAATTAATATACTTATAAAATAATTTCTATGAGGATACTTCTATTTATGCTTCTTGTGTTTGCTACGATTCTAAATGCATTTGTGTTTTTTATGGCAATCTATTATTACAAAGTGTCTCTGAATCTGATTACAGTGTTTCTAGTTATGCTACTATTTAATTAAAGTTTTAAAGTTTTCCTAGATTTTGCTATAATATTTCTATTTAGAATTATGTGTAGAAAGATACATGCACCAAAGCAATCATCAAAGACGTAAAGTTAAATTGGTCCATAAAATTCTGAGTGCTATGACGTAGAAATCACAGATTTCTACTAGCCTTAAAAAGGTGAAATAAATATTTCATATGCTAATTTTTATTATCGAAGAACGACATCTTAACTTTTTATACAAATAAGATAAAATCAAGTCCATTTCGATCTTTACTTCATCCGGTACTACTTTGGGATACCGCATATATTTCAAAGAATGGTTAAAATTTAAGGAGCTCAACTCCATACTTTGATCGGTATAATCGAGCATTTATATCTGTTTAAATGTGCTGACAATCTGACTGACAGCTTACAACCCTGAAAACAAAAATTTTAGAATTTCCTGAACGCTACCCAATTTCTTCGTACATCTTATAGAACAGTAATTGGGTGCATTCATAACTTAGAGCTTTGTTGCCAATTTCTTATATCTGTCACCTGTAATTAGAATCGACCAACCTACTTTTATGCAATAGTGCAATTTCCAGTAAGCTGCTACTAGTCTACACGTCTCCTGTTTGATGTAAGATCAAAAAACAAAAGCTGAAACTGCAGGTTGTGGGGCCAAGCAAAATGGCCGTTCGTACACCAAGTGGAGCTGAAGCGTGTGGAATTGGGCAAAGTGTAGCTTACAATAATCTGTCATTATGACAATGCCTACTGTCAAGGTATATAGAAAACAAGTTATTCCCATTAAAAATTTGGCACATTGCAGCTGGTAGCCTGTGACGTAATTCTGTGACAAATGTATATACATTTTTATAGGAAAGACAGAGAGAGAGAGAACATTTCGTTACTAATGGCAGAATGTGGTTCATAATCGGAATACCTTGTATTCTATATACCTTGCCTACTGTCTTCTGACAATTAATGTGAAAACATTAAAATGAGAAACGATATTGGAGCACAATAATAATTAGGTGGCGGTAGTGTAGCAGTAACTGAAACATATCATTCGGTTATTCATTCAAGTAGGTTTATTCAGTAAAAAATTCTTCCTACTACTAAAATTAGATTGACAAAAATTTGAAAACTAACCTAATTGCAATTCACTTTAATTCTAAATTATTATTTGTTTTAATTCTACTAATTCTGTTCAAATCTCTTAATTATACTTATATTATGCAACTAATTGTAAATTATTTTCTGTTTCTTATAACTTATTAAGAGGAGTCAGTACCAAGGTTTGCAAGTTTCATACATTTTTCAATGCGAATTTCTAGCAAACTATTTGTAGCAGAAAAATGATTTATATCTTAAATTAAAGGTAACGAAGATATCTAGTAAACAACGTCGAGAAAAATAAAAATAATTGTATTGGAATGGAGATATAATTGATTTTTTTCAAATCAAATTCCTCTTAGTAGGTATTCTCATTTCTTTATATTGTGACTATTTTAGACAGATAAAGCCTAGATCTAGCAAATAACGTCGAGGTTTTTCATTTTTAGTTTCGCATTTTTTAATGGTTTAACTCTAATAGTACTTGTTTTTTCTCTCGATATTTCACCGACGAGAAATTGCAATATTTCGTTGAAAGTTTTAGAAATATAAAGCAAAATAGTATATTTAGCAATTATGTCCAAAATAAAATTTAGGAGAGTTAAACCTCTTTAAAAATTTTCAATTTCTTTGAACTGCAAATTTTCATATTCATCTTAAGTTTTCGCATATCGGGTTTCTGTCTTTTACCCTAGATGTGACTTGTGGTCTAGGTTTAAGCTAATTTTTATTTTATTTTCATACTTTCAGGACACAAAGTATAGTAAGTTTTATTGCCTATAGGCTCGCTGGTATCTAAATTGAAATTTTTGCTGAGTACTGACTCCTCTTAAATGCTGAGAATAAAATTTTTTGTTGGTATGTCAATCCTGAATCACTTTACATGTGGTATAAAGGTGCCCCGTGTGGGTACAATTTTATACCTTGATAAATTAACTGATTGAAATTTGTTAAAAAGGCTGAAATCAGATTATCAGTATTTAGTGATGTTTATCTTGTGTAATATCCGCAATAAGCAAATTGCAATGAAACCTTACACTTTGAAATCCTTCACCTAATCGATAATTTATTTGAATTTAAATACCTTGCGAAATTTGTTTCGATTGCAAATTTTGACATACGTCAAAACTTTCTCAAAGCCCGGATATTTCTGCGAGAATTCAAAAGAAACAAACTAAGATGACAGAACTCTATTAAATTATAAAAAGAAAACCGAAAATTAAAACGATATAAAATTGGAAGCTGATAAAATCAACAGGAATTTCTAAGGCATCATCAGTACCGAAAAACAAAACTCTAAGTCGAAATGCTGATGAAAAACTTGGAAACTGTAGCATAATTAAAAATGAGGAGATTATGTACAACTGGCATCACAGTAAAAAATAAGTCATAAATTGCTGCTCTAAAACTAGTAAAAATGTACACACAGGCACAGCTATTTCGCTATTTTCAGGTGAAATTCACAAATTTGTGTGCAATATTAATCAATGCGGAATATTCAGTACAAAATATGTAGAATCACACGTACTGTATGTAAATTGTATTCTTTAGTACGTGTGTGTATAAAAGCGCAAATTACAAGCGTAAAACCGATATTGCATTTGTGTTTTTCTATAAAAATGCAAACCGTATGCGTAAACACGCTATTTAATGGATAAAGGAGCACATGGACATGACTTATGAGCCGATCACTTTTGGTTCCTAGTAGTGAAGTAAGCAGGATACGCAGTTGAAATTGATATTGTATTTGTGAATAAGGTAAGCTATACAATACGAAAAAGTGTGAATTGTGCGGTTTTGTGGCATTTTTATACTTCAATACTATGTTTTCAAATTCAGATGCCGGAGCAGTTGATTATTTTTACGTATATTTACCAATAAAGAGGTAGTTAATGCGGAATAGTTGGATAGATGAACTTATTCAGACGTTTTGCATATATTTTATTTTGAATCAAAAATATCCCCAAAGAGCTTCACAGACCCTGGACTTTATACAGCGGTACTACTTCAACATTCATACCGAAACGTCAAGAGGCGAAAAACAAAAATATAAATGCCATATCAAAAGTTTGCGTTTAATTTCTAAAATTTTAGAGTAAAATAAGTATAAAATATGAAAAAAACAAGTAAAAAAGCTAGAATTGGTCTAAGACCAATTCTTAGGATACCCTAGATGAATGCCCGTATTAAATTTCTTATGGTCACCTATTCAAGTATTGATTTTGAAGTTGTTTTTCGCATATATTTCTAGAACGGTTTGTCGCACAGACAAAATGATTATAACCAATTTTATAGGATTTCGTATTCTGCAGAAGTTTTTAGTACCATAAAAATGTCTTGGACTGATCGTTTTCAAAGTATACGTAAAAAACCGAAATTTTTATATGGCAACACCAAGAAAGAGTTGCCTGATTTAGTCCGTTTTTGACATTTTAATTGCTAATGTAGTAAAAACATCATGTGCGAAATTTCAGCTCTCTACGTCGACGCGTTCTCAGGCAGTGACCAAATATATAGCAGAAAACGAAATTTTTATATGGCAACCCACGAAGCAGTTGCCCGATTTGGCTCATTTTCGAACTTAATTTTACTTTTTTTTTAAAGTCTGTGTACAAAATTTCAGCTCTCTAAGTGTACGCGTTCTCAAGTTATCGTGCGCACAGACGGACGGACGGACGGACGGACGGACGGACATGCAAAAATCGAAATAACTTTTAATATTATGAATGGGTGTCCAATCCATTTTGCTCTACCATCATTATTTCGAGGTGTTACAAACGGAATGACAAACTTAGTATACCCCTATGATTTCATCTAGGGTATAAAAACCATAAAACTTATTTATTCGTTGTAAAAGAAATAGATTTTGTTTTTAAAAGTAAACATTTTTTACAATTTATTTTTAGAACATTTTTATTTTCTACATGAAATCATTTGTTATTATGTTTGTTAGTTGCTGTATTTGATAGCGATTGTAAGATCTTTCTTGTGAAATAGAATGGAGCGGTGTGTTTTGAAAGCCGCACAAAAGCGTAATTACTCTAGTAGGGGTACTTTTACGCACAGGAAGTAAGTATAGTATAATACTTCTGCAAAAACTGTGTGAAATTAAGGATGTGATAGAGAAAAAAAAGTGTAAAATTAAAGAGATGCGTAAAATTACCGAAATGTGTAAAACATCATCTTCGAAATGAAACTAATATTCTGAGAGTAGGCATAAAATTGCCTACTCTTAGAGTAGTAACAATTTTTACTGTGTAACCTCTTTGACAATTTGTTGCAAATAGAAAGCAGATTGGAGAAATGCCACTCTTTTTATAGTTCGTTCGATTTTTGATATTCATAAAGTGAAATGTTCGAAACTTTCACTGAAAATGACAAAAGAATGCATTTTTCTTGTTGTTAATCATTAGAAAATTTATTTATCTACATTTTGACACATTTCTTGAAGAAACTAATTTCAAAATTCGTTGGTTTTTTTATGAATTTTGGAACATTTGCTATAAAACTTAGAATAGAGAGAGTACAGGAAGTGTGATAAGCCAAATATAGTATAGTCGTATTCGAATGCTATTATTTTTATTTACGTTGCATATTGTTCGATTGCTTTATTTTAGATTGTTTTGATCAGAGGGAGGTGATTTTATAACTGCATCTCTTCGATAGTTTACAGCGAAGGACATATAAAAAGGCTTTATGGAAAACATTTTGAGGAAATGCTTTCCTTGCTTCCAAAGACGCCACGCCATTGATGATTAGGTCGAAAATATTCTGATCTTTGTCATCAACAATATTTATGGGGTCTGGAGGAGTCTAGCAACAAATAATTTATAATTCAGATTTTAAAAGAGATAACTTAAGAGCATTAAGTTCGATTTCAAGAGCGTTGGAGAAACTAAGAAGCTTAACCTGGCTGCAATTAAACCGGTTTGTACAGGCGACGAGTACGCCGCCACCTCGAGCTACAGACTCAGTATGTCTGTCTATATCTTCTAAAAATTTGATACGAATTGTCAAAGATTTTAGCATCGCGAAAGCCATGATATAGCCAAGTTGCCGGGAAAGCAACTCTATATCGAAACAAGTCGCAGCAGATGCTTTGAAGATTTGTGCAGTTTTTGTACGAATCCCCCTTACGTTTTAATAGTAAAGGGTGAACGATTTGGGTTTTTTTTGGAATATTCATTAACATGAGTCCGATTATTTCAATTCTGCAACATTTTGGTTCAAGAGCTAGCAGCCTAAAGAAATGTGAATTTTTCTAACAAGGAATAGAAAAACGGGGGAGTTGCACAATATTTGCGCTCATGTTTTGCTGAGTGGTAACGTATTTTGAAATATTTTCGATTTTTTTTTTTGAGAAATTTTTGCTGGTTGTGCAAAGCAAGAAGAGCTAATTATGCCACTATGCGAATATTTTTCCTTCGTTTTTTTTGTTTTAATTATTTTTAAATTTTTTTTTTTTAATTTACTTCTCCCGATCCGCCTGAATGGCAAATATATTATCACGCGTTCGGGGGTATTTTTATTGTCTTTCACCCCTTTGTTTTGGCTCTGGGACGCTACAGTTTTATGAGAAATACTCCCAGGACCGCCTTACATCAAATCTCAAAATTGCAACCACTGAAATTTTTCCCTGGATATGCTTAATAAAAAGTCGAAAACGCAGAAAGGTATTTTGGTTGCAGAGTGTGTGTGTCATTTGAATATTAGTGACATTGTTCAGCTATAATCTTTAAACGGAGGGCAGGAGAAAAAATGGCTATGGTAATACATAAAAAATGAAAGCCAAAACTTTCACATTCCCAGTTTCCGCAGTGGAACATTTTATATGTAATGTTTTTTTTTTTATTGTCTCAACATCCCGTCGCTATGTTTCTTTTCTTAAACGGTTACCTGAAACATCATATGTAATTGCCATTAATTTTCTGAAGAATCCTATGTAATTTTCATTAATTTCAGCGGAATTATACAAATAATGTGGGCACAATTCCATTGAGTGTAGCACTTCCTATATCTGAGGTAATTTTATCTCAAACAATAGTTACCATTCTCTAAAAGTAAGAAGAAAGGAATGCATTGAATAGGGTATAATTACTCATAGGATTTTTTAATTATGATCATATGATGATTGAATCTTGAGGGAATGTTGGTAGGTACTAATAAGTTGTTGATCGAAAAAAGGTTTGGAATTGCCATTTTTTAACAACATTTCTAAAAAGCTCTCCAATACCAAATTCTGTCTGTATTACAAATATCTGTCTAAATACTGATTTTTCATGCTTTCAACTTTTCCCGGACGTTACAGTTATCTTTGAAAATAATTATTCAAATCCAAATCTTTCCTTCAAATACATACATTTTTTTGCTTAGGTGAATGGGATGTTTACTTCAGGTGTAACGGCGAAAAGAAATCGCAGAAAGTTACTATTACTTCTAAGAATTTTTAAAAGTTTATATTGATTGATAATTTATAGTTAACAGGGATTACGACCTTTTATTCCTCTCTGAACTTGTATTTATTCGTACCAGATCATGATATAACCTACACCTGTTTTTTAAATGCAGAAACAATTTTCTCCAAGGATAAAGCAACTTTTTTGAATGATTTATAGCATAGTATGTAACCTATCATCCTTTTTACTCATAACATCGATACCATCAGGATGACCCAAGTCTTTGGGGGCCCACATGTGGATCATAATTTTAATTGTAATATATACTAGAAAAAATACGAGCCTAATAAAAAATATCAAAAAATACATAGTGCTGATGTATGTGAAATCATGCTCCATGTCCTATCACTGTCTATTCTAGCATATGAGAATATCTGCAGGTGGATTTTCCCTGTCGAATATGGGGGCATATGTGTTCGAGGTGAATTAAGGGTTTTAAGAGAAACTCCCCCGCCTTAGCAAGTCTAAATCGTTAATAAGTTTCATTTTATAATCAATTAATTCAAAAAAAAAAAATCTATCTGCATTAATGTGAAATCGATGCGCATACGATATTATACAGAAGATATAATTTCTGGAAAATGGTAATATGAAAAGGTCCCACCCGCGAGATATTTTATGCGGGGTGTCATGTTATGATCTCAAATTCTAATTCTTTACGGAGTAATTCTATATGAAAATCTGAGGAAAGCGTCTTATGGGTGAGTGAGCCCGTGAGATGGAACAGACTTGTTGTTTCAGCTTTACAACGTAATGAAGAACTCTATACACAACTCACAAAAAAAAATAAATAAAATAAAAAATTAATAAATTTGAAGAAGCTTAATCTGGTCACCCCGAAAAGTGCTTAGTGTTGATAATTGGGAGTTCTTTCATCTTATGTGCTTATTAAGCCAATGTGATATTTTCTGTTAAATTCTGCTCTTTAGTAGGTATGTATTATGTACTTTAGCCACGATTCATATTTCTTGCCAATTCCAATGAAACTGTGTGAGTGATATCTTGCATTTTGAACGTTTAAGAATTAAAGCAATGCTTTTTAAAATTTTCTTTTTACGAAACAGTATACTCTTTGCCATCGATTAAAAACATTCTTAGAGAAGAATAAAATTTAATGAAAAATAAACAAACAAAGCTTCTGCTTTATAGCCAGCTACAATGTGAAGAATAATTTTGATTTTCTCACAGGTAAAGACTGTGTTTTTTGGGACAAACTCTGCATCGAAATTTCACATAGAACTGCTTCAGGAAAGTGGTTGATTGTATTATATGAGGAGTTTATGGTCGTGTTGACATGCAAATCCACCAAATAAATTTAGCCGTAAACATAAATAAATTTGTACTTGAAAACGAGACCTTACCAATTGTGAGATCTAGTCTCGTTCGTGAGGGAAGAAGCCGGTATAAAGGACAACTCAGTTTTTTTATCTTTCAAATTTAAATTTTATTAAAATCCAATAATCCAATTAGCTTAACCTAATATCACAAATTCAATTAAAAAAAAATCAATAAAAAAAAAATAAATAAAAAAAAAAAAAAAATATTAAAATTTATGTAGTGTTGGGCCTTCTTGCTTCCTTTTATTCTGAAACAGAAGAAGAGGAACAAAAATAAATAAAAAAAAAAAAAAAAAATATTAAAATTTATGTAGTGTTGGGCCTTCTTGCTTCCTTTTATTCTGAAACAGAAGAAGAGGAACAGAATTAAGCAGCTGTCAACAAAATATATAAAACAAAAAATAAAATGACCTTTGCCAGTACGTGACAGCACAGGGGTAGCAAAATGCTCGGTGCTAGTACGTGACAGCACAAGGGTAGCAAAATGCTCGGTGATAGTGCGTGACAGCACAAGGGTAGCATATTGCTTCTATAGAAAAAATAGGACGATCAGGTTATCCCTGATCAGGATTTTCTTCTGTATAAAAGGTTAAGAAATTCGAAACACGATTCTTTATAACTCAGATTAGCTCTGATACAGATCAACTCCGCCAAAAGAATGGTGACATCTACTGAATTTCGTCGGCTTTATATAGCCGCTGTAACCAGTTATGTCTGTCTCGCCTATTGGTGGGTGCCCTAGCGACGTTTACTTGAATTTTATTTTGAGGCGAAAACAGCTGATTGGCGTAAATGTCACTGGTTGTCATCACAAATTTGTAAATATATTGAGGTAAGTATACTGTGATATATTTTATGGAATTGTGTTGTTTAATTAATGATTTTTATATGTATATATATTTTTAAATAAATGGTAGAGGAGGAGCAGCAGCTTTTTACTGAATGAATAATCATCCCAGATGGGAATTTTAAATCAGAGCTGATGTGCTGGAGGATTTGATTAGATAAGTATTCTTTTTTATATAAATTAAATTTTAATGATACTTTGTGTCTTCCTTTTTCGTTTTTTTTTTGTAGATTGAGCATCGAGGGAGTCTTGTTCAGCATATTTGTAGGATATTCATCGTGGGATTTTCATATTTATGTGAGGACTGAACACAAATTTAGTACTAATTAGGTTAAAAATTATAACCTTCGAAAATGTCGGTGATTTAAAAATTAATTACAAATTATACAAATTATTGTATTGTAGGTACAGAGGCGCACCGAAAGGGAGGACGAACGGGACCGGTCCCCCTCAAGAATTTAATCTACAATAGCAGTCCTGAAGTGCGCAGATGGGTGCAGGACGCGACTTTAAAGGCCATATTTTTCTGACTTGTTACGACTTGGGACACCTATGGTCTCCCCCCCCCCCTGAAAGCCAAATCCTGAGTGCGTATACTGTGTAGGTATGATGAGGAGTACTCATAAATTTAATTCAATTTGATTGAATTTATTTGTAAGATGGATGGATGGTTCGAGTAAACGTGTGTAAGTCGAAAGTTACACAAGTTTGATGAGTTGATCCACATTTGTAATCAGTCGAAGCTACATGTGAACTTTAACAGTTACAATTGAATATTGAAGAAGCATGCTGCGAGGAAATGGTCCAATCTACGAAGGTTATATATATATATATATATCGAGAAATGGAATTTAACCATGCATTACTAACCCTTATACTATGTTGCGTTCTTACTAACCGAGGGTGTAATCCCACCCACGACCTTAGATTAACGAAAACCAGGAACCATAACATTAAAATTTCAGAATAAAGTAATTTTAAGTAAATACAACAAAACTACTATAATACAAAAGTAAGAGAGAAATAAACCTACTATGATTACATATTCATATGAAGTCTTTTGAATTTGTTTCACAGTTGGATTTTAGAATATTAAATATTTTAAATTGGTGGATTACACCCATAGGTTAGTAATACAGGGTTATATAATATAAATACATATATACAGGAGTTCCATAACAAAACGATCACCCATTGGACCGAACCCCATCCGATTTCGATGAAACTTTCGAAATTAGTTAAGTATTAAAAAATATTGGACCCGTATTATTTTGTTTAGCCTGCCGACCTCCGGTCTTGGATCAAATTTTAATGCTTGCACTGTGGACGTGTTTTTAATTGCTGATTACATTGGATCGGGTTATTCGATTGTTTGTGTGATATCTCAAATTAAAGGTATTAAATGAGGCTTTCCAAGGAAATAAAAACAAAAATAAATAAATAAAAAGCATTGAAGAAGAAAACACAATTTTTATTAATTTTGGATTTTTGACCACTTCCGGAAGAGAAACTCCCCCTAAAAAAATATCTTTTTTTAAATCTTAATATTAGTATAAATCTTAATATTAGTATATAATATATCAAAAATTTGCGGATGTTCAGCCCTTGGTTTAGGAGATAAAATATTTTTATTAGCGTCTCTGCGAAAAATTTCATACGTAAATTTTAGAATTTATTTCAAAAAGGTATTTTTTTTATTTTTGTTTTTAGATACCCAATGAAATAATCGTTTAAAAAATATTACAATGATAGTTCTGTAAAATATATTTTCTGGCATAGAATAAGGTAAATCAGATCATGTTAATTTTTAGTCATTAATTTCTCAATGCATCTTTACATACATTACGAGGTGAGTGCACTGAGGGAAGCATCAAGTTTCCCAGTTCATTCATCGAGTAAATGTGCATGTTTGCATTTTTGCGCATTTTGTCATTCTTAACATACTTGCAATTGCAATATGTTTTGTCTCGAATTTTCTACATTCCTATTTTGCAATGTAATCGTTGTATGGGTTTATTGTTTCATCGAAACTCATAAATGATATTGTTAGAATAAGCAATAAAATAATATAAATGTACGGACTCAATAAATAGAAATACAGTTAATTTTCAACAATCACATCGGCATAATCAGTGTTTGTTTTCTTTTACCTACTAATCAACTTGTTTCAGCTATTTTGGTGTAGTGGTTTAAGAGCCGCTGCATCCCCATCAAAGGCCAAGGTGTAACACCTTGACTTAAATCAGCGAGAAGAACAAAAATAGTTCTTAACAAGTTCTGTTTTATTATTTCAAAAATTTTCTAATTGTATTTTTAGTGCAAAATGAGTACTCTTTAACATTAGCACTATTTTCATTTACAGGTATAAAAACTGTGGTACTTTTGAGTACTTGCTATTGATTTGCCACGATTATATCTATTTTTCATTTTTCTTTCATATTAACAATTTGGCAAATTAAATTGGACTACATACTTCTATTTAGACTTATATTCAAATGATATCTTAAGGAATTTCATTACATTATAATTCAGAAAATTTCATTATATTTATTGTTCGTCATAAAATTGGAAATGTTTGCAAAGATCGTTCAACATAATTTTGTAATCCACTATCATAAAATATCTCTAATGGCTTGTTCACGAGCACGATATATCGCATACGGCGGAGCTATGATTGGCTGCAGCAATGTAGTTGTCGCTGAACATGCTTACTCTTTCTACGTTTCTTGCGATATAAAAATTAGTTGCAGCAATGCTCTTAGTTTGGTGCGATTTTCACCTTAACCTCAACATTTTTGTTTGTTTGCAATTATTATTTTCACCTTAACCTCAAGGTTTTTGTTTATTTACATTTGTTATCGGGTGCTATAGCTCCACAGGAATATCGACGTATAATATGTAAGTATTAATATTGTAACCACTTAAAATGCGAGGTAAAACAAACAAATTATATTTACAGCAAACGAAGAAATTATGGTAAGGCCACAGATTGTTGGCAGCAATGAAGAAGTGGAAAGCGCCTAAATTCACTTTAATAATACCTTGCTGAACGCAGAGAACCTTCGATAGGTAGGCTGTGATTTTTGTTTAGATTTAAGAAAAATAAAAAATTGTGATTCTACTGTCAGTTAAGATTGGGAGAACAACTCCGAAGAATAAAATAAAATAATCGACTTTTTCATGAAGCCAAACAAGAGGAATTTTTATTTACCATTCACAGCAATTCTTATCTCTCCACCGAAGTAGCTCCTCTTACGCATTGAGTGAACAAAAGAAGGTTTCGCTTGACTGTTGACATAGCCGCTGCTCAACCGCAGAAGACCTCCTGCTTCTATCATTACGGATTCTACGGTAGCATATAACCTCAAGAGTAATTGCAGGGCGAACACCGCTGCCGTTTCATCCATGCCTCCGCCCTTGGGACGAATTATATAATGTTTTGCTTTGACCCTAGGTGTTCCTGTTCTATGCCAGTGAGTACCTTTAGCTACACATCAAGAACTATTCGTACGCCAGGGCACATAGCACTACTTCACCTCTGCTGCAGGGCATACAACTAAGGCTGACTGAGACTGACTTCGACTAGTATCAACCACAGAAAATTCACACGCCTGACCGTCATAGGGACCGTCAGGACCAGTCGTGAACAGCTCTCTGCCCGTTCACTATGAGACAGTTTTTCTCTATATTTCAGACCAAGTGAAACTCTTTCGGCAGACTTTTGTGGGAAGCGACGAGTTAGACTATATCTCAGTCTTATCGCCGACACGCTTACAGCACTAAAGTCTACCCTCCGATCTGCAAGAAGAAACAACACCTACTGTATCAATACCTTCTACCTCATCAAGATTAGATATTCACAAATCTTCTGGAAGGGACACACATTCTACCTTATAAAGATTTCATCTATACTGTGAGTATCTGCTTGGATATCCTCAAATCCCCCAGAGGAGATCGCATCTACTGATCAACACTTAAACCCGTTCTTAACGAGTTTACAACTTGTGTCCCTGCCACTTAGCGGGCCGCAGATAGCACAGTCGTCCAGACGTAGTAGCTCAAGACTTGTCAAGACACACACAACGCTTATTCCTAGTAGGGGCATAGCCCCACTAAAAGCTCAGTATCATGGCAGGAATAAGATCGCCAGAGCTTGGGAGGAATTCCACACAATTTCCTGGTAACGAACAAAACAATTAATTTTACAATACACAATAATAATAATAATGATAGGTTTAGGTGACCTACGGAAGAAATGGCGGTATATCTGGACGGCTTTTGTAAGAAACATAAAAGAAAATTATCTGCCAATTGGGTCTGCAGCCAAATAAACACATCAATATCAATACGCGGAGGAGCTTTCATTTTTAAATGATGTTGCTTCCCCGCGAGAGTGTGTTAAAAAAAATTATTTACATTCTTATTAACATTTTATATTACAGAACATCTTGCACTTTGTCTCCAATGAACAAACGTGCTCGGGAAGACACAAATAAGCGGGATGCTGCGGGGGACCTTGATGATGAGCTGGTTAGCTTGGACGAGCAGATCAAGAGTGTGGTATCAGCCCTGGCAGACCCGCAACCAAAGGGCTAAAACGAGCACTTCGGGATGTACGTGGCGTCCAGGCTGAATAGCTTCCCTGCAGGAAAAGTATCAAGGATTCAAATGGCCATTATGGAGGTTATATCCAGTATTGGAAACGAGTAAACCAGTGATGATAAATGCACATAAATTATTCTTAGCAACGTGATCAATTTTTGAAGTACAAACATGTGATGAAAATATGTGTGTTTTTTTCTATTTATATTATTATTAGTTGTAAGCATGGAGTAACTGTTAAATTTTTTAAGTAAAAGCAAAGCTATCGTGACACTAATCAATTTATGTTTTATTTGTTTTTGCTTTCTTTACAACTGCTACCATTGAAAGCTCTGCGCACCTTCATTCATAAAAAATCGCAAAGTAAGTTAGCCAAGTCGGCCCCTCCAAGCAGAAATTCCTTCAGTGAATTGAAGATTGTCGTCTTCAGGAAATTATATTGCTTCACAGGGAAGCCAATTATGTAGGCATACCGTTGTTTTCACAACTCTCTCCACGTTTTCCACTTTCAATTGTATAGGCTTTCGAAATATTTGGAACCTCTGCACCAATATTCCGAAAGACCTATCAACGCATTGTCGTGCGTGCGAGATTCGCAAATTAAAAACGTTTTGCGATGCGGAATGCGTTCCGCGTAAGGAATATGGACAAGCAATATGACATCCACTAGGAAATGCGGTATCTCCCACAAGAAAATATGGGAACGGGAATTCCCTATCACTATACTTCCGAGGATCTCTGGAAAGAAAAAAAAAATACCACTGTATTAATGGTTCACGATTTTACAATAATAATCAAGATTCAACCACTGACTTATAACAATGGACTGAGCGTATTGCCATTTTCCTATAGGAAAGCATGGCACAAGTTTTATAGTTCTCTCTTTCGCCCTGTGGCAGAGTTGGAGCTACCAACACAAAATATTGCATTCGGGAACATTTGCTTATGCCATTGGATGTTTTTATGTTGGCTATAGATGCAATCACTTCAGAAGGAATAAGGTAAAGATAGTGTTTACCATGCTCCGTCTCTCTTGCCCATAAGCAGGATTCAGTTAAGAATAAATTTTGAAAATTAAAGTCGGAATGAGTTTAATTCCTTATAAACGATTAAAATATCACTTGGACACAAGAAAATACATTTTTTTAATTTAATTCGATTTTCGGGTGTAAAATTTCATCTGATTGGTTGAGTTTTACATGTTTTTTATGTAATCGTTTTAAAGGGTGCTCTAACGGTGATATACAGAAACACAATATTTTTTGTGCCACATGAAATAGCAAATCGCTCAGTCCATTGTTATAAGTCAGTGGATTCAACTCACTTAAATCCTTTCGCAATCAGCATACCTAATGACGATGCCTTCAGAACTCCGCCGTCACTTTGTTTCCCGAAGGCACCAATGTCGCAGGATAGAAATTTGGAGGATGCATCAGCTACAGCCAGTAAAACTATGCTGAACGTCTTTTTGTAGTTATAAAAGTTCGAACCGGACTTCGGAGGAGCCTAAGACGATGACATACAGCGTGTAAATTATTAGTGGAGTTGAAATCTTACCTGAATTACTAAATGCTTCCCATCAATAGCACCAATGCAATTTGGCATATGCCATTTGCGTTCGAATTCCTCAGCAACTCGCGAGAATGTCTCGTCATCCAAAGTAGGAAAGACAACTCGTGAAAGACACTCCCAAATAGCCTCCATGCACTCACAAATAATTCCACTGGCTGTCGATTTTCCAACCCTGAATAAAAAGAATATGCTCGTCACACTATCCCCTGATGCCAAAAACCTGTTTAAATCAAATATTTTCTTTGCAAAGCTTTCTTAAATAACAAATTATTGAATTACCTTAAGGACATACACAGTCTTTCTTCAACGCTTATTGCTCCATGGTGAGCCCCATTATTTTTAACAAGAACAGGCAGAGTAAACGCCACCAAGTTATTGAACTGTGCGGGAGTCATCAGTAAGAAGTCTTTAAAATGGCATTCATCCGCAATTATGAATGCCTTAACTCCCCATGGTAAAATCCTTGAGTGGAACAATGCAGAAAACAAGGCCGCACAATAATTGTCCTCTTATAACTTTTCCACTTAGGTGCCTTAGATGTGGAAAATTCCAGGAGAGTTTTTTTTTCAAAAGTAGTACTAATGCTGCTTTTAATTCCATCGGTCTATCCATTATAAAAACTTTTGTATTTCGAGATTCACAATAATATTTATTTTAATCCACAAAATCAAAACAAATTAACTTGTAGCTGTCAATTTAAAAAACCTCTGTCAACCTTATGAACGTATCGCGCGATAAAAATCAGTCGCCAAAAGAGATAGATCTATAGAAAGAGCAGGACGTCACCAAAATATCGCACGTATCGTATCGCGCTCGTGAACAGGGGTTACTATTACTCGCATCTATTTGTTTTTTTTTTTTCTGCTAATAGACCTCTTTAGTCCCTAAGACCTGGGTAAACGCATATATTACATTTTGTGGGAATATCATCAAGAGTCATTTCTTGGAGTTGAAATTAATGAGAGGAGTTCAACTCAATTTCTGCATATGACAAACATATATCGTACCTTAGAATATAGAGACAACAGGAAGTATTGATACCTGTAAAATTCGTGTGCATGAGCGTGGATTTTTTCAGGGTCCCGTGAAGTAGGTCAGCAGTATATTGAAGAAAGAGACAAATGTATTTACAGCTGTCTAACGAAGTTTTATAATTTGCAACAATTTAAATTTAATTTAAAACTTGTGAAAAGTGAACGATATTTTATTTAAAAGTAGTCCTAAATAAAGCAAAGAGTGTAAGTAATTATCTGTTGATATTATAGTGATAAATTTTAAGTGATGTTCATGTATTTTCAGAATGAAGTTTCGATAAAAAATTGCCACAACAACACCAAGGTACAACGTGGGAAATCACTTTTTAGGCATGTATAGTTATAAAATATTATTTTGTGTAATTTACACACATTTTTATATTAAATTAAATTAAAAATACATTACCAAATCGTTGAAATATCGAAAAATTCCTTCATCCACCGAGATTTGTTTACGTTTATGACAGCTGAGAAACTCTCAGGGTATGTAGGTGTAGTGACAGCAAATAAGAACATTTTCGATGGGAGCAAACGTAATATTTTCAACCATATGTCTTGTTGCCCCGCTCTCTATATTGATTCAACTAGGCGGCTGTACTGAGCATTCACTACAGAGGCAACAGATACTAACACAACTAGAATTTGACTACGCCAAATTTGGCTTATCACACTTCCTGTACTCTCTATATTCTAAGTATCGTACCAGTTCATCCATTTTATGTATTGACATATGAGAAAATATTATTTTCCCAGAGATTTAAATTTTACCTATCTAGCAGGCCAACTTTTAGAAAAGTGCTTTTATTATTTATATTTATGATTCAGCAGAAAAACATTCTGAGTTTTTCACAAAATATTTTCTTCTCGTTCATACTTTAAGTGCAAACTACCTGCAATATATGTAAACGCTGGTAGGTAAATATGTCCGTGGAAAAATATTGGTCTCAAAATGCTTCTTTGAATTTTATCTATTAATTATGAAGACTTTTAATTGCTACTTGAAATAATGTACTTGTCATTAAAACGCACCATATGCACAACTATATAAGGACAATATTATGAAATGAAGTTTCATTTCTAGTTTTGAAATTAAAGTGAATATATAGAAAAATATTTTTCGAATGTTGTTTGTCTAAAGTGAATAAAAACAGTATTAACTATCGAAATGTTATCGTGTCGTTATGTGTACGTGGGGAGGAACAAAATATTAAATTGTTACTAAATGCAAAAATTTGCGAAAGTTGTTACGTGAAACTATACAGGAAGAATGTCCTGAATGTAAATGTTACATGGGATATTCTTGGTCCGTCGGAGATTAGAAGAAATACCGACCATATTTCCAGTCACGGTATATTATATCTCTTATATTATAGTAATTCCAAAAATTATGAACAAAATTTTTTACTTAGTCCACAGCTTCATTCACATCTACAAGCTCAGTAGTATCAGTACTAAGCGGGAAAGATGTCGAATGAGTGATTCCTTACATCGCCAGTTTAAATAATACTTTAAGTCTTCTCAGCAGCTCACCGATAATACCAAAAATGTTTAAGCATGATAGTTATAGAAAAAGGAAAGCTGTCGAATTATCTTCAACACTCTAGGAACATGTATTTATTTTGCCAAATCCAGCTTCTGAAGAAGAGTATGAAACAGATAATGCTGCGGAAATCATTCAGAAACTTAACCCTAGAATGCTAAACGTGAGTCAAATTGATTCCTCACAAAATAATATTGCTGTTATTTCAATGTCTATATTATCGAAGTAGCCACAACTTCTCAGTACCTTCATTGATGAGTCTACTGTGACTGTCGATGGAATATTGAAACTCTTAGTTGCTTGTACGTTACATAACCGGAAGCTATAGGGGTCACAATGACGTATGTTTAGCAATAGCGTTATTTTGTGCGGATACTAAATTTCCTCATATAGTGTAACTATTTATTGTGATAAACGATTGAGAAAACTACTGCATATTATTCATTCTGCCCTTCGAATATCAAGCGACGGACAGCAACGGTCTGCTCAAAGTACTGTAAGCAAATATGTAGGGAACATACTATTAAAACTTCCTCCCACATATACAAAAATTTTGTATAATTTTGTCTTTTCTATGCATTATTAATTTTCATTAATGAAGGTGTTATAGGGATTAATAAATCACAAGATAAACGACCAAATTCCTTAATTTACTTTATTAGATCTTTCCCGTGTGACAGTCCAAACCAGAGAGAGCGATTGTGAAGTTGAACTCGTGGCTGTCCCAGAGTTGGACGTTTTTCATTCGTTACGATTGGTAGCACTGACTACTCTTTGATCTAACTTCACTACATTTCTCCCCCTTTACAATCGCTCTCCTCACAATATACACATATGTACCATTATAACTATGTGCCTTAGCTTATACAAGATAATTGCTTCTTATTCCGTTCATGAGTAATAACATAATTACAAAACTACATATATCTACATGTGTTGTGATTTTCATTTCCAGTATAGTTTCAATTTTATGCGTATACTAAGGGATCTCTAATTACTTATGGTATAACATAATTCACAATTCTATATTATTTCATTACCTGAATCATTTCATTTGTTACACTTAAATTTAATCCTAACTACTTACTTATTTTCCTAATAGCTAACCTAGGCGATGCCCTAATTTTCTGATAAATTTTCCTTAGGTGTGGTTTATACAATTTTTTCTTTGAGCTGATTTCATTCTTTTCAACTATTTGCTTACTACTTTCATCTTTAATAAAATTTCTGGTAATGCTTGGGTGGTATTGGTCTTCTAAGTTAGAATGACGGATTTGTGAGAACTGAACTATTCTTTTTGAATTCCTTACCAATATTTCATATAAGCATGGACTTATTACCTTAGTTACCACTGCGGGCATCCACTTACCATAGCCCTTCCAATGGTTTACATATAATACTTTCTCCCCCTTTTTAAAACTGACGATTTTATCGTTTTTGAGTACTTTGTTTTCTTCCAACCTTATGTTATTACTTTGTCTATTAAGTATGGATTTTTTATTTGTTTGATGAATCCTAGCCTTAGCCTTATGTTTACAATTATCGAATACCTTCGGATTAAGTATATCTAGAGGCAATCTAGGTTTTGTTTTATATATCATTTCTGCGGGTGTGTGGCTAGTGGCGGTTGATGGACTGTTCCGATATGTACATAGAAATTGCAAATTCATCTATGTTTAATTTTACATATTTTTTGTCGAGGAAGAATTTTTTTAGTGTTCGTTTCACTTCACCTACGAATCTTTCTGCAAGACCATTGCTTTGCGGATGATATGGTGGAGATTTAGATACAAGAATGCCATTATTTTCACAAAATTCAACAAATTGAACAGAAGAAAACGGAGGACCGTTATCACTGCAGAGTTCTGTAGGAAAACCGAAATTAGAAAAACTTATTTTTAATTTCAATATAATTGCCTCTGCGTTTGTTCTTTTTAGATTATACACATCTACCCACTTGCTATATGAATCTACTAGAATGAGGAATGTGAATTTACCGAAATAAAAAAGATCTATATGTATGCGTTCAAGCATGTATGTACTCTTAGGCCAACTTTTTGTGACCGACTTCGGGAAATTTTGTAATTGTTGACACGTTATACATGATTTGACGTAATCTTCGATTTTTTTATCCAAATTTTTAAGGTAAACATAACTTCTAGCAACCATTTTCATTTTTGTTATACCTAAATGATCTGAGTGGATAAGCTTCAGAGTTTCCTCATTTAGACTGTCGGGTATAACTAATCTATTTCCATAAAATAAACACCCGTCTTGTGTTGACAAGGACTTTAATTTTTCGTAAAATGTAAGAATATCACGATTCTTAAGAATATTTTTGTCCATATTCCTATAAATATGTTTCGAATTAAAGGGAGTCAAATTAACGTATGTTTACTATTACTGAATTTTTGCACATGTTTAGTATTACAGGGTTAAGGAGAAATTTGGAAAAACCAAAACATTTAAGGAAAAGTATCCTATATAGTGACATCCTTGCCAAAAAACTGGTCAGCTCGCAAAATTCAAAGAGAATTCAACGTGTCCTTTCATCTTGCAAATCGTGCAAAAAAGCTACAAGAAGAGAAAGGTATTGGCAACACCAGATCTGAAATTAGGAAGGAATACCATCGATAATGAGACGATACATCTTGTGCAGGAGTTTTATGAAGATAATGAGCCGGATAAGATATTTTATGGTTTTAGCAAAAGATGGAGTAAACATGACAAAACAGCGTAGAATGGTCTTATGCAATTCGAAAAAGGCATACAAGATTTTCAAAGAAAAATTTCCCACAAAAAAAAGTGGGTTTTCCACATTTGCAACACATCGTCCGGGAAGCTGTGTTCTAACGTAATCATTGTGAACTGATTCCATATGTGTTTGCATTTACAACCAGAATATTAAGCTCATGTTTGATGTTCTTAAAAGAAGTAAACTGCTTCCTGATTAAACAACCCCCTACCAGGATCTTATCTACCAAGTAATTTGCTACAACTATAACAATCAATGCTTATTGCAACAATGTGTAAAATGTTCAGGCACCAAACACCTAATCGCGATACTGTTGAAAAAACTGGATAAGGATATTGAAGTGATCACATTTAAGCAATGGCAACAAGTGGAAAGGCGCACTTTTGAAATGATACAAATGGAGAACCAACAATTCATTGATGTTTTATGCGAAAAATTTTTGCAAATTATTTCCATCATTTTATTGCAAAAGAACAAGCAAGATATTTAAAACATTGCAAGGTTAACTAAAAGCTAAATGAATGCATTATTATCTTCGATTTTTCCGAAAAACTATTCCTTCGTTATTCAGGATGCTGTTCAAGGATTTCACTGGGCAATTGCGCAATGCACTATACACCCATTTGCTATTTACTATTTGGATGATACCGATGTGCTGCAATTTAACAGCTTAATAGTAATAGCGGAATCACTAAAACACAACCATGTCGCAGTTCGTTTAATTTTGGAAAAAAAAGCTTCAACTTCATAAAGGACAAGTTACCTTTTGTTAAAAAATTATTCATTTTTCGGATGGGTTTGGGGGTCAATACAAAAATAGGATGACCTGGTACAATATATGCGATATGAAGAAAGAGTTCAATCTTGAGGCAGAATGGTACTTTTTTACAACCTGCCATGGCAAAGGACCTTGCGATGCTTTAGCAGTAATTCTAAAAAAAAATCAGCAAAAGCTAGCTTGCAAAGTAGTGAAATTCAAACATGGAAACATCTGTACGATCGGGCTGTTTCACAAAAAGATTCTAAGGTAAATTATATGTTCACATTTTAACAAAATATTACACCAATATTGAAAGAAGATTTAAAAATAGATATGTTTTATACCTGTAAATGAGAATAGTGTTAATGTTAAAGAGTACTCGTTTTGCACTAAAAATAAAATTAGAAAATTGTTGAAATAATAAAACAAAACTATCATTGTAAAATTTTTTAACCAAATATTTTATTGAGTATCTAAAAACAAAAATAAAAAAATTATTTTTTGAAATAAATTCTGAAATTTCGCAGAGACGCTAATAAAAATATTTTATCTCCTAAACCAAGGGCTGAACATTCGCAAATGTGTGATATGTTTTATACTAATATTAAAGGATTTAAAAAAACATTTTTTAGGGGGAGTTGTTCTTACGGAAGGAGTAAAAATCCAAAATTTATAAAAATTGTGTTTTCTTCTTCAATGCTTTTTATTTATTTATTTTTGTTTTTATTTCCTTGGAAAGCCCCATTTAATACCTTTAATTTGAGATATGACACAAACAATCGAATAACCCGATCCCAAGTGATCAGCAAATTAAGAAACACGTCCACAGTGAAAACATCAAAATTTGAGTCACACTGTATCCAAGACCGGAGGTCGGCAAGCTAAACAAAATAATGCGGGTGGAATATTTTTTAATACTTAAATAATGCCGAAAGTTTCATCGAAATCGCAGGGGGTTGGGTCGCAAAAATGAAAAATTTGATCGTTTTTGTATGGAATTTCTGTAAAAATAAATATGAATATGTATATATCAACCAGTAAATAGATTCAAAGCTATCATACACCTAACACCCATATGTTATTAAAGCAACCAGTGGTATGATAACTAAATATAGTCTGATCTCAGGAGGTGTGAAGAAGCTTATGGAAAAAAGCGAGCGAAGGTCACTCTAGATATCACACAAGTTAATGCCCTAATTCCACATCAAGATTATATTCAAAATTATCCCAAGATGGCTGATTTAACATATGGAATTGTGTTATTATTAAGAATGATCACAGGGAACTATGACATGTCAATAAAAGTCATGTTAATAACCAATTCTTCGGTATCTTGGATTGATGAGAAGATTATTTAGGACAGTTGACTGATGGATTCTCACACGGTTTTCATTCAAGCAACTAACAGGATCCATTATTAAGCAAATAACCCTAGAAAGTAAGTGTGCCCATCATACGAATAGAGGTATATCTGCCAATGTTTAGCACAGCTAAAAATATCATTGATGAACATCGAAAAGAGTAATGGACCAAGGATTGATCCCTGAAGAGCTCCAGGTATAACAGAATAACAGGAGATGAATACTTATAAACTGAAAATCCATTTGAAAACTATCATAAAAGTAAGAAAAGACAAATTTCCCAGCGTAGGACGTGCATTTAAAATCAATCACAAGTTTCTTGCAAAGCAATGAGAGATCAAATGTATTGAAAGTCTGGGAAATATCGAGAAAATTTAAACACGTAAATTAATTCCAATCAAGCGATGTTCGAATAAAATTTGTTTGTCAATATCAGAAAAGCAGAGGTATTTGTACAAGTATTGCTTTTTCAAATATTTTGAGAAGAAAGAAATTAATATAGACAGAATGATGATTAGTGTGAGGAAATCCTTTAGGGATGAGTATGATCTATAAAAGTTTTCACTAATTGAGAAACATAAACCATGTATTGCAAACTGGAACTAGTGGTGAATTAGATGAGGACGTAGAATATGGATAAATCTCAGATTAGTGCAACCGATACTCGTACCGTTTTTTTTTAATACCCAAAGATGAATTAACTTTGTCAACTTCGGTAAATCGATTGAAACTAAATGTATGTCGTTAGAAATAAGTAATGAACTACACCCTGGCCTGAGATAAAAACTGCCCATTAAGATCATCAGGATCTTTAGTGCAACAAAAATTACTAGAAAAAACAATGGCTATAAAGACCTTAAATTCAGAAGCACAATTCAAAAGCTATAAAATAAATAGCAAAGTGAATGCGATAAGGTAGATTTCACGTCATTCGTTTTGATTTACTATATAATATCTAAGAAGTAGATTTGCAAAAAAGAGAGAGTAATAATATTTTCTTTCCCCATTCGAACCAAAAACCTGGGCATGAACGGGTCTCGAAAAAAATATTCATGGAATTCTCGCAGGCTCCAGAATTGATAGACTTTACTTCTCACCTGGAATACTAGAACATTTCGTTGGTGTCACTCATGAAGTGTGTTCCGCTAGCGATCATCTTCTTGAAGTGGTAACTAGCAATTTGTTGAATTCCGAGCAGTCTATCTATGAGTTCAATGAATACTGGCACTCTGGCACTCTGGCAAGAGAGGAAAGCTGACATTCCTTTTCTTAGTCAATGGTGGAATGTTAAAAGCTCCAAATTCGATATTCAAGCTTCTAGCTTGTTGGCCGCAGTATATCGGGTGGCAGTTCTTCTTCCAACTCAGCCGAAGTTGATTCTTTATTTTAATAGGATAAAGGACAGCTTGGCAGGACAAACTTATAAGAACAGCTTGGAGTTTGTGCTGCGCAACCAATAACACTGGCTAACAGAAGACGATTCTCCAGCCGAGTACTACGTTGGAGCATATGACTTTCGTTCTAGTTCGAGGAGGTCTGCTCCTTTTCTTAGTCAATGGTGGAATGTTAAAAGCTCCAAATTCGATATTCAAGCTTCTAGCTTGTTGGCCGCAGTATCTCGGGTGGCAGTTCTTCTTCCAACTCAGCCGAAGTTGATTCTTTATTTTAATAGGATAAAGGACCGCTTGGCAGCACAAACTTATAAGAACAGCTTGGAGTTTGTGCTGCGCAACCAATAACACTGGCTGACAGAAGACGATACTCCAGCCGAGTACTACGTTGGAGCATATGACTTTCGTTCTAGTTCGAGGAGGTCTGCTATGCGCTTGATTCCAAAGAACGGAGACTTGCAGAGGATGGGGAACTGGAGGCCAGTAATCCTATGCAATGTAGACATCGTCCGCAAAGTTTAGGGGCGATGCTCCGCTCAGTTATTGCTTCTGTAATACTTCCGGAATATTCCTATTGTATACCTGGTCGTAGCATCTACGACAGTATCGCGGTAGCCAAACATTTGTATGCATACTATGAATATACAGGCACACAAATGGCCATGATTTCACTAGACCAACAAAAGGCTTTTGATGACGTCTCGCACGAGTATCTCTTGACTGATCTGGAGGCATTTGGGTTTGCGCCCAGGTGGCTCGATATTGCCGGGAAACTGTATAGAGATTAAGCGATTATGATTAATCATCGAAGACAAGTTCTGCCTCCTATCTCGTGTCATCGGGATATCAGACAGGGCTGTCCACTGTCAGGTATGCTTCATGATCTTTAGTTGGAGCCGCTACGGGTGAATCTTCGTCGGATGCTCCGACAATATTAAGTTCATCTAACATATACCAATGTGATGCTTCTTATCTTGGCATATGCGGATGACCTTTCTATTTCCCTGACAAAAGATGAAGCTTTCCCTGTCGTTCGTGTTGTTTTCGAACAGTACGAACGTATATCGGGCGTTAATATCGACCGTAATAAGAGTCAAGGCTTGTGGTGTGGAATCTGGGGAAATGGTGCAGATACTCAACTCAACATCTAATCGACTAATACTTGCCTGAAGTATTTAGGTGTGAATATCGGACATGAGAGTAAATCAAATAATAGACGCATTGCTCTGGAGAAACTCTCTGGAGGTGTAAACTCATGGCGTAGTCTACTGTTTCCATTAACCTTAATGGCAAGGTCAGTCCTGATAAGTTATTTGATTACTTCGTCGATTGTATGTCTGCTAAAGTCTTAGACATTTGATGAAGGCTTCACAGGTCGCCTTCAAGCAAAAATGATGGACGCCTTTTGGTGCGGCAGACGATGGGTTACTAAAACCACGCCCTGCCTGCCAGTAAAAATAGGTGGATTAAATCTTGTTATAACCCCGTTTGCCGCCGTGCTTTCTTGGGAGAGAAGAGCGGCACAGGGGGAAGGCTCAGGATCTTTTCAGTACAAAAAAACACTTTTGATTATGAATATTTGTTACACAGGATTTTATTTTATTAGAGGAAATTAAACGATTACACTTTTATTTACTTGCACGGATACATGTACTCTTTCAAACAATATCTGTTAATTATACAATTCAATTACAAACAAAACTTCTCGACTTTGAAACCCGCCGTGCTTTCGCTTTGAATACCGATCCTGAACTTCGACTTTCTTTTGATTGTCGTATATTTTTATCACGAAAAATAACTAACGCCCTTGCGTCAGCAAAAAGTATGAAGAATTTTCGTCATTGGTGCGTTCAACTGACCAATAAGACGAAAAGCAGTAAAAATAGAACGAAAATAAGCAAAAAAATGAAAAGATAAGACGATATTTGTTGGCTTGGGTCTTGCAGTAATTTGATCTTGCTCTTGATATTTTTGAGCGATATGCAATGTGGAGTACATTAACTCCGTGAATTATGTTTACAAAAAAATGTCAAAAATGTCGAGTAAGTATTTTATATAAGTGGGCTATTTATGCGAAGTTAAGTATTTTACGAGAATAAGTAATAAGAATATTTATGCATTAGGAAAATTTATGAAGGTAAGTATTTATGCATGTTGCTGTAATTTTAAGTGTTTGTGCAGGGAAATTTATGGAGCGTGCACAGTGTGGTATTTTGAGACCACAATTTGAATGCTCATGGATTTTTAGAAATCCTCAGGAGGTAAGTAAATGTAAATGAAATGGTTGTGATTTTGGAATCACAACAATCTCATTAACTTGGTTGTGAAATCAGAGTGTCTGCAAGTGCGTGTATTCCAAAGAGTGTTTCCCCAGAGAGCCACCTTGATTTCTCAACTGTGGGTGAATGTCCTGGGAGGGATCGGCATAGCGGAGTACTACTACCTACTCTCTGTTCGGCCATCCTATCCTCGTGACTGGCCAGCATTTCACCTTAAGTGGAACACTCTACGGTAGACGTAATTCGCGTCGGATCCAATCAGGTTTAATCCTGAATTAATATATTCAGTGATAAGTAATGCTCGGGGATTTGATGCTGACACGCATACACAGACAGTTCTCCGAGATATTATTAAGATCTCTAGAAATTGTTGAATAAACACTAACTATCCACAACTACACGATCTGGCTGCTTCTGCGCGGTAGAGCCTTCGCCAACTTGGGACTAGCGAGCCTAGCACTATGTTGGAAGGTGCCTTCGTTCTGTGCAGGCCACCTCACAGAACTTTCAGCACACTTACAACACGCGTGCTCCGTGACGTACTTATGTCAATAAGACCTCCGTAGTATACAGGATATAACAGATGACGAACACACCTCGGGGTGAATATGGGCGTGATGGGAGGGATAACTTGCAGAGTAGTCTACAGTTATCCTTCTAGTTACAAAGATGCTGATGTAGTATTCAAATTGCTGCATCACAGTCTTATGCTTCCTAATCAGTTTTCACATATTGACCGGCGAGTTCAGAGGATTTGCACAGTTTGTGCTGTTGAAGGCACCCTCTTTGACAGGTTCTTCACTTGCCCAGCTTTGCAAAATCTAATGGAACTCGTGCGCGATATGTATCAATTGATCCACCCGAATTTCGGCTTTACAAGGACATCGTTTATATGGGGACCAAAGGTTTGTGCTCGGGTGAACTGCTTAATTAGCTTTGTGTTGATACTGGACAAATCTACAATTCACTTGTACTACATGACAGCTGAAGATGGAAATCAGAACACTGACCCACAACTCCAAGCACAAGTACTCAGGCACCACTTCGTTGACAGATTGAAGGGAGGTTTACGTCTTGAAAATCTTGCAACGAACGCAGACACATTTAACTTCTAATGGCAACCACTATCGTCGGTGCAGGGCGGAGATGTTGTCTTTCACTGGTGATAGCAGGCACCAGCATTTGCAACACTATTCCATGGGGCTTCTCCCCGCTTAGAAATCCTTTCAATTGCAGTGGGAAGGATAAGCACTCGGTTTGAAATGCCAAGCTGGAGGGATGATGAGGGCAGTGTGTAGAGGTCTATGATAATATAGGCTGTTCTCGCGGGACTCTTTAACAGTATCAGGTAAATTTTTCGGTCGTTCGATTTGTGATTTTAAATTCGGATTTCTTGGAACTGCCACTTACCTAATTGTCGAAATTGGAACTTCTGAATTATCGTTACAGATTGACCGTCATTGGAACTGCTCGAAAAATAAAAATGAACTGCCTAAGCAACTCACCGAGACTATAGGCCGTGAAGAAAAGTCAAGCTTATTTGGACACCGAAGAAATGGAACTCTGGTTTCCTAAAAACAAGAACAAGAATGTTCTATTAGTGTCTATTATGCATGATTATCCGAAAATAAATGAAGAAACTGGAAAACCGGACATTATTATGGACCACAATGCAACTAAGGGAGGCATTGTGTGAAACCTACAATGTCGGAAGGGGTACTAACAGACGGCCCATGGTAGCCTAATGACTTAACTTATGAACTCATAAACCCACATCTGAGGAGATATGCTGTGAACAAATGTGTACCAACAATAATACGGATAAGGCTTCTGAAATTTGCAAATTAGATGGTCCTGAGCCTTTTGCGACAGCAAATAATAACAAAGTAGGTAGTTGTTTTTATTGCGCTGCAAAAAAAATCGCAAGACTCACTACAATTTCGTCTCTTGTAAAAAATATTTTTGTATGGAACATGCTAATGTGATATGCTCCGACAGCAATGTTAAGTATTTGTTTTTTTGTTTTTTTTTTTTTATTTTATTATCTGTTTTTTCAAGTTTCAGAGTTTTTTTAGTTTGATATGATAAAAAGTCTATTTTTGTTCAAGTTTACGTAGCTCATAAGAGTACTATGTGTTACCAATGGCTGTAATAAAAGACTGTTATTAGCTAATAAAAATAAATATTTTCTTTGAAACTTTTTTTGATATCTTTTAACACATCCTCAACTAATAGTTAACTTAATTTTACGATGATATGTTACTAAAAATGTTCTAAACTGGACTTAAAAATCTCGGTTTTACAGACCTTGCGCGGGTATACGTATTACACTATTTGACGCGGGTTATCACCTATATTAAAAAATACAGTAAAATGCCCAAAAGCGGCATCAGGGACTAGCGCAAGGTATGTTGTGGATTTGATCTCAAGGGAAAATTAAACTATTATCTCCGTCTTTTGTTGTTGATATTCGGGATATATCTGTTAATAATGGGTATACCATTCACACAAATCTTCACGAAAATAAACGTATTGAGGGACCGTAACTGCCTAGAGCTTAGACAGGTCATAGCACATAAATTTGTATAAGATGCAACGTCCGAATAGTGGTTCATATATATTTTTTTACTTTTCTATAAAGACTGGCAAGAAGTTCCTCAGTATAAAATATAAACTAATTGTTATTTTATTTTTGTGTTGACTTAAAGAGAAGTTATTTGTTTTTCAGTTTTTGTTAAAGGAATAAGATTTAGTTATCGAAATGCATTGTTTTTGTTTTTGCCGTTTACTTAAATTTCTAGTGAGAAATTGGGGTCAGTGCTGACCGCATGTGCCCACTTATGTGATTTGGCTAGTGTGCCCACTTAAGGGTTAAGCAAAGACCAAGTTTAGACGGGTATGCTGCCTGTTTCGCACGAAATCTGTAGGTAAGTTGATACTTAATTCCTGTCCCCAGCAATCATCTTAGCAACAAGTTTTCGTCCGGCAGAGGTAGCATACTGGGTAAAAAAAGCGTGAAAGGATTTTAAAGGATTACTAATTATACACATTTTCTGGTATGTTAAATTTTATAATAAAAAATAACACAACGCTTTTCTCACAAAAATCCTAATGTCATGGATTCCCATAACTCTTGTCCACTAACCTAACGATGTTGCGTGAAAAGATTTGCATATAGAACAGTGTACAAAGGAAAAAGAAAATTAAAAAGAAATTTAATTCAAAACTGATGTGTGTTATTTAAAGTTTTCTGTTTAAATAATTTTTTTATGTTATATTTACTTGGCACGCGAGCAATGGAGGAGTAAAGATAGAACATCCTTTATTATGTGAATACTTTCAGAGAAACTGGTTATTTCTAAAACTGAGCAAAACCTTCAGTCCTATGTTAGATCTTTAATTTTCTTTGCAAATTTATTTACACACGTGATTGAAATTGTATAAATTAAAACAAATAAGATCACTCTCATCAAACTGCAATTATTCTCCAATTTAATATTTTCTCTAGGTACTACGTATTTTTACATTCGGTGAAATTCCATATTTTTGATTATGAAATTACTCCATTCATACCGTAAACATCCAGCAAGTAAATTTTTAATTTATGCTCAGAATTCTGTAGACTGCTTACGCAAATAATATGTAAATATTTCAAATTACTCAATACAAGAGTGTAAATTTACATTTCCTTATGCTGCAATTATATAATTCTTCTTTTCAATTTTAGAATGGATATTGAAATCTATTGAATTTTCACACGATGTTTTTCTATGAAAAATGAAAATTTTCCGATTATTACAGGTTTTCTTTAAGTATTATGTGTATGCATAACGCATATACTTAGTTAACACCGCTTGTTTCTACGTGTAAGAAAATATTTGCATTGATTTTCCACCCGATTTCATGCATGCCTCTTTCAATCAAATTTTGTTCTGCGGAAATCTCTCTGCAAATTTTTTATATGTACGTGCAAGAAGTATATCAAATTTCAAAAGTTTTCCACTGAAGTTCAATTTCTGGAGAGAATCCAGGAAAATTCATGTCAACAGTTCTTTTAGCATGAGTTGGTTTCAGTTTGTAACTTAACAAAATCTGACGACAGTAAATGTCACCTTCGACGTCAATTTATTGAACACAGAACATTTATATATGCATGTATATATGTACTCATGTACATATGATCACATAACTTCAGATTTGTATAGGGCACCCTACCCATATATACAAATGCGTACTACTGTTCCACTACCCTCTATAGCTTGCTTTCAAGCCACAGATTGTCCCATTAGAGGTTGTAGCTATAAAAGTAATGCGACGAGGTTGATATGGCACTTCGGTTACGGAAATGGGAACTAAGTGGTTTTATTGTTTGTCTCTCTAAAAGGATTTTCCTTTTTCAAAGAAAATTTTTTTCGATGAAATCTCTTCCGTTTGTGCCTTTTTCGTCTCCAGCTGTTACTCCAAAAGCTGAAAACTTTTTTTTGGGCCAGTAGAATATTGTATTCGTCTGCTGTCTACTGAGTTTTATGCTGAGATTCATTTAATTACGAACTAGTAATTTACATGGTACGCGCCTGTAATAATTAATATTTAAGGAACACTCTCATTTCTGGGTAATCTTACGAGTCACAGTATTTTAGTTGCTCAAGTTTTGATTAGATTGCGTATATTTTATAAAATGTTGATGAAATCATGGGATGAAAGGTTGAGTAAAATCAATTAGATGGATTTTTTTTTAGACGCTACTAGTACCTATCTAAATACATGTAGTCGCGTTGCTTTTTTGGAATATGTATAATTTAGACATTATGACTGCCTAAACTTTGTTATTTAATCAAACTAAATATGGTTTGTAAAACGAAATTTAAACAGGAATTTAGAATTGTTTATTTATAGTTATGTAGATACTAAAAGAATATAAATCTCTTTTTTTTTTTAGTACGAAAAATGGCGGAAATAAAAATAGATCAGTCATTACAAATAACTAATAATATAAATTAAAAATAAAAACAAATTAAAAAATTTAAATTCTAAAAATTGTACTATGTACTGTTGTGTCGTCGTGTGCCGTGCTCTGAGATAAAGAGCACACGACCTGAGAAGGGATAGAATCACTCCTAAACACTTCGCTTCAATTAGAATTTTTTGTTTTATTGATCACTTTCAATTGTTAGAGTTACACAAATTGGAAAATTTAATAATTCACAAATTAGAAAATTGCAATTGGAAAATTTAAAAGATTCACAAATTAGAAAATTTTAAGATTACTCGCTACGCACGGCTCGACGGTTTTTGCAGAACTCCCCGAGGATCGGGCTCGCTGGCCCCAGGTACCCATGAAAGAGTTTTTTCTTTTTTCAGTACCTTCCCACGACGTGAAAAATCGTACGTGGGAAAGTACAAAAAGTTTAGACGCAGTGCATATGCATAAAATCTGATATGCACTGTGTCTTGTAAAAATAATATTTTTAATACGACCGACGGTAATAATTATACGTATGTATAGTACATGAGGATAAGATAGCGGAAAAGCTGTAAGTAGGTATGTACATAGTACTGCATGTAGGTAAGTATACATGCCGTGTGAATGGAATATGTGACTGATAACAAAATGCAATTTATGCTAAATTGCATTTTGTTGCAGTACGTAAATGCATTTTTAAATGCCAATGAAATTTAAATGAATTTTTAAGTTAAATAAATTTTACATTTCAGGGTCAATTTATACTACGCGAGGGCAAGATATTGGCGTATTGGCTTTATGGTTGTGATTCGGGTCAATAGGCTCTTGGGTCATAACAGTACTAAAAAATGTAAGAAAACAATTAAAGTAAATAAAAATACAAAAAAAGTACGAATACGAATATATAACAACTAAGAACTAAAAAACACAAAGGCAAGACCCCTAAAACAAAATCAAATGCCTCTTTCAAAATGGTGCTACAGCACACTATCCGCTCCATAAACCAACGAGTCGAGCTCGTATGCTGAATATCGGATGGTAAATTATTCCAAAATCGAACAGTACAAACAAAGTAAGAGTTTTTCATTACTAAATAATGAATGTTAGATATCAGCAAATTTAAACGCCTTATGGAGTCAAAAAATTCAAAATTTATTAAATAAATTTCTAGGGTTTTTAGTATATATAAGATTATGAAGAGATGCTAGAAGCCTACGTAAACGGTATAACTTTGAGTCTTATGCAGTCGTTGAAAGCCACATTTAGTTTGGTAGAACAAGAGGAACACAAGTGATGGAAAAGGAGACAGCCGTAGCAAATGTACGGTAGAATCAATGATTTAACCAGCATCAAACTCTTGCTCGTAGACAAAGTTCCCAACCACACTCGACGCAGCTTACCCTAAATCCTACCAGTCATATCGTTAATACGGTCACAGCATTACATACGAGAATTGCGATGATACCAAGAATTTTTGCATGATTCGGGTATTGCAACACCGTTTTATTTAAAACTACAGGTGGAAGGTCAGACACATCAACTGCTCTGCGATAGAAACCCATGCACTGCGACTTTCCGGCATTCAGCAATAAAAGATTATTATCAGCCCAGCGTGCAATATGACGCAAGCCAGGATTCAGCCTATCGATACAATCCTCCACAAGTCCTATTGGTCGACTGGGATAGACCTGCACATCATCGGCATACAAGTGAAATTTGCAGCCTTCAACAACATTAGGAAGGTCATTTATATAAAGGCTGAAGAGCAAGGGGCTAAGAATAGTGCCTTCAGAGACACCACAATTTAGAGGCAAAGTACAGGAAACACGATGCTTTACCTTAACCCGCTGGAATCTATTAGAGAGAAAGCCGCAGATTAAGGACACAGTAGAGAAGTGAAAAAGTTGAGGTGTGTGGCCAACATTGTGACCATATCAAGAGATATCAAGTAGGGCAAGAACTCAAAGATTGTTCCTGGTGTGTGTGAGATTCAGAAGGGCTGTTTTACAACTACCAGATTTACGAAAACGGAGTGGAAAGGACTTAAAAGTTAAGATTTTCTAAGTGATCAGATATTTGCAATACTACCAAATTTTTCATGACCTTAGTAAGAAATTCTAACAGACTAATCGGTCGATAATCACCGGGAACTACATCTACATTGGTCTTAGACACAGGCACAACTATAACGACTTTCCAATCTGAGCGAAATATCGACATGGTCAATCAAGTGTTAAAAGTATGGAGAATTGACTGTATTATCAGATGCAGAAGAAGCCTGATAAAACTAGGTGGAATACCATGTGGATTCACTGCATTAGATTTTACGGCACCAACTGCCACGACAATCTCTTTAACATTGACAAATCTGTAAATAAAACAAGACTGACCATTATTTGAGGGAAACATGAAACGGGTTAAACCCGGCCAGAACTACGCGAGGAAAGGGTGAGGAAAGAACTGGAATAGGAGTTAAGTAAGTCAGAGTCCAGGTTACACGTGGACTTATCTCTACCATACATGAGGGCCTTACGCAAGTTTCTCCATTAGATTTTGAATGATAGTTGGGGATCAAACTTTTGTTGAAAATATCGCCTGTTGGCCGCTCGTACCCTAGAATTGACCAAATGTCTTATCATTTTGTAATTCGCACGGCTTTCAGTGTCCTTTAGTCTAAGATACCCAATCTGGTTTTGAAACAAGCAGGTCAAGCAAGGTTGGGTTATCCGTATTGAGATAAATTGGGAGATTGTTAACGACACAAAGATAAAGAAACTGTTGAAAAAGTAAGAAAAAGTCTGTCGCACTATTATGTCTCAACAAATTGACGTTAAAATCCTCCCCATTGACGACATTATGATATCTTTGTGTTACATACAGCTGCACTAAATTCTGGAGCGTTTTCAATGGAAAAACTATTTGGCGGACAATACACGGAGGATAGCAAACATTTATCATCAGCTAAGATAATTTATACATACAAAAATTCTAAGGGGGTACTTCCGGAAGAGTTAACTATTCGGGAGTCATAAAAATCTGTGATATAAATAGTCACACCACCGCCAATTCGACCCATGCTGTCATTTCGGAAAAGGTTATAACCAGGAAATCTAACAAGAGTTGAAGGTATATGTAAATATAGCCATGTCTCACACACTAAAGTCACATGAACATCAGAACCGACGCAAATATCACATAATTCGTCAAACGTTTGTCTAATGCTTCTGTCATTCAAGCTCACTACATTAAGACCTTCCGACTGCTGACAAAAGATATTCGATTCCCGTCAGGGAAAAATAGTTCTTACTATGTTCGGCGTAAAGATGTTTTCATCAATAAAAATAAACACAAGGGCTGCGACTCGTCAAGGTGGAGGAAACAAAAATACGATCAGCAGCCATGAAAATAAACATTATCACCATAAAAATTGAGTGGACTACGAAATATAAGATAAGTGGTCTAAAGCTCTGTGTTAACTGATTGACAAAAATAAAATATAAGAAGACTTGAATAAACAAACAATATAAGCACTCAACGAAATATAATACTATCATTATGAAAAAGTCTAAACTGTCAACGAAATGGATTAAACTTAAATAAAGACAATTAACTAAAATAAATGAGAGAGACAAATTTAACATATAAAAGCGCTTAAAACAGAAAAAAAAAATCATGCACAATACATCACATGGCTACCTGTTCGGCATCACAAAAATATATTAGCATATCCAAGTTGGTAATTTTCTAGGTTTTCCATTCTTCTGCAGCCTAATATACAAGCGGCCATCACAAGTGTAAGCAGAGCTGAGCTTCCCTTCCTGACGTCGAAGTAGAGCCACCCGTAATAGCTTACTTGTACCAGAGTAATGCTCACATGTATAAGCACTGGGCTCTGAGCAGCAAAACCATCGATGTCAGCTTGTTTAAATTTGCCAAAAACTTTGCGGGCAGCAAAAAAAGAAAGCCTTTCACACGTACATGAAAATCTTGCAATAATTGGCGAGGCAGAGGATCTTGCAGAATCCAGGACATTTGCCCTCATCCTGGATCTGACATGAAAGGGAAATATATAAGCAGAAGGTGGGTGATAGATGTACAGACAAACTTTGCGAAAACTTTCATTAGGTATTTCGATTGCTTTATGTGGAACACCCCGTATAACCAGATCAGATGATCGTTGTCGATGGCAAACCTCCTCACTATTATCATTAAGAGCCGAGTACCCTGAGTTTAGACTTCTAAGAGAATCTCCAACTATTTGTAATCTAGCTGCGAAGGTACTGATAGAACTCTCAATCTCTCTCACCAGAATCTCGGATACGCCACTGTATGTTGAGCCATTTGAAGGATATCTTCCTAGCTTAAGGACATTCTTTATCATACCACTTCGACTTAAACTATGGCCTATTTGTAGTACTTACAACAGAAGAAGTAAAAATAGCTTCTGTCAGATCATTTATAGACTTCAAGGTGAGAGTCCTATTCATGTTTTTACATTCTTGTATTCCTCAACATTTTGAATTCTACAATTTAATTTGGGAAGTAAAGATAGTGGAAAAGATAGTGACAATATCATTACAGAAGAGCCACATCCTCCAAAAAATGTGAAATCTCCTCAGTGCACCCATTCAGCACTGTCAGACCAAAGTCGTCATAGAAATCTACAAACTTTCTACCTCTCGTATTTACTGTCAAATCCTTGAATTTTCTTAGATGACCTACGCACTGCCCAGGAAGTATTTCCTCATAAATCTCCTGCATTTGCCCAATTCTCACATTAAAATCACAGAGAAAAAGTATACTAGGATCGCTTATGGACCTAAAAACGTCTACAAATTTACTAAAGTCTGATTCCCATGAATTACTATTGATATAGGCAGGCACTAAACTAAATGTTTAAAATTGCTGCTTCATTTTCAGAATAGGCCAGTCATTCACCCATGAAATTTCAACAGCCTTACCAAATATTCTGCTATGAATTTCTACTAGCCAACCACCACTAGCTCTGCCGTAACTCGATGTCTTCGTTGCACCTACCCAAATGACCTCATAACTGCCAAACAATTTACTAAAAGTGTTGAAATTATTTTCTGTAACATGTGCTTCAAGTAAGATAAACACATCATAATTCTTGATAAACTCAAAGAAGCCCGGAAAGAGGATCTTACTTTTCAAACCCGATATATTATAAGGTAGTATTTTAAATACGAAAGCTCCGCGTTCAATTACAAATTCTGATTTGTCGCTCTCTTTTGAATTAAAATCAAAATGTCTTACACTAGGAGAATAACTTACTTTATTTATGTTTGAATTCAATACATTTATACTTTCTGTGCGGACGGCCGCATCCTATTCTGTAATTTCGAGAGCCTGACCGACAAGGCCAGCCTTCTCCGCCCCCACCAGAATACCCTTAACCGAGGTTTTATCTGTAAAAAGTTCACATATCCTGTCCAAAGCTAATCTACCATCCTTCATCCATATAACATTTTCAGACTCAAAACTATCGTTGTCTATGACTAATCTGTCATCGCGTACATAAATAG
The DNA here is from genome assembly GCA_963924295.1 of Dioctria rufipes. Taxonomy (NCBI): domain Eukaryota; kingdom Metazoa; phylum Arthropoda; class Insecta; order Diptera; family Asilidae; genus Dioctria; species Dioctria rufipes. The sequence goes on along the minus strand of OZ002741.1, from coordinate 279,859,320 downwards.
TTTTCTTTCCGCCTAATTTGATTAACTCGTATTTTATCCTAAACAATTCTCTACGTTTTCTTCTCATTACTAGTGGGTAATCTCTTTGAACAAATATTTGAGTGTCCGTTAATTTCTTAACATTTTTCTGTATACTCTGTACAGTTGCTGCCGATGAAAACTCAACCATGTACGATGAACTTCTGATACTACCTCTCGATGCTGTTTGTCGTGTATTTATTATTCGTGCGCTTACAACTTCCAGCTGTTTACCGATCCCTAGAACATCATTACACAATCTGGAAACTGCTACCGTCGGTTGAACATTGTCGGAGTTATATATTCCCTTAAAAATAAGGTTATTTCTCTTCATGTTGAATTCCAAATACCCCAACGACCGCCTCAAGTCTTCTTCTCTTGCAGAAAGACTTGCAACCTCTTGCCTCAGTTCATAATACTCTTTTTTTTTTCAGAGCGCTGATTGGATCCCTCATCTGCTTAAAATCTTCTTTTGTAGCCATTTGAGTAATTTGAGCTTGGACAACTCGAGAAAACAGCACAAGTCATGTAACAGTGAAAGGTCGCTCTCTGGACCTCTCTGGACGCTTGAGACTAGATCTCACAACAGGGTTCGTGTAAATGATTAATAAGAAATGACTATTTTTTTTTTTAGTTACATAGGCACAGAGTTATTTCTTTGCTGAAAATGAAGTTTATGGAGTAAAATGGTATATCTTTTCACCGTTTCATATTCACAAGTAAAAATCATTTGATTTTCTGTACCGTTCCAATGAGTGTTATATTCCACAAGATGAAAACTTGTACCTACTACTTGCAATATGATTGCGGAATAATATTTCGATAAATGTTTGTGTTTCTAGGAATGGATCAAGACTCCGACATATACCATCCTTACCAATACGTTCATTTATGGTTCAACAGTATGTATCATCTCAATCATATAGATATTCCTCAATTTCGATTTTGGGATCTGTTTTAATATTTGACGTTTCAGAAGCAGGCTACTCCTTAACTGGTGGAATATATTCCTGTTCATAATTAGAAGCACCAAAATGTTCTTACATTTCTTTGCAATTTTACCTTCGTAAAAATTCTCTTGCTGTGATGTAGTTGCTTGAACTTTATGCTCTATTGTCCTTTACTGTCGAATATACAATCACCAAAATCAAATTCACCATTTTTGTTTTTTAACTCAGCTTAAGTAGCACTTACCTGATCGAAATAAGCTAGCTCTTTCTTATAACATTTTGTGTATTCTCTCCTTTGCCACTTAGTTTCAAGAACATTGTATTTTGCCAGGTAAGTTAATCTTTGTCACAAATCCCTGAAAATTATTTATCAAGATTTAAATGAACTTTTTGGCTAAAAGAAACATACCAATACTCCGGACTTAGCACATTCACATATTTCGTGAGTTAAATCGTCTTTCAACGGATTTACTCTCCACACAATATCATGCACCATTAAATGCATTCAATATGATTTTAGAATCGATGGTCAATGGTCACATAACTGCAAGTTATTTCCTATGGAATAGAGTTCACAGGGTCGGAATTATTTCAAAAGAAATTTTTAAAAACGAGCATTTCGGGGACGGTGGTATATGTAATAAAGGAAATCTCGATTTTTCTGAAACTGCAGCAAGCAGAGTGAGTACACTTTTGTGAACTTTGCTGCAGCATAGCAATTTTATTAACCGATTCATTTTTCTGCTCAAAGCCGATTAAAGATTTCTAATAAAATGTTGTTATTGAAGCTCAAATTTCCTTCTAAAGTAAAGGAAAACTGAATTAGACATTCTACCATGTTCGCGGATATAGCAAAACTTTACTAATAAGAAATTTCGAAGGATATTTTCCAGATGCTCTTTTCTTCTTCTTGTTTGTCCTTTGTTGTTCCTTTGATAAATGGAAATCAATGAATTACACATTACTGTAAAATTGACATCATGGGATCAAGAACGTTATGAAGAAATGCTGAAGAAAAGAAGATATTCAGTGATATAAGCTAAGTATAGAAGCAGGATGATAGAATAATTCCATGAACGACTCCAAGTAACGAGAATCAGATAGAACTATGCTAAACCTTAAACCGTGTTTTTCGACGTCAATTAAGTTGGGACCGCCATTTCATGGTAGAAAAGTTTTGAATACGTCAAAATTTAGCGCTCAATTAGGGCTAATTTAATGCCACTTCCCCGAATTTAATGCTCTAGTACTTTTTAAAAAAATCCATGGATAATCCAACATTTTTAAAATTAGGACCACCAACTTTAAAATGGAAAACGTTTTTTAAGACCCCAAAAGTCGTAGGTTTTAATGGCTATCTGCAACAAATCAACGGCCAGCCATGGTTAGAATTTTAAACTCTTACGATACACGGTAATTTAGGACAATGGTAAACTTTAAGTTCATGACAGAAATATGGAGCGTAATTTACGAAATACATCTTAAGTAACATTTTGAGAACTCATGTTCACTTGAAATAGTATAGGAAACGTTGTCATCTGAAGCTTAACAGAGCTTCAAAGATCTAAACAAAACAAGATGAAATAGAAACTGGTCTAAAATTGCTGCTTTTATGTACGATAATGAAATCTATGATAATATAAAGTTTTCAGAGCTTTTGAAAAACGCCAATTTTAATAGCTAACTTTAATAAATAACTCAGAAGATATGCGAGAGCGAACTACAAATCTTAATGCAGGCCGGAGGAATAACATTAATGGCACACACAAAACTGTCAGTCAAATTAGAAATATGTGTAAAAGTACTTAATTTTCAGTGACGTTTTTGAATTCTTTTTAAGTGAGCACAATCCTCAAAAGTAATATCACAATTAGTATCCAAGAACATAACCAGCCCTCTTTGGTAAGGAGGTTTTAATGTCCAAGGAAGCTAAGTAGGTTGGGATAAGTCTCGGCGATAAGTTCTATTTCTGCTGCAAAAAGGTGGAACAAGTGTACTTACATAAAAGACAATCCTTACGAGGATAAATAATCTCCAAAGGATGGTATGTCTTGTCTAAATATAACTGGCGCTATGCGCACAACCTTTACCAGTGCTCTATGTATAATCGCTATAAAATCTGCCGGCACTAAGCAAGATTGTTGAAATGAAAAAAAGAGGCCGGATTAATGGTGTATACAGCCCCGGCAGGTGGATATATTGAATAGTACTCGAAAAGTCTATACACTCTAATTAAACAAATATAGTTTTGCTATGAAAATTCATAGCGAAATAAGTCAATATGAAATTGACTCAGTTTGCTGCTAAGTCTGCAGCTCGAGAATTAAGTTAAAAAAACTATTTATGCAAACGAAAAATTTTTAAAAAAGAAATTTCATTGCAAAAAGAGGGCGTTTCATATAAGCAGGAACCGTATAATCGTCAGTACGGCTTGGTTCCTGCCTGCCGTATACGCCAAAGCTTGCTAGGCATTCAAGTAAATACGTAGTATTTCGCCTCATATAATTCACACTTAAAATTTATTTTAAGTCTATATATGAGGTCAGCTTGGCTGCTTGCTTTGGCGTATACGGCAGGCAGGAACCAAGCCGTACTGACGATTATACGGTTCCTGCTTATATGGTACGCCCTCTTTTTGCAATGAAATTTCTTTTTTAAAAATTTTTCGTTTGCATAAAGAGTTTTTTTAGCTTAATTCTCGAGCTGCAGACTTAGCAGCAAACTGAGTCAATTTCATATTGACTTATTTTTAAACAAATATAAGCAAATCCAATACTGGATATGACATCAGCCACAATCATAGTTTAAAATACAACCACCATCTGCCATATTCAAGATAACGTTACCAAATAGGGAGTAAATAGATACCAATATAGAAAACCCAGGCCCTAAATTGGTACACTAACGGCTCTAAAGCCGAGAGAGATGTAGCAGCACAATTATACGGTGCTAAGAGCTTATAAATATCAAAGGCTTGAAAAATATGCACCAATATTCCAGGCATAGGTACATATATACCGTCACAAGATGTGCATATGAAAACCTCAGTCGCTCTTACTCCAAAAAAAAATGTACCTATATATTTATACAGATAGCTAAACGGCATTGAAAACTATTTCATCACCTGAGATCAAAACGAAGTTAATATGGGAATCCATCCAATCATTAACACACTGACCAAGACGGAAGCATTCATACATCTCATTGGACCGGAACTATTTTCCGGTATCTATTATAATTCATTAAAGGACCTTCAACAAAGAAGAGCCTGGGATTTTTTAAGGCTATCTAGGAATAAACTCAGAATCCTTATAGGAGTCTTAATCGGACACTTCAAACCACGGATAGCCATATCATCCACTTATGTATGTAGATTATGTCTCGAAGAGGATGTACATCAAAGCACGTCTTATGTGAATACGAGACCACACTTGTAGATTCCAGGCTTTTGGCTCATATTTACTTTTTAAAGTCTGCCGTCTCGAGAAAGTTTGAGCCATAAGGATACTGTTCTAAGAATTGTGTTATTGGATGAACTATACAGGAAAGTGGTGGACAATAAGCCAAAAATAGCAGCAGTGCTAAGACCATTCATCCAGCTATAAACTTAAATCTAAATCCAGTATCCAAGAAGAAAAAGTCAAAAAATAGATAGGCTCTCATAAAAGGATAACCAACTATGCAGTTCGGAGGTGTGACGCTACGTATGACTAACTTTCCCTCACTATGCGGTAGTCTTCTAACGAATAAACGTGTGCTATGTTCAGTAATCATCAATTATCAATAGTGTTAACTGTTAAATAAATATGATTCGTTAAAATATTACCTGCCCCAAGGTGATAAGACCCAAATGCAAGGAAAGAAAAGGTTAAGTAATAAGAGCCAAATTTGGAATACGCACATTTTGAGTATCAGTAAAGATATCCGATTTATCACAGGTAACATGAGAAGACCACAGGGCCACCTCGTCAACACATTTGTGTGTTTCGTGACAGTCTGCTCATAACTCAAATTCACTCCTTATGTCAGAGGACGCAGAAATCCCTGAATTGGGTCTGTCATCAAAAGATATGTGCACAGGAAATTTAAAATCCTGTAAGTAAAATAAACCTTATGCTCCACAAACCGAAGAGACAAAATACTTTTGTGGTTAATGCAAAACTGGGATTGATCACAACTGACTAGGTACTCATATACAGTGGCGGGGAAAGACCAAAATTTGATGTGGACGAGGTACATTTAGCGAGGTCGTCGGGTGGTGCAAGCACCAATTTTATAAATTAAAAAACGGTTGCAAAATATCTTTTTACTATTTTATTATAATAAAGACAATGCAATCCAAACTATTTCCTTAGACTAAGATTAAGGAAACAGAAATTTCCTGCTTTTAGCCTTACTAAACTCCTTGATGATTGTACCGTAATTAAGCTTAGATGCTATATCTGCTTCAATAAATAAAACTACTAACGCTGAAAGTCTTTCCTGACCCATTGTACTTCTCACATAATTTTTTATAAGTTTTAATTTTGAAAAGCTCCTATCAGCGGAGGCTGTACCAGGCGCGGATCTAGCATTGAAATTGGGAGGGGGGGGGGGTCATCTTACAAATTAAATCGAGCAAAAAAACAACAAAAAAAACATCCAACGCCGTAACTCGGGTCGCATAGCCACCGCAGTACTGCAGTACTTGGAACTAGGAAATCCGCATTAAGCGGTGTGGATGATGTGTCATTTTTTAATATACGTTTTTTTTTTAGAAAAATTAATTTTTTTAATAGACTAGGGTGCAAACTGCAGGAGTCATTCAAGCCAAACTTTTCTCAGTTTTACACACTGGCATATATAATGACTGCTCGATATGCTATTTCATGCGGGTACAATTTTTTGTGTCAAAAATAGTTCATACGTCGGTGCCAACATTGAAAAATTCATTGGCGGAAAGTTGAAAAGTGAAACCTCTCGAATTTCTATTAACCCAAATAATTAATTTAAAAACATTTATTTTGACAAACCCACTTATTTATTTATTGTTTACAGTCCTTTCTCAGTTCGCACGTTACATAGAAAAGTGACCCAACTAAAAAAATGCAACTTCTCAGTAGAGCGAAAAAACGAAAAGCTGTACATAGAATTAATTCTAGCTTAACGTAGTAATTGTTTGCTAAAAATAGTCTGAACTCTTATTTAAAAGAAATTTTAAGGTTTTGTTACCGCAGTTGGCAAGGTTAGCTGTTAATTCCGCATCCTCTTAAGTTGTGTCGCTTTTCTTTGTTGCGAAATAAATATATTTACAAGTTTTTTTTAAGTGGCACAACTCAAAATACGATTTTTAAGAATTAAATTCCGTACTTTGAACTTTGTGGAAAAATGTCATAACTCATAATAAAATTTGTAAGAAATAAATGCTGTTTTGTGGAAAAGTGACACAATTTAAAATAATACTGTTAAAATGTCGAAAACATATTTACGTTTGTTATGAAGATCGTCACAACTCAAAAAGTGACACTGACACACTGTTCTATGAAGAATATCTCTGTTCTTAAGTAACAGAAAAGTGACACTATCGCTATCTAGCGGCAAAAACAATCAGATAGAAATATGCCAATTTCATGGTGTAATTAACTCAAAAACGACAAATTTTGAGTTAGGTCACATTTCTATGTGACGTGCGAATTAGCAGTTGGTACTTAGACCGAAAGAGAACGCTATATAGAAATGAGCCCACTTTCTGCAGTGTATTTCTATGGACGTAGTCAGTCCATATTTTAAAAGTCAATGGTTTTACATAAGAACGCTGCAAATATTTTAGAATGTTAGGAGTGTTACATGCCAAAATTACCTGAAAAGGGGCTTATCTCACTTTAAGGCGAAGAAATTGCCATCAGCAATTGATTTAAATTCCTCAGTTAAAAACAAAAAGTAGAACGACTTGGGACAAATAAAAGTTTTAAATTTCAACCCAAGTCGTTTCAATAGAAAAAAGCCCCACGACAAATCTTACCTTCAGTAAGGTTTGTCGATATGTACATATATACCTACATACATATCGGGCGCATAAAATTTACTCGGTGAAGATTTAAACGATCAAGTCTTCACCAAAAAGCCTCCTTTCAGCAAATTGTCGGGAGCGGCATACATTGTGGATGCAACAATGTATGCACGATGGCAAGACGATGGTTTGATATTTATGAAAATATCAAATTTCATTTCAACCATCGTCCGTTTTGTGATAATAACCATAGGAGGAAGTTTGTGAAAGAAAAAGTTTGTGAACAAAGCAAAAGTAAAAAAAGAATATATATAAATAAAATAAAAGTGTGCGAGTTGTTTTAATCATAGCTGCCTGAAACAGCGTAAAGTGAATGCCTTCGGCTAAGGTAAGCCCCGAAATATAACAGGAGTTAGGACTAAGTTAAGTTAGGGCTCTGATGTGGTAGCGAGGGAGTTTGTTTCGTGGCTTGGGAAGTGTTTCTCTGAGGTCCGAAACCCAAATTCCGAGAAAAACCTATACACATAAATCATCACATGCATACAGTAGCATTCATTAAAATAAATTTTTATTTTTTTAAGTTTTGGAATAAATTTTTTTAAGTTGAATTATATAAATAAAAAAAGTATAAAATAAAAAATATGTTTTTTCAAATAACTCAATTAATTAAATATTTTTTCTTCAAATTTAGGGGGGGGGGTCATGACCCCCCCCCTGGATCCGCCACTGGGCTGTACTTACCGGTATCGTTAGCAAAATTCGATACAAAAATTTAAATATTTGGGTAACTTTCTTTAAATTTATTTTTTATTATGTATTGAAGCAGTTCTTTCACAGTAGTCTGGTACATTGAGGTTCATCGTTCGCAATTTCTCATATAATTCGTAAGGTTGGAAGTCTTCACCCACTCGCAGGACTGTGTGTAAATCTTGACAGTTTTTTTAATATTTGTTCTTTTGGTATATTTTTTAATTTTCTCAGATCGAAGAGAAAACCAAAATTTTCAAAATTTTCAAAATGTTCATTTAACAACATAAACCTCGAATCCATATTGCTTATTATAGAATTGTTTTAAAAAAATCTGACTAATATCGACTTTTAGCAGACTGTATAGGCTGATGTCTGCCTTCATAATCAAACATCATTTTCATTTTGGCTACCCTTTTATTTTAAAAGTCTTGTGGCAGATCATACCTGATTTTCTCAATAAATTGACGAGAGTCGGACTAGAATTTTTCAAATCCAGTTTGTCGATGTTCTTTGATCCAGTCACTAAATGTACGCAAATGTTCTAGGGAAATGCTTAAATGAACTTGTACAGACTGCCATAATTTGCTTATAATATTCACATGCGATAATATCTCATACCATACATGTAATGATATGATAAATTCTAAACTGAGCATTTCGTTTAAGACCGAATCAAAATCACTGACTGAGTGTATCTGATTGTTCTGTTTGATTTTATTACCTTTCAATACATTCAACAATATCATCGAATTGCAGTAATAAGGCCTTCACTGCCGCGATTCTACTTTCTCACCTTGTGTCCGATACAAGGCTTAAGCTTTAATTGGCTCTTGATTAATTCCCACCGTTTACTGGAACTTGAAAATAGCACATAAATTTTCTGGATAAAACCAAAAAATATTTTTGTTGCCACAGATGAAATAGCTGCGTCTACCAACAATAGATTCCAGCTGTGACAACCGCAAGGTGTAAAAATTGCCGTGGGATTAATATTTATCCGAGCTTTAACTCCACTATTTAGAACGCAACCATATTTGCACCATTGTCATATACTTGGCCACCACAATTTTGAATATCCAAGCCATTTTTTTCTAGCTTTCCCAGTATTTCATTAGTTAAATACTCTCCAGTTGTGTCAGGGACAGCAAGATATCCGATAAAGTTTTCTACTATTGTGGCGCTTGATGTATCACAAAATTTTAAGATAACTGACATTTGTTCAACTTTACTACAGCCTCTAGTGCAGTCGAGCAAAAAAGAGTAATATTTTGCCTCTTTTACCCTACGAATCACTTCTTCGGTAACTGTTCTTGACATTAATGTGATCAATTCATTTTGAATATCGTGGCTTAGATAATGGTGTGTAAGTTGTTTATCATTAATGCGTTTCATGTGCTCCCATAAAGTAGGATCAAATTTGGATATTAATATAAATAAATCTATGAAGCTACCAGAATTTTTAGTGTCATCGTGTATAACTGAAGAGATTCTCAGTGACCTCCAAATGCCAGATTATGAGAGGCTTAGAAATTAATGATATCGAATAATCTCTCAAACAAGTCAAGCCAATGTTTTTGAAAGTCACGTATCAGCCTTTCGTTTTCCTGATCACCGAATAAATACAACTTTTGTAGCTTGCAGGTGCATTTAAATCAATCACAATATAAAAACCCGGTTTCTCTTGAGAATTTGGAGCAAATGAGTAAATTTATTTACCTATTAATAGATACTAACGCACTTAAAGTAAGACAACAATATAAATGTTTTACGAGAAAAAGTGAGATGCATGGGCTTGAAACGTTCCCATGTTGAACAGTAGTTCATCATTAGGGAATTCCCCAGTCAACTTAGTGTTGCGTTGTGCATTGCCTACAATAAGTGGACACAATAATGGACACCTTCTTCAATGTTCTTTTCTTTTATTCAGAATATTCACAAGAATGGTCATGAAAATTATGGTCATAAAAACGTCCCTAAAAGTCGCTAAAACATTGCTTAGGATCTAAGTCTTGAAAATAAGTCGCTAAAACCCTCAAAAATCCGCTAGATCAAGCAACAAAGTCGCTAAAACCGCAACACTATTTCTCGCCCTTGAGGGGAGATTGGAGTTTGAAAGTACGTTACATACACAAAACGCCAAACAGAAAGGGAAATCCTCAAGTCTGGCCACAAGGGGTTTACCGTGATAGCAACCCGGGTAGCCAAGTAATGTCATCACAAAATAATGTCGAAAATTTGTCACAAAAAAGTAGGAATAATTGTGAAAACGAAATGTCACACAAAAGTTTGAAATGATTTCACACCATTTTTTACTGACAAAAATTTCACAAGAAACTGTGAATTAAGTGTGACAAAATTCTGTTGTATGATGACTAATTTTACTAGAATAACGTCGTATTATTAGCGGTCTTTTTGACATCAGCTTTTAGAAGAAAATACATTACTCTGGCAATGATATAGGTAAATTGATATTATTATCCCTCTTATAATTATGTGGTTTTTTATTTTTACTTGTTTTCGGCTATCATAAAATTATCCGCAATAAAGATTGCTGGGGACGCTGCACTAGAATATATTTTAAAATGTTCATAAATAAATAAAATAAATTCAAGTCAACGTGTTTTATTTTTACAACGTCAATTTTAAATACCTATATACTCTTATTGCAGTTTGGACTAAATGCCGACATTGAAATGTCAGAAATATAAGTGAATCAAATGTCACAGGACTTATTAACATTACTGTGACAATCTTAAATATGGTTTATGTGACATATTATGTGACAATGGGTGTTAACCCTGACCACAGTTTCAAATCATATTTGTCACATAATTTTGTCAACAATTGACAAATATTTGTCGTTATTTTGTCACCTATATGTCATATCTGGCTACCCGGGAACGCATTGCCAACAAACATTGCCAACAAACATTGCCAGACAAAATAAAAACAAAATTTGTCAGAGGGGCTTCTTCGTTCGTTTCCCGCGACGGGAACGCAACGCCAACAAATGTTGCTAGTCTAAAGAAAACAAATTTATTTATTTATTATTTTTTCATTTATCGTTTTATAACGAATAACTTTTTACGTTGCGTCCGAGTTATGCACACGTCGCGTACGCTTAACGCCGCCTCTGCTCATATATATGAAATAGGTTTCGCTGATATTCGGGCTCTGCTGCCGAGAAGGAGTGCATTTATTTGCTCGGCATTTGTGTCAGTTTTTGAATCTGGAATTTTGCTAGAAACTGAATTTAGAACCTCACAATACTCCAATTGTCTTAAGAAAAAATATATATAAAAGAAGCAACAGACGTAAGTTCTTATTTTAAATTAATCAACCCGAAAAAGTTTTTACATCTAGAATTATATACCTACCTACTTATAAAAATTCAGGGCTTAAGATAAATTAAGAAAAGAAAAAAATTATGTGCACAATGAACCACAAATTTGCTTAAAATCTTACTCATATATATACCTACATACTTACGAACAATTCAATTTACCTTCAAGTTGAATTATCGAACGGCACAGTGTGATATCGAGTAAGAGCGTCGTTAATCAAATTATTTTGCTGGTAAGCTATCCCATTTAAGGTGACTACAAGTTAATGAGTCGTTAAGAGCAGAGTTAGGTTTATTCTGACATTTTTGGTAAGAGTACACCTGCCATCTTAATTATAATCCTTTTTCAGTCTCTGACAACGGTAATGATGCTGACTCGGTTGTCTGACAAATGAAACTGCCGAACTATGTTAAGTTATAACCAAGCGTAATACCAATTTGGTTTCGATTCATTGTATACCAATTACGGGACTTCTAATTAATCAACCTGTGTTTGTTAAAGTTCGATAACTCGATTGCTCAAAGCTTTCTCCCTTTTCCCAGTATCAGGTAATTCGGGTAAATTAATTTCCTATAAGTCACCACCGAGCCAAATTGGATTATCGTCTAATGAAATGTTTGAGCCAATTTTTTGGGATTTTGTCGAATTTGATGTACAACAGCAACAGAACATGAAAATAAAGTTAGATTTTTTTTCCTTTTTTGGATTTCTGACAGAAGACTAGCAAAATAGAGACAATATGTCAATCACTTTCCGTCCAATTCAATTAACTGGCACTAATGGCTACCAGAAGCGAGTACCTTTTTACATAATACATACCATCTATAGATGACTAGTTCGTCGCCCGAAAGAAAATCGAACTCCTATATATCCAAGGGGACCGAATTGGGTGACGAAAACCAATTTAGAAAGTGATTGCAGTATACATAGAGGAGATGGGAGTATTAAATTACTTGAGACTTCACGTGCACATCGGTGTATGGCTTCATGATATCTGCAACAGGATTTCTTGGCAGGCTCCAATATTCTGCTCAGAATTGTATGTGCCATCATTCTTTGAGGAAACATATGTACACCTACATACGTCTATTAGGTCTGTTATCAGAAAACTTTTGAGGTAAGCTCTAAGAAATAGAATATCCCTATGCTTGCTATTGGTATAATTAGAAATTTGCTAAAAAGGTTTCATACTGATTATCTCATTATGTTCTTAGTCCTTAAAAGTGTTCCTTGTTATTATTAGGCGAACACACAGCTTCGCCCATTATGCATTCAGTTTTTAGTTCCTTATTCAAAATCACTCACAGCAACACGAAGAAAACTGGAGCAATTTTCGAGATAACAAGATGAATTAAGGACATCATCTCAAAAGATCGTAACTTCAGTAATATACTCCAGCTCATAATTTACTTTATGCGAAATACATACTTCGTTAAGTTAACTTTCGTACCACTTGAAACTTCAAATTTATTAAGAGTATTAAAGATAAGGACTATAAGCTCTGTGGGTACATAAAGTCTCCTATGAAACTGCATTTCTACAACTTCATTCAATTTTGTAGTTTCTTTTACAGGGAAAATTCACGGTGAAAAAACTGTTTTTTATTTTACAATTGGATAAGTTCACTAGACCATTTTAGATGACAATTTAAAAAACAAACAACTTTCTTACAAAAAAAAAAATGCTTGGAAGGGACGATGGTCAATTTTGGAATCAAATTTTTTAACTTTTGTTTTTTTTTTTGCTCACTATTAACAATTCAAGAATCTTAGTTTACTTATATTTAAAAATATCAAAACTTACATAAATATTAATTCATATCTTAAGTTTTTTTTTGCAATTTTTTCAGTATTATTCTGTCATTTTTGATTATGTAATAATTTGATTATCAATAGAGGGACAGAACTAAATTTTTGGTAATGAGGTGTCAACTGAAAAACAGTATTGAACTTCTACAGGAAAACTAGGAAAACATATCTTCTGTTAAATTTTTGATAGCAAAAATAATTAATATTCTGAGGAGAGTTTAGAGTAGAAAATTAGGGAACATATTTTAATCAGATCTTAATAGCTCTTTATATATGTTTAAAAGCCTTGGTTGCACTTTATTTGTCCATCTGGTATCATTCGTCTGTGTTATCCTCCCGAGTATTTTTAATAATAATAATTTTTTTTTACTTGTATTTGCTCTTTACTTAGTGGCTGATTGCCTCTTTTAAAAATTCCTTAAAAATAGACACTAGCTAATCTAAAAGTTATAAAATGTCAATAGAACAATTAAAACAATTAGAAAAAGTAATAAACAAGAAAAATGACACAAACAAAAGGAAATTTTGAAAAGTATCCAAACGATAGACAAAAAGATTTAAAAGTCCCAATTTTGACAATTGGATAAGTGGCAGTTCCAAGAAGTTCCAATTTCCAATATAATCTAATAAGAATAATTACCTAAACGAACGAATTTTCAACAAAAATTTTTGCAATTTAGCATCGCGACCGAGACCGAATTAAAAATGAGAAATCGAGCGAGCGAACGAAAAATTTATCCGATACCGTTATAGAGTCCAGCGAGGGCAGCCTGTAGTATCATAGACCTCTACAAACAGCCCTCATCATCCCTCCAGCTGAGCATCTCTAATGGAGCGTTTGTCCTTCCCACAGCACTTGCAACGATTCCAAAGAGACGAGCGGCCTCGTGGACTCGTGCTGCATATGCTGTGGCCTCCGGCGAAAGTGCCAGCCATGTGCAATTGAATATATCTGCGTTCGTTGACAGATATTCAAGACATACACGTCTCTTCAATCTGTCAACGAGGTGGCGCTTAAGTGCTTGTGCGTGGTGTTATGGGTCAGTGTTCTGATTCCCATCTTCGACACTCATCTAGTACAAGTGTATTGTAGATTCGGCCAGTGTCAACGCAAAGCTAATCAAACAGTTCACCCAACTACTAACCTTTGGTCCCAATAGAAACGATGTCCTAGTAATGTTGAAATTCGGGTGGATCAACTGATACTTATCGCGCATGATTTCCATTAGATTTTGCAAAGCTGGGCAAGTGAAGAACCTGTGAAACAGGGTACCTTCACCAGCACAAACTGTGCAAATCCTTTGAACTCGCCCGTCAATATGTGAAAACTGATTAGGAAGCATAAGACTGTGCAGCAATTTGAATGCTACATCCACATATTTGTAACTAGAAGGATAACTGTAGACTACTCTGCAAGTTATCCCTCCAATCACGCCCATATTCACCCCGAGCAGTGTTCGCCATCTGTTATATCTTGCATACTCCCAAGAACTTATTGACATAAGCACGTCACGGAGCACACGTGTTGAAAGTGTGCTGAAAGTTGTGTGAAGTGATCTGTTCAGAACGACAGCATCTTCCAACTTAGTGCCAGGGTCGCTAATCCAAAGTTGGCGAAATCTCTCCCGCGCAGAAGCAGCCAGATCGTGTAGTTGTGGAGTGTTAGAGTTTATTCGATAATTTCCAGAGATATCAATAATATCTCCGAGAACTGTCAGTGAGTGCATTTCAGCTTCAAAACCTCGAGCATTACTGTACTCTGAATCTATCAAGATTAAATCTGATTGGAACCGACGCGAATTGCTTGTACCGTAGAGCATTCCACTTAAGGTGAAATGCTGGCCTAATTCTGGTTCAGGTCTAAGTCGTTGAGATTAGATCTTGTGGCCAGTCACAAGGATAGGGTGGTCGAACAGAGAGTAGGTAGTAATACTCCCCTATGCCGCTCCCTGCCAGTACATTCTCCCACACCTGGGAAATCAAAGTGTTTCGCTGGCAGAACACTCGTTGGAATGCACGCACTTGGAGACACCATGATTTCACAAGCAAGTTAGTGAGACCTAATCCACCTATCTTGACTGGCAGACAGAGCGTGCTTTCAGCAACCCATCGTCTTCCGCACCAAAAGGCGTCTAAGACCTACGAAGCCTTCATCAAACGTCTCAGACTTTAGCAGATGAACGATGGACGAGGTAATCAAATAGTTTATCACGACTGACCTTCGCATTAGGGATAAAGGAAACAGTCGACTACGCCATGAGTTAACAGCTCTAGAGAGTATTAGTCCATTGGATGTTCAGTGGAGTATCTGTACGATCTCTCCACCTTCCACACCACAAGCCTTGACTCTTGCTAAGGTTGATTTTAGCGCCCGCTATACGTTCGTACTGTTATGGCCCAATATACGGAAGATTCTTCCAGCAGCCAAGGGCGCATTTTAGTGAAATAATTAGCAATTGCTAAACAGTAACCTCGCATGGTACTGTTCTGCAACTGTCGGTTATTTTGCTGATTAGCTCAACAGCTGCCTGCGATGAGCGCTTAGTGGAGCAATCGACGATTACAATAATAATTAACCTCGCATGGTAAATATTATGTAAAGCGATTGTTTACTACTGAGCGTCTCAGGTGCTGCAATCGGTAGAACAAACCGCAAGGTTGTTGTCGTTTGTTTACATCAGCGTTGTTCAGTAAAGTCTACTTCCGAATATTGGTGCATAAAAGACCAATGACTGGACTGGCGAGTGCCGTTCAGTGTTTAGTCATCGTAGTGTCAAGTTTCGGTTCGGGTTAGCTTTGTATGAATGATGTATTAAGTTAGGTCAGTTCTGCGTGGAATAAATATTTATATATGAGTAATTCGAGCGTTTTTAATTGTTTTATTGTTAACTGCTTTTGGGACACGACAGTACTGTTCGAAAACAGCACGAGCGACCGGAAAAGCTTCATCTCTTGTCACGAAAATATAAAGGTCATCCGCATATGCCAACATAAGAGGCCTCACATTGGTATGTGGTAGATGAACTGAATAATTTGCGAGCATTCGACGAATATTCATCAGTAGCGGCTCCGAAAGATTATAAAGCTTACCGGACAACGGACAGCCCTGCCTGATGCTTCGATGAAACGAGATAGGAGCCAGAGCTTGTCCTTGATGCTTAATCAAAATCGCTGAATATATATATAGAGTTTCCCGATGATATCGAGCCACCTGGGCGGAAGCCCAAATGCCTCGACAGCAGTCAAGAGGTGCTCGTGCGAGACACTGTCAAAATCCTTTTGTTGTTCTAGTGAAATCATGGCCATTTGTGTACGTTTCTGTTCATGGTAGGCAAACAAATGTTTGGCTACCACGATGATGTCGTAGATACTACGACCAGAAACACAACTGGACTGTTCCGGGTGTATTACCGAAGCAATCACTGAGCGGAGTATCGCCCCTAACGCTTTGCAGACGATTTTGTAGTCTACATTGCATTGGGTTACTGACCTCCAGTTCCCCATCCTCTGCAAATCTCCTTTCTTTGGAATCAATCGCATAACAGACCTCCTCCAACTAGAACGAAAGTCTGAATGTGTCTCAGCCGCCGAATTGAAGACTTCCAACAGGTCAGGAATTAATAAGTCCCCGAAACGTATGAAGAATTCTGGAGTCAAGCCGTCATAACCAGGCGAAGTGTGTCGCCTTAGATCCTTTGCCGCAGCAATCATATCCTTCAATGTGATTACTGTATCCAGGAGCTCCTTACTGTCTTCAGAGAAAGTGGCAATATTCTCAAGAAATTCATGAGTAATCAAGGATGTTGTCGACGTCGATTCAGAGTAGAGACTACTGTAGTAGTCTCGAATATATTCTGATAGCTGTTGTCAGTTGAGGACTTGTCCAGGTTTATCAACTATCGATTCGACTTCACAAGAAGCAGTACATCGTGTACATAGTTCCCTGGAAGAAATACTCGTTTGAAGAGTCGCCTTATCTCAGGCAGCGTGATTGGCTGCGCAGCATAAACTCCAAGCTGTGCTTGTAAGTTTGGGTTGCCAACCGTTCCTTTATTCTCTGAAAATAAAGAAGCAACCCCGGCTGAGTTGGGAGAAGAGCTGCACCCAAGATACTTCGGCCGAAAAGCTAGAAGCTTGATACCCACTTTGATTGAAATTCGTTTCTATAAATTATCGAATTTGGAGCTTTTCAACATCCCACCATTGATTAAGAAAAGGAAGAATCATTCTTCCTCTCTTGCAAATCGTTCCAGAATTCCATGAACTCATTGATAAACTGCTCGGAATTGTTGAATATCCAGTATGCAGTTCTTCTTTCAACTAGAGTGCTGGTTGCCACTACAAGACGATGATCGCTAACAGAACACACTTCATGAGTGACACCAACGAAATGTTCTAGTATTCCAGGTGAAACGTAAAGTCTGGCGATTCTGGAGCCTGTGAGACTTCCATGGATATTTCGAGAGACCCTCGTGTATGATCTAGTCGTACGATGCATCCAACGATAGATCCACGAGTTTGAAAACAGGGACAAAATTCCTCCACCGAGTAGCATTGACGGAGTTAAACTTAACCTGGAATGCCGATACATTGAAGTATTCAGAGTGCAGTTGAAATTACCCCTGAGGACAGCTTCGTCGCTAAAATTCACCAGACTGGATTGAACACTATCAAGAACTTGTCTTGTAATGTCCTGGTTATGAGGAGGGTACTCGTTTACTACCTTGATATGTTTGTCTTGAACGACAAAGTCCAAGGAAGAAACGAAGACTGGGAAGATATCTGTATAAACAGGAGACGATAGTGTGAATTAGTTGGATGTGTGTGCAGGTAAGTATAACGGTCAAGTTGTGTATAAGTCTCTTGAGTGAAGTTCATCTCCTGGAGAAGTGTGATGTCTATATCCAACATTTTGATATGTTCGATAGTACTGTGTAGTCTTGTATGACCGCTTAAACCCCCAGTGTTAAGAGACGCTACTTACACATTAAAAAAAATAAGAAGCTCAAACGATGACGACACGAGTTCTACTGGCGAGGATAATCGGCCAAGCTGTGCTCCTGAATCAACTTATCCACCTTCCTATAAAGTCGTTCGAACCGGAGCTAAATCATTGTACTTCGTGTTCTTCTTGTAGATTTGAGACTTCACAACAATCCAACGACCCAAGTAAGCCCCATAAATTATCGTCATTGTTTAGCTTACTCAATAACTTTTACCTATTTCTGTACTACAGTAAATTCAGTTTTGGCGATCGATTACATTAGGTAACTGGTTAACTAGGTCAGTTAATTTGCTAATCCGAAGTGTGTGAACGTTATTGAAATGGCAAAGTAAATATTTTTGATGTCGATCTGACGATTGCAGAAAGTAAAAATATAAAATTAAGCAGTTGAGTTCGAGACGTTAATAATAAAATTTAATAGAAATTAAAACCGTTTTTCTTTTTCAAACCGATTTTTGAGTTTTTAACAGAGTTGAAGCTGAGGAAGTAACAAGTCTGACCTCTCCAGCTCCTTTCCAAGAATACCCCAGATTTTATCCGAATTCCTCTTGTACTGGAGCTAGGCAAGAATTTCGCAGATCTTCTTCCTAGGAAGGATTTCCATCCCCTTCGAGACTTCAAATTTGCTACCAGTCGAAATGATGCTCTCAAACGACTCGTAGCCACCGAAGCCCGAGAGACCAGTCTTATCTAAGCCGGTCGTGTCGCAGTCCGAAAGCTGCTCGAGAGATGCTTCCCCTTCTATCACAACAACCTTCGCAATGCCAACTCCCCTAATGTCCTCCTCCGAGTGGGGCCGCTTTCATGCGACTGGCTTTGCTGGCTGCTCCAAGATAGCAGTTTGAGCACTGTCGAAAGGATCCTTCTCCAGAGCCAATACTGTAGTAGTGGTTTCCTTCGAGAGAACCCTCGGTTCCACCTTCTTCCCGCTTCCTTGGGGCAGTCAGCAATGAAATGACCTACCATGTGGCAAGCATGGCATTTCACTTCGGTGCCCACGTCTATCCAGTATCTCGAGCCGGATATGCCTAATGGAAGCGTACATCCCTTATTCAAGGTAATGGATGCTTCCCGGCTGGTACCGACAATACACCGCCCGAAACCGTCGTCTCCAATTTTTAAGGGAATGTCACGAACGTTGCCATGAACCTTCCCAAGTCTCCCTAAGAAATTTATGAGGTCTTTGTGGCTCGCTCGCATAAGGACCCGTGAAAACACGACTTTCGTGGGCTTTTCCCTGAGTGGGAACGGAACAAGGTGTCTACCCTTCACCTCGATGCCCTCAAGCATAAGCTTGGTAGCGCTTTCGAGGGTTGTGGCATATACCTCAACCATTTCCCCACCTATTTGCACATGGAGAATAGCTGCTCACAGGAGATGACGCGGAAGATTGCCTTCAGGTATGCAGTTTGAGGAGAACCTCTGATGTGCACAAGCTGCATCCCGTAACTCTTGTCCTGCCACCTCCCGTTGAAGGAGCCCTGGTCTTGGGCCGAGGCTTGCCTGTATCCAATGTGATGCCCCTACTTTGAATTTCTATCGCTGACTGACTCTTGGTACTAACACTTACCTGAGCATAAGATATCCTTGGAACTAACGCCGGGGCTCGTAGTCCTGTTGCTGGTCCTGTTGGTGCTATTCGTTTCTTCCTCTGGCCAGTTGACTTCGCTGAAGGCAGTGGTGGCCTCATAATAACTCCGCTGGGCTTTGTCGCAGAAACCGAAGCCTTTGCGATTATTTCCGATAATTTCGGCAGTTATGCTCTTGTTACTGGTGCAGCTGGGTTAGCACCCATTGTAGCGCCTGACGTTCCAGGTACTTCTGGAACAGTATTCGCTGCCCTGGTTGCAGCCTTCTCTGAGGAATTTGGCTGAACCTCTTGTTTAGTGGCCTCTTGATTAGGGCCTTTAATGGCCATTTCAGTGGGGTCTTTCAATAATTTATTTGAAGAAGATGAAGCATTGGTTGAGTTCTTCTTCCTCCTACCATTTAATTTGTGGGGGGGGGGGTCATCAGTCCCCCCAGAGTCACTATTGCTGCGCGTACTCATATTTAGTGCGGCAGTGAATGTTTTTAATTTTCTTTTAATTGAAAATTTTGTTACTTTTTTATATCAATAAATTTTTTCCCTCCACAATAAAACTTACCTACTCCCCAAACTGAAAATTTTCACAATTTCGACGTGGCCATGGTAATGACCAAAATTAATTTATATTTGAATTTAACTGTCTAAATGTCACAAAATTTATTAAACTTTCACAATTTTTCTAAGTTGTTTTTATAGTTTTTTATAGTTTTTCTTGTTGATAACTCAGACAAACTATTTTTTCTAACACCAGTATTGTTGCAAGCACTTATTCACTTTTGATTAAGTTCTATGGGTATTTCTATTAAAATTCCTGGGAGCTCATTCTCACACGTCCGCTCTCTTCAGATATAATAATAATAGTAATAAAAAAAATTCTGCCGAAACATTTTTTGTAAATTTCTGAGAAGAAATGAATGCTTATTGCTTTACTAGCGTCTACGCTCATAAAAATTATTAGCCGCCCCCCAAGCACCCATTGCCGTCCAAATGCATACAAATTCTGAAGAACACGTGGGGAAGGCCACAATTTTTTCCATACAATTGTTATGCATTATTGGAAGACGAGAACGGATGCTCGAGCCATTAACAATTTTTATGAGCGTAGACCCGGAGGTGAGAAAAAAAGTAGGAGAGTGAACACCGCGAAGAAAGGGAAGCTCAGGTTTTTGTCACTCATTTCCCATCTCGCGGCACTTCACAGCCCAAAATAACAAGTTTTACTTCAAAAATCAGATCCTCTTTTTCATATACGCTACCAATTAAATTACGTGATGCCCTTTTAAATGAGGTAGCTATTTTACGTTTATATCTATTGGGGTAGCGGGTACGTTTTGTTTGTGTGAGGTATAAAATCTCAATACTAACTATCGTACACATTACATTTATTACTAATTTTGATCAATATAGTTTTGATTACTGAGATTTGTTACTGAGTAGTGAGTAAACTGAAACTACGATTTCCGAATACTCTTTTGATGAGATGTTACCGCTTGCTGATCTCGTTGACTTCTGATCTGTGCACTGGGATCTTAAGGTGGGTACACACTGAACAAACAAACGCAAACACATGTGCTCGCACGTTTGAAATAGAAATTTTTTAGTGTGTACGTTCAAAATGCCTTGACCTGATGTAAGGAAGACCTCATTTTTTTTCTTAGAAATTTACTGAACATTTTTTCTTTAGAAATTTTATTCATTATTGGATGCCGCAACGTGCACACGCGGTTCTGAATTTGCAAGCAAACTCAAACAGGATATTCGTCTCATCAAACAGATGTGCTTGCATTTGCATGTTTTCCATTCAAGTTGGAAAATCGCGGCATATGTACTACGCATATTGTACGTTCTGGCTTGCAAATGCGTACACACTTTTCACATTGGTTTGCGACGGAATGAAAAAAATCTTTGGAAATGTGCATTTGAGACGGAATATGAGCACAGGATATAAAACACATTCGTTTGTATTTGCAACACGGACACATTTAATCAAAAACAAGAGTTCAAACACATGTGTTTGCGTTTGTTTGCTCAGTGTGTACCCACCTTTATACCTCATGGTAGAATGCTCTGGGATGCTGCGATTCTGTGTAGTGTATAATCTCCAAGCTTCCGTCTATACTCTTATATTATAGGTGGAAATAAAAACTGCAGTGGCGTCGTGTATAATTATGTACAATATCCTTATGGCCATTAAGTAGACATAAATATCGTATTAATCCTCAGACGAAGATAAGTTTTCTATTTGTGATTATAATCAATTTTAACTAAACTGATGTAAATCAATATTAAATACAGCAATTATAAACGAAATTTTAGCACTTTAATGCACGGATTCAAATTTCTAACATGAAAGCTGGAAAAAAGTATTAATTTTCTATAGTAAGCTGTTAGAAAATTATGATTTTTTGTTTTTAGATATTGTAATTTTTATTTACTAGGATATTATCGTTTTATTTTTCAAAGCTACTTATTTATTTATTTATTAAGAAATTCATGCGATCGTAAATGCAAACTTTAAGTAAAAAATAAAAAGGAAAAGAAGAACTACAAAATAGTTCAAATTAATATGTAAATAATACATAAGAAAAATTTCAAAGAAAAACTCTAATAAAAAACAAAATAAAAGTATATAACACATAGAAGATATCGGTGGGGTGGGGGTGGGGAAAGAAGGCAAAAATTCAAAAGGGAGGAAGTTCATTAATTGCTACCAAATAATTTATTTTAATAATTCTTCTGAATTCTTCATTATTGTGATGCCGTGACTTCACAGTTCAAGTGTCAAATAATTAGTATGCATACTTTGTTATGAATTGAAGTAAAGAAAGTAAAGTAAGCACTTCCTTCGTGCGGTCTTAAGCACAAATTCATGTTCTTTTTTTTTTAATTTAAAATAAATAGAAAATTGTTCACCAAATAACGAACATTATTTGTAATCAAATAAAGTTTTTTAGCTTTTATATTTATTCGAATAAAATTTGGCTATCTAACACAGATGTTATGGAAATAAAAAATTTAAAAGGTCAAATTCCCCGACTAAGATTTTTTTATACATATTTTCAGCTTTAAATTCATAACCAACTGAGCTCAATCCGTATTTGATTTACATTATTCCCATACTTCTAAAATTTCTTATTTAAAGCTGAATAAATTTATAAGCATTTCGATCCCCCTTTTATTTTCCACAGTTTTTATGATATTGATTTGAAACCTTCGGCAAAATATTGAAAACTCTGAACTTCAAATGCTACCGGGCCTAGATTTTTGAAAAAGATGTTACGTTTTTTTTAAATCAAAAACTTCAAAAAAACGTGTTTTTTTTTCTACCACCCCTAAATACTTTTTCATGAACACACCAATTTTTATTATTTTTCATACATAGGTTTTCCAAGCATATTTGTAAATGCTACCGGAGCTTGTTTTCCAAATTTGTTAATACCTTTCATGTTATAATTATTTTATAACATTAAGGTTGACACTCCTGTAACTTGCCTTGAAATTGCGATATGTTTGCCGTCCGTAGCTCCAATACAATACGGCATGCTCCATCTGTTTTCGAAGTCATCAACAATTCTATTATACTTAAGCTCTGATAGTCTACACACATAAACAGGCGATAGAACTCGACAAATAGTTTCGCATGTATCCAAGTTAATATTCCCGACTGTAGATTTTCCCATTTTAAAACTCCAAGCAAGAAAAGTAGGGTTTACACTTTATGATAGGATCCTCATATGCCATAATGATGTCGTTTTTGCTGTTGTTTTTCAAATCACCCAATTTCACTATTTGGGACCTGTTGATGAGTCAAACCAGACTTGAAACTTGTCACCAAAAATTAATAGGTTGTATGATGAAATAACAAATTAGAACATTTTTTAGCTTTTGCTATATACCGGAGAATCCCAAAAAATTCTTACTTGAACAAAATTAACTTTTAAAGTTACTTGCCAAACTGGCGTAGTACATTTTTGTTTTTCATTACAGTCAGTTAAATTTGGGTGAAATATTAATTTTCTATTCTTGGTTCGGCAAAATGTGATATTTTCTTCAAAACTGGAGCAGTTGGCTTGGAACTTAAAGCAACAGGTTACATAAGCACTTTTCGGGATTACATAAGAAGAAAAAAATTGAAAAAAAGTAAAGATTTGTTGCAACAGGAGCTAAAAAACCATCACAGGGTTTACATTTTCTCGCAAACAAAAGAAATGTCTATAATTTAAAAAGTACATAAGTTGGACTTTTTTTTTATTTTTCTGGTAACTATTATGATTAGGTCTATCACCTGATTCCGGCTTGACGTCGACTTACGGGACACCCTGTATATATGTAAATGCAAAATGAAATGATCAGCCACTCTACGAAAATTAATTTTTTACCGCGTCATTTCGGACTACTTTGGTGCCCCTGTTTGGAAAATGTGCTCGTTAGATTAAAAAATTTGTTTCGAAAACCATTCCATAAAACTCTTCAGTACATGCAAAATGCCTGGAAGTGACCGTCTTCCAAATTAAGTAAGAAATCGGAATGCTAGCACGTTTTCAACCAGTAGCCAAATATACGTGGGCAAATGCAGCTTCCATTTAAATAACCCTGCGGAGTAATTTACCGATTTTGTTAATTTTCAAAGTTATATCTGTTGTTTTAATGTAAGTTCCCTAAGATTCCATCGACTGAAGCCATTGATTGGTTAGGATAAAGTAGACACATTATACCAAGTCATTTCGGGGAATTCACCATCAGTCGAAACAGTATACCTTAGATGGCACATAATAAGATGGAACAGATATAAACAATGCTGACGAGTGTATTTCAAAGAGGAAAACTGACCCCTATAGATATAATTTTCATAAAACAATTCTTATTTGTTATTATGTTCAATATTTTTAGCAATTAATTTTGATAGATAGTCGTCGGAAAAATGACTGCTCCCACATCTGGAAATACTACAGTCGTAGCTAAAATATTATAATCTGGCACACGTACACGGTTTTAGCAATACTTTTATACTATAAGTATAAGTTTTCCGTTTACCAAATCTTGATATAATTATCACCAAAATTACCTGCTGATATCCTATTGATTTTCTTTCTCTGCATCCCTTTTTAGGGGAAAAGAACCATATTTTATCGCTGTACAATTCTAAAAGCTCGGTTTTTCGTGTTGTATTGAGTCCATAAATTTTGAAGGGGATTAAACTACGCAAAGTCTCCTTGCCAATATGAAAATAACTTTCTGAAAAGAATTTTGTTCATATTTCAGGAGGAATGAAAATGTGATAAACCTTTTGTTGAAAGACTCTATCGTCGTGGAATATCTTTTACATATTTTATTGTACTTAGAATTTATTTTTGCCTATTGAGTTTTTATGATTTTTTATTAAGTTTAATTATTGGTTCTTGTTCGGGGATAATTATTAGAAAATTTCAAGAAATATGCTCGAAATAAACCAGAATGTTTGTTAAATATTGTATGAGAATTACCACTTACTTCTACATGAAAAAAAGGTTCACACAGAAGTCTAAATGAGTATAAATAAAAAAATCCGAAGTTATACGACCTGCAAAAAAAAAATTTATAGGAGAAAAACTTTAATTAGTCTAAGACCAAAATAATTGGGTGGTGATGTGATATAATCCTATGCTACTTTAAATATAAAATGAATAATGGATTGGTGCCTGAGTAATATACATACACATATAAAGCCGAAAGTTATTCGGTTGTATAACCACTTTAGAAAAGTGGAGTAAATATTGAATTTAGTAGACCTACATATTTAGATTTCATTTTACATATAAGTAATACATACAAATTAATTTCTCGTTGAATATATAAGAAAAATTCATAATAAAATAAAAAATATTCCGCCTACTAAAAAATCGATTTAAATTAACCAAGGGTAATTGCATAGATGACACAAGAACCAGATGTCGCATGGCATACTAGAGCAAAGTATACAGATTTTGAAATAGGTAGTGCATTCTGAAATGGACCATAACTTATTTCAGAGCACGCCGAAGGCAAATTTTTGTTAATAGCAATTTTTTACACATTTGATCGACTTCCTCAACACTTCAGATACGAAAAAATATGAATCACTCGATGCATACATCATTTCAAATGTTGTGATCCATTCCGGAATGGACCAGCCAGCCATATAAATTTTTTATATTTTTGTGGTACTGCATGCGACATCTAGTTCTTGCGCCATCTATGGTAATAGGTACGTGTACAGATGAGCTCATATGATCTTTAGTAATTATGCGCCTTGTAGTAGCTTGGGCCATTCTTATACCTCTAATCATAATGAGTAAAATTGAGTGATTGCAACCAAAATTCTCCATTGAAATTTTGCCGCCTTAAATAAAATAATTTTGTGATAAAATAAATAAAAAGAATGCCTTTTTGCTTTTAGTTTGTACTGGAGAATCCCAAAAAGGCCTTCTTGAACAAATATCAGTAAAGTTAATAAAAAAGAGGAAAATAAAAAATAAGAGAAACAAAATAAAATACGTAATAGCTTATTTGACTCTGGAAGATTTAGCCTTATCTTTAAATCCAGCTTGGTTGATTTTAATCGATATAATATTTTGAGATAAGGACTGTTTCAGAAAACAACCGACCACCTATCTCCGGTTCCATTACTTATCACCAGGTAAAGAAAATTCGGGACCGCTGATAAGACTGCATTATAAAACGGTATGCACTTATATTTGCAGCAATTAAATGCAAATTTCTTATACAGTAAAAATGGAAGTCACCCAAGAACAACGCCGCAATTTAATTCTTTCCACTCATCTGGAAAATCCGAATGTTTCAAAGAGGCTTAGCTAAAAAGTAGCAAATTCCGAGGACGACCATTCAAAATGTTCTGAGTAAATTTCGAGAATCTTATAGTCTCCCGAAAAAGTCCGGGTCAAGAAGGAAATCAGGTTCGGTAGACCAGATATTGGCCAAAGAAGTAGTAGACAACTTTAAATGAAATCCCAACAGGTGGATGAGAGATATGGCTGATAAGGCTCGATCGTCATATGCTACAGTCCATCGAATTAAAAGAAGAGATGGCCTACGAATTTTCCATATTCAGAAAACATCGAACAGAACACCAGAAAAGAATAAAGTTGCAAAATCCAGGAGCCGAATTTTGTATGAAAATTTCCTATCGTAATTCGGATTAATTGAAAACGAACTTCAACCAGTTTCTAGGATAGGAAATTTATGTGGCAGAAAATATGTGTGGCGTAGATCCCAAGTTTAACCCATTCGAGACTGACTTCACGCCTCCTGTGCAATGCATTTCCGAGCCAAAAAGACAGGTAGCACACCGTGTGCAATTATCAGTCAGTATGGAAAAAGCAGCCGTCAGTACAAGTCTGGGTTTAAAAAAAAAATTCTCTTAGAAGTGTGTAAAAACAAAATTTGATGTTGGTGTTGGTTTTATTTGTACGAAGGGATTTATAAAGCGATTGATTTCTACAAAATAAATGTTGGACTCTGGGGATGCTCTCCAAAAATATGTGCTGTCTCGACTGGGTTACAAATCGTCTGTGCAGCAAATTTCTTGGTAAATACTTACTTTGGAAAGCAATATGTGTGTGGCCAAAAATTATCACCTTTCATGACAACACGCACAATCAACATGGATATGTACGTTAAGGAGTCTCTTAAAAAGCGCTTTCTTCCATTCTTTAGAAAGGATGATGCATCAGCTTTGTTTTTGCTGAATTTAGCAACTTTCCACTTGTCGGCAGAAAAGCGAGAGATTTCTACGATGCCCAATGCAAAACCGTAGTATCCAAGGAAACGAATCCTCCAAATTATCCAAAACTAGGAGCAATCAACAAATATTGGTCTAATATTGACAGAAATTTTAAAACAAGGACAAAAAATACTCCGCTAAGATAGACACTTTTAAGAGGCAATATAAAAGAGTGTCCCATACGTTCGATACTGTCTGTACAAAATTTAATGAAGAACGTAAAGCAAAAAGTTCACCAATTTTTATAGCACGTAGTAATTACATCAAAGCGGTTGTGAATAATGTAAATAATTAAGCAATAGTTCAATAAAAATTATTTGATAAAAAAGAGAGTTTTTGTTTTGTTGCTTTCATTATTCATAGGTGGTCTTTTTGTTTTAAACAGTCCTTAAATTGTTCAGTGTTCCTAGTTTATTTCTGCAGCCGTCATGAAAATATACTCCGAAATAAATTGTGCGTATGCCACAGACATTTTATAATCTACCTTAAAAGGCTATCTTTGTTTTTAATACAAAAATTCTATTTATATAAGCAATATCGCTAAAACTACATGGAGCAAACTAAGATTTTGGCAAAATTGATTTTGATTTACTCTACGTGGCAGTATTCTTAGCCACGTGGAGCAATCCAATTTTAAATAAATATATTTGAAAGTATTTCATGTATTTTATGCCCCATGTATACACAAATTTGACTCAGATCTAAATACATATAACTGAATTGCTAATGAAAAAGTCTCACTTAACATGCTAAGTTCGTGTTTGCCAACCTCGACAGATGGCCTTGGAACCATTTTTTTTAAGTCAATTGGTTCATTTGTATCTCAGCATTAATTCAATTTATATTATCATATTAATATTTTTACTTTTTTCTTATTTGTTTATTACTAATTTGAACGCTAAGACAATGAAGTGTAAAATAAAAAATTATTATTATCAGTTCATTGAGGTGTCAGACAGGGCCGTCCATTGTCAGGTATGATTAATGATCCTTCGTTGGAACCGTTACTGGTGAAGCTTCGTCGAATGCTCGGACAATATTCAGTTCATCTACCATATACCAAAGTGAACCCTCTTACGTTGGCATATGCGGATGACCTTTCTATTTTCGTGACAAGAGATGAAGCTTTTCCGGTGGCTCGTGCTGTTTTCGAAGAGTAAGAGCGTATAGCGGGCGCTAAAATCAACTATAGTCAGAGTCAAGGCTTGTGGTGCGGTAGGTGGAGAGATCGTGCAGATACTCCACTGAATACTCAATGGACTAATACTTACCTGAAGAATTTAGGTGTGTATATCGGACGCGAGAGTAAATCAAATAATAGTCGCATTGCTCTGGAGAAACTCTCAGAAGCTGTGAACTCATGGCATAGTCGACTGTTTCCATTATCCTTAATGGGAAGGTCAGTCGTGATAAATTATTTGATTACCTCGTCCATCGTTCATCTGCTAAATTCTGAGACGTTTGATGAAGGCTTCGTAGGTCTTCTTCAAGCAAAAAGGAAAAACACCTTTTGGTGCGGAAGACGATGGGTTGCTGAAAGCACGCTCTGTCTGCCAATCAAGATACGTGGATTTGGTCTCAGTAACTTGGTTGTGAAATCAAGGTGTCTCCAAGTGCGTTCATTCCAAAGAGTGTTTTGCCAGAGAGACACCTTGATTTCACAACTGTGGGTGAATGTACTGGGAGGCAACGGCATAGGGGAGTATTACTACCTGCTCTCTGTCCGACCACCCTATCCTCGTGACTGGCCACAGGATCTAATCTCAACGATTAAGACCTGGGGCAGAATCAGGCCAGCATTTCCTGTTCTCTTAAAGAAAGATATTGGATGGGATTGTTTTTGAGCTGATCCAGACAGACACTCAGGGCTGCCAGCAACTCCCATCCTTATTAGATTAGCGTGAAGCAAGCTGTGGCCGGTAATGACGCTAACCACAATTCTACATTGTTTCCATCCAAGCTCCATGAGAAAATCCGCGATCTTCCGATAGGGCCCATCAAGAAACAGCTTTGTACACCTGCAAGTACTCAGGTTCGCCCATCTGTGGTGATACTTCCTATGAACATCCGCTTTAATGAGAGACCCGACACTTCAGGTGGCAGCGCATACGGCTGATTTCGGTCCCAGCAACGGAGAATCAGAGCCAACTCTAGCCAAAAAGGTTATCCGTTTTATTCACCATGATCCCCATGTGACCAGGAACCCACAGAAGGGATACCTTGTTATGGGCACATAAGTTATCCACAGATGATCTGATGCTATCTCCCAGTAACTTAGATGCTATCCGAGGGCCAATCAAAGCCACCAAGGCTGCCTGACTATCCGAAATGATAGCAGTGTGCTTCCCCTTGATTTGCGTATCAAGTACTAATTTCGCTGCCATTGGAATGACATCTAGTTTACATTATATATACATACATATATCACTCACAGCTTTGTTTCGGTAGCGAACGAAATAAAAAAAGTTGCTGCTAAGCATCCAGAGAGTATCCTTTTGAATTGACTTTTATTGGTACTAGTTTCTCAACTGCCTACTCTGTCGCCAAGTCGTAGTTTTGCTATTTACATCCCTTCTGCACAATGACAAGGGTGCAAAGTTGTGCCAAGTAAATGCAAGTATTTAAGAAATATGATGGATAATCTTTATAGTTTACAAAATTATTATACATTTTCTTGCTCTACCCTCGACCATTGACTTGGACAAAACCATCGAGAAATATTCCCAAGCCATAAAATAAAAATACTTAGTCCATATATGTATGAGTGCTAATCCGCTTCTCTAAACTGTTTTATATTGATTCTTATGGAAAAGTGACTAGACATTGATTTTATATGACATAAAGACTAAACTACTATCCATACAGGAAAGTAGTCTTCCAGTAATTTTAAGCTTGACTCGTTACCTTTCTAAATGCTACACTTACTTTACAAAATAATAAACCAGTTTTGATGAAAGGTAACCTGAACATTTTACGCTCAATAACTCTGTACTGAGTAGTAACGGGTTTTCCAATATAAGAGGTATTATTTTGATATTCATAGAAAAATGCCATTTTTTAGATAAATGATCGGATCTTTATTTCATTATAAAGAGGAAGGTATGCCGTTAATAATGGAAAATAACATCAGCCAAATGACCACCACGACCACGCCTACAGGACCATATCCTTTTCATGAAATTTTCCATAACCAAATCGCAAAGTGGCTGCCCTATGTCCTCGATAGCCTCACGAATTCCATCTTTGAGGTCTTGAATCGACGCTGGGCTGTTGGCGTAGACCTTCTCTTTCACGTGGCCTCAAAGGAAGATGTCGCAAGGTGTTAAGTCGCAAGATCTCGGTGGCCAATTGTGATCACCTCTTCGAGAGATAACACGGTCCGGAAACTTTTCCCGTAAAAGATCAATAGTTTCGTTGCTTGTGTGGTACGCAGTGCCGTCTTGTTGAAAGTACACGTTGTCCAGATCAATGCCATCCAATTCCGGCCATAAAAAATCATTAATCATCTGTCGATAGCGCAATCCATTCACCGTAACTGTTGCTCCAGCCTCATTTTCGAAAAAGTAAGGTCCAATGACCCCGCGGGACCATAAACCGCACCAAACAGTCACACGTTGAGGATAGAGAGGCTCTTGAACAATAACTCTTGGGCTTTCCGAGCCCCAGATGCGACAGTTTTGCTTGTTGACGAAGCCATCGAGGTGGAAATGGGCCTCATCACTCAAGATGAGTTTTCGATGGAATTCCGGATCATTTTCATGCATTTCAAGGACCCAATCAGCAAAGACTCGACGTTGTTGATGATCGGCCGGCTTGAGTTCTTGTGTTAACTGAACTTTATAAGCCTTAAGAACCAAATCTTTATGCAAAATACGGTGTAATGACGTTTGTGGAATGCCTAATTCCAAAGAACGACGAGGAATGGACAAACCTGGATTTTCTTCAACACTTTTGGCTACAGCAGCAATATTCGCGGCTGTTCTTGAGCGACGTGCACGGGTTTTATTCTTCACATCGCTAACTTGTCCCTACAGCTAGAATTTTTCTACCAATTTCTATATTGCGGTCCGACAAGGTGCTTCACGACGACCCAAAAATGTGCGAGTTTTACGAACCGTCTGTGCCACATTTTCACCATATTTATAGTGAATTTTAATAATTTCAATGCGTTGTTGAATCGTGTATCGTTCCTTTTTTATTAATGGCGTATTTCTACTTGTCAAATGTCAAAAAATGACAGCTCCAAAAGTGACATCTACCGAAATAGTGGGCTAATTAAAATAACACATCTTATTGGAAAACCCTTTAGTTGCAATACTTGCGGCCGCAGTCCGAACCTGCAGGATTTATTGAACCAATTTTAGTTAAGATAATTTTTTTGAAATAATTTTGTTAGGAAAGATATAAAAATTTCATTATGGTTGGGAAGATAAGATAATTTTTTATATTTAAGTAGTTTAGTGCGTAGATGCTATTCAAACCGAACGAACTTTTGTTAGTTTTACATAAGTAAACCACAAATATTTTAGAATGTCAGGAATATGTTTGGACTCTTATGTAGGAGCGAGGGATTCTGTTTTATATGGCTAGGGAAGTATTTCTCAATAGCTTTGATTTGGCACTTTAAGCTCGATCAAGCACGCACACATACCTAAGGCTATCTAATTTGGGTTTGTGTTATAAATTTGTAATTTTCATTTCCTTGGAAGGGTTTTTCTTAAGAAAAAGTTATTTCTATGACAAAAGAATGAAAAAAATTGAAACGGCATTGAGGACTGATTGAAATGCTTCCTTTGACGCCCATCGGATATTTCAGCAGTTGAGCAGCAACAAAGGCACAATTTCCATTGTAATTTTTTAACTCACAGTGATAAATTATTCGCAAATAGCTGCAAAATTGATAAACTAAGCACACTTTTAGCTTTGAGCGTTGCTTTGACAAGAACGAAGCGGTGAGGTAGGTAATTTTTAGATGATTTATCCCAACTGACTCAAATGACCCCAATGACCGAATCTTTTATTACATGAGTCACTTATACCAAAAAAGTTGCATCCATTACAGATTGATATTATTAGAACTGCAACACCTATTTTGAGTATACCTTCGAAAACTTTTATCAATGCGAAAGGATTAATTACAGACTGATTCTGCAGTTGATTTTTTTCTTTGCCATCCTAAAGTTTTGCTCAATCCTGGAAGTGGTTTCCATGATGAACCTTGTACTAACATTATTTTCGATCATGCACTATATAATTGCTTGAGCTGAAACTCGTAAAATAAACTCGCAGACAATTAAGTTACTGGGCCCTACATATAATAGGAGAAACGATACCATCTTACAATTACATGGTTTTTGCTTAACATCCTGAAAGCGTGAGCACAGGCGCCTTGTCTCGTCACTCAATTCTTACAGTAAACAATCTGCTCTCAACATATATTTCCTAAGCTACTTATTATTATTATGTTCCTATCCTGTCCGTCACCACAGATAACTCATCGATAATGCGTTTGAGATAATCAAAAATTTCTTCAAATATTCTTGCCTTCAAGATATAACCTTTTTGACTAGTATTTCGAAAAAGGAGAAAAAAAATATTAATCCATCCCGAAAAAGTCTACTTTTATGTAGATATCCGCATTATTTCAGAAAAAAGACACAAAAGTATCTCCCTTTTATGTAAAAGACAAAACTGTTGAAGAATTTTTAGAATAATTGGTTTTCATGTTAACATAACTTTTTGGGCTGCTGAGAAAAATCTTTCCTGTGAAAGCCTTTGTTTTATCCCCTGGGCTTATGCTAAAGTTTCCTTGTCATCTTGGGACGAAACATATTGTGTAATCCCCCCA
This sequence comes from Dioctria rufipes, assembly GCA_963924295.1. Taxonomy (NCBI): domain Eukaryota; kingdom Metazoa; phylum Arthropoda; class Insecta; order Diptera; family Asilidae; genus Dioctria; species Dioctria rufipes. Next base: position 279,826,261 of record OZ002741.1, on the reverse strand, counting down.
AAGAATCTCTCACAGATAATTCAAACTTTCCATAGTGTGAGTCACTTGAAACAGAGAATCGGCATCATTTCAATTCACGAAAATACTCCTACTACGGAAATTTATTAAGCCCAGAGCACGTGCTTGGAATATTGGAGTGCAATTAAAATTAGGGAGGATAAAAGATTTAATTTTATAGATAAATCCGTTCCTGTCCTGGGATAATTGTATACAAGCGGCACAATTTTCAATGGCGATCATAGCGCTGACCTCTGTGGGGCAACTCCTGGTCCGGATGTTCTTATTTATTTTCATATTAACGGGAAGGATATTTCCTTTTCGTTCCACACGAAAAATTCTTGAACAAAGGCCCGGGTTAACAATGAGTAATGAATTTAATTTATATTAATATCCTGCAATTGTGTTACGTTTCTATATCTGGTAAATAGAAGGTAAAATATCTCGTGAATAAATTGCTTATGTGGGGAATTTTGAAGAGTGCTCGCTTAAATTTACACCACTAAATATATATGTATATAATATATTATAGTGATTTGCTATTATACATAGTTCCCCGGGGAATATTAACTGGTAGAACGACCGCATTATAATAACTTTTCCGTTTAAACCAAATTGATACAGACAATGTAAGATTTCAGGAATGGGATACAAAAAGGGTTTAACTCGATTGCAAGCACCGGAAAATCTTATGTATTGGCGGATTCAGAATAATGTTGAGGAGAATCGATTGTTATCAACCTGCTGGCAGTCAGGGTTTCGTTTCGATCGTAGAAAGTGTCATACTGAAAGTTACAACTGATATACACTCGGCGTAAGTTATTGTGAAATTTTCCATTCTATAATAATCGTGGATTTTTCAGAGACCCTTGATAACGTTAATCATCAACAATGGCTCTCTAAATTAAGAATTGGCTTTGGATTTACATGATCCGCTTGTCAATTAATTCGTAACTTGTTTAATGAGCGTAGTCAAATGGTTAAGATAATTAATGGACTCTCTGATACGCCTCGCCTGTACTTATGAAAGAAGGGAGCTCCCTAGAGCTTAATACTCAGCTCTCTGCTTTTCAGTCGAATCTACTCCAAGTTATACACCTTCTCGATTCATGAAATATTTCTGGCTGCTACCAGAGTAATGAGATCTTGTTAAGCATTCTACTTTGATGGCTTTCCTTTACCATATACTGACAAGGTAAAACCAAAATCTAAGTGGTAGCATTATTATTATTTTTATAAAAATCGGGTGGGGCCGGAGAGCCGTCGTCTAAGCACTGCAACCTAATAGGTAGATCTTTTATATTATGCCCTTCCGTATTAAGTACAGTCCATGTTGGCCTCTTTTCAGAAAGGGTATTACTTCATTAGGGTCAGTTCTCTGGACCTCTACTAGGGTTACAAGACTCTTGCGAAGACCTTGGAGTCTTCGGCGAGCGAGTCGTATGCTTTCACAGACTACGTGCTCTGCATATTCTACCTCTACGATGTAGAATCAGTAGTTGTTGTCTGTGGTCTTGCTCATTTTCTTAGGCATATACTGAAGTGGGCAGTGAACAGTCATTATGCCAGTAAATTGCCTGCTGAGGCGTCAACTCTACTCAACTCTACTCAACTCAACTCAGCTCTACTCAACTCAACTCTACTGGCGCTTACCACAGTTGATGCCTTTTTAATACCTCTTTATTGGAAATTAATGAACTTCTTCGCGTGCCATAGTCAAGGAAGGTTCTGTTATTGTATCCAGGGGCCGAGTACGCCCGGGTCTAGGGGGAAAAATTTAGGAGATGGTACATCTTGGTGAAATTTTTTCTTAGTAGTCGCACCCTCTGTGAACCTACACATAAATGTTTAAAAATTCAATAATATGTGCATAGCACCCCGCAAAAACCTATTACACGTATGGAGATTACAATTATTAAAAGTTTGGATCATCTTTACTTACCAGTTTACTACAAATTCAAGCGTATCATTTACATTTTGCTCCACTACAGACTAAATATATTATTACTAGGTTATTTGGTATTTTCGCTGCCATTAGTATTAGTTTTCGTACACGGTGAAGAAGAGGAATAATGATTCCTGCCACCGCCCCAGGCATGTTTTACAGAGAGCAGGGGCGGCAATCTTTCATAAGCCTAAGGTAACTAAGTTATCAAATCCGTCCCTGCTTGTATCTGGAGAGCTTTTTCTATTTCGGACATTATTTCTCCTGGTAAAAGCCTTTTTGTAAGGTCGCAGAAGGGTTACGCACGGGTAAGTAGAGATTTCGCTCCTTTCCTGGTTAAGTAGTAAGCAATGAGACCTTTTCATCCCTCGTATCCTGGTACCCATCCAGGGGTTATTTTAATATCCGCTGATAATAAATCCAGAGCACCCCTATAGTCCAAAACCAGTTTTGAAGTGAATGTATTGAAGTTTAATGCATTTAGCGCAGCTTGGCTGCCGGAGTTTGTGAACGTTTGCGTGTCGATACAGTCTTTTTGTATTGTTTCTATTGCACGTTTCTATGGAATGGATTTCAGGATTTGGGTAGGATCACAGGGCGTGGTATAACTCACATCTCGGTACATAGATTCCTAGACGCACCATATTTTTTTGCTAGATCTGTCTGTGTTCCACACGAGCAATCCGCGTAGAAAAATTGGAACACTCTTTTGCCAGCTTTAACCGTCTTTTATTAGCACTTCAAAGTGGCCGGTGCCCAATTGTCTTGGCCATAGTGTCCGTGAGCCTGGAAGCTATTGAGTCACTTTGAAATTCTATAAGAGAAAATTTAGCTCCCCACGGTTTTCTGTTAGTTAGTATATAGCACCTTAACACAAAGAGCAGAAACCTTTTCAATGAGAAGATTTCGAGGAGGTAAGCCCAACAACTGTGCCGTGACCATATTAGTGGCCAATTACGAAAAATCTATAGTGGACTAATTTTACTATGGTAATATGCTAATATGATGTCCAAGAGCAGCTGAATGAAGCTGGCATGAATACTCTTGTATTTCATTTATAGCTCTCTAATTTAATTAGTTTGTGGATTTAATGTAGAATACAGAAGAGGAGCATTTGTAACAATTTTGTGCCTGAATATTCTAGAATTTTATTTATAAGTATGTTATTTTCAGTATTTTGCAGAGCACTGCACGGAACCATAAGAACACCGCTAGTATTGCTACTAAATTTAAGACATCGTTTTCCAAAAAGTACTTGACAGTACAAGAAAACAAATTATAACTTCAAGTTTAACAATTAATATAACAGAAGCTTGCAGTAGTGCTACACGAAAAAGTAGTCAAGTACAATAAAACATAAGTGCAGGGCCTTTAAGCTTTTTACGCTAACTTACCAATAATCAAAAATGAGATTTTTACAATTTCAATAACTGTTAGGGTTATTACGGTAGCGGACATTATACGTCTCGATTTTTCCAGTGCAGTCTCCGAATTATTAGCAATATGTAACTCAAATGCAATATGTGACGAAGAAGTAGAGATTGAAGTCGTATCCTTCTTGAAAACCTGAATATAAATCCAACAAGCTAGAACTGGTCTAAGATCAATTCATATGATACCCTAGAGGAATGCGCTTATGAAATTTCGTATGGTCACCCATCTGTACAATTTTGATTTTTGAAGTCATTTTTCGCATATATTTCTAGAACGGTTGGTCGGACAGAAAAAATGATTATAACCAATTTTGTAGGACTTCATATTCTAAACAAGTTTTTAGTACAATAAAAATGTCTAGAACTGATCATTTTCACAGTATACGAAAAAAAATTAAATTTCTATTTGGCAACATCAAGAAGGGGTTTCCCGATTTAGTCAGAATACGAAATCCAATAAAATTTGTTATAATCATTTTTTCTGTCCGACGGACCGTTCTAGAAATATATGCAAAAAACCACTGTAAAAATCAAATGCCCATACGGGCATTCATCTAGAGTATCATAAGAATTGGTGTTAGACTAATATTAGCTTTTCTACTTGTTTTCTTTACCTTTTGTTCGTTGAACTAGTTTGGTAGATATGTTACAAACAGGATTTAAGCTACACGCATATATGTAAAGTCAACATCCACTGGCGAGGTTATACGAAAGCTGAATCTTCAGAGTGAAATTTTTGGCAACCTGCATAGAGTAGTGACTGATTGTGGAACAGGGTTAATTTCAAACGCGTTTTAAGAATACTGGGAAGAAAGGAAAATCGTCCATATTGCCATTACTACAGGAGTTCCAAGTGGAAACGGACAGCTGGAACGGATTAATGAGATAATTATATCTATTCTGTCTAAGGCGTCGGTGGATGAGCCCCAGAAATGGTTCAAATATGTCTCGAGAGAGCAGAAAATCATTAACTCCACTAAGTCGAGAGCCACTAATAGAACTACGTTTGAGTTAATGTTGGCCGTTTCAATGTTTCGGCAAGAAGGTCTCGAATTGGGCAAGCTGTTAGAGGAGGAAGTGATCTCATGTTTTGATACGGATAGGCAACAAATGAGGAATGAAGCTAAAATTGCAATACAAAAGATGCAAGAGGAAAATCGAAATCGGAGAAGGATACCCACTCATCAGTGCAAGGTACGTGATTTAGTAGCTATAAAACGGACCCAATTCGGCACTGGTCTGAAACTATATTCAAAATTCCTAGGACCCTATGAAGTTACTAAGTTTAAAGGAAAGGATCGCTACGATGTTTGCAAAGTTGAAGAACACGAAGGTCCTAATGCAACGTCGTCGTCTGCAGATTTCATGAAGCCGTGGGTCCATATTGACGATAGCGAAGAGGAGAGTAGTGATGAGGAGAACAACTGTTCGCCTGAGACATGCGATCAACAAGATAGCCCATTTCTGACACCAAAATTTGTAAGGAATGTTAATACGATTCAAACACATGCGCTATAATTCTCTTGAAGTTCTTTATTAAAAGACAAGGTATAAAATAAGCTAATTAGGTGAAAATAAGTTTTATTAGGTAGGCGGCAAAAGATTCGGCTTCTCACAGCTAAGGGCATATCAAAACTGCTTGATTAAATCAGCTTGACTATCACGGCTCCATTGGTGTACTACTCGACAACGACTGATTATAAAAAAGACATCTGGTGTTCCATGCACTGGGAGATAAGCGTACCGCTAGTCCAGCTCATTGTTTTCTTCCCACATATATATATATTTAAAGAATAAATTAATTAAAAATAAAATTTTTGGATAAGTCCAGATTTTCAGTCGATGTTTTAACAGCATGGGACCCAGTGCGAGCCATTTTATTGAAGTAATGAGCTTTTTAGGACTTGTACCGAGTGATTTCGCAGTTTGAAGTTTTGAATTTGGAGATTTTGAAATGGAGATTTTCAAGTTAAGAACTTTCTACTTACTCAAAACTTGAAACTTTTAACATTCGAAAAAAATAAATTACAAAAACAGCCTTATGTTCATCGTTCCCAATGTCACTGATTAATACCTCCGTGAATATCTCGTATTTATCAGTTACATCATAAATATTTTCAAACCGGGAATTCAGCAAATAGGAAAGACATTTCTTAGCAGAAGAAACAAGAAGTCAGAGAGACTTATGTTAGTGCACTGCACTACAAGTGAAAATATTCCAAAGTACTTCATTTTTGAAGTACAGAAAAACTGAGAAATTCTTTTTCAAATTAAGTACAAAATATTTTTCAACTTCTCAACCTTCGACATTTGCTAAATCTAACATATTTGGATCCTACAATTTTTTTTAACCTCTTTCTGGGAACTCTTTGATTCTTTTTCTCATAGCCATACTGACAGATATTTTACAACGTAACTGAACATGGTAAATATTTAGCAATTTTACTCCAAAGCTGAGAATGTTACCAATATGTTATTTTTGGAATTTTTGTTGAATGTTTACTACGCTTTTGACATATAACCGGAAAGTTTGATCCAATTGCACTTATGTAAGCAAAAACAATATTTCTTAAACTCAAAACAATTTCTGAAAGTTAAAAAATCCATCTATGGTGACTTAATTGTTACACTTTAAGTGGATATAATGGGGCTGCTGTACTTCTTCCATAATATCATGAAAATCCTTTGAAAGACTAGGAAACTTGTTGGCAACGGTCCATAAAAGCCAAAAGTAAGCGAAAATTCAGTTTCAAATATCTCTTCATATCCTCCCACCCATGACCCTTTCTTGCATACCTCGAATGTACAGGCTGAAATTGGTATTTAACAGGGCGAATAAACGCAGGGTTTCAACACAATAATGGTGGAAAGGAGGCATGTCTTCCAGAAGGAAGGAACTTGTTGCACTTCTGGAACCCCATTGGCAAGTAGAGTGAGCTTGCTGAATGAAGTGGACGACGATGGAATGCATAGGGTATGGTATAAAGAGATGAAAATCTCCTAAGTTCTTGAGGTATATAATGTAGTATACTGGAATTCGTTGCCATAGTTATAGGTCACTTTCAAGAGACCTCTTTTTAACTAACACTGGGGTACTTAATTGGATAATCTTGTTAACGGTGAGAAATATGTACATGTAGTTAAAGCCATCAAGTTATTCCCACCAGGGTCGCCATTTATGCCAGAGCACATGTACATCATACATTTATGAGTTGCGGGATGTCGGTTCGTTATAATGTTGCACATTACAAGCGATGAATTTTTAATCGATAATTTATTAATACCTTAACTAAACCATTACACCAGGAAGAGTGGAGAAGTTTCCTTCGTCGTATGGTAACATACTTTGAACTGATTGAAAAGTACATGTAGATACGAAAGCTTTCAATGTTTCATAAATTTTTAATTCTATCCAGGTAAATCTGCTTACTCTTTTGAATTCAAAACGCTGTAGGAGATTAAGTGTTAGGAGTTTGGTTCAAAGTCAAGCTTGTAACCACATTTTGTTTTTTTTGTCTAAAAGATAAAGAGGAAATCTAAAATATTGTTAGAGCTATGTATATAAATAACAGCGACCTGAACTGCATCTATCTAAATAAAATTGATATATTGACGAGGGATTTTTGATTGTGCTGAATAAAGTTGGCGGAAGATTGACTGTCGTAATCGAGGCTAACGGCAAGAGATCACTGACATATATATGAATGGACTGCTCGTTGAACCAAAAATGCAGGAAAGCACATGGCACCACTTTCATGTTCCTGTCTCTTTCCGTGAGAGCATACTTTCCCACTGAACTGTAACGATTCAGCGGTACTTCCAAACAAAACAGCCTTGTAAAAACACTTCCTTCTTCTTATAATTAAAACGTAACAATACAAATAGTCCCAAATACTTTTGTGGTAAATTCTGTAAGTCCCACTAACATGCATATATAAGGAAATTCCCAAATAATTTAAATACAGCGCCAGTGAGAGCATTCTTTCTGAAAACAAAACTGGTGCCACATGAAACAGGAGATCAGTCAGTTCATTTATATACAGGTCAGAGCAAGAGATTCAACGTATGAATATAAAAAATAAATTTAGGAATTAGGAAACCAGGAATTTGAAAAGTGTCACGGAAATTTCTAATTTTGTAACTTGAAACGCGTGAAGAACGTCATAACTCCACTCAGAATCAACCGGTTTCTTCAATTTTTTATCAATCTGTTAATTTCTGGGAATGAATTTGATTCTGCATGTACAATTATTTTCAAATAGTCTATAGTACGTCAATCAAAAGATCAAATGGCGAAAACAAATGGTTAGTCTCCCAAAATGCTTTGCGCCATTATAAATATGAAATTCGTAAATCTAAATGAAAGTCATGGAAACTCTTCTGCAAAAATGTACACGGAGTAAATGATAAATCAAGACTAAAGAAATTCCTATTCAAGATACCAATTCAACCCGAACTCCTCACAGATAGTAACGGAGTGCTGTCCTCCTCCTTTAGGGAGTCGTTGGAAATCTTGCTGCTAGATGAACACTTCCCTGATGGGCCAGATGAGGGCCTCTCATCTCGGCGTACCGAAACCTCTTATAATGAAACCGTTTCTGGGGCGGAGAAGTTGCCTTCATCTCGGTCGAAGTGGTCAAATGGGCAGTTGACTCTTTCAAAGCTTTCAAATCCCCAGGCAAGGACGGCATTTTCCCAGCTCTCCTTCAGTACTCGGCTCACGGTCTGGTTTGCAACCTAACTCTTTTCTTTAAGGCATGCATCAAAATGGGCTTTACACCGAAGTTGTGGCATAAAATCCGTGTTGTGTTTATACCGAAGCCACGTATAAACCTGTAAACTTGGCTCATTTCTTACTTGAAACCCTAGAACGCACCTGCGAGTGGTAACTGAGACGATCCATTCCCAGAAGCAGACTATCACAGCATCAACATGCGTACGTAAAGGGAAGGTCTGTTGAGATGGCCCTCTACGAGGTGATTTACTCAATTGAAAAGGACTTCCTTTTTAAATAATCTACGCTGGCTGCTTTCATCGATGTAGAAGGTACCTTTAATAATGTTCTTCTCTATAAGTTCACGGAAATGCTAACAAAATATGGTGTAAACCGATCTCTAAAAACTGAATTGCACAAACTTTGTATAATAGAACTGCCTTTGCTGATCTGGCCGGAGTAGGAAGAGTTAAAACAGTTCACAGTAGCACCCGTCCAGGTGGTGTCCTATCACCTCTTTTATGGGTGCTCCTCATGGACGATCTCTTACCTCACCCGAATGGGGTAGAAAGCAGTATGTTACGTGGACGACTTGATAATCTTAGTCAACGGGAGCTATGAACCTGTACTCTGTGGACTGGTGCAAAGCGCGATCCGACTTTTCATGCGCTGGGCTTCGCACTGCAGGCTGTGCAACAATCCATGGAAAACTGGTTAATGCCCCTTCACCTTGAAATGCAATATCCCCAATTTAAACCTGCCCTCGATTGGATTCACGCGTTTGGAGTTAGGGGACAGGGTGAAATACCTAGGTATTATATTAGATGCCAAGTTAAACTGGAAGCCACACCGCAAAGACAGAGCAAATAAAACTCTTACAGTTTTCGCAATGTACTGCAGAGCGGTAGGGAAGAAGTGGGGACTCAAACCGCGGATGATCCTATGGATATACAATAGCGTCATTCGACCCATGTTAACCTACGGTTCTGTGCCTTCTCAGCGCAAACGGCCATTTTAAATTAACTAGCACTAGAGTTCTGGAGGTTATCCTCAACATACACCCGATGCAAATCCATATTAAGCAGGCGGCGTCGACTACAGCGCTAAAAATGGATCTTAATCGTGGCTGGCTTCATACGAGAACAAGAGTTCCCCATGAATCTATTTATGAGTTCGTGCACTCTCTCGCACTTTGCATCGACAAGGACAGTGACCACTTCCTCGAGACCATGCTGAAAATAAATTTTGAAGCTAGAATTATATCCAGGGCAGAATAGGAATGACATTCCATGCATCAACAATTGACAAACCCAATTAAAAGTTATACTGATGGCTCTAAGTACGATGAAGGCACCGGAGCGGGAGTTTTCTGTGAGGAGCCTGAGATTGAATTTGCCATTCAACTTGAAAGCCATGCCACGGTCTTCCAGGCAGAAGTCAAGGCTATTCTTGAAGCCGCAAGGCAGCTCTTTAACTCAGATACTGAGAACAAGGGATCAGCCAATCAGCTGCCAAGGCTCTGTCTAAACCCTTTATAACCTCTCAACTATTAATGGAGTGCAAAACCACCCTGAACTCCCTTTCTAGGAATAGCAGGGTGATAGTGCAGTGGATGCCGGGACACAGCAACATTAGCGGGAATGAAAAGGCGGACGATCTTGTTCGTCTTGGTGCAGCCTCGGAGGAACCTGCCTCTACAGTCGGGATTGCGCCAAAACTTCTTGTTTCTATCATTTTAAGCTGGACTGACCACCAGCACAGTCGCTTTGGTTAGAACACCCTCGGGTAGAACAACAAAGAAACTGTGGGGTACACCAAATCCAAATCAAACGAATAAGCTCCTAGGACTTAACAAGCCAACCCTGAGAACTCTGGTGTCCATTCTTACTGGGCACTTTCCTCTCAGGGGTCACCCTCACAGGATGAGATTTCTTAATGGTCCCACATTCAGGGATTGCGGAGAGGAGTTCAAAACAGTGACCCACTTTCTTTGTTACTGTCCGACAGTCTCAGGTATACGTTACATATTCCTTGGTTTACACTTCCTGGAGATATCAGCAAGAAGGGCTTGGGACAATACTGAAATTTATAGGAGCGATAGCTCATGGGTGTGAAGGTGAACAATGGGCCTTAATCTGGCCTACGTTCAGAAAATCCCTCTGGATCCCAAAGATCTGTTTCAATCAGTCAATAGTACGTCAATCCAAAGATTTCCTTTGATATAACTAATACCCCACAAATGTCGCAGCCGAATTTTCATGAACTCCAGATTTAAATAAATTAAAAATAATATTTTACTATGATTTAAGAAAGGAAATTCAATATTACAAAATACCGATCTGTAATGAACCACTGTAATATAGTCAGCAGTGCAAAACGGTATTCTGGATGATCCTAGAATAGTCGCGGATAACTTAGATTGGAAATTTTAAAGTATTCAATATAAAACTGTCTCAGTTTTTCAAAGCGAAGTATTCGCCCATAAGGCTAGGGTCTAATCAATAAAAATTATCTGCCTACTAAAACATTTTCTTGATTTTAGATTTCGAGGAAATAAATGACAAGAATGTGTAATATTTTATGTTGTCAAGACCCTGAAAGCTTGATTTATCCAGAATAAAATAAATTTCAGCACTAAGTTGGTAATGTTAATTGTGCCACTTTAGTGTATATCGGTAAATTCTGTATCAGAAGAGAAAATTAACAATTTCAGGTACTTACGTAAAGGTAAATTAAAGCTTTTACTTTATTAGTAAGTTTGGATTTTGGAGGTGAATTTAGTTTGACTAAAATGCCACTCCCATATTTCTGTCAAAATCTTAGAGAAAAAAATGTCGCTATGAAGGTAGTATCAGAAAGAGTTCTAGTAAAGGTAAATTTTAGTAAGTAGGCAACGCCAATTATACCACCATTTAGTAGATATTTGTTAATTTAAGCTGTACAAACAAAATTAAAATTACTTTATGAGCGGGCATATTAATTACTGGTGGAAACTGATAATGATCAAGAAAACTGACAACCCAGAAGGGAGTATCCTAGTATGAATTTTAACGTGTACTACATCAATAAGGTCTACCCCTTATTTTACAGCATTGAATATTTACGACTTACCATAATTCAATTACAGAATTTATGAGAAGAAGTAATCGCTATAATCACGAGTTGCATGTCACTTCGACCTCATATATGTACCCCTACTATAATTTAATTACTTCATGAGTGAAACTTGATTATTGAAATCACCGGTTGCAAATTACCTCGCACTTCTTCCCACCTGCTATTAGTTACTACATAAGTAACAATTGTAATTCAAAAATAGGAATTACAAGATGGTTCTGCAATTTTTCATGGTATATTCGTTATGAATTGCGGTATCTTAAGAAACCTTTCGTGGCATATGTATATTTATTTTACTCACACATTCTACTAAAATAAATTAATAGATATGATTTTACCTTGTGTACTATTAGAGTCTCTTTTCTTTAAGGCATGCATCAAAATGGGCTTTACACCGAAGTTGTGGCATAAAATCCGTGTTGTGTTTATACCGAAGCCACGTATAAACCTGTAAACTTGGCTCATTTCTTACTTGAAACCCTAGAACGCACCTGCGAGTGGTAACTGAGACGATCCATTCCCAGAAGCAGACTATCACAGCATCAACATGCGTACGTAAAGGGAAGGTCTGTTGAGATGGCCCTCTACGAGGTGATTTACTCAATTGAAAAGGACTTCCTTTTTAAATAATCTACGCTGGCTGCTTTCATCGATGTAGAAGGTACCTTTAATAATGTTCTTCTCTATAAGTTCACGGAAATGCTAACAAAATATGGTGTAAACCGATCTCTAAAAACTGAATTGCACAAACTTTGTATAATAGAACTGCCTTTGCTGATCTGGCCGGAGTAGGAAGAGTTAAAACAGTTCACAGTAGCACCCGTCCAGGTGGTGTCCTATCACCTCTTTTATGGGTGCTCCTCATGGACGATCTCTTACCTCACCCGAATGGGGTAGAAAGCAGTATGTTACGTGGACGACTTGATAATCTTAGTCAACGGGAGCTATGAACCTGTACTCTGTGGACTGGTGCAAAGCGCGATCCGACTTTTCATGCGCTGGGCTTCGCACTGCAGGCTGTGCAACAATCCATGGAAAACTGGTTAATGCCCCTTCACCTTGAAATGCAATATCCCCAGTTTAAACCTGCCCTCGATTGGATTCACGCGTTTGGAGTTAGGGGACAGGGTGAAATACCTAGGTATTATATTAGATGACAAGTTAAACTGGAAGCCACACCGCAAAGACAGAGCAAATAAAACTCTTACAGTTTTCGCAATGTACTGCAGAGCGGTAGGGAAGAAGTGGGGACTCAAACCGCGGATGATCCTATGGATATACAATAGCGTCATTCGACCCATGTTAACCTACGGTTCTGTGCCTTCTCAGCGCAAACGGCCATTTTAAATTAACTAGCACTAGAGTTCTGGAGGTTATCCTCAACATACACCCGATGCAAATCCATATTAAGCAGGCGGCGTCGACTACAGCGCTAAAAATGGATCTTAATCGTGGCTGGCTTCATACGAGAACAAGAGTTCCCCATGAATCTATTTATGAGTTCGTGCACTCTCTCGCACTTTGCATCGACAAGGACAGTGACCACTTCCTCGAGACCATGCTGAAAATAAATTTTGAAGCTAGAATTATATCCAGGGCAGAATAGGAATCACATTCCATGCATCAACAATTGACAAACCCAATTAAAAGTTATACTGATGGCTCTAAGTACGATGAAGGCACCGGAGCGGGAGTTTTCTGTGAGGAGCCTGAGATTGAATTTGCCATTCAACTTGAAAGCCATGCCACGGTCTTCCAGGCAGAAGTCAAGGCTATTCTTGAAGCCGCAAGGCAGCTCTTTAACTCAGATACTGAGAACAAGGGATCAGCCAATCAGCTGCCAAGGCTCTGTCTAAACCCTTTATAACCTCTCAACTATTAATGGAGTGCAAAACCACCCTGAACTCCCTTTCTAGGAATAGCAGGGTGATAGTGCAGTGGATGCCGGGACACAGCAACATTAGCGGGAATGAAAAGGCGGACGATCTTGTTCGTCTTGGTGCAGCCTCGGAGGAACCTGCCTCTACAGTCGGGATTGCGCCAAAACTTCTTGTTTCTATCATTTTAAGCTGGACTGACCACCAGCACAGTCGCTTTGGTTAGAACACCCTCGGGTAGAACAACAAAGAAACTGTGGGGTACACCAAATCCAAATCAAACGAATAAGCTCCTAGGACTTAACAAGACAACCCTGAGAACTCTGGTGTCCATTCTTACTGGGCACTCCCCTCTCAGGGGTCACCCTCACAGGATGAGATTTCTTAATGGTCCCACATTCAGGGATTGCGGAGAGGAGTTCGAAACAGTGACCCACTTTCTTTGTTACTGTCCGACAGTCTCAGGTATACGTTACATATTCCTTGGTTTACACTTCCTGGAGATATCAGCAAGAAGGGCTTGGGACAATACTGAAATTTATAGGAGCGATAGCTCATGGGTGTGAAGGTGAACAATGGGCCTTAATCTGGCCTACGTTCAGAAAATCCCTCTGGATCCCAAAGATCTGTTTCAATCAGTCAATAGTACGTCAATCCAAAGATTTCCTTTGATATAACTAATACCCCACAAATGTCGCAGCCGAATTTTCATGAACTCCAGATTTAAATAAATTAAAAATAATATTTTACTATGATTTAAGAAAGGAAATTCAATATTACAAAATACCGATCTGTAATGAACCACTGTAATATAGTCAGCAGTGCAAAACGGTATTCTGGATGATCCTAGAATAGTCGCGGATAACTTAGATTGGAAATTTTAAAGTATTCAATATAAAACTGTCTCAGTTTTTCAAAGCGAAGTATTCGCCCATAAGGCTAGGGTCTAATCAATAAAAATTATCTGCCTACTAAAACATTTTCTTGATTTTAGATTTCGAGGAAATAAATGACAAGAATGTGTAATATTTTATGTTGTCAAGACCCTGAAAGCTTGATTTATCCAGAATAAAATAAATTTCAGCACTAAGTTGGTAATGTTAATTGTGCCACTTTAGTGTATATCGGTAAATTCTGTATCAGAAGAGAAAATTAACAATTTCAGGTACTTACGTAAAGGTAAATTAAAGCTTTTACTTTATTAGTAAGTTTGGATTTTGGAGGTGAATTTAGTTTGACTAAAATGCCACTCCCATATTTCTGTCAAAATCTTAGAGAAAAAAATGTCGCTATGAAGGTAGTATCAGAAAGAGTTCTAGTAAAGGTAAATTTTAGTAAGTAGGCAACGCCAATTATACCACCATTTAGTAGATATTTGTTAATTTAAGCTGTACAAACAAAATTAAAATTACTTTATGAGCGGGCATATTAATTACTGGTGGAAACTGATAATGATCAAGAAAACTGACAACCCAGAAGGGAGTATCCTAGTATGAATTTTAACGTGTACTACATCAATAAGGTCTACCCCTTATTTTACAGCATTGAATATTTACGACTTACCATAATTCAATTACAGAATTTATGAGAAGAAGTAATCGCTATAATCACGAGTTGCATGTCACTTCGACCTCATATATGTACCCCTACTATAATTTAATTACTTCATGAGTGAAACTTGATTATTGAAATCACCGGTTGCAAATTACCTCGCACTTCTTCCCACCTGCTATTAGTTACTACATAAGTAACAATTGTAATTCAAAAATAGGAATTACAAGATGGTTCTGCAATTTTTCATGGTATATTCGTTATGAATTGCGGTATCTTAAGAAACCTTTCGTGGCATATGTATATTTATTTTACTCACACATTCTACTAAAATAAATTAATAGATATGATTTTACCTTGTGTACTATTAGAGTCAAATAATTATAAAAAGCGCCACTAAGAATGGAAAAAACTCGACGTTATTTGCTAGATCTAGGCCTTATCTTTCTATAACAGTCACAATTTAAAGTAATGAGAATACCTACCCACAGGAATTTGATTTAAAAGACTTCAATTTTTACCATTGTTAACAAGTTTCCGACCTAATATCTCCATTCGAATGCACTTTTTTAATTTTTGCCGACGTTATTTACTAGACTTCTTCATTACCTTTAATTTAAGATATAAATCATTATCCTGCTACGAATAGTTTGCCAGAAATTTGCATTGAAAAATGTATGAAACTTGCAAATATTGGTACTGACTCCTCTTAAGTGTAATAAAGAATAAGGAACATGGTCTGTTTCTGCTTAAAAAAAAACATAAAAATGCCAGAGATTACTTAAATAATAATTAGTTTACTACTAATTGTATAATTTTTCTTATAATTGTTTGCATTAATAAGTATTATGCCATTCTTGAACATAATTTAGTTTACATTAGCCACGGCAATAAATTCTATATTTGTATATTAAATATTATGTAAGACTTGTAGCGGTGGGGGGGGGGGGGGGTATCAACTGAAATGTTTGAAGGGATGTCGGAAGAAGCTGCTTTTAAAATTTTGTAAAATGTATGCTTGCCAAGTCTCATAAACATCTTTAACGACCCAGACCAGCCCAGACACCTGAATCAATATAACCCTTTGGAATCATGGTCAGTCAACAATAGTGCATGCAAAATCTGAAGAAAAATTGTCAAATTATTCTACGAAAACTGAATGCTTGTGCCCTTGTGGCGAAAGAGTGAACCACAAAAATCAATTCACCAATTCCTTTGAACCGTTGTCGGTGAATAGTCACTCAATCAAGTAAAGTTCTAAGAAAAAATTAATTCTTCCTTACAATCGTAAAAATGTTGAACAACTCAAGCTTGAATCAATATCAACGGGTATTTCGGGTAATTCGTTTATTGCATGGAACTAAGGTTCTACTGGAAGAACCCTAGAACAAAATTAGTTAAAATAGTTTGTTTGCTCGTATTGCGTGCTCACCACCCAAGTTGTCCTGTCATTGATTTTATGTCGGAAAATCAGGTAGGTAAAAAAAAGTTATTATCGCTGACCAATTTCTTAGAAACAATAGCTGTGTTTTTTTCGCAATATGGGTCGGGGTTAGGATCACAAGTAATTTCCGCATTAAATTATTTCCATAGAGCGCTATGATTTAAGATATTTTTGGCAAAATACAAATTTTCAATCACATTGCTTTGGAATAATTAAAAATGTAGATAAAAAAGTGTTAAATTTTGAACGTAAGAAGACATTAGAATTATTAAAATTTTTTTTTGCATATATAGCCAAAAATGTTTGAAATTGAAACGCTCTATCGAAATAATTTAATGCGGAAATTACTTCTGATCCTGAGCCGGACTCATATGCGAAAGAAACACAGCTAATAACACTTTTAAAACTCAAAATTGTGTAGTTTTTAATTTGTACGAGTAATCGACGAAACAAAAATATAAAAGCATTATATATTATATATAAGCATCACATGCCTTTTTCTAAACAAACAAATACTCAAATAAATATGTATTACAAAATTACATACTATCCCGTGATAGGTATGCAAGATGACTAGACATTATATAGAAACACAAGAAATTTTGGATAAAAATTCGTACACGTTTGAAAGATGAAGAGCTACGAGCGAATGACTAATAGATCCAATCTACATCGAGAGCCACACGCTACACAAAGCTCTATTTCAGCTTCACGAAGCGCAATCTGCTACAATGAGCGCTACAAGATTCACATTCGTACTGACAAATTAACATGAATAAAGTGAAATTTGCTTTGACAGTTTTTAAAGTTTAAATGCCATTATATCGTATTTCCTTGTATAAAATTAGGTTTTTTTTCCATTATACGTGCTCTTTATCCGTGTTGACTAATCGTAATCACAGAATGTCTTTGATATGAAGCATAACTTTTACTTCATTATCATACTGGTGTTATTCTAGCTACAGCTACAACATTAGAAATTTGTCTAAAATCAACTACAGCTTCTTGTATTGCTAGCTACACCATGTAGCTTGAAGCTCTCTATTTAGCAGTTTCTACGGTACGCCAAATATGCAAGCTGACATTTGTAGCTTGAAGGGTATAGCTTTCGATGTAGATTCGCCCTTAAAGCACTTCCACATCGAAACCGAAAACTGATAAGTTCTACACCGAAAATTCGGTTTTGCTGTCACCGAAAACTTTTTTTCCGTTAAATAGAAAAATGCATTTAGTTATCATAAAAGTTGTATGAAGTGAGGCTTAGTACGACCGAAAAAATATTTCGTCCCGAAACTTTCCACATGTGGAAACTGAAAAGAAATTGACAGATGCAACCGAAATTTCGTTTTTCGGCCGAAAATACATAAAAGTTGTGTTTTTCTTAAAAATCCGAGATAAATATACTATTTTATTAGTAAAATTATTAGTTCATCCTATTTCCCATAATTTTATTAATCATTGTAGCAAAAATCTTGGTTTGAAGTGGAGTAAATTGATTTTTTCGGTTTACATTTTTGGGTTTTCGGTTTCGATGTGAAAATGCCTTTATACCCACTATTTCTACTAATAAGAAGACAAAAAAGAAACAAACGCCGAGCCCAGCGCTAGCCATCGCCGCAGATTGGATCTGTTGACGCAGCTGCCCTAAAGTTAAATATTGGGAAAAGTACGCTCCAGCACAATCATGAAACACCGGCGCGCGTCAGCTACACATAGTGCCAGTACAATACGAAATCATCCCGTTAAACTTCTACATCTCGCTCTACAGTCCTGCACCACATTGTGTTGCCCGATTTAATTCACCGTGTGGATTCGGCGGCACTTTACGGGGCGGGGGTTATGACCCAGTGACCCTCCCCTTGTATACGAGCCTTACTTGAGCCCTATATGCAACATTCGTGGGCTTCTTACATTCTAGATATGAAAGTTTTGTTTCTCGGTCTTTTTTAAGTCGCAAACAATTCGTCTTAATTTGTAAACTTATTGGTTCGTATCAGGAAATGGTGGAAGCCACGCTTTTCAGAAAAGCCCAAAATATTTATAGTTCATATTTTAATTCTTTATGATATACCACATAGATATGTGTTTCAATCACAGATATTCCCAGCTATTTCAAAAACTGCTTTCCTTTCGTCTTTGTAGCAAAGACTTTTAGGTAAATCGTAAAAAAAACATCAACTGCACTTCCTTCAAACGCCCTATTTTTACAAGGAAATTTATTTTTTCAAAGATTTTTCGTTTGCATAAGGAGTTTTTTCCACTTAAAGCAAAACTTCGTCAAGGCAATGAATACTGTTGCCTTTTAAAGATGGAAACCGTAGGTGTAATTTATAAAAGAAAATCAACAACACACAAATATTTTCATTAATGGATAAATGGATACATGTAAGTACTTAAAAATTGCACAAATTTGTTTTCATTAGTATCTAAGGCACACGAACCAATTTTAGCGTATGACCATGGTACAAATTCTTCTGTAGAGGTCCTCCTTCAG
The DNA here is from genome assembly GCA_963924295.1 of Dioctria rufipes. NCBI lineage: Eukaryota > Metazoa > Arthropoda > Insecta > Diptera > Asilidae > Dioctria > Dioctria rufipes. Next base: position 279,807,689 of record OZ002741.1, on the reverse strand, counting down.
AATAAGTTCAAATAAGTTCGGATATAAAAAAAAAAACTTTAAATTTGTTGACCAATGTCATTAATAAAAATGTTATCATTATTATAACACCAATATATCATTACAAAATTCTAGAAAAAAATGTGTGGCATATTTATGAAAGCAGTATGCAAACGCCTTTAGTTAGCAGTAAACAAGCATTTTAGGGCCGTGTTGAAAAGCGCTTTTTTAAAACTATATGTAAGCGCTTTATACGGGGTCTTTCAAATTGAGTTTTCAAAAGCAAGTGCTACACGCACACTTCAAACATCGAACGTACCCATATTATATGTCACTTTGACAGCTGCCATTTATAAAAATGGAGTCGTATACATTACAACAACGTATTGAGATTATTGAATTATTTTATTAAATGGTCGTTCTGTGAGAAATTTATTTCGCATACTACGCGATGTTTATGGTCGACACTACCGTGCAACTGAGCAAATATTGGTGCTGTGAGTGATAGTGTTGCAGATGACTCCAACACGTCAATTTCCCGACGTTCACAACAATTGGGACTTTCTGAGTCAACTGTATGGCGTATTATGCACAAAGATTTAGCATTGAAGGGATACAAAGTTCAATTGACACAAGAATTGCTGCCAAAAGATTATTCCATGCGTCATACTGGAACAAAACGACGGTTTAAAAAAATATATATTTTGGGACGCAGCATATTTCGAGATCGGTGGCTACGTTCATAAACAAAACTGCCGTATTTGGGGAGAGAAAAATCCTCGCGCGATCCAAGAGCGGCGAACGCATCCACAAGGAGTCACTGTTTGGTGTGCATTGTGGTCTTGTGGTGGGATTGGTCCGTAGTTTTTCAAAAATGATGCTGGAAGAACCATAACCGTTTACGGTACCAGATATCGCGACATGATCACAAATTTTTTTTTACCAAAACTGGAAAATATTGATACTGCAGACATACGGTTTCAACAAGATGGGGCTACGTGTCATACAGCCAGAGAAACTTTGCAATTACTGCATACAAGGTTTCTAGACTGTGTTATTTCCAGATTCGGTGACGTGAGTTGGCGTTAAAGATCATATGATTTGACACCGTTAGACTTCTTTCTCTGGGGCCATGTGAAAGTACAGGTCATAAGGATAATCCTCGAAACATTGAAGCATTGAAAGCAGAAATTTTTCGAGTTATTGATGAGATACAGCCAGAATATGATTGAAAATTTTGATAAAAGAATCAGGTACTGTAGAGACGCAAAAGGTGGTCACATGGGAGATATCATTTTTAGAGTATAAATGGCAAACATTGTACTTCAAAAGTAAGTAAAAACTTTTTCAATTCAAATTCTATGTCTTTTAATTATTTTTTTTGAAAGCTCAATTTGAAAGATCCTGTAAAAGGAATGCAAATGCGATTTCTGAAAGCGATTGAATGGCGCTTTTTTTTATATATTTTTGGTAGCAATATTAATACAACTTTTGAAAGAAATATCAAAACGCATTTTTAGTGGATATGCATGCAGGAATTAAGCAGAATACAAATTGCTTTGTGATTCCGAAAGAGCGCTGGAAATCGCATTTTGAATCGCTTTTTTTTTATTATTTTTATTATATAGGAACGTACCTACTGAAAAAACATGTATTGCCAAAATATTTCAATCTTGTTATACAGGAAGCGGTAAAAAGATCTGGCGGTTTTAAAATAAAAAACAGCACAAAAATTAAAAGTGATACAAATTGTTTTATTGCTTATTACAGAAATGTATTCATGTAAAATAATGAAAATAATATCAGAAGAACCAATTCCATCAGTTTAAGATCTGAAGTTAATGTCCTTTAAATGATGTCCATCTTTGACCAAGCATTCTTCCAGTCTTGCACTAAACCTGTCAGACACCTTCTCTAACATTGCAGGAGACAGGTTGGCGATTACTTGGCTTATAGCCTCTTTCAGTTCGTCCAGTGTGCAGGGTTTGTTTGTGTAAACTCTTGCTTTAAGGAACCCCCACAAGAAAACATCCGAAATACTATGGTCTGGGAGCGAGCTGGCCATACAATGTCGTCAAAACGCGAGGTGACTTGGCCACGAAACTTGCTTCTCAAAATATCCATCACCTCATTGGCTGTATGGGTCCTGCTGGAACCACAGCCTCCTGCGCAATAAAAGATTGCTCTGAAATTCAGGGATTAAAAGATTTCCATGAAATTCAGGGATTTGAAAGTTCTACAACGTCAACAGATAAAGTTGGGAATTAACCGTGATGGCTCGACCACCCTCTTCACAGTAGTATGGCACAATGACACAACTTTTCGTTACAGCACACCACACAGTAACATCAGCACTATGCAGAGGACGCTGATGCAGTTCTTCAGGATTTGTAGCCGACCAATACCGAAAGTTCTGGTTTTTTACATAACCGTCATGATGGAAATGTGCATCATCACTCATTTGTCGTCAATCATAAAGTCAATCATTTGCTAAGCAAGTGCTTTCCGATTTGTATAGCCGCTATGCTTTAGCGCCTGCATAATAGCCATATTGAATGGGTGGAAATGCAGATCGAAAAATATTCGTCCTACCGAGCGAACAGACATGTGCAAAACAGCAGCTTGACTACAGGCCGACCACCGAAGACTGAGTTCAACAGCTTCTCTTACTAGATCGATATTCTCTGGCGTCCGGGCTGACCTTGGACGGCCTGTCCGTTTTAACGTTGAACCGGTAACTCTGAAGTTACTCACCCGTAGCAGAATTGTGTTACGAGTTGGGACTCTTCGTCTTGGACCCACATTAAAATGCGTACGAAACTGCCGCTGAGCAGCAACGCAGGGATCGTCTCTTTTAAAAAACGTCTCGACAACAAACGCACGGTGCTCACCCGTGCTCTATGGCTACTATAGATATCCACGTGTGGGCTCTGGAACGCGCCTATCCCCACCAACCCCCACTACCTACTCGCTCGACAATACGGCTGCGAAAACCAGATTTTTCTGCCGCACCCTGTATAACAGTTATCCGTCCTCAGTGGATAGTACGAGCCTAAATTACCTTCAGAAGGAATAATTTTTTATGATAATAGATGTTCAGTGGGATTTTAACTAGTTGGTCTGTGCCTACCAAAGTAATGGGGAAGCTAGTTGGGGACCTAAAACTCTTCATTTTGGATAGTTTGGGCGATTAATTGTAGCTAAAATGTGCGTTAAATTAACGGGTGGAATTATTTTATGAATTTGTGTAAATCTAATGACAACAAATAGTTTTCCTTTACATGATACTGCACACATAAAACACTTAACTATAACCAGCATAAACATATTATCTCATCATTCACATGGGCGGAATAAAACTGCTTAAATTACAATCACTATTGCCTTAGATTTAATTCAGTTATCTTATGTCTGTGAAGTAATACTACTATTGCCAGTTACCCAAAAAATACTGTAGTAAAATTATATTTACCTTCAAATACGTAAGACCATCACCAACCTTGGTTTAACTATTCACTTTATCATTAACTGGCTCGGTTTATATGCATCGACTGTCTTGACAATGTACGACTATTTTCTACACCATCATTACGAAATGAAAATACCTAAAGGATTCGTCATAAAGCTCCACTCAACTAGTGTAGAACGGTTTGAAAAGAATTCGACATAAGATAAAATGGAACTTGTAACATTATATTACTGTGAAAATAGTATAATTAAAACGTGAATAAATTTTTCACAAACTCCTTATTCACTTTTTAAAGGTATTAAGAGAAAAAAAAAACCGCGTTAATCACAATAATTTGCACAAAACTACAACAAGTACCGGTAACGCGCTATGAAAATAATATTGAATTTCTCGATTTAAGTCCGTATCCGTAAAGCATTAGCCACACACTGAGCAAACGCAATTTATTTTAATCAACACACACTGGTATTTTAGTACTGTATTACAAAGCGCAACGCCAGCTCCATCCCGTCACTTACTTGTATGAATAATGATAGTTTTTCATTTAAATGTGCTTAACTTTTGACCCAAAAGGAGCAGCAGTTGATCCAAACAAAAAACTTTTGTTCTAAAGGTATTTACTTTTAAGTGGCTCCATGCTGTTTATAGAAACGCATATATTTACTTTGAAATTAAGGAAAAGTATGGTTGTATTTTTTCCCAGAAGCCACTCAAATATGGATACTTTTAGAACAAACGTTTTTTTGTTTGGATGAACTGTTGTACCTTTTGGTTCAAAGCTATCTTTGTTCGTGAAAATTTTAACAGTAAAACTCAATTAAAGTAAATGCGTACCCATTCATATTGAATGCTTCTCAGTTCAAAAGCATTTATTAAATACTCAACTTTTTAATTTTTATTTAATTTAAATGCCATTTTATTTAATATGAAAGAATAATGGTTGGATTAAACGGAAAATTTTAAAATTGCATTCAAACGCGGAAAACTATTGGTTTGAATGCTTTCTTTTCTTTGCGTGTGGCTACTCCACAATTCGCTAATTTGATGATATATAAAAGTGCATAAAAAAAAAGTTACAAAAAATCTCATTGCCGAGTACACGCCTCCCCTCTCTTGAAGTTCGATCACAGCACAGAGTATATACCAAATATGTACATATTATCTAATCATTATCAGATTATTCTATAATCTAAAGAACTCCATTTTTCCAGTTCATTTAACTGTTTTACTGAATGATAACATAATGACAAAAATCTTATTCGACGATATGATGTAACTAACTTTTTTTTGTTTTGTTTTTGTATTTAGCTGTATCCTTCAACTATTATATAAACGAATTAGATCTTCGGTATCATTAATTTCCAATTGTCCAAAGCACAAGACAACTTCCTGTTTTTCCTTCCCAAGGGCATAAGTCTATTCAGTCTTACACAGCTGTTGACCAGTGTTTAATTAAGAATGAGATGTTCAGCCTTCCATTTATCTCCTCACCAAAGTCCGAAATGTATTAAATAATGAAAACACATCATTGAATTAAGGAAAATTTGTGTGCGTACATGTGTACAACAGGACATCTGAAATACTTTCAACGAAAATACTTTCGCCTTATGTCAGGAGCAAAGTCAGTACGAAGAAGGTGAAATACAGCAGCCAAATGCAGAGAAAGTTTCCACCTTCCTTTTAGTTGCTGGTTTCTGACAAGGATAAATTAACGTCGAAAATTGAAATTAATTGAAATATAGTCAGGAATGAAAATCCATCAAATAAGTTTTCGTGTTAAATATGTATGTATGCTTCTGCTACGAGTATATAATATTAAATGGAATTTTCAATAAAATGCTTTACTCCAGTAAATCTATACATAAGTCCAAAAGAGTTAACGTGATTCTTTTTTACAATAATTTTAGATTGAGTTTTATTACAAGGTAAAGAAAATACCTTACAAATGTCATGCATGATCCTATTTTTTGCATGCTAAGATTCACTTTTTTTTCTTCTACATTTTATAAGTTTTATATCATGTATGTGTTGTCACATTAAGTTCAATAAAGAAACAAATAAGTATATAAAATACCTACGTCGAAAAAACATTTGAATTCTCCCAAAAGAAGAGTTCAAGGAGCGTAACTGGTAACTTCTCGTATATTACTGACTTTTATTATTAGTTTCGATCGGAAGACATTCTTCAAATTGAATTTCGAGAACGATAGAAAACTTGAAATTGTTTTTCTAATTCTAATAAATTCGAAAATTAAGCACTGTCTGCTACTACCATTAATTTTTTTATTAGAAAATGGCACCATAAAAGCAGTATAATGTCTTGTGTGGCTTGCGGTAATACTAATACCAATTATGGAAAGCAAGTCAGGACAGTGTACATCGCCATTAAGAATTTTATACAAAAATACGCTATCAAGCTAAACACGGCGAGTCTCCAAAGATAAGATGTTGAATTGTGTTAATCTTTCATTATAATCTAACTTATTATGTTTCAACTTATATAATAATAATCTGGCGAATTTTTTCTGGACAGTTTCGAGTAGATTATTACAGCAAATGTAAAAGGGGGTCCAAATATGAAACGCGTATTCTAGAGTGGCTCTCACTAATGAATTATATAGAGAAATAAAAGAGCCGTTTGCTTTGAAAGATTTACATACATACCCTAAAAATGAAACCCAGAACATGATAAGCTTTAGCAGTAACCCTTAGTGGATCATATACTCCCAAGTTCCTATGTTTTGAATATATTTTTTGTGTTATCATCTATTAGTAATCTGTTGTGAAAATTTTTCTCATAGAAAGTGAATTTCCACGAATTACCAGCTGTTCATAATTATTAGTTGAAAATATGACCATTTTTGTACCAAAAACGACAATTTTTTTTATCTGAAGATGGACTGATTCACTTCGCAGTTATCTCCAAGACTATTTATTGAACTCAAAAAGTAATTACATAGGGGAAATAATGTAGATGCCATTTCATCCTACTTACAAGCATACGACCAAATTAACCATTTTCGCGCAATGTAAAATTTTTAGTGGGTACCAAAATCCATATTTCTCTGTAAATATTGAAAGGATTTCATAATTTGTTTTTGAAAACATATCCAGGATATGCGGTTAATCCATAATTTAATTAGAAAATTCCTAGGTACCTACCTTCACAAAACACAACAAAAACAGACAATACTGTCAATTGAGAAATATTCTTCTTACTTCTCCACAACTAACACAGCCGAGAGTTTTGTCGAGTGGAATAGAGAATTTGGTAATTGTCAATACAAATTCCCCGAGTGGAGAGTTAAGTGTCAAAAGAACTCTCATCTCCACAACTCCACAATTCTCCGTGTTAGTGAATACGGCTCCTGCAGACGCCTATGTGACAATTAAAATGCTGAAAAGTTAGGAGGCTAGCATATCTCGGTCGTTATTTTAATAATCTTGTCGTAAATGCCCAATAGTAATTCTTTATAATTCGTCTAGCGCTAAGATTTCGTAGCCTTCCCACAATAAGAACCTAACGCGGATAAATACCAAGAATTAAGTAAGCAATTAAAATAAATTTTGCGTCACGTATCAAATTCTAACCCACACGTCTCAGTTATACTTCTCATATGTCCTTGAAAATTTACAGGTTACAGGTTATTTTTTTTACCAAGTCTTTAAGATTCTATATCTTAATGTCCGCTTGATTTCGTAGTGTAATGTCTTTCTTTACTTTTGTACCATAATTTACAATTTTTGTTCGTTATCCGAATTTAGTTTCAAGTTTCTTTCATTCTGACCAAAAACTTGAAAAAAAAAAAATTCTTCCCAAATTTGCAGCCATCTTATTAAAAATGTTTTCTATTCATTACCCCATCTCAGATTGTCATTTTTTTTTCTTGTCGTTGGGTTTCACGCCGATAACCATTTAATTATCTTAGCCTAATTTATGCCAGCACAAAAATATTCCATCTAAAAATATCTTTTAAATCTTTTAAAAGTCTTATTCTCTTGTTTTCTAGTAACACAAAAATTATTCATGTCAGTATCCTACTTGTAATTTTCAGTTATCATCTCGCTCAACTTCATATCAATTTAAGTAATTTAGGCAATATTTTTAGTAGAAATTGAAATTACAGCAATAAAAGAAACATTTTGCACGTTTCTCTTTCTTCCTTGTATTAGGTACTTTCAGCTAAAATGTTGATTTATAATTTCCTTTCTCCCCATGGATCCTCAGGAAACTCAACCAAGCCTCCGGATACCGCCTTCCGAGAAAAATCCGTGTTTCAATTTGCGAAATTTTGTTTTCTTCCTCTTCTGCATTTTTCGAAACCTCAGAAACTTTATACCTTTTTTGTTATTTTCGGCGCCGCCGGCCGTCGCAATCTTCAGTTTTTCCACTTTTTCCCTTCTCTGAATTATTTTACATTCCTAGCCCGCAAAAACTTATTGTTTCTATACCTCTTGAACACTCACAACGCACAAAAAAGGAAAACACCGCTCGACCGCATTCATTTTTCTTCTTCATTGGCAGATCTTTTCTCCCGTCTGCCAGCTATCAAACGTACCAGCAATTGCACAAGTGGCAGCACAGTCACCGTGTGGGTGAAACATAAATTGCCTCCAGATGACAGTGCATACTGCATCGAGTGATGCTGCGACCATAACACATTAAGGATAAATTATGTCATTTGAAGAAATTATATAGAGGTGAAATGGTGGTCCAGATGATCTATGTGGATACTGGCGAAATCTGCAAAAAAAACTCTGCAATTTTTATCAACTTAACTAAATCAATTGCTAATTTTAGACAATAGTCTAGAGATTTCACTTTTTAAGAATGGCACCAATATATGTATGTATGTGTATAAATAAATATAATTAATATTTGTGATATTTAAAACGAGATAAGTAACAAATGATTAATCAACGTACTCACCAGTTGAAAATATGGAATCGACTTTATGGCGTTGATAAATAGATAGTTAGTGATTATCTGGTTTTAGTCGTGCCCCAGAACTAGATACTTTACTTCAGTCGAGATCCAAACCAAAGTTATAATAGTAGTATTTATTCTAGTCGTTACCCAGAATAACTATCTTTATCTCAGTCAATACCCAAGATAAAGTGATTAGGTTAAGAAAATTTATTCCAGTCGGGACCCAGATTGAATATCTTTATCTCAGTCAATACCCAAGATAAAGTGAGTTTGTTAATACGATGTATTCCAGTCGAGACCCAAAACATGTAGCGACCCGGAATAAATGTCTTTATATATGTATGTCGAGACACAAGATAAAGTTATTGAGTTAGTAAAGTTTATGTCAGTCGTGACCCGAGATAAAGTTATTAAGTTATTAAGAATAAAGTAAATTTGTTAATAATTTTTAGTTATTACCACTAGCCAATTCGATTCCGATGTATTATCTCTAAGCGCTGGATGTAAAAGAGAAAGATTCGAGTTAGCCTGCGATTTATATTGCCTCTGAAATACGCACGGCACCAACAAAAAATTCTACATTGCGCATAGCAACAATAGTGGATTGATCTTAGCCACTAATCGCACTCCAGGTGCGCATAGTCTTGCTCCCAACATAGTTTCGATAAATTGAAATACATGGAATTAAAATCTTTTGAACGATTTTACTTTCAGGTGGTTTTTTAATGTTGGTTTCAACAACCAGAAAGAACTGAAACAAAAACTGCTTCCGTATTTTGTGGACTATTCGACAAACATTTATATTATCAACAGGATATCCCTACGATCCATATAGCAACTCCAAAATATCTGATTTTTGTAGCACAATATCAACCTTCCAGGCTGCTGCCCCTTACTTCTGCTGCAAACCCTATGGGAATGGTTAGTTTGAGGAGTTTATAAAGTGCCAAGCAATTTAGTGAGACTGACTCGAAAATGTTTATGCCCTGCAGGGAATCAATGCCAGAAAGACTTTTGGGCATCGTGGCGAACAATAGTGGAGCTACTGATTATTTATTTATTTTTGTGCAGTCTCATTATTGTTAAATTAAATAAAGTTATGTGCGTAAACATAAATTTTGTATATTCCTACAATTTTTTATCGAGTCACTCTGTATGGAAAATCTTTTCTTGATGTCAGCGATAACAAGAAAGCAGATATGTTTTGCAATCATACATTTCTCTCGATCTTGTGTATTGCAGTGTATAATGAAAAAGGATATTATACGTTTTTCACCTTGGGTTTGCATAGCCGGAAATCATTTATTGCTATGGGAGAATTTCTTGTTGTTGTGGCAAGATTTGGCTGATATCGTATTCTGATTATTACTTTTTGCTATGTTTCTTGCTATGAAGCCAAACCTCCAGAATTCTTATTATTAAATAACAACAAAGGTTTTCCGATTATTTCATCTGTTTTGTATTCTTATTATTGTTGTGAAAAAAATATTATTCTCTGTAAAGTGATAATTTGGATTTCTGTTACTTCTTTTGAGTGTCTCTGAGGGCATAGTATCGTTTAAAAGTGGTTAATTTAAGGGTTTAAAAATGAAATCTCTTCTTCCGCTGGAGAAAAGGAAGATACACAAATGAAGTAAATTTCAATGATTTATGCCATGCAGAAGTATGAACTTTCCTTCAGATTATACATCCAATTCCACGTGTCTCAATTTATCCATTTAAAACAACTTTCTTCTTCAGAGACTCACAGCAAACTGGACTTTTCTGCAAACTCAATAACAAACAAACCTTAATTAAAAAAAAACCCTCATAAAAATGCATTTCTTCTGTAAAGAAACATTTATGAATTAAAACGTAATAGGGGAGGGTGGGGCAAGACGGGTTAGTTAAGGTTTGATGTTAAATAAAATCCAGAATATCATAGATAAAGAAAAATAATTTTGGTTCATTTAAATTTTAGTAATAAATTTTTAAAATTATTGATAATTTAGGAACATTGATTCACTTATTTAAACATTGAAGGACTCAGCCAAAAAAGTCATTTCTCCCCGTCTTGCCCCATAGGTGGGGTAACATGGGATGCCCTATTTGGCAGTAAAGACATTGCGTCATCACTATCATAAAATGAATCTGTAGGAATTACTTAGGGCGTTTCCTTAATTTTGGTATTTTCTCATTATCTTTTATTTTTTTAGCCTGCTTTTCTTTTTCAGTTTTTCAGCTTTTTTCTATTCTTTCACTTGTTCGGCTTCTGGTTTCTTTCTTATCTCTTCTTCTAATGCTTTTTTGTATGGATATGAGGTAATAACTGCAGTCTTTCCCCTTTTTCTTGTCACTCTTTGAATTCTTGATGTTACAGGTACTCGAAGTATTTGTTCTGGGCTTATTAGCTGAAACGCAGTATCGTGCGGTGTAGGTGTATCACTATTTGAAGGTATTCCGGGATTCTGGATGTTATCTGACCAAAATGAACATCCAGGATGAGGATCGTTTGAATTATTTTCCGCAAATTGGGGTAATGATGATGACAATGATTGCAGGCTTCATGAAAGCCACAACGAGTGGTTGAAGCCGGTGAATCGCATGGGTTGGGAAGTAAATAATGAAAACTGTATTTTCCCTAGCCAAGTTTATCAATCCATTGTTTTTGGTATGTGTAGCATCGAAAAGTCATAATACAGAACGTTCTTTAGTAGCTCCACTAAAATCAATGAATTTCTTGAACCGCTGTAAGAACAGTTCTGTCGTGATCCGGCCTCTTTCACTGCAGACTCCCCATGCACCTTCAGGAGCATTAGCCATTAATTCCAGCTTCATGCGATTACGAGGAAATAACATCATAAATGGCATTAGTGCCATTAGTGCCCCTTTCTGCTGAAGACAAGGCACCCACTTGCTTTGATCCATTCTTGGCCATAATTTTGCATTTACTTTTTGGCACGATTGAGACACCTGTTTCGTCCGCATTATACACTCGATCAGCAAGAATTGATTTTACATCGAGTGTTTCGCCTAATAGTTTGAAAAAGCTATCACCAGCTACTTTATTGAAACCTGGGGCTCTTGCAGCTTATGTGCTCTCTAGTTTTCTGATAGCAATATGTGCATGGGGGTTCATAAATCCCAAAAGCCAATCTTTCCCAACCTTATCAGATTTAAATTTAAATTTAAATTTATGTAATTTAGTATTATTTTGCGCTAACTGGTACGATAAAGATTTTAGGGCATTTGTCGTGAAACCAAATAGTCTTTGTTGTAATTCCAATTAATAGTTCACTATTTTGGCCTCTTCTTTTTCTGAGAAGACGGTGTATTTAGGACCGAAGGGAACCTTTATTGCTCTCATTCAACGACAGTAAGAGTTAAATTAACTTTCGTTTCTAGAGTGGTTTGCGGAACCCCAAAAGTTTTTGCCGCCGGATACTAGCTCATACTATTTTTTAGTACGGCGGCAATTGCATTTTTCATTTGCTATTCCGACCAATTCCCTCTATAAGTTTTATGGACGTAATTCCGCACCAATCTGAAATATAATTTAATAAAATTATTTTCATGAAAACGAGTGAGGTAAGATGGGATACATACCCCGTGATGCCCCTTTTGGCGTACCCCAACTTGCCCCATTGCATGTTATTAGAAAAAGAAAATTGTAAAAAAATTGTACAAAAGAAAGATGTTTGAAAGTATGCTCACCTTTAATCCCTATTTTTTAAAGATTTCACCAAACTAGCGCTTGTAGGGTTCACAAAATCCTTTGATCCGTTTGTCACTTGATGGAAAAGTTCAAAAATAATAAGAAAACAAGTCTAATCCGTTTTTTTCTCAATGTTTACGAAACGCGGCTTCTCATTTCACTTGTTATAAACGTAAGCCTCCGGTGGACCAACAGGGATACCTGCCATGCTGCGAGGCAATTGTGGCCTGCATTTGACAGGAGAAGGACAAGGGAACTGCTTAATGGCAACAGTAAAAATACCAGCAATCTAGTGGGGGTCTTTGCGGATCACTAGGCCATAGTTTACCATGCTAGAAGATTGAATATAGTGGCGAACGATTTCGATAGGAGCTTTAAGATCTCGGAGGAAATGGAATCCTTCCTACACGTGATTTGCGAATGCCCCGCTTAAAGAAGAAGATTGAATATAGTGGCGAACCATTTCCACAGGAACTGTAAAGACTCGGACCAATAAAAGTGATAGGCTATTGGGTAGCTACTTCTCTTCTAGTATGGGGGAGCTGCAAAACAAAGAATTCTGATATATACTGAGTCTTCTGAGAGAAGCCGGATGGGTCTAGGTAAACAGTCTTTAAGATATCCTGAGCTCCCTAAGGGAGTAGTATGTATCTGGGGCGGCTTAAAATGGTTATCCCATGAGGTCTAGGGGCACAATGGACCCACTAGTTGTCTAAGTTATGCAGGCTAGTTGTCTTGCGGTACTCCTCTTACCTAACCTAACCTAACCTATCTCAACATTTCTTGGCGGGCGGAAATTTTTTCAAAAGGAAGATATTAATAATACTTTCAAGACGAAATCTTTAATAGATATTCTGCAGACCTGACATCGATCTCATTATAGTTTGATATACTGATTTGAAAAAAAAAGACTCTTCACTTCAAGATATTTATGGGGATGACTATTTTTGCTTTCAACAAGACAGTGCCCCATCGCATACAGCCAAAATTGTGCGAACATGGTGTGAGTATGATTGCAACATTTATACCAACTGAACTCACCGGACCCTTGGATGTTTTTATTTGGAGATACCTCTATGCAGTAGCAGCTAAAGGATCGCTGAAAATTGATGGAATTTAAAAACTTTATTTCGAAAATATGGGACTAAATATCTCTGGAGGTCGTACTTGCCGTACAAAACGCTTTTAACAGAAGGTTACGACTAGTTATTAAGACAAAAGGTAGGACCATCGAATAAAATATATATTTTTGGAAGATGCTTTTTGTGTTAAATAAGAATGTAGGTAATTAAAAAAAATATTTATGACTTGTAATTTCATAAACATAGTAAATCCTTTTTGTACCAACATACATATTCTTCTTGCAATGTAACTCAATCAAATTATTATCACAGTATTCTATAGTCTGACTAATGATGAACTTGCACCCTTTAAGGTAATGAATTGAAATATTACTACCACAGAAATATAAAGTCTTAAAGCTCACATAATTATCAAGAAACTTTTAGAAGTATGATTAGATTTGATACAGAAACCACCTGATGATAACGTAAAATGGGTGTGAAGCAATTCAAAGGAACTGTGACGTATTCATTAAGTAAAACTCAACCAGTCAGCGCTAATAACGACATTTCCGCGTTCATAATATATGCTCCTACCCTCTTCTAAATGGAAAAATGACGTTCCACATGATTTTATTTGACGATGTTTATGCCATAAACAGTGACTTTTTCGTCTTCTGCTTAGATGGATACATAATTTGTGTACATTTACATATACTCCCGGCTGAAATTTTGGATAATGACACCGCAACATGTGCGTTGGTGCGTTTTATCAAAGCTTAAATGTGCTTACGACAGCTGCCGCTTGTGCGTCATATCTTGAATGACAAAAAGGTGCTTAAAATTTATTTGATAATGTGAAAATAGCTCAAGAGATAGCGTATGTAGCGAATAATTGCATTAAAGAAGACATATCCCATTCCCCTACGAAAATTAAACGAGCCATGTCATGTGAGATACTTTGGGTTCATCCCATCATTACTTGTTATATCAAGAAAGTTAACGTATTAGCTACATAGTTTTTATGCTGATAATTACCTTGGGAGGAATATTCCCATTCCAAGCCTGACCTGATATGATTGTATCAACAATTTCTAAGATTCCTGGTATGTCTTGCTGTTATGTGTACAAATAGTAGGATAAAAGAATTTATATTAGTAGTTACCGGACAGTTTCGAACCTACGTACTTGACACGTACTCGAACATAGAGTTACAAATCTCAAATATTTTTATTCAAGTTTCGAGTTTGATCGAGACTTTGTAGTGTTAGGACTGACTCGACAGAACCCTGGTTATATCAATAAGTATATGTACGAAATTATAATTTAAAATAAATTAAAGTTTAAAATAGGTACTGGGTGCAAGCTTCCGTAGAGAGCAGATTCTTCAGTTATGTTCTATGCGATTTGACATCAAGTGACGAAGCTAAAATATATCACGTAGTACACCATCAACTAATTCATATTTATACGATTGCGTTCAATAAAGTTGTTTTACGAAATCCCTATTCATAAGGAAATCTAATAAGTATATATTGGAACGGTCTTTCTTTTGTGTTGGTAAACCAGTACGTTGAAAAATAAACATTATAAAAACACAACGAACAACGAATTGCCTCAGATGGTTTCAAATTCCATTTACTACTCACAGGCTATTCAGTCCACATACTAAATTCGAATCGCCCGATGAAATTCACTCCTATAAAAGTCAACAAAACCCAGAAAGAATGTCAAATTAAACCAAAACTATAAACGAAACACTTATCTGACGTCTTCCTCTGCTCTAGTGATGACCCAACTTCCGCACAATCATACTTCATGCTAAAATATAAAAAAAAAGTATTTTTAATTCGAATAATATTAAATAGATTGTCAATAAACTCACTAGAAACGTACATTCCTCCCGTATGTTTTCAATTTGCAATGATATTTCCATGACATCACGTCAACTGGTTTCGCCGCAATCAGAGTTCAATGGAACGAAATCCTGAAGGGTGCATTGCCAGGACAACCTATCATGGAGCAGAGAAGTAGTGGTTCACGACGGCTATATAAAGGCGACGAGCCGCTGCAGAATCACCCATTCTCATTTCAGAATTTACTCGGAACGTATGCTCCACCAGAATTTAATCGGTTTCCTATCCTTTTACAAAAAATCCAGTTTTGCCTTCACCTAAACAGGAATTTACTCCTACTGCAAAAATTTACTTCTGCCTAACCATGATACAAAGATAACAAGTTATGGCCGATTCGGGGGGAATTTTTTGTGTTGCTACGTCATGAGGTGATAATGTCATTTCGAGCTAATTTATTTTGAGTTTTTCGTATTTTATTGACTGAAATACGTTTTGAATACATAAAAAATTTAACAAAATATTAGTTTCTACATTTAAATCACTTCGAGAAAAGTAATTATGTGCTAGTGGGAAAGCAAAGAAATTTCCAAATGGAAATTTTTTTCACTTTGATAAGAACGATTAAAATTGATACGAACAAATTTGTGACAATAGTCGCCACATGAGGCAAGCAACCAATTGACAGATAATTCGGCCATACCTTGTTAATCTTTGTATCATGCTGCCTAACAATTTAATTTTTCTACTGCTGTTATTTTGTTGGGCCTACACGGTGTACTCCAACTTTGTGAGATTTAACTTTTCTTTGAAAGTGCAGCTTTACACACTACAGCACATACTGCAGCTGCAAGCTGCAGGCCGTCAACTTAGACGTAGCAGTATACTTCCGAAAACTCCATTCTCTCAATTCATGAATTTAATGGTGAATTAGTTTTTTTACAGACACAAAGTGGATGGTTTTACTGAACTCGGTTAAGAATTGAATTTTACATTGAAATTTAATTTGTTTATTATTATTATTTTTTTTTTTATAGAATTTTATTGTATTTCTGGTTAAATAGTATTAGTAGATTTTAGTTTCATTGAAGTATTGAATTGGCTGTAATAGGTGAGGTTTGCCTCTGAATTATACTGAATTGTGATATTAGTATATTTAAAAGTTGAGTTTTCTATTCAAAACCTGCACCCCCCTTCGCTTGAGCACAGATCTCAGATAGTAGATAGTCGATTATCAAAGATTTGGAAACATTCTGTTTCTCGTATGATCAAAAAATTATAGCTGGAATATTAATCATTTAGACAAAGTGTTTTTCTGATCAATCAATTCTAATCTTAATCTTTCGAAACGGCATCTAAAGATACTCGCTAAGGTAACTAAGGCCAATGAGGAAGATAATCTACTAAGAAGAGGCCAACCCAATAAATATGCACACTTTTTAGAATTTATACCTAGAAACAAGATAACTCAAAACATCTAGCGTCATATACCTCAGTGTAGTAGGTTAACCTACAAGTAAATTTACACGTCTAGATTCTTGAACCCTAGATGTAATCTTATAGGGTATTCTAAGTTTGTCATTCCGTTTGTAACGCATAGGAATAATGATGGTAGAGCAAAATTGATTGGACACCCACACATAATATTGAAAGTTATTTTGATTTTTGCATGTCGGTCCGTCTGTTCTTCCATCCTCATGATAACTCGAGAACAAGATTACTTAGACAGCTAAAGTTTGGCTCACGGCCTTTAAAAAAATGTAGATTTAACCCTTAACAACAGACGTTCGATTCCAGGGAACCCTAGAAATCTAATTCATCATCATTATATCCTGACCAACGTAAGCTATTCAGCTTTTCTTTTTACAACAGTTTCCTTCGTTATTTCGTTTGTTATTGGGATAACGTTTATGCAGCGTCCGTGTGTTCGGGCGTCTGTTGTTAAGAAAGTATTTTTTTTTTGTTAGTGAAATTCCAATGCAGATACAGATACGGTAGTGATACAGATGGGAGACAAGGGTGTCTAGAATTTTTGATAGTCTCACTGTGACATATAAGCAGTTTGTTTCTATAATTTCAATTGAAAACATTCTCTATTTGATGCCGTAAAGAAAATTCACCATTCCTAACTCTACTGGTCGAATTTCTTCGTTTCTGTATATATAGTGTTAGTTGAGAAAGGTATTCTGAGTTGTATGAGATGAAAAGGAACCCTAGATTTTGAAACAGTAATTTATTCTTTTAAAACTTCATCAAAGATCTGATTACAAAGTTTACAATAGAAAACAACAACAAAAGTATACATAACAATAGTAATAAAAAGAAAAGCAAGTTTTACTAAGCTGATCTCTTTGAACTTTGACTTTTTGAAAGATGGAAGTCAATGCAATCAAACTGGTTGTTAAAAAGATGAGACATTGATGAAATCGGCTTGTGCAAACCATAGTTCGTACTATGCTGAGGAAGGACGAAGAAGTCGTGGTTCCTCAAGAAGCGCACAGCAGTAGGTCTATTGAAAGCATTTAAGAGCTCAGGAGAATTTATCTTTCCTTGTATACACTGAAACGGAAAAACAACTCTGGAGGCTTTTCGCCTATTTTCATGAGAATCCGATGGAAAGAGTTTAAGCCTGTAAACATATGGAGGTAGAATAATAGGGTTATTCCAATGAAGTCCACATAGAGCAAAACGAACGAGTCTCCACTGCACAGTTCCAATACGATTTATGTCTACAGGATAAAATGGACACCAGACCGGACTAGCATACTACAAAATAAGTCTAACGAATGTGCCGTAAAGAACCTTCGTTAAAAATGGATCATTAAACTCTTCTGACACAATATTTTATGAGCGCGGAAGGAACGCCATCCGGACCAATAGAACAACTATCAGCTGTGCTTGAAATATACTTGGAGACAGACGCTTCATCGAACAACAGGTCTTTAGGTGGAAGACCAGTCGTCGTAAGCTTCGCAAAATCGGTAAAATCGTTATAACTGATATCAAAGTGGTTATCAAAGAAGGCAGCTTTTAAAGAAGTCACTAAAAAGTTTTCCAGTCTCCACACAATATTTGTTTCCAAGGCGCAACATAACAGTTGCACTCAGAGTTCACAAACTTACAAAATTACTTAGGTTTCGTGCGCAAGGCCGACCTCATTCTATGTATATATGTAATAAGAATATAAGAATCAGTCAAATACGAAATGTACTAAGTGCGCAAACTAGAATAAATTACGTAATCAGCATCGCTTCTTGACGAACAGAACCTACTCTAAGATTTATTTCTCAAATTTTTAAGATGATTCAAGGAGCCGTTGATCCATGGTTGACAATGCGAAGTACGCTTCGAATTAACAAGTGGTACACAGTGAGTAAAACAAAGAAATAGGATGTCATAAAACGAGCTCACAGCTTTATCAATGTCCCGTTCCCCCAGAACACTGGTTCAGTCACAAGCGGACTGTGCGAAGAGGAAGATGAAACCTCGATGCATGTTATATGTGAGCATGTGCATGTCTAAGGCTGCAAATCACTGGAGGAGCATGTCTGCAATTTAACTCGAAAAGCAGTAATCGTTAAAAAGCTCGAGATTGCATAACCACTCTAGGGGAAGGCCCAATAGATCAACTATGGTCGCGGTATCTGCAGGGTCCTGGAGGCCTAGTCGCTCCTATTCTTAACATTAATATGACTTTACTAGCATTTTGCATATCTCTACTGCCATGTTATATCTCGTTCTTTTGACAGGAAGCATTTTCTAAATTAACGGGACTAGGATGTGCTTATCTTGCTCGTATTAATTGATTGATTTTTGGATACATTTTTCTCAGGAATTGTTAGACATATCCTAATAAACCATATATTTTTTTTATTTGTTATACTCTCATTAAAACTTCAACAGCGTAATATCTTAGAATAATAAGGTTACAAGAAGCGGCAAGAGGAACACATAGTGTGCAACCATTTCTGTACACACATCACCTCCGGTTGAAAAATACTAAAGCTGTATCTTATCGAAGTTGAAAACCCAAAACTTGAAACGGACTTTTTTATTGTTTCGTGAAGAAGAATAACTTTAGGAACTTGGAGAGTAGTAGAGACGTAAAGGTCTGGTAATGTTCTGCATTCATTTCATGTATACTTTCATCTAGTGACAGGCACTTGCTTTCTAAGGCATGATTCTTGGAAGTTGAATTGTTTGGTTTGCCTGTCTACTGCCTGGCAAAGCGAGAAAAGATATATCGATATGAGAGATGGCGCGACAGGGAAGAGAGAGAAGTTGAGAGTGGAGTTTTAGTCGGCACGGGTATATATGGTATGTACGGTATAGTTATGAAACAGAATTGGAATAGCGTTGGTACCAAAAACATTCCCGACTGTATCTAGAAACATAATTCCGACTGCAGACAGAAGCCGGCAAAGAATGACAATAATAGGAACAATTTTCCCCAGGTACGTTTTACGGTTCTCCAGGAACGTTTTATGGAGCGTGTATTATAATATATAGGAAACTGCAGTTTCCGTGGCCCGTCGTCCTCTCTTGCCGTGGTAATTGAATAAATAAAATTGCTGGATAATAAAAGTAAGAAACTAAAGACATTTCTGCTGTGCTGTGCAGGGAGACTAAGCAATCCAACTTCCAAGAATCATGTCTTAGACAGCAAATGCCTGTCACTAGATGAAAATATACATGAAGTGAATGCAGAACATTACCAAACCCTTAGTCTCTACTCCTCTCCAAGTTCCGAAAGTCATACATTATCACGACAGCATATTAAATTTTATTTCAAGCTTTCGGGTTTCCAACTTCGATAAGATACAGCTTTAGTATTTTTCAACTGGAGGTGATACGACACAGAGTGTGTACAGAAATGGTTGTACATTATGTGTTCTTCTTGTCGCTTCTTGGAAATTTATTATTCTACGGTAATATTTAAAGATGATGGAAGCTGTTACTTATTTTAATTGCCCGTAAAACTCTTAAAAATTTGTCATAAAAGTATTCTCGAATTTATTTAGCAGCTGGCGATGATGAAGTGCTTTTATTCGTTTCCAAATCAATGAAATTGGAGAGTATAAATTTGCGGAATATGTCATAATCAGAGTGTCGGGGTGGAACAGCTTACTGCTCCCACCGTGCTCTGCTCCTCTTTCTCGTTGCTTTTCACTAGTACTCCAGTCAATTGTCCCGGCTATCAGATACTCTGCCCCGACTAATTCTCCAGCTCCATCTAGAGCTTTTGTGGAGTGCTCTGGGGCGCCTTCTAATCACCGTGACTCCAGCTGGTACGCTCCAGAGCAGCTGTAATTACTCCGACACTCTAATTTGAAGTACTCCGGAGCTTACATATCGTATAGTTGCTCTATATGCTGTAGTCAATTGAACCAATTATTACTTTGTTTCGAAATCAGTTCCACTCCAGAATCAGGTCAACAGTTGCTCCACTCCGACAACAAACTTCTTTGCACACGAATTCTGGAAAAATATGATCGATTAAAATTAAAAAATTAAAATGAAGTCATGCCTCCACTGAAAAAATCTTTACAAATGATTTTGGTTTGTGTCCATGATATATTTATCCGAGATCAGTGAGTTATTTCGGTTTGTTACGAGTGATTTATGCTTTCTTAGTACAGCCGCCTCCGTCCATATCTAAATTTCTTGTTTATGCTATGACAATATGTGCATATATTTAGTGTGGCCCAAAAGTCGCATTTTTCCTCTATACTCAAGATTCTTTATTTAATGTGGAGCAAAAAATCGAGGAAATGCAAAGTGTGGGGGTAGGTAGGGGTATCTTTTAATTTTAGGTACTTTTTATCATAATATCATTTCTTAGTTATTCTCCATAAAGAAAAATATGGAGACGATGAGTAATGGCGGAATGTCCTATGGTCATCATGATGTTAGCTTATTTGAATAAATATCCCATCTGAAACGACGAGAGAAGTTTAAAATACATTAAGGGTGATTATTTGAATAACATCCACTACATCTAATTTCAGATAAGCATATTCATACATAATATACATATTAAATTTCTGACTGTCACAAAGTTTTCACCAATGCAAAGTCCAAAATCCATAATCCGAGCCCTGTAATTAGCCAGCCATATTAATTGAATTTGTGCTTGCATTAAATAGGTAAATAACAACAAATCACCTGGAACTGACAGAATTCGGAGTGAACTAATTACGTAAAAAGGGGGGTTATTTTTGTATGAATACATGCCCTACGTATATGTGCTTGTATATAATTTCCATCAGGACTAATAACGCAGTTACTGATGACGATGGAAATAATAGGTATTTTCTAACCAAGTATGTACTACTGTTTATCAGTGCTTGTATCCACAAATTGACGGAACTATTGTATGGAGTTCCTTAAAACAGCAACTTCTCTCTATCCACCAAGAACTCAAAGGTTTGATATAGTTTTACCTTCATCAACGAAGGCATGTTATTTTTCCTCAAAGAGAATTCTAAAACAACAAAGGTTCATTTACATAGAATTTTCTTTTGCTAAAAAAAAATGAAAAAACGTTGTGTGACCATTTTCCTGCGGTCAATCTACATCATATGTACGAGTACTAATATATATATATATATATATATAAATCTAGCTAGATAGGATCTAAGTACATGTTATATCTACAAATTGTAAAAGTTCATTGCTAAAGGCTGAAACTCTGAAAGAATTCTACGAGACTTAAATTCCAAAAGACTTTCAATTTGGCTTTACAGATAGAAGTCTCTTGCCCATTACATCTCCGCATAATCCCGGTTATACCGCAATTTTTGTTATATGACTGTTTAAAGCTGAGGGAATACCCAATGATGGAATTCTCGACATTATAAGAAATTATAATATCAAAACCCACAAATATTATTAACTTTAATAAATCTGGTTCTTTGGCATATAGGGTGGCCTGCATATTAAATGTACCATAATAATATGGCTATCACACGTTTACGAAATGAATAGCCCCAGAATTAAAAACCATTCTAGAAAAGAATTCAGTTGAAGGAGAAATCACAGGATGACCGGAATGTGAAGATTAAATTCACTGAAAAGGACTTGGGGAAATAACAGATCGATGAGATCCGTGGATTTATTTAATTTTCTGATTTAGTATTATTTATAAAATATCAAATATGTATGTAATACCTCTACATACGTATCTATAAATATGTACATTTACAATGTACACTTTCGGATTCACGTAACGATGGAGTTAATTTGTGAACATATCTATGCAGGCTGAAAGTAATTTATATACATACAGTACACCGTAAAAAATCATGAACTAACTTTGTGGAAAATTACTATGGTTAAAATAGTCACTACCGCTAAAAATGTATGTATATACACATAATCGTTAAGAAATTAAATACTTTTTACGTAATCTGCAAACTTCCTACTTTTAATTGCAAAAATAAGTAAAGTAAGTAATTTTTTAGATTATTTATGTGATTTTACATTGAATTACATAAACATTTTGTATCGTACTGTAAATTTGTGTGAAATTCGATACAATACTGTAATTTGCATTTAATTCCCCATATTTAAAAAGGAAATTTCAATAAAACATAAGTAATGACGTTCGCATTTATCTCTATTCTTTCCTTCAGTACTATGCTCATGCGTTTATCAGGATTCGTCGCTATGAATCATTATACGGGAAATTATATCAGAATGCGGTCGCCGGTCAGTGTATAGTTTGATTTTGTGGAGTGAGTTGGTGATAGATTAATAATCATAAAACATGTAAAAAAATGTTAATAGTCTCGATCCTACATTTACCTTAAGAGGAGTCAGTACTCAGCAAAAATTTCAATTTAGATACCAGCGAGCCTGTAGGCAATAAAACTTACTATACGTTGGTTTGTGTCCTGAAAGTATGAAAATTCATATAAAATTAGCGTAGACCTAGACCACAAGTCACATTAGAGACATCTAGCGTAAAAGAAAGAAACCCAACGTGCGACAATTTAAGACGAAAATGAAAATTTGCAGTTCAAAGAAATTGAAAATTTTTAACGAGAATGAACTCTCCTAAATTTTATTTTGCACATAATAGTTAAATATACTATTTTGCTTTATATTTCTATAACGTTCAACGAAATATTGCAATTTCTCATCGATGAAATATCGAGATAAAAAAAAGTACTATTAGAGTTAAACAATTAAAAAGAGCGTCACTAAAAGTAAAAAAACTCGACGTTATTTGCTAGATTTAGGCCTTATCTTTCTAAAATAGTCATAATCTAAAGAAATGAGAGTACCTACTAACAGGAATTTGATTTGAAAAAAATCAATTTTTACCATTTTTTAGAGCTAATATCTCCATTCCAATACAATTATTTTTATTTTTCTCGACGTTATTTACTAGATATCTTCGCTACCTTTAATTTAAGATATAAATCATTATTCTGCTACAAATAGTTCGCCAGAAATTTGCATTGAAAAATGTATGAAACTTGCAAATCTTGGTACTGACTCCTCTTAAAAACCGTATTAAAAATCAAAAAATATTTTTAGGTACGCAGTATTTTTATAATTGAATTTCGCTAAAAAAAACTCAATCATGGAAATACTGCATACCTACAAATATTTATTGCTTCTTAAAATTATGATTTCTTAGGTAGCTGTTAGCATTGAAATTAGTATTACTTCTTTTACATGTTGATTGTTAATCTATTATTACATATTAATGACATGGTCATAAGAATTGGTCTTAGACCAATTCTAGCTTTTTTACTTGTTTGTATATGTAATTTATTAATTTCTGCACGAAACATTATATTGGCAATTGAAATAAATTACATAACTATTGGTAAATTTACATATTGTCTACTTTACATACGGAATTGAAGAATTCATAAATAATGTAAAATTACATTAAACTTATGTAACTTAGTTCCACAGCATTATGTAAATTTACATATCTCATTTTACATCGGAACTTGAAAAATGCGTAAACTATTTAAAATTACATACTTACAGTGCGAATTTTTGCTTTACATAAGATTATGCAGTGCGCATAAAATTGTGTAAATTTCCGCTATCATTGTTGGCAATTTGTTGCCTATTATAGTAGCGGAATTTTCAATAGATATTTTTTACGGTGTACATAATAGAGTGCAGTCGGTGATATTAATTACAAAGAAATCTTTGCAGAGAGATTCATCGAGATCACTGCAAATAATAAAATTAATAAGTGATGTGGGGTAATAGAAATGTCCTAATCCTAATTGGTATCAAACACATATGTTTCATATGAGTCGGTGCGGCATATTGCACGTTGATAATAATGAATTTTTTATGGTCAATAAAAATACGCAGCCACGCTCTGGTTATCCTTTTTCTACCAGCTACGAGATATCTCGTACACACATATTTATCTTTATGAAATTTTTCAATTTTAAATAGGATGCTCCTATAAATATTACCTACCTTTAATTAACGACGGGTTAAAGCTATTACTAGCAGCATTGCTGAATACCGTCTAATTTTGAAAAGTCAAATAATATTGCTACTTGAAGCAAATATCAGGAAAAGCAAAAAGCTATTATTACTCTTAATACCTAATAATTAATAAAATAATAGTTAATTTGCTTTTCCTAATTTTGTAAGAAAATGAAAAAAAAATATGAAAATATTTTAAGTCTAAATTTTTCATATACGAGAATGGATTCGCTGCTCTTGTTGTAAAGTTTGGGGGAGAGTGAGCGGTATACATACAAGACTTGCTATGTTCATATTTTACCAAAGTTGAGTTAGCACTGGAATTAAATCACTTAACTGTCTCTTAACACATGTGTTCGATGAGTAATCTTAGAAATGGAATATTTCAAAAGTTTAATTCCATTAGTCAAGTTATAAACATATTGCTTACAATTACGATTGTAGATAAGGAAAAATTTTTCCTGGAAAAAAGCGCGATTATAAATTGAAATAGAGTAGATGCGTGCTTCTTTTCTGAGGCAGGGAGACAGAGGATTCCATCCCAAGCACGGAGGCCATAGCGGCAAATTGTGCTATCCTGCTAGAAACCAATTCACTAAAACCTTCCTGTCCTCTTAAGGAAGTGGAAGGTGTGGAAGGCTCATGTACAGATAGAAGGGCAGACCTTAGAGTATCCAGCCTGCTTCGGGTGACGGCCAGAGAAGCACACACAAAGTGTTCGGTTGTTTCAGGCTCTCCTTCCACGCAGGACAGTCACTTAGGGCTATCAACAACTCCCATACTTGTTAGATGAGCGTGCAGCGAGCTGTGGCCGGAGATGATTCCAACCACAGTTCTACATTGCTTCCTTCAGAGCGCCATGAAAAAATCACAGATATTGCAATTAGGCTCCTCAAGAAACAGTTTTATGCACCAGCAAGTACCCAGGTTCGTCCATCTCTGCTGATGCAGTCTACATTGCTTCCTTCCGAGCCCCATGAGAAAATCAGAGATAATCGAATTAGGCCCATCATGGAACAGTTTTGTGAACCTGCAAGTACCCAGGTTCGCCCATCCCTGTTGATGCTGCCTATGAACTTTGATGAAAGACCCAATACTCGAGGTGGTAATGACTACAGCTGGTTCCGGTCCGAAGAATGGAGAATCAGAGCCAGCCCTAGCTGAAAGATTAGCCCTTTCATTTTCGATGATCCCCATGTAACCAGGAGTACACTGAAGGGACACCTTGTTGTGGATACACAACTTATTCACAGACGACCTTCAATCCCCCAATAACTAAGATGTTATCCGAGGGCAACTCAGTACCATCAAGGCTATCTGACTATCCGAAAGGATAGCAATGTCCTTCCCCTTGAAGATGCATACTTCAAAATGCAAAAAAAATCCAATATTGTCACAATTTTATTAAGTCGAAAGGGAGATTTGGTTGTGATATCGCTTGCAGCGGGGAACACGGTAATATTCATAACCGAAAGTAGGTCAGCAATAAAGTTGATCTAAGTGTTGCAGGAAAGCCTAGCCCTGAAGTAGGTTAGCAGCATTCGAAGTTACGTTGAGCTCTGTCTAATCAGCTGGGGTCTAGTTCGGTACACCAGGTGCCACATAAGCTGGTATCAGTTCGCAATTCTCCTGCAGCTTTTGTTTGCTATTAGAGAATGTCGTTCTAGGTGGTTATGAATAAACGAAACCACTCTCTGGAATGAATAGGCTGCGTACGTCTCGTGTAGTTGCGCGATTACGACTTACGAGTGTGGGTGCTGGGCTTATGTGTGCGAGTGTCAATCGTGGTTAGCGTTGTAAGATTTGGTGGCGTATAATATCGCAGTTTGTAGCAATCGTCTCGGGAATTTTTTCTTTCTACTTAAGGTGAATTAGTGACACGAAAACTCAATCTGCGACGTGAAATGGGCCGAATATCCGTGTGCCAACGCCGGTATTATGCTATAAGGTGGCAGTGTTTGAATATCTATAGTGGTGTTTAGGATAACCTGTGACAATAAGGCCAGGGTACCCCAGACTAGGAAGAAATAAAGATAAATGGCCTTTTCTTTTGTTGTTCTTTGGACAGTCTACAATTAAATTCACGTGGATGGACAAATTCGCTGTAATTACAACGCTAGACAAGATGGCGACCAAAGTAGGTGAGTAGAACACTTTCAAATAGAGCTTTTCTTTTTATTTACACAACAAAATTTTTGGCGTGGATGTGCTGAATTTTCGTGCTGCTAAGGGGAAGTCGAAGCTGGATTGTGGGGAAAGCTTTAGCTGGTGATAAGCCTACAAAGTGTCTTTTTTCCGTCGGGAAACTCACTGTTAATAAAACGCGCACTAATCCTAGTGTTCCTTAGTTTATTGTACACTTCAAACAAGCTTTCTTTTTCATACACAACTTTTTAATTTTATTTATTTTATTTATTTCTTGGTTCTAAACAATTTTAGTTTTCTTAGTTTCTTAGTTTCTGCGACACGACCTTACTCTTCTTTATCCGCACACTTCAAAAAGGAAGTCTTCTTTTTCTTTCGTTTTCATTCTTTTTGACCGTTCTCCTCGGGATGCCGGAAACGGCCTTTTCCAATGGGTTCGGTCGTTTTCTACGTAGCGCAATTTTCTTATTTTTATTCTTAATTACAGCTAATATTACATTTATTTTAAATTCTAATCGTAATAAATTCAATTCGCTTTCAATTCAAAATTTTTGCTTATACTAATTTATCTTATCTAATTCGACTACTTAAATTTTAGGGAAATTTCGTAATAATATTTTAATGTAAAATTGAGAGAGGGAATTAATGCACATTCTATTTTTCAAGTATTTTCACATATTATACATAATTAATAATAAGTACTTAATGAGAACATTTCAGGCTATTGTAATTATCTTCTTTAGGATTGGTCTGGATAGTTGGACGTTTTAATGTTTAATTAGAGAAAGCTCTGCTATATTTATGATTTGGACAGGAAGCTACCATACTAACTATTGTGGCTATTAAGGCCGCTGTTAATTATAGTTTTGGGTAGGGCATAAATGCCGAATCAAGACAGACTATGCCGATAATATTTAAAATAATAATGGTATAGTATGCTGCTGTTTATCTATGACAGAATATGGTGAAATTATTAAGATAAATAATGGCAGAATAAGCCGATGAGCCCGTTTGAATACTAGATTAATTCTGATTTATTAAACACAGGTCCAGATTTTTTATACAAATTTGTTTTACATTGATTTCCATTAATTAATACTTTAATGTTAAATTATTCCTAAGTTAGCATTTAATTTCATGAAAAATGTTCACCATGTTTTTTATGTCTCAGCATTTATTTTGTGCGTACAAACGAAATCTTTTGTGTACAAAGTTTGAGTAATTAATTTCAACATATAAGGCAATGATTCATATATGATTGTTGTTTACGTTAGTTTATTATTATTATTTGTGGTAATTCCTTACACAAGGGAAACTAAGAGAAAAATTATTGTCCATTTCATTCTAGTCTTGTAGAAGTCTAGTAAATAAGGTCAGCAAAATTAAAACAAAATGTGTTGGAATGGAGATATTAGCTGGGAAGCTTGTAAAAAATGATAAAAATTGAAGTTGTTTAAAACAAATTCCTGTTAGTATGTATTCTCATTTCTTTAGATTGTGACTATTTTAAAAAGATTCAGTCTAGATCTAGCAATTAATGTCGAGCTTTTTTATTTTAGTGGCGATTTTTTTTTTTTTTTATTATTTGACTCTAATAGTATTTGATTTTTCTCCCGATATTTCACCGACGAGGAATTGCAATATTTCGTTGAAAATTGTTTAAATATAAAGCAAAATAGTATGTTTAACAATAATGTGCAAAAAAAGTTTAGGATAGTTAATTCTCGTCAAAAATTTTTAATTTATTTAAACTGCAAATTTTCATTCTTCGTCTTAAATTGTATAATTTTGTCGCATATTGGGTTTCTGTCTTTTACGCTAGATGTCTCTAATGTGGTCTGTGGTCTAGGTCTAGGCTAATTTTATATGAGTTTTCTCATTTTATTACCTAGAAGCTCCCTGGTATCTAAATTGAAACTTTTGCTGAGTACTGACTCCTGTTAATAAAAATTATGATTTATATATATAGTTTTTTTGTCCCATTTTTCACTTGTACCTTTACAATTTTCTACATGTTGATTCGGTTTGTTGCAGAAAATTAAACCGTGCTCCTAAATAGTTGCACTAAAAATGTATGACCACATTTTACACAATTTAGAAACTATATGTTATTTTTTACCTGCGATATTGGGATCTGAGAGTACCAATTTTTTTACACAAATCGATCAGAAAACGTATTTTTGGCACACTGTTTTGTAGTGCTCATATTTCATTTATTTCACTTTAATTTAAAACTCCATGTCAGCTAATAGCATTGGCTATTTAAAAAAATTCGCCACTTGAGATCAGATCAACTGACATAAAGCATGTACCAGTTTTTTTTTTTTACAATTGTTGTAAATATACAAAATGTCTCAAATAAAAAGGCTAATATTATATGGTTTGAGATAAAAACTGAGAAATTTTCGAAAGGTAAACCAATAAGATGCATCGTTTGAGTGAGTAAAAATTTTAAAGTTTTACCCTCATAATTACTAAATAACATTCAATTAAATTTCTGAAGGATACATAATGTTATAATGGCTTGAAATTGGTTAAATAATCGCTGGATCTTTTAAATAGTCCATATTGACTTTCCGCGTTTGAAATTTTCCAGTTTCCACAGAATTTTTATTAACAAATTCCCAATTTTCTTATTATTAAATATTCCTTTACTACTTCTCCAAGGAATTTTCGCAAAGTGCGAATTTATGAACGAACTAACTTAAATTTCCCTCAAGTTGTATTTCCGCTAGTTTGCTCATCGTGAAAGTTTTTATGTTCCATTAAAAGTTTTTTTTCCTCCAGCAGAGTGAAGACTTAAGCTAAACTTAAATCCTTTGCAATGGTGAATTAATTTTAATGAAGGATACTTAAACCGATGGAGAAGAATTTTAAAAATTTCAATTATTTGATGGGAATAAATAAATAGCCAACAACTTGAAGAATTGCTTTCATTTTAAGCGATTCCAGAAAAGTTATAATTATTATTCGCATGAGAATAAAATTCAAAATTGAGTGCAATCTGTTCCAACAATAATTCGTTGCCAAGTACCCTTGAAAAGTAAGATAAATATACCTAGATAATTAAGGAAAAAGTATGATTTCCATGACGATTGTAATGATTGAAAGTCTGTGTGAGCTCTCTGCTCAAGCGAAGGGGTGTGCCGGCTGTAAAGGATAACTCAACCTTAGAACTTCAAATATAAAATTTTATTCAATACATATGCTAAAAACCTACTAACAATTTAATTCAATAATCTTAACCTAATTTATCACAGTGAATTCAGAGCTACTTATTCAATACAACTTAAATCTAAAAATATTATTTAATCAAAATCCAATAGAAGAAAAAAAAAACAGAATAAAATTAAAATTCAAGTAAAATTTAACTTTGATAACAAAGATAGGAGAAAGTTACGTCCCTGTGTCCACCAGTGTTAATTCTGAAAAGGTAGAAAGAGAAAAAAATAAACATTAACTTACGAATTAATGGTAAGTAAAAATAGGTTTTGGTTTAAGTGTGCTGTTATGTGGTGTTAAAGGAGAATTAAATTTCTGCGGCAGGAGTACAATGACAATAAAGCCGAACTAAATTTCTGCATTAGGAAAAAAATCCTACTTAGGTGTTTGATTGAAACGAGGCAGAAGTAAATTTCTGCAATTGGAGTAAATTCCTACTTAGGTGTGGGATGAAAATGAAGCAGAAGTAGATTTCTGCAGCAGGAGTAAATTTCTGCTTAAATGTGGGATAAAAGTTAAGCAGAAGTAAATTTCTGCAGTAGGAGTAAGTTCCTACTCAGGTATGGGATGGAAATGAAGCAGAAGTAAACTTCTGCAGAAGTAGTAGATTCCTATTTAGATGGAAACAAAAATTAGATTTTTTGCAAAGGATAGGAAACCAATTAAATTCTGGTTGGAGGATTTGTTCAGAGTAAATTCTGAACCAAGATTGAAATGCTTCTGCAGTGGCTCGTCGCGTTTTTATAGCCCCCCGTGAACCGCTACGTTTCGGCTTCATGATGGGTTACCCTGGCAACGCTCGATCTCAACATTGTATTTCATTTGACTGCGGTGTCACGAACTGGCGTCATATGGTGACAATTGTCATTTGATGACATTAGCAGACTTAATTAACCAGACGTAATGGATTTTTGGTGAGTTTGTTGCTAATTATGCATTTTATTTATTTACTTTTAATGTTTCGATAGTGTTTTAGATAGAAAAGTACAGATTGAGCCTTTAAAAGTTCGGTTATGTAAGGGCGGAATTGTTCCAGACGTAAAGGTGCAAGGAAGCTGCAGATAAGGATTGCCTTTTAGATAAGTGTTTTTATTTTGAACCTTTTTTTTTTAATTAGATTCTTTATGTTTTCGTTCTTTATGTTTTTAGGAATCATAAGTTGGTCTTGTTATGTTTCAAGGTTTCGGTGAAGGCTTGAATACATTTCATTCCGTTGTATACGACGTGCCAAAAGATATCTAAGGTGTAATCAAACGGAAGCAACTGAAATGAACCTTACATTAGTCACTGGTATGCTCTTATCCATTATAAAAACCACGGGAGCAGCAGTTTTTGTTCACACTATGATTAACTTTTATTATTGCTTCCTTACATTGACAACAATTGCTTGATTTTGGGGACTATGTTACCCTTTTGGTCTAGCTGTAGTTGCTACTAATAAACTTGCTTGTTTTAAGATTTATGACAATGTAAACCATTGGCAGCGTTTATATTAAGGAAAATCATCGAGGGAATATCAGGAAAACCCAGTGTGGCCTGAACAGTCAGTTTTTCGTTGATAAATACAAATATTTATGGGTAACATAACCACTGTGTGTGTTTTTCCTCTTTTATCTGGTTCAGTTATATTTGTATTTGACATTTGTCTGCTTACAAATTGCTCTTAAATAGAGAAAGTGGCACACATGAATTTTTTCTTGATTATTTTTCCCGGACAGGAATTGTTATCTTTCTTACAAATATTCACCAAATGTTTTCATTATAACAATCTTTAATTAACCTATTCAAGGATCCGAGAAATAAAAATTTAAAATTTCCACGTATAATATATAAATTCGAGTATAGGATCCAATTTTATTATTATTTCAAAAATGATTTCTAATTATTAATGCTACTACGGTTTCTAATACGCGACTTGCTCGGTTTCAAGAATGAATCAGCCAACGGTTTATTCCAAATTGGTATCACCAGCAGATCAATGCCCTCCAATTTTTCATTTATTTCGGCGACTTCACTATTTATTTTAATGTTGCCGCTAGAATTTAATGTAATTCAGTGCCATCTGTACGTCAAGCGTCACATGAAATATATGCTTACTATGCTGTGACGGTGTAGAGCAATGTCAAAAGCAAACGTGACAGGTGACAGTGGTTATCTGCGAAGAAAAATAATAATTAATGCTTGAAGATGACTGCAACGTTTAATTATGAAATTTCACGTTTCAGGACCCCCTAAATTTGCAAGCTTCTGGAAATATATCAGATAAATATTTCATTACTTTTTCCTTTCTGAAATATTTTGTTTTATTTTAGGACATCACGGATTCTCAACAAGAATCGAACCCACACGAATTAGAATCGGATGGAATGGAGAAAAGAAGAATTTTAAGAACTTATATTTTAATGATTCTAAACCAAATCATAAATACAAGAGGAAAAACCAACCGCCTCGTCCGGGCTTCGAAACCGAGACTTTCCGCTTTCCGGGAGACTGCTTTATCACTGAGCTAACAGGATAGATGATTTTTCCTATTGTATTTATTAATTTGTAACTAGGACTATTAGGACTGGCATTAACCAGAAACGATGAAGGCGCACATTTGTCCCGTTAGCTCAGTGGTAAGACCAGTCGCCAGGAAAGCGGAAGGCCCTGGCTTCAAACCCCGGACGAGGCGGTTGGTTTTTCCTCTTGTATTTATGATTTGATTTAGAATCGTTAAAAATAAAAGTTCTCACAATTCTTCTATTCTCCACATTTTCTTGTGCCTGAGCGCCTCCAAGCCATCACTTTCGACTTTCGAGGTCTGCCGACAATGTCGACATCAATCAATGAGAGTAAGTATTGTCTCCTTTATTCCCAAGATGGCATTTTCGAAAATTCCTGGAACTGTGATTGCCTGTCATCTTCGATAATTTTTATATAACACTTTCACCTATTCGTATTGGGACAAAGTATGAGAGTTTTATTTCCTATTTTTTTTTTTTACTTTTATTTGAGGTCGATTTATACTCTTCGCCATAACGCTTTGATTTTTTGCTTGTGCCCTCTTTCAGCCTCGTTGATTGCAAACCCTTTTCTCTGACTTTTGGCTCGTGACGATTTGTTCAGCGTACATGAGATGGAGCGGCGGTAGCTTAACTTGTATTGAGAAAACTGTCATCTTCTGTTGGATCTGGAAAAACCCAAATTTTCACGTCATAACTTTGAGTGAGCGCATTCTCTATATTTAATGTTGGAGCCAGAGAATTCATTCATTTATTGATTAGATGTGTAATGTGAATAAGCCGTTATGCTCACCTTGGTCCCGATTAAGTTTTCGAGCTATGTTACCTAGCTGGCGAATTCTCGTAAAACACGACATTTTTCACTTTAATATTATTTAAAATACACAATATCTTTCTACGCAGTATATCACACGGCTGCAGTGGCGGATCCAGGGGGGGGGGGGGGGGGTCGTGGGGGTCGTGGGGGTCATGACCCCCCCCCCTAAATTTGAAGAGAAAATATTTAATTAATTGAGTTATTTGAAAAAATATATTTTTTATTTTATGCTTTTTTTATTTATATAATTCAACTTAAAAAAAAAATTTTATTCCAAAACTTAAAGAAATAAAAATTTATTTCAATGAATGCTATTGTATGCATGTGATATATGTGTATAGGTTTTTCTCGGAATTTGGGTTTCGGACCTCAGAGAAACACTTCCCAAGCCACGAAACAGACTCCCTCGTTACCACATCAGAGCCCTAACTTAACTTAGTCCTAACTCCTGTTATATTTCGGGGCTTACCTTAGCCGAAGGCAATCACTCTACGCCGTTTCAGGAAGCTATGATTAAGACAACTCGCACACTTTTATTTTATTTATATATATATTTTTTACTTTTGCTTTGTTCACAAACTTTTCCTTTCACAAACTTCCTCTTATGGTTATTTTCACAAAACGTTTATTTTTTTTTCTTATCGCAACTTCTATTTTCTTTACCTGTTTACAATTAGTGTTCAGCCTATCGCGGCGGACGATGGTTGAAATGAAATTTGATATTTTCATAAATATCAAGCCATCGTCTTGCTATCGTGCATACATTGTTGCACCCAAAATGTATGCCGCTCGAGGCAATTTGCTGAAAGGAGGCTTTTTGGTGAAGACTTGATCGTTTAAATCTTCACCGAGTAAATTTTATGCGCCCGATATGTATGTACACCGTAAAAAATATCTATTGAAAATTCCGCTACTATAATAGGCAACAAATTGCCAACAATGGTAGCAGAAATTTACACAATTTTATGCGCACTGCATAACCTTATGTAAAGCAATTTCGCACTGTATGTAATTTTACATCGATTATGTATTTTTCAATTTCCGATGTAAAATGCGATATGTAAAATTACATCATGCTGTGGAACTAAGTTACATAAGTTTAATGTGATTTGACATTATTTATGACTTCTTCAATTCCGTATGTGAATTTACCAAAATTTATTTCAATTGCCAATGTAATGTTTCGTCCGGAAATTAATAAATTACATACATAAACAAGTGAAAAATATTTGTAGGTATGCAGTATTTCCATGATTGAGTTTTTTTTAGCGAAATTCAATTATAAAAATACTGCGTACCTAAAAATATTTTTTGATTTTTAATACGGTTTTTAAGGTAAATGTAGGATCGAAACTATTAACATTTTTTTACATGTTTTATGATTATTAATCTATCACCAACTCACTCCACAAAATCAAACTATACAGTGACCGGCGACCGCATTCTGATATAATTTTCCGTGATTCATAGCGACGAATCCTGATAAACGCATGAGCATAGTACTGAAGGAAAGAATAGAGATAAATGCGAACGTCATTACTTATGTTTTATTGAAATTTCCTTTTTAGATATGGGGAATTCAATGCAAATTACAGTATTGTATGGAATTTCACGCAAATTTACAGTACGATACAAAAGTTTTGTATGATTAAATGTAAAATCACAGTACTGTATGTAATTTTGGGCAAATTGACAGTACGATACAAAATGTTTGTGTAATTAAATGTAAAATCACATAAATTATCTAAAAAATTACTTACTTTACTTATTTTTCCAATTAAATATAGGAAGTTTGCAGATTACGTAAAAAGTATTTAATTTCTTAATGATTATGTGTATATACATACATTTTAAGTGGTAGTGACTATTTTAACAATAGTCATTTTCCACAAAGTTAGTTCATGATTTTTTACGGTGTAGGTATATATGTACATACATATCGTATTTTTATTTTCGACAAATCTTACTGAAGGTAAGATTTGTCGTGGGGCTTTTTTCTATTGAAATTTAAAACTTTTGTTTGTCCCAAGTCGTTCTACGGGAAATACTTTTTGTTTTTAACTGAGGAATTTGAATCAATTGCTGATGGCAATTTCACACACTCTAACACTTCTAACATTCTAAAATATTTGCAGCGTTCTTATGTAAAACCACTGACATTTAAAATATGGACTGACTACATCCATAGAAATACACTGCAGAAAGTGGGCTCATTTCTATATAGCGTTCTCTTTCGATCTAAGCACCAACTACTAATTCGCACGTCACATAGAAATGTGACCTAACTCAAAATTTGTCGTTTTTGAGTTAATTATACAATGAAATTGGCATATTTCTATCTGATTGTTTTTGCCGCTAGATAGCGGTAGTGTCACTTTTCTGTTACTTAAGAACAGAGATATTCTTCATAGAACTGTGTGTCAGCGTCACTTTTTGAGTTGTGACGATCTTCATAACAAACGTAAATATGTTTTCGACATTTTAACAGTATTATTTTAAATTGTGTCACTTTTCCACAAAACAGCATTTATTTCTTACAAATTTTATTATGAGTTATGACATTTTTTCTGCAAAGTTCAAAGTACGGAATTTAATTCTTAAAAATCGTATTCTGAGTTGTGCCACTTAAAAAAAAACTTCTAAAAATATTTATTCGCAACAAAGAAAAGCGACACAACTTAAGAGGATGCGGGATTAACAGCTAACCTCGCCAACTGCGGTAACAAAAACTTAAAATTTCTTTTATATAAATCTTCAGAAATATATTTACTAATAAATTTAAGAGTTCAGACTATTTTTAGCAAACGATTACTACGTTAAGCTAGAATTAACTCTGTGTACAGCTTTTCGTTTTTTCGCTCTCCTGAGAAGTTGCATTTTTTGAGTTGGGTCACTTTTCTATGTAACGTGCGAACTGAGAAAGGGCTGTAAACAATAAATAAATAAGTGGGTTTGCCGAAATAAATGTTTTTAAATTAATTATTTGGGTTAATAGAAATTCGAGAGGTTTCACTTTTCAACTTTCCGCCAATGGATTTTTCAATGTTGGCACCGACGTATGAACTATTTGTGACACAAAAAATTGTACCCGCAAGAAATAGCATATCGAGCAGTCCATATTATATATGCCAGTGTGGAAAACTGAGAACAGTTTGGCTTGAATGACTCCTGCAGTTTACACCCTATTCTATTAAAGAAATTAGTGTTTGTAAAAAAAAAGTATACTAACAAATGACACATAATCCACACCGCTTAATGCGGATTTCCTAGTTCCAGGTACTGCAGTAAGTACTGCGGTGGCTATGCAAACCGACTTACGGTGTTTTGTTTTTTTTTTTTTTTTTTTTTTGCTCGACAGATGTAATTTGTAAGATGACCCCCCCCCCCCCCCCCCCCCTAATGACAATGCTAGACTGAGAAACTGACTAATAACACATATCACTGTATGTTACCTAATAGTACCTAGGATGAAAATCATAAGTCTTCGATACATCAATAATATGCCCCTGAGGCATTACATTAAAGTATTACTGCAAAATTACGAAACATATTACGGTAAGTGCAGTTACCGTATTCTGCATATATTCCGAATTTAAAATTGTAATTGTACTCAAATTGTTAGTATCCTACAATGTTGTGCTTCCAACAGTAAAGTGTTAGTCAAGGCATTATATAGTTGGTTATCTCATTCATGCGAAGTAGAGCTTTTAGCTGCTAATTTTAGTATAAGTAACTCAATATCATCAGAAATGCTGCATACCGTGTTATGCTTCTGAGGTAATGATTTTATCTGTAATTCTCTAAAGATAAAATTAGAAAATTTCGTCATAGTAATTTTTATGGATTTTCCGTCAGTATGAGCAATATTTAAAGGATGGATGGATATTAATAAAGGAGCTTCGTTGCAAAAGATAGATTCATCACCCTTAGTACTGTATTTAATATATAATTTGTAAACATGTAACAATTGGTTGGTGAATAATATTATCACATAGCCTGTATTAGACACGACTTTCCCCTAAATAAATTTAAGTATTGCTCTCTCGTACCAAAAAGCAGTAGGTTCTCTACATTACATCAAAATTACCCCAAAATGAGTTTTCAAAAGTCAAGAGCTAGTTAAATCGATTAATTAGAAAATTTACAAGATTTTCTTGTTAATAATATTTGATTAATAGGTAGATCATCTTTATTATCTTGTTTCCATTTTTCTTTATTAAGGATATGAACCTTCATTAAAATCAGTCTTTTATATATTTATTGAAAATTTAGGAATCTATGAATTGATTAATTCCGCACTTTTCACTCTTACCCCAGGCTTATAAGAAATAAGGGCAAAATGCGTCTTTAGTATTAGACCTTAGGCCGCGGATGAAAGCGAGATTTCCATTACCATGAAGGATGCTACATGCCTTCCCTCCGTAATTAATCCAAAAATGTGAAATAAGTTTTTGGGTTCAATTGGGAGTTTTTTTTTTTAATGCTATTAATAGGATTAATTAGCAATAATCCAAAAAAAAAATTAGATATGATTTCTTTAGTTCATCTGATGTAATATTTTTAATTTATTTATATAAATTTGAATCCGCACTTTTATATTTTCAATTATGCTATTAGACGTCCAGGTTTGAGTAAGTCGACAGAGTTTACCGTAAAGTAGGAACTTGTAGGAAATGCTGATTCATAACTAAAATTTTTAAATATTTAAATTAAGAAATTTTTTGTCATACAGTTGTCACAAGACTCAAAGCAAGTCTCCTTAAGAACACTAATTATGTGATAGTAAAGCTCTACTTAGAATTTGTATGTACTCCTATAAGTTGTCCAATTTATTTTGCATAAATAACAATAGTGAAAGGAACGCCTCCAAAATGGATACACATTTCTCTATGGCGTCATAAGTCCAATTACGAGGCGTCTTATTTTGCATGACATTGAAAGAGCTCTTACGAATTTTCAGCACGAACTCTTACGACAATTGCCTTGTGTTTTGGCTTCCAACATATCAAGTACTAATTTCGGAGCTGTGTTTAGGGCAACAAGATCTTTATCAATTTTTCACAAAAGGGATTTTATGAGATGTTTATGACAGAAACATTTGGAACAGCTATTTATGCAATTACATAAACGTCTCAAATTGGCCTAGATACGTTTGAGAACCCTCTCTCAATATCATGTAAAGCTAACGATTTGGGAAAGACATTTAAGGGCTTTAAAGCGATCTAAAAGATGTTCTATTCTGAGAAGTTGTGAAATGTCATTTTATACTTCTTTTTTTCCACTCCTTAAAATGTGGGGTACTAAATCAGTCAATATATTGAAAAGACGAATTTCTGAAATTGCTTTGATATCTTACTTGAGGAGGAGATTTAAAAGTAATCACAAACAAATTGGGGACTCCTTATGCTGTAGTAAAGCTATTGGAATTATTTTCGTAGCAATTTATTTTCCTGTAGCTTTTTTCTTGTGTCATCAGGCAACAAAATAAATAATGTTTGTTTGTTTTACCTACATAAATCCACACCATTTACTACACTTGTCTGTGCTGCGTGAAATTGCACAATTAGGGGACAGAATCTATCAAATTTAATTCAAATGTAAAGTTTCCCCAGGATTGCAAGTTATGATAACTAGATTTAAAAAAAATACTATTGAAATATAAAATTTAAATATTTTTGAGAATTATCGTTAATTTAAAAAGAAAAAAACCTTGTTTCATTATACATACCTTCAACTAGCATATTATAACATAACCCATCCGCTGAACTAACGGAGACCAACAGATCATCGGTTAGGTTTACAGCATCAAATAGTAGACCTAGCTTTCGCAGTAGTAACCAGAAGGCCTGTAAGTTTGCTACGTTTCAATATGTATATATGGAACTGCCACCATTATTTGCCATCTAGGATGGGTAGCATTCTCCTCCAAAGTACCAAATTCATTCCTTCAATTTATTATGCACAATTGAAAGTTATGCAAGAGCACAGAGAGTTTTCTGTTCTAGAGAATTCATCTTTTAATCCCAACATGAGTTTTTTTCAAATTAGATCAGCTGTCACTAATCTAACTTAGAATCATCAACGAATTCGTTTTTTTTTCAAGCTGGTTACCAAATTGATAGATCGAGGACAACCTGGCCTAATTATTTATATGGAAGTTGAGAAATTTCAGTATTCAGTCCTCTTTTCTTAGTTGGACATATTTTTTTTTATCTAATACATAGGAGAATGTAAGTTAAAAGAGGCGGTTTTGATGGTAATTTGTATTATTTATTCTGTAAGCTGTTTCTAATTTTCAGATGCTGGTTCGATGGTGATGGCTTGAATTAATTGTTTAGATTTCCTCACATCATAACACATCTTCACTAAATGACATCTTTAGATCACGAACAATGGGTTTAAAGATAGTCAAAGAAATGACAACCACATTAGAAGATGCTGTAAGAATCTTATATATTCTCACTTTTTTAGATTTAACTTCGAGTATGCTTTAATTGTATTGTCTCCGAGCTGTTTGTTCATTGACAGCAGAACGGAAAGGATGTAAAGGACTTTTATTAATTTTGCGATATGTATTCTTAATTGGTGCAGTTCTTTGCCATGACAAATGTTTTAAATTATAAGGAAAGGAGATGCTATCGCAACGTAAGAAGGTAGCTCTAATCGCTTTCATTTGAAATTTATTATTTTATCAAAGTCGAAATTAGTAAATGCAATTAACTGGACTCTATGCACTACGAAGTCCAATGCTATTACTCTCTAAGAGAAAACTGCTATTGCACAATGTTGATTTTTATACTAGTACAATAAAAGAAAATTTTCTTATGAAGTTTGAAGCCACACAAATCAAAATACAAAAATTATATTGTGTCGGTACGATACGACAACATAAACTTGAAAGGTGAAAGTGGACACTTTAATTTGATATAGGTTGTTGAATTATTAATTACGGCCGACTTGCCTTTCTGCTTTAATGCTAGTTTAGAATTAATCGAATAATTTTCTAAAGCTATCCAGAAACTTGATGAGAGTTTTTTACAATTTCCTGTAGTACACAACATTTAATTGAAAAGAAAAAAATTCAATGGAAATATATATTTTGCACTACAAAAGGATAGCAAGATTATTCTAGCATTTATTACCGAGGCAAAGATATACTTGTCCAAGAAGGCATATTTTTGATTTTGTATTGTTTGAGCCTTTTGCGAGCTTTTGGATTTAGGTTAGTTAGAGCCTTTTTTTCTGTTTTCAGAGCCACTTTTTACATGTTTTTTTTTTTTTTATATTAAGAGTCATTTTATAACGTGTTTAATAAAGAATCATATATACATAAAAAAATTATATTATTTAACACTAAGGGCCGGTTTCACAGTTCGAGTTTAAACTCAGGATTAGTTAAACTCCGTTCGTAGTTTAAACTGAGTTTAAACCAAAATGAGTTTCACAGTGTTCGACATTTTTTAATATGGCAGCACTATGGAATTGTGAACTAACAAGCAATTTTCTGTACAATTGTAAACTAGAAAACTATAGTGAGTCATTTACTGTCAAAATATTGCCGGCCAAATCGTTGTAACAAAAAAATAAATTAAAGTGGAGAAAATAAAATAAAAAATAAAAAAAATTAATTAAACCTACGAAAATGAGTAAAGACTCCTTGAAACGCACGAAATGTCACTTCATTCTCATTTACAGATAAACTGAGTTTAAACGCTCAATTTTGATGGTTTAAACTAAGTTTAAACGAGGTTTAACTTACCACTGTAAAACTGTGTTGAAGAGATAAACTGAGTTTAAACCACATCTTAAGTTTAAACTTGAACTGTGAAACCGGCCCTAAGAGTAGATGTGTCAAATTGAGCTCCACAGAATTTAACAAAAGTGAGAATAAAGCCCAAAAAGTTAAGAGAAGCATTATCGGCGATACCACTTCTGAGGAAGTATCGTTTTTTGTGAATTTTTTATCCAAAAAATTATAAGAAGATAAAAAGTATAAAGATGGAAATCAATTGTGAAAAGACGAAAATTTTGATGACATTTGTGTGTTTTAATTTAATTTCGGTGGTTGCTATAGAAACGTAAAAAATTTGTTGGTTTTGGAAATTGTGTTTAAAAGTAAGATGTTTGTTGTAAAATAATAAATCTAAGCATTAAAAATAAAAATTAATAAAAATTTAATTTGCTATAAAGCATTAATTAATTTGGAACAAAATTAAAATTAATAAACCTGTCTGCCTCACTCAAAATAAGTGAGAGCAGCAGCGATTCTGGGGGGACAGATGATCCCCTAAAATCAAGTAGAAGGAGGAAGAAGAAATTAAATGCTTCTTCTTCTTCTTCACAAAAAATTCTTAAAGGGCCCAATGAAAAGGCCTTTAAGAGCCCTAGTCAATAGGCCAAGAAACGGCAGTCAACTCCGTGGGAAAAGACAGTAGGAAGGACAGCTGGCGCTGTGCCAGACAGAACAGTCTGGAGCTTCAACTCCGAACACTGCTACAAAAGCAGCTTGGTGGAAGTCGTTAAAACAGTTT
Organism: Dioctria rufipes; assembly: GCA_963924295.1. Lineage (NCBI taxonomy): Eukaryota > Metazoa > Arthropoda > Insecta > Diptera > Asilidae > Dioctria > Dioctria rufipes. Next base: position 279,766,013 of record OZ002741.1, on the reverse strand, counting down.
CAGCTTCAGCGCCAAAGCCGAGCGGTATTATCATGAGACCACCGTTTTCTTCAGTGAAGACAAATGCCTCAAAGCAGAAGCCAGTGGCACCAGCAGCAGCACAACGATCCCCAGCAGTAGAGTTAGCGATCTCTTATGTCCAACAGGTAAGTCGCAGTTTCAATAAGGGTTCAGCTTTACAAATTTTAGGTAAGGGCAACATTCCACGTCCAGCCCCATTAGTCGCAGGTAAGCCTCGATATTAGACACGTGCGGGTCTACAGGCTTTTTTCGACGGGAGATGGCAGGATGAGAGCTACGGTATGCAGCCCGAGCACATCAATAGATGTCCACAGAGCGCATACCTAAAGCTGTCTTCAAGGTCATCTCCCATGAACAGCTATTTTTCATGGGGATAATAGCAGAGGGAATGGTTGAGGTGTGCACCACGACCCTCGAGAGTGCTACCTAGCTTATTCTTGCGGACATCGGGGTGGACGGTAGACACCTTGTGCCGTTCCCACTCCGGATAAAGCCCACAAGGCTCATGTTTTCGCGGGTCCCTATGCGAGCTAGCCATGAAGACCTCCTAAATTTCTTAGGGAGATTTGGGAATGTTCATGGCAACGTTCGTGCCATTCCCTTAAAAATTGGTGATTAGGGTCTCGGGCGGGGTATCTTCGGTACCAGCCGCGAAGCGTCCATCACTTTGAATAAGGGATGTACTCTTCCAAAAAGCTTTTCCCCGAGCACAACTGGCTGGAGGCACTAGATGGACGTGGGGATCGAAGCGAAATCCCATGCTTGCCATTTGGTAGGGAATTTTATTGCTGACTGCCCAAGAGAAGCGGGAAGAAGGTTGAACCGAGGGCTCACTCGAAGGAAAACAATACGACAGTAGTGGCTCTGGAGAAGGAATCTTCGGCCGGCACTCAACCTGCTATGTTGGAGCAGCCAGTGGCTAAATTGCATGAAATTGTCCCAGAGGCAAAAGAAATTCCGGATATAAACGGTGCCACGTCAGCACGTGAAAGCATGGCTTCTTCCCACGAGGAATAGAGTAGCCAAGTAGGAAGAAAAGGAGGAGGAGGAGGAAGACGAAGGTGGACGGGCGATGCTGCGTCCTCAAGAGCCAGCAAAGCCAGTCGCTCCAAAACGGCCCTACTCGGAGGAGGACGATAGTGGAGCTCGCAGTTCTAAGGTTGTTGTAAGAGATGCGGATGCACCTCCCGAACAGCTTTCGGACTGAGATATTGATTCAGGAGCATCGCTTGGCCGATTCTCCTCGTCAGTAAATGTCGTACCTTCATTGTATGAGCTTCTTATCTCTTTGAATGTGTAAGATAGCGACTCTTAACACCGGGGGCTTAAGTGCTCATAGAAGACTATACAGTACTATCGAACATGTCAAAATGTTTGATATAGATATTACACTTCTGCAGGAGACGAATTTTACTCAAGACACATATACAGAACTTGAGCGTTATGCTTACTATATTAGCACACTGGCTATGCAATGTTTGCCACACCTGCACTTCGCCGAGGCTCAGGGGTGGCAATCACTGTATCCAACAAATTCACACAATCGTCTCTTGTTTATATAGATATCTTCCCAGGCTTCGCTTCTTCCTTGGACTTTGTCGTTCAAAATAAACATATCAAGGTAGTAAACGTGTACATTCCTCCTAACTAGGACATTACAAGACAAGTTCTTGATAGTGGTCAATCTTGTCTGGTGAATTTTAGCGGCGAAACTATCGTCGACTTGAGTTCAACTCCGTCAATGCTACTCGATTTGGGAATTTTGTTCGTCTTTTCAGACTCGTGGATACCTATCTTTGGATGCATCATACGGCTAGATCATACACGACGGTCTCGCGGAATATCCATGGAAGTCTTACAGGCTCCAGAAGTGATAGACTTTACGACTCACCCGAAATACTAGAACATTTCGTTGGTGCCGCTCATGAAGTGTGTTCCATTAGCGATCATATTTTTGTAGTGGCAACCAGCACTCTAGTTGAAAGAAAAACTAGATACCGGAATTTAAACAATTCCGAGCAGTTCATCAATGAGTTAATTAAATTCTGAAACGATTGGCAAGAGAGGAAGAATGACTTTCCTTTTCTTAATCAATGGTGAGATGTTGAAAAGCTCAAAATTCGATAATTTATCCAAACGAATTTCAAACAAAGTGGGTACCAAGCTTCTAGCTTGTCGGCCAGAGTATCTCGGTTGGCAGCTCTTCTCCCAACTCAGCCGGAGTTGATTATTTATTTTAACAGCTTGTAGTTTGTGCTGCGCAGCCAATCACGCTGGCTGAGGGAAGGCGATTCTCGAACCGAGTATCTAGGCAACTAGATGACTTACTGCTTCTTGTGAAGTCGATTTGATAATTGATTATTCTGGACGAGTCCTCAAAAGACAACAGATATCAGAATATATTCGAGGCTACTACAGTAGTCTCTACTCTGAATCGCCGTCGACAACATCCTCGACCACTCATGAATTTCTTGAGGATATGATCGCTGCGACAGAGGATCTTAGGCGGCACACTTCACCTGGTTATGACGGCTTGAATCAAGAATTTTTCTTACTTTTCAGTGATTTATTAATTCCTGACCTTTTGAAAATCTTCTGTTCGGCGGTTGAGATACATTCAGACTTTCCTTGTTGTTGGAGGAAGTCTGTTATGCGATTGATTCTAAAGAAGGGAGATTTGCAGAGGATGAGGAACTGGAGGCCAGTAACCCTATGCAATGTAGACTACAAAATCGTATCCAAAGATTTAGGGGCGACACTCCGCTCAGTGGTTGCTTTGGTAATACACCCGGACCAGTCCTATTGTGTACCATTTGTTTGCCTACCATGAACAGACAGGTACACAAATGGCCATGATTTCACAAGACCAGCAAAAGGCTTTTGATAGCCGCGTCTCGCACGAGTATCTCTTAACTACTCTCGAGGCATTTGGGTTTCGGCCTAGGTGGCTCTACATATATCATCGGGAAACTCTATAGAAATTCAGCGATTTTGGTTAAACATCAAGGATAAGTTCTGGCTCCTATCTCGTTTTATCGAGGCATCAGACAGTGCTTCCCATTGTCAGGTATGCTTTATGATCTTTCGTTGGAGCCGCTACTGGTGAATCTTTGTCGAATGCTCGGACAATATTCAGTTCATCTACTATATAGCATTTTGAGGCCTCTTAAGTTGGCATATGCGGATGAGCTTTCTATTTTCGTGACAAGAAAACCTTAGTAAGAGTCAAGGCTTGTGGTGTGGAGAGATCATACAGATACTACACTGAACATCCAGTGGACTAATACTTGCCTGAAGTAGAATTGGCAGTATCTCTTCTAGCCTTTGTTGAAGTAGCCTTGGAAAAATGCCGTCAGCTCCAAGCTACGTCCTCTGCATCGTCCTGAGGGTACTGTGTGGTGTGCTGTAACAAAAAGTGTCTTTGGGCCATCCTTCTTTTAAGAGGGTGGTCGAATCGTTACGGCTAATTTCCTACGTTGACGTTGAAGAACTTCGTAATCCTTGAACTTTAGAGAAATCGTTTAGTGCGCAGGAGGCTGTGGTTTACGCAGGACAGCAGGACCAATACAGCCAATGAGGTGATGGACTTTTTGAGAAGCAAGTTTCGTGGCCGAGTCATCTGACGTTTTGGGGACATTGCATGGCCAGCTCACTCTCCAGGCTTTAGCATTTGTAATTTTTTTCGTTTGGTCGTTCCTTAAAGCAAGAGTTTGCATAAAGAAACCTCGCAGACGGGACGAACTGAAAGAGGCCACAAGCCAAGGAATCGCCAATCCGTCTCCTGAAATGTTACAGAAGGTGTGTGACAGCTTCAATGCAAGACTGGAAGAATGCTTGATCAAAGATGGACATCATTTAAAGGACGTTATCTTCGTATCTTAAACGAATGAAATCGGTTGTTCTGATGTAATTTTCGTTCTGTAATAAGCAATAAAACAATTCATATTACTTTTACTTTTCGTGTCGTTTTTATTTTAAAACCGTCAGATCATTTTGCCGTACCCTGTATATCAAGAAAGTTACAAGATGTAAAGTGGAAAAAGTAATAAAAATCTTAGACGCTACTGCCGAAACGACGCATCTTGCACTCCCTTCACAATATAATTTTTAAGTCCTTCATATCCCTAATCGGGAGAACTAATTTTTATTATTTGGCCCTTGATCGCATACCACCACTCTAATATTTAATCCACTATTAGAACAGAATTCTAGAAATTCTTTTAATTTATATCATAAACTTTCCCCAGTGGTTCTGTAACATTATATGCAATGATAAATTTCCAATGGGATAACATTAATCTTGCCATAAAGAGACAATTTTATTTTTTCAAACTGCGTTCCGCAGTTTATTATGTCCTAAATTTTCAAAACGAACAATTTGATCTATGTAGTTTAGATTTATAACTCAGATTCCGCCTTATAGCAATTTCATTTAAAATCAAAACAAATTCTCTGCTCTTAGCAGACCTTTTCAATATATGCTCTCGGCAGCTTTGAATAATACTTTCATTTACTATACAAGTCGATATGCATTTAATAGACAGCCATCTTTGTATTGACCGTGTAGAGGGAAAGTTATATTTTATTGGATTTTTCATATATTTGTAAGAATAAGGCGATACATAATGTATGCATTGTGCTAGCAATTCTCATTTTTCGTTCCATATAGGAATCATTTTGCAAAATACTTTATTTCATCGAAAACAATAAGATAATTTAGTGTCTATGCGCTTTGTAACTTGGAAAAATGAAAATAACCATAGCCACCTAACTTGATGGACTCTTTGACATCTTTCACATAATTGCTTTTTTTTTCAAAAACCAAACTCGAAAGTCTAGTAATAATTCCAAAAGCAGTGCTCAATAATTGAATTAATTAGAAGTCCAAATCGGAAAAGTGCTGGACTAAGTTGAGATTTGCAGTGGCAGAAGTCCGAAATGGAACAATCAAATCAGTCAATACCAAAATATAAAAACAAAAAATCCCAACGAAAAGTTTTCTGTGAAATGATTAAAATTATGAAAGACGGGCATAAAATTCTTCAATGTAGCACGCTAGACGCAAAAGTTACCATAACTCAGCAGTAGAGCAATATGTTGGCGGTTCCTTTTCTTGCCCCCTTAAAATTCTAGCTTCACGATCAACAAACTTACCGCATCTCTTGTGTTGTGGACCATATCTGCAATGTACCGGAAATTCTAATATGTTGCTAAAATGGAGGTAATCTCAGTGGTCTGCAAATGCGAAATTCGTTTGATATTTTCATTCTAGTTGTCGCATCTTTATACCAACTATTAAGTTATGTATCTCTGGTGTTCCCTTCTCAGATGGTTGATCGTCGAATAAAACCAAAAATCAATATACGAAAAATGTCAGCTGGCATGTTTAAAAAATTTGGCGTGTACCTACCATAATTGTATTTTTAAAATTTAACTGAACTTTACTACTCCCATCCCTTTATTCCTTTCCTACAAGGCTGTACTACGGCATCATAGGGTATCCCCTGAGCCTTGGCAACATCATAAAAAATATATATATATATAAATATTATATAAAAATCAGTATTTAATTTCCACTTTATTTTAATATTTTTGTGTAAATATTTTCAGTTGAAAAATGTTAAATTAAAAAAAAAAATTTGCCTGTGGTGCCATAGTTGCCTGTGGTTTAATAAAATTATTGTTCTAAGAAATTATTGTCCTACATGGAGACGATAGTAGGTTGCGTATGAATAAATCAAATTATACAGGGTATTTGATAATTGGTTCACATAACTCTAGGGTTTGATAGCTGAGGTAGAGAAGCAAAAAATTAAAAAGTGATCGGCGCGTGGGGGGGGGGGCTGAGATGCGTTATATCGGCGGTAGGGGGTTTAAAGATTTTTAGTTGTTCTTCCATTTTACACCCTGTAATTTTCTTGATATACACCCTACCTAGGTGAGATTCATCTCAGATGATAGGAAACGGTCCCAGCTTTCAATAGTTTTCCGGTCGCCATCCGTCGGAAGTTGTAGGACGTCAAAGTTAAAAAGTTGGAAACAAATTCCTAATAATTTCAAATTTTAACGATTTTCCCGCCAAAATGCATAATAACTTTACAGTTTTTTTGCTAGACTTAGAAATCCCGGAATGTTAGCTTTAATTTCATTATGCACAGTATCTGCCTAAATGCAACCGTTTTTGAGGGCATTCCTTGTAAAGCTGAGACGAATGCCGCTTTGATAGAGTGTATATCAAGAAAGTTACAGGGTATAGAGTTAAAGAATTTCTAAAAATCTTAAACCCCCTACCAATGAAACGATCCGTCTTGCCATCCCTTCACGTTATAATTTTTTGCTTGTCTCCACTTGGGCTATCAAACACTTGATTTATGTGTACCAATTATGAAACACCCTGTATATTCCTTTTATTAATAGAAAAAATAGAAAAAAACTAATACATGACATCTACAAAACAGACTTAAATTAAGTGGAGAAAACAGCCATATTTACCCAATTGCGTCATGAAACTTGTCAAACTCCATACATGTTTCATACATAAAACAAAAAACATTTTATTGCATCTGAAAAATACTAAATATGTACAAGCAGTTTATGCACTCTTAAAATTCAATTGATGCGTCTCCTATCACGCGCAGTTGGTAACCAATCGACCTTCATTTAGCAATCAATATAGACAAACATACAAATATATTTATAAGACATCAGCATCACATAGCATCAGCCAGCCAGTAACCAGCATACCTTTTTTTTCGTACAACTCAACATCTTTCATTTATTACAAAATATACTCTTTAGTAAATGAACATCTCCTGGAATTAAAAAAATTTCGATACAGTCCATTCATGTCCTGGTTTTCACCTGCTGATCGATAAAATAATCCCAAAAGACCTATACAAATATTGACAACACCATCCAGCGAGATAAAAACCAGAGGAGCCTTCAGCACAGTTTTAATTTTAAAGGATGTCAACAGTTCCGCTTTAATGAGGAAAACCGTGTAGCTGTCTACTACCTCATAAGTATGCAATCCCGGTAATTGCAGTGCGCTTCACTGAAGTTAGGAAACTTTTGATTCCCATCGGAGAATGGGTTGACGAGCTTCTCCTACTCCCCGCGAATATAAAAACTTCTTTACATTTTTATGAGGTCCCTCATTTAATGATGGGCTCACAAGCGTTTTCAGTAAGCCATGCTTTTGCATATTTTGGTTTCATTCACTACGATGCCATCGTATACACGCATTAAACGCTTTTCCATTTTTTAAAATTTTTTTTTATTTTTCGTTTTTACGAAAGCGCTAGAATAGATAAGTCCGATCGAGATAAAGTGATACTGGTGAGGCAAGGAATTTTTTTACACCATAACGATGTAATGTAATTGAATGCAAATTCACAAAAAACATGGGATGGTTTCGGGTAAATGCTTTTTTGGGGCTGACTGCATGGTATACGATATCGATCGAAATGCTCTTGTTTCATTTGCTTGACAATTAAAGTCGTGGGTAAATTAGTAAAACTTAAATTATCTTTATTTTTATTATTTTTACTACATTTTCCATATATAATTGTCTTAATTTCTTTAATATCTAGGCAGAATTGAATATATACAGGGTGAAATGGGTCATTTCTGCGCTAGTGTGGAAGTAAAACACACAAAACATTGAAGTAAAGCGCAGGAAGTTTGAGAAATAATATTTGTTAGATAAATAATCCTTGGAGTTTTCCAGTTTTTTTTCCTCTCCGTTACGAAGGTATCACTAAACCAATTCAGAATTTTGGAATTTATTTTACTTCGCTTTTATTCATCTGAAAGCCATAAGTTTATCAAAAAACCTCATCAACTTAAGTTTTTCATTTTGAATTTCGGAACCCCAAAGCCTTAAGTTTAAAAGAAGCCTCAAACTTTGTATGCCACCCTTCCCGCGTTGTTACACCATGGTTTATCTTTCTAATAAATTTTGGAAGGCTTATTGTTCCCGAGTTATTGAGGGATTCATATAACATGATCGATTAACTATAATCTCATTGTAGCGCCAAGTCTCGAACCTAAATAAAATTGAGAACCAATTCGGTAGAAAGCTAGATATTGTAAATTGTATAGTTTTTTTTTCTATCTATTAATATTCCAATATTTGCAAACCTTCTGTTTTAAACAATAGTATATTTCTGTTCGGTCCACTACCGAACTACAAATCCCTCGATGCATCTTGTCCTATGATTTCCTAGAAATAAACAAGAAAACCGCAGAGAATTAAATTAAAAGATGAATCAACTTCAAAACTTATCTAATAATTAAGCTGCTTCCACGCTACTTTTTCCTCCTACAAACATCACAAGATTACCTCGCTGGTGCTGCCCACAAACTGAAAATAACAAAATACTATAAAAAACCAAAAATCGATAAAACAATAACAAACTTACCTTCACTACACATACATCCGTGCATGTTAACATTTTCAGTTGACATCCAGTTGACATTACAACAATCAAACCCTTTTTCGCCGCAGCGAGTGGCACAAGCGTAACCAGGGATATACCTTGAAAAGTATAGGACATAACCGGATTCTGCAGCTATAAAAATGCGCCAAGCCATAGTGAAATGATCCATTTTCAAATCAAAATTGATCTGATCACATCCTAAAGCTTGGAGTCTGTTCTGAGCAAAATCCGAACCTAAATCAGGAGTGTAACTTTGAATCCTAAAACAGAAGTTGATTCTGAGCACTCAGTAATTTGAGGTAACTCAATCCTAATACAGAAGTTGATTCTGGACCTCGAAATTGAGGTCAACTCAAATTCCCATTTTTGGCCCACAAATTGAGGTTAACTCAAGTATTTCTGCATAAGAGTTAATGTTCCGGCCCATCAAAACATTCTAACATTATTCAAAATTATTGTACAAAGTAGAGTCACCCTGTACCAATGTAAGCATTCATTTTCTATGTACTTTGCTTTATATATTTAACAGCTGTAATCACTTTGGTTTTATATAACAGAATTTTGTCGGTCGAGAATTTATTGTACTTGAGTAAACGGCATTCTTAATCAGTTCTCTGTAGCGATCGCATCTAATAAAATCGTTTGTGAAAAAAGTTGTTGTTGTTCCTTGGTGCTGGAACCCAACTCAGTTAATTAATAAAGAATCAGTTTCGTGGCGCAGAAACTAAAACTCAACGCATTAATATATGCACGAGTAGGTATATGCTAGGCACATATATCAGCAAGCAGTTACTTAAAGCAATCGTACAGTCCACCTGAAATAATCTGCCGCAACAAAGTCTGATTGGGGCAAACAGTTAATCGTGAACATTTTATTTCAAAATCTAGATTAGCTTCATATAAAAGTTAAACCTGATAATTTACCAGAGGTTAATTCTGCGTTAAACAAATACAATAGCTAATTCTGGAATTATACACGAGCAGCGTTACAAGTACTAGTGATGGATCGGTTGCGAACGATTTGGTCGTTTTGACCAGGTCAGTACACTGACTCAAAAGACACGAGTCACCGTTTCAAAATCATATCGGTCAATCGGTCACTTACATATATACCTGGGACAGACTAGCGGTTTCAAATTGAGATATTGATATTGCAATTATGTTTAATTGCAAATAGTAAAATTTCACAAACACACTTGCTGTTTACGATACTGAGAATTAATTAGAGAACTTACATTTGATTTATTATTTCATTTGTTATTTAATTTCCCATTTGACTTAAGAAATTGCCGCGCACTTACAAAATGCGAGCAAATATGCGAAATTACTTGTCTATATGGAAAATAAAAACAAAATAGGCACTTCAACTTGACAAGTGTCAAATATTAAAATTAAAATTCGGTTCTAAAAGGTTCGTGTATTAAATAATTATGGTTTGTAGCTAGGGTCAGATTGTAATAAACTCTCTATACCGCGAAATTTTTTCGCAATTTCAATATTGAGTTTCAATGTTCTAAATATTGAGTGTACACCGACTGCATGCAGAGTTGTTTCTTATTATATAGAAACATACGTGCGGTTTAGTACAAACTGAAATATTGAAACCGCAAGTCTGTTTCCGGTATTAGACTCGAGGAGAAAAGAAGCTGCTTCTATTTTTTATTTACAGGGCTATGCGTGCAGTTACATCTCTAGCTAATATCTTTCACACTGAAATAACACTTTTGCATCTAGTTCACATTGTATATATTCCACCCACAACTCTGTATCGGCACCGTAAGAAACAACAAAATGTTGCTACTAGGCATCCAGAAGGGTATCCTTTCTGAATTAATTTTTATTGCTACTAGTCCCTCAACTGCCAACTCTTTCGCCAAATCGTAGTTTTAGTAACCTCCATTCCATATATGGACAAGAGTTCAAAGGGATGATGGATAATTTTTATAATTTACAATATTATTATATATTTTCTTGGTATATCTGCAACCATCAACTATGTGCTTAAAGTTCGGTAATGCACGCACATATATACTAAAAGCCAACTAATTTGGATTTGTGTAATAGATTTGTAGTTTTAATTTCCTTAGAAGGGTTCTTTTTTAAGGAAATGCTATTCCTATGACTAAAGAATGAAATAAATTTAAATAAAAAAATTTTCGCAGCAGTTAAGACAGATCTAATCATTCAGATAATGCAGCAATTTCTCATTTGCTAAATGCTTGCTTTGAGGCCAACTGGGTTACCATCCCATACCACTTTTCAGCAGTTGAGCAGTTACAAAGGCACAATTTTGATAGTGATTGTTTAGCACGCAGTGATATATGCGTAGCGAACGGCTGCAAACTTGATAAACGAAGCGCGATTTTAGCTTCGAGCTTTATTCTGACATGAACGATTCAGTGAGATAGGCAATCTTAGGGTATTAGATGATTATTCCCAACTGACTCAAATGACCCAAACGACCGAGACTTTTACATGACTAACTTATACCAAAAGATTGATATGACCTGAGTCACCAAAATGACCGATTTTACCCATCAATAAAACTGTACTCATGTAGCAAAGTCACCCTTGCTACACCTTCTACAACATACACGTAGCAGCAATACAAATTGCTACCCTATCAACACATACAATCTATAGGATCAAACCTACGGCCCCACACGTAGCAGTATACACCTTTTAGGCAAAATTTGGTTTCAGCGCACACGAAAACTCTTTCATGTAGATCACGTTTTTGTATGATAAATAGGTTTACGTACATTCTTCTTCTTCTTTACAAGAATAAGAAGGTATATGAAAGGGCAAGAGACCTCAGCGCCAATCCACACCACCCTAAATGGAAATAATTTTTATATTGAATTTTATTGAATGAATTGTTGAGCTTTATTGCATTTTTAAAGTAGTATTTAGTAATGATTACTGAATTATTGTGATATTAGGCGTAAGTTACATGGATTTTACCACGTAATAAATAAATTGTTATATTTTTGTATTTGAGATAATTAAGTTATTTTTTAAAACCGGCACCCCTCCATTACATTATATATTACATGAGTACATAGACTTTCCATTCTAGATATTCTTCTTGTATTCCAATTAGATTTAAATTATTACACATTTTCGAAGCTAGTTATTAATTTTATCACTTTATTTTATTCTCTAAAGTATAGTGGAGGAGTGAATAACCCACTGAATCAACCAACCGACTTGAAATTGAAGTTATAGTTATAGTTTTTCATTATTTGTGTTTTTGCACTTACTATGTGCAGAACAAAACCCTTTTCTGAAATGCAGTGGGAGTCACAATTTACCTGCCTTTATCAACAATAAGCTCCTGATAAAATATTTAACAATTGAAACTTAACTAAGTCCTAGGGACAACAAGAATACAGAGCAGCGATGGCGGGTTTCCGAGTAAAGTTCAAAATATATTCATCCCCACCACCGAATTATAATGTCACATGTTTTAATATTTCCAATTTTAAGATCTAGAGTTTGACAGGTTTGGGTGTAACTGGGTATCTGGTATCTGATTTTTTTTTTTTTTTTTTTGCTAAAGGCAGATGACGAGAGATCCAAAGCACGCAGGACAGCCCATTGTACTTACCTGCTGGAAACCATTTTCACCCAAATCTTCCTGTCCTATTAATAAAGCGCATCAGGTCTTGGTAAGGCGAGTTTTTCAGCTCATCCACAGATAGGAGGGGAGACCTAAGCGTATGCAGTCTGCTTCGGGAAAGGCCATAAAAGCAGACGGAAAGTGTTCGGTTATCGCAGGCTCTCCTTCCGGGCAGGACAGACACTCAGGGCTGTCAATAACTTCCATACTTACTAGATTAGCGGAAAGCGACTTGTAGGTTGTGATGATACAAACCGTAGTTCAGCAGTGTTTCCTTTCGAGCTTCAAAAGAAAATCAGGGAGACATGTTAACCGAGGTATCAACGGCTACGGCGAGTTCCAGGCCAAGGAACGTAGTACTAGAGCCAAAGCCGCTTCATTCCCTATAATTCCAAAGTGACCAGGAATCCACTGAAGGGACTCTGTGTTGTGGATGTAATGTATATTATGTACTGGCAATTAACCTCCATTGTAGTGTTATGGTGCATGCCAGCCGCACTTAGGCAGCAAGAGGCTACTGGAAAAGAGAGGTGTAGACATTCCAGTATTCCTCCGTCATTAGACTGCATTTATGGCCATGTAGTGACGGACCCGAAGTTACTATCCTGTCCTATTCTTTAGTGGTGGGCTCAGTACATTGATATCCACTAGGAGGGAATGGAACTGGAACGGAAAAATTGTAGCAACAGACATCTCTATTTTTATTTTTACGGATGGGTGGAAGACTAGTGCAGATACAGGAGCGGGAGTACACTTCAGAAACTGGGACTGGTATAGATTGGCAAATACAGTTCATTTTCAAGACCGAGCTAGTAGTAATCTACCAAGCTGGAATCTATGCGTAAAGTCGCATTTAGACGTTTGCATACATAGCGATAGCTTCGAAGAGATTTCAATATGGGATAAGGTTACCCTATGCAGGGTAAATGACTATGGAAATATCGAATAGCGGATGAGATAGGAAGAAAGGGTTCGAAAATTGAAAGCTCCCATGCAGTATCATGTGTGAAAATCCGTATCGGAACCCTGAGTAAAAGTTACATCACCAAAGGTAACTAATCATCGGTGGGTCAATCGGAACACCAGTTACGTTGCGAGGCAATTATGGACTGTATACTATAGGAACAATACAATTGAGCTCTTTAGAGGAAATACTATGGACACTACGAAACTAGTTGGGATGATAACGGGCCATTGGCTATTGATAGCCATGCTAGGAGACCTAGCCTAGTGGGTAACCATTTCTATCTTCCAAATTTCCCGAAGAAATAAAATCAGTTTGACATTTGCTTTGCGATTGTTTAGCTCTACCAACCAAAAAATATAGACTAATTGGTAGCTACTTCTTTTCATAAAAAAAAAAACAAAAAAAAGTATAGATAAACAAAAACAATACCTTTCAATGCATTTATGTATGTATGAACGAGTGTACAGTTTGTGTGACAAGAAGGTATTCAAAATCTATCAATCGTTCCAAGCCAAGGAAGAAGGTGTTTTAATTGCCTTGAAATCTTCGCTGGTAAACAAGTTTGTTTCACTTTCAATGACAAGCAAATCCTTGCAAGTTCTCATACCTGAAGGAACAAATACAATGTATTTCTTCGCTATAGGGTTATCCTGTCATCGAGTTCAGATTTAGTTAGAGGAATATTTCTTACATTGTGTAAACATTCAGATTCAATTTGTGTGTCAAGTGCTTTTAATTAGAGCTTTCATTGCAGCAAATTAAATACCAAGACGATGAATGTTGCTTCACTTCACTAATCTTGAAATAAATTCAATCCATTTGTTGCAGTAATTAAATTGATATAAAATTAATTATACATAGAAAACTCGTTTGATAGGTGCTTTGTTGTCAGTAATTCATATGTGTGAAGTTTTAGCACTGTCTAATTCATATAACAAACCTTTTTGTTTTAGTTCATTTATTTGTACAGACCTTACATTACTAATGCTCCTAAAAACAGTAAATGTATAATCATGATATGATTCATAAGGCTTGTTTTGCATTTATTTCTTGAGAAAACTTATTGTTCAGATTTTTATATTAATTTTAGTTTCTGTCACTATTCGACCAACAATGCCAACTTACTCATGTTGTATGTGCATACGTGTACATCAATATCTTTTACTTTTATTTTTCGAATACCTGATGCTTATGACAGATATAGGCCATCGATAACTAGATATTAAAGGTCCCCTGATAGACATAAAAGGTATTGATGTGACAAACTGCACTTTGAAATTTTAATTCAACTGGCAGATTTTTAAGCGTTAACAATTTGGAAATGGAATAGACCAATATATTAGCTTTAATGCATGCTAAATAGATAAAATTAATTGCAAATATACGACAAATTCAAGATTTAAAACGAAAAAAGAAAAAAATCGATTTCTCCATACTTCGATAATAAACGTTTTTTCAGCAGAGTTATGTGAATATTTTCCCTTTTTTTCAATTATTTTTCGCGAGAAGTGAGAATTTGGCTGCTTTATCTCACATTTTGATAAAAAATGTTTGGTTCTTCTTCTTCTTATTTTTCGCTTTCTTGAGAAAGCACAGACTTATTTTTGCTTAATTTGACTCAGTATCATATTATAACTAACAACTAGATGGCGCTGCGCAACTTAAGAACAGCCGATGATCTGGCTATAACCAGTAATTTTTGAGAATATTATTATATAGATATCTTAGATCTATTGCGATATATTGGGAGTATTTAATGACACACAGGGTATATAAACTGTCTATTCCGCATATCTAGATATCCATACCTCATGTCTGTCATAAGTATAAGTTACTCTAAGATGAAAGTGTATCGCCGGAGCGATCATAAAATGATAAAACTCTCAAGACTATTCTGGGCGATGTTTATTGATGTTTATAAAACATGTTTCGTTCACGATGTTCGATATTTTCACATCGATGTCGTCACATTCCAACAGCGAATGATATCGATTATCGGAAATTACATGCTGGATAGCACTGATACGAGCATTAATGACATAGACTGCTTCATTTTCTATTTCATGCAAATTAACTTTAATTCAAGTTTCATTTTCCGCTTTAATATTACAAGTTGAAAAAATTCCAAATACAGTCAATATTTTTACTCTTATTGGTAGCTTGAACTATACAAGAATAAGAAAGCAAATCACTACTTGAGTAGTTCTATATGGTTTTGCTGTTGTCGCCACTAAGGAATGCGAACACATTTGATCCATACCAGTGCTACTGACATCAAGAAGGAAATCCTAAATAGTTGTCTAGGGTTTAGTAATTAGCGTAGCATTTAGTCAGGAGCCCAGTATCTCCTCTAGTTCTGTTAATAATTTAGTCACAAAAATGTTATATGATTTATATTATCGCCACATCCATGGGTGTTGGCGATGTAAACATCGATGGTGAACGTTCAATTTCGATGTCCCAGAACTATTTAAGACTAATCCAAGATGAGCCAAAAACGGTAGGCTTGCTTCATTTGAATTTTACGGTATTAAAAAACTGTTTTCTTTAGAATATCGCTTTCAGTTGACTGCTACTTCTTTGATCTAGTGTACAAGCATTAAATATTTCGTCGCTGCTTACAGCTCGACGCACTGCACTTTGTATTGTCTGAATTAGTCCTTCCAAAAATTATTTAAAATAGTTTATTAGTTACATATAATAGAAAAAGCGAAAAACGTTAGTCGCCAAAAATTGATAGAAAAGTTTATAGCAGATATTAATCACTTTGATGACTTGCTTCATCTCTATTATGCAAATTTAGTATGACTCTCCAGTGCAACTCTTACTTGATCTCGTTGAACTAGGATCCTTAATCATTTGACGATCGTTGTGCAAGACTTTAACAATCACGACCTACGTATAGTCCGATATATTTGGGTAGTAGTTTTTTACCCTCTACTCTCTTCTCTTTTCTACTCTTTTACTCTTCTACTCTCCTTCTTTACAAACGTGCCCTTTCCAAATATTTTCATCATAATACTCGTTTTGCAATGTCTCTTACTTTTCCATTGAATACGAAACTTGAACTCGTTGCCCTTCTAAATTTTGGTGAACATCTTTACTGACTTCAATCGCTACAAACGAATCATTTGCACAGCGTGGTACGTAATCTAATAAAATATCAAAAGGGAACTTTCCGGTAATTTCATTCAGAGTTAAATTTAAGCCCCATTGAATTAAATTAACGTTAATATTTTGGTTCATCCTCACTGGATGCTCTTAATGAGTTTAAAATTGTTCGATTGTACGATTTCGCCTGGCCATTTGCTCTTAGGGTTGGAGTTGCATTTAGAAGGAGATTTATTCCTAAAGTTTTACAATATTCAGTGAATATTTAACTTGTAAAAGAGCTACCCCTATTGTATGCAATGCAATTAGATACACCGAAGTGTAATTGCATTAAACGTTTTAACTACAGCACCAACTTTGGTACTTGGGCCAGGAATATAAATTTGGTAAAAACCGTCTGCGAATACAACTAGATGAGTATTGTCTTGTGAACTTTTCACAAAAGGCTCTAAATGATCTACAAGTAACGTATGTATGGGGACATTTTTCCTATCTATGCAAAAGTCCTGTAATTTTTCTCCATTGAACTAATCCAATACTTTTTTGAATTATTTTCAACAGTTTTATCTATTGAAAAATTATCAATTTTAGAATTTTGGTACTACCCATCTCTTTCCATGGGCAGTATTCTTATATAATCCCCCACTTTTAAGTGTATATTCCTTAGTAATTGTTCGATCGTGTTAGTCTCAGGCTTTTCGAACACAATTTCTATTAGGTTTTTACAGTTATATCGTAACGTAATTGTGTTGTTAGTATCCAATTGTCGGCAGTGATATCTGTGACGACACGTCTGCTTAGGTACGATCATTTTCAAACCCTTGTCAAACCACCGTGTAAACCGTGTTTCGCGCATATCGAAATTCATCGCTAGTAATATCTTGCTGAACGTAGGGAGCCCTAGTTAAGTAGGTGGTAATAAATTGTAAAGAAAAAACAAGCAATGTGAAAATTATTCTATTGTCAGGCATCAACCAGAATACAAGTTTCTCAGTTTTCCTCAATCTTTTCTGTGTCAATAAAATAAAAGGCAGAAGATTAATACAAGCAGATTCTTTTAATTAATGCACTCTTCGAAAATATAAACTTTGTTTCAGTAGAACCTTGAATTTAGCTCACTCAACACCTGAGGACGTTCCGCACAAAAGCCCGCAGACACGTAACAAAGAACCACGGCATTACTGCCGCTGCCGAAACAACCATAGCAACATTGGATCGACTCGGTCAAGTTTCTTCCTGAAGATCGCTGGTCAGCCAGGATTGTCACCTATCAGGATATACTCCCAACGCATAAGGATTTTACATTTGGTCTCCATTCAGGTTGTCATTGGGATAGCCTTGAACAGAGACTATACTTCCGTATGTCGAACTGATCTTCATCCATAGGTCGTATGCATTTACTATCAAATAACCTTTCTTATAGGTACGCAAAGACATTTTCTTATTCATTTACTGTTTCGACTTTACTCGTGCTGTTGGTACACCAGCATACTACTTGTAGATATTCAGTCAATGGTAACCGACAGTGTTCATCATGCAAAGGTCCAAAGACAAGATTACGTTGCTTCATATGTTGCGACGATCGCAGAGACTTTGTTCTTAATCGATGTCTCGACACAATAGTATCAGCTCGCCTTCCGTAGATACCGGTTCAGACTTCGCATCAATAAGACGCCGTCAATCGATATCTCTCAAGACTGCGCATCAATAAGTCCTCGTTGATTGATATCATTCAAGTCGTCACCCTAACCTTCAATAGGGATCTATCTTCACTGAAGATATTCGGCTGCTGTAGCTGCTTTCGTGATCGAAACCGCTCTACCGAATTACGAACATTCAAGATACTTCATCAACTGTCTTTGACTGTGGTGGATGTCTTCCATATCACGGAAAGTGGACCCATTAAATTTATCTACTATTACTATTTCTTCGTTCTTATTTTCCCCAGACAGATTTCGACATGAGCCATTTTGGTAACTGCTTTATATTCAGCCCTACAAGCCACCATCTTTCAATGCGAGGTATTAAATCTCGTTTTGTTAGAACACTTCTTATTACATTACAGTCTGTAACCACTGTAAATTCGATTCTAATTAGATAATTTCTGAAATGTTTGAGAGAACAAACTACGCCTAAATTATCTAATTCAAAGGAATTAGATCTTTGTTGTACATTAGTTGTCGTTCTACTATAATAGGAAATAGGTTTTAAGAACCCATCTTCTTATTTCTGTAGTAGTATTCCATGGAATTCAAATTTTAAATGCATCCGTATCTAACTCTTTCCACGAGCGTTCTAATAATTTCTTTTTTAATACTGCGAATGCATTTTGTTGTTCTTGATTAAATGTAAATTTTTCATCCCTTTCAGCAGACTTATTGAGGATTTCGGAAATGCAGCGAATTTGTAAATAAATTTGCGAATATTATCTATCTTCGGAAACCGTGCAGCGACGGTAGAAATTTTTCTATTACCAGTTTGAGTACCCTAAAAACTTAGCTCATATCCCAAGATTTAAAAAAATCAAAAATCAAAAAAAACCTTTCTGCCAGGCCTGTGCCTATGGAAGGGGTTTTGGGGGTTGTAACCCCTCCCATAGGTCGAACAGAAAAATTTAAATTTTAATTGAAATTGTGCGCATTGTATAGTAATGAGATTCACGGCCACATACTACATATTTATGCAGCAGCTCTCGCAAATTCTTTCCATGCAAACGCACATAGTTAATATAGAAACTTATCAGCGGACAATTGTTGATTCACATGTAGTGCGTTTCATGTTACATTGTACAAACGCTATTAAATCCAAGCTTTGGGAAAATTCTTGTTGATGGCATTTTCCAAGTATTAAAGATGGATTGATTTTTGTAAAAAAAAAAAACACGGTTGGAAAATAATGATGTAGGTTATTGCAGTAATAACAAAATATCTGATTTTGAAGTAATTCAAATTCATTCGACATTTTATCCACTATTTCTTAGTAAAGGTGCGTTCACAACAGATCGGTATTTAATGCGCCAATCCTAACCGAAATTTTGAATTTTTTAAAGAAAAAAGCTATACAATTTTGTGCTACAACTCATGCCGTTCCAATGAATGCGTGGCAACTTATGTCGATGTGCAGCCCGCGGTATTTGATACTCTGGAAATAATTTCGGCATGGAAAGATGCAACCATGTCTAAAGCATCGATTCTGATTCTTTATTCCGTACACTCTTTGGCTTTGTACGAACCTGCGGTCAGGTTGTCTTAAAAAGTAAAGTAAAAGAAAGGGTGGTAGTTGCAAAAAATAGTCAGTCAGTTTGAATAAAAGTGTTTAATGCTACAAAAAACAATGCATACAACAATACAAATTATTTATTAAAAGAACAGAAAAATAATATGAAACAATAACAAATCAATCTTATAACTTAATACTAATTCTTTGGGTTTAATCTGAAATGAGACAGAGAAAGAAAAGATTAGAATACGTACAAGAAAGGATTCAATACACTTTAATGCAGTGTATAGAATTGGGGCAGATTCAATAGTACTGTAAACGTTAGTGCGATTTAATGCGGTGGTTAAAAGTAGAAAGGAACTTGGCAGTTTAATGCGCTACCAAGGATGGCTGGGAAAGGATTGGATTGGAATGGTGATTGTTAGAGCGCTGCTTTAGCTTTTATAGCCACTCGCGAGCTTTACATTCTCGAAACTTTCATTATTTCATCGAAGTTTCGATAATGCTTTGGTTTCTGTTACAGCGCCATCTGTTTGGACATAGGGAAATATTTTGATGTATAAAACAGTCCTGGTAAAGAATTTAATATAATTTTTATTATTGTTTACTGTCAGTTTGATGTACGAATGTACATTCTCCACCTCACGAAGTGAACAGTACCAATACTTACTATGATGTTTGACAACAACCTTATAGGTGCTCAGTCTTTCTAAATTTTATATGGCGGTTATGACCCAGACTATATAAAAAGTACCCTTGTGCGGCTGGTACCTTATTCCAAGGTATATTGTAATTTTGCAGCATGGTGTGCATTTCCGGGGATGTATGCAAGATATTCCTTATATTGTCCAGAATGTGATAACCATTGGATAGTGGTGTGTCCTGCTGCTGGTATTGCAATGGCCTGGTTGCTGGTAGTTTTCTTGAGGTAGAAGTTGTTTTTGTTGGGTGTGTATTAGGAAGAACGACTGGATGTTTTTGACCATCATTGCTCGTAACGTTCTTTGATTGTCTAAAAAGAGATGTAGAGATAAAATAGGACTCTTGTTGTGGATGGATTTATGTGCTTTTTATAAAGTAATTTCCCTTTGAAATGATTGCAATTGTGTTAGTTTGATCACAGCACATCTACCAATATTAATTTCTGATAATAACAGACTGCTATTATAACATAACAGGTTTTTGATAGTTATTAATGAATCTCAAACAATAGGCCATCACACGGATAGTTCTAGTAAATGTAGGGAATTTATTCAATAGGACCAACTCGCTGTTTTCACGTGTGCTAGCAAAGCTCACGATTTTCCTCTTTTCCCGGTCCGTATTGAATGAATTACTTAATTTCGAATTATCGAAACCATGATAGTCCATGCCACCATATTTCTAGATCGAGTGTAACTGACCTGGAAGAACTCCTCTAGATGCTGCATCTGCGGGGTTAGATTTCGATGAAATGTGAAATTCATTTGGCATCTGGAAAGTTGGTATGAATTTCGGATACCCTATTGGCAATATAAGTCTTCTAGGCTTTATTGATCAGTTGCGCTTTGCAAATAAAAAATCAAGACTCTACAGAAGCTCAACACTGCAAAGGACAAACTTGAGTATAGAAAAAAGCCAAGGCCACACGGTGCAATGCAATCACTGATACAATTGCAGATTATTATTATGTGTCGAAGTAAACAGTGCCAAGATGATTTTCCAATAACATCCCTTTATAAAATGTACCTCGATTTTCGATTGCAAGCAATTTTTAGTAATTTAATTTTTATTTGAATAGAACTTTTATTTTTTTATTTGATAGAACTTTTTTATATTTTAATAGAATATTAACATTTTTCAAATTAAGTACCTTTTCAAAATTAACGCCTTTTGCTCACCATACAAAATTAGACTGACATATAAAATGAAAACAATATGAAAACCTACACAGTAGCACAGTGTTAACAAAATAAATCATATTGTGGAGTAGTGCGAGAAGAATCGGAGAGGCGAGTGGTGTATAAAATATAATTATAGAAAAATAATTACAGCGAAACTATACTTTGTTCTGGTCATTACTCATCTAAAGGACCGTTTTTTGAAACGTCGCAACGTTTCGTCAAGCTTCTTATGTATTTTTCCGGAAATCTTAGGATAAAGCAGCGTATGGACAATTCGAACTGTTAAGTTTTACATGGCAATCTGAAGTATGGATCAATGAAGACAAGATCTGGCGGAGCCGAATTGCGCATAAAATAATTAGTAATTCTCTCGAAGCTCTTGATATCTGCAGCAGAGATGCATTCCAAAATATCCACATACCTTTGATAATTATGCATTTTAAGTTCTCGGGAATAGCAGTCAGTGATTAATGAAAGATTTAGTTAATCATGTTATAAACCTTTATTGGCGAGACGTTTCGTCAAATATTGTTGCTGTCCTCAGAAGCACTTTCACTTATCTATACAAGTATATTTGCTTATGAGCTATTTTAACTCTTTAATGCGATCGAACATTGAATTTAGGTTAACACAAATATAAATATAACATAATCATAAATAACTATAACACTTGTAATAAAGTAACATAAGCATTAAGCGGAGTGCATTGCCTTAGTCAAGTTTTAAAATCTACTGGTTTCATACCACACGAATAGGCGTTCATTTTCGCCTTTGCGTCGTCACAATACATATTTAAGGCCCACAATGGGAAAAGTCGATGCAATTCTTAATGACTTTTTTTTTTGTACCTTGGCGTATCAATTTATTGAATAATAAGAAGAAAAGAATTTGTGTGTATTGAACATATTCTTCGTATAAGTTTTTCATTAAGCGGTACATGATATTAATTAAAGTACATAAATGTACAAATGTACATGAATTTTCTTTGTAGTTTTCTGTTTCAAAATCCCCTCTTTGACAATTCCTGCGCACGGGTCTTTTTGCAATCTTCGTGAATCTAAAGCAGCTTGAATATCTCTTTGGCATACAGCTTGCACATTCGACAAACCAAATCGCATACGAAAATATTCAGATCATTTGGAGTTATAAACGGAGCCTTTTCATTTCCACTTTAATTTAGCTAGTGACTAAGCTAGTAAAACAATTACAACCTTTTAGCCGTTCAATTTGAGCACCGATGCGGGGAATAGGATTCCGATATTTTACAGTAAGTATTTGAATATATTTTTCTATGATCTGTTAACATTCAGTATTCCTCTGATTCCTCTAATTATATTTATCTCAAGTACTTCATTGACTAGATCCCTGGCAGATCCCCGTTCCGTTTATGACAATCAATATGACTTGTAAACAATAGGATTGTTATCATTTAAAAAAAAAATGTCATTTTGTTATAATTGGTTTTTCGTAATTAATTTAAGGTTTGTGCAAAACAGGTTCAATAAGAATTAGGCTCAACAAAGGATTATTTGTTAAAATGTCGATATTTTAATCTAACACCTGATCCTGCATTTCATCTTCACATGGTATTCCTCTTGCTATTGTTTGGTTTCTTTTAAATATAATTGGCTGTCGAGAAACATTCACTGTTCATATGAAACCTCTTTTTCCATTAATGCCGCATCTGGAAATCCAGTACTCCACTTTTGGAACGGGTCTGTATTGAAATTCGATGTAAAGATCTCGATATGCATCACTTCCTACTTCGATAAAACCTACACACATTACAGTGGAGAAAAATGCGTATAAATGCAAGTCATGGGAGAAGGCTAATTTTTGGTTATTGAGGGTGAAGGGGGAGCGGGAGAGGCATAATAAAGCTTTTCCCACCATCTTGAAAAAAGGGGTAAATGTTTGGTTGTTGCTTTTATTTTTATTGCTTGGGTTTCTGTCGTGCTACGAAAATTGCGATGATATACTTTTTTGTAGCTGTTTTTACTCTTTGCAATTTATATCATATGAATTTTTACCTAGCGTTGAGCGTTGATAACATATCGGGCGCAAAAATAAAAAATTAAGAGAGTGTAGAGGAAAATATTACTAAAGTACTATAAAAATAAATAAAACAGTAAAATAATAAATAACAAACATGAAATTTATTAGCAAACACAAACACATGTTTTGTATTGTAGAAGATAAAAGTGAATGGAGATCCGTTTTTAAGGGTTTTGCAATAAGAGGTGTTACTTTGATATTGAAAGAAAAATGCCATATTTTGAGATAAATGATCGGATCTTTATTTCATTATAAAGAGCAAGGTATGCCGTTAATAATGGAAAATAACATCAGCCAAATGACCACCACGACCACGCCTACAGGACCATATCCTTTTCATGAAATTGTCCATAACCAAATCGCAAAGTGGCTGCCCTATGTCCTCGATAGCCTCACGAATTCCATCTTTGAGGTCTTGAATCGACGCTGGGCTGTTGGCGTAGACCTTCTCTTTCACGTGGCCCCAAAGGAAGAAGTTGCAAGGTGTTAAGTCACAAGATCTCGGTGGCCAACTGTGATCACCTCTTCGAGAGATAACACGGTCCGGAAACTTTTCCCGTAAAAGATCAATGGTTTCGTTGCTTGTATGGCACGTAGCGCCACCTTGTTGAAAGTAAACGTTGTCCAGATCAATACCATCCAATTCCGGCCATAAAAAATCATTAATCATCTGTCGATAGCGCAACCCATTCACCGTAACTGTTGCTCCAGCCTCATTTTCGAAAAAGGAAGGTCCAATGACCCCGCGGGACCATAAACCGCACCAAACAGTCACACGTTGAGGATAGAGAGGCTTTTCAACAATAACTCTTGGGTTTTCCGAGCCCCAGATGCGACAATTTTGCTTGTTGAAGAAGCCATCGAGGTGGAAATGGGCCTCATCACTCAAGATGAGTTTTCGATGGAATTCCGGATCATTTTCATGCATTTCAAGGACCCAATCAGCAAAGACTCGACGTTGTTGATGATCGGCCGGCTTGAGTTCTTGTGTTAACTGAACTTTATAAAACCTTAAGACCCAAATCTTTATGCAAAATTCGGTGTAATGACATTTGTGGAATGCCTAATTCCAAAGAACGATGAGGAATGGACAAACCTGGGTTTTCTTCAACACTTCCGGCTACAGCAGCAATATTCTCGGCTGTTCTTGAGCGACGTGCACGGGCTTTATTCTTCACATCACTAACTTGTCCCGGCAGCTCGAATTTTTCTACCAATTTCTGTATTGCGGTCCGACAAGGTGCTTCACGACGACCCAAAAGTGTTTGAGTTTTACGAACCGTCTCTGCCTCATTTTCACCATTTTTATAGTGAATTTTAATAATTTCAATGCGTTGTTGAATCGTGTATTCATCCATTTTTATTAATGGCGTAGTTTCTACTTGTCAAATGTCAAAAAACGACAGCTCCAAAAGTGACATCTATCGAAATAGCGGGCGAATTAAAATAACACCTCTTATTGGAAACCCTTTATTTAAATTTTTCTTCATTTCGATGGTCCTGGTTCACAGCCTTCCTGTTCGGAATACTCATCGAATTGTGCAGATTCTTTAACCACATGAAATGAATCTTCCATGGTCGAATCATTCTCATCATCTTCGTTGTACAGGATATCGACTTTGGCGGCGTTGTTGTGTATTTGCCCACTGAAATTGAGGTAAATAATAGAAAAATCAATCCTTTCATGACGTTTTCCCTCCAACTTAAACGGTACCAGTTTTAAAACTTCAGGTGGTGCGGTCTCAGCTGTGCTGATAATTGATTCAAGTCTATGATATGTTCGTCGCCAACCCCATTCCAGAGGATTCTTGTAAAATCTGAGCCACGTTTGCACCTGCTGACAAGTACGGAAAATTTGCTGGCGTACTGTGCTTTTCGTTGGTGGGAAAAGTGAGCGGTGGTTTTAATTTATTTTTAGTCACTGGTTTCGCGCAGCTACTGAATCGTAAAACATCTAGAAATTTTTCCTGTTTATTACCGTCATATAGGGCGATGAGGATTTACTCTCCTGTGGAAGTCAGAACAGAACCTACAGATCGACTTTTTGTTCCTTGAATAATTACACCAATGACCGTAGCTCCGCACACTTTGCATGAGTGTTGATGAATTTTTATTTGCCAATATAACCATGCTTCAGTAGAGTAGAGTAGAGTATTGCAGGTGTATTTCCTTTTGGTGGTTTTCGAATGCGTACGTTTGCTTTTTCCTGTGCGAGTCTATTGATTAGAATCAAAATCTCTATGCCTTCGACAGAGTCATAAATCGTTGCTTCTTTAATTGCCGTGGTTAGGATAAGGGTATCTGGATCTGCCTATTCAACTTTGTTTTCAACTTTTGCAAAGTAACGCCGTTGCAGTTGTATACAGTAATCCTTGTTTGCGTCTCTTGCTAGAAACTTCTTCTGGCTAACGTTTGGAACTATAATTTCATCAAATTTTGGCGATTGGTTTTTTTCTCGAAAGTCGTCCTCTTTCCGAAGTTTTGGTTCTTGCGACACTCATGTCATTCGAATGACCGTGGAATATAATTGTGACATTCTCTCCAAAGCGTTATTTCACGTACATAACATATTTCTGGCAGATAAGCTCAAATGTTTCAATACGACCCCAACCAATTTTGTGCTTCTTCTAACCGCCATCAATTGTTTGAAGATGTCTGTTACCAGGTTGTGAATTTTCCTCAAAAGGTTCCAAAGTATTATATAAGAAGGACATTGTTCCTTTCCGGAAAAACGAAGAAACGGAGAGCGAGCTCGTACGACGATAATATTTCATATCAGTCTCGAAGCTCATCCCAATATATATTCTTTAGAAAATTAAGACTAGATTGATCGGAACTGGTGACAGTCGATTTTAACTGGAATGCTACGAAAAGGAGAAGATTTTACGCCACGATTAATACAATACAAATATTAAAAATTTATTTATTTATATTGTCCTTTAATACTTTCCTCGACAGTCATCAACGATCAACGCTAGATGAAAAAATCGTATGACCTAAATTGTACAGCATAAAAAAAGCAACAATAAAGTATATAATCGCAAATTTCGTAGAAAATTTTGGTCGACAACTTCAAGTTATCTTTCTTTCCCCCTATAAAATATCTAAAAATCAGCCCTCTCGGTTCACTTGCATTTTCAATAGTATACAATGACTGCACTACAGATAGAATAGAAAAACTTTTACGTTTGTTTTTAAGGATTTTCAGTGTTAGTGGTTAATACCAGCTGAAAGCTATTATGGTTAATATATTAGAAAATTTTGAAATACAAAAGCTAAAGTAGTCTGTCTTGTGACTGCAGTGGTAAGAGTAGTCAGAGGAAGGTCCCGGCTTCAAAAACAGGATGAGGTGGTTGCTTTTTCCTCTTCTTTTTGATAATTTATTCTTTGGATAATGTTGTAGATTTTATTTATCCTGTCAGAAGGAGCTCATAGTACGACTTATTACCCAGCAGGAAATGGTGCGCTTCAAAAGTCATAAAAGATCGCTCCTATGAAAGAATAGAGCGATCGCTTCTCGTACATCTTTGCATATAATCTTTTACCACTGCATGTCCACAGAGGTCAGGTCTCCATTTGTGCTCTCATTGGAGGAGGCAATTAGAAGCATATAGGCATTTTTTTTTTATGATTAAGTTTACGATAGAGTTGAGTATATGAATAACTCTCTCGCTTTTACAAATACTCGCCAAACTTTCTGTGAATGTACCAATAGCGGAGAGTTTTTTCTGCTGTCAGGCACCATAAGACGTGTTTTCGTACAAATATGGGAGAGGATGTTATCACGAGATTCAGGGCCAGATATATGGAGGGGGGGGGGCACACGAGGGCACTTGCCCCCGGGCGCTAGTTTTAAGGGAGCGGCAACACGACGGACTCATAACTAAATGAGAAAAAAATCTAATTACAAGAATTGGAAATTTTTTTCAGACCATCCTTGATACTTCAGTCTTCTTTCCGGAAAATCAAAGCTCCTTTGCTGACATCATACTTTGAATTGCGCTTACATACAGCCAGTCAATTTACTTTCTATTAAGTCTGTAATACCCTACACACACAGCACTATCTAATGAATTATTAGTACTAACTATTCATCAAAATGCCGTGTGTCACATGGTATACGTCATTATGGCTCGAAAATCAGATCATAATAAAGTACACAAATGAAGTGTTTTCTACCTTCATTATGAGGAAATATGTGCTAGATTTAGCATATAATTTAAGTATGGAGCTCCGCTGTGCATCTGCTGATTTGAAAAATAAGAAGAAGAAATGCAAAATAAAAATAATTAAAAATTAAAATTAATAAAAACAAAGTTTATCGCGGTGATTCCATCCATATCGCTTCTTTAATGTCGTAAGTAAATCAAAACCAATTTGACAGTACAATTTAATTGAAAAAATGGCTGTGTGCCTGCACTTTATAATGAATCAATATAGACTAATGACACGTTAGTTATTTCTTCAATAAGAGCGCTGTGTGTTTAGGGCATAAGCCTTTCCAGGCAAGTTATATTAAAAATTCGGCCAAATCCTCACGTTGCACGTTTGTATCATAGATCAAATGAATGAATTGCAAAATTCTAAAAATTCACTAAGATGGCTGGCAATCCTATGCTCCCCATCATCTATCAATCGCGACTGTAGACAGAATAAATGACAGTTGGCACAAGCACAGAGTTGCCAGAAAAATATGTTTATTCCAGCTAAATTTAGCAGTTTTAGGTGGACTAAGACCTTTGAAACCGGATAAAAAATCGGCTAAATCCTTTCAACCTGAACGGCAGTACCCCAGAGTTTTTCTGAAACCGTCTGAAATTTTAGTCGTTCTAGTCAGGAAGACTCATATTGAAAAGCGGCTAAAATAAACAAGAGAAAAATTTATAATTGGTCTAAGATCATTAATATTATACTCTAGCTAGATGATAATAACAGTTGAATAAAGGGAAACCGAAAATTCTGTAGGGCAACACCGAGAAAGGGAACTCCACGATTGAATTTATTTTTGTAATTTTATTTACTATTTTTATAAAAATACTCTCTACGTCGACGCGCTCTCAGGTAATGTCCAAATATGTAGTGAAAAACTAAGATTTTGCTTGGCAACACCAAGAAAGGGTTGCCAGTTTTGTTCCAATTTTGAACTTGTATTTGCAGTTTTTATGAAAATACCATGTACGAAATTTTAGCTCTCTACATGAACGCGTTTTCGGGCAGTGCTTAAATATATAGCGAAAATCGAAATTTTTATATGGCAATCCCATGAAGGAGTAACCCAATTTGACCCATTTTTGATTTAATTTTAATTTTTTTTTGTAAACGCCCGTCTACAAAATTCCAGACACTAAATGAATGCATTCTCAAGTTATCATGCGGGCGGACAGACAGATGGAGATGCAAAAATCAAAACAAACTTTTATGCATGAGTGTCTAATCCATTCTGTTCTACTATCATTATTTCTATGCGTTACAAACGGAATGACAAATTTAGTATACATCTAGGGTGTAAAAAGCAGTTAGCAATTCTTTACAAATTTTTTCCGGCTAAATAGCGGTTAAAATGGCAACTCTGCAGAAGACCACATTCGACATGAAGATGGGAGTTAGACCGAGCGCTATAGCTACGTTCTGCAGGTTTCGGCACGTCACATAATTTCAAACATAATAAATTTTTTAATTTGTATTCTTTGTGTTAATAAGATAAACTGTAATTGGACTGCTACGATTTTTGACTTTCATCTTATTTTAAAACAGTTTGAGCTTCAAACGACAATTAATATCTTTAATGAATCTTAATTTCGAATTCTTTTTATTTAACAATCATTATTGTCTCAAAATAAGTTATTTTTCTGGTTTTAGTTCCAGGGTATGTATTATAAAATAAGTTATCTTTCATAAATGCTGCATAGTAATATAATTCGCCCCAAATAAAGATTGTTGTTAGAGGAAGCGGCAATTACCGACTTCCCCCCCCCCCGTACTGACGAGATTCATAGAAAAAAAAGAGGAGTATTGAATTTCCTCTTATTCTTCTTTAGCCTGTGGGTTTTGGTCTGATTATTTAAGCGTACGTTTAATTTTTGTTGCGCAGGTATATATTGGTTTTTCTTGTATTTTGTTTGGCTTCTGAGCAACTTTAATGCCTTTCCACCATTTACCAATTACGTTTGCAGATAGCGTTCAATCCGCGAACCTATCCAACTAACAAAATTTAAGCAAAAACAAAATCATTACGTGTAGCAAAACCCGTCTCAGCAGCTACATAAGACACCTCCTCGTTCCAAATTACAATTACCTGAGCCTGAAAATAAACAAAAAAGACCACAAAGTAATATTTTTATACATATAGCTTATATTGCAAAAATACTTATCTGACATTCAGCAGCTCCGACCTGATAACAATGACAAGTCATGCCAATGGAATAGAAAAACGGCAAACACCACACGATTACGCTCATTCCTAATGCGATATGAACGAAGTCCACTTACCCCAATACTTTCGAAGCGTATATAAAACGCGCTGCTTCAAGAATTTGGCATTGCGTTCTGAGCAGTCGATCCAGACGGATCAATCGAATTGAGATTGATATTAGTCTGCAGTTGAGAGCAGTATTAAAGTCGAAGTCAAATAAAATTTACTTTTCTTTCAATGGAAGTTTTAGGGGCGAACGCATACTAACCAGAGAAAACCCCAAAACAGCTGTGCAATAGAAAAGGATTACCACTAGAACGTTCGAAAGAATGAATTGCTTATAGCATATACGGAAATTGAGCATATGTGTCACAAAGAGAAATATACTTGTTTTTTTCTGAAGGAGAAATGTTCACATTTTTCAATATCCAAGCATTATTATTTTTTACGCACTGGGAAAGCCCTCGAGAATACTTTCCAAGCCATTAAACAGAAATCTATATGTGTGCTTTCGGAGTCCGTTTTCTACAATGTTCTATAATGATAATTATGGAAAAGTTCTAAAGATTGGCTTTATATATGAAATAGAGCCTAAGCTACTCTCAATACAGAAAAATAGTCTTCTAGTTATTTACAGCTTCATTCCTTATCTTCCCAAAGGCTACACTTCTTACACACCTTACTTAACAAAATGATAAAATAGTTTTGATTACAAACTAACCTTACCATTTTACGCTTACTAACTCTCAGCTGAGTAATAATTGCATGTGTATATGTGCAGCCGGAGTCCGAATCTGTAGGCAGCTACATTCGATTTCATCAGCGTACGGCATCCCATGACGGCACAGCGACATATACAATGATTACCCAGATGAGAGTTTTTGTTTGAAGAATCGTAGTCATTTGGTTAATATAAATTTTTTAAAATAATTTTGTTAGGAAAGGTATGAACATTTTATTACGGTTCGGAAGATAATAAAGCAAGCTTAAGATTATCAGAACACCATTTTTCTGCATGAATAGTAGTTAACAGCGGAGGAGCTATTCAAATCAAACTTTTGTCAGTTTTACATAAGAGCACTGCAAATATTTTAGAATGTAAGGACTCCGTTGGGCCTCGCATGTGGTAGGGCGGGAGTCTGTTTCATGGCTTGTGAAGTATTCTCGAGGGTTTTGGCACTGGCGAACAGGGCTATAGTGGTTACCCATTTTGTTTCACACTGGGGAATAAAGGTGTATTGAACAGCCGTATAATTTATAAGTTGCTGCAGTTTTATGGATTACTACACAAGTTTTCTATGGCATCAATCATTTTAAGCCCGACACTTCCAGGCATGAGAAATGTCTTATACGATGCATTATGATACTCTGAATATTTTTTATCAACAATTTTTATTTCGTTTCTATCTAGCGGGGGAAAGCTAGTGGGAGAGGTTCAAAGTTTAATCTAGTATATTGATGAAAATTTAGTACGGAACTGAATTCCTTAGGGCCTGAGAAGCAGTTTGAATACCCACACTTCTGTACTCGAAGGCTGAAATAGCTATTTAAAGCCATCCACGTACTACTTTTTTTAGTATTTCCGTCTTTTTATTCGATATGAGGTACTAGATTTTTCACATATTAGATTGGCTCTAACTCGGTAGGGTTATGTCATATCGGAAAATGGATTTCACTGTTCGCCTCAACTCGCTACCAGCTACAATCCGCAGAAGAAAATGTTTTTCTGCTATCTGTATGGGCTCAATGAACATTTTTTCAGCTACTTAGTTGCAGTAATTTTTATTTTGTAAGGGTTGTATAACAGCTACACAAACACTAAAATGTTTTGTAGAGGTATCGCTTTTTCCTATTGAGTTTCGGTGCTACATTGTTTTATAGGGTAACACTAAGAAATCTTTCCGAATCTCTTATAAAAAAGTTTTGCTCCGAAAACTAATTTTCTCTATAGTATTTTATAATAGTTCGAAACAAATCTTTCAAGAGCCTTTTAAAACAATTTAGCTTCCGGAGCAAGTTCTGTAAAGATATTAAAAAACTAAATTAGAACACTTATAAAACCATTTGGTTGTGACTTTAATTGAGCAAGAATTTCCCCTTTATAAAACTCGAAAGCTATTTTCATTGGTATTAAATACTTTAATAAGAAATATTCTTCACAAATACCAATTAACCTATGTAAACCTAAGTATTATATGGATATTTTGACATATTGACATTCCCGATACTGCAGATTTCACACGAATCTAAAACGTTTTATAAGATCTGGAAAGTGAGGGGAAAGCATTCAGACTACATTTTAACATTTAACTTTTTCGTTTATTGACACGGAAATCTTTTTTGGGAATAAAAAAAAAAAACAAAATTGACGATTTCCCTCTTAATTTTTTTAAACTTAACATTAAAAACATATTTAATAATAAATATATATTCACATTCATCTACTTTTAAAATTTAGTAGGGCCGTTGTATTTTTTCATGCTAGAAGTATAACTTTAACAATAAAATTAAAGGTGCTTGGAATTTTATTCCAATATTAACCGAAAATTAATGTTTAAGCATTACACAAGCATTATTGCAAACAAAATTGTATTGGATGACAAGTTTTGATTCCATAAATTATTTTTCCTGCTCACACATTTCTGAAGTAAATTAATAATACATTTTTCATAAAGAAAGAATAAGACAACAATAGAGCCATTTTACACAAATACATATATAAGTTTCAAAAAATGACTGCAGGAAGGAAGTTCTTGCAACTACTATAAAATATATCCGCAAACAAGTTGAAGATATAAGTGATTTTATAACAATATCAAACACTTTCTCGCAGACTGTTAAAATGCATTATTATTTCTTTTTAAGCTAGCGCCCACAACTCCTATGCAGTGCGCATAATTAGCTTTATAAAGGTTTTTTAAAGCTCGCACAACCTTTTTAACAACAATTTAAAAAAAACAGTATGTTTTATAAAGAGTTGTGTGAACATTCCCGTGGCAGGGGGGGGGGGGTTCCAGTACCGCATGTTGCACATCGAATTACAGGTCTCGACGAGTACTATGGGATGGTGTACTTTTTTCCCTATTCAGAAATCTTCCTTGGGAGGTTTTAACTACCGGAAAACCCACTTGGATGCACTTGGGTCACATACACCCCAGCTACTAAATGTCTGTTGTTTCCCACGACCCACCAATTCCACACAATCACGAGAATTAGAAATATTCACTTTTGCACCCAAGACAGTCGGACAAGCTACATGCGATATCCAAAGTTGTCGCCCGCTTAATTGAAATAATCATTGTTAATCAAATGTGTTCAGAGTATCATAATACATCGTTTAATACATCTCTCATGTCTGGAGTTGTTGATCTAAAGTTGAAAACTGGGCATTCCCCTTTGCTCTATTAAGTTGCAGAATGCTTCACTGCTTGCTTAACTTAACTTTGCTACATTTTGATTTCATTTGTTTCTTTGAATTATAAATTTTCATCTTTTTTTAATTTTGGTTTATACATATTTTTTTATAATTTAAATAAATAAGGCTTCTGAAAAAAAAAACGAAAAATTGTTCTTGATTCTGCTATGAAACACCTTGAATTTCCATATACGTATCTCCAATATAATTATACTTCCTAATATATAAAAAAAAATTAATGGATAAAAAAAGCCTCGAATGACCGTCCAAAAAAATAACAAAACTTAATTTTACTATATTCAAGCAAAATGATAAACCCTTACTTCAAGCACAACATTATAATTCAAGGTTACACATTTTGTAGGTATTTGAAGAGATTTCCTATGGTTGTGGAATGTGGTTAAGGCATTTGAAAGATTTTACGACGAGAAATGGAATTTTGGGCAACTAAGGGTATACGGGCTTTGGACTGCGTTTGTCCCTCGAGTATAAATCGGTAAAAGTAAGAGTAAATCTTATAATGAATATCTTTCAAGGTTAAGATATCCTGTACACTTCTAAACCCTCCAGAGAAGTGAAAAGCATACATATGTGAACAGGAAGAAAGATATTTTTCAGTGAGTTTTATAATTCCTCGATGTGCTATCATTCTTATGTTTTATCTCGGCAAGTGCAAATAAGATATCTAAACAGTTGGGTTGTAGTGGCTGGCAATACTTCACCACTTTCCTGGCAAACAAATCAAGTAGCTACTCTTGTAAGGTTCTTGTTATGAGCCTTCCCTGTACATAGTACCATAAAGGTTTTTCTCCTGTTGGCAATTAACTCTCACATACGCCAACGACATGGCATTAAGAATACCTGTTCAGGATGAAAAGCATACAAAGCTTGTGCTCAGGGTAGGAAGAGAATTTGCTATATTGCTTTTGCTTGTAGTGTTATCATGTTTCCTTTACGTTTTTCCGAGATGGGAATAACAATGACCTACATAATATGCTCAACATAAACTTTGTTTTTGTTTTTTTTTTGTGCCTCCGGGTAATGTCTATCTACACATACTATTTCGATGTACATACTTACTACAGATACAGAGAATTTCTTTGTTCTTTGATAAGTAGTAAAAAGTGCATCCTTTTGGATTACATTGTCAGTTGGAATTATCTTCTCGGGAGACAAAACTCGGAACTGTAAAACCGATGATGATAAATGTTGGAGAAACAATGTTTTATTGTGCGGAGCTAATGAAAATATAAAACATTGACAAGCTAAAATGGATGAGTTTTCAACAACTGCTGCCATTGGAAATGGAGCGTTATAATATTCTTAGTGGTTTTCTTTAGATTTCAAGAAACTCTTTTGAATTGACATATACTAACTGCACTATCACTTTACATGTATTTACTTTGGATTAATAATTTTCATGATCCCTTTAAGGAGTTACATACCTATATCAAGTTGGGTTACAATAGACAAAATTATAAAATACTTTTCCGTTTACAAAAGGTTCTCACCGCTAGCCAGGCGGCTCTTATAATAAAAGCTTTTGCAAGTAAAAATTGTGTGCTCGCAATTAGATCTGATAGAAAAGCAAAATTTTAAGCTTGATTATCATTTTATATGAATTATTATGTCTACTATACGATTAACGTAATTACAACTAATTATGTCTAAATATCTAATAATATATCTAGGCTGATTGATGATGGGTCTAAGCAAATATAACTGACCTCTACTTTGGATTCTTTCTGTACACTTCTGATAAGTCTATTTTAGTATACAATGGATGATGGTGACAAGCAAAAGAAAATACGTTTGTTTATCTGATGGTAGTAAGTTATTATAAAAGTTGGGATGGTGACTCTAAAGAGTCGATACCATCGTACATTTGCACGGAAAGGTTTTCGTAGAAGACCACAATTACACAATTACATTCGCAGTTAAAGAGACTCTACTTACAAAAATGATATTTCATAATGAATTCAATTAAAACTTGACAAAATAAAGCATTCCATTGAATAGCTCAATAGCCTCTCCCATCACGAAAAAAAAAAAAAAAAACGTTATATTAATGAATATCCCGCTCAGAGCAATACAGAAAGCAAAATATCCAAACAGGATATTAATCAATGGAGAAAAATTCCTCGTTCAAATAAAACAAACCATTCGAAAAAGGATGATCTCCATGAGGAAATAATGCCAAGGATATACCAGGGAAAAGAGTGGTTTACAAAGGAAGGAAGATGCAAATAGAATAAACAGACAAAATCGATATCAATTTAGAACCCAGTGAATGGAGAATTGCAAAACTATGGAAGTTGGTGAGAAAAGCAAAAGGGCTTTATAAATATTCTGGAGGAGGAAAACGAAGTGAAAATGTTTTGAAAAGAAGGTTCACTCACATGTGAGTTACCGTCAGTTTATTAAAAAATACTCAGGAAACGAAACCCATGTGGTAGGGCGGTACTTAAACAATGCTCCGTAAATTCGTCTTGCTGAAATAGGTTCGATTCATTTTCTTCGTCGGGATCGAAAAAGTTAAACGTTTCCTTGATTTCATGAAGCATGAGAAAAATGGTCTGAGAGAAATAAATTTCACAGAAAAATAAATACTGAAAATTAAAATGCTGCAATTGTTAGATAAACGATTGCAGTACAGTTCCACTGGCAGAAGGATATTTTTATTTCCAATTTCTTGGGGTTAGTTGTTATTGTACGAAACGATATTTAGCTTTATGTGCGCAGAAATACTCCACAAAAGTGGAGTTTTGCTGCTGTGGAAGAATTTGTTAATTTGGAAATGTTTCATGAATAAAAATTGTTTTGGATGAAAGGAGTAAAATCTCGCCAGCGGCAACAGAACATTCCATCAAACAGATCAAATGAAGTAGTAGTCAAATACATAAACGGTTTTATTAGCGATAAAGTCTAAGTGACTTTTGATTTGTGGATAATAAAAATTTAACCGAATAAAATTCACCAGGTGCTCACATAGTACACTTCTGTCACAATATTATAAAATGACCGTATTTATAGACAAATTCTATAATCGTGCGTTAAAATCAAACTACCATGAGAATTTCCATTGATTCATCAGAGCTTTGCTATGATTTCATACTGTGAATCGTGTTGCCAACAGAATAATTCTCCGATTGGTTTCGCACCCACATTCATTCAATAATTTTATGTCCTAACATGAAGTAATTTCACTATAGGTCAAGCTAAGAAGAAAGTAGAAAACTAGTCCAAATATATGTTAACAAAAGTTTGCCGAAAATGCCTTATGAGTCAGGTATCCTTCTAAAATTGTCACGCAATCATATAGAAAAGCCTCGATTTCACATTAGAATTAAGCCAGAGTCCAATTATTTGGAAGTTTTCTATCCTGAAGTAAGGGTTGATTTTACGTTTATTTTATTTTGCAATTTTTTTTGAAACTAACGTTTCTAAGGTGGTCAAAGTGCTGGTCCATATTACTGCTTACTCCGGTGTTCCACAGGGTAGTCAATTAGGGCCCCTTCTCTTCATATTATTCAAAAATGAAGTTTCCAATGTAGTCACCAAATCTTATTTGCTAATATACGCAGATGATCTAAAACAATATAAATCTATCGACTCGCATTGCGACTGTCTCAAATTGCAGGATATCCTGGACAGACTTGTTGAATGATGTGAAAAGAGTTCTCTCATTTTAAACGTTGATAAATGTAGGGTAACCATTTTCTCTCGTAAGTAAGTCCCTTCGAATGTTGTCTATGCTATAAATGGGTTAATACTTTCGAAAGTTGATAAAATATGTGACTTGGGGATATTGTTTGACTTGAAACTCAACTTTAACTTCCACATAGATCGCATCGTTATTAGGGCAAACTCAATGTTAGGCTTTGTAAACCGCAGGGCAAAAGAATTAGATGATATCTATATTACCAAAGCTCTTTTTACCACTCTTGTTAGGTCGATTTTGTAATATGCCAGTCCTGTCTGGTCTTTCTCTTACAAAAATCACTCCGATCGTATTGAGAGCGTGCAAAGGAGATTCTTACTTTTTGCTCTAAGAGGTCTCGAAAAATTATATTTAATTCACCTTCCTACTCTTGAGGCACGTAGAAAAATTCGTGATGTTCGCTTTGTATTTCAACTTCTGAACGGTGACATCGATATGCCTTTAATGCGTCGGAAAATTAATTTCGTTTCATTATCTCGACACTTGCGATCTAATGACTTTATTTATTTGTGTTCCCATGGGCACTTTGAGCCTATGACTGGAAGGTGCTGTACTTTTAATTTGAATTTCCATTCAATAGATTTTTATATTAATAAAATTCAATAAGCTTGCTAAAGTTATTTCGACTAATAAAAAGCCCAGTCCTTGAAAAGTTAATCTGTTATCATACCAAGAGCTTTTTAGCTAATGAGTCTTTATTGTATGAATTTCAGTCGAGGTTCCAAGGTAATCATAGCAGAACAACGTCACCCCTCTACCTTACTGATTACACCAGATGCAATTTTGATAATCGTCTGGCATCTTTCCTTGTGCTACTAAATTTTTCAAAGGCAATAATTTTAATATCTTCTTATTTAAGTGATCGTTTTCAGAAAGTTGTTACCTCATCCTTGGAATCGGGCTACAAAATTAATTCCTCAGGAGTTCCGCAAGGCTCAATCCTTGGTCTTCAGTTATTTTTATTGTACATAAACTATCTACCGCAATGTGTACATAATGTGAGTGTTCAAATTTATGCATATGATGTCAAACTTTCGGTATCCACTCCTCTTGCTGACTTATCTGATGGAGTCTCCAGAATGAATGTTCGCCTGGAAAGAATTTTAAATTGGTCACAGGTAAACAAGCTCAGGATAAATACAGTTAAATCTTATGCAATAAATTTTAATATCAAACGAGTTAATATGTCCGATCTGAATCCTTTATACCATCGTAATGATTGGATTCCTTATTCTCAATCTGTGAATAACTTAGGTATATTACTTAGTCAAACCTTGAGTTAGGATATGCATATTGACAAAGTTCTGAGACGAATATATGGTACTCTCCGTCAGCTTTGGTTTTATGTAAAATTTACTCCCCAAGCCATTAGGCTGCGGCTGGTAATAGTCTTAATCATACTCGTTATCTTATAAGGCTGTCATATCTGGTGTTCTTTAGACAGTATCAGTCGAAGAAAGTTAAATGTAGCGTACAATTCATGTTCGCGGTATGTTTTTAATATAAATCGATTTAGCCATATACCTGAATACTCCTATCGTATCTTGGGTTGTTCATTGAATAATTATTTGAAATATCACACAGCCCTTATGGTATTCAAGATATGCAAGAATTATGTTCCATAATATTTACATGGGAAAATATGCCAATTTCGATCGGCTCGTAGCCTTCAACTAGTTACACCTCGGAGTAACTTCATTCAAAGTGCAAGATCTTTTTTTCTTTTGCGGTGTCAAGCTTTGGAACTCATTACCTACTAATGTGATACGTTGAGCAACCCTAAGCAGTTTTAAAGAAGCATCTTTTAATCATTTTGTAAGTCTCACTTGATTTTTTTGTTATGCATGAAACATGTAATTTTAGCACGATTCATTAAGTTTGTTTTGTTTTCTCTCTTCTTTTCTTGTGATCCTTGTTTCTGTTTTCAAATTTTTTGTATTTTTCTCTTGTTTTTCGCTCTGTTCAAGTAATGAACTTTTGTTTAATATTATTTGCTTGTCAGTAAATGTTGCACATCCAAGCTTTAGTAGATTGTAGTAATAGCCTTAGTTTTTATTTCTTTATTTATTTATTTTTTATTTTACTGTTCATTTGATTGATTGATGAAATTATGAGTAATTACATGCAAAAGAACGTTAGCTCAAATGTAATATATATTAATAAACTAATTTGAATTTGAGTTAAAAAAAATGAGAAAAATCCTACATGTATTGGATTGGAGCTTGTGAATAAGACTTTGGTGACAGATCGTGTATCTACTTGGCTTGGAGGATATTACTGAATTATTACTAGTAGATTTACGCCGTAATGTAGGCATGTGGGAATGTTCATATTAAGAGAAAGCATTGAAAATTCAAATGTTCTCAGCCAAGTATATCGAATACCTTGGAAATTCGTAACAGAGGGCAATTTGATATATCATTGCTTGCATTTAATGTGAGGATATATTTAAAGGTAGCCTCCGTTAGAAGATAAATAAATAACATTTCCTATATACCAGCAGGAAAACAATTAGAGCTACTAGGGAAACAGCAACTTTGTGAAATGATACCATATTAAAAAGACGACAAAGTTCTCGTTACAAAAACATCTTTATTTTATGAAAATTCAAATTTAAATTATGAGAATTTAGGGAACTCGTTTCTGTTTTCTTCTACCTTCATTTTTTTGTCGCCCTGGCCTGTATCCTCTGAAAAACGAAAAATAAAGGTGGAGGTATGAGTAATTAAAGGCATTAAAATATCCAAGCCTCAAAGTTTCCTCCAAAAAATTCTAAAGCGGGTTTTTAAATGAGGCAATACAAAACCAGGCCGAGCAGTTCGCCTTAAAGCTAGCCGCGAGTTTCGCTTTGCTCAATGTTGGAAACAATTTTCTCCCTCAGGCCTACTTCTGTTAACAGATTTTCTTGGTTTTTTTTTTTTTTAATTTTTTTCTGTGAAATGAGATATTTGGAGCATTTAACATTTGGCATTTGAGAAATACTTGAAATTTATTATCGACATTTTTTAAAATGGATGAAAAGTAGATCAAAGCTGTGCCTAGCAGACCTCTAATTTACGATTTGGAGCATTCTCTCTACAAAATTATGAGAATGAGAGAAAAGCTTTGGGAGGAAATTGTGGCAATATTGTTGGGGAATCAAGAAAAAGTGTTTGTGGTACCAAATGCAGTTAATTCAATACTAATTTTTTATAAAACTTACAGCACAAAGATGTCATCACTGTTGGAAATCTCGACATGAATGAACACGTAAAGGGTCGTAATGGAAGAAATTAAAATTCTATATGAAAAATTAATAAATGAAGACGGTACGACTAGTAAGATAATCTTACTGATGAGAGCTTTCTGATAGCTGGATCGAAAAGTTCATCTTTTCTGCAGAAATTTGAGCTTTAAAACTGAGAAATTTTTGAATTGTGTCACTATTATTAATGACCGAGAGATATATAAGCAATTGGATACATTACCCCAAAATGGATCGAAGTAGACCGAATCGAAACAGAGAGAGAATTTCAACTTTTGCGCAAGAAATAACCTACATTATAAAAAGGTACAAAATTTTGCCATAAAAGTTTAGGGAAAAAATCCCTAGAAATGTACGGAAAATTGCTAAACTGTAGGGAATATTCCCTAAAATGTAGGGAATATGCGGTAAAATGTAGGGAATATTCCCTAAAATGTAGGGAATATTTCGTACATTTAAGGCAATATTCCCTACATTTTAGGGAATAATCCCTACATTTATAGGGATTTTTTCCCTATACTTTGTGGCAACAATTTCTGCCTTTTTATAGTGTAGAAAAAGCATATGTAAAATTTTGTTTATACTCTAAGATGGCTGAAAGGGCTGAAAGTGCAGAAATATATATATAAAAAAAAACATGAATAATCCGAGAAACAAATTTTTTACTTGGATGGATGTAAAGCGAAAAGATGAAATCTTGCAAAAGGAAAAGTCAAGTCTTCGAAACAGAATAAAACAATTGTTCTCATGCATTCTTTGGAGCCGAAAT
Organism: Dioctria rufipes; assembly: GCA_963924295.1. NCBI lineage: Eukaryota > Metazoa > Arthropoda > Insecta > Diptera > Asilidae > Dioctria > Dioctria rufipes. Next base: position 279,725,133 of record OZ002741.1, on the reverse strand, counting down.
TGGCTAGATGGAATCGAATTGACACGTCGGCATTGTGTTTAGCGCATAATTTACAAACTAACATTGTTTTACTTTCCACCTTTGCATGCCTGCTTACCAATCCAAAATACCCTTATCCCGCATAAAAGTAAGGACTCCTTCAGGAAAAACCGACCACGTATTCCCTCCCAGTACTCGCCAACATGTAAACAAATCAGGGAATGCTGGTAAGACTGCATCTATAAAAAGGTTGTGCACATATAATTGCAAGCCAATAAGTGAAAAGTTCTGGTGCAGTGAAAATGGGAATCAGCTAAGAAGAACGTAGCAAATTAATGTTTTCCACAAATATGGAAAATCTGAATATGTCTCAAAGAGACTTAGCTTAAAAGTTGAATATCCTGAAGACGACCATCCAAAATGTTCTTAGTAAATTTGGCGAATTTTGTAGTGTCCAGAAAAAGTCTGGTTCAGGAAGGAAATCGAGTTCGGTTGACCAAAACTTGGCCAAAAAAGGTGGTAGACAACTGTAAAAGAAATCCCAATATTTCGCTGAGAGATATGGCTGATACGGCAGACCTATGAAATTTCCATGTTTGGAAAACACCGGAACATCAGAAAAGAACCATGCTGTAAAATACAGGATTCGGTTTTTGTATGAAAATTTCCAAACAAAATTCGACTGCTGCATTATGGATGATGAAAGTTACGTTAAGGTTTTTGTGGGCGAATGGAGGTTGACCTTTAGGCGACTTCTTGCCGTCTCGAGCTCAGGAATGGAGTAGGTTCTTGCTCACTGTTCAACCACTTATTATTAGGAATGATGAAGATAAAGAAAAAAAAACAAGACGAAAAAGGCTGAGAGATAGGAAGAGGGACTCCACTCCAATGATGTGCTACTCTGAATTGCTTGAAACATACCCGACTGACCTGCCCACCTAACTCTTAGGAGAGATTACCAACTACATCATCCTCCTGGCATCTTGACCTTCCCAAAATCTTAACGTTAACTGATACCCTATCTTCCCGCGCCGGTGATTAAAAAATCGGTTGACCCATGGAAAAAACAAATCTGACAAAGCTTTTAGCGGTTATATGAGTGCGAGGTGTAGTCTCAGATAGGTTGCGCCACATTACACTGCTGATCTTCCTTGCTTAGTTTTCTCCAATTGACTGATCCGCACAGTGCCGGTCCAGACCCTGTCATCTGGTATATGTATATAATTGAGAGAAAAAACTTCATTGAGAAATAACCCTCTCGACGAAAAACTAATTTCAACTCATCACGTAGTTCAGATAAAAGACGACTTAGATCAGCACTTGGTGACCGCTGGGTACACCCATAAACGAATTAATTTTAATAAACTTCCCGTGCCGTCTACTAGTACTGGAGGTCTTGAACCTTTTGCACAAACGCATAGAAGCCCGGACTCCGGTATTTATTGAAAAGAAAAACCAAATTCAATATGGTAATTTGTGTGATTTTAGCACATTCACTTCAACTGTTTTATATATATAGCATTTCTGAATAGAATGAAACTGTTTCCTAATTAAATGAAACGAAACCATTTTCAGATTAAAAGAAACCAATTTCATATTGACTGTAACTGTTTTGAAATGAAACTATTTTCAAATAAAATGAAACCTAATCGAATAAAATATGAATTTAATGTATTCGCACGTTTTATATTCATTAATTACCCATTAAACCGTTATGTGCCTTCAATGTGAAAATGGTTTCTTTTAATCTGAAAATGATTTCATTTAATTCAAAAATGCAACATATTTTTTTTTTTAAATAATTAATTGCTAGCCGCGCTAGGCTTGGTGCATTGGTTTGAACGAAAAAAAAACACGATCGAGTTGTTCCCGGGGAAGCTCGTAATTTTAACGACTCGCTTTACAATGTGAGAGTCTTGATCGTCGCATGTCTTGATTCCCCAAAGAAGTGATACGGGGGAAAATTGCTCCAGTGGATTACACTTTATCGATAATCACCTTTGCTGTGTGATGGGAAATGCCGCTCGATTTACATTACTTGTCTTAAAAGAAAAACAAAAAACATGAAGTGCGAGGTTTCTTGAGTCAAGCTCCGAATTTCAGCTTGAACTCAGTTAATTCGGTTTTCAGTGCGAAAACGAAATTGCTTTCTTTCATTTTTTTCTGTGCATAAGAAAAAAAGCAAATTAATCCCTTAACCAGCCTCTGTATTAAAACGAGCCTGACAATTGAATTAATCCTGATACCTTAAGAAGAAGAAAAATTAGATATTACATGAGTGTTTAATGTTAAGTGCAGGGCAGTGTATTTGAAACGTTAAAAACCAAAATGACTAGCTATCAGAATTCTGCATTGTATTTACGGATGACTCCCCTCCTCGTACCATGATGCGGTTACATAAACCGCTGATGGCTCTACTCTCCGTGTTTATGGAGATAATGTTCCTTTCTATACTGTAAATGAGTGAAAGAAAAGCTCATGTAACCCTAGCTGAATACCCGTATGTGGATCAGTGCAAGTTTGATCGTTGAAATGGTTTATCGCATTAATTTCTAGAACGGTTAGTCGGACAGTCAAAATGTTATAAACAATTTCACAGGATTTCATATTGGTTCTCACAATATATATAATATCCCAAATTTTTTATATGATAACACAAGAAGGGATTGCCCGATTTAGCCGATTTTTGAAATTATATTTAATATTTTTATAAGAACACCGTGTACAAAATTTCAGCTCTCTACGTTGACACATTTTGAAGCAGTGTCAAGTATATAGTGAAAAACGAAATTTTTGTATGGCAACCCTACGAAGGAATTACTCGATTTGTCCCATTTTCGAATTTAATTGTACTTCGACTTTACTTTTTTTCAAAGCCCATTTGCAAGATTTTTGCTCTATAAGTACACGCGTTCTGGAGTTATCCGGTGGACGGACAAACGCACGGATGTACAAAAAATAACTTTTAATGTTATATGTCCGTGTCAAATTCACATTGTTCTACCACCATTACCACCATTTTTATACCCTAGATGAAATCTGTAGGGTATACTAAGTTTGTCGTTCCATTTATAATGCATAGAAATAATGATGGCAAAGTAAAATGGATTGGATACCCGCGCATAATATTAAAAGTTATTTTGCTTTTTGCAAGTCCGTCTGTCCGTACATCCGTCCGTCTAATGAAATCTTGCACACGGACTTTAAAAAAAAAAAAAAATTAAGTTCGAAAATGAGACAAATCGGGCAACTCCTTTGTGGAGTTGCCATGCAAAAATTTCGTCTTTCACTACATATTCGAACACTGCCTGAGGACGCCTTAACGTAGAGTGCAGATATTTTCTCATATAAATAATAAATATAATTACAAAGATGGACTAAATCGTGTAACCCTTGGTATTGCCATTTAAAAATTTATGATTTTTATATTTACTGTGAAAACGATTACTTCTAGATATTTTTATTGTACTGAGAAGTTCTTCAGAATATGAAATCCTATGAAATTGGTTATAATTATTTTTCCTGTTCCTGTTTTAGAAAAAACTACGGCAAACGATTTACAAAAATCAAACTTGCAAATAAAGGTGATCATACGAAATCGCATAGGGGCAATCATCTAGGTTATCATAAAAATTGGTCTCAGATCAATTCTAGCTTTTTTACATGTTGTTTCTGTGCATTACAAACGAAATGAGAAGCTTAGTATACTCTAATCTAGGATATAAGTATGTCTTCGTTGTAAAAATTAACATTACAAATTTTTATTCTTTTTTAAATTAAGAATTTAAGCTCGAGATCTGGAACATTGGAACATAAATTTTAACATTTTGGACATCATTAAAAATGATGAAAGATTCTCCTTGGCATAAAAGATTAAGTTTGATCCTACGATATCCTCTAACGGATTTATGACCATTGAAGTTATTACACTTCTTGTAAAAATCGGGAAATTTGAAATGTTTAATTTGTTGTGGAAGAAGGGATTTGTGAAGGAGGGGTGATTAGGCCATTCCAAAAAATCCATTGGCATACTACGTCCTACTTTTTTTTTTTTTTTTGTACTTAAAACCCCGTATATTGTGACTCGTCCTTTTTTAATGTGGTTTTTCTCTTCTGTTTTAATTGTAATTTACTTTTGAATATGTTACCCTATACGTTTTCTACGGGAAGCAAATACAAATGCTTGCCTACCTTCAGAAGCAGAAATCTTCTTACCAACAATAAAATTTGTTCTTCAAAGTTAAGTTGACCGTATGAAAGGCAATTATCTAATAAAGCTTATAAAACCAAATGAATTTCTCCTCGTCTCCCTTAGACATTCAAGTATTCCACTTAGTGTAACACAAACAGAAACCACTTTACCGAAATTGTACGAAAATTGAAATCAGCTTTATCTGAAATAGGATATAAATTTGGTTTAAACTTAAATAATGTTTAGTTTATCTGCATCTGAACTGAAGCGTTCCGACCGCAATAGTTATTATGTTTAACACACACAGACACAGTATATAGAAATACATAAATACTCGATTTGCTCGGAGGGTAATGCATCGAAAATTTAACAAACCTCATGCAATGTTATGCAAACCAAAGTTGTGGGATGTGTTCAGCTCATTTTCATTAGAATTTGAGGATTTGCTTTTCAACTAGTTCTCATGTGATTTTTATGTTTCAAAAATCAAATCTCGAAATTGTATGAAATGAAAAGTAAGTCAACTCAAGCGCCTAGGTAAAACATCTTGGTTGCTGAAATTCTATTAATGAGCAAATTCAATCTAAAGAATTTTGCTTATTACTTCGGCAAGTTGTAGACGATGTTGATTATCCTCGACCTCGAGCAGTTGGCATCAACGCCCTTTCATCCTGCCTGAGCAGAAGGATTTGTAGAAACATGCTTGCTCTAGCTGGAGCAGCTTTTGTGGGTAAGTTTATCAATTGCAGAGTATTCGCTCTGATGCTTAAGAAGGAAGATGTTTCCATAAAAAGGATTCATATTTCGTTTCAGTTTTACCCATTGTCTTAGTCCCTTTAAGATTCCTAGCTGTGTGGTGGGTATGGTTTGTATTGTTACATCCTCGAAATCACTTTGTGTGAGTTATTAATGTTCTGCATGTATGTAGTTTGTTAGAATTTGTGATGCTGTTCTGAATTCTTAATGCACGACAGCTTTTAAATTGCTAAAGTTTGATATCCTCTTTGAGTGTATGGAGGAGGTACTACGAACCTGAAACTTTTGTTCGATAAATGGTAGGCATATTACCAGGAGTTAATCTTCGTAGATATCTTCCTCATGATTGAGGATTAATAAATATAATGTAAACCATAAAGAGTTAAGAGAGTTAAGTATGTGGCAATATTCACTTTTAGCCTATGGTTTGGGGGTGCATTATGTACAAGGGCAACATACTAGCGACAAAAACTATTGCCACAATTGTAATTATAACATAACCCAGCTATTCAAGATGTAGCTCGACAAATTTTTATTATTGCGAGTTGAGCTCATAACTGACTTAGTATAGCTGTAGCAAAAGTATATATATATATTTTTTAAATGCACAGATGAGACTAAGTTAGCATCAACTACTATTATTATTGGTCGAGGTCACCACACTGGAAAGTGAGTTTGGACAACGTGAAATTGCTCTTTGCTTATTCCCCCACCCTACTTTTCTTCCCTTCCTGTTAACGCCGCGCAAATGCATCAAAAGGTATTCTCAAGTTCTTTGGTAAACTTTTGAAAAAGGCCCGCGGGAATTCATTACTTAAATTTCCAACAGTAATTCTCTAATCAAAAACGCAAAAAATATGAATTTTCCACATTATTTAAACAATGCTTGTACTGAGAAAAATATTTTGGTAAAATCAAGTTAAAGTGATGGATAAATTCATGTTTTATTTATGAAAAAAAAAAAAAAACAATCCCCAGATTACACAATACTTTTATCTCTTTTTCCGCTTTTCTTAATTCATCCGCTCTGGCACATAAATACTATGCTAACATGAGGGACTCAGTTTCTCCTTGGGATTAACCTCTTCTCTGGTAACCACTAAACCGGAGATTGAGGTCTTCTTATTTTTACTTAAGAATAAACGTTGTGGGTGCTCAAGGTATACTTCTCGAAAGAATTTGCATTATTTTCGATTTTGAACTATGTTCTATGAATTTTAAATTTAATTTAATTTAATTTTCACTGTAAAACATCACATAGTTCACTTACATATATACATACATATAGAATTACTGAGACGCGTTGGTGAATGGTTTTCCAGGACCCAAATAAAAAAAATATGCTAGTATTTACAGACGAGCTCATTTATCTCCATTTGTTGTTCCATGGAACCAGTTGGAGTTTATAATAGGCTCTGTTATTCACATACATATAGGGGCCTAAATTACTTAATATTGATTCAATCTAATGTCACCCGGCGAACGTTGTTAAGGATTCAATTGCCAGATATTTAGAATATTTCATTTACAGCTATTATATAATTTTCGCAGGTATTTAATTCAATTTCTCTCTTAGTTCTTAAAGAATGATATTTCTTGTTTTTTGTATTATATGAGTCTAGGGAAGAGTCTTTTATAGGCAACGGACAACTTAAATGTTAGCATTATGTGCGTGGGTATTTGATGACAATTTAGTTCCGGACCGTACAAGCGACAGTTCCCAAAAAATCGCTTAAATAACTGTAAATAAATACATAAAAAATAATTTGAAATACCTTGCTGATTACAAAATGGTAATTAGCTAGATAGGCGCAGAATGTACAAATGTAAAATGAGCAAGAGAAAGTTAGAATTGGTCTAAACCAATAATATTATACCCTAGATGAACATAAAAGTTAGATAATGTGAAAAGCGAAAGTTCTGTGTGGCAACACTAAAACACGGTTGCCTGATTTAGCCTATTTTGAAATTTAAGCTCTCTACGTCGACGCGCGTTCCCAAGCAGTGTGAAAATTTTAAGTGAAAACCCAAAGTTTTCTATGGTAGTACGAAGAGTGGACTGACCGATTTACTCTATTTTTAAAATTTTACTTAGTATAGCTATGAAAATACCATGCACCAAATTTCAGCTTTCTACATTAACGCGTTATCGGACAATGTCTAAATATATACTGCCAAACGAAATTGTTTAATGGCAACCCTACGATGGAGTTACCTAATTTGCCCCATTTTGAAGTTAAATTTACGTTTTTTTAAAAAGTCCGTGTGCAAAATTTGAGCTCTCTTAGCGCACGCGTTTTCGATGTATCGTGCACACAGACAGTCCAACAGACAGACGGACAGACAGAGAAAGACGGACGGACATGCAAAAATCAAAATAACTTTTCATGTTCTGCGTGGGTATCGTTACAAACGGAATGACAAACTTAGTAGACACTTTGGATGTCACCTGGGGTATCAAACGAATTTTGTTGAAGTTCTAATGAGAACACCTAAGACGTATACATCTAGAGCGAAAATATTAACCAATGTAATAAGTAAAAATATGAAATAAAACCAATTTGTACATATAAAATAAGTAAAAGACAAGTTTTCAAACAAAACTGAGTCCAAGTCGCATGAAAAAGTAGAAAATAAACTTTTCTTCACACACAGAGATGGACTCAGATTTTATCTTCACACACAGAGATGGACTCAGATTTTATCTTCACACACAGAGGTGGACTCAGATTTTTTGATTGGTACATTTCTCTTGAATATTCTTTCTCTTCATGAATCAAATCACTTATTACCTCTGATTGATCATACTGAAATATATCGGTGATTGTCAGCGAATAAAATCTGAGTCCACCTCTGTGTGTGAAGAAAAGTTTATTTTCTACTTTTTCATGCGACTTGGCCTCAGTTTTGCTTGAAAACTCGTTTTTTACTTATTTTATTTTCTTCCTTTTTCACGTTAACTAAATTGGAAAATTCTGCATTTTTCCTGAAACAGATTTATCACTAATCATATCGATGAAAATGTTTCCGATGATTTTCCCGCTTTTCCGGGTTTTCCATGGAGTTTTCCACAAATGCAACTTTATGCAACTCATTTCGCTCTACAACTTTGTCTTAGGTTGAAAAACGCTCAAACGCTTCCTTGGTCGGAAAAACTCCGGAAAAGCATTTTACATGAATTTTCCTCGATTTTTTCTGCAAGTTTTCACCATTGTCGGAGAGAAAGTAATGATGCCAGTTGATAGGGAACTTGATCCTGCATAATTTAGAAAACTTTTTTACCGGAAAATTTTCCGGAAAAGTCGGAAAATTCCGGAAAATTTTTTCGGAAAAATCGGAAAACTCTGCATTTTTCCTGAAACGGATTTATCACTAATCAAATTTGTATCAAATTTTCAAATGATTTTTGCCGATTTTCCAGGTTTTCCATCTAAATTTCCGGTTCAAATTTTGACAAATTCAATTGTCACGCGACATGAACCTGTGTACCAAATTTCAGCTCGCTGTGATGACGAAAAGTGGGTCTACGAGAGTGTCGAAAATAGTAAAGAAATAGACAAATTCGTGTACGAGCTAAAGGGAATGGCTGGCCTCAATAAAGAGAGCACAACCAGGATAAAAAATAAACTTCCGGGGAATCCTACAGTAGATGAGTGGACGTTTTGAGTTCAAGATATTTTTTTTCTTTTCAGAGAGCACTGTTTTAGAGGTCCCCCCGCAAACTGACTGCCAACCCTGTGCCGAAGAATCTAAACCCTTAATCTGAATCAACACTCCTGTAAGTTATCGTCATCAATGCTACATATGGTTGACTAGGGACCATAGATCCGGCCTTTCTCGAAGTTTTGTGCTACTACAAATTGTCGTATGGACAGCGTGGACTTTATTTGAACACCTGAGTTTGTGGACGCCCGCCGGTACTCGGACCGGCGCATATCCAGACCTGCAACCTGGTGTGTGTCAAAACTAAAATGTCCGTGGTAGCCCGGGGGGGGGGGGGTCGGACGGAGTCATTTATAAAATTTTGTAAAATATGTGCTTGCCGATGCTCTTACATATCTTTAGCGACCCAGACCAGCCAAGCACCTGAATCAATATAACTCATTGGAACTATAGTCGACCACCAATAATACATGAAAAATTTATGAAAAAATTTCAAATTTTTCTAAGAAAACTGAATTTAATTTATGGCCGAAAGAGTGAGTCACCAGAATCAATCCACCAAATCGTTTGGACCGTTGTCGGTGAATAGTAATTCATTGAAATTCTTAAGAACAATTAGCAAGTAAATGTCTGAACAAAATTTAATTTTTCCCTCCGATCGCAAAAACTTTGAACAACTCAGGCTTGAATCAGTATTGCTATGAAAAATCAACGAGTGGCTATACGTTGATTACATGGAACTAGGGTTCTACTGGAAGAACACTAAAACACAATTTTTGAAATCAGTTTGTTTGCTCGTATTATCCTGTCATCGATTTTATGTCGGAGAATGAGACAGGTAAAAAAACGTGATGATCGCTCTGATCATGTTCTTAGAAACAATAACACCTTTACTTTTATTTTTCTTTTGCGGGAATCCAGCTAACAATTTTTAGAATAGGCCATAGATGGAGATTTGAAGAATTTCAAGGAACTCTCCTTTTTAACGATTCTAAATTAAATCATAAATACAAGTGGAAAACACATCCGCCGCGTCCGGGGTTTGAATCTGGGACTTTCCTTTTCAAACCCCGGACGAGGCGGTTTTTTTCCTCTTGTATTTATGATTTAATTTAGAATCGTTAAAAATAAAAGTTCTTAAACAGATACAGATTTAAAAGAGAGGTACGCAAAATTTACTAAGACCACAAATTGTCAAACTCTAATGTCACACCGCATCACCACAATTTTAGAAATTTTCTTTTATTTTGGCGACGACTCTATTGGCTCGCAGCATTTCCTTTGTCCTAATGTCGTAACATGTATTCGAAAATTATCTTGACGTCAACAATTTCGTATTGCATTCATTGTATTTCAGCTTATATCCACTATTACTACTCATAAGAGGACAAACAAGAAACAAACGCCCAGCCTAGATAGGCTCTGTTGACGTAGCAGTGCTAAAGATAGAAATTGGGAAAAGTGCGCTACAGCACCAGCATTAAATGCTGGCGTCAGCTACACATTTTGTCCGTACCATAAGAAAATCATTCTGTTAAACTTTTACAACTCACTCTACAGTCCGGCGCCATATTTTGTTTCCCACTTCAATTCACCGCGAAGGTATGCTGGCGTTTTAGGGAGGGGGGTTATGACCCCCCGTGACCCTACCCCTGCATATGCGCCTGCACTTGGATATGGAAAATGCACATATCTATATATCTATACATACATACAAAAATAATTACGCGTATAATAACGTTAAAATTCTTAGTGTTTCCTTATCATAATTCTCCCCTGTGAAAGTTCAGGGACCCAATAAGTAAGAAGAGAAGTAAATAAGATATCTCCTTTTTTTTCTTCCTTGTAGTAAACAGTCGGTATCATTTTGTTGCGAGTATATTAGAAAGAAGAAAAATATACATGTTTTATCTTCCTTCTCATACAGTCGCAACAAATATATCTTCTTATGTATGTCAAAGCAATAAATGTGCATCAGTTGAAAGTTCCGTTCTTAGTGGTATGCAGATGGGTTGTAAATTGCCAAAAGTTCCAACTTATAATTATGACCCATTTTGTTCAATATCATGGGTTCAACACAAGTTCTTTTAATCGATGCATATGAAGGATATTTAAATCACCTTCAGTCAATCAGTTTTTGAAGTCCTTCATAACTGAATTTCAAGAAATCAAGAAGAATGGATTCAGTTTTGAAAGCATATAATATAAAGTTTGCGAGTAATAAGAAGCAAATTAGAATGCGAATCGCCGGAAAGATAAGCTAGTGAGTTGATAAGCTATCGCGAAGAAGTATATAAGTATTTTGTATTACGAACGCGTCACACATTCTTATTCGCCTCGCGATTTATATTGTTATTACTATCAAGAATAAATTCTTCATCAAAATCTCTCCTGGGGGTATCGCATATGAGGACCATTTTCTACTGAAAGGAGTAATTTCCTCAATACGAATACGAAGATGGGGATCTTCAAAAGCGAAATGATTTCTATAATTCGGAAATTTATTTAGAATCTCCGGTATATAGCAAAAGCTAAAAATATTTTTAATTTGTTATTTCATCACACAACCCATTATATTTTTGGTGACATGGTTCACGTCTTGGTTTTGACTCATCAACATGTCCCAAAGAGCGTTTTTTTTATCTTACTATTTTTCTCAAATTTTTTTCATTTTTCATTTCTTTTCTTTATTCTATTTTTTCATTTGTTTTTCAAGTCACTCAATTACCCTGTTTGGGACATGTTGATGATTCAAAACCAAGACTTGAAACATGTCACCAAATACATAATGGGTTGTGTGATGAAATAACAAATTAAAAACATTTTTAGCTTTTGCTATATACCGGAGATTCTACATAAATTCCTTCTTGAACAAATATAAGTTTACCCCGGTAAAAAAATCCGAAAGAGTAATCTCTACTTTTATAATTCGGAAAATAAATATCTTTTGCTGGGTTGAGTCATTTAAAGTACGCTGAGCATTATTTTACTTTGCTTCGGCTTTAGCTGCCCCTATTAAAGGCAATTATCTTTTTTCTAGCTTAAGAAGCTTATTTTAAAAGCATTCTTGTAGTACAGTCTGTAGTTTGCTGTACTAAATTTATCCCAATAATTTTGTCTGTAGTTTGGTCAGTACAAGTTAGGTCAAGTTATAACTATAAACCTGCGAACATCCGACTTGAGTTGATCTGTTGTGTCCTCCCCTAAAGTGGTTAAGCAAAATTGAGGTTGCAAACCTTGTCAGTAGAGATAAAGCTACTCCAGTGATTTGTAACTTTAAACTTTAATCTTCCTTTTCACACAGTCGACACAGTTCGATGTTGAGCTTGCTGATCTTCTTTAAAAGCAACAGTTGATTGATAGAGGGAGCAAACCTACCCCAGCTATAAACTTGAGCTAAAAGAAGAACTCTTTATTGTATCCACTTAAATGCACAAATTCTTAACCTAAGCCCATTGAGATCGCACTTTATGCAAAAAATAAATTTTGTATAATTAGTTAATGGTAAGTAAGGAGAGAGTTCCAATTTTAATGTGCGATCATTTCTATTTATACGATCAATACAACACCCATACCTTCATACTGTTGAGTTCTGAGCAATAATTCCAAGATTTTTTTTTTGTTTGATTGTGTGCATCCTTCCAAGGGTCAATAAATTTCCCTATTCTCTTAGTCTCATTTAATATGTCTGTTCCAGTACATTCCTTTAGATACAGAAAATTCCTTCAGAACTGTAATAATTGTACTAACTATAGCAGCAGTCATTTCCATCAACCTCTCTCCTTGTAGTATTGCGAAATAAACTCTGTCATTTCTCTGCCAAATATTGTAAAATATTAATGGAGAACGGTTTTCGGAGATTCTGCCAAAAAATTATAAAATTATAAATTGCGAGATACATAAATTAAAGCATCGAAAACAAAGTATAATAGTTTGTTCCATTTCTTGCACAAAATTCCCATCGAATATGATTCTAAAACAAAAAACTCATATTTTCCCTACGAATACAGAGTTTGATCACATTTCTGCTGACGTTGCAATTTCAGTTCCGATTTTAATTTCCTGCTCAACGAATAGACTTCCCTGACCTAGTTGTTTTTTTATGAATAGAACGAACTACTTTTACCGAACAAAAAAATCAATTGAAGTGATGCGCCATTATTTATTTACAAATGTTCGTGTTTTGCATCATCCATTCACAGTAATTTGCCATCGAAAGGGAAAACATTGTTGGCAGAGTTTAGCAAGAATAATAATTAATTAAAGAGACTCATTTAAGAGAAATGACACCAGCTAAAATTTAATCTTAAATAGTGCTACTTAACTAAAGAATTAAAGATATCTTTTCTGGGTTCGTTTTTTAAGTAAACTAAGGGATGGTCTTGCGATGGGGAGACTACTACAAGGATAAGAATATAAATTGGAAGTAGACTCTGTGCCTGCTCAAAATGGGTTGATGGATCGTACAGAAACAAAATGTAGTAAAACTGATTTACATTCGTATACTTGGGGACAATTCAGAAGGAGTTTCACAGTATGGTCGAGATTACTTTGAAGCTGGGACTGATTGGCATAATACATTATACATATACTGGATTCCGTAGAGATGAATTTATCTGAGTTTATAATAAGAGCTTGGATATCTAAGCAGATTAATATGAGTATGATAATTAAATATAGAAAGGAGAAAGTGTTTGAACAGTTTCTTTTATTAATAATCATAAAAGGAATAAATTAAGTTGCAAACGTAGCACTTTTATAAAACTATTTTTCTTGTGAAATAAAGATGTGCGCCCTTGGAAAATCACTTTTTATAACTATACAGTGGACATAATTGCAACTGTAACCTTAGTAGTTATCAGTGGCGTGGCGTCTTTGCATTGCTTCCCTCAAGATTACCGATATAATTTAATTAAATCAAATAAAAATGAAAGGAAATTAAAAATTACGACAAAAAATTCCTGCAAAATATTTTCGTTAAAGCCTTATATGTCCTTCGCTGTAAACTATCGAAGAAGCACTTATAAAATTACCTCCCTCTTAACAAAACAATCAAAAATAAAGTAATCGAACACATGCCATGAAAACTATGGCATACGAACACATCTGGGCTCTGTCAATGATCCGCAACCGACAACACCTACTGAGGGGGTGATTGCAGTTCTGCTTCCATCAGCAATCAAACAACATCCAACAAAATGTATGGTATTTGAACTCGTCAAGAATCTACCTATGACGTCACACATCTCTGATGCTCGTTCACCACTTACAGTGTAGCTACGTTCAATAAGAAATGACTCTAAACCGAAGGCAAAGTTAACCTAATACTTTTTTATGATTAATTAACGCTGGAATCACAAACAAATAAGACTTGACATCGTAACTGATTCTACTGAAACATTGACATATCGTATTTCTAGGCATACAAATTGGCAAGCCTATAAACGCAACTACCAGAACGCCTAAACGAATCGATCCACTCTATTAAAACAAGAGAGGATATTGAAACAGCCGCTAGTTGCATTCAACAGGATGTGATGCCCTCATACTTTGAAAACTGCCCACTGGAGCAAAGGGTGACAAATCGAAATGTGCCCTGGTGGAACAACCAGCTTACCAAACTCAGGGCAACGGTACGCAGGTTATGTAACAAGGCGAAAAGACCACCAACATGCTGTGGTCTATGGCAGTTGACGACCTTTTAGTTCAGCTAAGCAACCAAGATATTGGATCTCATTATCAGAGGTAAATATGAGCGCTTGCTTTCTAGAAAGCTTCAAGAAACCCTAAGTTTTGTTCAAGATTGGTATGCCGCACACAAGCTATCAGTCAATCCCAACAAAACAACAATTATACCCTTTACCAAAAGAAGGAAAATGAGGAACATAATAAGCCATATCGTATTTGGTAAGGAGATCTCAATGTCCAAAGAAGTTAAATATCTCGGGATAATTCTTGATGATAAACTGAATTGGAATAAACACATTGATAATAAGTCCAGAAAGGTACACTAATGCTGTGGAACTGCAGAAAACTGGCTGGCTCAACATGGGGACTCAAGCCGAATATCATGATTTGTCTACACAAATCAGTAGTCAGACCTATGGTCACATATACTGCGGCAGCATGGGGGAATAAATCCACACAAAAGACAACCACCAGGAAGCTAAATAAGCTCCAAGGGCTGGCCTGTCTAATTGTAACTGGTGCCATGCGTACAACATCCACCGGCGCTCTAGAAACAATACTAAACTTACCGGCACTCGGCGACATGGTTGCAAAAGAGGCTGGACTCATGGTGTACAGAGCCCGAAGAGATGGCTGTAGTGAGTGTTACTCTGTAAGTCTACGCACCATAACCAAAACAATTGAAGCATTTTCCAATAATGGATATGATGTCAGACAGAATGGTTGTTGAGCACAACCTCCATCTGCCCTTCAAAATAATAATATCAAATAGGGAAGAAACACATACAAGTCTAATAAAGTAAGCCCTAATCTGGTACACCGACGATTCTAACATCGAAAAAGGAGTAGGAGCAGGAATATATGGGATTAAGCCAAGAGCTAACATCTATCAAAGCCTAGGAAAATACGCCTCAATATTTCAGGCAGAGGTATATGCCATCACTAGATGCGCATACGAAAACCTCAGCAGATCCTACACTAATAAAAATATCTATATCTACACAGATAGCCAAGCGGCTTTGAAAGCCATCTCATCACCTGAGATAAAAACTCAGCTAATTTGGGAATGCATTCAAGCATTAACTAACCTTGGCGCATGTAACCATCTGACGCTTAAGTGGATGCCAGGACACTTTGGAATTTATGGGAATGAAAATGTAGACTTACTGGCCAAAAAAGGAGAAGACATGCCCCTTATAGGACCAGAACCCTCTTGTGGTATCTCCTACAATACTGTGAAATTTACCATGCAAACCTGGATCGAGAGCCAAACGGACCAGAGATGGAACTCAATGACAGGATCCAGACAAGCCAGAAGATTCATCAAGAAGCCTTCCTCAGAGAACAGTCTGGATCTGTTGGGTCTATCTAGAAATCAGAATCATTGCAGGAGTCCTAACCGGACACTGTAAGTTTAACAAACACATACATCGGATAGGAATTTCACCCACTGTACATAGGTTATGTTTCGAAGAGGATGAAACATCGGAGCATGTACTGTGTGAATTTGAGGCCGTTGTACAATGCAGAATCCAGGCCTTTGGCTCATACTTCTTAAAGCCTGCCGACTTCGAAGAAATTCCTTCCATATAAATACCT
Organism: Dioctria rufipes; assembly: GCA_963924295.1. Lineage (NCBI taxonomy): Eukaryota > Metazoa > Arthropoda > Insecta > Diptera > Asilidae > Dioctria > Dioctria rufipes. The sequence goes on along the minus strand of OZ002741.1, from coordinate 279,709,256 downwards.
CTCTTCCTAGGAAGAGTGGGTTTGTTAGAAGAACTGTAATATGAGCGGTGCACAATAAACCATAGATGGCTGCAATAAATAGGCCACTTGCCCCGCTTAAATATAAATCTAAAAATCTAAAAAGCTGCATTTGTTTCGACTGGAGGTGTTTTTATTTGTGCTTCCATCAATTTAATGTAGGTAGGCAAATATATTCAAGCTGCATGGGCGAGAGGAACTAGTAAATTCGTGATGGGATTTCAAGTTGGATAGGAGATATTACTTTAGAGCACAGTAGAACTTCTTACGATTTGCGCTCAGGCATCTACCCTGTAATAATTCTTTAATTCTTCCACCCTATTAGGATCGCTTAAAGCTTTTAAACATGCAATTGCTTGAAAAACGTCGCATGGTTGCCGATGTAACTTTTATGCATCAACTCTTTAACGCGAATATTGATTCTCCGTTGTTACTGAACAAAATCTCTTTTCGTGAAAGTAAGCACAATTTGAGAAGAATACTTTTGTTGCATGCTAGCTCCTCTAACTTTACCGTGCATGAACCTGCTAATCGCATGTGTATTACTGTCAATAATATGGCTGAGCATTTTGTTGTTGACGTTTTAAAGGATGTTTTGAAAGAAGTTCTATATAATATTTAATCTTGTTTGTTTAATGTTTTGGTCTATTGCATGTCATTTCATGCGGTGTTTGGTTTCTGTTTAGTTTAACACACTAATCCTAACACCAATTAAGTGATGAAGCGTATGCATTGTTGACCGTGTATTTACTAAACGTGTCCATGCAGTGAGCTTTTGTTAAGCTAGTTCTGATAATCCTTTATAAAACGATGTACTCACCCTTAGCTTCTCTCACTTTCCCTTCGGAAATAGCAGTTGGTCATCCGAGTCTTATGCATGCGGCGTTCGGGATGTTTTTATTATCTTTCACTCTTTTGTTTTGGGTCTGGGACACCGGATTTTCGTGACGATACTCCCAGGACCACCCTACATCAATGCTCAGAATTGAAGCCTGAAACAAATTAAATACGATCTTTAGCATTTTGTCGACTTATTTGACTGGACTATAATAAAGCAAAATATAGAAACAAAATTTAAGTTACTTAACTAATATTTGTAAGTGTGATAAGTACGCGTTGTGCTTTCTGTACCTTTACACCATCATAACGGAAAACAGAAAGATGCCAACTTACTTTAGAGACAGGTAGAATTAAGGATTTGCAAAATAAAATACATTTATAGGGGAGGGTGGGGCAAGACGGAGTAGTTAAGGTTTGATGTTAAATAAAATCCAGAATATCAGAGATAAAGAAAAATACTTTTGGTTCATTTAACATTTAGTAATAAATTTTTAAAATTATTGATAATTTAGGAATATTGACTCACTTATTTAAATATATTGAAGGACTCAGCCAAAAAAGTCATTTCTCCCCGTCTTGCCCCATAACTGGGGTAACATGGGATGTACTATGTGACAACATGGGGTATGGAAACACAATTATGAAGTGTAACTTAATTATGATTAATTCACAATTAAATAATCGTTAATAAGAACACAATTATATTTCAGTTATTTCAAATTTTTATACATGTTAGAAAACATCATAAAGGATCCTTAGTCAGGTAAACACATCATACAACCATGAACTGCCTGCTCGTCATTATCATCGACTCCTGCATAACCACAGTGTGCACAATTTTTGCATTTTACAGAATTTATACAACCTTCAATACATTCCAAGTACGAGCCGTGGCAGTAAAGACATTGCGTCATCACTATCATAAAATGAATCTGTAGGTATTACTTAGGGCGTTTCCTTAATTTTCGTATTTTCACATTTCCTTTTATTTTTTTAGCCTGCTTTTCTTTTTTCTTTTTCAGTTTTTCAGCTTTTTTCTATTGTTTCACTTGTTCTGCTTCTGTTTTTTTTCTTACCTCTTCTTCTAATGCTTTTTTGTATGGATATGAGGTAATAACTGCAGTCTTTCGCCTTTTTCTTGTCACTCTTTGAATTTTTGATGTTACAGGTAGTGGAAGTATTTGTTCTGGGCTTATTAGCTGAAACGCAGTATCGTGCGATCTAGGTGTATCACTATTTGAAGGTATTCTGGGATTCTGGATGTTATCTGACCAAAATGAACATCCAGGATGAGGATCGTTTGAATTATTTTCCTCAAATTGGGGTAATGATAATGATAATGATTGCAGGCTTCATGAAAGCCACATCGAGTGGTTGAAGCCGGTGAATCACATGGGTTGGGAAGTAAATAATTGTTTCTGGTATGTGTAGGATGGCCATCGAAAACTCATAATACAGAACGTTCTTTAGTAGCTCCACTAAAATCAATGAATTTCTTGAACCGCTGTAAGAACAGTTCTGTCGTGATCCAGCCTCTTTCACTGCAGACTCCCCATGCACCTTCAGGAGCATTAGCCATTAATTCCAGCTTCATGCGTTTACGAGGAAATAACATCATAAATGGCTTTAGTGCCATTAGTGCCCCTTTCTGCTGAAGACAAGGCACCCACTTGCTTTGATCCCTTCTTGGCCATAATTTTGCATTTACTTTTTGGCACGATTGAAATATAATTTAATAAAATTATTTTCATGAAAACGAGTGAGGTAAGATGGGATATATACCCCGTCATGCACCTTTTGGCGTACCCCAACTTGCCCCATTGGATGTTATTAGAAAAAGAAAATTGTAAAAAAATTGTACAATAGAAACATGTTTGAAAATATGCTCACCTTTAATCCCTATTTTTTAAAGATTTCACCAAACTAACGCTTGCAGCGTTCACAAGATCCTTTGATCAGTGTGTCACTTGATGAAAAAGTTCGAAAATAATAAGAAAACACGTCTAATCAGTTTTTTTCTCAATATTTACGAAACGCGGCTTCTCATTTCAATTGTTATAAACTGATTGAAAGGTCAAGGATAGCGGATGGGTTGAGCATTTGTTGCATTTTTGTAGAGTGATTTGTTTTAAGTATAGAAGGGGTATCCCATCTTACCTCACTGCCCCATCTTGCCCCACCTTCCCCTACCTAAGCCAAGGGAAAAGTGCTCATAGCTAGTTTGTAGTACCTAAAGATTTTTATGCAGAGTGCAGGGTGTCTTACAAGAAAATTGTACTGGTTTCTAGATTTTATGCATTTCTTATCAATTTTACATATAAGTTGCATAAGTTGTAAGAACCGTACGTAAAATATATAAAACTACATTTTTTTCTTATTGAATAATAACGCTCTTTCTCCTCATTAATTCCTCGTGAAAGTAGTAGTGTGTGAGCGGAGAACGAATATGGATATCTTTAAAAATCTATTAAATGATGAAAATATCCAGGACTCGATGATCAATGGGCTGCCCGTATTTTCTTCAGCTACGTAGAAGCCCGTACTATTTTGTTATGTTTATTTTATTTTCTTATTACTGAACTAAACACCACATAAACGTTATAACATGATCTTTATGCATTTTAGATCTAATTTAGATTGGTGAACTTACATAAGTTTTGGTTTTGAGAAAAAATTACTTTTGATTTATAGTTACAAACCAACACTTTTATTATGAGTAGTATCGACATATTATAATTAAGCCGTATTAGGGCAATTACAATTTTACTTTTATCTTATTGCTTATTCATAACAGTTATGTTAAAATTTTGTTAAATTCTGTTAAATCGCTTTATAAAAATCGCCCAATGACTCTAATTTTAAATATTCACAATAAATGTTATTGTCAGAGTTTTAATTTTTTAGTCTTATTTTTGGGATAAAAAGAAATAATCCCAGTTTCATGGTCTGTTTTCTATGTAGTAATTAAAATATAAATGAAATCAGAGTAATTTCACTTTTATAATATATCAAATTAAAAACTAGGGCGGTAATATAAATGAGTACGGGTGGGGGTTGAAAGGGGTGGTGTGGTTAAAGATGCGTAATATCTAAGCTATTATCTGACTCGTGCGTGTATGTACCCACGTGCATACATTCATTTATGTATGTAGGAGAATGTAGCTCCCTACGTCGAAGCGCTCTCAGGCAGTGCCCAAATAGATAGATAAAAACGAAATTTTTGTTTCGAAACCCTACGAAGGAATTGCCCGATAGGTACCATTTTTGTACTTAAATTTAATTTTTTTCAAAATGGTTCGTGTTCAAAATTTCACCCCTCTACGTCGACGCGTGACGCAAGTTTTGTATGGCAACGCCAAAAAAAGGTCGGGCTATTTGTTCCATTTTTGATCTTGTATTTGCTATTTTCATGAAAGCTTCGTGTACAAAAGTTTAGCTCTCCACCTCAACGTTTTCCAAGTATATAGTGAAAAACCACTGTTTTGTATGGCAACATCACGTAATTGTTGCCCGATTTAGAAAATTTTCTATTTCACCAAGAAGAGATTGCCGATTATAATTGTTGTTTCCCTAAAAACCTTATTCGAACTATCATGAACGTTTTCAAAAAAAAAAAAAAACCAAATCGATCCAGCCGTTCTCAAGTGATGCGATTACCAACGAACAATATTCATTTCTATTTATATAGATATTTGGAAGGATTTTTAGTATTTTCAAAGAAAATGAAAATATTTCCTTTCACCCCAAGTACTTCATTTCCTACGTGATCCTTGGCATATCCGATGGCGTGGAAAATTAAATATTCACCAGCCAATCCTCACAATCTCGACTAATATTTTTAATGTCTCAAGATCGCCTTCTCTCATTTCAAGTCAACATAATCTTTTGATTTCATTTATTTACAAGGTCATTCCTCCTCATATCATTGTCACGTAATTCGTATCTAAAAATTTCGATGTCCTTTAGGAGTCAAAACTTGCTCATTTATTTCTTACGATATCTTAAATGATTGCTCTAATGCTAAGTATTTCACTCATATCACAAACCATAACTACAAGTTCTCAAGGACTATCATTTATGATCACTTGTTGACGAGCTTTGTCATCGTCCATGACAGGAGGAAGACATCCATATGTAAATGGTCTCAGATTTATTTTATTGAAGCGGCAAGCATACCCACCTCGTTTTAAAATACCTTTTGTTAGTACAACGAAAAACAAAAGTCGCCCCAAGACTTTCTTTAAGACTTGTAAAATTAAAGTCTCACAATCAGAATAACTGTTATTACGAATATTTAAAATAAATGTCATCTGTAGAGTTCTTTTTAAAAAAAAAGTTCAATATAACTCCTTTAATATAATTTAAATAAGGCAGTCGGCTACTTTAAATTCCCTTCACTGATTTTCCAATTAGGTATTAAAAAAACTTGTTTAAGTTTAGGGGAAACACCATAAATAATTTACACCAGAAAAACATTCTCTTTTTGTTCCACTTATTTTATTATTTTAATTGAATACACATAGAATAAAATGCAGTTAGTCTTATACGTGATTTTTAAGTTCTTTTATTTTCGAATTATTTCGAATTAGCCTTATTGTTTGCTACACACCCTTCATTATTCTATAATTTCATTATTTATTTTTATTTTCATTTTATTTTAAATGGTGCAGCTATAAGATTAGTTCGTATCTTGATGTACCCTGAGTTCACTAAATAAATTTCAATTATAATTTAATGAAAGTCGTAACAAATTAATGTTTTATTTATTGCCTTTCTCATAATTGGTGGAAATTACATCACAGCTTGGTGCCAAAATGTGTCTAACGATATTGGATTGGATTGAATTAATTTTTATCAAAGATGGTTAGGCAAGAAACACTGTATGTATACTTTATATATCTAAATATTTACATATAGGTATACCTAAACTTTCCTGTTATTACCATATGAAGGAAGAAAACTTTCCATTATGAAATGTGTTGCTGCTCTTGATTTTTCCTTTTTTTCATCTTATAACTGCATGACTACATTACATTAAAAATGAGAGTTTAAAATATTTCAATATTAACAATTTTCTTAATTATAGGTTTAATACAACGAAATATCGATATAATTAAATTGAGTTTAATTTAAAAACTTATTTTATTGCGGACAATTAATTCAATCCAACTGGTTTAAGTCTTCGCTTATTTTGTGGGGTGTGAACATTTTTTGCTATTGGTTTCGTGGCATCTTGTATTGCATTACCGACGGATAATTGATGCTCTTCTATGTTTCTGCTTTATTTGTTTACAACCTAGAATTTTAGTGAGTAAACGAATTTTATAGGAATTCCCCAGAAAGCTTTTCAAAATAATTGCTAAATTATTTTAATTACATTTACAATAGATGTAAAGTTTCTGAATCTTTCACGAGGTCGATTATCTTCCCTTTTCATAAAATAAGTTGATATAAATAGAGTAGAAAACTAGTGTGGTCTCTCCTTTATGAACACATGTTTCAAGCTCTTTGCCGGTATGTTACACCTTAGAGCGGTATGTTGCGAGGATGCTCACAATATTTTGAATGAAAATCAGGCAGGCTTTCGCAGCGGTTATCAACGATAGATAACATTTTCATTCTAATAAATGCTATCAAACTTTCACATTCATTCAATATAAAAAAAAGGTGTATGCCTTCTTTGTAGATTTTAAAGTAGCATTTGACACAATTGAAAGATTTTTATAATTCGTACAATATTGGAATGTCTAGTAAGTTTGTGGGCATGCTGATAATAATTTACGAAGTTACTAGAACTCAAGTTTGGAATGGGGAACATATCTCAGATAGTTTAGTAACAACATCTGGGGTAAAGCAAGGATGCATTTTGAGCCCGCCGTTTTTTAGAATTTTTATTAACGACTTAGAGCACAGACAAAAAATATATTTCTTGTCTGTGCTTAGATTATTCTATGTAGGTAGGCCTGAGACTTAAGGACATTAATTTGAAAGTCTTAAAATATGCTGATGACATCGATCCACAGAAACCCAGCGTATGATCAATAATCTTCAGGAATACTGCCACTTATGGAACCTGGTTGTCAACTCGGAAAAATCCAAAATTATTATTTTCCACCGTGGATCAGGACCCAGGAGGAGTAATGAAAATTAGCAATATAACAATGTGCAAGTAGAAGTTGTAAAGGAATACACCTACCTCGGTGTTACCTTAACACTGTCATTCAACGCCCAACTTAAAAACCGTCCACAGTCTACAGAGAAGGAATTAAGCATTCTGACAAATTTGTTCTGTAGAACGTTGTCTCAAGATCAGTTCTTTGTTACGGAGCTAAGGTGTGGGGTTTTCAGCAATATGAACCTGTTCAAAAGCTACAAGGCTACTTCGTTAAAAGAATGCTTCATTCCATAGAGCGGGAGGTTATAGTACTCAACAAGGCAAAAAAAATTGTATGGGAGTGGGGTGGGGGGAGCATATCAATCGTTTGGCATTTACAAGGTGATTAAGTAATTATGCTAGGTTTTCACAAAACACCCTGTATCTTAAAAAATACAGGGCGTACGGTCACCGTATACAGCTGTATTTACGATTTGATTTAGAATCGTTAAAAATGAAAATGCTTAAAATTCTTCTATTCTTTATGTTACAGAATTGCACAAATGTCCTAATTGTACCCGTTAAAGAATTAGAATTTAGCTCTTAACCTATTCAGGTTATAACGAAATTAGAAGATTAAAAAATATTTTTTTAAAGTGCTACATTTTCAGTTACTAAGAGAACAAATTATTTTTGACCTTTGACAATTCATATTCACATGCTCCAGCCGTTTAGTTGTGTTGTGAGGCTCATTATCTCACGCCTGTGGAGCTCGTTTGGCGGGACTCGTCAATCATATACTAGATGCGGCTTTAATTGTTCGTGTCACGAACCTTTCAACAAATTGAGACGGTTATAATCTCTTATCACGGTTTTAGTGAAGGAAAAGTTGTCTGTTTATGCAGTGTCCATAATCAGAATTTTCTTCATGCTTATCTTTTGAATTACTCGTACTTGTTTCATAACTGTTGTAGAATTTCTAGAGATCCTTACTTTATTATCTGCGAAATGCTCTCGGATAAACTGACTAGAATAAGTCAGCCCTATTTCCTTAGAGTGTACGTACATATAATATAACTCAAAAGTACAAATAAGTAAAAGGAAATATTTTCGAAAGATTCGATTTCGATTTCGACGTGCTTACAGTGAAACCAGATGATATTATAGGAACGTACCTACGTACATATGTATTACCAGAAAATGTAATTGAAAATCAAACCCACCTCTGTGACTCTGGTTCCTTGTTTCTCGATCTAAACCAATTTTTTTTATTAAACTCAGTAAATTGAGAAAGAAAATAGGAAAACACCACCCCTATGTAAATTTCAGGTTGTCTTTTATAGATTTTCTGTCAATTTCTTATCGTCGAAAAATTCTTTTGCGTCTACTGTCGGCTTACATCAATCACTCCTTCGTGTGAAATGTTTCTGTTATTTACGAGAACACTTTGGAGTCAATCGATGTGGCAATGGTTATTACACGTTTCTTATATCGAAGTGAAATCATCGATGAAGCTTTATGCTATGCTAAAACTTATGCTATAGAAGGGTTCCAGCTATGAGCAGCACCTTGTGTTATGGAAAAACAAAACATATTTTCTATTCTCAATTTCGGCAAGACCGAAAGTTATGTTTATGTAAATGGTACCATAAAAGTTGCCTTCAGTTTTTACATGCAAATCTTTTGCCCACTGGGAGAAATTTTACTAAAAGATTGCCTCTGTATACCTACTATTCTCCACATAGAAGACTGGCTTTCCTTTCGAACCTTTTTACAAAAATCTAAACAAAAAGAAAAAAAATTACAGAGAATGACAGCTGGGGAAAAAGTTAAAGTCCATAAAGTCATAGAAAATTCCATGTATACCTGTAAAACTCGGAAGTGAGAAGTCTGCTATTTTGTATTAAAATATACAGTTTATTTCTAATGCAAATGGGCTAACTTTTTGAGCAACAAATTAAAAACTAGAAACTCGGAGAATTCGCACGACCTCAGGTATTCTGATAATGTGAAAGAACTCGCTCACTCCATCTAGTAAAACTCATAAAATCAGTTGATGTAGTGACTCTGTTCGCTTAGGGGTTGGGTTGGGTTTACTTAAATCAAATGAAAAGTTTTCGTTTTCCGTTGCCTTTGGGGAATTCGACAGAAGAAGTTTCCAAGATATTTAAAAACCATTTTAAAAAATTACGGAGAAAGTTAATTGAAAAAAATTGTTACCATCTGCAATTATGAATTACCAAAGGAAAAATTTCATTTATTTAATTATTCTTGAAAATATGCCTCAACCTCAATTCTATATTATTCCGAAATTCTTTTTTTCTAATTTTCGAATTAAAAATAAAATAAACATAAGTAGAACGCATGTCTGAAACTTCCCATGCCTTTAAGGAATATCTGAAGAAATAAAATAAATAAATGAATGTGGAATGGTACAAAAAAATTTTAAAATATTTAATTCTGGTAAAGTTTCATACATCTGTTCTAACTAATTCCTGTTCCCTAATAAGTTTCCGAATCTGAAAAAAAAACAGAATTTTAAAATAAAACTTCAAATTGTATTTCAAGTCAGAGAATTTCCTTACATATATTATGGTTGCAGAAACTAAAATTAAATTACTAGAACATACTCAAATCTGGTTAAGGAATTCAATTTGACAGAAGAAGATAGTAAACTGGTTGTCTTGTTGGTCACGCACTTTCACTTTTATATCATTTGGAAAAGTACCAATAAGAACTCATTTTTTTTTTATACAAATTAATTACGTGAAATTAGTTTTACAAGCCTTAAAATGTCAAATTACAATCCAAGTGTCCAAATTTGCCGATTTTCATATTAGGCTATTCAAGTCCATTCAATTCCGGTTGTTTATTGAGTAAATTATTATACCCCAGTTGAAATCTATAGGGTATACTAAATTGGTCATTCCGTTTGTAACGCACAAAAATAATGATGATAGAGGAGAATGGATTGGACACCCACGCATAATATTAAAAGTTATTTTGATTTTTGTATGTCCACCCGTCTGTCAGTCCGTCTGTCCGTCTCTCTGTACGCACAATAACTCGAGAATGCGTTCACTTTATTCAGATTTATTTTGTACACGGACTTTAAAAAAAAGTAAAATTAAATTCGAAAGTAAGACAAATCGGGCAACTCCTTCGTGATGTTGCCATACAAAAATTTCGTTTTCCACTATACATATATCTGTACACTGCCTGAGAACATGTCGACATAGAGAGCTGAAATTTGGTACGTGGGGTTTTTAAAGTAATAACAAATAAAATTTCAAAAATGAAATAAATCGGGCTACCCCTTCTTGGTGCTGCAAGATAAAAATTTAGGTTTTTTACATATACTGCAAAAACGATCTGTTCTATACATTTTAATTGTACCAAAAACTTCTTCAGAATACGAAATCATATAAAATTCGTTATAATCATATTTTCTATCCAACGAACCGTTCTAGAAATATTTGCGAAAACCACTTCAAAAACCAAACTTGCATAGATTCGTTTTTACTTGGTTTTATTTTATTTTCCCCGTATATAGGACTTGACCTTGTACCCAAAAACCTTGATTTGTGTTCAAATATGACTTTTTGGTTGGCCACAGAAGGCGTTGTGCCTATAAACTCAACTTTATCTCCTTTCTTTTTAAAAGCCGGCTGAAACTTGTTGGACTTAATATTTTTTTGTCCTCACACTCATATAAACCTTACCCTGTTGGTTTCAGGTATCTGCTTCAAGACCTAATATCCTTGGCTAGCTTATATTTAGCGACGTAAAGTCCAACGGCCTTGTGTACTGTTTGACTATCAGAAATTATACGTTTTTTTAATAATATCGTTTTATTGTGTGGATCGGTACTTGAAAAATCAAAGGTGAAATTTGGAATGTTTCGACGAATTGATTGTGCGACCTATAAAGACAGTCTCCTCTGTGCGTCCCATCTTGGATCTATCTGTCTACTATTTTAGTGGTCCATTTTTATAACGTAGATCGCCGGAGTACTAACCGGAATAAGACCACCTCAAAATCTTTTTTTTTACATTTATCCTGTTTCGGGAAGATATCCGAGATGGGGTTGCTTAACTCATCTTTTTATCAAAGATTTATAAATAGCCAGCTCGATTAGCAGATCAGAGTTAGTTTTATAGCACTGATGGTGGACGTTTTCTTTATTTACAAATCTAACGCATGAAAGACCAGAAAAACCACTACGGCTGCGGTCAAATAGGTATGCATGGCATCAGCTATTTCTGAGTTAACTAGCTGTTAAATTCATTATCAGATTACCTTTGTTGGTTCTTCTATGGTGTTCAGCCACTATAAGAGTATGAAATATGTGACCATCAGTCATATGATCATTTTCGTTTTGAGTCTCCAATTTCTACGAAAAAATCTCCGATAGCTCCGAAATAATGAAGCCATATATTTCTTCGGGACTCTTTTCAAGTGGTAATTACAACGAGATAGCTAAATATTTGATTTCATCTAACATTTTCATCACACTTCCGTCTAGGTTTTGCCAGCATTACCCCAAAGGACTGTTTATTGCCACTAGTGCCGATGTTAACTGTAATGACTAAGTCATTGGAATTCCACTTACTCTCAAAACCCGAAGAGGAGATAGTACTATTCCTTATTAACCACTACTATAATCGAATTCTCTCCTAAAGTGGCTATGAATTTCTCACACTTAAGCGTTGTTTTAAACGACTAACTGTAACTGATGACCTATATCGAACACAATATTCAAGCTAATTCGATCATGTTGATCATTCCAAGCCCACTTCTTTGGTTGCGGTATCATTAGATAGTATGTATATAGGGACAGTAGTTAATTCATCAGTGCACACCATCAATTTTATGTCCAAGTATTTGGTGAAAAGTTTCATTTGCAGAATTAAAAAAGGTAGTCGAAATTTATCCTTAATGAGGTCGAAAAGAACAGTTTTGAATATATCCTTGTCCAAGTCTTTTCTTAAGCGATTTTTGTCTTACTAAATGATGACCAAATTGACTAAAACTAAGTAAATTTTATTACTATAGGACTTTTTCAATATCTCTGCACATTTTCGAGGAAAATGCCCAGGGAATATGTTATGTGGGACATCCTGCATTATAAGAGATATCCATCGTTGATACTGCATAACCGCGAGACTACTTTTGTCACTATACCGAGAAGTTAAAATTAAAGTCAAAATTTTTGGCAGACATTAAACTTCTGTTTTTTCTTTTTTTCTTTTTTTATTATAATGACAAAATTATTTCTGCTAAACTCTAGGATAGGACGAGAAACATCATATTTATGGATTTTAGACATAAGTTGATAAAACAAATTTCAGTTTCTTAGCTACATTACCACTAACTTCAAAATTGAGTTTTGCTACACTGAGAAAAGTATTGGGGTTAAATTAAGTTAAATTGATTGTTAAGTCATCTTAAATTTATGTCAATTCTCAGCCTACCCAATTTTAGTCCTAAAACAACATTTTCCGAGAAGATGTATTTTGTTTAATCAAACTTTGAAACTTTGAAATTTACCTGAAATGATGGTAGAATTCAACTTTGTGGAGTAATTAAAAAAATCAACCCTAAATATGTTAATTAAATCTAATATTTGGTTAATTCGACCAAATTTATTAATTGAATTCTAAATTATTTGCAGGGTTAAGTTGACATAACAATTAGTTCAATATAAGTCTCTTAACCTTTGTTCTATGTTAAGATAACACGAGGAATATGATTATTTTAGCAGTAGATAGCTGAAATATTATATATAATACTAGAAGGAGCTCGTCGATAATACCGATACTCAGATGGGTGGGGGTGGGGGTGGGGTGGTGATACATGCATAATATCTAAGTTATTATCTGACTCGATCGCGCGATTACGTACTCCACGGTTTCACTCTGTGTGTGTGTGTATGTTCGTATGTTTGCGTGTATTTGCGTGTGTGCGTGTGTTCGCGCGCATGCATGAACGCGCGTGAATACATTCATATGTTAGGAGATTATTGCTCTCTACGGCGATGCGCTCTCAAGCCGTGCCCAAATATTTAGTAAAACACGAAATTTTTGTATGCTAATCCTACGAAGGAGTTGCCCGATTGGTCCTATTTTCAAACTTCCCTTTTTTTAAAAAAAGGTCTATGTACAACATTTCAGCTCTCTACGTCGACGGGGTAGGCAATGTCCAAATATATAGTGAAAAACTAAAGTGTTGTATAGCAACATCAAGAAAGGGTTGCCCGATTTGCTCCACTTTTGAACCTGTATTTCCATTTTTTATGAAAACGCCGTATACAAAATATTAGCTCTTCACCTCGACGCCTTTTCAAGCAGCTGCCAAATATATAGTGAAAAACCAATGTTTTGTATAACAACATCAAGAAGGGGTAACCCCATTTGTAAAATTTTATTTACCATTGCTATGGAAACACGATGTACCAAATTCTTTGTATGGCAACCATACGAAGGAGCTGCCCAATTGGTCCCAAATTTGAACTTAATTCACACTTTTTAAAAAAAAGGCCCGTGTACAAAACTTCAGCTCTCTACAACGATGCCCGAAGCAGTGTCCAAATATATAGTGAAAAACTAAAGTCTGGTATGGCAACATCAAGAAGGGGTCGCCCAATTTCGACCATTTTTATTATTTATTTATTATTGCTATGAAAACAACATGTACAAAATTTTAGTTCTCCACGTCCACCCGTTCCCAGACAGCGCCCAAATAAATAGTTAAAAAAGAAATTTTTGTATGGCCACCCTACGAAATAGTTGCCAGATTTGTCCCATTTTTGAACCTAAATATACATTTTTTTTTTAAACGCCGTGCATACAATTTGAGCTATCCACGTCGACGCGTTCTTAGGTAATTTCCAAATATATAGTTAAAAGCCAAAATTTTGTATGGCAACAAGAAGAAGGGGTTGCCTGATTTAGTCTGTTTTGTACATTTCATTTGCTATTTTTATGAAGATACCGCGCACCAAATTTCAGCTCTCTACGTGCACTCGTTGCCAGACAGTGTCCATCCACATCTACGCGTTGTCAGGAAGGTTTGTACGATTCGACAATAGCGACATATATTGTGTCCAAAACTATCTCATCTTTTAAGCTGGAACCAACGAAACACATTCACAATATTTCGGAGATTAGCGTGTACAAACCCAATGACACTGGATTTCTATATATTAATACATAACTATAATATTCAAAAAAATATATAATACTTTAGTACAAAAATCAGCCAAATCGCAGAGCTCTTTCTACGGGTTTCCATACAAAAATTTCGTTTCTCACTGTACATACAGGGTGTCTCGTCGACATGGTAAAAAATGTTAAGGGTCGAAAGTATAGCCTTTTCCGTTCGAAAATGTTATATAACATTTTTTCGAGTTCGCACTATTTTCGAAGTTATAGGCGATTTTCGATTTTTTCGAAATTTTGAATCTTAAGTCACATTTTTGACCATAACTCAGTTCAGGTTGCTCACAGGATGACCCTTTTTCTTGTGTTTTACTCGTAAGATTACAGGCTCTCATTCAGTGTAACTTGGTTTTGAAAACGTTCACACATAATGGAAAAATTGGCGATTAGTTGCCAAAACAATTTTTTCGTCAGAAAATCGATTTGTCTTCAAAGTCATAAATCTTGAAGAGTAACCATCCAGATATAAAGATAACAAGGTATGGCCGATTCGAAAGGAACTTTCTACGTTACTACGTCATGTGGACATAAATGTCATTACCAATGACAGAAGTAATTTTCAAACTGAAATTGTCAAATTTCCATGCAAAAAAAACAAACTCTTGTAATCTTGTATCGAAAACTGGTGTTTCTTCAATAGAAATGTTATGGACAGCGTATAAAACTGAAGCAATACTAAAGGAAGTTTAAAAAGGATATATTTAGACAATATTTCAGGAAATTTCCTTTTGGTTGATACAATTTCCGCTTTGGGAATATTTTAAATTGAATTAGACAATATTTATTGGAATTGAACGTACTCTTTTCAGTGTAGCTATTTATTATATTATATTTAAAATAATAGAACTTCGGAACACTTGATATGCGGTATTCAACGGCTATCATGTATGTTCCCTTTACAACTTTATCAAAGAACTGAGAATTTATGTAATGTGGCAGCATAATAAATTTTGTAGTATCATTGAACATGGCATCCATTTCTTCGTCACACATTTGTTATCCAATGCCATGCTTGTCGCTATAATTAACTCATTCGGATATCCAGAAAACAGGCTGCGCTGCTGGATCGATGTTTTTTCTCATCTCGTAGATTGCCGGCAAGTTGAACAGGATTAGTGTTGATAGCTGCTTATATAAATTAATTACATATTACCTGTACTCGTAATTATTCCTAGGCATCTGCATTGAAGTCGTAATAGCATCATGCAAGTTATTCTTTAAGAACGTTGAGTTCAGTTTTGTATTGTTCACTACCATATAAAGGGTTTTCCAATAAGAGGTGTTATTTTGATATTCAAAGAAAAGTGCCATTTTTTTAGATAAATTATCGGATCTTTATTTCATTATAAAGAGGAAGGTATGCCGTTAATAATGAAAAATAACATCAGCCAAATGACCACCATGACCACGCCTACAGGACCATATCGTTTTCATGAAATTTTCCATAACCAAATCGCAAAGTGGCTGCCCTATGTCCTCCATAGCCTCACGAATTCCAAAACCAAAGTTTTGTATGGTAACATCAAAAAGGGGTCGCCCGATTGAGACCATATTTGTAATTTTATTTACTATTGTCATGAAAACACCATGTACCAAATTTTAGTTTCACACGTAGACGGGTTCTCAGGCAGTGCCCAAATTTTTATATAGTGAAAAATGAAATATGTGTATGACAACCCTACAAAGGAGTTGCCCGATTTTTCCCATTTTTGAACTTAAATTTACATTATTTTTAAAAACGCCGTGAATAAAATTGGAGTTCACCACCTTGACGCGTTCTCAGGCAGTATAGTGGAAAACCAAAATTTTGTATGGCAACACCAAGAAGCTGTTGCCCGATTTAGCGAATTTTTTAAATTTTATTTACTATTGCTATGAAAACACCAAATAACAAATTTCAGCTCTTTACGTGTAATCGTTGTCAGGCAGTGTCCAAATATATACTAAAAAACGAAATATTTTTGTGGAAACCCTACGAAGGAGTTGCTCGATTTTGTCCATTTTTGAACTTCTATTTCCAATTGTTATGAAAACGCCATATAAAAATTTCAGCTTTCTACGTCCACGTTTTCTCATGCATCTTTTTAGATTTCGACAATAGCGCCATCTATCGTATCCAAAAGTATCCTATCTTTCAAGCCGGAGCAAACCAAACATATCCACAAAATTTAATTGAAATCGGTTTGGTGGTTTCGGAGATTGGCGTGTACAAACCCAGTGACACGGTAGTTTTATATATTGTCCTTGCTTTTGAATGAACTTGATTATATTTAACTTTTACCGTGTCGATTTTTGGACATCTGTATGATGTCATGAGCCACGGTTCTAGTGGATATCCTGTATCATCTATTAAAAAAGGGATTTTAAACTAACAAGTCGGGATTCAAAAAATATATTCTAGACCTAAAGGCCATGACTTTTTATTATGCTCATTTCGTAGCCTATCTAACAATCTTCTTTCGTTTGACATATCCCCCAAATTTAGAATTTATGGCTGTAATTACTTGCTTATGATCAAAGTTACATTTTTAACTTACTACCATCACGTTCAAGCTATGTCTCCCTTTTCTGTTACAGAACTTGTGTTCGTCTAGTTGTGGCTCTAATAATGACACAAATGTACCATCAACACATCCAAATTTCAATATAAATTTCTTTCATTTAACTCTCTTACAGTTCCTACCTCCTGGGAACTTACATTTCTCTAAAAACCATTGTGTTGTTCTTATTTCAGTTTCAAACTTTATACAGGATGAACACAGGACTTCTTCCATTTTGGTTAGAACCTCGGAAAATATTTTGGACATAGTAATTTGTCCTATCGCTGCCATGAAATCGTTTGAATTCGGCCATTGTAAGAATCGCCCGATAAGAATTCTAAAGTTGTAGCTAAACGAACTATTGGCAGAACTTATGCTTCCATTCCCATATGGCAAAGTAAGCACATCTAAAATATATTCGAATGCACCCTTATTTACTTGAAATCGTTTGATAAAACTAGCAAATAAGATGATTGTTTTTTTTTTCTTAAGACTTACTCATGTCGGGGAACTCCTTCAAATAACCTGAAATAAATCACCACAAAGAATCATGTCTTCAATATGAGAATTACTCTTATCCGAAGCTGGTGCTGATCGTCCTGAACGCGAAAACCTTTTTTTATTGGCTGAGATGACCATCATTTATTAACTCTTCCTTATTTATAAGACTACAAGTTTTGTTCATTAGAACAATAACTTTGAATATAAAACTGATAGCTGAAATTAATTATACATATTTAGAATTAATGATATTATTAGAATTACATTAATACCGTACCGGGTACGGCGTACCCTGTTAATTATGGAGGATAGGAATTAGATGAACAGAGCTACACTGCCACACGTCACGATTGTTGGAGCGATTAGAGAAGAGAATAGAGATAGGTATAGTTTTAGTTTGTTGACAATAAATCTGCAATGGGTAGTATCGATTTAAGAGTAGTCCGCATTGAGTAGATAGATGGCAGGTAATAACAGTTCATACTCAAACCATATTACTAACAATAAAAAGGAATGTCGATCAATTTAAAAAACCATTTTTCATATGATGAAGCAAAACCGTAACCCCAAACCGTAAATTATAGAAAATTAATTGTTTGTTTTATAAATTTGTATATGTTAAGTGATATATGTAAATCTTATTAGTACCTATTTTCGTAAAGTATTTTTTCAGCTTGCAATTTTTATTTCGGAGAATACGAAATTATAATAGAAAAAGCAAGAGAGGGAAAACTGTACCAGATATACTGCTGCAAGCTTCTAGGGAGATGCAATTAAATAAAAAATCTATAGGAAGTGTCGCCGAGAACTTCAATATACCTGATAGGATACTGACACGGCTTTGTTCCAAGGTCACACGAGAGGAGATCGAAGGTCAAAACATAATACGAACTACAAATATCGGATACATCAGGATTTGGCAGGTATATTTTAATTTAACCATCATCTTATCATTAACATATTTACTTTAACATTTTCCTACTAATGAATTCAAATTTTTGCACAAATTAAATACCAGCAATATCAATAAAAGTTACCTAATCATACAGTTTCTACGTTGTTAGGTATTCAGTGATGACCAAGAGCAGCTCCTTGAGGTATACCAATGTCTTGTATATAAGAACACCGAAACCATGGGTAGATAAGCAACTTGCCGGAGCAGATTGGTTTACGTATTTTATGAAAAGACAACCCGCGTTATCAATTACAACTCCAAGAGCCACAAGTCTTACAAGATCTTCCAGTCTTAATAAAGCAAACGTTGCTTTATTTTTTTAATAATCTGAAAACAGTGTTAGATCGTCTAAAATTGGGACCTGTAGACATTTGGAATTTTGATAAAACAGGAATTACAACCACACAAAAGCCCGACAAAGTAGTTGCCAGACGAAGGTTTAGGCAGGTTGGAAAATTGACTTCTCAGGAGAGAGGCTCCTTAGTGACATTGGCTGTCGCAGTTTCAGCCACGGCAATTACTGTACCATCATTTTTCATTTTTCACGAGAGGGTACTACAGAGACCATTTCGTTTCATCTAATCCCCCTGGCAGTGTGTGTGGTGCAAATCCTTCTGGCTGGACGAAAGCTGACCCCTTCGTTGATTTCCTGGGACATTTTGTTAATTATAGACGTTCTTTTAAAGAAAACCCAGTAGTTCTACTTTCAGATAATCACGAGTCACATTTATCAATAGTAGGCCGCGAATACTGCAAAGACAATGGTGTCACAGTATTATTGTTTCCCCCGCATTGCTCACACCAATTACAGCCGCTGGACAAAAGCTTTTACGGTCCAAACGAAGACAATTTCCGCCATTCCTGGTATCGTATCGTATGCCTTACCGTTAGCTGCTAATCCTTCTGACATCGTGAATGGTTTCAAGGCAACGGGTGTGTTTCCATTTAAGGTTGATATTTTTCTAGACAGCGACTTCATGCCGAGCTATGTGACCGACAAACCAAATCTTGGGAAACAATACCTGATAGAAGGCACGTGACTCAACCGTTAGCTTATACTGATTATACGGTCGCTGATTCATCGAATTCATGAAGTTCCAATTCCGTCCCTCCTAAGAATTTAGCACCATAAGACATTCGGCCATATCCAAAGGCAGGTCCTCGTAAAGAGAGCAAAATGGCTAAGTGAAAGCAGTCGTTAACTATTTCAACAGACACGCCAGTAACGAAAGTTCTTGAAGAACGAAAAAGAGCTGCAATAAAAGGAAGACTACCAATTAGGAAAATCTCTGTGCCGAAAAAAAACCAGTGAATATTGACGCAGATTCTGAAGACGAAGATACACTGTGTCTATAGTGGATGTTATCTTTCTCTCGTAGTAATCTAGGAGAAAATGGGATCAGTGCACTGATTATCACATGTGGTCACCCGAAGATTGTTCTGCTATACCCGATTTGTTTTTTCGCTGTGCAAATTATTATTCCAGTGATGATATGCAGAATAACTGCTCATTGCTAGGGGCTAGTATTATTTCAAAGTTATGTAACATATATTTAATTTTGACTATTTTGTTAATTCTATTATTAAAATAAATTCTTGTTCTATAATAAAGGGTTAATCAGTTTAAATAGTTTTGTTTGTATATTATCCAACATTTTCTTCCTATTAGGTAATGTGCACCAAATAGCTCCAGGTAGTACGCCAAGTAGCCCCATATAGAGCGCAAAGTAACCCCTTCACATTGTAAAAGTAGCTTACTGAAGTCAAGAAGGAAGAATTAAAAATAAAGGTTGTTACAAGAGTTGATTTAATTAATATACCAATAAAGGAAAACTTGAGAATAGTGCTTGTTTTATTTGGTAAACTAAAGAGAAACGCAAATTTGTACAACTCAGTTTCTGACAAGTTCAGAGGATTGTCTTTATCCCTCAAAGTACGGCGTTGTAGTTTTAAATTAATAGTTTCGCTATAATAAAATGCAACATTAGGAAACATTGTTCTTGAAGTAAAAAAGAAGCTGACATTTGAATTTGATAATTAAGTTAGAACAGACAATAACAGCGAAGGTGCTCGCATTTAACAAAACGGTGATAACAAAAATGAAGAAAGTCAAGAAAGTCAATCTTTTCTGTGATCGTTTTTAATAATCACATCAGTGATTATCAATCACCACCCGAATTCCACCCCAAACTCAACTACACCGACAATGTGATCAAAACGAAAAGTTTTAGATGGAATTTTGAAAGCAGAGTTGGAATTGAATGAATTTGGGGAGCAACCTCTTTAGAAATTGTCCGTAAATATTTCTTGAGATAGCAGATATCATAGACAGAAAAATGGTATGCTGGCAATGACGTACTACCAGGAAAACCTATTTGTAGCGACATTACAGTAACCATGTAAGCAGTTGTAACCAGGTTGTAGATATTTTAAATAAATGTAAAAATTACTATTTTTATGAATTTGCACATCCGTTTTCACTATTATTTCCATGTTTTATAAAAATTTCTCCTACATGTTAACATTTCTCATATAAAATTATTATAAAAATTATTATAAAATTACAGACACAGACATAGTTGAGATTACAGCTCTCATTGGAATCCTTACTTTGACAGCTGTTATGAAGGACTACCACCTGTCGAATAATGAATGGTTTGATCGATAATTTTCCGGAAACCCATATGTTTCTGTTATGAGTAAAGATCGATTTGAATTTTTTCTAATTGGCTTGAGAATGGACGACCAATCCTTGAAGCCAGATATTCGTGCGGAAGATTATTTCATTTCCATCCGAAAGTTTTGAGATCTGTTTATTAGACAGTGCATAATGAATTACATACCTGATTCAAATGTCACTATAGATGAGCAATTGATAGGATTTCGGGCTAGATGTCCTTACTTTATGTATATCTCGAATAAACCAGTTTCCAATGATGTGTGACAGTGGTACGCTATAAATGATTGAATCAATACATTACCTTGGAAAATGTACAGAAGCAAATGATGTACCACTCGGTGAATATTATGTAAAAAAATTGTCAAAGGCTATTCACGGAAGCAACAGAAATGTAACCTGTGACAACTGGTTTACGTCTGTTTCATAGGCACAAAATTTGCTGTTTAAGCCATATAAGTTTACGCTAGTTGGTACGATACGATCAAACAAGCGTGAAACACCAGAAGAAATAAAAAATTCACGTAAAATTCGTCCCTTTGACACTGGTATCGTACAAGCCTACACCACCGAAGATGGTCTACCTTTTGTTCTCCTGTAATGAAGGCGGTATTGTAAATGAAAATAATGTAAAGTCTGACATGACTATCTGTTACAATCAAACCAAAGGAGGTGTCGATGCCTTCAATCAAATATGTTCAGCCATATCCTGTATTAGGATAACAAAGAGGTGCCAATGGTAGTGTTTTATGGTATGCTAAATATGGTGTTTGTAAATGCATATATTATTTATAATCATAACAGTTCATGAATAAATTGAACACTAATTTGACTTTACCTTGGATGGATCTTTATGGGAAAATATAACAATTTTGCTTCCCAAAGCCGATAAAATTTCAAAGGAAACAAATGCGAGCAAACCAGAAGCCAAAAAACGAGGATATTGTGCCTATTGTTCTTATAAAAAGAAAGGGATGACGAAATCAAACTGTCATGGAGATTTTATAAATAACATTCATATTTTTTTTATTGACTGATTATACCTATTTCAGATTAAAAGAAGCAATGGGTCAATTATTGCGTAATTTTTTTTTATTATATTATATACGTACCCAGAGAAAAATACACGTAAAAGTATCAATTTTGCTGTAAATTTAATTGATTTTCGCAATCAAAATCGACCCTATTTCCACAGTTTTCAATTTTAAAGCCAAGTAGTTGTCAAATTGTACAATGTTATTGTTTTTAACTATTAGCTGTGAAATTGACTTAGTATTACTGTCACTTTTTTCAACTTTAAATTAATAGCGTCTACCGTAAAATTTATAGTTTTATATTCCAGTGTTTCTACAAAAGAAGCTGTCATAATTACAACAATCTTTGATTATTTCCACTGCAAAAGTTATGAGGCTAAGACGAAGTAATAAATTCTACAACCAGAGGATATATCTTTTACCCCGCTTTATTTTTCAATTTTATTGGTAAACGTAGAAATTTATTTGAATGCGCTGTAAATTTTACATGTAATATTATTACACTTATGTAATATTTACCAGTTTTTTTTTATAATATTTACGTTGAGGATGTTGTTACCTGTAAGCATAGTAAATGATATTATTTCTACGACGATGGATGCAATTATTAAAGTGAAACAATATAAAATCATTAAATGTGCGACTTAAAAGAATGCTATGCAATTTCTACAAAGATGGTACTGGAAGTATTTTAATTAAAACAAATATATTTGTAAATTTTTAACTTTATTAATAAGAACATTAAGTTTTTGTAAAATATTTACATAATGGTACATAACTATAAAAATAATCATAAAGTTTTATTTCGGAACATATGTTTGCCATTAAAATTAATATGTATTGGGGGACTTGTAATATCTGTAGCTAATAAAGTTATATTCTCTTTTAATATGTTTGATAAATCCACAACATATGAACAAAAATGAAAATCAAAACATTTTATTTCATATTCCTTACAAATAAAAATTATTATTTCAGTTTTAATATGGACAGCTATATGCTTAATTTTAAATAATCGTTTTTCATTCTTTCTAATTTTGGCAAAGTAAAAGTTAGTTTTGAAAACAGTGCCCTTGTATAGAACTTCTTTGCAGGAGAAAAGTTCCTTTACTGGAATACTTAGTGTGTTTAAGAAATTACCAAGATAGTCGTTGTTTCTTATTTCTTCTATAAAAATATCATACTGTTTTATATTGACATCTCTTTCAAATCCTTCATTATTTATTAATAGATTTGAAAATTCCAAACAGGATTTCATTGAAAGAGAGAGGCATATGTTAATACTACTTTTGTTCACTTTAGTATATTGCTTACTTTTTTGGTGATACGATTCAAATCTAAAAGTTGATGTGTATTTGGGTGGCCCTGACTTTCGAATGGCTGTGGGGTAGTGAGTAAGAAAGTGATATTTTGGCTTTAAGTGTTTTTTGAAAAGCGATATGTATCTTTGGTTGTGTTCAGTTATAATTGAAGATAACTCTTTTATTATATCCTCATTAAATTCTGAGAGGAGTAGGATGTCAATTATTCTGATCAATAACCGAAGAAAATGCCAAACTTCATCATTAATGGGTATTAAGTCGCCAATCATTAAAGGAAGAAAGTGAACAAAAGTCCACATTTCCCGAGCACTTAACTTGAAATTAGATTTCTTTAAACGATCTGATGAAATAGGTTCGGAGTAGTTTCCAACTTCAGATTCACCGTAGCTAAATAACTGTTTCCGTGAGTTTAATGTTGCAAGATCAAAATATTTTTTTTCCATCAAATTTAATAAAATTTCACTTAAATCATAATGACAGACACCTTCAAAGAGATCATGCATCATATCAAAGCAAAAGTTGTCTGTCACATGATAGGAATTTATATTATTAAAAATACTATTTTCGTATAATCCAATTGATTGGCGGTCTGATCTATCGACATCTTGGTCATAATTTTCAGGTGTTCTTAGAAAGTGGACATTTTCAGAGGTATCGTACATCATAAAGGACTTTTCTCTTTTACAAGATCTACAGTAGCAATTACTATTGAAGGATTTAGAGAATCCCAATGTTGTGTTCAAGGCCTTGTTATCTCCTAATACTAAGCCTAGCATAAAATACACTTGAAACTTCCCATCCGATGTACTAATTTCTAAGCCGTCCTCTTCTAATAACTTTAAGGTTTGAACAAGTTTATACAAGCAAACATCATTACCAAATTTTTGGTAATCTTTCGTTCTTATAAATGCTGCATTAAAAATATATTTGACTTTGGCCAACAAGTGTTGTGGAATAGTTGGAAATATATAATAGAATGCATTGACTGAGTTTTGACCTGAATGACTTCCTAAAGTGTTCGTTAATTCCACGTCATCACAATAAAGAAAGAAAGGGATGAATATTTTATTTTCAAATAAAGTTTTACGTCTTTTATAATTTTCACCACAAACATAGTTTATATTAACGACACTGTTTTCCAGATTTTTTGTATTTGCTAACGTTTCTTTGAGTACATTCGGCAACTCAAAAAATCGTTTAAATTGAAACTGTAATGGCATTAGACAACCTTTAATTGTAGTTTTATTAAAGGAAGGTGTGTAATATTTTATTCTTACACCTATTTCATTACTTATTGAAAATGAAAGAGGATACTCAAAAAGATTATTTTTTTGCAAATATTTTAAATATTTATGTTCCGTGTCGAACATTGAGAAAGGTTTGCTACAAACGTTCATGATTTCCCAAATATTCTTATCTTTATCAGTAGTTATTACATTTTCTTTTAAATAGGAACTTACACCGTCTAGAATAGAGGAAAGCAATTTATGTGTCATATTTTGCACAAATATTACATCTTTTCTGGAAAAATTAGCTTTTGAGTGAAGTTCACTCAAGAAAAGGCAAGATTTCTTTTGCAAATTTTTTTCAAATTTGTCAAAATTAAAATTTTCGGTTAACACACATTTTGGTTGAGCACAATCTTCG
Source organism: Dioctria rufipes (assembly GCA_963924295.1). NCBI lineage: Eukaryota > Metazoa > Arthropoda > Insecta > Diptera > Asilidae > Dioctria > Dioctria rufipes. The sequence goes on along the minus strand of OZ002741.1, from coordinate 279,684,408 downwards.
GAGCATTTTTCTGTCTTCGTTATGCGCTCTTCTTTGGAACAAGATTCATTTACAAAAATTCTTTCAGTTTCAGTGTAACCACTTTCATAGGTATCTACATTTAAAGCAAAAGGCTTAGCAGAGTTGTCGGCTTTGTGAATATTTAACAGATGTCTTTTAAAATGCGAAAAAGATCTAAACTTTTGTGGGCAGTTATCTTGTTGACATTGTATTTGACTGTCTATAGATTTCAGTCCATGTCGTTTAAAATCAAAAAATAATTCCGGAATAGTTGTGAACCGTTTTTTGCATAAAAAGCATACAAACATTTTGAATAGCTTAAATGGCTTTTTGAAGCTCTACCAAACACAAGTTTCTAGTTTAACTTATTTAAATTATTAATAAAGCGACTTAGAACTGCATCGTTCTTGATTACATCACAGTCTATTTCATAAACAAAACTTTGAATAAAAAGCCAAGTTTTTTCACATGCTTTTGGGTATTTCAAATTAAATATAAAAAAGATTTTGAAGCATGTGTCAATACAAGTTAACATACTAGTACACTTTAAAAGTGTTCCGTCTATATATAAAAAAAAATCTGTGATTGATGAAATATCCTCACCTACTGCAAGTATTGTTGGCTGATGTGTGAGCTTATATTCATACAGCTGTTTTTTTTTATTAGCTATCTGGGGGAGCATGTCATTTTCTGTCAAGCAATGTAAAATGAATGAGTCCTCTGCGTCTTTGATTCCAATTTTCCAAGTTGGCTTACCCTGGCACTTTATAATGCATGAAGGAGGAATAACAGAGTTCAACAGGAAAAAAACAAAGAACTGTTTACTTCCTGTAAAAATTAGAAAAGTTTTATTAAGAATAATATTTTTGATTACTTATACCCACCATCAGATAATGTCTGGAAAGAGTTTATTATTTCTCTGTATCTCTTGCTCTTTACGGTGTCTTTTTCTGTATAAAATTTTAAAAGCCTTGCCTCTAAACTGGAATATTTGCAAAACAGTTTATTTTCAGCTTGTGGGAAAAGAGTTCTGAAGTCAATGTTAATCTATAAATATTACATTTTATGAAAGATTTTAAATAAATGTGAAAATAATTTACCAAAGCAAGAGACTCAGCATGCTTATACATGGGCCATTCAGTGAAAAACTTTGTTATTGTTTGGTCTTCAGAGGCTTTAAATTCGGCGAGTCTACTACTTGATGTTTGTTGCCATTTCTCCTTTATTTCACCCCATGGCTGGTCATTGTACTTTAAAAATTCCTTTATTTGGAAATATTCTGGATTTGGTATCGACGTGGTATCTACATCTACGATATTATTGGCAGAATCATTTACTAGCCTTGGTCTTTTTAAAATATTTTGTCTAGTTTTTCTACCTTCATTAAAATAGGCATTGTAGAGCATTCCTTTTGGATGGCCATATTTAGCTTTACAGGGTATAAAGTAAGTTTCCTTTAAAAAATAAGTAAAGATGTGAAACAAAAATTAATAGCATGAATGTTTTATTTACCTTTTTTTCTTCAGGAAAGCAATCAATAATGTCTATTGCTATTTTCTCCAGTTCATTAGATCGAAGCTTTCGATTAAGTATATTATAGTATTCAATAATTAAATGTACTATTTGTCGCTGTTCCTGCTGCGTTATTAAATTTGTGGTTGTCTGGTGGTGTAAAATATTCTTCCCTGCTAGTGACATCGACAGAATTTCTTTTACTGGCTTCGAGAGTAAATATTTTATATATATATATTCAGTTTGTATTATATTTTATTACCTTCAGACTTTATGAATTAGCGGGAGAAGAATCCGACCCGAATGAAGTGTCTGAGGTTACTTCTTGTAACCAAGCTCTAACTGAAGATGTTGAAGGTCCGGAAATGGTACTACACTGATTTATCTGAAACGGGTTTCATTTAATAAAAATAATGAAAAGAAAAAAATCAATAAAATTCAAATAATACTCTTGAAAATAAAACTTATTAATTTGTCTATTCTATAATAATTAAATAAAAAAAGAGATTTTAACATAGCTGAGAGTCTTTCCACTTCTGCAATTCGTCTTCGAACTCAAGTTGTAATTCCAGTTCGGTTGGTGGGAAGATTTTATCCAAGTTTTGTGATTTTAGAAGTAATAGACTTCTTTTAGTTAATCCTCGGCCTGAATAATATGCAATTTTAAAGTTTTTAAGTTGAAAGCAGTTCAGAGTAGGAAAAACCCCAAATAGTATTCTAAACAAAATTATTTTTTTTCAAATAAATACATAGCTCAAACTTCATTTTTTTGCACAAACCATAAATGTTTTTTTTTTTTTAAATAACTGAGTGAAGTTAGGAATATTATCACAAATTTATATACTTATTTTAAAAGAGCTTTTCCGTAAAAGTTTAGGTAATATACCCGAAACTCGCTCTCATGCAAAACGGTGGGATATTGGTAAATTCATTTATTTCTAAAAAATTTAAAATACAACCCTCTCTTTGAAGAAAATAACGGTAACAACCTTTTACAGTATTATGTGTCACATGTGGTATTAACTAGTGGTTTTATCTGTTTATTTTTAATGAGCATGCAATTACCTTATGCCACACATTTCAATTGAAACTTACCTGCTAGAAAAGGTATTACCGATTTAGATAAATTAAAATTTTTTATTATGTCATACACTTCACTGTCGATAATTATTTGCTCTGTTTCAATTAATGTTTCTTCACTTTGAGTAGAAGCTTCCTTATCCTCACCTACAACACTGTTTATAAATTTATGAACGTCAAATTCACTTTCAACATTTTCCATTTTTATGTCACACAATACCGTTTTCAATAATCAGATTAGTGCCCCGTGTGCGCATACGCAATTAATACTCCCATAGGACTGACAAAATAAGCACAATTAACCGGTTTTGTAACAACACGAGCACAACTACTGCCTGTATACTTATTTTACCCAGAAAAAATCACAATATTTAATTGCCTGAACGCGCAATGCTTAGAATAATTCGTCAGCTGCAACGATACGCACCATCTACCTAACTTATCTGTGAAACGCTATTTCCTAGTAAAGCATTCGTATTACGTATTACAGAAATGTTGTGCCTTTTATCATTTCTAATTGAATTAAGGGCATAAAATATAAATTCTACTTAAAAGAAATCAAAATTACTGCAAAGTTGTTACTGCAACAGATTGAATTTATTGATGCTATAAAATGTTGTAAAATTCACAGTAAATTACATATATTACACAAAGTTCATACCAATGAAATTACAACCACTTATTGTAAATTTTACCACTGATTTTTGAAATCTAAAGCAAGGCTGTTATTTATACATTCAGATTTACTGTAATTTTAACAATAAATTTTTACAACATGTAATATAAATGACAACAAAAACTTGCATGTTTTGCTGTATAGATGACCACAAATATGTTAAAGCTACTACATTTCATGTGGAATTAGCATATATTTGTATTACTGATAGTCAACCACGTATAGGTGACAAATTTATAAAATTAACAACTAGTAGTTGTCAAAAATATTACAAATTTTCTTTGGGTAGATGTCGTAGTTTTGTTTATTTTTAGGGTTTCGTACCGAAAGGATAACAACTGAAACCCTATTACTAAGACTTCGCTGTATCTCATGATCCGTAATAGGTAGACAGTTGAAATTTTTACAGAGTGTGTATTTCTATTGCCGCTATAACAACAAATAATAAAAATGAAATAAAATTAAAGGGGATTTTCAAATGACAGCATTAGTTTTTCACATGATGCCTACTCTCATTTGAAAAAATAAATAAAAAGTACATAGTGTTAAATTTTGTACGATGGTACGGAACCCTTCGGCCGCGAGAGTCCGACTCGAGCATGGCCGGTTATTTTTAAAGTTTAAGAAAAAGTTATAATTTTGGTATTATATTAAATAATTTCTCATTACTTTTGTTTTATTAATAGAATTAAGTATAAAGTTACTAAAAATATATAACAATTTTATATAAAATTATTAAGAAATAAGATAATCACAAATATTAACGTATACATCGAATTGACGTATGATTAGGCTTCTAGGGTTAAGGAGAATCATATTAGTTAGCGTTTAAGTGTCAAACAGTATTTTGTAACACCAACATGATAAAAATTTCTTGCTAATAGTCGATAGCATATCAATTCAAGTATAATTACAACGCCGTGAATATATTTTCAAATTAACTGAAGTAAAATCTCAAGTAAAATTTATGAAAATTCTCACAAAGAAATAATTTGATTTCAATGAAATAAAAATAAAAAAATAAATCCTAATCCCGTAATATGAAAATATATCTCAAGGGACATTATTAACCCTTTTAGACAATCCTATTCCCGTGAAGAATTACCTGAACATAATTCAAAATGGGTTTAAATTTTTCTTCTCTTATCGCTAAAAAGTTTGAAAGCAGCAGTTTAGCTTTTCGTTCCCGAAGATATAAATCTAATGGAAAACCTATTTAAAAACCAACCCGACTTACATATAAATTTCCGAACGATAGGGGAGTCTGCCCTAGGGATATAACGGGTCATTAAAAATCACATATACAGCAATAGTTGACAAAATAAACACAAAAGAGATGTTTCCCAAACTTCGGTTTTGTTCTGATGTTGAAAAGTCAAATAGCACAACTCCCTAGTTATATTCTTCCTAAACTAACACACATATATATTTAGAAACCATCCTTTTTGAGTGATAGTCTGACGTCAACAATAGCAAAACTTATGAAGGGATTTTCTAGGATTACGTCATATGTTCATTTCTATATGAGATGTGTTGAATTTCTCCAAAACGACGCGGACTCAACCTCAACAGAAGCCATCACTTCACTCTTCCTTCAGAGCTTCATGCAAAGGAAAAGCTTTAGTATATTTTATGACTTCACTTAAAGCAAATAGCCTTCGGCTTAAAGTAGCTAGATTTGAACTTAAGGAGCTTTTCGGCTCGAATAAATGCTTTAAGGATTCCACGTAGATACAATGGGGTCAAACTAGTTGCACTATATTACATTGCATGGAACTGCCGAACCTATAGAATCGTTGCATGCCATTGCACAGGTGTTCGCTCGATTTTAATTAAATATAGAAATAATTCAGGAAGGAGCGGAAACAGTAGAGTTTAGCGCCATGTGCATTGTCGTCGTATCCACGCTGGCTTAAAATATTTGCTTAGGATATTGGAGTTTTCTACACGAGATTCGGGATTATTTACATCTTGTCAACATTGTTTCAATTTACATAATTGACTGTACTACATGTTTGCGCGTTCAGCAGGAAGTAAGGGAGCAAGAGTTTTCACAGACGCTCCATTTCTGTAGGCGCATATATACATACATGCATACATACATACATATATAATCTTCAGGTTTCAATTAATTCTTGGCCATATTTTTTCATATCTACATAGGTAAGTAGGTAAGTAGATAGGTATCAATGTTTGCAGATTTCTTAAAATTTCTGACGCAAAAGAAATCTTTTTTCAAAGACTTTAAACTTGGTTTCTCCATTCGTGGTGAGGTTGTTATAAAAGTTTTCCAATTATAAAAGCTACTTATGCAGAATAAAATCGTAAATTAATCGTATTCATGGGCGGATGAGATTGTTTGGACTGAAACTTGAATCACAAGTACTCTTACTTTCAGTGAACTTTGAATTTATTTCTTGGAGCAAATGCTAATGAAGTTCACATTTTCCCTTGTCCGGATATAACAAGTAGGATGGGTATATGTATATAAATTTCCACAGTTTATTCAAATGTGGGTCAGACATTTGGGAGAATGACTTCCTTAAGATTGTGGTTTATAGTCATTACATTCCTGCAGCCTGGTTACTCACTAATAAATTCCAAAAATTTCACTTTTAATCTCAATTGCGCTTAGATAAAGCTTTTATGACTCGACATTACTAAATGTGCAATTTTAACAGTTTACATATTTCGAAGTAAATATCGTTCTAAACGAGATCCTCCCAAAGAGAGTGGAGTACCTAAACATCAGTACAGAGGAATGTTAGATCCTGTGGATTACGGATGACAATTCATTAGGAAATTTACCAAAATTATGAACGCATAAAATCAAATTTTCATAATATTCTTCGAGACAGAAAAGATACCTGAAAAATTGCTTACAGGGTTTTTCAAAAATATTTCTAGGTTACCTACATACTCCACATTTTTGTATTCTGTATCTGTGTGATACTTGTAGTACCTACTTTTATTTTACAGGCAGTTTCATAGCAGGAGCAAAGTGCTCTCGCATAGGTAAGGGAATCGTGGACAGCGAATATTGATGCGTAATTTTAGAAAATGAAGAGTTACCTAAGGTCCGGATATTGCGAAAGTCCAAGTATATTTCAAAGTCAGTTTCGAGGAATCACCTCTTTGTGGAGTGTATATTATTTTAATTATAGGGAGGGTGCATAACTGTTCGAAGATGAAAATTTCGTTGATTCTTGGTGGGCTACAAAGTTGAATTCTATGTGAACGGGGATGACTTTGTAATTTTAATAATGTGTAAAAGGAGATTCGACTAGATACAGACTTAGCTGCGGTCTTTTATTAAAAACTAATATTTGCGTTGATACTAACGAAGCAATCATCCCTACTATGAATTAACCCTCCACATTTTTTTGTTTTATTGGGGCAGGATACCCCATCCCAAGTACGGAGACCGGAGCGGCCCATTGTGCTATCCTGCTAGAATCCCTTTCATCTCTTAATGAAGCGCAACAGGTCTTGGTGAGGAAGCTTTTCAGCTCATCTGTAGTTATTAGGGCAGACCCTAGGGTATCCATCCTGCTCCGAGTAAGGGCCGGACACGCACACAAAATGGGTTGAGTTGTCTCAGGCTTTCCTTCCAGGCAGGACAGACACATAGGTCTCGTACGGGGTTTGAAACCGTGACCTTCCGCTTGCCGGGCAACTGCTTTTACCACTGAGCTAACGAGACAGATGATTTTCCCTCTTGCATTTCTTAATTTGGAATTAGCCAACTAAGCCACGTTTTGTTTTCAGCTGGCATTAACCAGTAACGATGAAAGCGCACCATCGTTAAAAATAAAAAAAGTTCTTAAAATTCTTCTACTCTCGAAATAATTATAAATTTAAATCGGCTTTTCATTACTACGCATGATTTTAAAATGTGAATGATTTTAAAATGTTTATATTCTTGGGAAGCTGAAAATGAAAGAACTGGCGCATCTAATTACTCTGACATATCCATTATTTCACTTTTAGCTAATAACTCAAGCTTTTCTATCATTTTTTTTTTTTTTTTTTTTTTTGTAAATAAATGTTAGGAGTACCTACGCGACGCGTCTATTTGGTCTTGCTCAAAACCTATACGCGTCTGCCGCAAACGAAGCGGAAAACGCGCCGAAGGCGAAGTGTGCATTGGACCTTCGCCTTAAGAGCATTGCTGCGATAAATTTTTGTATCGCACGAAAAGTAGAAAGAATAATCATGTTCAGCGACAACCAAATTGCTGCAGCCAAACAGAGCTTTGTCGCATGCGATAAATCGCGATCGTAAACAAGCCCTAATAAATTCATGACGGTGTACAATTGGCCTAGTATTTTAGTGAATTTAAAAAAGACTCGTTTTACTTGATTTATATTTAAGCGAGTATTTTGAGTTTTCCTAGTGTGTTCTGTGTATTCCAATCGCTACTGATGCACATCTCGCAAACATGTCTTCTTTATTGCGGAAGTTTGCTAAGTATGTAGAGTTTGAATGGACAACGAATTCGGGAGTCACAGAATATATATACTGCCCAAGTCGGTATCCCACTTATCTTAAACATTTAGAATCGGAGAAAATTTATCAAATGTTCTAACTTCAACGCGATCTTCTCAATTATTGAAACCTATACATCTTCTGGTTGTTTTGAGGTATTCCAAATGGTTCGCAAGCTCGGTCGCATAACTCTCCATCACGATCTCTCAATGCAAACGAAATTCGACGTAAAATAACACCAAACCGAAAAAAGAACGAATTTCCCACATTTCCCGATTTAAATGTTCGACACTCGCTCCAAAAATTCTAAGCCTAATCAAACAGAATTTATGAAAAACTATTTAATACACTTTCGCTTTGGGGTTTTTTCCCCATTGCCGGGACTTTAATTAATGTTACTAAAGTTGGCGTAGAAGTATGTATCCTCGCAATTCGCTATTTCTCGGTGGAACCTTCACTCAAAACACCCGAAGTCTTTAAGACCATCTTGATTTTTTTTTATGTATATATTTTTTGCAATTTATAACATGTATAACGGATATTTTCCCGGCAATTGTTAACATCCAAAACGAATCGCAGTAAAGTGAATTAGTGTGAGTGTACAGGCGGTTGTAAAGTAACGACGATTAAAAACTCACGTTTAGACCTATTCTGCAGGCGATGCAATTATCGGCCGGGAAAACAGAAAAATTGCAATATGAGCGCACTGAAAATTGATGGTCGCTTGTAAACAGTGTTTTAATTCAGATCCTCAAACGGCACTAATAATGACCTGTGATGCAAAGCAATTTATTCCTAAAGTATAAAATTGCCTTTTTCGTATAATGTAAAATAATGTAAATAATGAGGTAATTTTTTCAAGGGCTGTAAACGGGTCAGATATTAGGAGGGGAAAAAATATTCTTGGTGAAAAAATTTTACGGGTTAAATGATAAAATAACAAATTTGTGTGTTTCTTTTCCAAAATTATCAGACCTCTATTAGTCCAAAAAAATGAAAATATAAGGAGAAGATATTTTAAAGAAAAGCCTTTGCTTTTTTTTTATATTCAGAGTAGGTACTCAGTAGTATTGTATCAAGTGAAACTGTAGAATCGAAAGCTATTTGATAACACAAAACCAAAAAGGAGTTAATTATTTCAAAAAATGGTTGTACGTTTACTTGAAGGGACACAAAGTTATGATTTTTTTAATATAACTCAGCATACCAAATATCGGCGAATTTTAAGGATTTCAAAGTTCTTTAATTGAGGCATCATGTATCGCAGAACATAAAAAACACGAGTTGCATTCTTATCTCATAATGTTATGGTATGATTTTTGCGAGTGAGTAAGACTAAACGTTAAGTCTCGACGATAGCACAGGGCGACACGCTGGCACATCCATTAGTGCGGGAGAGTTATAGGTGAGATTACCCAAAAACCTGCCGCCGGTCACGATCCATAATCAAAAAAAAAAAAAAATCATCGTGCCTATTCGGAAATATACAGAGCACACATCCAGCCCTGAAGTGGCCCCTACACTCTTTACCTCACCTCCTGATGAAGGCGCAGATGTTATGCCTTGTTGGGCGGGGCCCAATCCACCCTATGAAAATGTATGCACAATTAATCAGTGTCCCTTGTGATTGCCTATACGAGAGGGGAGTAGCGGACCTTAATCGACCTATATCATTAGAGGGCTCAGAGAGAGAGAAGGACGGAAAAGGATAATTTTAAGATTTTGGATGGAAATATTCTATATTAAATAGGTATATAAACAAAAGTATCCTCTATAACCAAGATGGAAATCAGTTAAGCGTTTGGAAGTGATCACATTCGTTTCATCGTTCTAAACTGAATAATTATGTATGCATTAAAGAGACCATATTTGTTTTTAGTTTTGAGAATAAATTTTAACTAATCACTTGGTCTTTGTTCTTGTATAAAAACTAAACTAAAATTTTGCCCTCTCAGAACTTCAAATTTCACGAAACACAGTTCTCATTCTAAACGTGTTTTGTATTTATACATTTTTGTTTTTGTATCCCATTTTATGAATGATGAATAGTTTAAATGAAATTTGTAAATAAAATAATAATACTAAAAAGGAACTAGACGGAATGGCTCAAGTAATGGCATTGTTTTGTTTACGCTAATTATATCAAGAGCCATACAAAAATGTAACCCATATACATAACAAAAAAAGTTTAGTAATAAGTAAAAGTTAAAAAAAAAAGTCAACAACTTACATGTAGTGGGTTGTGACAATTCACCGCAGAGGCGCCTCTGAGGATGCTTCACGATGCCACTGTTGAAATCTTAAAAAACAAACGTTTTTCCTTTTTGCTAACTACTAATACCTGCGCTAGCCTACAAGCTAACTCTCACTGTATTTCCTACCATGGTTGTGTCATTCAGCAGTCTTGGGTGAACGCTATTCGCTGTTGATTTATTTAAATTATTAGTGATATCCGAGCTGATAACACTGCTAATACTAGAACAGCCGCTACTAACCTTACTAAATCCTAGAGAGACTTTCTCTTGAATTACTATCATCTGAATTACGTTTGGAGCGGTGCGCGATAGTTACTCTATCAGTGTTGTTTTGCATTGCTGTTGTTGTTGACTTAAACTATTACAATTGCGAGTACAATACGATCACGCACCATTTTATATGTATTTTGTCACCATTCTTGTCCGATATGAAGTAAACTATACAGGTCACTACTACAAATAATACCGAGATGCACAGTATGTTGGTGGTGGTGACGATATCGTTGGCCTTATCACGGATTATTTTGTCCTCTCTCAAGTCATCGCTATCACTGTCGGAGTGATCCTCCTAATTTGATGAAGAAGAAAGCCTACTTCTTGTCAAATATTTTTGATCTGAGGAATATTGTATTGTTGACGTAAAGGACGTGCTTCAGTTGACGGAGAAGATAGTCTATTGTCAACTCCAGGTGGTTGTGATGAGCTAGTAGCCTCATCTCCATCGCCATCATCATCTGGCTTATTTTCAATTGTAGGACCTTTTTGGATTTGTAAGAAATTTCTGATATAATGAGCAATTTCAGGCTTAATTGGTGGTGGTGGTGGTGCAAGAAGTGAAGGAATTGAAGAGTCACATATAATAATATCATCGTCAGCTGCACAAGTTTTTTCATGTTCCGTAATCGCCTCATAAAATTAAAGTCCATTTACCGCAAAGATACATATAGAGTGTGTCCCGTAAGTCGACGTCAAGAATAGAAGACAGAAAATTAATATTTCACCCAAATTTAACTGGCTGTAATAAAAAAAAATGTACTACGCCAGCTTGGCAAGTAACTTTAAAAGTTGACGCATTTAATAAGAATCCTAAAATGGTATAACACTTGTTAGATTTTTCTTAGATTACGGAAAAAAAAATTTTTTTTTTCCAGAAACCCAGTTTCGATTTCTTTTCACTTATTAAAAATGATTCTAGTGTTCCCAAAGGTCTCCGTAAGACCGTAACTTTAAGACTCTAGTTTGAGTGAGACGGAGAGTCATTGCATGAAATGTGAGTGAGACAGTTAGTGACGCTAACTCGTCAAATCTTTGAGTTTTTACAAATGTGCATCGTCTACTCTCCACAGAGGGCCGATTTCCAAACCAATTACATGGTGAAGGAAGAGTTCCATACCTTACGAGGACCTAGTACTTCAAGCAGTTGAAGAAGACCCAAGTACTTCGGTACATGTAATCCAGGTAAGCACAGGAGTACCTAAAGGTATATCCCACGGAATTTTACAAACACGTGAGCTCCAGAATTACGGAAACAGTTGAATTTGTCAACAACGGAAGATTTGCCCGTCTGATAACCCGACCTTTTTTAAGAAGATCTCGAAATTGTTTTGCAGCTGAAAGAAGGAAGTTTGAACATCTTTTGTAAATAATAAATCTTAGCATCCAAATAATTGGTGTTTAATTTTAAACTTAAGGAAAATTTGTCCTAAATTTAACAAAAAGTTAGGTTTTACGGTAGGCTTTGGGTTACTTGAATCATTTTTAGTAGGGGAAAAGAAATTTTTCGAAACTGGGTTTCTTGAAGAAAAAATTTTTTTTTCCGTAATCTAAGAAGTAATGTAGCAAGTTTATACCAATTTAGAATTCTTATTAAATGCGTCAACTCTTAAAGTTACTTGCCAAACTGGCGTAGTACATTTTTTTTTTTTCATTACAGTCAGTTAAAGTTGGGTGAAATATTAATTTTCTATTCACGGTTCGGCAAAATGTGACATTTCTTCCAAGCTGTCTTAGAATTTAAAGCAACAGGTTACATAAGCACTATTCGGGATTACATAAGAAAAATAAAATTGAAAAAAAGTAAAGATTTGTAGCAACAGGAGAAAAAACCATCACAGGGTGTACATTTTCTCGAAAACAAAAGAAATGTCTATAATTTGAAAAATACATGAATAAGATTATTTTTTATATTTTTCTGGTAACTCTTATGATTCATTCTATCACCCGATTCCGGCTTGACGTCGACTTACGTGACACCTTGTATATAAAAGAATGCCGGCTCAATCATGTGCTGTGGTTCTGTCGGTTGAGAACATGATTTCTGTATCAGTAAATATTTTCGATTTTTTTTTTGTGTCTGATCATATGTCATATTCTCATTACGGGAGGTTACCAGTAGTTTATTATTTCTTCTATCATAAAGTGAAGATGTCAAATAAGAGTTGTTGATAAATCGTAATGTTGTATGCCCATAAGCGGCTAGTTCTTTACAAAATCTCAAGTGGAGTGTACTTTGTTCAGACTCATAACAAACCGAAACAATCCTTTTCACTTTCTCCAACCGATTCCCATTGAATCGTTTAGGTCTGACTACTGGAATTGAAAAAGGAACATCTTCTGGCCACCATTCAGGCTCACTATAATATACATTTCCTTGAAGATCTATGTGTCCTAGGGAACATTGCATTATAAGAAGAATGAGATTTCCCAATTGTGGTTCTGTTAATTTTTCCATGAAAGTAGGATATCTGTTAGCAAAAAGCAAGGGAAGATTTGATACTATATTTTATTGAACATCATCGATATCATCCATACTGTGAAACGCCGATGTCTCCAAGTCTTTATTCACCACAAAGTTACTAAAAATCCGAAAGAATATTGTAGTGCCATTTTACCCATTACTTTTGAAAAAAAGGGAATACTTACATGTCCGTGATGACATTCAGATTATGTGATTTTCACTACCTTTTACGTGTCGCTTCTGCTTGCTTTGTTTTCTAGCTCAAACTGTTCTTCTTCTTTTCAGCCACCTTTTTCCTCAAGCCACCACTCCTTAGAATATAGAGACAACAGGAAGTGTTGATTCTAGGAAAATTCGTGTGCTTGAGCGTGGATTTTTTCAGGGTCCCGTGAAGTAGGTCAGCATTATATTGACGAAAGAGACAAATGTATTTTCAGCTGTCAAACGAAGTTGCCTAATTTGCAACAATTTGAATCTAATTTAAAACTTGTGAAAAGTGAAAGATATTTTATTTATAAGTAGTCTTAAATAAAGCAAAGAGTGTAAGTAATTATTTGTTGATATTATAGTGATAAATTTCTAGGTGATGTTCATGTATTTCCAGAATGAAATGTTCGGTGTAAAATTGCCACAAGAACACCAATGTACGACGCGAGAAATCATTTTTTTAGGTAAGTATAGTTATAAAATATTATTTTGTGTACTTTACACACCTTTTTATATTAAATTAAATTAAAAATACATAACAAAAACGATGAAATTTCGAAAAATTCCGTCTTCCACCGAGATTTGTTTACGTTTGTGACAGCTGAGAAACTCTCTGGGTATCCTGGCGTAGTGACATCGAATAAGAACATTTTCGGTAGGAGCAAACGCAATATTTTCAACCATTTATTTTGTTGCCCCGCTCTCTATATTGATTCTACTACACGGCTGCACAGAGCTTTCACTACAGCGGCAACAGATACTAACCCAACCTAAATTTGGCTTATCACACTTCCTGTACTCTCTATATTGTAAGGTCCACTCCAACTAGGTTAGGATATTTAACTGTCAAACGTTGCAGTACCATCGCTATGTGGGATCGCCCTAGGGATGAAGCCAAATTAGGCAGCATGCTGCCTCGTATATCTTAGACCATAACAATGACTACTTACTTAACTTTCAGCAAAAGAAAAACGTAATTGGTGATGATTTGGTTTTGAAAGTGCGTATTTTCATCGATTTCTTATAGAAGAAGCTTTTCATTAACATACGGATGCATCCACAATCATTTGCACTTTTTTCCATTTTAGCAAAATAATGGCAACGACACAATATATTTCGTATAACTTCATATACACAAATAATGGACATATCGGTGATTTTTCATCAGCTGTCCATGAATTTGCGAACACAATTATTATCGACAGATTCTTAATTGTGCACTTTTAATTTCATGACAAAAAAAAAAAAAAAACGCCCCTGCATGACTGACCTAAGGCGTGAATAAAGTATTTACCATCACAACGTGACCTTGACTGCGACTTTATTTAATTTTTTAACAAGATATTTACATTAAGTTAAGGTTTATTGCAGTTATCAATAAATAATTGCAGCATAAAGATATCTATGTAAACGTGGTTATTTAATTACAACTTAATTTCTCTCTCATTGACCTTCATTTTATCTATATGAAAGTCCAGAATACTTTTTGAAAGGCCCTCTGAATTGTAATAAAACAATAACAAAATATAAATCGGGTTTAAAAATGTACCATGCACCTATGTATGAAATATTTTTAAATATTTAAGAAGCTTTCAAATATCATTTCTAAACGGCTTTATTGGACTTATGTATGAAAAATATGAATATACCGCAGAAGTAATGAAATTTCCTATCAAGAGATTCCATTTCCCGTATTCACGTAAGTGCTTTATGCTTCCTTCCAACATGAATCTGAAATAAAGAGAATTTATCTGAACCATACTCAAATGTTCTCAGAAATTTTCCAAAACATTTATGGAACAGATATGCTCAGATCAGAGTTACACTGTCTTTTCCATTAATCCTGACCTCGTCAAAATATATAAACACATCCACGTGAATCTACTGGGCTACTGGGACAAATATTTCCTAGTACCGTTGTACGGTTGTACCTGGTAAACTAAATAAAAAGCGAACGACACTGGAAAATTTTCTGGAAATATAACTTACCGCCGTCTACCATAGTCTTCTTCTGCCGAATGAAAGCAGCACTTTTAAAAGCCCCAGCACATAATTTTCACGAAACTTGGAAATTGTGGAATATTTCTCTTAGAAAATTCTAAAACGAATCCTGCTCTTAGTTGAACGTGATCTGCAAGGAAAATTTCTCTTTAGAATTTTTATGTGAAAATATTCGGAAAATTGGAAAGCCACTGTGGATGTGTGTGCATGAAATGTGTGTGCCACTT
This sequence comes from Dioctria rufipes, assembly GCA_963924295.1. NCBI lineage: Eukaryota > Metazoa > Arthropoda > Insecta > Diptera > Asilidae > Dioctria > Dioctria rufipes. The sequence continues at coordinate 279,669,225 of OZ002741.1, read as the reverse complement.
GAAAGATTTTCATCTCATCAGCTCTACATTGATTCTCTATGCTTCTCTATAGTAGGTATACGGCGAGTATGATAAATTTTCCCTTGCTATGCGCTAGAATGAATGTTTTCTCTTTTCTATGGAATATATAGAAAATTTGTTTCCGCAGCTTTCCTCAGTATAAATGTCGATTGTCGGTCAGTTATGATGTGATCCCTACACGAATCGCATGGGTCTTTTAATTCGTTTAAGGAATTTAAAAAAAAAAAGGATAGATTTAAATAAAAACAAAAATTAATGAAAATTCTCGTTATTTCCCTATATAAAAAGAAAATCACCTGCTGTGTTTCCTCAGAAATGTGACATGAAGCAAGAAAAAAACCAAAATCGGAAAATTTGGAAATGTTAAAGGAAATATTGTTGCCGCCGTATTCTTTACATTTTATAGGGACAAATTAATGTTGTTCATATCGCGTGCGGTAAATAAATCGCCTATAGAGGCAGCCCCGCAATTCATACCTACAATCTAAAATTATCGATATTTCGTGCGCGCTTAAGATTATATTTTATAGTAAAGGTTGTAAAAGTTTATGTGCTGTAGGTTGATGTTGTTGTTGTTGCTGTTGTTGTTTCTGGTGTTAACTGTTGATAATAAATGAAGCAATGCCGAAAGCAACAAATCTGCAAGTTTTTGTGGAAAAACATAAATTCAAATTTATTACAACTCTGAATTTAAGTATAAAATATGAAAAATGATTTTAACTTTGACATGAAGTGTAGTGTTTGTAAATTCCATTTAAATTTTAGTATTAAAATTAAAAGCGATAGTTGAGATAATGTTGATTTAGCGAATATGGAGAGAAATTTCAAAAGAAAAAATAAAACATAATTTATTATAACAACAGTATCTAAATTCCGGAAAACAAAAGAGCTAAAAGTTTTACAAGTTCTACTAATATGGGCCACTGCAAGTGGCGCCGTTAGAAACAAGCTGAAGAAAAAGAAAAACTCCACACAATTTATTTTTGTTTTTAAATAAAACGTAAAAGAATAATATAAAATGTACTAAACCACCAAAAGAACTGTTCAAATATTTCAAATAAGCAGCACAAAAATATTACAAATTGAAGAATGTGCCAATCAATTGCATTTGTTTTTAGTGTAAATAGTCGTGTTGCGTATATATGATTTTATTTTTGAATTAAAAAAAGAAAGAAATATATTAAACGTAACAAAAAATGTGTTTGGTTATTAAGTGAAGTTAATGTGTTACAATAATTGTAAAATATTATCGAAATACCTTTTGTAGTGCAGTGAAAATATTAGATATAATCTAGTCTGAAAATGAAATAAAATAAAATTTATTAACAATAATTCTTAATTAAAATTTTGCTCCTACGTCTTACTTTATTGATAATATTGAAAATTATTTATAAAATATGTAAATATAAAAAAGTAGTTTAAATAATAAAAAAAAAGTAGAGATCTAGTTAACTTAAATTTCTTTGGCAGTTATATGCAGTTATTTTCCTCCAAAATCATGGATGAAAAAAAAGTCGGATATGCGGGTAATAATATGTAATTAAAAAAGAATTCATACATACTACAATACCAGAAATTTAAGAGAATAATATTACGCGCTACTGCGTTTAAAACAACCAAAAAAATTAAGTAAAACAACTTACGGATAACAATTTAGAACTAAATCAATTAAGATTATCATATTTAAAATCAAATAAAATATAATAATGAAAAGTTCCGAATCATAACTTTGAATTAGCCTAAAGGAGACCTATCGAGAGTAAAAGAATAGTCTAAATTACCACCATAGAAAATAATCCTATTTAATAATAGCCTCAGCCGCGTTATTTTTATACGAGAAAATCCTGTATTTAGTAGCGCATATTAAATTCAATTTCGTGGGACCAATATAATTCGAATCGTGTGTGTGAATAAAAGTGAAAATTTAAAAGAAAATGAAAAATAATAATTATAATTATAATATGTAAACAGTGTGTTATGGAAGAGTTACAACCTCATATATAAAACAAAATAATAAAATATCGAAAAGGTAAAAATAACTTTAAACACAAAAGGAAAATAAAAAACGAAAGCAAAATGGACGGCGGTCAACAAGTTAACCCTTTGATAAATTTCAATATAACCACTGATGATTTTTTGGCAATGTTTTCCTCTTCGGAGGCTACTAGTAATACATCATCTGTCCATAATGGACATCAATTATCATCACTTGGCTCAACAGTTATCAGCCCAAATGATACACTTCTGTTTGGCAATAATCAAAATCAAACACCAATTTACTTCTTCAATGGCACTTATCCGAGTGGATATACTCTGACGCATATTGTAATTGCATCGATTATTGTTACAATTCTCATGATTGTCATAGTCGTCGGAAATATGTTGGTGATAATTGCAATTGCAACGGAAAAATCACTAAAAAATATTCAAAACTGGTTCATAGCCTCGTTGGCGGTTGCGGATTTTTTTCTTGGTTTAGTTATAATGCCATTCTCATTAGCTAATGAATTAATGGGTTATTGGATATTCGGTAGCTGGTGGTGTGATATACATTCAGCAATGGATGTTCTATTGTGTACAGCATCCATAATGAATTTGTGCTTAATATCGTTGGATAGATATTGGAGTATAACGAAAGCTGTTGAATATTTAAGATCAAGAACTCCAGCGAGAGCTGCTATAATGATTGCAGCTGTTTGGATAATGTCCGGTTTAATATGTATACCACCGTTATTGGGATGGAAAGTTAAAAGACCTGAAGGTCAAGAGTTACCACAGTGCGAGGTAAGTTTGAATTAATATTATTTTTTTTTTGTTATTCCTAATTGATATGTCGTTGTTATATAATATGTACCATATGTATGAATATATAGGTATTGACTTGTCTTTTTTTCTGTATAGGCTAATCACAAATGAAATCATTGTCATTATTGTGAAAAACATCAATCCTTTTAGGTTCTTGTACTGAATTTATCCAACGAATGTTATTCTTAGCATTTTGTGCTTTCTTTATTCAATTCACGTAGTTCAATGAGAAAAATATTGAAAAAAAATATGCTCGCAAATACATGTGTCGTTGGCCAGTTTAAGTTCTCTCTAAAATTGTTGGTATTCAAACATAATATTACTTAGCAATGTGTATAAAGTGTTTCGTATCAGCAGCAACTAATACTCTTCAGTACTGCCAGGCCAGTTACTGCCTGCTGTAGAAGTATAGAAGGATAAAAAAAATGGTTATTTGTATTCCAATTTTTCCAACATATTATCGTATTTGAAACACTAGGAATTTGGGTAACCCAAAATTATACGGTTATCTAAACATCACTCAATGTATTTTTCAATCAAATTATACCCACCCAGCCAGCCATGTTAGAGCATGTTTACAACCGTGCTTAGCATTGATTGTTGCACAGTTCAAAAAATGTAACATATAGGAAAGAGGCTTTTAAAATTTACATTTTGTTATACATAAAAATTGTAAACATTTGTTCAATAGAAGCAAATTTAAATGGTTTTTTAATTCTGCCACTATCAATGCAGAGCAGCGAGATGATATTAGTTTTTACTTGTTTTCAGTTTTGTAATCCTTCTAATATTTTGACAAAATTTTTAAGTGAAATTTTGAAAATACAATAAAGCCTTGAATAGAAAACAAAAGCACAATGGATTCCTAGAAGTGCTCTTATCACACTTTTGCCCTGAACTCCTATCAACCAAGATTACTTCCTCCTCCTCAAAATTACGTTTGAAATATTTTTCGTTTTTCAAAGAAAGTGCAGTCATTTAAATTCTCATAAGAGCTTCGATTTCAATAAATCAGTAAGGATTCCACTTAGTCCACCTCTCTTATGGAAAGCAGATATTGTTATATATTTTACATGACTATTAACAGATCACATTTTAAACGTAAAAAATTATATCTTTTATGTAAAATTTTACAAGATAAAGGATAACACAAGAAATACGAATGCCCATTTTAGGACCGACACCTCTAGATATGAGAGATATCTTAAACCATGCATTATGATACTCTGAACATATTTTTATTAACAATGTTTATTTCTATCTAGCAGGAGAAAGTTGAAGGAGGGTCACAGTTTGATCTAGTATATTTTGGAAAATCTAGTACAGAACTGAATTCCTTAGGTCCTGAGAAGAAGTTTGAGTACCCACACTCCCATACTCGGAGCCTTAAAAAGCTAATTAAAGCCATCCCAATACTCACTTTTTTAGTATTTCCCTCTTTTTTATTCGAGCTGAGGTACTAGATTTTGCGCACCATAGATCACCTATAACTCGGTAGGATAACGTTCGATCGTAAAACGGGTTTCATTGCTCACCACAGCTCATTAACAGCTACAAATCGTGGAAGAAATTTTTTCTCTGCATTCTTTTAGGGTAAGGGATAGAAACCCCCGGCGGGTGATTGTAATGCCGCATGTTGCATATCGAATTAAAGGTATCGTCGAGTACTATCGGGTGGTGTAATTTTTCTCCATTAAAAAAACTTTTTCGGTTTTGCAACCGAAAACCACATTTTCATGCGCTTGGGTCACATACACCCCAGCTAGTTCATTTCGTATATGTTTTTGCAGTTTTTTCTTCCATGCTCATTAGTGTTCTGTTGTGAAAAATTTTCTCATAAGAAGTCATTTTCCACAACACACAAATTCTGCACAATTACGAAAAGTAGAAAAGTCCACTTTTCACCCACATCCGATCGCCAAAGCTTTCCTCCGCTAGATAGAAATAAACATTGTTAATAAAATATATTCATAGTATTATAATGCATCGTTTAAGCCATCTGTCATGTCTAGAGGTGTCGGGCCTAAAGTTGTATAAAAAGTGGGGATTCCCTTTTTGTATGAATTTTTTTTTTTTTTTTCAAGAATTAACATTTAAGGCTCGCAGTATTTGAAGTTTAAATAGTAACACATTGAATATCGTTAAAGGATTACAAATGCTCTTTGAGATAGCCGCTCAAGTTTGATCCTACAGACCTTAGAAGGACTTAAGTAACTGTACATCTTTTAGAAAACGAAAAATTTTCATAAGTAAATTTTATTAGAGAAGCTGTGAATTTAGATAATATCCATGAGTGTGATCAGAATATGCCAAGCAACTTATTGGTATGCGCCGTCCTAGTTATTTACCGAACATTATAATAATTAACCTTGAAAAGCAGAGATGAAAGTAATTAAATGAATTAAAATATATGCCACATTTGCAAATTCCCCCAAAATAAAAAAAAAAGGTCTTCCATCATTCCTCTCAGTCTACTGAATAGTTTTAAAAAGATCAATTATACAATTACTTGCTAATGTGTTTCTGAATCTATTTTTGATAAAGTAATTTCAATATGAAATCAAATTTTCTGGTTTCAATTCAATTAGTCAAATTTTGAATTCTATATGCCATTTAAAGTGCTGTAGATTTTTTAAGTACAACACAACTCTGCAAATGTATTTGTGAGCTTAAAACAAAATGGAGATAGAGTTTAATCGCAAAGCTAAAATCAATATTTAAGCACTGACACATAAATCTGTCACATTTACATACACAGTGGAGCAGTCCTACGGACTGCGATTTAAGTTGGCTTAAAATTGAATAATATAAACAATATATTGAAATTTAAAATTTATTACCAAATGGGAGCTAAAAATCATAATTCGTTTAACTTTTTGTAACATGTCGACTTTAATTTAGGAGCTTTTCATATTATGCTGTTATAATTCATAAAAAGTATAACGGCTTAAATATAGGAGAATAAAGGACATAAAATAATAAAATATATTGGAAAAAATCATTAATCTCATTGGATTAGGATCCATTTGACCTTAAGTTCAGAAAAGCACATTACAAATTGGCGGCTACAGGAAATCTGCAAAGTGTGTCCTGACCGCTTTTGTTCTATACATTTCTACAGATTTTTATAGATTTTAAAGTTCGAAGTCATGGCTATCAAAAATTCTAAACACTCTTTTCTCAAAATCTGTATCCCTTCCGTTTATTCTTTCCGTAAATTGGCTTGCGGTAGGTAGCTGATCCGTATTGGCATTTCTCTCAATACGTGTACTCCTTATAAATACTTTGTTACATAGACCACTCCTTATACATCCTCACAATAACAAAAGCAATAATCGTACTTACCGCACCCGCAGTCGGTACAGGGAATTAAAATCTGGGCAGCTAATGTAAAAGCAAAAGTGAATATCTTACGTTGAAAATGATATAAGATGAATTAGACTTTTAGCGGCCCCTGCGACAACGCGTTATTAGTATGTAGGAAAATTCTATTACATTTCTAATTGCTCCTTACCTCCTCTTTTTCCCGTTTTTTTCAAGTTCAGGGAGGTCTCGGACTAGCAAGTAAAATTGTGTCAAACGTCCAATTGGGCAGGTCCGGTAGGTAATATAAGTGAAATTAAAAAAAAAGTCCTTGTTATGGCTGAAATTCCACTTGAATATAAATCTCAAACTATTTTATTCGAAATACATTGAAATGCGATAAGAAATAAAAAGAAAATATTAAATACCTACTTTTTGAAATATAATGGAAATTTGGGAACTATTTTGATGGTTTTCTTTTTACTAAAAAACAGAAAAATTGGCTTTTTTTCGAAAATTACAGGATATTTTCGGTTTTCCTACCGAAAAACTAATCTATGTCTCTATTTTTCAATATTTTGTTGCAGAAAATAGTATCTTTGGGAATTTTATATAGGCGCCAATCATATGATAATAGAGGAAATAGTGGCTTAACTGTATTAAAGGTATCAAGTATTTGGAGGTCCTTTTAATGGGATTTGAACCTATTCTGGCCACCTCATCTCAAAACTGTTCCATTAATAATATCCTTTTTATTTTGTTGCTGATGAGGCCTTTCTTCTTGAACTGAACTTATGTATGCATCCAATACCACACGGTGCACATGCAAATTAAAAAAAATAAATAATAATAACAATTGATTTTCATGGGAATGATTTCTAAATTAAGAATATTAGAAAATCCTATCCAATGTAAAAAGCTGTTGATATATAGCTAATACCAGCGGAGAACCAGAGGAGATACCATCTACTCTCCTATTATATGATCCGCCACGCATTAATAAAGAGGCCATAGCTGTGTTCCGTTGGGCTGTGTAAAGTACTCGCGAGCACTTTCCGAATGGAACGCAAGTTTTTGTTGTCAAGAGTAAAACATAACCTCCAATTTTAGACATTTCTGTTATGTCAAATTTCTTATGAAAATAGTTAGGATTATTAACTATATTACTCAAATCAATTTCATTAAAGGCTATTGAAAATAAAATTATGAAAAACTGGACCTATATTCGAGGTACTTTCCTCGAGCAGGATGTACCTACTAACTGGAAAATTTAAGGATATAAACTCGTGTCTGTTCGATATTTATTATATTAAAAGCTCTTACCGTATTTATTTTCATAACGATAATATATAAATTTGAATAATTCTCCTGTTCTCGACGAGTTAAATAATTTTATTTGTTTTTTTTTTTATAAACATTTTCTCTCCAATTTCATCTATCTGACATTTCAATAACCACTTAGCATCCAAATCCACCTAGCGGTATATTTTTGCGAAATTAATAAGCTCATCTACTCGCGGACAAGATCATGAGTAGTTGCGAGTAGGTAGAAGTACTTGGGAGTACTTTACACAGCCCAATGGAACACAGCTCTTGTATCCTAAAACAGAAATGGGAAAACTTAGGGCAAGGCAAGGGATAGAGATATTCATCTTGAAAGACAATTTTGCATTAATGGTGGTCTCCTAGTTTATGCTCAAGACCTCGTGTCCCACTTAAAGTTCAAAAGATCACCGCCAAGAAATAGTAGAGTTTTTCGAAAGTAATGAAAAACTGAAATAATACAAACAAAAATTCAAAAGCTTAGCAGAAGAAAATTCAATTTTTATTTATTTTCCCCGGACGGGAATCGAATCCAGACTTACTAGAATCGGGCAAAGATGGAGAATAGAGGAATTTTATCAAGTTTTATTTTAACGATTCTAAATAAAATCATAAATACAAAAGGAAGAAACAGCCGCCTCGTCCGGGGTTTTAAGCCGGAACCTTCCGCTTTCCGGGCTATTGCCAGCTGAAAGTAAAACGTGGCTTAATAGGCTACACATAAATTAAATTAATAAATGCAAGCGATGAAGATATCCGTATCCTTTGCTCAGTGGTAAGAGCACTCACACGGAAAGTGGAAGGTCCCGGCTTCAAACCCCGGACGAGGTGGTTGTTTTTTCCTCTTATATTTATGATTTGATTTAGAATCGTTAAAAATAAAAGTTCTTAAAATTCTTCTATTCTCCGAAAGCAAAATATATTTTATTCAGACTTCAACAGTTTGAATTGAAAAGCCTTATTTAGCATTTTTCTGTCAATAGGAGTAATAACTTCAGTGACCTTCGGTTACAATTCATCGATATGACGTGGATAATTTTGGGGAATACGATCCTCTTGGTAGCTACCAAAAAGGAAATAATCAGATTATAAATCCGAATTTTCTCTTCGCAGTTGTCTCAGAAGTGTTAACCAACTTAGCTCCTCGTCATGGTTTAAATTAGTAATTAAAGTAGTTACTATATTTCGTTCAACATTCATTGTTACATAAATGAAAATGGACTCCATCTACATTACCTACGTTTCGTTATCCCCCATCATATCTCATAATGATGCTTTTCTCTACAAACTCGTGTGGATTTTCATTACAACAAGGGCTGTCATTTTGAGCTTTACTTATCCACCTCATTGTTAAAGAGAACATTATCTAAAATAGCCGACATTTTCAACAACAACTTCAACTTTTGACATTATTTAACGCGCTTTTGCGTATCACCAGATTTAAATTTATACCGCACATATAAGGAATAAATAAATAATAATAAATTTTCTAACGAGGCCTGCCAACTTTCTGCCATTGGCGCCGATTGGCGCCGATTTGTTGGTGTCTTTTTTCACTTGTTGGGCGACGGTTTATAATGTGGTCCAATACAAGCAGGAATATCCGCAAAAGCGTCATTTTTCAATTTATTCTTTCTTATAAACAAGCCATGTACTCGTATACACATGGCAAGTACAAAGCATTGCTATTGTCACCAACCAGACATGTTTTTTTTTCTAAATTTTTGAAGTTACAGCTGCGTTCTGCTTTACATAGTATTTCAGCAATTAACTCCATTTCCCTGTTTTCTCTATTATTTTTCCTAATTTATTTTGACATTTATAATAGTTGTTGGATCATTCACATTTTTTTTTTTTTCATTCAATTGCACACGACAATCTTTTTCAGTACTGGTAATTCTAATTGCCCTTAAAAGGGACTTAATTCCTATGTTAAATATTACTTGAAATATAATATGGTAATAATAAAATTATAGGCCCAATAGCTCATATTTGATATTTAAATGAAAGGGGTGGATTATATCTTTGTACTTGGAGAATGTTTTGAACAAAGTGAAAATTGTAAATTTACAATGCAAAACTTTAATGGAAAATGGATTCTAAAATATTTACCAAATTCGTTTGAACTGATTCAATCATCTGCATTCGAAGCATGAAGACCAATACAAGTCCATCTAAAATGAAATTTTTACTCACTAAAGTTTTCTATCCAAATAAATTGCTAAATCATCCATGAAACCCATGGAATTGATTGAAACGCATTTTCTCCTATCTTCGTTGATGTTGAATGTATTTTTGTTAGATACTTTTCAAGCTACAGACAATGTCCAATGATGGCATAGCTTTATTTCTCCATTAAATACATCAATTTCTTCCGATTGAATTACTTTCAATTTCAGATTATTACAATTTAGGAGTGTTGTTTTTCTGTTGAGAAGTTCACAAAATATTTTCTAGCAAGTCAATTACCCTAAATTATATTTGCGGAATTATAGAAAAATTATATCTGCAGACAAATTTTTAACTATGCAATAAAGTACAAAAATTCCTTTGTAAATCTTCTTAACATGATTCGTATTTACAAAATGAAAATGCCGATTTGTGTTGTAAGAAAGTTTATTTCAGGTGAAAAGTACATTCTCAGGTGAGAGCTTTTGTTAGGGGAATCGTAGTCATTTGGTTAAGATGCTTTTTTAATCCATTTCATCCCGAATTATTTTTTTCTCAATTTGACTTGATCTGCAATTATTATAAAGCTTTAAGAATAAAATTAAGATATTCAATTGATTTTCTTTTTATTTTCTAATAGTAGAGAAATTGCGTATTGCGAAAACTCAACACTGGAAGTTGAAGAGAAAACCTATATTTTATTTTATTTATTTATTTAATTAAATTAACATAGCTTTTACAACGATAGAAATAACAAAGGAATATTTTTTTATAAAAAAATATAATATATGTACATAGTTGTTCAGTAGTTTGACTCAGCAGGCAGAATCCCAATCATTCAGTGTAGCTCCACCTGTTTCAAATAATATGAAATCAAAATAGTTTCAAGCTTTAAATAATTAAACTACATAATACTTATCTAAAAACTTCCTGTTGATCCAATCAATGATTTGCCGCTGCAAGTGGAGTGCAGGAGTTCACCCACATATGTTGTGTCTGTGGTTTATCCTCCTTCATAACTTATTCCATCAAAATAAGTTTCAACAAATAACAAAAAAAAAAAACTCCACAAATATACCACAGCACACTAACTTCTCACAGCTGTTTTCGCCTGAAATAAAATTCAGGCAAACATCGCTAGGGCAACACCAAGAGGCGAAACAGACATAACTGGTTACAGCGGCAATATAAAGCCGAGAAAATCAGTAGATGGCACCGTTATTTTTGACAGAGCTGATCTGTATCAGAGTTGATCTGAGTTTAAAGAATTGTGTTTCCTACATTTTTTACTGAAGATAATTCTGGTCAGAGATAATCTGAGTGTCCTATTCTTTCTACACAGGCATTTTGCTAACCTTCTGCTTGCACGCACTAGTACCGGGCATTTTGCTGCCTTTTTGCTTTCACGCAATATCAAAGAGCATTTCATTACCTTTCTGCTCTCACGCACTAGTGCCGAGCATCATTTGTACCATTGAAGTTTCTTCTGTTGACAGATGATTTATTTCCGTTCTTCTTCTTGTTCTTAATTAAGAAACAAATAATACAAGGGTTGCGAACTGCGTGTCCAGCATTAATTTTTTTTGAAATTGTATTGAATTTCCTAAATTATTGCATTTTTATTTGAATTATTTTTAGTAGTTTAAAGTTTCTTTTAATTGAATTTGCGTGATATTAGGTTAAGCATTTGTAGAGTTCAGATATTCTTTTATCATCAAAACACAACTTATCACTTCCTTAACCGCGAACTAGTTCGAGCGCTCTTGTTGCCGTTTCCAGGTGAGCCAACACTCTGCCCTTCGCGAGCACACCCAGGCTAGCTGCGTGCCTTGTGGCAGCAGTATGTTGGTATTCGTACAGGGAGAGAACAGAGCCTTCTTGCTCTCTTTATTCATTCACCACATAAGCTAAAGGGTTTTCCAATAAGAGGTGTTATTTTAATTAGCCCGCTATTTCGGTAGATATTACCTTTGGAGCTGTCATTTTTTGACATGTGACAAGTAGGCACTACGCCATTAATAAAAATGGAACTATACACGATTCAACAACGCATTGAAATTATTAAAATTCACTATAAAAGTGGTGAAAATATGGCAGAGACGGTTCGTAAAACTCGAACAATTTTGGGTCGTCGTGAAGCAACTTGTCGGACCGCAATACAGAAATTGGTAGAAAAATTCGAGCTGTCGGGACAAGTTAGTGATGTGAAGAATAAAACCCGTGCACGTCGCTCAAGAACAGCCGAGAATATTGCTGCTGTAGCCGAGAGTGTTGAAGAAAATCCAGATTTGGGTCTTAAGGCTTATAAAGCTCAGTTAACACAAGAACTCAAGCCGGCCGATCATCAACAACGTCGAGTCTTTGCTGATTGGGTCCTTGAAATGCATGAAAATGATCCGGAATTCCATCGAAAACTCATCTTGAGTGATGAGGCCCATTTCCACCTCGATGGCTTCGTCAACAAGCAAAATTGTCGCATCTGGGGCTCGGAAAACCCAAGAGTTATTGTTGAAAAGCCTCTCTATCCTCAACGTGTGACTGTTTGGTGCGGTTTATGGTCCCGCGGGGTCATTGGACCTTACTTTTTCGAAAATGAGGCTGGAGCAACAGTTACGGTGAATGGATTGCGCTATCGACAGATGATTAATGATTTTTTTTTGAGCGGAATTGGATGGTATTGATCTGCACAACGTTTACTTTCAACAAGACGACGCTACGTGCCATACAAGCAACGAAACCATTGATCTTTTACGGGAAAAGTTTCCGGACCGTGTTATCTCTCGAAGAGGTGATCACAATTGGCCACCGAGATCTTATGACTTAACACCTTTCGACTTCTTCCTTTGGGGCCACGTGAAAGAGAAGGTCTACGCCAATAGCCCAGCGTCGATTCAAGACCTCAAAGATAGAATTCGTGAGGCTATCGAGGACATAGGGCAGCCACTTTGCGATTTGGTTATGGAAAATTTCATGAAAAGGATATGGTCCTATAGGCGTGGTCGTGGTGGTCATTTGGCTGATGTTATTTTCCATTATTAATAGCATACCTTCCTCTTTATAATGAAATAAAGATCCGATCATTTATCTCAAAAACTGGCATTTTTCTTTTAATATCAAAATAACACCTCTTATTGGAAAACCCTTTACTATGTACTATACAACTACAACACAATTGGATTATTGCCTGTTAGTGTGTTTATTTTATCTAAATGTTTCACATGCTACTGAACCAACTATTACTACTATACATACATCTACACTACACATTTGAATTATATAATACTTGAATTATTATTAAATTTTATATTCGAATTGTTAAAAAAAACCGAGTTGTCGTTTATACCGGCTCACCTCCCTTACCATCGAGACTAAATCTGACATATTTATATAAGGAAAAAAAGTGTTATTTTAGTTGGGCATGATACGTCTAAAAACATTTATCATGTGGGGGAACTTGTTGATGCTTGGCTTGAGCAAATTTTTGAAACGAAGTCAGGTAGATACAGTTAATGGACCAATAGCAAGAAATTTGTTTGTCCTGGAAAGTCGTCCGGCTCTAAGTGGTGGAGTCCCATACATTGATAATAGTTCCTTAACAAGACATCGCCGAAACTCTATGGCATCCAACATACAGCCATAATAATATGAAAATACCATTTCTTATCTCTTATTCCTATGCGATAATTCGTATCATGATCATCTGGCTGATCCACGCCACCCATTTATTCATTATATGTTTTGTTCATATGGCTGTGGAATATCTCTCCTGTTTCTTTCCTAATGCACATATCGATTGGATGTAATGTAGTCCTTGTAAATTTGAAATCATCAAAACAACCTTATTATCTTCCCACCGTATTACAACCATGTCATTTTATTTGTCAACCTAAGTCCCACGTTGACTTTTAGCCAAAATTTCTTTATCAGATGAAGGAATATTTTTAGCCGATTTTTTTTTTGCTGTTAAAGAAGAAAGATTTATTTTTTTTTTGTCTGAAAAATGTTTCACTATTTTTTCCCCCAAAAGTCAATACAACGTATTCTCCGAGACCCAGCTGGAGTTTAATAGATGTCGAATTGCAAGCAGTATCCTAGCCGATGAGTAGCAACTCATTTTTTGTAGTCGAAACGAACAGGCTTGTTTTTAACTCGCCTAGCGTAAGGTTTAAATGCGTAACACGGAGCGAAAGGTGGGTGTGACAAACCCAAATATGAATTGCGTAACTTTAAATCACTAATACATATATTTTTTTACTTTATTGAATACGAAATAACCACTATTTATATTTTCAAACAAAACCAAAAATATTTTAAGATTTCTTAGATTTATTAAAGGAATTAACGGCATGTGACACATACTCACTGCTTTTTGTGGAAAATATAAAAAAATTGCATAAACCTTTTTTTTTCAGTAAAGCAAATTCAAATTATTATATGACTACTCATCTTGAGATGTAGTGCAATATTTAGAAACATGTTCTGTACATAAATACCGGTTTGCTTTGATTACAAACATATTTAGTTTTGCGATCGTTTTAGTTGCACATATTCCACACCTTCATATAAGTCTGGCTACTTTTTGTGGTGATACTTTTTAGGATTCACCAACATGATCTTGCATCCTTTTACGAAGTTCTTTTGGTTAAGAAAGCTTCTCCTTCCTAATTTTTAAGTGTTCTGTAATCAATTCGATTCCAAAATCTCTTATAATATTTCGACGTCATACTGAGCACTTAATATTGGTCTCATAGATTATCATGCTGTTCATACCAGACATATTCAAAACTGCATATAAAATTACCATTGGTCATCGTTTTGTATTGCGCGAAACATCATAATTTCCACACAGTTGATCCACAACACGTATACCTCCCTTAGTGTGGTCATTTCTGTTTTTTTTTTGTTTTTCTGAACTTGTACAGTACTGTCAATCTTATCATCGTGATGTATTGTTGACATCATCAACACTACCTTATTTTTCTTTGGCACATGGGATGCTAAAATCATATCCTGTTGAAAACCAAATAATGTGCTGGGAATATCTCTGTGATATTTTTCTTTGGAATTTCACCATTATTTTTACGAACAGTTCGTTCCTGTGTTCATCTCGCGATCTTGCTTCAGAAAGTGTAATAACAAAGGATAACTGGTGAACCAATTATCAAAGGTTACATGGCGATTGCTCTTTGAAATCGGAGCTACATGTATATCTACAACGTCGAAAGCTTTGTTGCTGGGCACGTACGCATCCTGTGGCTGTCTTCCCGGGTAAATTTCAAGTTTGATAACGTAAAATGACTTTACGTTCACCAAAGCATATATTTTCAAACCATATTTCCTGGGTTTGTTTGGCATGTACTGCTCATCAATAGTCGTATGCTCGGATGGTGAATAAGTTGACACGAATTTTTGAAAAGCACTACGAATAGCAGCCAAATTGCCAAGTTTTTTTCGCTCTCTGGTCTTGTCATCAACTCGTAAGTAATTTTGAATAAACTGAAACCTCTTTAAAGTCATAGTCGTCCTAAAAATTTCGATACCTGAGCCATCACTCCTCCATAAAACATTTCCATGATTCGATTTGTAATGCCCAACTAGGTCCAACAGACCAATAAAAGCTTTTAATTCTGATGTTGTTATATCAGTCGTCACATATTTCTTCATGTGACTATTTTGACATACACCTCGCCTGGCACTTATTTATGCATTCAAGTGAATCAAAATTTCTTGCAAAATGTCATCAGTAATAAACAGTTTCAAGCACTCAACAACTACTTTTGCATTTCTTGTAATAGTTTTCACGCCTTGTTTTTCTCTTACAATGCTCTCCGCCCTAGTACGTATATTAGGTTTTTCCGGTACAGTAGACCACTTTGTGTCATTCTTCCCCAACAAATACCTTCTGTTACCTTCACTCTCATTTGCCTCCAATTCAAGAGAATCTTCTTCCTAGTTATCCAACTCCTGCTCTGTGTCACTTTCACAGCTTCTTTCATTGACATTATCAATTTCGATTTCTCTATCGGAATCGCCAGAAGAACTGAGTCCAACATCGTCTAAAAGACATAATAACCTATTCTGTTCTTCTCCGTATGACATACTAAATCTTCAGTCTAAAAATAAAACGAAAAATCAAAAAATAAAGAACAAAAAAGTTCTTACTTGTTTGCACGTATCGTAAGGTGGGTGTAATTCACCCGCTGTCAAATATAACCTAATCTGCACACTTTGCCTGGCAGTGCTTAACTGAGCTGTGAAAATCAGCGCTTCCTTACTCCTCTCAGCGCAGCTACTCAGACGCTGAGCGTATTGTAATGATTCACAATTAAACTATCGAGCAATTTTTCTTGTTCTGGGTGGGTCACACCCAACCTTCCGCTTGGCGGGTTAAGAAACTGCTTACAATTCTTTTTTTTTTCCAAAAGAAGTGATTATGAACTCATTTATTGAAAATTCCATTTCTAATGTAGTATCGTATGTATAAAAAAAAAATATTATTTATGTGATTAATTAATGGTCTTACTTTAGTCATATTATCAGTTGTATCAAGCGAATCTTTACTGCAAAAATAAAGATTTGTAAATATGGCGTCAAATCTATTTCTCCTCATACTTTTCGCAACAGGGTGATTGTGACTATGTTGTCAGTCCTACCAGAACATTATCCTTCTTGGAACATGAATATAATCACTCAATAGAAATATTCCGATTAGAGTGTATATTTCATAACGTTAAACGTTCAAATTGGTAAGCACTTGAGATCTATTTGAAAGATTTGAAGTTTTGTGTAATATTTTCTAAATTATGCTGAGATTCTTTTTTTTTCTAAGGTGTTAAACTGCAAGTCGTCGCCGGTATCAAGTCGAACAGCAATTCCAAAATCATTACCAATATGATATGAGTACAAGAGTGGATATAAGATAATGCGAGATGCTACAAGAAATTTTATTGAGGTCAATTGCTAACTGAGGAGGGTTTTTTCAAAACTCGATAATTGAAAATTGAAAAATTTTCAGGAGGAGGTTTTTTATGCTAAGGGGAAATAAATGAATATTTTGAAAGAAACACATTTTTATTCATACAACTAGGTCACCGACAACATATAAACAGAAAGGCAACAAAACGTATCTATAATAACTAATAAAAAAATACTGATGAATTTCAAGTGATTTCATCAAAACTCGATAATTACAGTTTTTATCAAGTTTTGCTAAAACCAACTTAAAAAACTGCTTTAAATGGAAACTTCATCTTCTTCATATATTCTTCGAGAACTTTCATCAGAATCTTCTTTATCATTCGCCTTAAATATAGCGTCATAAAATTGTCTGACTTCATCGGGAATAGCAAAAAATTTAATAAGTTTCTCCACATCCTGCTTCTTTTTCACAGATACAATGTTTTGAATTGGTATTTCTTGTAAAGTACGCATAGATTCGAGGTCTTTATCTTTTTTGAAAGGACACACATCAAAAGGTCTTAAGGGGTAAGTGCAACTTATATTAGTTGTAACCTTGGAGTTGTCTTTCCTGTAACCAATTACTCTTGTTTCGCTAATTTTGAAGGACATTTTGGTTTTTAAAATCATTTTCGAAACACTTTTATAATCATTTAATTTCCAATCAGTGTTTAGTTTCCTGACCGTACCAAACTTAGCCAAAATTGTTAAATAGTACGATCAGGTGGCGTATAGCTGTGACCTCTTATGGGAAAGAAGTGTTGAATATGTGCAAATATTACACTTTATTTTAAAAAATGATTCAGAGCAGTCATCAGTATGGTGTTTTTATTTTGAGATGCACATGAATCTGAGAATAACCGCAATGTAGTTGGTCTGTCCTCTTTTGACTTAACAATCAGAGTCAACTCTAACTGCTCAAGAAAATGGAGTAATGCTGAAGCTATTTCATTGGCTCCACGTTGTCCTTCTGTCTCAAGCCAAGTGTAAAAAGAGACATTGTCCTTAGTTTGTTTCTCCTCGTGAATAACAATACCAAGATTGTAAAACCAAACTTGACGGGAATAAAAAATTTCGCCTACTGAGAGCTTGGGCAACGGCTGATTTTGTTGCATATCAAAAACAATAGTTAAAGTTTTTTTTTTGTTCATTATTTCATGACATTTTTTTGCCTTCAGTTGATACAGTTTTTTTTTTTTTGTTCTATGTTCTTGCCTTTTTTCTAAGTCAGATTCGCTTTTAATATTCATTTCCAAAATTTTGCAAGTAGAACACGTATCGCTGTAAGGACTATACCAAAGCCCAGATTAAATTGTGTATAAAACATTTTTTTTATATTTGAAAAAGGACGAGTATTCCTCTTTTCTTTCCTCTCTGCTCGTTTTATATAATTCAAACATTTTTCTAAGAGAAAGCTCCTGCGGTAAATATTTGCGCTGTATTTTTTGTCTCGAATAATGACTTTTTCGGCAGTAGAATGACTTAATATGCATTTTTATTTCTTCTGTCAGTTTTTTATCTTTGGCAGTAGAACGATCCCCACCTCTTCTTTCTTTTGGGACTTCAGGCGAGTGAAAATGATATCTATATACAAGTCATATAAAATATTAGACCTTACTGAATATGTCGCTCTAGCTTTTTTAGAACTTACCTTGCAATTAGAGCACACCTATCTTTTGAGGCACCAGTTATGTTTGCAAAATATTCTGCACAAACATGCACAATTTCCCCACCTCTTGTTCTTATAAAATATTTAATTGAAACAGCTCGCGAATACTGCTTCTTGGAAGCATCAAGCCTGCGCACAGGGTACTGAACTTTCATCTATCGCAGTAAAAAGGCATCTTGTTCTATTTTATTTTTGTTGTTTTTCAAATGGTGAGAAAACACTATAATATTCAAAACAAAGGTGACGAAAAAGTTGTACCTAAAACATTGACTTACTGCTTACATCATCCAATGATAACGATGATATTTTTCTGTTTCTTTCTCCAGACACAAGTGTGGTGCTTACATTCAGTTCTAAATTCATGTTTTATTAATGAACGTTGCAATGTCTTTCTATTCTTAACAGCAATATTCGCCGCCGTCTTACGCAATTTTCTTCCCTTAGCTACTGTATTATCTGGAATATTATATTCCTGACTTTTTTCCATAATTGCCACAAAATTAACGTGACTTCACACTTTAGAATGACAATTAATACTGCAGTTTCTATTATACATTTGAAGCACAAATGCAACACAAAGGAATAAAGGCTAACGGTAGAATGGCCAGCAGAGAAATACTTTCATGACGGCTTAAGTAGCCTGAGTTAAGGCTGAGCTGGACTCGTCTAACTGTTATAGTGAATTTATCGCTATTTGCTTGACTTTTGATGTAATTATCGAGTTTTGATATAACTTTTGTGTAATTATCGCCTTTTGAAATACCACGAAAATTTATGATCCCTACAACTTTGAATAAATCGAGTTTTGAAAAAGACCAATGGAATAGGTGAATAGATATCTGAATTCTGAAAAATTCGATGTCAATATCTCATTTTCGCTAAAACGGGATTTATCGAGTTTTGAAAAAACGCTCCTCAATTCATAGTTAACATTATGTTTAAAACGTTGCAAGTAATAATTACACAATTCAATACTTTCGAGAAAACTCCGACTTCAAACATTGGCAGTTATACTGAAGGAGCTATGGATATATTTTTTGCTATATACCTAAGTATTATGGATTTATTTATGCATTTATTCATAAAAAATTTTAAGGATGTAAAGCATTTACATTTCCTCATTACTCATCCACAGCAAAAAATAACTTCAGCTTCTTCTTGTCTTAGAAACTATTTGTTTCATTTAAGGAATAGTAGCCAGTCATTCACACATATGTATAAGAAATAATAGCAGAGATCTCGAGCACACTCTAAGTACGACTGTTTTTTTTTAACAGGGAAGGTTTTCTTTAGACGAAAATTATGATAAATCTCTCTCATATTTGACAGTGGCGATAAGTTTTATCAACAATTTACATGAATTTGACAATCTCGATGGTTTAAGTGTTGACAGGATGTTCAAGAATTTCTCGCACTTCTCTTTCTCCTGTTCTTTATGTCGTGGCTAAATATTAGATTTTTCCATATTTAGACCTATGTTATGAGTTTTTATGTAAATCTCTAAATCATCTGAATAGAGGAAACTACATTTAATTCAGAATTAGTCATACATATAAATCAAATAAATGAAAATTAATTGACATTAAATGTCAAATTCTTGTAACGCCCGCATTTTTTTTGTAATCACAGAATCAAATAGAAAATTTAGTGAAATGGTGATACCCAAAACATCGATAAAGATATTTTCTATTACAGATCCTTTAAACTAAACATAAAAGTTAAAATTGAGTTGGACTGCCATTAGAAGCAGGCGCGTGCCATGCTTTTCCCCGCTTTATAAACATCTCGCTGCGAGTTTTAAGTTTCGAGTGTTGAGATTAGTGCCGTGAACGCCAAGGGGAAGGGCTTTTAAACCCTACATTTTAATTGCACAGCCAAGGTAAGGCTTTGAATGTAATTAATCGGTACATTACTGAACTAGTGGTTTGGCTTGCAGTTGAGCTCCGTTGTTATGGTCAGGTCAGGGGGTGTGTGCCTTTCATTCAAGTTTTGTGCGCTTTTGCTCACTTGGGACAATGCAAAACTTTTGCTTAGATTTCTGCAAAACTCGTGGCATACGAAGTAATTATTTCTCGGTGTATTGCCACTTGTCTTCTTTTAAACCCGTTTAAACCTTCTGTTTTGGCCCTAAGTGAAACTATAAGGTTACTTGTAATGCTGTGCCTTTCCCCATTGTCCATGAATTCGCTTCAACTAATCCTGAGTGTAATTATGTCTGGATTAAATTTAAACTTTAGCCGCAGCTCCAATATGTCTGACACTGATACTGTATCTTCGTTTGATTCCTTGATAATATTAACCAAATCCCCAACTTCGAAAATCGTTATTGCTGGCGATTTCAATATCCATAACATGCAGTGGCTCAGACATTCTTCAAGCGTAAGTCCAGCGGGAAGATATGTTGAACTATTTAGCGAGTCCTTTAACTTGCAGCAGTTAGTTGAAACTCAAACTCGTTTGCCTGATATAATTAAATATAGTGCTAATCTATTAGCTCTGTTTCTCACATCTCATCGTGACAAGCACCTACTCAATTCTACATATCATCACGGAAACCCGCCAGTCAACTTCGTAAGAAGCGACTGGTGTGACACTATGATCAAGCTGATTGGGCTTCATTCAATAAATTCATTAGAAAGTTAGACTGGTCTGAGTGTTTTTCCTCGAGAGATGTTGAGTGTTATTTTGAAATCATTATCAACATCTTTTGCTCTGGGATGCGCAGTTTCATTTCGCACAAATTCAAAAAAATTAAATCTAACCATACATCTTGGTTCAACAATGACTGTTATATAGTCATCAAAGATAAAGGAGCTGCATTTCATGCATATTAAGACAGATCTATAGAGAGGCATGGCAAGTAACATGCATAAGCCTACTATTCAGCGAGCGAATTTCCAATTCGACCAAAACATTAAACAGAAAATCTTTACTAGTCGAAAGGGTAGTAAGAGTTTCTGGTCTCTTGTTAAAACAGTCAAAACAACTTCACCAGTTCTTCAGGTCTGCCCCTAATTCACAACGAGCATGTGTACACGGAATCATTGGACAATGCATCGATGGCACAAGAACTAGATGTTGCATGCCGTACAAAAAAGTATCCAGAATTTGGAGATTTACTAACATTCCTTACCGAGCGTTGGAATCAATATCTCTATAATTTTGGTGAATCTGAAATCATCGCACCAGAAATCGGGAGGGCGTTCGATTGAGTATCGCATCCTGCTCTTTTAGCTAAATTTCAGGCATTAGGTCTAGTCCCTTTTTTTCTTAAAATGGATTGAAAGTTTTGTCACTAGTTCAAGTTAAATTGGACGGACTTACTTCGAACAGTTTTATAATTCATGCCGGTGTATCGCAAGGCTCTGTGCTCTCCCCTACTCTCTTCCTCAATTTTATTAATGATCTGCTAGCTCTCAATTTCAGTCCTATTAATGGTTTTTCAGACAACAGCACGCTTGATTTCGTATACTCGTTCGATTCTATAGCCGATTACCGTGGGAATGTTACAGTTGGAAAACGAAACCATATGTTCAGTTAACTAAACCATGAAATTACAACACCAATACTCGCTTGGGGCAGAGCGAATCGAGTCTTGTTTAATGCTTCCAAAATGCACTGTTGTATTCCAACTTCCACTCAATCCATTTCCGTCGATGGAGAAGATATCTCGAACTCGCCATCCCTTAACTTCTTAGGCATTGAATTATCTAGGAATCTTAGTAGGTTTTATCATATTTTTGGTATTGCCGAAAGCTCGATGAAATGCCTGGACTTTTTGCAAATATGCAAGAAATATTTTACTCCATCAGGCGCAAATCTACAAGTCTCATATCAGGCCTAGATTAGAATATAATTCCCATATTTGAGCAGGGCTTGTAAGTACTGAATTGTCCACGTTAGACAAAGTCCAAAAGAAGGCTTTCCGGTTTATTGTCGATGACATAGCTATTGATTCCCTAGAGCACCGGCGTAATGTCGGTTGTCTATCTATCTTTTATCACTACTTCTATGGCTATTGCTCTGACGAAATCTGTAGGCTGATCGCTTGTAGAATTTTTCATATGAGCATCACACGAGCTGTAACCCGTGGTCACCCTCACACCCTTGAAGTCAAATTTGGCCATACCGTGAAGTTCCGCGAATCCTTCATAAGCAGGACAGTACGAATGTGGAATAGTTTTCTATCATATGTTTTCATCTCAACTATAGGCCGCAAAAATTCAAGCGCAATGTACACCGTCATCACCTTGACTCAACCCAATAATCCACAATTGCCTGCCACTGCTTCCTTTCCTGCCAAGGCTGTAGTACGGCATAATAGGGTATCCCCTCAGATTTGTCATCATCATAAAAAAAAGTCTTTTCCTAATCATCTTTTGGTAATTGCTAATGCAATACCCAGGTAGCCAGTATGGAGTATAGTTTACAGAGATTTTTGTATCATTACTCAATGAGGCGCGATCTATTGCTGTTCGAATTAATTGAATTTATTTTTTAAATTGAGTGTTCTCATGATTAGTATTCCAGTTTTTTTTTCATTGTTGTGTATTCGAATAAATTAAATATCCCAATTATACAACGCGTACACATAGACTGTAACTCTGGTAAAATCTTGAAAATATTTGGGAGAGCGATTTTGAGCTCTTCTATTCAATGGGAAAATATTTCTTGCAACGTCCTAACTATGTTATTAATTATGGAAATTACAGGCACCCTAAGATAAATTTTCACAAGATTCGGAGTGCTCCATTACTTGAAGCCTTGAAGTTAAAAGAAAAGCCGAGGGCAGTTATGCTATCAGTACTGAAAAATTGAATTTCTGCCACGTTAAGACCTGTAATTTTGCCTCCTGTGCTTAACACATTGCATGGATGAACTTGATTAGCCCTGCGAAGCACCAAAAAGCGTATTTATATCTGTAGGGTGATATTATGCAAAGTAAATGCTTACTATGTATTTTGTTCTATTTATTGGAAATCATCGAATAATTTGATTACCTTATCACTACATCTACCTACATCTCATCAAATTTATACAATTCAATTTCATCATTCTACTAGGAAATTTTTCAATGCTTTGCGCCTGGTATACGATTTAGCCAATTTTGTTTATTTTTTTTTTATTTTCCATTTTCAAATTCACAAATGGACAAACACAGGCGAAAGATCCTTTGCTTTGAGTATCGACTTATTTATAATCATTTATACAAATTTTTGAATATTCCATGGCTGCAGGTATTTTTGTAGGTACATATGAATACAGATGGCAACACAATACCCAACACTTAACAAATTGCTTGCATTGCAATTTCGTAAGGATCTCGTGTATACATAAATTGGTGTAGTAGAATGCAAGTTCAGCTGATTTAACTTGCTCCTGTTTGTACGTAGATACGAAAGGATTTCGGTATCACCCTCTTGTTGGTATTAAAAATTTGCTTTTTTATATATACATATATATATTTTTTTGTAGTCATTTCTTTCTTTTGTGTGGAATAACTTGTTTTATTGCTACATGATATATGTATGTATGTATGTAGTATATACTGTTGCTATGCATGTACCGCCTCCTTAATGGAGATTAAGACAATAGACCAGAAACAATTCAAGTGCTCCCTGGAAAACGATTTTCATAATTTGTGAATGTGAATCAGTATTCAGATTGTTTTCGTTTTCACCTCTTGCTCTAAAATAAATTACATACACATGTATGTAAGAATATGTGTATGCAGGGTTGGATGGGGTGACGTAAACTGGCGTGGTAAATTAGAGGAAGCGGCCTAAAGAAAATTGCACCGCAGGCGAAAGTTTTTAGGAGTAATAATAATAACTATTTTTCATCAATAATAGTGGCCACAAAGTTTAAAAATATTGTTACTCGGGTAAAAATTTCATATTAAAAAAAATACAGCTACTTATGGAATATCTGATTTTATTCAGGTAAGGACATCAATCAAACAAAAAATAAAGTAAAAAAATAAACTAACAGAAAATAAACTCAGGAAAATGACTCATTAAAATAAAGATCTAAAACATTAACAACTTTTTTATCAGTGGAGACGTTTCAGTTTTATAGCATCAGGTCGCACAATTTTGGCAATTTTTGCACATAATATGATTTTCCTCAGAATCGTCCAGATTCTGGAAAGATTCATAAGATTCTTCCAATGTTGATTTTAATGTTTCCCAGCTGTTTGCAAAGGTGAAAATCTCTTCTTGTAATTGCTCAAGTGTTGATGAATCATTGAACTGCATAATTTTGTGTGAAAGATTTCCACAAGATTGTTTGGTATCCTATTCTTTTTTATGTCTTCAAAGTTTTTAGGATCCAAAAAAGAGAGATTCATGCATAAATTTCTGTTATTTGTAAAGCGTCGTTTCATGGACTCAATCACTACATATAACAGAAAATTATATGTTTCAATCCTGCAGCTGTCGAAAGGATCAGTCGGTTTCTCATCTGCTGTGTTATCGTCATTCATTCTTTTCACGAGTGTTTTTCTGTGTATGGGCAAGGCTTCTTCAATGGCTAGTGTATTGCAGCCTTCGACTAGATCAAGTTGTCTATTTGCCCATTCAACAAATGTATCCGTCATCTTTTTGGTGCTTTCTGCAGCTCTCTGAATTTCAATTAGCTGAGTTAATGATGATTCTTCCAGACTGTTGCATTTAAGTAAGTCAAGACCTTTTGTCTGCAGATATTTAGATAATGACCCAGTTATTTGAAATATTCTTAAAAAAATATGAGCGATCAAGAGATTTTCATATTTTAAGAGACCATTTTTCAAGCTACTGGCTCTTGTCCTGACATCGGGATTTATATTGTGACTCGTTTCGATCGTATGTAACGCATTTAAAACCTTTACATATAAACAGCATTCTGGGTTGCCATAATATCCAAATAGTTTGTTTAAAGCAGTTTCCTTTACGCACCAACGTGTTTCACCGATGATTTGAAGCTTTCTACGTTTAACGTCATTGGAAATACAATTCCATATATCCATTCGCTGGTGAGTTTCTTTAATAAATACTACAAATGAATTTAGCAAAGCAAAGAAAGATGCAGATTTAATATGTCCTTTCAAGTCATCAGTGAGAACTAAATTCAATATGTGATTATAACACCACATATGAACTTGATTGGAGTTTTGATTTCTCATATTTGCTACTAAACCTTTGTATTCGCCTTGCATATTGACTGCTCCATCTGTCGAATCTGGTACGCAGCTCTTTATGTTCAAGTTGTTTTCTTGAAGTTCATTGACCAAAAGATTGAAAAAACCTTCCCCTTTTGTGTCGTGACATGCTGTAACTGAAAGAAGTTTTTCACAAACTGCGTCACCGTGAACATATCTAAAAAAAAAATGATTAAAGTGAAATTCAATAGAAAGTATTGAAATGAAATAAGGAAAATAAAATAATTAAATGTGCTTCAGCTGTAAACCTACCTTACAATGATAGAACACTGATCTTCTACGGAAATATCTTGGGTTGTGTCGATTTCAATGGCATACATATTTGCTTTATTCACTTGTGAAGAAATTTGTTTTTTCAACATTTTGCTCAAGATCGTGATTATACAATTGATCGTTGTTTTGGACAGAAGAGTCACAAAAGAACCTGCACGACATTTATGGCATTTATCATGCATTTGTTCACATTTATCACTCGATCTAGTACTTGACGCCTTTTCATGACTTGTTTGTTTCTTAAATCCAACTGATTGGAAAATAATAATATCCCGATGGTTTTGTCATGTGCGTGCATAAAATATGATTCAGAACATTTTCCATACATAAACGATTTTTCATGTTGTTCAACTCTTTGGTACGTATGATTCCAGTCGGACATACCGAGTATGAATGAATTTGCTTCATTAGGTATGTATGTCAACCATTTTCTGACCGTTCCATTTTTCTATGCTGAATTTTATTTTAGAATTTGGTTCAGGTACCGGAGGCTGATTTTCAAAGAAAATATTTATTTCATTTGATGTTGGTCTTTTAAAGTAGTCGTAGGTGCGGCAATCAGGATTGAAAATCTCTGGAATTGGTTCTTCGTAATATTGAGTAGTAATGGTAATGTCATCGATTGCTTGAGTTAGGATGGAATAATCGACAGGCGTCTCATGAACATCATCTTTCAATTTTTGCACTTACGGCGATTCCTAAGATATTATTATTATATTATTAGATAAGATATGCCCAAAGATGATAAAAATTTAAATAAAAAATCCAGTTCCGTATTTAACGTTTTGGTCCTCATATGATGGTATTTCAGAGACGAAACGTCAGAATCTAAAACAAATCACCTCACGTCTCACGTTAATCTACTAGAAAAGTGGCTTAAAAAATATTTTTACAGCATTTCGATATCTCTTTTAATAAATAAGATACGACACCCTTGCAAAATTAATAATTTTTCCAAAATCATCTATTAGCTCGAAAAATTTTAAGTCTCAAAACAGTAGGACTTTAGAATAATAATGGCTAGTTAAGAATACAGGTGTTTCGTGCCTCGCATACGAACCCATCTAAATCCGGGCGCCCTGTACTGAGAACTTAATAAAACAATGATTCATTGGGAGTACATGGGAGAATGCATTATTATGTTGTGCTATACTTAGGTCTCTTGTTGAGCTGTCATCGTAATTTTCTTCAGTCCCTACGTCGGAAACAGAACTTTTTTCTTAAATTTCTTTTCCAAATTGACACATTTCGTTGCCTGCTTTGTCAACTTTTGTTTTTCTGCACCTCCCTTACGTTTTGAACTCGAGGAACTCATTTTGAAAAATATTTCTTTGTATTAATAGACGGTTCCTATATTAGGAATTCTAGCGCACGGGGCACAGCCCAAATACCATGTTGCCAATGCTCAATGCTAATTCCAAGAAATGCCATAAGCCGTAAATGTCGAGTATTGGTATTATTGTAGTAATAATATCGTTACATTTTTTTTATTGTGTAAATTAGCACAACAATGCATAAACTACTGGGGACCCAAGTTGTTTAATGATCTTCCGGAATCAATAAAAAATACAAAAAAATCCTAAAGATTTTTTAAAATCTATGAAAGGTATTTTAATTAGTAAGTGTTGTTATTCTGTAAATGAATTCTTTAATACTGATTTTGACTTGTGTTGAGATGATATTTATTTTTGTTGTTGTTATTTATATTTATTGTTCGCATATCGTTTTTTATGTGTGGCTGTTTTTTTGGGGCTATTTTAATATTTTTTTAATTTTATACTGTACCTGACGTTTAACGTAATGTTTTATTACTTAATAAATTTATCTATCTATAAATATTAATTTTATCTAGGTTATTGTTTTGACTTTACCGGCCCAAAACTATTTTTTTTTCAAAATTTTTATAAATCTCACCGGCCCAAGCGGAAAATTCCCTTTTTCCTCCTGGGCCCATCCACCCTTATGTGTATGTATGCATGCATGCGAGATTGGATATTAGGGGTAGGATCCCATAATTCTACCGAATAACATAAAACGAAATTGCTACAGTTTAAAAACATTTTACTTTCAATTGCCCATATTAAAGCCAAAATTTGACCCTTGTTTTAAGTAAACTACAGTTTCAGGCTATTTAGTTTAGACAAAGCTCAAATATTGCTCAATAAATTTGAGCTTAGTGTACCTAGCCGAATAATAATATTTTCGTTTGGACACCCGGTTTTTGCACGCTATTACAAAAAACTGGCATTCTTCTGTCACTTCGATTTTCACCATCCTCTAATTTGCTTTTTGTTAATGTGGATACGGAGTTACAGATTAATTTCATGTTGAAAACTGGTTTGTTTTGCACAAATTGTAAATATTTTTTCTGTAGTGTACGAGTCTGAAATTTCAGAATTTTCAAAATTAAATCGATATTTTAGGCATAAACATTTCTGTCAACATTTTTATGAATTCGAGATTACTCCTGTTCAATTTGTTACTAGTAAATAACCTCTTTCAGCTGTCTTCATCCTTTCTTCAGAAAATTTTAATCTAAACACCCATCGTAAACTGTTTCCAATGAAAATGTTGATATCTTCGTCATTACTTTTCTATATTAAAGTGTAGACTGGTCCGAATTAGAAATAATTAAGGAAGCGGAGGATGAATGTAATTGTTTTAGAAAAATGATGCATATAATGTTGCTACTTCATGGGAACCCCACCTGGAAATGATGATTTAGTACAGGATGGGTGCATTAAAAAGCACCCACAAGAGTTAATGAGTCTACTATTTTCCCCTAATTCCAAGTGTGTTGTTTTAAGCTTGGTAAGGTTGGGACGTTTACTCAGCAGATTTGAATGTTCTCAACGTTTTCATTGTCCATACAGCTTCTGAATGAAACTTGTTTGCATTCCGTATATTTGCCAAAAAAGCAGTGTCCTGTAATGATTCCGGTAAGGTTCCGCATGACATTCCTTCCGGTTCTTCCATAGTAAGAGTTTCTATCTTTCTAGGATATTACTTGCGCCGTAGTTATCTTCAAACACATACGTGGTTATTTTCCCCCATCTGCAATTAGACAACTTCATCCACTAAGCATATATTCATACAGAAGTCCTTCCTTCTCAGAATAACAGGTATCTCATTCGCTAGAAAATCACTGTGGCCAGTAGAGGATAATATTGTGGTTGAAACCAAGTATCCAGAGGTCATTGCGACAACTCTCAGTACACATCCTGATATCACGATAACTCGGTATGTTATGAGCGGGGTTGCTAGCCTGCAACAAATGGATTCTCGTACCAACTTTACAAAAATCTCGTACGTCATGAAATGAATGAGAAATGGCGGCTTAAATAAAACTGGGGATTATTTAGTAACATTTCATTTTATTTATTTTTTTTATAATAAAAATAATGGGTATCCTTAAAAATGTTTTATTTGATAAATTTTTTAAGCCGAATTTTGTATTAAAATTGTGTATAGTCTTGTTCTTAAAATGAAAGACGTCTAGATTATGCAAGGATTATCAGGGTCCGAGTTCATATTTTGGTCGAAATTTTCATCATCAAGTCGCACTGCAGTAGCAGGTTTATTCTATTATATGATGTCGACTTATCACTTGGGTCGTAGGTTTCTTTCGTCGCCGAGGATTGCCATTTCTATTATAAATTTTTCAAAAAAATATTTTTTTCTGTCGCAAATTTTAAATACGGCGAGTATGAACTTTTCTATAGTAAATTTTTCAAAAAATAATTTTTTACTGTCGGAATTTTAAATACGCCGAGGATTGCCTTTTCTATAGTAAACTTTTCAAAAAATTATTTTTTCTGTCGCAAATTTTAAATACTACGAGGATTGCCTTTTCTATAGTAAATTTTTCAAAAAATTATCTTTTACTGTCGCAAATCTTAAATACGCCGAGGATTGCCTTTTCTATAGTAAATTTTTCAAAAATTATCTTTTACTGTCGCAAATTTTAAATACGCTGAGAATTGCCTTTTCTATTGTAAACTTTTCAAAAAATTATTTTTTACTGTCGCAAATTGTAAATACGCCGAGGATTGCCTTTTAAATAGTAAATTTTTCAAAAAATAAATTTTATTCTCGCAAATTTTAAATACGACGTGGATTGCCTTTTCTGTAGTAAATTTTTCAAAAAATAATTTTTTTCTGTCGCAAATTTTAAATAGGGCGAGTATGACCTTTTCTATAGTTTTAACACATTGAGCTGAAAGGAGGGCTCCTATCAAGGTCTTTGATGAAAGCCTATTAATTTTCTTAATTTTCTTCTTGTTAGGTTGTTCTTCCTAAAAATCCTCTCAGTATTGCCATTGGAATGTGCGAGAGTTAAAACAGATAGCGTAAATTGAGGTAGAACTATGTATGTATTTGTGGTCTTCATCAGCAGTGCGGATTAGGGAAAGCTTGTGCCAAAATATGTCAACTTTCTTTTCTTTGGTGATGTGTGGAGGAAGTTGATTCAAGGGAATAAGTTGACACTCGTCATCGAGTTGCTGCAGTTTCTTATACCCTAGACAGACTGTCTCCATAATAACTTAATTTTTAATTAAATGGAGTCAAATATGCAGTGTGTCATATAAATGAAGTCCATCAAGGACCCATTTACAAAATTTCGCTTCGTTTTCAAATGGACCAAATTTTACTCCATTTAGTGAAATTGCAGTAAAACTGCAACCTACCGTCAATAAAATGAACAGAATTTATCGGTGACAGCCATCAGCTGATCATGAAAGAAATTTCTTTTTCGCTTACTTCTCTTTCTGATCTCTTTCAACAAACAAAAATTTTCTTCTACTCAAAATGCTTTGCAGTTTACAGTAAATACTCGCAAATTTTCTTGATAGTATTTTATTAATTTATTGAACTCGGCCATGATCTTTACACACATTGCGGAACTGACATTCCAAATAAAATAATTTTCGTCCATAGTCTGTCACCTCTTTATTTCCTTGAAATTACCGATTTTCAAATTATGTCATTATGGGCACAGTCTGTCTGGGTATTAGGGTCTGGCGGATTTGCCATAGGACACACGCTACATAAAAACATGAGTAATGGAGTATCGTTTCGGTATCTTGAGATCAAGCCTTGAGCATAAATCTATCGCTCCCACAGAAAAATAATATTATAACAAATTACATCCCAATATGTTTTCTTTCTAATGATGTTTAAAAAAATTACACATAGGGCCAATTTATAGAAATTATGGAGTTTGAACCAAATCCAAGCTATTTTTATATGAAAAAGAGGGTAATGTGGGTTTAAAAAAAATAAGCAGAGCCGTCACCCCCGGAATATACAAGCCATTCCATATTCCGGGGGTTACGGTTCTGAATACTTTTCTTAAATTATCTTTTACTCCAATTTTGCTAGTAGTATTTTCACAGTGTGTAAATTCTGATTTGAATTGAATTGACGCCCAAATTCTTTCGCGTACGAGAATACATTTCGCCTCGTACATCGTACCTGAGTAGAAATTCGCGTACATGTACGAGAATTATTGTACGTCTAGTTACGAGTGATATCTAGCAGCCTAACTGCGGTATTTTCAGCTTGAGCCTCTGTTTGATTTACACTACAATAATATGGTAGGCGGTCCGATTCTTGTATTTGAAGTATACCGTGCCTCTGACTCTGACATGCATTTTCAAAACATTTTAAAAATCCTTGCTCTGTCAAGCGTCTTCAGCAAAATATAAAAAACTTTCTCATTTAGAACATAGCTAAGGGAAAAAATTTAAAAATTTTATTGCAGAAATGACAGCTGTTTAAAGATTTTCTTTTTATCGAAATATTGTGTTTTGAAAATTTATAAAAAATTAGCGAGGCATCCAATCAAAATACCCTATGCTAAATCTTAGATAATGTTATAGTAAAAATGGGGTTTGGAATTTGTCAATATCAGTTAATCCTTTCAAACCCGAATTTATTCTACGCATTGTAAAGTTCCTTTTTCCTACTTTTTAATGTCAGGCGAACCTAAATAAGTATATAAAGAAAAGCAACGATTTGTCAGAAAAATTAAAAACATAAGGTTTAGAGAATGTCCTTCCCAGTGGACATACGGGCAAGAACTAAGGTAAAATAGATGACATATAATTTTGGAAAACTCAAAGAAATTCACTAACAAAAACAATATACAGGACGTGCCGTATGTAGTCTAGCACGCAAAGGCGATGAATAGATCATGCATAGACAAGAAAAAATTGAACGGATGGTAAAATCCTCGGTTTCCGAGATAACAGGACTTAAAATGTTTTTGTAGATCATAGGATATAACGTTCAGAAGTTACATACATACAATTTTTCATTGTCTATAGCAAGACTACTTACGGGACGTCCCGTTTAAACTTAAAAAAATAATAATATCTACCGTTTATTTAGGACTGTTGGTGAAACTTTTTAAAGCAATTCCTACTTTTTATAAAACATAAATGTTTTTTGCACTTGAGGCAGTATACAAACATGAGT
Source organism: Dioctria rufipes (assembly GCA_963924295.1). Classification (NCBI taxonomy): domain Eukaryota; kingdom Metazoa; phylum Arthropoda; class Insecta; order Diptera; family Asilidae; genus Dioctria; species Dioctria rufipes. The sequence continues at coordinate 279,637,027 of OZ002741.1, read as the reverse complement.
TTTATAAGTGCAATTTACGGTTTTAAAACGTGTTTCATCTTCCTTCTCATCATATTCTCGTAGGTGATCAATGATGACAGGCCTGATTTGTGTCAAAGTCCTTTTTTTCTGTGAGGACCCTGCCTATTGAAGTACAATCCTCCTGATTTCCAGACATGCTTGGCCTACCGTGCTATGCACCAGCCATTGGTTTTGCAGCAAATAACAATAAATCAGATAGTCTCAATTGGAATTCTAATAAATCCATCGTATGTTCTTCGGAGATTTGCAGGCCTTGGCAATCGTCTTTGTCCTCTATTCAGCTATTAACAACCGCTAAATCTGCGGCATGAAATATGGCTCTTAGTGGCTACTTTTGAGGTTTGATAGGGATGCTATAGTAGCTGATCAAATGATTATTCTTGCCAACTCCTCCCATTGACGAGTTGTATAAACGCACCACCTCTGTTCCATCTACAGTAACAAATTTTGATGCTGTTTTATGCCATCTCTCAATTTGATCTTTTACGTCGATTCCGGTGAAATTAGATCCCATATACATATATAGACGTATTATCCAACCATAATGTTAGAACAACACTGTCATCATTACTTACGACTTCTTTACAAAAACCACGAATATTTGTGTTTAATTTTTTGTCAGATAAAGCGATTACACTCGATGCGGAATTACAATTTCAACTGGATGCATTCCATTTTTACAACTGTAAACTCATAAGTGCAAAATATACCACCCTACATGGTGGTCCATGGCTTTGGTTTACCTTTAAGATACTGCTTGAAATCTTCCTTTCAAGGAAATCATTTGCTCATCCATACATAAATTTTTCACTTTTATCAAATGAGGACAACTTTTTTACTAATTCCTAGATCGGTCTAACTGTAAAAAGATGGTGTGTGTTGGCTTTTGCAATCTGCAAACTATCTACTAAATGTAAGTGTGTGCGAAGAGCGAAAAATCTATCTCGGGTCATAGTATTAGAAACTTTCGGTATTGCTATATTTCGATCCCGAAACATCCTTACCCATGGAAGAAACCATAAAGATATGTAACACAAAAAGATCACGAATTTCGGAAGAAGTAGTGTGTTTGAACTTGGATGTCTATTGTTGCTCTGCACATATGTTTGTGTATATGGCCATGCTTTCGTACAGTTCTGTGCTAATATATTTTTCGAAATACTGAAGTGAATCTTTTTCATCATCAGACTCTTCAAATCTATGCACACTTTGTTCATCCTCAGCCTCTCATATCGACAATTTCTCCATTTAATATTCCTTTTATCAATCAATAAATAGGGTGTCTTCGTAAATTCAATCTTGGATGATTGATCTTAAAACATCACTATCCTCGGAAATATGTATTTGTTTCCAATAAACGTGCCATGCACTCGTCTTCTCTTAGCCTGCTCATATTTGTAATCACTGAAAACAGACAAAAATATATTCAAAATATCACAAACAAACAAATAAACAAAAATCCTTCAGCCCCCCCAATGTCCACCCCAGTGGACAATAAACTCACAAATTTAATTTGCTTAACCTTGAAATTTTGGTGGGGCTACTGTGTTATAAAACCGCTTTTTAACTCTTACAAAACACGTTTTTAATAAATATATTCTTTTAATTATTCCACCACTAAATTACTTCACAAGAAATAGCACTCCGCGAACGTTCCTGTGATTGTTACTATTTAGATTGTTACACAGATGAAAATATGAGTCATATGCCTTGGCTTTGTTAAAAACTTAAGCCAGAGGTATTAAACAATAATTTTGTGAAGCCAGAAATATGCTAAATTAAAGCCCGACCTCTAAGACTCACATGCTTCTCATGTCCACTGGGATGTATACTGGGGTCTCAAAGGGTTAAACTGATCTTGAGATATCTGGAAGACCATTATGATGAACGTAGTTTCGAGAAACAATGCAAAAGAAAAAACATCTATGTACTCTCTCCCATGCTTACCTCTAATTTCTATAGCTACGGAGATAATTCGAACTTTGAAAGCTTATAATACTCTTCAAAGTATTCAATTTATCTAGGAAAAAAAAACATGTAATTTTTTTGAAAATCCTCGAGGCAGATCTCAAGGAATCTGCTGTGACGAATATCTGAGGTTATCTAGCTGCCTCGCTCTCTTAGTCGCAGTGTATCTTTCGCTGATGTAGATACGTTTGCAATAAATGAAAAGGGGCAGGAGCCGGAACATTTCGAGCAGTACAAAATCTATTTAACACGTATCCTTTTCGCCGAATGTCAATTCTCAAAATGCGAAACTCTACAAACAAACTTATAATAAAAGATTCATATAATAGAATGCCGCCATTTATGCCAATGGGACACTTCGCAAAAATCTATTTTCAAATTTCACTTTGCAATTTTTGGAAAATGTTGGACACAATTAAATTGCAAAAAATTAGCATTTCCTTTCTAACTTCAGTTCAATGAATTGTGCTTAATAAAGCAAATATAGTGAACTTATCAAGGACTTCATACATATCCTGTAACTCTAGGATTACGATGATACTTTTTAAGTTTTTTTACATAAAATTATCTCCTAATACTGAATTAGGATCTATATGACCTTCGATAGGTATCAATCCATTTAATCCTCTAGAAGGAGCTTTACCGAATACTGCTAATTTACTACTATCAGAAGTAACTGTTATATGCGCTCATGACAGCTTAATAGAAAATAATCATTCACAAACTACCCAAGGACTATTTTTTTCAAATTTTTTTTAGGAACTTACTTCATTTGACAAGCTTCACTCCTGATGCAGTTTATGAATCAAATTTTTTCTATCAACAGGATTCAATGGAATTCATTTATTAATCTAACTTTTTCTCGATTAATTCATATTATTCGACAACCAAATTTCGCTTCTCTATGAAAAAGGAATTTTTTAATTTGTATTAGATTCAATTTAGCTAGCTGCGGACGTATTATTCTTTAGCCAAATGAATTTTTGTTTACAGTGTCTGCTTGCCAAATGTCCTTTTTGCAAAACGCGTTTTTTTTTTGTTAATTAAGTTTTTACAAAAGGTCCTTTTTGTTAAGTGTCTCTAGGCAAATTGTCCTTTTGAAAAATGTATTTCGTCCAACTGTACCATACTCCTTGCCGTTAATGATGTTCAAAGCACTCCGGTAATATCTGAACAGTCAGCTGTCTGTCTTTTGGTAAGACTACAACACGATTCCATATGAAAGGAGGAAAGGTCATACAATAACTATGCGAAGCGAAGGCAGATGCCCATATCTTGTAAAAAATGTTAATCTAGTCAAAAGTGCAGTCGCCGCCTTCTTAACGCAATTATTCACACTTCCTCTCATCTTGAACTTTGAGTCTTATATAACTCCAAGTGATTTAGCTTCAATTCCAGGAGAACAAAAATTACAATAAACTCTTCATTCTTTTTGAGGTTAAGCCTCAGACTACAACATACAGCCCAGTTGAGAAGTTTTTGCAAGGATCCTTCAGTTAAAAATTTTCTGAAAATTTGTTATTTAAATATTTTCTTTTCCTCCCAGATGTTTGAATTTTTGTCTCTCATAGGAAAAATTTGTCTTTTAAATCTTACTCCACCCGAATTTCTATGTTCTCCTTTACCAACTCGTTTTTTTTATTATCTTTTTATTTTTTTTTTTATTTTTACAAATTTGTGCGACGAATCCACGGACTATTTTATTAGTAATGAAAACATAATAAGTGACTAAGAGTATCTGTCAATACCTCGTCCTAATCAATCTTCCTCAGCTTATTAAATTACCATCAAGTTTCAAATAAATAGTTTAAAATATTAACACCTACTTTCAGTAATTTGCCTTAATAATTTTCAATATGATCCCAATAAAATCATCAAAAATATTTTCTTACCGAAATCCTTGGCTCTGCCTTGTATCAGATCTAAATCGATTGCTAAGAATGAAAAGAGCCCGTCAGCATTGAATTCAAATTCGAATATAAAAATAACCAAAGCGTCGCAGTCTTTCACCAGAACTAATTAATTTATCAAAGGTAATGGAAATTATGCAAAGTTTTCTTAAAAGATATTTTACAGGTGCGGACGTAGACATTTTAAACTTTTAAAGTAGAGATGGAGATAAAGATTGGGTTGAGAGATTTATTTCCAGCTGTTTCTCAAAAGCGGTAATCGTGCACATTTTATTCAAGTACGAACGTTCGTGTAGCTTAGCAACATGGCTAGCAAGATATATTTTCAAAATTTTCAAGTTGTTAAGATAAGAAAATGCGCGATTTTTTTCAAACTTTTGAAGAGATAGGTATTTTATTACGACGGCCATGATACAATTGTATCTTATAGCCTTGATACTTTTTCTGACCTAGATTAAATTAAATATAATTTCAAGTTTGTGTGAACTTTTTACCATTGAAAATTGAATTATTATAAAATTGCTAAGGTTTAAGAATTTTCTTAGAACATGTGAAAAAATGAAAGAAAAAATTTTGTGCTATTCGTCAGAACTTCTTTTATCTTAACTTTTAATTAAATAATTTTTCCTCTCCGTTTGCCTCAATTAAGAACGATTTTACATAATGGGCTGAAATTTTCGTTTTCTATTCAAGCATGAAGTAACAAATAAAATATGTTTCAGTGTTATGTATCCACAGATAAAATTGGTATGCCATTTTTAATTTATGAAAGTTAAAATATCTCCATGGAAATTTTGGAACAAGACGAAACCAATGTGAACAGTTAAGTTGCGTTAGAGCATGTTATATCTACATTTCTTATATTTGCATCAATTTTATATCCGCCATTTGCTAGATGAAATTTTTTATGCGTCGCTAACTAAATGTAAAGTCACATTTAATATTTCGGGGAATGATTAGTCTAACGACCTGTTTATTTGTATTCCATTGTTTGCAAATAGTATATTAGTTGGCTTATAAACAAATCTATGTCACCTGTTTTAATCAACGGTAAATCTTCGTTGTAGCAAGGTAAAAGAATAACAATTATTTTGTTTTGTCTAGGGAAATAAAATATAGCTACACCTGCACTAATGGTGCATAAATGCTTTTAAGCTTTGGAGAGATGAGGTAAAGAGTATAAAGGATCGATTGAAAACATTGAAAATAATTTCAATTTGCAAAATACGAAAAAAAAAATGAATTTTTCTTCCCAGCGATCAGAAAAGGTCTCATTATCATGGCTATTCGTCAGACATGTTGTACAGAACATATTAGAATAGAATATATTTCTTTAGTAGTACAAAGATAAAAAGATCTTAAACGTACAAAGTGAATTGGAATTGTACATAATTAATAAAATAATCGTGCCACATTAAATTTTGAGAAATACATTAATTTACTAAAAACTAACTTAATTAACTAAGCTTAGCCAAACTAAACTAACAAATAATTATAAACTTAACAATAAAAACTATTTCTATTAGCTTATGACTAAATGAATAAATGAAGTAAATTTATAGAGCTGAGAGAAGAAGAAGAAAAGAGAAAAAAAACGACTACATCAGTTAGAAAAGAAAAAATGTTATCAAATAGCTATAATGATATGTATACAAGTCGTGCCCCAAATGTTTAGGATAAGCTTCGTGGCAATATTGATTTGTAAAAGATTCCGTTGGATCCTGTTCTCTGTATGTTAACTGGCAGACGATTCCACAAACGAATGCCCTGAAATGCAACCACGAGTTTCCTACGACAGACTGAATCGAGAACTGGAAATATCGTACAGCCATATGTGAAATAGGGTAGCAAAAGGGATTTAGCTAGTTCAACTCGTGAATGATGCATTAGGCAATGGGAGTTCAACCAGAGTTGCGGCAGGCATCCATATATTTTCCTAAGTATATCACTTGACATGATCACAACACGAAATTCTTGAGTTGAGGTGAAACCCTAAACACTTAACAGAATTTACATATACTAGTCTATTGTCGTTCAAATAAATAGGTGGTAAAGAATTCTCATCAATATCACGTCTATAGATCACCATACTGTTCGATTTATTATGGTTAAGAGTTAAGTTATTTTGCTCAGACCAGTCATATACACGTTTGAGATCCTCATTTATCCGACTTATCCAATCTTTCACTAAGCCAATTGGTCTACTAAGGTATATTTTTACACATCATCATCATACAGATGAACGGAGGCATCTACAATAACATCTGGGAGATCATTGAGTAAAAAGAAGGGGTCCAAGTATTGATCCCTGGGGCATGCCGTATAAGAGAGATATACTTCTCGAGGTAACATTATTTGTTTTTACAAATTGGCTACGCCAACTTAGAAAACTTTTAACGAAGGTTATTGACGATGAGGAATTTATTACCCAATTTAGCTAGCAATTTCGAGTGATCTATGGAGTCGAACACATTACTAAATATAGAATATTCGCGAGTTTGTTTGGAGCCAGATCCTTAGATGAAAGAAATAAAAATCAATATTTTGTTTACTAATTTTTTCAACAAGTATTTCACAATAGCACTGCAAGAATAAATTGTTTCAAAAATGTGCGTACCTATACCCTTCTTGGAAAATTAAATGCAGCCAGATTTCAGACGGCGGCCTGCATGCTAGTCAGCTTTACTCAAAAGCGATGTTGGTCATTGGTATAGTTCTTGATAGATATTGGATAGCCATTTCGGTCCTTCTGGATTTCAGTAAGGTGTTCGATTCGATAAATTATGATAGACTACACCTCAAATAACAAAATTTCAGTTTTTCGTCCGCAGCTACCTCTGTCATTAACAATTTTCTGCTCAACCGGCGGCAGTCCGTGAACGTCGCTCAGTTGATAGAATCTTCCCTAATTTTAAACTACGGCATACCTCCGGATTCTATTCTCGGTCCTCTTCTCTTTTGTTTACACAGAAATGATCTACCCACTGTTTGCAGGATACTTCGCTCCACCGTATTGATGGCGACGTACAAATTTACCTAGATAGGAAAATTGGTTTAATTCTGGATTTAAAGCTTATCAATGACCAAGGTAGGCCTAAACAAACACAAGTACCTGTTCCTAAAATGCAAGTCAAGTTATCTATTTGTGAATAGAAGGGATTATGATTTAAAGGATCTACAAAGAGTTAGGATCAACGGTATCATTATACTAGGTCAATTAAAAATCTGAGCATTGAAGTAAATATTAAGTTTACTTGTTGTATTATTTCTAAAACGGTTCGAAACGTGTGGTCCTCTCTATGCGTGTAAAGACGGTCTGCGAATATGTTACCACAGTGCATACGCATGGAACTTCCTAAGGCTCTTGTGTTACCCCACTTATATTGGGGAATCCAATATTTCCTAAAATGGATTCATACTGTCAGCTAAATTAACGGTAGATTTCAATGACAAAATTCGATTTACCTTTGGGCTGCTCAGGTTGCACTTATCTCGGAGAATCCAATATTTCCTAAACTGGATTCATGCTGTCAGCTAAATTAACGGTAGATTTCAATGACAAAATTCGATTTACCTTTGGGCTGCTCAGGTTGTCTCATATTTCGCTCTATGTCGATTACTTTCTTGGATGCTCTTTCACAGCATACCTCATAAATAGAAGCAAGGTAAAAAGTTGATCTATGCCGAAACTCAGCTTATTCCCAGGACGATATTCAATTTCTGAGCTGTGCTCGACATCATAATCTTCTCTTCCCTAGCTTCCTTACTCAAATTGGTGAACAATCTTATTTTGTACAGATCATTCATAAGTGGTATTTTATATCTAATAGCTTTTAGCGTGCTGGTTTTATTGGGTTCTGTTGCGACTTTTGGTCTGCTTCCGGTTGCGATTTGCATACCTTAATACGCGCTTAATGAGTACTATATTGCGGCCCATTGGATTTTTCGACTACATTTTTGTATTTGCTTATTATTGTTATGTTTTCTTAAATCTATTTTTATATTCGTTCTTCTTCGCTAACTTTAATTTTTATATTTCGTTTACGAATTTTTATAAATACTTGTATATAAAAATATCGTTATGAATCTTTCCGCATTCATGTTTTAGGCACTATTTTGTATACAATTATTTTGTATGTTTCCCAGCAATCAAGTTATTTTTTTGTGTTTTCAAAATTACAAATAATATAAAATATTTCAATAACTAACTATAAACTGACTATCACGAAATGTTCCATAGCATTACTTATATAAGTTTTAAACATAAAGAGAAATAATTACGAACCAATTATTTTATCTGTTATAAAATGGAGAAAAAACTCATATGTGTGTCTTCCCAGAAAGAGTAAAATTCCTGTAAAATTATTACTCACAACAAGTGGATTTTAGTCTACATAGGTACTATAACCTGCAACTTTAGTTAAAACATGATGTACCACAAGAACAAGTTAACAGAAATGCTGACAATAGACCTACAGTGATATTCCAATAAAAATCTGAAATAGGATTTAGTAGTGTAGCTCTAACATCACTAATTAGAGTAGCTTAAACTTTCCTGTTACTGAACCTTAAAAAGTCTTCTTACTGTTTACTGTTTTTTCATATCGTCCAGTGGTTCTGAGGTACTACCAACTATAACTTTAATTTGAGCTAGCTATAATCATGAGGCAGCTAGCGGTGATACTGGAAATTTAATATTGAGCTAATCGATGAAAGTTGATATTGGGAGAAATTCCATTAATAGAGAGGTACTACAAAATTTAATGGATAAAATTTATTGCAACCCCGTATTCGAATCTGGGGCATAATATCGGCCACAATCGATATAAGATAGAAGATAATGTTACAGCTAAGGTTCCGCATGAGTCTGCATGCCTCTTTTTTACCGAAAGTAAACTGGAGCAGAGCAGTTTTTGTGTATCAGTTAACATGATAACTGAGTTTTTTTTTTCTGCAATAGTAGGTAGCCGCTTATGTTAAAATCAAATGTAAATGTTGAACAAAATGGGTTTGGACAAGGATGGGAGAAAATTGGCAAAAAGAGGACTTTCTGGTTGCTTCAATAATTTGCTTTATTAATAAAGACTTAGTAATGAAAGGTTTCATAAACAGATTTACTGCATATATCACTTGCAGATTTCGATAATTTGCTTGAAAATGTTAAGCTTGTGATAAGAAAAGCAGATACTGTGATCAAAATGTATATTTCAATTGAAGAAAGATTGGAATTAACAATGCGATTTCTGGCTACAGGTAAGATGTTTAGAAAAGATTCTGCTCTATTATCTCATATTTATGTAATTTTGTTTTGTTAAGTTTTTCAATCTCTTACATATTTGTTCAGCAAGCTATTTGAAAAGCAGAGGAATATCTTCCAAAATTGATAAAAACTGTGGAGCTTTTTACTTTGTCTAGCATACCATTGACATTTTATAATATAGCCGACTCTCAGAATAGATTTCCAGAAGATTGAGATTCAACCAGAGTAATTGCAATAAATAACTTAAGTGGTAGTCTCTGCACAATATAGTATATATACTAAGGGGAGCCCGTCGGCGTTGTCCGGCGATAATATAGATACCTAGATGGGTGGGTAGGCGTGGTTAGAGATAAATAGAATCTAAGCTATTATCTGACTATTTATGAGTGTGCGTGCCTACCTTCATATGTGTGGGAAAGTGTAGCTCTCTACGTCGAGGCATTCACATGCAGTGCTCAAATATACAGTAAAACACGATATTTTGGTATGGCAACCCTACGAAGTAGTTACCCGATTGGTCCCATTTTGAACTTAATTGCATTTATTTCTTACGAAAGTCCCGCGTACAAAATTTCAGCTCTCAACGTCGATGGGTGAGGCAGTATCCAAATATATAGTGAAAATTTAAAGTTTTGTATGGCAACACGGCAAACGCCGTGTACAAAATTTGAGCTCTCCACGCTGACGCGTTCTCGGATAGTTTCCAAATATATAGTGAAAAACCAAAGTTTTGTATGGCAACATTAAGAAAAGGTTTCTCGATTCAGATCATTTTTGTAATTTTATTTATTATTCTTATGAAAACACCAAGTACCAAATATGTATTAGTTCTTCACTTCGATGCATTCTCATGCAGCGCTAAAATATATAGTTAAAAATGAAGTTTTTTTATGGCAACCATACAAAGGAGCTGCTCGATTTGTGCCATTTTAGAACTTAAATTTACATTTTTTTTTAAAACGTCGTGTACAAAATTTTACGCGTTTTCAAGCAGTTTCAAAATATAAAGTGAAAAACTAAAGTTATGCATGGCAACACCAAAAAGTGGTGGTCTGATTTGGCCCTATTTTTTAAACTTGTATTTGTGTATGAAATTTCAGCTCTCCACTTCGACGCGTTCTCAGACACTTTCCAAATAATATAGTAAAAACTAAAATATTGTATGGCAATACTAAGAAGAAGCTACCCGATTTAGCGCATTTTTAAAATTTTATTTACTTTGCTATGCAAACAACACGTACCACATTTCAGATCTCTACGTGTGCTCATTGTCCAGCAGTATCCAAATATATAATAAGAAACGTAATAACTGTATGGCAACCCTACAAAGGCTTTGCACGCTTTAAACCATTTTTGAATTTATATTTGCAATTTTTATCAGAACGTCGTGAACAAAATTTCAGCTTTCCCAGTCGAAGCGTTCAACGGCGCCATTTGTCGTGTCCAAAACTATCCTATTTTGCAAGCTGGAACCTTCCAAACGCTTTCACAAAATTTCATTGAAATCGGTTCCTCGGCTTCGGAGATTAGCGTGTACGAACACAGTGACACGGAATTGAATTTTTATATATTAGAATGCAACTCAAAAACACTGCTGAAAGATCTTGCCGGCCGCAAGATCATGGCGATCGAATTGTGATCAATCTTTAATCGTACGTACTTGAAAATATTTTAAACTCTTTAGTAGCTTTTGAACGTTCTACCATCAATCCAAAGTCCTTTTCTATTTTTGAAGTTTTGTTTTCTTCTGTTAACGACTTATGAACTCCAATACTTCAAATGTGAAATATTCCATGAAATGTACCAGTCAGTCTTACTTAGAACATGGAATTTGCATAATTTTAACGCTTGAATTCTTACTGTACAATACTGAGCCAAATAAATTACAAGCAATAAAATTTCCGAAGCCAAAATCGCTAAGCGTATTTAATTTAAAGCTCGGCATACTCACAGGGAGGAGAAATTAGCTTTCTATTGAACCACAGTAATAACACACTTCAACGGAACTAAATGGGCGAATCAAAATTCATATTCAATAGCCTTTTGTGTGGTCTCCCTGACATATATTTAGGGATTAGATGATATGAAAAGAAAATTTTAACTGCAGTGTCCTTTGGCTTCTATTAAGTGTTCATCAATCCTGGCGCTTGATGTCAAGCAATTCATTATGCCTTTGTGGAGTTATATCAGTACATAACTAGAATTATTTTACTGTTTTATGTATGCCTTCAAACGTACATAATTACGAGGGTGTTCCTTTCTGGATTTCCACGAATCCCTGGACTTTTTACGGCGGCAACAGTATTTTTTTTTTTTCAATTTAGTGTGTTTTAAAATTTCCACTCCATCAGATTTCTTTTGATATGTTTTTTTACAGAAGAAATGAAGAGAAGGAAAGTTGTTGTCGCTAAAAGGACATCATTTTTGTACGTACGTTAATAGAATATTTTTTTTACGAAAGCAATATAGTATATCTACTACCACAATAAGTCTAGCACTGACACGATTCAGAATTTTGAGTTGAAGTTGCAGGAGAGTTATTTAGAAAAATAGTTTGCATATTGAGTTGCTGTAGTACTTTTCGAAAAGTACAGGAAAACTTTCTGCGGCGTGATTTATTGGTGCAACTCTTGACTTGTGAACAGTGCCTAGAGGCTTACAGAAATTTCCGGAAAATAGAAACTTTTCAGTGCAAACAAAATCGTATAAATTTTTGGAGTTGTAATAAGGGTGTGTTTTTTTTTACCCTTGAACTAATAATTTTAAAAAGATCTGAATACCCACCTACATCATATGGGAGTACATGCATGAAGATAAGATTACTGCACCACAACGTTGATTTTGTGGCGAAAAGTTTGAAGTGATTTTCTACAACTTTTCTTCTATCTGGATGTTTATGGTATATGCAGATGTGCAATATATTTATACGTATGCATGCTAGAGATGCACCACTAGCATGTGGTGTTACACTTCCCGGTTTTGGGGTAATGTTTTGTTGCTGCGGAAATATTGAAATGCGGAAATATGTTTTTGGGTTGCTTGAATACAGGAAGGTCGTTCCCGAAAAATGTTCTTAGAAAAAATTTTTATGATTAAACTACCCGCGAATGGGGTAGGTAGGGTTAGTGGGATCTGTTGAAGTTCAAATTAACATTATGTCGTTAAAAGTAAAATTGGGATTCGACATTTGTGCTTGTTAGCAATATCATAGTACCTACTGCATATCTAGTGGACACAACAAAGTTACTCAATGGAAATAATGAAGTTATGTATTTGTCATTTGGCTTCTAAGATTAAATACAGTTGGGTGGAAGGGAAGCGCAAACCAAGGATACTCCTTTTTATCAGAATTTGGTGTTGTAATGATGGCAATGATCAATCGATTACATACTCCGAATGCTCCAGCTTATAGAAGATAAATTACTTTCATTGACAAAAACTATTTATGCAATGAGTCTACACATATCGCTACTTAACCCTTAAGTAGGCGCAGTGCGTCAGTACAATTATAATCGCGAAAAAAATGTAGAACGCATTCTCTCTCGACCTTGCGTCTCCCAGTAGTTTTCCATCTTAGAACACTATTTTGAAAATCGTCGTACTCGAGCCATTGCAATGTACGCATGAATTTGTACTATTGTGAAGTGTGACTCCATGCGCCCACTAGCTGAGCTAGGTTTTGTTAGGTAAGGTAAACGTACCGGTAGTTGACACATCTAGGTGGGAATTTTTTCAAAAACACTCAAATTGGGGCTATATATTCGGTTATGACGACAAGAAGAGCCTTAACTTATAGTACCACTTGTTTTTAACAGCACTCAATACAAAAGTAAAATACATTATGTTGATGGTAAAATTAACAAACAAACAGTTTTTTTGTTTTATATTTTAACTTTAGACTTTTATTTTCTTTTGCTCTTTCGTGTATTCCTGTTTCTTGATCAACGTTCGCCACTAGACTTTTCTGAATATCAACTGCTCCAATTTCGATTAGTGTCATTTTGCAGGCCACCACTTCTAACTCTCAATTAATCAGAATAAGAAGTTGATTTGTATAATACCCTGAATTAAAGATATGTCCCAGTTTGAAAAGATAAAGAAATCCTAAATTATAAAAGCTATTTTTAGGTGATTTAATTCTTAAAGTCGTACAGATAAACTTCCATTGCCCATGACAAGAAAAGCCTATTTAAAAAGTTTCTTCTCGCTTTTTATTTTGTTTTTTTTTTTATTTTGAAATTGGTTAAAACTTTAATGTTTATATACATTTCATACTATACATTACAATAATAAAAAAAAAGGAGGAAAGAAACCTCAATATCTAAAGAGCTTCATAAAGTTAGCTGGACCCTTCGCATAACCCTTGCAGATTTACTATGGTCATTTATCTAAATATCTTAAATTTTGAATAATCTGAGCATAAATTTGCAGACAAGAATAAATTACGAAATAATATGTTGAACTAGTTTGAATCCTCCAATCACACACGAATGAGGCAATTACATAAAAAATAAATAAAAAATCGAAGATACGTCTTCCACGATATACGAGTATAAAACTCAACTCATATTCTTGGAAAAACAATGTGTCTGGAATATTCTGTTACTTCAGTTTATCCCCTTTAAAATAGTACCAGAATCATTGAATTCGGTTAAACCAGAGTTATAGAGGTATACGTCGACATTTCACGAAACTTTGAATTCGCATATCTCGCAAAGCTCACAGGGGAGAAATAGGATGCTAAAAATTATGATATTATGTAATACTTTATAAGAAATTCAAATAAATCCTGGGTGGTCGAACGGAAAGTTTAGGAGGATTTTGTATGGAATTACCAATTAACATCATTTTTGAATTAAAATATTCCACTCGTGATAAATATTACAATCTTTAACCTTTCTTTAAAAATGGAAATCATCCGGAATCTCTTTATAATTGAAACTATAGAAAGAATTGATCGGATTTCATTATTGAAAGAAATTATGGACAAAGAGCTGCATAAATAGCAAGCAATAAGGTCGCTTATTGTCCTCCTCCTCCTATTGCATGTCTACAAAATTCAAGTTATGTAAAAATTTGTTCCACTAAGTTTATTTTATACGTGACCAACATAAAAATCTGCAAAGGATTGTCGTCTCAAGGTAAAGTCTGAAATAAAAGGTTTACGGGTAAGTAATTTATTCAATTCTATGCATCGAGAAGCTTAGTTGTCGTATAGAAGCCTCAATCAATACTACTTGACGTTTGCATGGATTTTGTCAAGTATGTTTTTAGTTTTTGAAGTGGATGAATGTTATACTAGACACAGTCTCCTTAACTTACGATGTTATCCGACCCAAATTATTGCGAATCCTTCTTTTTATAGCAATCGTATATTTAGTTTGACGTGAGCATTTCATCAATGTGAACTCCGTAAAGGTGAATAGTTCTAAGATATGAAAAATTTTACATACTCGAAGTAGTTCTTAAGATATCTAAGTAGAATCTTAAAAAGCTACTGGTGAGTGGTGACCCTCTTGAGGTTTAGTCTCTCAAACGAAGAATATTTTGATGCAGTTTTAACTACATGTCCAGTTTACGACGTATTACTAAAATAATAAATTTACTTAGAATTAGTAGGAAGGGAATGTGGGCAAATTTATGTATGAGAGTTGGTCTATGACCCAACAAATATTTTGTGGTCTTTATACTGTATACAGACAGTCCAAAACCTATACGTCACTTAACCAGGCAGGGCAAGAGTGACATGAAAGCGACGCCTTTTTGTATACCGCAAAAACGACTATATCCCATTTGAAAACCACTTTTAGGCCTCGTCTTTGCCGAATCGATTCTTGACCTGCTTTGTTTTTGTAGTCATTATGACGACATTTAATTGGTTAAATTGTCGGAATTTTTGAGTATACCTTGGGAAGTTATTTAGATTTAATGGTGAAATTGCCGGAATTTGGAGACCGTGAAAACGGTATTTATTACCATAATAATTAACTAAATTGTCAAAATATTGATTTAGATTTAATGGTTAATTTTTTGGAACTCGGAGTCCGGAATTAACATTTAGTCTTCGAATAGCATATTAAATAATTGTAATTTTGACAGTACGGAAGACTTGCAAAGCGTGATCAAATTAACAATAATTGACGATAATAACAATAATTTTATTATGCTTGCAGATAAACATTTAATTTTCTATAGCTCTTACAACATGCCGAAATATCCATATTTAGTCAATTCATTTGCTTTCACAATTTTACAATTATTCAAACTATTCTGTTCATCTGAGCTGAACGAGGACTTGCTGGAAAGTAATGAAGAGCCTAGAAAGTGGTAGTACAGTAATGTTCGTCGACAAGTATGTATAAAATGACGTCGGTTTGTATATCTAAATAAATATTTTCCACCCTACAAAGAAGACATCATTTCGTTATTCACTTACATAGAATAATACGGAAACGTAATGGTCGAAAACTTACGTGAATCTAGATTTAATGAGCTCCTAGACATAATCCTTTACCTAGGCAACCTCGTTTCGAATTCAATTCCAGTGTTTTCAAGTTGTGGCATATCTTGATTTTATGTGATTTTTTATTATACAAAGAATCTTAATAAGCCCCAATGGTAGCAAAGGTTTCTGGTCCCTAGTCAAATCCATCAGAAGCAACTTCGGCAGTTCCTCTATACCTTCACTACTTAATAATGGTGAAGTGGTTGTTGACTCCGTGGATAAATCTAATATTTTGGCTACTGGATTCGCCTCAAATTGTCGTCTTCCATCCACTTCACAAACACCTGTTTTGCATCGCCCGTGTGAATGTGTGCAAGAGCCAATACACATCCGTGTGAGAGATGTGATCAAGGTCTTTAAGATGATTGACGTTTCCAAAGCCACAGGACCTGACGAATTCTCACCCCCTGTTAATTAAAAGCTGTGACTCATCCTTGGCTAAACCTCTGCGCAAACTATTCTACTTGTCTTATTCGACAGGAAAATTACAAACTGGCTTATGTTCAGCCCAACAAAGGAGAAGGTAGCTATCCCTCAAATTATCGACCTATCGAAATCATTTCGATTCCTTCAAAGGGTTTTGAATCTATCATTAACTACAAATTAATGAAGTATCTGGAAACTAATCAAGTCATCAACGATCAACAATATGGCTTCCGAGCTGGACGCTCATCTGGAGACTTATTGACTTTTCTTACGGAAGGTTGGAACCGTAGTCTTTACAATTTTGGTGAGTTCAAAATCGTTGCCCTGGATATTTCTAAGGCATTTGACAGAATATGGTATTCAGCCCGTTTATCCAAGCTTAAAGCACTTGGTCTCTCCCCTTCGCTTCTATTATGAATTGCAGGTTTCCTATTTAGTTGCCAAATACGTGTTGTATTAGATGGCGTTATATTTGAGCCTCATCCCATAAATGCCGGTGTACCTCAAGGCTCCTTCATCTCTCGAACTCTCTTTTTAATTTCCATTAATGATCTGCTTTCCCTTACTTTCAATCCCATCTACAGTATCGCTGATGGCAGTACCCTTGATTTCGTGTACTCTTTTGACACTCTTGCGGACTCTAGGGGAAATGCCGCATATGTTAAACGAGATTGCACGATTAGATCATTGCCAATATCTACGTTTGGGACAACGCGCATCGTGTCGAATTCAATGCATCTAAGACCCAAAGATGTTTCATCTCATTAAATCAAGACCATTACTTAACCACTCCAATTTCTATTGATGGAGAATTAATTCCTGATTCACCGGAACTAAGTAAAGCAAGCATTCTTGGCATTAATATTTCCAGTAAGTTAAACTGGACTAATCACATCTTCTCTGTTGCCAAAGCAGCAACGAAATGTCTTGGATTTTCGAAAAGGTGTAAGAAATATTTCAGCCCGTCAACTCTATCGCTCCTCTACAAGTCCTACATTACACCTAGAATGGCTAAGTCTGTTCGCTTAGCCTTAGCTTCATTTGACATTGTACAGAAGAGAGCCTTCAAGCTTATTGGCGGTGTGGCAATAACTGGTGAAATAGACTCTCTCCCTTGTAGAATTAATTCTGCACGCAATACTCGCATTGCAAACCGCGCACATCCTTTTACCCTTCAAATTACTTTCGGTCGTACAGTCATTTTCCGTGATGCTTTTTTATCTCGAACAGTGCGAATGTAGAACAATTCACCATCTGCGGTTTTTCATCAGGCATATAACCTGGGATGTTTAAGGGCGATATTCATCGGCACCTCCGCCACTCTTCTCATATCCCCTAACAATTACCCTATCTCATTACTGACATGCGTTGCTTTGCATCGTATGGTATCGTCTATCCCTGGATGCTCTTGTTGGAGGTGTAGTGCTTTGCGCTGTTCGTCGACTTTTTTGATTCCGGTGATCCGGAGTTTTTATGTGTGGCTCTCAGGTTTTCACACAAAACCTTTATGTTGCCTCCATGCCCATCTTCGGAAATATTTGACTTTTTGGCTTCATGTATCGTTAGGTTTGCTGCAATTCTGGTGCCTGATGACGAACTATTGCTTTTTGGTGATTTTAACTTGCCTTATGTGGAACTCTTTGGACGATGATGGCTTCCTGCCCTCTTTGTTGGGTACTCCTCAACATGCCATATCTTTTATTGACAACATTATTTCTTCAGGTCTAATGCAGTCTAGCGTCGTGACTCATGACTCTGGAAAATATTTTGGTATTTTCGTCCGATCTAAATGGAACTCTGGTTAAGCGTTATTTAACTCCTATGGTTCCTGAAACAAGTCATCAGGCGGTACTACATATAGTTTTGTTTTTGATCCTGTAATGTCATCATTAAGGCTTCTAGTAACTATTGCTGATTTTAATAAATTGAATGAATGGCTATCCCCTTGTGACTGGACCAGTTTTCTGGGGGAAACTGACACTGAAAAAGCTGTGAGCTCGTTTTATTACATTATATTTCTTTGTTTTACTCACTCTACACTACTAGTTAGTACGAATCGTACTTCTCATTATCAACCGTGGATCAATGGCTCTTTGAAGTATCTTAAAGAATTGAGGAATAAAGTTAGAGGAGGTTCTGTTCCTCAAGGAGTGATACTGATTACGTGGCTTATTTCAATTTGCGCACTCAGTACATTTCGTACTTGAGTGATTCTTATAATGATTATATACATAGATTGAGGTCGGCCTTGCGTACGGAATCTAAGCAATTTTGTAAGTTTGTGAATTCTAAACGCAACTGTGATGTTGCGTCTTGGAAAAAGAGATAGTGTTAATCCCTTGGAGACTGGCAATCTTTTTGGTAACTTCTTTAAAACTGCCTTCTGTCATAACCATTGTGATATTAGTTATCCCGACTTTATCCATCTGGCGAAGCTTCCGATGAATTCGCTTGAACCTAAAGACCTGTTATTCGATAAAGCGTCTGTCTCCAAGTACATTTCTAGCATTGCTGATAGTTTTTATATTGGTCTGGATGGCATTACTTCCACACTTTTAAATCATTGTGCTACGTCCATCGTTTCTGTTTTGTGTTATTTATTTAATTTATCTTTAACCTGTGGTGTTTTTTTTAAACAGTGGAATCTTTCTTTGATTATTCCTTTGCACAAGAGGGATAATAAATGCAACATTTCTAACTACAGATCTGTCGCTAATTTACGTTGTTTTGGTAAGATATTTGAAGCCAGGGTTTGCGATGTAGTGTACTTCCACTGCGAGCCTTTTCTGCGCTCTTTTCAGCATGGCTTTATGAAAGGCAAACCCACTAAGACTAATTTGTCATTTCTACATTTCTGCAATTGAAAGCGGAAAACAAGTTGATTTTATTAAAGCCTTTGACCGAATCAATTATAAAATCTTGATTCATAAGTTGACTCTTGTTGGATTTCCTTCTGTCTTTGTCAATTGGCTTTGTTTTTATTTATCGGATAGTACGCAGCGAGCTATATTTCACGAAGCTCTTTCTGACGTAATAGATAATACTTCTGGTGTTCCTCAAGGTAGCCATCTCGGACCACTCCTGTTTATTATTTTCATTAATGATGTATCTTTGATTTTGACTATTTCATTGATACTTTGCTATGCTGACGATGCCAAAATATTTCGCATTGTTTCTAATGAAAACAAGTATGGAATTCTTAATTTGGACTTAGACACCTTTCATAAATGATGTTCTATTATCTGCCTTCCTATCAACATCAATAAATGTACTGCTATGTCCTTTTCTCGTAAAAGGTGGCCATTGAACTTCAATTATTCTTTAGATGGATGCTTATTAACTAGACTTGACAAAACCCAAGATTTGGGTATCTTCCTTAATACTCGTCTTTCCTTCGAGAATCATACCCAACGAACAATTCAATTTTTGTAAGAGTTGCAAGAGTATTCTCACAGCTTTTAATAAAACTTTACGTTTTATAACATTAGTGTTGATAACGTTCTTGCAGTTTCTATAAATCCTCTATAAAGCCGATTTGGGCACACTGTATAAAGGCAACGGGAACCACTTTATAAAACCTTAATACGATACTTAAGTTCCTCCGGGGAACGTTCTAGGAGCACATATAAAACATCTTATAAAATGAGTTTTTTGTAAAAGCGTGTTGCGTAAACATTCTAGCAGCGTTTATAAAACTGATTTATTATTGCTGTGAAAACGTTCTCCGAATTTACATATACATATATTTCAAAGTTTTAGATGTGTCTGTTAGACATGGTTATTGTACTTCTTACAATATGTAAATACAAATAATTTTGCTGGTATGCGATATCATCCTATAAATGAACAAGTATTTATCTTTATAAGTTTAATCATATATGGAAAATATATTAGTGTATTGAAATTGTCGACTTTAAAGTAAAATAAAGTATACGCCAAATATATGCACTTAAATTTATTGCCAATCAAATTTTTCCGTAAAAGTTTTAAATATAGCTCGAAATAGTACAACGCGCCTGTGAATTTGTGAAAATTTATAACATTGCTCTAAGGTCCGGAATAATTTGGATTTTTGATAATTTGACATTTTACTCTAAAAGTATTTTTAAAATTGTCAGAATAGACCGTTAATTTCTTTTTTTAGCATAAAATTCATATATGCACCAGATTAAGAAAATATTAAATTTATGCTTTCGCAAAATGGCGGCATTCGCAGCTTTATAATTTTTGAAACAAATGGCCGATGTTAAACAACAATTTAGCTCTTTCCAGAGCTATAACAAAACAATATAGTTTTTTCTAAAACTTCTATAAAACCAGCAAATCAGATTTTCGCGCTTGAGAACTTTATAAAACTATTTAGTTACTCTGAAAACCTAAATAAAACCATGCAGCTCTTTTGCTTTTTTTAGAACCCTTATAAAATACTTCAGTTTTCTTCATAACCTCTATAAAACGATGCAGCTATTTGGTTTTTTACAGAACTATTATAGAACTCCTAAAAAACATACTTATCCCTACCGGTAATATCCAAGTTTGACGTTTCCCTTCTACGATCATATTGAATAACGATGTCGTTTAAAATTGTGCAAACAATCGAAAAAGGGTACTCCAACCCATGTCTCTGTATAGTGCCTTCAGCTTGGGAGTCTGATAATCTGCTGCATTGGCCTAATAAACGCTCAAGCAATATTAACAAGCTAATCAGAGATAAGTATTCGCAGCCTCAGACTGACTGGTCGCAACAGGCTTGCATAAAAAAACGAGGCAATTTTCATACTTATGAAGCTGCGACAGAGGAGCTAAATAAAATGACCGAAATTTCTGATAGTGATAACAACGACGTTGCAAGGTCTGCAAAATCTGCAGTAATTAAAAAAATATTTTTGAGACAACAAATAGGGCGAACTCCACAAGTCAACTTTAATGAAGTTTTAGAAGCGGTAGGTATTATTTCAATAATTTTGGGATAAATAAGTAAATAATATTTCTCATATAGCAACAGTATCACAAGCAGCCCGCATGTAGTACCATCAATACATGTGATAGTTCTCCGTCAAGTATTGCAGTATCGCATCTACCATTGGAAACTGTATGATTTATATATTGACTTAAATTTCTATTCTATCACTATTACAACGTTTTTTTATAGGATGAACACATTGTGTACGTCACACATGGAGCAATGCAAAATGAAATAGTTGAGGCGTCCACTACTAAGACTGTTGAAGACATTGTCCAATTAAATGAAGATGACGGCATAAATCATCAATTTAAAGTTATTTTATCAAACCAACAAAACTTAATGTCCAACCAGGAAAAAATAATCAGACAATTGGCGAAAATTGAAGCTATGATAGATCAGCTATACTCTGAAAAAAAAAAAGATAATTTACTTCCACCTAAATCATCACAATCATCTTAATTGTTGTCTCCGACTTTTAAGATTGTTATAATTTTTGGAGTTTGCAATAGAGTTCGTGGATCTTGTGGCAATATGTTTGGTAGACGTTTATTTAAGATTTTGAACAACTCCCTCAAAGCCCTTATAAAAAGAAAAATATAGGGTATTATAAAATATTGAATGACTATTGAAAAGTGTTAAATTTGTTATTCCTCTGCCTTATATTGAATGTTGTTGCCCAGGTTCTCAGTTCTTGTTGAACGTTTTCATTTTTTATATCATCACCACAATCATCGCTTTAATTATTTTCGTCAATGCAGGAGGTACTGTCTATATCGTCATCCAATTTTACAGACCAGTTATCAATTATTTCTAATCTTTCATCATCAACACAAATTTCAAAATCACTTCTGGAATTACTATCAGAATAACAGGGAGACTTATCCGATGTAGAAAAACTCTTAGAGAGAACGGAAGATAAGGCGAAATTTTGTGTAGTGTAATTGGTAATTGGCTCTCTCTGAATATTTCGCAAATTACTTTCCACTTTTCTACGAAATCCTCCACTTCTTTTCACCTTTTTCCACTTCGCAAAATCCATTATCCACAAAAATTTTACTTTATAGCGTGAAAGCGATAGGAAGAATATGACAGAACGCGAAATAGTTTTATAGGTATTGCTTTGGTTTTATAAAAGTCTTCTCAGAAACTGTTTGAAACCAAATAATTCCCAAGTTTTAAAAATGTTCCAATGATGCTTCAGGATAGCTAAATTGTTTTACAACTGCTGCTTTTGATACTGATTTGCTGTCGAGAATAAACTGTTTTATAATGGCTCTCAATGTAGTTTTCTGAGGCTTTACGAAAGCTTTATACAACTAAATAGCAACCAGAGCCAAAGTGTTTTTATAGGGTTCAAATAAATGGCATTGCAGACCACTATAAAACCATTATATAACCAAGTAGCTCTCGAAGCCAAATAGTTTTATACCTAGTTCGGAAAACGTTCCTAACACTGCATTATAAAACATTTTAGTGTCAAAAACCAAAAAGCAAATCTTGTAACTTTTACAAAACAATTTAGCCACGTGAATCCATTATAAAGCCTTTTTAAAACACGGATCGAATTTTCGCAACCACGTAGCTGCTAAAATTGTTCCTTGGGTAGTAACACAATCGTTGCGAGGGCTAACGCTCCTCTGGGGTTTGTAAAGAGATGATCAAAAGAGTTTAATGATCCATTTATAACGAAGGTTCTTTACTGCACATTCGTTAAACCAATTTTGTAGTATGCCAGTCCAGTCTGGTCTCCATTTTATGCTGTAAGCTTAAATCGTATTGAGGCTGTGCAGTGGAGATTCGTTCGTTTTGCCCTGCGTGGACTTCCAGGGTTGTACTTGCGTTTCAATGTATACACTGCTTTCAATATACCTATTCCTGTACACTTTTTGAGGAACCACGACTTCTTCGTCGTTCCTCAGCATAGTACGAACTATGGTTTACAAGAGCCGATTTCATCAAGTTCTCGTCTTTTTAACAACCAGTGTGATTGTATCGACTTTAGTCTTTCAAAAAGTAAAAGTTCAAAGAGTTCAGCTTAGTAAAAGTTGCTTTTCTTGTATAGTTTTTTTTTCCGGTTGTAAACTTAGTTATCAGATATTTGATGAAGTTCTAAATAAATAATAAATAATAAAAAAGTAATAATACCCTGAGGTTGGCTTAATAATATATGTAGTATACATAAAAAAAAATCATAGGCTTTGTTACAATGCAGACCTTAACTGTTTTTCTCTAATACTTCTTATTGTGCTTAGGGTAAAGTAACCAGTATGGACATATAAAAGAGAACGAACCTCTAGCTTTCCAAAAATAATACCAATTATAACATTAGAATCTAAAATAGCGTTGGACGATGACTATTGTCGTGGTATCTTGCAAAACTCAGATATATGCCATATCATGACCATTACATGTACATACATGACATCCCATCCCAATATAAATTTTCATGTTTTTCACGTGCTGTAGGAATTATTCAAGGTCTCAAGTCCAGGATGACCTTTATTTGTTAAGATATACATACAAGTAATAAACTCGCGTTATTTTTTGCCTGGATTATATTCTGGTTTTTAAAAGCCACAAGTTGCTTCCTCTGAGGCTGATATTGTTTAGTTCAGCAACAAGTTTCTGGGTAGCTCCGTATACATCGATCATATAAATTCCACCACGCACATGCTCACTGTAATAACTTCGGGCTAGATTTAATTGATATATGCCAAGTGGAAATAAAATGAACTTATTTTCGGATAGCTCGGATATGTCTTTAGTCGTGGTAGATGAGAATTCAAATTATGAAAACCACATGTTGTCTCTTTGAACGTTGGGTTTTCATATGCTCACCCAAATCATTTACCACATATGTATTTCCGATAATTAATTTTTTCGATGATCTGCCGCTTGCTGAATATTATCTGTGATTGGTAATTGGAAGCAGTTTATTATTGTTGTCGCTATTCTAGAGTCCTTAAACATGTTTAACATACTAAAATGGAAATATTCCTGATAGAATAGTTTATATTCCTGCTTATATCTGCCCCTAACTCATTGGCTTCTGATATCGCCATTTGTGTCTCTCCTATATTATATGTGATGGTGTGATTATGTTTCCTGACCTATCACTACAGGTGAAGTTTCAGCTCGCCATGAGCCATACCATGTTATGGTTCTTTGCATTAAGAGCCAATTTATATTTATAGTTTCGCATCTTAAAGTCTTCGCGATTCTTTGTTTGGTTTGATTCGTCTGAGCGAAATGAGATTATCAGATTATCCTAGTGAGTCACTTCAAAATAAAATAAACGCTTAACTCAGCCAGCACACTTACATATGTATGAGACTTGACTCTTTGAGTCAACACAGCTCAGAGTCTCTCATCTCTAGCAGAATCCAAATCAGATTTATGACGGTAAAATGCGGTTAAATCGTAAAATAAAGCGCACACTCTAAAAAGAAGTGTAAGCTGATCAGAAGTAATCGAACTATGTACGGCGAGCGTATACTAACAAGAGAAAATTCTCATACGAGGCAATGCAAAACTGCTGTTAACCTTGAAATAGGCATTATTTCTTTTAATAAGAATAGCAAAACCAGAAAACATAACAGTTATTCTGTCTAATAAAATGAAAGCAATATTACCTTGCCATTAGTTCGTGAAAAAGTGATGTATAAAAAATACGAAAATTCTTAAATACAGGGTGGATCACAAATATATAAAAATTAAATATTTTTTTCACATTAATATTTGTAATAAAAAGTGTATATTTTGTGGGGTTATTGTATTGTTACATGAAAGAATTTTTTCATGTAGTATATATACCCATTATTAAAAAAAAAAACTGAAACCTAAAAATAGCTAATTATCGAAATTTTAATTGAATTTGTAAATACGTAATTTATTTATGATGCACCCTGTAGAATTATGACACACATTCGTACCGTGCACTGAATAAATTTATGACACAAAGATAGCAAGATCGAAACAATGATAAAGAGTGAAATGAATTATATCTTTCCCTCGTTTTCATCAAACCTTCTTACTTCACGAGAGTCCACTATCTCTTGATTGGGCGAAGCTCCGGGAAATTTTGGTGGATATGCCTCTATAGGCACAATATTAACTTTATTTGTTTTAAACCACTCCATTGTTGTAGACGTGTTCTGGGAAGTAGTGAGATCAAGCCAAAATAATACAGAGCCTCTATGTTATTGAATAAAAGCCAGCAAGTGCAACTGTAAACAGTTGTCTACGTATTTTTTTTAATTGATGGTCCCTGTATGGTAAATTCCAGACTCCTGAGTTCACGAATACAAATCGTTTCCCAGAACATATATTGTTTGAGCAATTTGCTCACTTTCTGTATTGAAAACTAACTGTGCTCTCTTCACCCTAATTGTTCACCCTGTAGAACTCATGATCAAAGAATTGTTTAAAACCAGCTTTGCAATAAATCTCGTCATCAATTATCATCACACAGTCGAATTTGGTCAGGTAAAGTTCATACAGTCTTCGAGCTCTTGATTTTGCCACACGCTCTTTAGCTTCTGTACGATCTGGAAATATTTGAACTTTATACGTCTGTAATGACTCCTTTTTTCAATATTTCATATAGTTGACTTTGATGTACCGGCAATTTCAGCCATATCTTAATGTGAAGTATTTGACTTCTACGAATATTGACGCAATATTTTGGAATCTTATGGTCCTTTTAACTGTACTTTATTGTACGATTTTACAAGAATTTATACAAAATTTATTTTCTTGGTTTTGTTCCGTTTCCTGACAACTTTACCTTACAAGAAGTAGGAAACTAATGATTAATGGCAACATTATCTTCATCTTATATAGAAAAAATTTCCCTTCCAAAACACAGGTTTACGTCTTTATGATTATGTATAATTGACCCATAGAAAAGGTTCACTTTTTTCTTGGACAGTGTAATTTTAATTTAATATTGAAATTTTATTCAAATAAGTAGAAGAACGTTGTCAGATTTAAAAAAAATCTTCTGTTGGTTTGTTTTTTCTGACTTGAAAATTTATTCAATTTCTATTTCATGATCCTTATTCTTGGTTGGTAAAAATTTTTGAACAACGTATGGGGCTTGAACTATTGTACCAGACTAATTTCCAATAGGACTGACAAATATTCTCCATTTTTGCGCCAAAATCCGAACGGGTTTTCATCTAAGTACCTACATATATTTGTCATGCTTATTTTTTGAGGCTCGAGCATATCTTTTAAAATGAATTCTTTAACACCAATCGGTATAATATTGATTTTGGTCAAGCAAACTCTTCTCAGGTGGTATACTCTATAGGTGGATTATTTCTTGTCTACAGCAGACTGAAATTCACTGAAAATAATTTCAATAAATTTCTACAATGTATTGAAAATGCAGAAAAAATCGAAGTTTTCGACCCTGCGATCAAAGAGGTGTCATTAGTATGGTTATCTTTAATCGCGTACCATAGAAGCTCTAGAATCCAAACACCTAAAACTCCCGTCCCGAGACACTCCTTTTTATAAAAAAATTATATTCGAGATAATCGATGGTTAGCAAGACAATTAAAAAAAAAATGTCTTTATTTGGTTCATGCATCTATGCATATTATTATCGCTGTAATCTAATGGGTTTATATGACTGAAAAGAATTGTATTGTATCGGTAGGCACGGTAGCGGTGCGAATCAGCTTTATTTTCTTTAAATGTAACAAAACAAAAGTCTTCGTAAGCATAAAAAAATTTCCCTTACTTAAGCGAATATGAGAAGAATTTCTATAAAAGAAAAAAAATATTAAACATAAATTCAAAAAATCTTCAAAGAATGCCAACAAAGAAATTAAATCTTTTGATCTCAACAACTAACTTGCCCTAATTGAAGCGACATAAGAATTAGCGCCATTAGTGAGCAAATCAAACGGCGATTATTACATCCTTCAAATGCTCCTCTTAAAGAAAAATAAAACTCAAAAAGCTTCTTAGTGCGGAAAATATTCTATAAATGGTTGTAATTTGTAGGGAATGACGCTATATGGTAACTGCCACTTATTAATAACTCCGATCAGTATTGGTTGACTAGCTAATAGGGAGTCGGATTCTGTCATATATATTTGAGCTCCACCAAACCGATTAAAAATAATTTAATTTCCTTTCACCACTCATCAGCATACATACTGTAAAGAATTCGGAAAGATCCATTGCCTTAACGATAATCGTTCTCGTAAATTTTTATTGGGTTACACACATACAGAACGAACTTTTCTTGGCTTTTCCTCTTGAAACCGAATTTTCCAGTCCGCCCACGGTTTCTTCTGCAAAGAAAAAAAAACTATGACCTTCTCCTTAGAAATAATTTATGTCGCGATAAATTCATTCTCTACGTTGTTGGAATATTTTTTATTGTGCTGTCTGAAGTCGTTTTTCTTTTACCTTTGAAGAAATTTTGCGCTGCGGTTCTGAAGTAAGTTATTAAATAAATTATTAGATTCCGTGTGTGAGTTATAGTTTCTTTTTTCTTTTTTTACAAATCTCTGAGGCCAATGCTGATGACATTTAGTGAGCTAATGTTCAGTGTTGGTAAGAAAAGCAATTAGTTAAAGGGTGATTAGAAGATATGAGGTCAGTTAAGGAAGCAATTCGAATAGAGTAGAAAGTAGACAGTTCTACTAAATTGGTAAAGCTTCAAACGTTACAGTCCAGAGAAAAGTAATTTAAAAGTATAGGAAAAAAATTTTGCTATTAAATTGAATGCTTTTTATTGAAGTACTTCTGCTCCTGCTTCTCCTAATCTAATTTCCCGATTCTTGCTTTTTAAAAGTTTGATTCTGATAAAAAAAAAATACGAGCAGTAGAGAGGCTTTAGGGAAAGAACTGATTACTAGAAGCAGATATTACCTCTAGAAGACACAGTATTCAATGATTTTCTCAATTACCTAAGTCAGTTGTCTATGTAAGGTACTCTTTGATTGGTAATTGAAGTCTGAACTGATTACCATGCTCAAAATGGGTGTAGGATATAATTCCAATAAAGAAAGCGATAGAATATGGTAAAAGGAATACGTCAATTGTTAGCAATAAATCATCATTCAGTCATGGGTGGAGGTGTTGATTCATCAGAGATTGGAAAGAACGCAGTGAAACTGAAGAAATGTTTAAAGTATTTTCCCAGAAAAAAATATATTCAAATAATAGTTTTGGAGAAAAAATTCCATTTTTCTTGGAATTAAATAGGGATTAAAATAATTTCTAACCATTTTAAGTCGTAGATCTAATTAAATAGCAGATATCTGTCATCTTACTACTTTTTTTGTAACAAAAGGATGAATATAGAGGCATTTCTTTTAATAAATTAATTGTGAAGAGTTAAAGAGTAGAGTAGTCATTCTTTATAATGCAGAGTTCTTCCGTTCTGAAGGTCCATGGATCAGGTGATGATAGTACTCACGTAGGAAAAAAAGAATTTTTGGTGCGAAAGGAATGGTAGGGGGGGGGGGCGCAGGGGAGTTACAGGGCTATTACAAACATATGGTAGTTTTTCAAAAAACACATTGTATCTTTAAAACTAATATGAATCTCTATGACGAAATGAAGAATTAATTAACTTAGTTCCACCATATAGGAACACTATTATTGGAGGTGACTACAAACTTGATTTCGTTGTTCCGTCTGGAATGTCAAATCGGTTTTTGTTTAATTTGTGTGCTCTTGATTTGATCTACCCACTTACTATGCATCTGCCTCATATGTCTGATATGTCTAAGGTATTATTTTATAATCAGACTTACCTTCCGGGTATATCTGATCACCACATGAATTTGTTAACTTATGATTTTCAAACTGAAGTTCCTCACGAGAGCAAAACTGACTCTAACTGGGGCTGTTAATGCGGAGACTTGGGAATGGGATAAGGTATTTTTTATGCATTTTTACTAAAACAAATAGCTCAAGTCATGTTGATGCTTGTACCTTCTCTATGCCATCGAAGGCTGTACTTGTACCTTCTCTATGCCATCGAAGGCTGCTAAAGTAATTCAACTACCTAAAAATACTAGCAAACATTGTAGTGAGTATCGGTCCATAAGTAATATTACCATTTCTCTGTAAAGTAATTGAGAAAATTATTCGTTTACAAATTTCTTATTATTTATTTTTGAATGGTCTTATGCACATGCATGAATCAGGTTTTCGATCAGGGCATAGCTGTACATCTGCTCTGCTTAAAGTGAGCAATGATATCGCGTATGCTGTCGGTATAGATGAATTTACGGTATTAGTTCTTTTAGATTACTCCAAGGCATTTGATACCGTTAACCACAGACTTCTTCACGCGAAGCTTAAAAGGAACGTTAACTTCTCTTCTCACTCTGCAAAATTAATTTATGACTACTTGAGCAACAGATCACTAGCAGCTTTGCAAACAGTTCTCAATCCTACTTTCTACCAGTTGTATTTGGTGTACCTCAGGGATCCATTCTTGGGCCCCTGTTATTTACTATGTTTATAAAAGACATGCTTTTAAGTATTCTACTTAGCACCTTTATGTTGATGATCTAGTGTGCTTGGTCTAATTGAGGATTGCATCTCTCGGATAAATGAGGATTTGGAGGCTATTAACTTGTGGTCCTATAATAATAAACTAAAGCTTAATCCCTTTAAATCTAAGTATTTGCTTATTCACAGGCGTGAGCTTAACACGGATAACTTTCCCTTCAGTTTCCTTAAACAACACTGTTATTCCTATTGTTGACTCAGCTAAAACTGTTGGAGTAATTTTTAATAAAACGCTTATGTGGAATTTCCACATCAATTCTATTGTGAGTAGAGTTTATGCAGGACTCCGTTCTCTATGGATGTCAACCCATTTTACTTCCATGCCTACACGATTATTTTTAGTGCGTACAATGCTAATACTTATTATGACCTATGGATGTGAAATATTTGCAAATCTCCGATATGTGTATAGTCTCTGAAGATTTGATCACGATTCTGTTTATCAGTAATTAATTTACTCAAAATTAATAAGTTTAAATGTCGTGGGTATCTTTACGACCTCTTGGTATTCTCTAGGTTCAACAGAACACACTATTTGTTACTACCACTGTGTAATTTACTAACTCACCCAACCCTGTCCTTTTGCCATGCTTTTAGAATATGGACTGACCTCCCACAATCGATAAGAGATATGATACGGACCAACACTTTATCAAGTAGTGTTTTTAATTGTTTTTTTGTTCAATCCTAGTAGTTACTATTTTTTACTTTATATTGTATTATTTTTCACTTTTTTTTTTTAGTTTAAGCCTAGTACTAAGGTCCGCGCTAAGCTAAATTTTATATGAAAACTTAGCGAGAGCAGTACTAAGGTCAACGCGCTTAATTTGACTTTTAGGATTTGATTAGAGGTGGCACCACCAGTAAGTCTAAAAAAATTTAGCTTGAATTTGTCCGCCCGGGCCGTTCTTTAGCGCGCTAAAGATATTAATTGTCAGAGTTTTGTGAATTTATTGATTGGGTTTTTGAAGTTAACGTAGTTTTGTACGCCTTTGCTGTATGTACGGATGAGCTGGATTTCTTCTCGTGGCCGTATTTTCGATATCATAGTTAATTTTTTTTAATGCACTATATATATTATATTAATGTTATATTTGTCATATTTCCAAATAATTTTAACTGGTTTTATCTGTTTTTAGAAATATTATGACCGTGCGTTGTATTTTCGCAAAATGGTTCTTCTTCTTAAATTTATTTTTCTCTGAGTCTCTGCTGTCATATTGTAGCTGCTAAAGAACGGCCTGGTATTGGAGACTCGCTAAAATTTAATATTGCGTCGACCTTAATACTAAGTACATATTATTTAGTAAAATTGGTTCGTTTTGATTTTCTTGTACAAATAAAAAAGATTTGTGTCTTAATTGTACAATAGCTCTACTAACAAACTTGAGTTTGAATTTCGAAGTT
The DNA here is from genome assembly GCA_963924295.1 of Dioctria rufipes. Classification (NCBI taxonomy): domain Eukaryota; kingdom Metazoa; phylum Arthropoda; class Insecta; order Diptera; family Asilidae; genus Dioctria; species Dioctria rufipes. The sequence goes on along the minus strand of OZ002741.1, from coordinate 279,606,017 downwards.
GAATTTGGAATTTGAATTTGAGCCATCCTGTATATACAGTGATAGAGAAGTAGCCATATACCTCGTGGTTTTCAAAATACAAAACGCTTTGTGAAAATGACAAATATTTCGCGATTATCCTATGACCTGGTTAGGATACAGCTGAATGGCTTTCAATCTTATTTGGATCTCCAGTGAATTACAAACTAAAATTTGCAACATCGGGATACTCACAAGTTTCATCGTCTTCTTCGGACAATCGATACAGATCATTCCCCAAAAAATAACTCAATTAAAGGTGGGCAAATTCAGGTAATGGGGAATAATTTTTTGTTTTTTTTACTGTACAATGTCTACTAAATTCAACAGATTTTTTAAGTCTGGAAGTCTATCAGTTGTTCGCATATATCATAAGTCTTCTCTTTATGTTTCCTATATCGTCGATTTCTAGGCTCTCATTTTACTAAAAAAAGAACTCGGGATATTATTAAAAACTTCTGACTATACTATTCACAAACTTCATTATTTATGTATTTTGCAATATTTGCTTTGCTTCGAAAATTTTTATTGGCATGTTTAAAAATAGAAAAATATCAACCATAATATTTATTAGCCTGGCCTCTTAACAATATCTGATTTGTGTACGGTTTCATCTCATTGCACTTCTGTTTTCACTTTTCGCCTCACTATTTGTAACCACTTGGGATTGAACATAAAACTTGCATGGCCATCAATTTGAATGGATTACATACACATGACGTGGCTATTTTAAGGTTCTAAAATTCCACTATTCCTCATAGATGCTATAGCTTGAACAATCCGAAAAGCCTTTGTACAGATTTAAGAATAAATATTCTACTTGGCCTCAAGGAAGGCAGCAGCTCAATCAATATTTCTGCTTTAAAAATCTCTTTATGACTAAGAAAACACTTTTGCCAAGTAAATTTGGGAAATTTTAATTCTTGATGGTAATTACTGTTTACTTCTTTGAGCTATTACATTTTCTTGGCGCGGCGCCCTATGAAATCTGGCGAGTCATAAAACAGGAAATTATAGAAATTAGAGGCTTAATTATAGTTAATTACTTTCAGCTTTTTAAATATACAAGTAAAAGTCAAATAATTAACATTAGATTATAAGAGATGATATAGAATTACTTTAATTTCTTATCAATCCTGAACATCTGCTTTTGTGTAATGGACTGAGTTTACCAGAATTTTCAAAGAGCTTACGTAGTAGCTTTAAAAAAATTCCTGACAATGGTCTCAGAACCCCTCCTGCATAAAGCGTGAAAAATACTTCACGTCATCTTGTTTAAGTTTGCGTTTCAAAGCAATTTAGCATCAAAGCAATTAAAGTACAATTTCAGACTGGTCTTATACCTAAAGATACAGCGTCGAAAAGCAGCTATGTATCGAAAATGTTTTGTTTAAATTTTACCTGACATAGTCCGGCAGGGACAAAGTTGCGAGGAATGGAGAATTTTTTTTTTTTGTTTTGTACGGAACATGTTTGACTACTTAATTTCAGATGTAGGTAGTGTTCTTGGTAAATAAAATAATCTTTCATAATGTTAAATGTTCGGTTGATGTATAGTTGGATTCCAACTCTTTAAAGAATTTAAAATTTGTACCGTCTGCCATATTTCACTCTGTCAGTCAGAGATAAACTCATATTAAGCTTGTCAAATGGTAAACTAAGAATAGAAATTTTCTAGCCAATTTCAAATTGTAAAATTTTTTTCAGAACTCAATTATAATGTACGTCCTATGTTGTTTCAAAATTTGAAAGGAAGGTCATCTAAGAAATAATAAAATGGAAATTATCTTGCCTTTGTGCATTATGGACTTGGGGTGCACACATGTCTATTAAGACTCCAATATAGATAAATTTAAAATTTTAATGAACAATAGTATAAAAAAATACATATATACATATATGTATAGGTTAAAACGTGAAGAAGCCTTTTGAATAGTCTCAAACATTTAGCATTTAAAGGCGATATCAAGGCGTCCACAACGGAATAGATAAGAGTATACTTAGTATCAATAAATTCAGGCTCTATATAGCCAAACCACCGGAAAAAACAAAACATGAGAAAATTATGTGCTAATTATGTGCCAAACTGAAAATTTTCTGCTCGAAAATTTACCATTTTTTTTAAAATATTCAAAATACGGAGCGCAGAGCAACGCTAAGCTACACTTTGCCCTAGTATTGACCCTGCCAACAAAGTGTCTTTTTACACAGGATTTATGTACTAATTATGTACTAATTCTTCGCGAAATCTAAAAAAAAAAAAATTTACTGGCAAAATTTGATGGGGTTTTCAAAAAAAATTAAAATGGATGATGTAGGATGACATCGTCCTCCACCCCCATATTGACAATGCTATCGAAATAGTTTTGATTCACTCAGGATTTATATGCTAATTATGTCGTAAGTCCCTGCCTGATTGGAAAATGGTTTACCTACTCGAAAAATTAATGGAGTTTTTAAGCAACCAAAATAGGAATGTATGATGACTTCGTCCGTCATGCTGTCATATTAAAAATGTATTAATTATGTGTAAATTCTTTGCCAAATCTAAAAATATTCTGCTCGAATGTTTAGGGAGACTGTTTTTAGGCCACACCAATATCCCCATTGTACCTAAAAGACAAAAAATACAACACAAAATTTCGAGTTCAGAATAAAAGTATTAAACAGAATACTCATCAAAAAATATTTCTCGTCCTTACAGGATTATATTTAATTGGAAGTTCTTCCCGAATTCCTCAAAATATCATAGGCTGAATTCCAAAATAGTAAATAGCAAATAAATAAAACACTAAATTATCAAATTTTTCCAAATTTTACTTATCTCCGTATATTGAAATTTTATAATGTCCTCAAGAGACATTACATCACATCAACTACTTTCACCGCAGTCCAAATTCAACCAAACTACGAAACATATATTCACAGTGCCTATAAGAAGGCGACGAGCCTTAGTAGAATCATCCATTCCCCTTTTCACAATTTAATCTGAAAACATCAGAATTTTCTCTGAGCTCCCATAAATATCCAAACCAATATTTTGCTTTCATGTAAGTAGAAATTTACTCCTGCTGCGGAAATTTACTTCTGCTTCACCTTTATCCTACATCTGACCAGCCTGCTGCAGAAATCTACTTCTGCATTGTTAAGAAACACACCTGAGCAGATATCCAATTCTGCTATTGCTACCGTGTTTTACACAGCCAGCACAGAACTTCATTCTGTTGCGTCTACACGGTGCACTATACTTGCACTCTGTGCATACATAATTAGCAATTTAATTCTGTTGCAGCCTTACACACTGCAGTATCCACATTGCAGCTACATGCTCCAATACAAAGACATTTTGTGTGCCCCACACATATCAGCATACTCCCAAAAATCATATTCTGTTGAATTAATTCATGAATTTAATTGTGAATTCTCTTATTTTTTTTACAGAAATAAAGGGAGCAAAATCACAGTGGCGGCGCTGATATTTTCATTGAACTTTTACCTGAATTTTGAATTTGTTTAATTATTTATAGTTAAGTTAGGATATTTTAGAGATCGAATTTATTTATTGAATTTTTAATTATTTAATTGAATACTTTTGATTTTTGTTAGTAGATTTGAGTTAATTATATTTTGTGATATAAGTAATATATAGAAAAAAAAAATTATTTTTGAATTTTAAAAAGTTGAGTTATCCTTTACCACCGGCACCCCCCTAAGCTTGAACTCAGATCTCACACAGCCTTTCAAACAATCAAAATACAGGGAGTAGGACGATGTCATCTTTATTCTTATGTTAATTATGTGATTATTATGTCCTAATTTCTTATCAAATTTAAAAATTTTATATTTGAAAATTTAATGGTGTCTTTATGGTGGCATTCTATGGTAATTCGTATGGAGTCACGTTTGTGCCATGGCTAACCAAGATATCGTACTCCCACTTGATTTCACCGTATATTTTAATATATAGACGTGTATATAAACACTTTTTTCACAACCACAATTCCATTTATGTAAAAATTCAAATTTTCGAAGTAGACTTTAATTTCCCAGCTATATACCTACATATAGTACATATTTTGTTAGCCTTATATTATCCATCATTCCTAAGTGCTATTCACTAATCAACTTACTTTTATTTAATAACAGTGAGTTTTTTGTGCTTTTTAGTGATATTTTTTATTCGTTCTTTTCAAATCGGCGCGGTGCTAGCTGCCTTTCAATGCTTATTTGTCGCTTTTTCTATTGTTTGGTGTCTTACCTTCATGGTGAAACCCGTGTAGCTTTTTCTGTCAGGTCCACTTAAGAAGAGCCAACTATTTTGAATTAATCTGGCTTATTGTACGGACAACCTTTTGCATTTAGATATTCTCTCGGTTGATCTTTTATTGCCCATATTGTCCCACCTTGCAAATGACATGTGTCTCTTACTTGTAATCCTTTTGTGGTCTGTATGGACGATGGGAAGAGTTAGTTTAGCTTAGCCTTAGGCTTTGATCTTCCCAGCATTCCAATCACGTCCAACTATTGTCATCAGTATACACAATAGAATTCGCTAACATGGTTTCCTAGTGCAATATCAATAATGCACTATTTTCATTTTGTTTTTTATTACAACCGTTAACAGTTTTATTTCTATCACTAAATATTACATAAGAATTTATATATGTATAGGAATATAACTCACATCGCAATGAATAATTTGTTCATAATTTTAAGAGAGATTATTTATTGACTTCCCTGCACCCACACTTTAAGTTTTTTATTCCTATATTCATGTTCCTTTTCTTAAAAGCTTTACTTCTACCTTTTTTTGTTTTTGTTTTTGTTAGTCAATAAAATAATAAATTAATGCAAATTATAATTTTGTGGAATCGAGACGCCAATTTTCTTAAAAATTAAATATTAAATTTATGAAAATTAAAATTTTGCATTTCTTTTGTTTTAAAGCCTAAAGCAAGCTGAAAATAATTTAATAATATGATTTGCTGAGATATTTTATGACTAAATATAAAAAAAAAAACATTAATTTAGAATAGGCTTGGCTTAAAGATAGCACCAGAAATAGAAAATATATTTTTTTTTAGTAGAATGATTACCCAAAAACATTTAATTATTTTAAGATTGTAAAAATACGGTACGAAAACTATATGTCATTTAACGACACATTCTAAGATTGATGTAAATCAATTTTTGTTTTTTGTTTTTGTGTTCATTATGACGACATTTAATTGGTTAAATTGTTGGAATTTTCAATACCTTTGTGGGACAATATTTAGCTTTAGATTTAATCGTTAAATTGCTGAAATTTGCAGACCGTAAAGGCCGCGTTTGTTACTATAATAAATAGTTAAATTGTCAGAATTTGAGTAATTTAATAATGGTTAAATATTCGGAGTTCGGAGTCTAGAAAGACGACATTTAATTTTCGCACAGTTTGTTAAATACTCGCAATTTCGAAAATATTGAAGGCTTACCAGAGGTGGTCAAATTGACAATAGATAATTGATGACAATAACAGCAACTTCATTATGTTTGCGGGTAAAAACTTATTTTTCTGCAGCTTTTTCAACATGTCGAACTATCTATAATTAGCCAATTCAATATACAAAAGATAATAAATTATTTTTACCATTTGCTGAAAAAATTTCACAATTATTCAAACGAGTTCGCACATCTTAGCTGAACAAAGTCTTGCTTCAAAGAAATGAGAAGCCTACGAACTGGTAGAATATTTACAGTAATGTTCGTCGATTAGTTTGTACAATCCCAGCGGGAAGTATGTCAAGCGCTTGTCAAGGGTAGCGCTTTCACACCATAGCCAGAAAATATCTTTTCCGAAGCGCACTCTTACCATAGTGAAAGGAATCTTTGGGGATGCAGATCTCTTCTCTGAGCTTAGGCTTACACCTAACCTATCTGTTTTTTGTTGTGAAAAGATGACTCATATATACCTGAAAGCGCAGGAAAGCTTTCATTCTTAGTCAATGGCTAATTAAAATTTTAGTAGTCAAGTAAAATGTGTGGTTATGAAAATATCTTATAATAAAATATAAACATATTGCTTTTTTTTTTTAGCAAAAACATGCCCTTGTAGTCAGTATAGACTTAAGATTAAACGGAGTGCGTTTAGAATATAACTGAAAGTTTTAATAAGGGTTTTATCTTGATTCCCTCTGTATTATCTGTAAGCGCTCTAAGAGTGCTACCCTACAAGAACACCTAGCTTGCTACCCTACAAGCGCTCCAAGCGCGCTTCCAAAGAATCTGCAACTGAGCACTTTCCTCTGCGGACATGCTCACAGTGGGGATGCGCTGCAAGCTTCCAAAGAAGCACTCTTGGATTCGTCTTTGAGCGCTTCCATTTCCCGCTGGGATATGACGTCGTTTTGTGTATTAAAATAAACATTTCCACCACACATCTATGAGGTCGGTAAACTGTCCACGGAAGAAGTCATTTCGCATTTCGCTTAAATGGCATTATACAGAACTTAGATCTAGTAATAGTCAGAAACTGACGTCCAATAATCTCACAGGAAGACGTCCTTTGTGTACCTAGTTTTATATAAAGATATGAAATTATTGCAAATTTTAAAAAGTCATTTATAAGTAAATATAAGACCATCGCGTCGCAATTTTCAATAGAACCTAATATATTTCGTACACTAATAACCACATAAGGGAAATCAATTTAATTTGGGTAAAAAATGTGGAGAAAAGAAAATTATTTCGGTGCTTGCTGGATTATACTTGGCTGTCATTAAAAGTGTTAAATTCTGATCTGGTAACTTTACAAACAATTATATTTTGCACTTTATACAGTTGCGAAAATATTGGAAAATATTTCCCAATTTTACATAGTCCTTCGAAGTTCGAATGTCCTACTATGAGAGCATAAATTTGCAACCCCTACTAGTTACGCAAACTTTTGCAATTTGCAAGTAGCCAAACTGTTGCTGCCAGCTATAGTTATTAATTTTTTGTTCATGTGAATTTACTGAAAATTTTTTCATTAGTTTCTTACACACTATGATAGAGGCCGACAACGTAACTCCTGATTCGGGCACCCGAGTTGTACAAACTATTGATGACCATTATATAGGCATTCATTGCTTGTAAGTCTGCAGGGCTTTTAAATTTGTTTAAAAAAGTTATAAAATTTTTTTTTACAATTTCACAATTTTTCGCAGACTCTGAACCTCCGTGATAGTTCCAAATTTAAATTTGTAACTATTTTATCACACCCTACAGTCATTATAAATTTCAAAACTTCTGGAATTAATGTACTTTTATTGTATTTATTGACTTTTATGTATATTGAAACCTTTATGTATATTGAAACTGAAATGAAGCTATATTACCTATTTATGTAAAAATGAAAACTTTATGAAATGCAAAATAAAGTGGGATTCCAGAGAAATTTATGATGTGCTCATTAATTGAAGGGAAATTTATTTTCTTTACGAATGCAAAACTTATTTTAAAATGTTTTATTTAGTATAGTACACTCGAAGTTTTTAACTTCTTCATAATTTTTACATATTTTTATTTTTATTTTCATTCCTATGTTTTTCTACGACAATTCCTTTATACTTAATATGTTAATATGTTATGGAGCGTATACAGAGATTCATGTATGAGTGACGAAAGAAGACATCGTTTTGTCAATGTGTGCGTGTCTGAAAATCTTTACTCCCATAAAGAGTTCTCAAACATACAAAGCTTTTATGGATGCTGGAAATAAAATATTTTTACTGTCAACCCGAATATATAAATTCGGACTACTGGCAACATGTTTTACTTTTATTTTATAGAAAAAACTTACTCAAGTATGGGAGGATGGGGCAATACCCGGCACCTAAGAAAATCAGGCAAATATCCCATTAGTTATTTGTTTTAATTGAAAAATGAAATATAAGCAAGGAATATGATATTCTATATGTTTCAAAAAAGTATTAATGAATATAATACACTTCAACAATTTTCAAATAACAATAAAAATTCAAAAATAGGCATTTGTGTCCGGTTATGTCCCTATAAATGGAAATTATACGTTGTAGAAATTGTTTATTTGTCTAACTGCTTTCGGAGGCACTTATCACATTCGAAATTGTGCAAGTGTTCTTCATTCCACTTAGTGCAATTCTCGTGCGCCAATTTCCTGCAATTCAACCCTGATCGCAATCATCACTCTCCCTACATAGCATCAAATAAGATCAACAACCCTTTAATAGTGAAAAATCAAAAGAAGGTTTAAAATAACCGGACAAGTGCGAGTCGGACTCGCGCAAGAAGGGCTCTGTACCATCGTACAAAATTTAACACTATGTACTTTTTATTTTTTTCAAATGGGAGTAGGCGTCATGTGAGAAAATAATGCACTCTTTTGAAAAAAGCAATGCCTACTTATGATAATAAAAATTCATGAGATACAACCTGGTGACGGACGGACGGACAGCGAAGTCTTAGTAATAGGGTTCCCATTTTTACTCTTTGGGTACGGAACCCTAAAAACTAGGGAAGGGGCCAACAACTTTTAGTATTTACTTGACAGCTTAAAAACACAAAGCATATTGAAAGTTGGAGTTGCTCACTGCAATATTTCAGTAGCATTGTTACTGTCCGTTTTTCCCCCGGTATTACCCCATCTTCCCCTATCTACCTGCCCAAAATGGAAGAAAGTAAAGTACCTTTTAAATTATTTTGAAATAGAAAGATTTTTAAATATTTGTTTATGGAAAAGACTGAAGTTATTTCGGAGGTAGTTACCCGTTCAAAAGCAGGAAGTAGTGCATTCACAGATTTGGTGCAGTGTTCTTTTCTGGAGCTCACTGGAACTGATTTGGAAGTAGATATTAAAATTTGGTTGTATGATAGTTTGAGACGTACGTAAAGTTAGCACCCTAACTTCGCCTGATATAGTTCGGAACTATCTCATAATTTCTCGTTAATTTGTCGTGAAAACCATAAATTTGTCGTGTCGTTTTTCTGACGGAAAGTGGATGTGGTGCTAAATTGACGGCAAGTTAGCACCGGAACTTACTGGAACTCGGGCAAAACTTATCACATTGGAAAGTCATACATCTTGGAATTTGTCGTTGATTTGTCGTGAAAGCCATAAATTTGCCGTGTCTTTTTTTTAAAGGACACTGGATGTGGGGCCAAGTTGACGTCAAGTTAGCACCGCAACTTACTGGAACTCGACCAAACGTAATCGGATTGGAAAATTTCACAAATTTCACAAATTAACGACAAATTCCATGATGTGGAATTTTCCAATCCAAAGAATACGAAGAAGATTTCTCGTCTAAGAGACTGAAATTTATTAAAAATAATTTTAATAAATTTACAAAATGCATTTAAGTGCAAAAACAATGATTGAATTTTCGACCCAGCGATCAGAGAGGTCTCATCGGTATGGTTATATCCGATCGCCTATCATAGAAGTTCAATGATGGAGGTCACACCAATTACCCATATAAATACTTTTCATAAAAAGTAAGTGTGAATTATATGGTGGCAAGATTTCTCATTTCACTCCTCAAATTGGGTGATTGTTCCCCCTGTTTTGCCTGCCGGCACATGGATAAACCAATTAGAAATTATACGAAGAAGATTTCTCGTCTAACAGACTGAAATTTATTGAAAATAATTTCAATAAATTTACATAGAAAGGACACGGCAAATTTATGTCTTTCACGATAAATTAACGACAAATTCCAAGATGTGTAACTTTACAATCCGATAAGTTTTGGCCGAGTTCAAGTAAGTTGCGGTGCTAACTTTCGTCAACTTAGCACCACATCCAGTTTCCTTTAGAAAAAAGGACACGACAAATTTATGGTTTTCACGACAAATTAACGACAAATTAACGACAAATTATGAGATAGTTACGAACTACATATATCAGACGAAGTTGCTGTGCTAGATTTACGTACGTTAGTTTGAGATTTTTGCTATAAAAACTAAACTAGGACGGAGTGTGGAGTGTTCATATGATTTTATTGCAGCAATTAATTTTCAATGCAAATGAAAATGTACAAACATATAACATACATGAACTCTCATACAAAACTAGAATTTTAAACAGCAAATAAAATTCAAATTGTTCATCGTCTGACTATTTTAAATATGAATCAAATAAATCAATCGATTTACATCATCAATCTGTTTTCTCAAAGCTATAAAAGCGGACTACACACAAAATATAATACCCAATGTCTCAGATTTACGATGCATCACAGTGTAAAACTTGCTGTTATCTTAGCCATTTTATGTCGATTCAGTGAAGTTTTCCGCTTAAATTTTTGGATGACAACAAGATCATAAAATCATGATGATATCGCATGAATTGTTTTCATAGAGGCAGCAAATACCATACCAAGTACGTGAGCAGAACTTGTAACATATACATACATAAATCTGCAACATATTGATGATGAAGACAACTTTGTTTTGGACTCAGTCCCAGAAGTTGATGGGCTTTCTGATTATCACTATACATTCCCTGAAGTTCCCTTTGATATTGAAGTACTGCTTACGTAGACGTATTGAATTATGAATTGCAATCAGCACAGAAATAATTTTAAATTGGTAAAAGTTTATTGGTTTATATGGTTATAATTAATTAAAAAATAAATAATTCGTACACCTACATATGACCTTAGAATACATGTATATAATTATATATATTACCTTGTTCTCAAATAATTGTTACTAGATGGCAGCATGAGTGATAATTTAAAACTGTTTTTTATTTATTTTTTAATCTGTAGCTACATTGATTTCCCCAGGAAAAATTCTACCGGGTACTTACAAGATATTATCCTGTAACCAATTTGATAACATGAAAATATCGAGTTTTTGATGTAGCTCACCATTAGTCGAATATGTTTGTAAGTTCTTGAGGTCGAATTATAAAGACAATTCCTGTGTGTGTTAAAAAAGTATATTCTTTTGTGCACTTTTCACATGAGTCTACCAAAACATGAATTGTCATAGACCTAAGACACTTGGGTCTACAGACTATGACAGGTCTTGGCTTGACAAATAGCATACGATGCTATTTTATTTGTCAAGCCAGAACCGGATTTTGGACAATTCTTCTTTAGTTCCAATTATAGTTTTATAATAACTTGGTCCAGTAGACGAAGTAGTTCTTCGTGCCGTGAAATCATAAGGATTAACTAGAAATTATTATAGATTTTCAAAATCTGTTAAATTTTAAGTATTTTGTGTTCTTTAACAATTTATGGGGCAAAATTTAAGTTTTATAAATGGCTTGTTAGCCCTTAATCACAGACGCGCGGTTCCAGGGACCGCTAGAATTGTAATTCTTTTCATATCATTGTCACCGTAAGCTATTAGCTCTTATTTTGGAGTAGCTTCCTAGTTTTAAGTTCTTTAACGACTGCTGATGAGATAAGTATTTATGATTATTGCTGTTGTTATTGAGGGAATGTATGCGATTACGTAAGTATTTTTGGTTATAAGGAGTGAAAATTTTTAGCGAAATTCCAATCGTAGTACAAGCCAATTCACGAAAAGAATAAAAGGAAATGATACAGATTTTGAGAAAAGGATGCCTGGAAATTTTTATAGCCTAATTATGACATATCAGATTTAGAAATTTATAGAAATGTATGGAGCAAAATTAATAAGAACAAACCTTCCAGGTTTCCTGTAGCCGAAATTTTTTGATGAGATTTTCTGAATTTCAAGTGGAATAGATCCTAATTCAATGAAATTAATTAATTTTTCTTATACTTTTGATTATTTTGTTTTCTTTATTTCTCTATATTTAAACCATTATAATTTTTATGAACTTTTGAACGAAACCACATGTTCAGTTCACTAAACCATGACCTTACAACAATACTCACTTGGGGCAGAGCGAATCGGGTCTTGTTCAATGCTTCCAAAATGTAATGTTGTCTGTTATCATTCAAACATAATCCAGCACCCGCTCAACCCAATTCCGCAGATGAAGAAATATCTTGAACTCGCCATCTCTGAAAATCTCCGTCTGTCTCATAGGGAATCTGTCACTTTAATGATCAAATAGTGCCCTACGAATATGCAGTCGATCAAAATTTTCATAAAATTTTAGCAGCACTTTGTGATTGTCATTGAAATGTAAAAATCGACGAATTTTTCCAAAATGTTCCTGATTCATTGCACTTACATTTAAACATATTTTATCCATAATTTTTACTTTAGTAATTTCTTAAATATTTTTACTAAAGAATGTGTAAAGGCATCGTTCTGTACTAACTTTGGTTTTCCCTGCAAGCATTGCGGTTTACAATCGAATCGAATTCGAAGTAAATCAAATCGAATTCGTTTGCGAAATGCAGGAGAAAATATGGAACACAATACCGAATTGTATTGACGACCCGACAGTGGTTCGCTACCTCGACTTTCTTTCGAAGTTCATGTATGTTTTTTTAGTTCGTTTTCGATTCGAGGTTTTTTGACATTAAGATCTGGTATCGACATCTTTTTCCAAGCTTTTTGCAAATGGCAAGCAAATACGATATCGAATGAATAAATAATAAATACTCACCGTAGTAAAACTTCACTATGCACTTCACTCAATAAAATCATAACTTAGTATGCCGGCGAAGAACAATTTCATGAATAGAAAATATTTCTTAACGAATTCCTCGGAAATTGACATGAGTCGAATTGTAGGTAACTTCGTCTAGTATAACAAACAAATTCAAGAAATTTCGAACTACGAGCGATGCAACTATTTCGAATTCTCGGAAATTGCGGCATGCTTGAAAGCGTCGTTTACGGTTAAAAATAAATCGAACAGATTTCTCGGAAATTAGGGCATATTGCTAAAACTTCGTTTTTGTTTAAAAAACCGAAGACATTTTAAGCTACGAGCATTTCTTATATTTGGAAAGCATATCGCTACGGCGGTATTTCGTACAATTGTCTGCAGTGTTGCTTGCCGGATGTTATGTGTAGAATAGACTGACGTATAATAATGAACTGAAAGTGTTGTTATTTTCCTATAGGACAGAATGGCACACGTTTTATAGTTTTCTCTTTCGCCCTATGGCATAGTTGGAGCTGCCAACACAAAATATCGCTAACTAAACGTTTTCGTATACCATTTGATGATGTTATGTTGGCTGTAGATGCAATCACAGCAGGAAGAGTAAGATAAATATAGTGTTTAACCATGCTCCGTCTCTCTTGCCCATACGCAGGATTCAGGTAAAAATAACCTTTTGAAAATTAAAATTGGAATGAGTTTAATTTCTTATAAGAGTGCATATAAGCGATTAAAATATCACTTGGACACAAGAAAGATATTTTTTTAATTTAATTCGATTCTCGGATGTGGTCAAACTCTGATATACAGAGACACAATATTTTTTGTGCCACATGAAATAGCAAATCGCTCAGTGCATTGTTATAAGTCAGTGGTAGAATACCAATTCGATTGCTCTAAGAGTTCCTCCTTCTTACGATACCCTCAATAAATATCCGGATGAAATTTTGCATTATCACCCATCTGAGATTGTTATCGTGTTTAATTCTACATAGAACGGTACTGCGGATAGTAGAAATATTTAGGGCAGTTTCATAGGATTTTTTATTCTGAAGAACTTTTCAGTACAATAAAGACATCTAGGACAGATCGCTTTCACAGTATACGTTAAAAAACATAAATTATTGTATGGCAACACCAAGAAGGGGTTCCCCGATTGAGTCGACTTTTGAAATTGTATTTACTAATTGTATGAAAACTCCGTGCACATAGAAGGGTAGCTTAAATTTTTCAGGGTACTTCTATCTGGCCTCCACAAAACTGAGCATTTCGTCGTCTTCTGCTGGAAGATTCTTAATTTGAGTCATCTCCATTTTCTAGTTGCTCCGAAGCTGGATAGAATTCCCATAATATCGTCAACGATTTCTATGTGGTGCGGTCTGTAAGCTTTCTGTGAAAAAAAGATAGAATGACATCATAATATTTTCTCTTCTTTTATATACAAGTTTTCTGAAAGTAACAGAAACCTATGCTACAAGGCGTATTAAATTAATTCATGTAACTTGGTTGTCTTGTCTTAGTATCTTCTCATACTCGACCGTATTTCAGCTCTCTTCCTACACCGTAAAAAATATCTATTGAAAATTCCGCTACTATAATAGGCAACAAATTGCCAACAATGGTAGCGGAAATTTACACAACTTTATGCGCACTGCATAACATTATGTAAAGCAATTTCGCACTGTATGTAATTTTACATCGTTTATGTATTTTCCAATTTCCGATGTAAAATGCGATATGTAAAATTACATCATGCTGTCGAACTAAGTTACATAAATTGTATGTAATTTTACATTGTTTACGCATTTTTCAATTTCCGATGTAAAATGCGATATGTAAATTTACATCATGCCGTGGAACTAAGTTACATAAATTGTATGTTATTTTACATTGTTTACCCATTTTTCAATTTCCGATGTAAAACGGGATATGCAAAGTTACATCATGCTGTGGAACTAAGTTACATAAGTTTAATGTGATTTGACATTATTTATGACTTCTTCAATTCCATATGTGAAGTGCACAATATGTGAATTTACCAAAATTTATGAAATTTATTTCAATTGCCAATGTAATGTTTCGTCCGGAAATTAATAAATTACATACATAAACAAGTGAAAAATATTTGTAGGTATGCAGTATTTCCATGATTGAGTTTTTTTTTAGCGAAATTCAATTATAAAAATACTGCGTATCTAAAAATATTATTTGATTTTTAAAAGGTTTTTAAGGTAACTGTTAGGATCGAAACTAGTAACATTTTTTTACATGTTTTATGATTATTAATCCATTACCAACTGCACTCCAACAAATCAAACTATACACTGATCGGCGACCACATTCTGATACAATTTGCCGTACAATGATTCATAGCATAGCAACACATCCTGATAAACGTATGAGAATGAACAGAGTACTGAAGGAAAGAATAGAGATAAATGCAAAATTCATTACTTATGTTTTATTGAAATTTCCTTTTTAAATATGGGGAATTCAATGCAAATTACAGTATTGTATGGAATTTCACGTAAATTTACAGTACGATACAAAAGTTTTGTATGTAATTTTGCACAAATTGACAGTACGATACAAAATGTTTGTGTAATTAAATGTAAAATCACATAAATTATCTAAAAAATTACTTACTTTACTTATTTTTCCAATTAAAAATAGGAAGTTTGCAGATTACGTAAAAAGTATTTAATTTCTTAATAATTATGTGTATATACATACATTTTAAGTGGTAGTGACTATTTTAACCATAGTAATTTTCCACAAAGTTAGTTCATGATTTTTTACGGTGTAGTAAAACCGGCATTAAGAATTGGAGAAAAATTGATTTATTTATTTATTTATTTGTATTTGTTATATTTTTTTTTATATATATTTTAATAAATTTGGAAGACGCTCTTTCCAATATCGAATTTAAATGTAATCTCCCCTCGAATGTATCTTCGATTGGTCACATGATTTAAACGTAGGCATACATCCCAATCTTGGGATGAATTTTTAATTGTCTTTTACAGGAGACTTATCTATGGAATAGTTTAGAATAGGCTGCATAGTTTTAGACTAAAAATAAAAGTTTGGTAATAAAATGCAAGAAATATTCTGTAATAAATCGTTTGTAGTGAAATTGAACTTAATACATGATCCCATGTCCTTTTAATTTTATTCCACTACTTAGAAGAAGTTTTTTTGTTAAATAAAACTTCTGTATATGCCGTAGATATTCTTTGGAGTCGAATTGGTAGTGTTTGTAAAAATATGTGGCTATCCACAATTTCTAGAACCCGTTTTTTAAGTTTCTAGTGCTGACATTTTTCGACTGTGCTATACCTCCTGAAATGGAAAGGTCAATTATATGCCATGGCCGGATAGTTTCTTCAAGATTTCCCCAAGCAACAAAATGGGGCTTTAGTTCCTTGATATAGTTCACCATATCCGAAGAAATTTTGCGCTAACAATAACGTTCGAGCTCGAATTATGTCATTCAAAAATTAGAAAAAGTGTTATAATTGGTCTGAGACCTTTTTTTTTTAATAATTTTCCATCAACTTACAGACCCCTGACTCAGAAAGTTTATGTCTGAGCGCCTGAACGCCTGAGAGTGCCGTTAAGAGTTTTAGGGCAGTAAACTCGGATGGATTTACAAGGGGTCTTTGATTTAGAATGAATGAAGGAGGAGCTTTCCGATGGGTAAAATGTTCTTACGTATTGGGAGTTTTGGGGTTGGGGTGGTAACTACCACCCTTTGAGACTCGGGAGTCTAGTCTAGTCTAGTAGAAAATAATACATATTAAAAAACTTTTAAAATAAATAACTATTGTAAATAAAATGGACTAAAAAGTAAAAAATAATTTTTTTTCCTGCTCAGTGATATAAACCAGAAAAGTTTAATGCAAAATAAGAATTGTTACAACTCATATTAAATCTTAAAAGGTTGGGATGCATAACTATAACTATAATCACAATTGTCTAACTGGAAATCATGTCCAAACTTTTGAGATTTAATTTGAGTTGTAAGATTTCTTATTTTGCATTAAACTTTTCTGGTTTATATCACTGAGAAGGAAAAAAAATTATTTTTAAATTTTTTTTACAAAAGTTATTTATTTTGAAAGTTTTTTTAATCTACTTTCTTTTATATCTTAGATAGGTATATGATACAGCCATTAATCTGCTTACTGGGTTGTTAAATTCGTTTTTCGAATTTTATTTTAAAACAGCTTTTAGTGCAGCAAAAAAATTTCATGGCTAATTTCATAGGTTTTCAGCTATACATTCCGAAGAACTTTTTGGTAACTTATTACTTCTGGTACTTACCGTTTTCCTATGATAAGCAGAAAATTTGAATTTTTATATCGAAACTCTTTGAAGACGACGCTTGAATTTTGCTCTTTTCAAACACACGTTTTTATAAAAAGCATAACAATTTAATTCTATTTACGATAAAATTAGAGGATAATTTGGAAAAAGACATAAATCGTTCCAAATTTCATAACTTAGGCTTTCAATTATTGTATCGAGGCTTCAAATAGATATTTATCTGTTTGTAAGAAACATATGCTTAATTTAAAGATGATAATTCTAGGACTTGTCACCCGTATATGTGTGGGACCTCCTCAGCCCCCCCGAGGTTCCTACCGGTTTACATAATAATATTAAAGTATTTATAATAATAAGGACGTGATCATTATTTCCCTGCAACCCACTTTACTTGCTTTTATTTTTATTTTGATACATGAAATTTCGAAACACAAAGCATTCATCTATTACCGTTCGTTTACTTCTACTCGTTCTATACTCTTCAAAACAATCTATGGATGCTATGGAATTTATTTTTATAAGGTATTTGTAGCACTGGTTTTTCTTTACCTTAGGAAATATGAAAGAAGTGGGACAAGGACATTACTTTATGGAGGAAAAAAAGTTGCAGGAGCGATAACTTCCTGGATCGATGGTCTTTTTTGTTCTTTTTATAGTCCATATTTACGCCCGAAATTTTCACTCTCTTTTAAAAGGAAAGATGTAGAGTGGCACTTTTAGTAGAAAAGTATTTGGGATACAATGTTGGTTGTTTGTGTGTAGGTTTTATACTTAATGCACACCAAGCTTGAAGGAAAGAAAAAAAAATGTTTTCTTCTTTAAATGAAAAACCGTATGGCACTCTTACTAACGAAGGACGACGGAGAAGAAGCTTTGAAAAACGGGGCGAGCATAAAAATATTTCTTGGCTGAATTGCTTTCTTTTTGGGTTTGTAGAATAGGAAAAGAGCGCAAAATGTCATTATGGAGGGGTGTTAAATGTAAACATTAATCGTTATTGGCAAAGAATTTCGTTCCTTTCTTTCACGGAATCTAGGCAGAAGGATGTGATAAGACAATTGGATTTTTACAATGTAAAAGGAAGCAATAATGGCAAATAAAAAGACCTCTTTGCTGCTTAATGAAAACCACTTTTTAAATATTTTGAGGAAATTTCAAATGTAAACAGCCCATTTGGGATATGATGGAGCATCAACAGTTTTCTTAAATTACGTTTTTTTTATTTTTATTTGCTGTAAAAAGGTTTTGTGTTGCAGGAGCATCTAAGAAAGTGTAAAATGATGATTGCTGTTCCAGAACAGTATAATTGAAGACGAAAGACTGGTTCCTGCTCATGCCACATTATCTCATCATTTATATTCAATGCTTATTCTCACGGAAATTCCATTATTGGATCCTTCTATTGCAGTATGGCATCTGTATGTGATTACAAGGTTTACTTTCTTTCTTGATGCACTCAAATAGAAAGGCAATTTTTTTCATAAATATTTGGGACATTATACTGGAAAATATGCATCAGAGTAGATGAATAAGCTAGAAAAGTTGAAAGCCCACCTCCAACTATCACTTTGACTGAACGATTACTATCTAAATTCACTTATCGTTTGGCCGATCTGCGAAACAACAATGCCATCAGCTCCATATAGAAGAGCAGCGACGTACATGACTTACTGGTCAAAATCCCTTTCCATACCATGCAACGTCGCTTAGCTAAAAATCTTGCGTCCAGATATATTTAATAGTCGCGATAAATGGAGTGGTATACATCACAATAGTCTAGTTTAATATTTTTCGGGTCCATGCATGTCATTGTTCCAGTCAGCGAACGCTATACACGAGCCTTGCAAAAAGCGTCGAAAATATTTCGGCCTTTAAGAAGGTAACAAAAGGTCGGTAATGAGGGTTTATTTTTTATTTGCAGTTACAGCCTTCAATCAGAGGAATATTTCGATATAAAAAACCTTGAAGAATTTTTATGTGCTTCATTTTGTAGCTTTCGGATTTAGGAATCCAGTAGAGTCCTTGTCGCATGTATTTCTTTTAATTTTATTAGGTTAGGTTTGGTTATAGTGGTAGTCATTGTGGGAACCCCTGCGATCAACCTCACTTAGACATTCAGTGGTCCATTATGATACCACCATATTGGGACCCTACCTGGGAAAAATAAGAATTAATGAATCTTACTGGGTCCCTCAACTCCTTGCATGCTGCCCCCGCCTCAAATTGTCCTAAGAAGAAGTAGCTGCCGAACACATTCCTCCTACGCTTGGCATGGTGAGAGCATTCACACAGCAGGTGTGGAGCACTCTCGGCGACCTCCTCGCCCAAATACCTTTTGCAGAAGTCCTTGTATGGAGCTTACATGCACTCTGCATGTTTACCAAAGAGGCAATACCACGCAATACCTGTGATAAAACTACCCACATCATTGGGGCTCCTTCTCATCTGTCTAGAACAAACCTCGAAACACAGCTATATTGAAATCGCGCATGTGGTCAATTCCCCCTATCTGCGATTTGCCAGCTTACAGGCGTATACGTCTAGAATCCTCTTCACTGATTTTAGGAGCCAGTCTATGGGTTCCTTAGGTAGAGAAATAGTCATAACGGAGCCCTTTCTTTTCAGATCACCAGGTGCCTCGTTTTCAGATATGTCACTGTGACAAGGCACACAGCAGAGAATAACCCTGTGGTTAGCACCCAGTTTCCCGACCTCACGGCGACACCGTTGTGCAAGGCGCGATCTGATGGTGCTCGAGCTCAGGGCCTAGTTTAGTGTTGATAAATAGTCTTCTAGAAGATAGACGAGATTTGTTAATATTTCTGTTCTATAAATTACTACAATTTGAATATTGTATACCACTTTGTTTCGCCCAGAACTCTGTGTTGCAATGATCGGAGGTAGGCATCTTAGGACGTAAATATTACATCACATCAATAACCTGTTGGATTGGCTGGTATCAACATTTGATACATTACAAGCGGATCAACTGATTTTTTTTAAATCAATACCATACATATATGTTTCTCATATCAATCATTGATTAGACGTTGAAATTTGCTTGATAGTTTTTCGGAAGAGCTCGGTTCGACTTATATTACCCGATCTTGCAGGTCATTATAGGCCACTTTTACCCTTATATTTTATTATCTTCTTGGTTAGCCTTAATTCCCATATGAATAATTTTCATGTGAATATTGGTCTTATTTGTAAAAGTATTCTTCTTCTACAGTAGCTCCAACTATGTCGGACTTTGATATATGTGTTTGTTCAGTTTAATACTTACGAGTGGAATAGATTCATTTTCATATCCGGTATCTAATAATTTTTGTATCACTATATTGCTAGCGATACTGCTCAGCTGCAACATTCGTCTCAACCCTGGTGTATTTGAATGAACGCGTCTCAACGATGGTCGTTTATGGAATTCGCATTACATCAAAATTTTTAACCCATTCCTGCCTGATGGGGTAAACACATATGTTCTTGGACAGTCTAGCGGATTTCTTCCGTTCATTCACGTTCAAAATTAGGTTTTTTTTGTAATCTTCTCATTTGGAAAATCCGCAAAAATAGTAAGCATGTGAAATTTTGGGAGTTTTCTCAAGAACACATGGTCTTCAGTGTCTTCTAACCTTTGTGTAAATTTGGTCTCGACCACACTATTTACCTGTGCACAATGAATGATATACCTGTCAGGGGTGATATTTCATCCGATCGGCACCAGGTGTTCAGAAAACACATGGCTTTATTGACAAATCGAAATGAATTGCATTTGCAATTAATGGATATTAAAATCATTGAGTGGTTGGAACCGCATCATTGCGATAGCTTTGGAAGCAATTTTTGGGATGACGACAAACACTACACTTCGTGCAAGCATACATAATAAGTTTTGCCTGCACATTGTTTGCATCGGCGATAATTATCACCACGTTGTACAATGTGACCAATTTCATTATCGGGAACTCGTTTTTTTTTTTGCTGTTTCATGGTGCTGAATGACTTGTTGAGCTCTACGGCCTGGCATTCAATCGGTGGCAACTAGGCTTCAACAAGGTCCAGTCGAAAATCAAACTTGATCATTGCCTTCCTCTTTTCAATCTTGGCAGTTTCCAGGCGGATTTTACAGAAAAATTCGGTTTCACACTTATTCTATATTGTTAGCCTTATAGATACAATTTTAGGTATTTTTTAAATTTCTGTTTTATGCATTCAGTAACAACATTTATGAATTTTGGCGAATTCGACCGGGGCGAAGTATATGCCGGCTACAATGGGTTAATTACTTTATCTGAATTCATTTGTTCAGAGGTACCAAGTATGGGAAATAATCCTCGTTCCAAAGAGCAATGGCTTCATCCCATGAACAAAAATAACGTTTATAAATTCAAAACTAATATAAAAATATAATGATAACAGTTAAGACTTACGCAACTATATTTTCTTGATAGTAGATAGAGTATTAGTTTGTGTTCAACAAAGTTCAAAAACGTGGAAAAGGAATGAAAAACTCCACTCAACTCCATATAAAGCACTCACCTGCCACATGAAATGTTATACGTGTACATATATATTTATATGCACCTTTATAGTCCTTGTACGTGACGGTAATTTCAAATAGTTAACCATACCAAGAATAGTTATTAATGCAAGAAAGTTGTGAATACTCAAACGAAAACTTTCTGGCTAGACCTATTTCGGTGAACCCATTCTAAATACCCACTTCAGTTCTGAAAGTTCTTAAAACGTATTTAGTCCGCAAGTGGAGGGTGTGCTTATTTTCATCTTGAAATCCCTCAGAAAATCAAATGTTTTATTTTTAAGCCATACCAGTTGAAATATGTATATCAGAGGACAACAAAAGTCGGCAAAAAGGGTTGTTCTGTTTCCATAGAAAGCAAGATGATCCTGGCAAGTTGTTCAATTTTTTGACCTATTCGAATAAATAGGGGAAAGATATTAAGCAAATGTGAAGGGTTCTCTGGAGCTGGGTCTACCTATAGTGAACAGTCGGAACAGACCTTTTAGGCATAGTATATGGCTTTATTTTCCCTTCTCATTTCATTTTCCTTTTCACAGAAATGAAAAGACCGATGAAAGCCATTGATTTGTTATGGAATTTCCTTTTGCAAACTTCTGTCCTATTTATATGTTTTCTTTTCGAGCCTCTGGTTGCGGTCATTATATGGTTACGTCTGGAGAGGACAAAAAACCTGAACTGGAAAAGGACACTAGTTTACATTTGATAATGCAATTTGTGACTGTATGCGGGTCGTAAATTATTTGCAGCGGAAATTAGAAATATTTTCATGATCGATTTAATGTGTCATTTTTAGGGATCACTATGCAAATATCGGTTTTCTTTTTCCCACAAAAGAATTATATGATATGCAGATTGTGTTGATATTATAGAAGAGTTAAAACTGGAATTTGAGAAACTCATTTTATTTACAATTGTATGTACTAGGAAAATTTATATTGCCTTATGTAATAAATAGAAATGGGGTTTATTGCTTAAAATGCGCAACATGCCAGGGGGTATACATTGGGCAAACAGGACGATCTTTCAAAGAAAGAATAAATGACCACTTTAGTTCTCTAAGAAATAATAATTTCAAATCGAATTTTGCTAAGCACCTATTAGAAAATAAGCACATTCCTGACTTAGAGCCAGAAATTCTGCATTTTTGTGACAAAGGTAGAAAGCTAAACTTGCTAGAATCACTCGAAATATCTCGAGCTCTATTAAATTCAAATTCTGCATGCTTCAACGACCAAACGAATCTTCATTACTCGCCGCTATGCAAACAATTACATTAAAACGGATCTACATTACTCGCCGCTATGCAAACGATTACGTTAGACTACATCGGCAATACAAAAATTTTTAATGTACTGAAGATAGCCGAAAAGCTGAAACCGGTCTACATTCGAGGTAAATAATTTTTATCAAATAAGCGTGGGAGACAAAGTTTCTAAGTTCTATTAATTATTATGTAATAACAACAAGTTATTATGGGGAAATTCTACTCTATTACTAATTTAATCTATCTACTCTGTCTAAATAAATTTAATTGAATTTTTTTATGGCATATATTAGAGCAAGGAATTAAGTAACACTTAAATGGATAAAGACAACTGTTTTGTTCAAAAATATTTATTTATTTCGCATTTCGCATAAATTACCGTACGAGTAAGCTGCCCGTTTAAGGTATCTTTGAGGGGTGCGATTATGAACAATAACTTTATTTCATCATTATTTGACCTCTGATAATAATAGGGGTAGTAAAAAGAGTACAAAGTTTGAATAAATATAAGAAACCCACCCAGTTCATAACACATGTACATTATATATCTAAATAATTGTAAATGCACCAACATATTTCGTAGTGTAACATAAATTTTCCTAGCTACTTTTAAGAGATTTAAGATGCACGTTAAACATTTCTATTAAATCCATGCTATTTACATAGCGAAAAAAAATATCTCTCTTTCCATAACTTCCATAACTTTTCATGAAAGTTGGACAACGGAAGTAATATGTAAGAAAGCTAAGTTGACTGGACGCTGGGTATTCGTAGTAGTAGGAATTTTGAGACTGTGAAGGGTGTAATTTCCATTGGTACTAGATACGGACCTATCTTATTGATATTTTATGGACATATGTCTCATATTGAAACATCGACTCTAAAGTTTGCAAAGGACAACGAGATTAAAATCTTAAAGTTACCACCACATACTACAGATCTTTTGCAGTCGTGAGATAAATGCTACTTAGTTGGTTTGAAATCTGAGTGAAATACAATAATTTTAGCATGGCAACGTAAAAACCATTGAACTAGTCTAGAATGAGTTTATAGACCTACTGTACTTGGAATAAATGAAGGTCTTCATGATATCTGGATTCATATCTACTGAAACATTTTCGTTGCAATAGGATAAATCATCGCATAAACCGCCTTGAATGTTACACTTAAAAATTACTGAGAGAATAGCAACAAGAATACAGCTTGAATTCTAGTAGCAAATTGAAAACTGCTACATAAGCAACACATTGGTAAAATATTTGAGATGTAGTGGAATCATCAGTGTAGCGTTTATCACAATGTTCGTGGATTTGTAAAAATTTCAGGCAAAAGTTTTCATTCCCTTGAATATTTTGACGTATACCTACAAGAGCATAAAAATTAGGGATACAAAAATAACACAGGGATAGTTACCTCCTCCTAGATGGTCTAGATGGTTAGGACCATGTGAGAGTAAATGAGATTGAAAGATAGTCAAGGAATGACAAATTTCAAAGACGGATTGTTTCTTAAAACAACTGATAGGCTCCCATTTGTGATAAATAAAAGTCTGTATGATAACGTTTTTCTCTTCCAACAGACAATATAAAAACCTTTAAAAAAACAGAAGAAAGATGGTAAGAATATTTGCTATTGTTACGAGCGTGGGATTTGTTCGTTATTTAAAACACAATATTTCAACAATCATTCAAACGTTCGTTGTTTATTTAACTTTACTGTTTTCTCTCACAATTCACAAACTTTTATCAAATCGACTCCTTAGTTATCGCTAGTACTGTACTTCTAATCATCGCTGTCTGAATTAAGACTCCGCCTCCTGGATGTGGGAAACGCCGTATTTATAAAAATTATCCTAGAATCTTCCTGAATATTCCGTTCTCCGAACCCAAAGTTTACTAAGATGTCACTAACCTAAAAACTCTATTTTTGCTTGTGTATTGGAGATGTGTCATTCCGAGGAATTTTCGGAATCGGATCCCGATCATCTAATTTGGATCTGATTTCGCAAACACGTTCCATCTTTCCTTTCGTAATTCAATTCAAAAAAAGATGTTGTGAGTTCACCTGAACTTTTATTATGGAATTAAGAGTTATCAACATACATAGTTTCCAATTGCAAATAAAAGTATATTAAATTATCAATTCCTTTTATCAGTAAGTACTTGGACAAGAATTGGACAAAACCTTTCACGTCGGACTAGAGTTGATGGTACACAAAGCCTCGTTCTTACCAATACTAACAGAAATTAAACCTGAAGAGCACATGCCTCAGTTTCAATAACAAATATAAACCAAAACATAAAGCTAGTCGTCCTCATAAAGGGAATGATAGAGGCGATTCGCTCTTTTGCATTCCATTATGCCCCTAAGCTAAATTAATTCAACTTCCCGCCAATGATTTTTTTCAATGTTGGCACCGCCGTAAGAACTTTTTTGACATAAGCATTTTTGACATAAGCATTAAGCCCACATGAAATAGAAAGTTAAGCAGTTCATATTATATGTAGATGTCAGTGCTTTTGAGTCAATTGAGGTAACTTGAGCTTCACTTATATATGAACACAAATTTTATATGATACAAGAATTTCTATGCTTCCTATATGAGTGAACGAGTACGAGTGAAATTAAATTAATTCTTACAACATATTAAAATATGCAATCCGAAAAGGCGAAGTGTAATGTACTCAAATCAGAAGGGTTTTTGCATAAATTGGCACCACTAATTATGGACGCGTTCCGGTCGTTCCTTGTTTCAACCAGTTCAGAATAGACTCGTTCGTTCCAGACCGACACATCTCTGCTTCGCATATTTTGCAAATTTACAATTTTAACTATGAATCAGTTAATTAAGTCAATTAATCAGAAAATAATTAAAAATATTTTTAATATTTCATGCCGTTTTTCGTCGTTATAATTACTTTTCTTTTTTTTTCGTTTGTACTGAACATTCAATCACAGAAACAGGAGATACCAACCCAACGAAAATATTTCACTTATCAACATTCCTACACTGTACAAAATGTGCACAATTGTTGCCACAAACCTTAGGTATGTTTCCCTAATATGTAGGGAATATTTCTTAAAATGTAGGGAATATTATCAAAAATGTAGGGAATATTAACTACATTTTCAGGGATATTTCCTGCATGTTAGGGAAAAATACCCAAGCTTTGTGGCAACAATTGTGCACATTTTTTACAGTGTAAGTTGACTATTGTCGCATTAACAAATAAAGGTTGAACATAATGTAGATCTCTATTACATATTAAATTAAAAAAATCTCATTCTTGGAATAAGTAGCTTTGGCAGTGCCGGATCTTGGAAAGTTTCGGTGGGGGGCAAACATGTTAGTACTGTCCCCTCTAACAACGATCTTTATATGGGGCCAATTTTATTACAGTTCCAGGGCATACTAGGCATCATATGGACCTGTATGATAGATGACCTATTTTTACTGCATACCCTGAAAATAGAACCAGAATTGTTAAAAACAATTTGAATTTGAAAAAAATGATTGTTAAATAAAGAGAATTTGAAATTCAAAAAAAAAACAAAAAAAAAATAAGATCCAATTTAAACCTTAAATGTCGTGTGAATCTCAAAATATTTTAAAATAAAATGAAAGTAGAAAATCTCATCATTACAAATACAGTTTATTTTATACCAGAGGCAGACTTGAATTTCAATATAGATATATGGATAATGCAATTATGCCAATTGCAATATAAAATTTCAGAGACGCACTTGCGGTCTATGATACTAAAAATTTAATTCCATTTGATTTGGCATTTGACTTAAGAAAGTTCCGCGCAGGTACAAAACGCGAGCAAATATTGTGAAATTACTTGTCTATATGAAAAATAAAAACGAAATAGACACTTCAATTGAACAAGTGTCAACTATTAATGTCAGAAAAAGTTGTAGCCAACATTGCAGTATTAAATTCGGTTCTATGTAAAAGGTTCGTGTATTGAATGATTATGGTTTATAACTAGGGTTATATTGCATTAAACTCGTATACCGCGTACGTTTTTCACAATTTCAGTATTGAGTTCCAATGTACTATGTACATACTGAGTGTACACCGAGTGTATGCCGAGCTGTTTCTCAGAATATAGAGACAGACTTGCGGTTGAGCGCAAAATGCAATATTGAAATTGCAAGTATGTCTCCGGTATTATTAACACAAGGATAACAAATTAAAAATTTAAATGTGTTAGAGATTAGTTTTTTATTTTTACCGCTTTTCAATATGAATCTTCTCGGCTAAAACTACTAAAATTTGACACGGTTGCAAAAAAACTCTAAGTAGGAATTCTGTCAAACTGCCGTTCAGGCTGAAAGGATTTTTCCGATTTTTTTAATCGGATTCAAAGGCCTTAACTCCGGCTAAAATAACTAAATTTAGTTGGCATAAACATAATTTTCTGATAACTTTGTGCTTGTGCCTACTATATTATATTCTGTCTACATTCGAGGAAGCTTTGATGGATGATAGGGAACATATGATTGCCAGCCACATTTGTACAATTTTTGAATTCATTTCATATGATACAAAGGTACGATTTGAGAATTTTGCGGAATTTTTAGTTTAGTTAGCTTACAGAGGCTTACAGACTTAAACTTAATAGACATTGAACTGATGGACTCTATAAGTAAATATAAACACAATTGAAAGTATGATATCAGCTAAGGAGCTTTTAGATTCCGGAAAGAAGACTGAAGTGTTAATTGTTAATAGTGAGAAAAACTTATCCAATTCTTGTAATTAGATTTTTTCTCGTTTAGTTATGGGTTCAGAAGTCCTCCCCCTTAAAAATAGCGCCCGGGGCACGTGCCCCTGCGTGACCCCCCCCCCCCCCTGGCCCTGAGTTTTGGATTCCTTACAGTGCAGAATTAGCGTTGACTGTATCTTTTACATAGTAAATGGTTTTCGAAGAAGTCACTCCCAAAAGTTTTCCACAGATACTCTCTACATCTAAAATAACACGTATACATGGATAGTGGATGCCCACTATCACAGGATCATCCCAGAATGAATAAAAATGCTCTCCATATTTGTATACATTTATGATGTATTGCTGTAATTCTTCTGTCCCATGGAAAATGGGTGGTGGTGTGGTCCTATAATATGCGAAGGGTTTCAATGTACCGATTGAAATATTCATTCATACTATACAACATGCAAATATCTCCATAATGATTATTCTAGCTATACTATATTCCATAGGGAAGGAACACTCGAAGTTTGTAGCTTCACGAAAAACCAACTGTCTGGAGACATGTGTAATTTCAAGCCTATCTTGATTTCGTCTCAATTTTTATCGATCGCACTTTAAGCGCATTACAGAAAATCCCTTAGAGCAAATTTTAACAAGAAAGTTCATAATTTCTAACTACGAAAGTAATAATTTTCGTAGAAAACTCCGAAGGATTTTCCTTTCATTGATTTTTTAACAGAGCACCCTAGTGAATTCATAATCTTTTGTTAAGATGGAGCACACCTTAGTCAGGTACGGACGTCACAATCCCCAATAGAATTGCATGAGGGGCTTTGCGTGTTTTATGTAGTACACCCAAGCAAAATTATCTAGATTAATGTGCACAACACCTTGATATCAGGTTAATAACTGTAAGCTTTATTTTAAGGTACGAGTATATACTATATGTAATACCCCCTAATGATAAATGTTTGGGATTAGGTTGTACGTGTATTCATACCTACATATACCTACGTAAGTGCCTTCATATGTGAAAGGGGATTTCTTTGAAAATCAACTTGATGGAAGTACAAATGAAGCTCTATGGTTCGCATAATTCTTTCGGAACGTTTCTCTGTCTGTTATATGTGTCATAAAAGTTTGTCGGAAAAAAAATGAATAAATAAAAGATTTATTTTTTCCATGTCAAAGCCATATTATAAGGTAATGAGAGGAACTACATTACTCTCTCACTCAGGCCGATTGGAATAGTACAATGATGGAGGAAAGTTCTGTTGAATTGACCCTAGACAATTTTTAAAAGTGAAAAAGTTTGCTTCACAGCCGCTAATTGCTTTTGTTCTACCGGAAATTTGGTCAGACGGGATGGACTGAAAGTTATTGATGCAATTGTGTAATTTATTGATGTGGGGACGAATCGATCCCAAAATGCCAGAATAAAAAGTACTTTCCAAATGCGATAAATCAGCTCCCTCAAAATCCCATCCCTTATGGGACATGCAGCGTGTTTCGTTGACAAAGTGCAATAATTATTTAATTTAAATTTTTTGTAAACACTTTGAATTTTGCAGAAATAGCCAAGACGAATTTTGATTTAATTTAAAATGGTTTTTTATACAATCCTTTAAAACTTTGCAATTTAGATTGTCCACTGCAACTTTGCTCTGGGGTTAATGGCAGGACCGTGCGTAGTATGGGGCAACACCGGGTTTAGATAGTTCTTATGCACTTATCACACTTAAAGCTTAGGTTGTGTTAGAATCTGTTGCCGCGGTGTGTGAGCTCAGTACAGGCGTATAGTATAATCAACGTAGAGATCGGGGCAACAAGAAAATACTGCGGTCGTTTCCACCGAAAATGATCGTAGTCGTGCTCTTAGTTACTCTCACTGCTCCAGAGTACCCAGGGAGTCTTTCAGCTATTTTAAATATAGGCAGCTGTACATACATTTCTCCAATTTCTTTTGTTCAAGTGTGCGGTCTTTGAATAGGGGGAATTGGAGAAATGCATTTATGAAAAGACACGCTCATATTCACAAATTTTAAAGGCTTCAACACTTCCTGTTTTCTCTATATTCTAAGGCTTAAAGTCATCCATTCTTTTTTAACCATGTGCAACTTTTGTGTGCCCATAGGCGACAATCAAGGTATTGTACCCACCCATATTTTTGCTCGTTGCCGACAATATCAGTAATTGTCATCTTTTCTCTGTCCCTTACCTTACTGCGTTAATTTTTCTTTGCTAAAATATTCTGAAGGTCTCTCTTATACGAGGAGGAGGTTAATATCACCGTTCTTGCTCTTCTCTTCGAAATCAAGATCCTGGTAACCCTTGTGATGGGAGACACAAATTTATTTTATATGTCAGAAGGTCCCAGTTTTGAACATTAATCCTGGGCTTTCAACCCCGATGGTCCCTGGTCTTAAAGAAACCAACGAACATTGGAATCTAGAAAGTCTTGACGGGGTTGGTGATCGATGACCGTTTTTTCCACTGAAATGCGAAGATCATTCGGTGTAGTATAATTCACTCGTTCTGACGTAGTAGGAGGAACTTAGTTGTCAATTGCTTCAGCAGGACAAAAGTCATGGTCAGAAAATATATCGGGATTCGTTGCACAAATTCCTGTTTTCCCGAAGCTTGAAATATCAATTTGAGGAATACCTTCTTTAGAATATGCAGCATTGAAGAGTTTCCCAATTTGGTATTGAGTAGCAGCACAACTAGGATTATTACGAAGTCAAATATTTAATTTTTGGCTGTAATATGCGCTTAGTGGTCCCATTAAACTCTCATCGTAGGTTAATGCGTGCAGTGTGGACAGTGTGTATGTCAACACCAAGAAGGGGTTGCCCGATTTACCACAGTTTATTTTTGAAATTCAGATATGGAAGGCATTAATTAAGTTAAACAGTAGTCCAGGAAAATAAAGGTTGCTCTTATATACCATTCATAGATTCGTTGCAAGTCATCAATTAAAAGACAAATCTAATCTTCCTGTAGTCCAATTGGGTTGCTCAGATATAATTTGACATCATCAGCATATAGATGAATGGAGTAATCCATAATAAAATTGGTAAGATAACTTATACATAGCCTCAAAACGCACCCTGTTGTTGTAATCATCTACTTTTATAGCTCGATGTCTGGAGGATAGGAAATTTCTGAGCTGGGTCACGACTGAGGTAGAGAAGTCAAAATTTCTCTATAACTTATTAACTTATTAATAAAAGCAAATATGGTCCATAGTATCGTAGGCATTACTACAGCCAAGAAGTGCAAGTAAGGTTAAGTCATCAATGTCAAGTGGTTGATTGATATCGGAAATGGCTTTTAATGCAAGGCAGGCCGCCCACCAAAGATGCATATATGCGTTGTGTATACACGCAGTTTGAACACGGGATTTTAAACAGCTTAAATGAAAAACGACATAGTGAATAATATAAAATATATACAACTCCTGGAAAATTATCCAGAATTGTATAATTATACATTGAGTTCGTATTCGAATAAGGAAGAGACGGAAATATTTTTCATGGACTTATCTCAAGCTGGAACGCCTCATCTGCAATAAAAAAGAGCACAACCATTAGTTATATTTCCGGGCAAAAGACAATAGTCTGGTAAATCGAGATTTTTATTTCTAAATGCTTTCCCAAAATTACTTTCTGTATAAACTCGGTCATCACTATTTCGTCCAAGGTCTCCTATATATACGCTAATAAAAAACCATCTAGATCTACACAAAAAAAGCTTTTATAATTGAGAAGGGCGGCCCATAGTATGTTTGGTTTTTAATCCTTATATGTTTTCTGTTGAGACTCCCTACGCAATTTGGTATACCATACAGCTTATAGTATCTATCAGCACTCTCCAGACACTTTTGTCTTGTCGGTATTGGCATAAAAACTTGCTTAAGAATTTCCGAAAGAGCTTAACACACACTTTAAACTATCTGCCTAATAGTATTTTCTCCTCGAAAAAAAATGTAATGATAACTCTCGAAAACTGCTTCCCGTTCCAAGGTACCTAAAATGAAAAAAAAAAATAAAAATTTGCAGTACATTCCTGTATTGAAAAGTGGAGAATTATTCGGAATGGATTCAACAGAGTAAGGAGAGCGAAAGCAACAAGCGGATCAGGAACTAATGCTAATAAGACTTATTACTCGGAGAAATATCTACAGTTTCTTGTGCTTTATTTCCATTCCTGAAATCAGAAAGGGAATTTTACAAATATTTTAGCAATTCCCGTAAATAATACGGTTGAGGTGTGCTTTATTTGCGTTCCTGAAATCAGCAAGGGAATTTTACAAATATTTTATCAATTCCCGAAAATAATACGGTTGAGGAATCATATGATCATCAGTATAATGCACAGTCAGCAGATACTTCAGCTAATACCCCAGAAAACAATTCAAATGAATGTGATGTTGAAGTTAACAAAAACGATGTATTATCTGAACATAGCAAAGAAGACACCCCTCTCAATTTTCGCAGACCGACAATTAAGCGAAAACTAAAAGAAGATAATGGTTTTGAAACTTCTTTTATTAATTTCGTAAATGCGACAAAGAAGAGTTTTGAAAAGAACAGGGAAAACCCTGACCTTCTTTTTTTAAAGGGCCTATTACCAGAAATGGGGAAACTGAATTCCTCTGCGAAGTTGAAATTTAAAATGACCATACTAAATTCACTTGATGATCTTTTGTACAACGTTTCCTCAACTTCTATATCACCATTTTCTGATAAATCATGAAATCAGTTTGGATCTGATAATCCACACACACAATATCATACAATGACGTCAATGAACCGAAACCATGGCAGTCATGGGTTTGAAAAAGTCGCACAACTATCAAAAGCACCAGTAGTGCATGCACTATGCATATGCCTCTTTGGTGGGCGGCCTGCCTAAGAAATCCAGATTGGCAGGGATATAGCAATCGATTCTGGTCAATAAATTCGTTGGATTCCAAGAAGATGAGCTTTTCAAAGGCCTTGTCAAAAAAAGTTAACATAATACTCGGCTGGAAATCATTGACATTATTATGAAGTCTGGAACCTACATCAGAATCCATCGAAAAGCAAAACAAAATCTAATTTCCAGTAAAAAGGCAGCAAAGAAATACGACGATCAGAGTCTAAGAGTAGAAAAATTTCACATTGGAGATAAAGTGTTATTGCGGAATACCGCGAAGAAGCACAAACTTTCCCCAACATGAACAGGACCATTTGAGGTGAAACTAGTAAACAGCGATGTAAACTGCACTATTCACAGAGAAGAAGGGTGCACAACAAAAGACTTAAAAAGTTTTAATTATTCCTTTTTCTTATTAATTTTTTTTATACCTTATTCTATATAATAATTTTGAATAAACTCTCCCGTATATAGGAACTATGTTTGCATTAGTCATGCTCATCATAGCCGTACAAGCATTGCCAACGGGTGCCCAGATCACAATCAACCGGCTCAATCCATCTGGGATGCTCTTTGAGCCAATGTTTACAAAAATACCATTCGTAAACGAAGACGATTCTCTTGCGTTCGTAATAAATTGCGAGGAAGCTATGGAGAAATTGTATAAAATTCAAGAAAAGGACACTAAATATTGCCTTCATTGGTACGACGTAATAAAACATATCACATCCAAAATAAGAGCCCAACTAGAAAGCATAGGTTTTTATCTCCAAAGCGTGCGTGAAAAGAGGGAACTATTTGATGCAGTTGGAAAAATTTCAAAATACTTATTTGGGACCATGGATAGTGAAGACGCAATAGATGTATACTCAAGATTGCAAAGATTGGAGGACCACGACCAAGATTCACTTCATTTAATGCAGAAAGAGGTAACAATAATGAAAACTAGATTCGACACCTATAGCAAGCAGCTACACAATTTGTTGTAATTCCCAAGATCAAATAGAAATAAAGATGAGTGACTCTTCAGAGAAACTTATTAGCGAATTAAACAAAACTAATTTCGAATTACGCGCAGTACAGTTACAGGCATATCTTAATCAATTATTCATATATATTTTAACTACCCTACAATCTGTCAATAACCATATTACGGAATACTTTACCATCATTAAGTCATTACAGCAAAATCGCCTGCATCCTCTAATTATTTCTCATAGGAAATTACTTGAGGCATATGCAGAAATTACTAAGGGTTCCTATCTGAGCTTCATTGATTTTCACATGCTGAACCAAATCATTGAAGTATATTTCGTTCAGCATAATAGAGACATGCTCATACGTATTAAGCTCCCCCTGTCAGAAGAAGAAGAATATATTCTAAATAAAGTGCGTTTACTGCCAACACGCATCCTAGAACAAAACGCAATTCTAGATTTAGAAGCGAGTATTCTTTTAAATGGAATGCAGGAAACACATGTCATCGCACTATCTAATGAGGAGTTTCGTGAAGGCTGTATTAAATGCAATTCTAAACTTTACCCCGCCGTACACATATGCGCCCAAAGGCAAGTTTGGTGCTGAACGTGAAAATTGCCTTTTCAATTTATTACAAAACGCTCCACAAGTACCTAAATCATGCGGTTACAGAATCGTATAAAGATCCCTGGAATTTCTGGTAAAGCTAGTGCGCAGGAATGCTTGGTTGTTCAGTTTTCAAAGTCCGTACTCTCTATTATCTCATTGCGAAAAAATTTCCTCATATAAGGAAATTAATGGCACCGGAATATTACTATTAAAGCAAAATTACAAATCCCTTATGAAGGTAATGAGGAAATCACCTTACCCTTTCATCATCCGGAACCAATACCTATTGGAGATTCAAAACTTCTTCACAAAATTCTCAGCAAGAAACTGTTCTCTAATAAGCTTAAGACGCACCACAACATCTTAAGAGCTAGCATCAAGACTTCAGAAGATTTCGAAGCAGAGCTGTCTAATAGAAGGACGTAGGGATGCCGTTGTACTCAGAGCGTACATGGACACAGCTCTTTTAATTGCATGTGTAGACCGATGGGACATTTTAGGGTGTGTTCATATAAACCAAATTGCGTTCAAGTCGTCTCGCGCGAGAAAGAGGAAAGTTTTTAAAAATAGGAATGGGTGATAAAAATTTTATGGTGCGATTGATGGATCAGATAAGAACTAAAAATGTAACAAATGTCATAAAAGATTTTAATTTTGGGTTTTTTTTATTTGTAAATTACGAGGAAGCTTTAACGAATAATTAACAATCGAAGCACAACTTTCTCGTTTGGCATACATTTCCCTTTTTACCCCTTTGACGTTTACTCACACATTCGTCAGGCTGAGTTAATTTAACTTTTGATTTCAGTCGACTGCAGTTTCCGACGAGAACAGACCCTAGGTGTACTAGTAATAATTGCTTTTATATGTTATACGTTTTCAAACTAACCCATCTATTACAAATAAGGATTCCAAACGCGCGAATACCAACCCAGTACCCTTAGAAACCCCGAAAGATTCTGCATCAAGTTCCAAATTAAATGTGGAAATTCCTACACTTAATCCATTCATTCCAATTCCGCCATCTTTACCACAAAACCTTTTAATAAGGTTCTCAAAGAAGATATCGATAAAAAAGCTAGCGATATCACGCCATTAGAACGCAGATTTAATAAATCATTCAGCATTAAAATTTAAAAAAAAAAAAACTGAGCAGAACAAATTCAATAACTACACGCTGCTTAGAACTAACTATATTTGCTTTTAAGGCTTATTTTAAAATCGCTGATATTGTAGAACATGACACCGAAAATTTATTCATCTTTTTCACAGATAGCTTGAAAAATTTTCTAAGCTATTTATTTTTACTTTTGTGAATTGTGATGTACGGCAGTATAATTGCGCATTGATGTTACGTTAAAATCGATGATCTACTACTGCATCTACTGCATCATTATGTGCTGTGCTCTTCTCTGATCTGAGTTATTTTCCGCCACTGCAAATATTTTTATCTGGTAAATAATTTCCACCCATTATCAAAAAAATATCTTTTCTTTCAGTGCAAAAAGAAATATTGAACTTTTCGACCCAGCGATCAGAGAGGTCTCATCGGTATGGTTATCTCTGATCGCCTACCATAGAAGTTCAATGTTGGAGGTCACACCAGTTGCCCATATAAATACTTTTTAAAAAAAGGATGTGTGAATATTCTTTTTGCGATTATTCTTTTTGCACTTAAAATGCATTTTGTAAATTTATTGAAATTATTTCCAATAAATTGCAGTCTGTTAGACGAGAAATCTCCTTCATGATCTTTTCTTTCTTTAAATTGGCGAAATGTAATAAGTATAAATGTCATGACTAAGTATTTTAATCGAAGTATGCAACCTTGAAATGTAGCTTAAGCGGAGGTCATTAATAAATGTATCGCGGGAGCATAATGTAAAGTTTTATGAAAAAAGAAAAACTGTAATTGTCAATTAAAAACTTGATATATAAGAGAATAAAACTCGATAAAAAATATCATTATTAGTAAACTACAAATATGTAAAATTATGAATAGTATAAAAGTAAATCTTCAATCCTAATTTTTCTGCCTTTCTTAGATTTTTGAATTTTTTTTCCCATTTGCATTTTTGTCGATGATAGTAAAACTTTTATTTTGTATCGTTTCCATATAATTAATTTTATTATACTTATGGCCAGTTTCACAGTCGAGTATAAACCGAGGTTTAGTTTAAACCACCCTCCAAGTTTAAACGTAGTTTAAACCAAATCGGGTTTCACAGTGAATTCTTTTAGTAACGTTGGTAGTACTGATTAAATTGTGAACTAAATTGGTTATCGCCACCATTGTGAAGCAATTTTGCAATGAATCAATCTGTCAATCAGAAAAAGTAAGCAGATCAGAAATAAAAAATAAAAAATATGTTGTTATATTTTCTAATTTTAAATATGCCAACATTAAAAAAGGATGAACATTTTAGCATAAGTGAAGTTGAGTTATTGCCTTCACTAATGCATAAAAAAAAGATATATAATAGAGCGCAAGAGGACAGTCAAGAATATAGATTCGAAGACAAAGTGACAAAGTTCTTTCCTTAAACTGAACCTATCATCAAAATCAACGTCGTCCCACTAATTAAAATGATTTGGCCGATTTCTAATTACTCTCAGTCATCGACAGAGTTGTAAATTTAACTCAAAAAAATCTTCTTCATCGCTAGAAATGTCTAAATCTAAATCCATGATGAAATTATTTTCTTGATACAAAAAAAGCAATGCTACTGTCAAAATAAAATTATCCTGAGTTTAAACCGAGAGAGGGCACGGTTTAAACTCTAGTTTAAGCCGTGGTTTAAGCCAAACTGTGGGACTCATTCGTCGAGTTTAAACTAAATATTTGGTTTAAACTCACACTGTGAAACTGGCCATTAGCAATTTATCTTTTTAGTCGTAAGTCCTTATTATGATAAAATCGATAAACCTTTTTATATTTTGATAAAATTCTTTAATAAAAAAAAAATAATATAGTACATATCTTGTGAAGGAGGAAGAAATGTTGTGAGTTCCAATATGAAGACAATGTAGTTTTCGGACTTCATAAATTATCACCATTGTTCTGCTTACTCAATAACTTTTCCATATTTCCGTAATATAGTAAATTGAGTTTAGGCGATCGATTTAATTAAGTAACTGGTTAATTAGATCAGTTAATTAGCTAATCGGAAGTGTGTGAAAGTTATTGAAATGAAAAAAAAAAAAATATTTGACAATTGAAGAAAGTGGAAAAATAAAATTAAGTAGTTGAGTTCGAGACCGATTATAATAAAGTCTAATAAAAACTAAACCCGTTTTTCTTTTCAAACCTAGTATTTGAGTTTTTAACAACATCAGGAGCAATTGATTTCTTTGGAATTGGAATAGTAACAATTTTCCTCCAATAAGCAGGAAACTGAAATATAGTCAGGCAAATGTTAAAGATAAGCTTCAGAATTTGTGCAATATATTGAGCGATCGACTTAGTAACACTCGATGGTATCCGCAACGACAACGTACAAGAAGATTTGAAGCCTCCGTATAAAAATATAAACTAAAAGCTTCGTTTTAAAACGAGCTGATAGCCCCCTGATAGCAAGCTCTTCAGAATTATGTTGCTAGCAACTCGGCGTCATTATTTCAGCATCATTTGTAGCGAATACATTTTTTTGGCCAGCTTGTGGCTGTATTCTTCATGTTATTATTTTTACGTTGGGTTCATTTATTCAATTTACACTAATATCTTTTTACGTAGATTTAGTTTATTACTGTATTACAAATCTTTAAAATTAAGCTCTAAAAATATAAATAAATTATTTCTTCATTGACAGCATAAATAATTTGTAATTTCGACATTTGTGCGCTTTCATCGATTCTGGTGAAAAGATTAGAATATTACAAAATATAAGATGGAAGACAATCTGTTGCATCTGCTTCGTTAATTCCGGTAAGAACAGTCGGACAGAAAGCAGAAGGTACCGGCTTCAACAACCGGACGAAGCAGTTAATTTGTATACCCTAGATGATGAAATCATAGAATATTGTGAGGATACCATTCAATTGTAGTGGACACATAGAATATTGCTGGTAGAGAAAATAGGATTGCACATCCGCTAATAATATTAAGGGTTATTTTGATTTTTGCATGTCCGTCCGTCTGCAAGATAACTCAAGAATGCATTTACTTAAACTACTGAAATTTTGTACATGGCCCTTTTAATAAAGGTTTAGTTCTAAGTTCGAAAATAGGATAAATCAGGCAACAAAATTACACTCACTATATATTTGGACACTGATTGAAAATGGGTTGACGTCAGGTGCTGAAATTTTATACGCGGACTTAAAAGTATTTTGTATATAATTTGAAAAATGGACTAATTCGGGCAATTCCTTCGTGAAATTGCCATACAGTAATTCAAAAATTTTACGTATACTGGGAAAACGGTCAGTCCCACCCACATATTTTTAATCCACTGAAAAGTTCTCTAGAATGCCAAAACCTCTAAAATTGGTTATAACCATTTTTACTGTCCAATGAACGTTTTTAGAAATTAAAGAGAATTCACTTTCACTTCACCAGAAGGGTGATATATACATACATATGCAGCAATTCAATACAAAATCAAATCAAATCAAAATTATTAATTTTCAGACTCGACACCGAAATCAAATCAAATCAAAAAATTATCAATTTTCAGACTCGACATCTCTCCGATTTCGATGGAAATTTGAAAATTAATTAAGTATTAAAACATATTCGACACATATTTTTTTGTTTAGTCTGACGATCTGAGGTCTTGGATATAGAGTAACTTAAAATTGAAGATTTTCACTGCATTCATGTTTTTAATTTGCTTGAGATCGGGTTACTCGATTATTTTGTGCGTTATGTTAAGTTATTGATATTAAATGGAGCTTTCCGAAAATATAAAAAATAAATTGAAGGAAAAACTAAATTTTTATTAATTTTGGATTTTTGACCCCACCGAAAGATAAAGACCCCTAAAATATATTATCTTTGAAATGCTCCAACAATACTACAAATCACATCAAAAATTTGCGGATGATCAATTCTTAGTTTAGGGAATAACATGTTTTTATTAACTTCTCTCCAAAATCTATATAAATAAAATCAATTGCCACATGTTTGTAACATCATCACTTGAAAACGGCTCGACTGATTTGGCTATTTTTTTTTTATCTTCGTATTTTTTAGACAAGGTTTTTAGGGAATGAAAAATTGGAATCGGAAACTCCTTCTTGGTGTTGCCATACAAAACTTTAGTTTTTCACTATATAATTGGAAACTGCCTGAAAATGTGAGAGCTGAAATTTTGTACACAGTATTGTTATAAAAATAGTAACTACAATTTCAAAGACAGGCTAAATCGGGAAATACCTTCTAGGTGTTGCCATAAAATAATTTGGATTTTTACGTATATTATGATAACGATGAGTTCTAGATGTTTTTCTTGTACTGAAATGTTCTTCAAAATATGAAATCCTATGAAATTGGTAATAATCATTTTTACTGTCCGACGAATCGTTCGAAAAACCACTTCAAAAACCAAACTTTCACAGATGGTTGACCATACGAAATTACATACGGGTATTCATCTAAGGTATCATAAAACCAATATTCTAACTTTTTTATTTGTTAATTTATCTTTCAATATCGGAGTAATTCCTAAGAGCTGGGTAAACGTATGAATAACATTTTCTGGATATATTTTACAGAAAAACGCATCAATCTTAATTTAATAAAAATAAAGCAGAGCTATCCAAAACAATAATTAAATCATCCAGCTGTATTAATTTCTTGGATCTGAAATTAATCAGAAGAGTTTAGTTTAACTTCTTCATAAAGTTACATGCGCATCCTTGTTTGGTATAATTATTTTACTATTTAATAGCATTTTTCAAAATGTTTTAGGATGTTCACAAACATTCGAGACAAAATCAATTATTTGCTCTTATAGGCAAGCATGAATGATATGTTGATAAACTTTCTCTTTTGTGTATTGGCTTGAAACCTATAAAGAAATAACTTTATTTTATATTTTCATATCATTTCTGCAGTTTTTTGTTTCCTTTATAATTTTTTTTACTCTTAACTTAATTTTGGCATTATCAGATCTATAAAATTTTTTTCTCTGGAATGGCAAAACGAACAAGTGCCTTCAATATTTTCCTCTGAATAAGATTAAAACCAAGAAAAATCTCTATCAAAAGCGAACTCACAACCCTCATTGTTTGAAGTAGTTTCGTTTCCATGGTATTTTCCTAATTTGAACGTATGTATAGCATGTAAATAACTTCTATTTACCTAAATTTTTTTTTTTTTTTTTTTAAGTGGATATCGCAAACAACAGGTATTTTCAAATGTATGATGTGTTTATAAGACAACTGATGAGCCTTGATCCGTTCTTCATATTTTTTTTTTTAAATTGAAACATATCCGATTTTTCCTAGAACCAGATGTATTTCTACATGAAATTATGCAGCATACCCTCTGAAAAAGTAGCCTTAATGGAAATATCACCTTAAAATTACATCTATTCACTAAAATACTTAGTACGTACCTTAGCTGTGCTGAAATTGCAATGGCTCTAAGAATTAATGGAAAACTATATTTCCGTAGCAATAATAGTTTAGAACAAGGGAAAGTAATTCATTTTGCCACTTTTGCATATAAAAAATATTATAAATGGTGGCAGTCATACACGCATAGATGAAGCTTAGTGCAGTTCACTACATATGTCCCTTCTCTCTGTCATGAGCCTTAGTCATTCATATTGAAAGGGAGCACAACGCACTATGAACGAACTGTGAATAGAAAAATGTTGAGAGAATCTTTAGGAGTGGCGGCAGAAAAGTTGGAAGCTCAGATTCTCTCAGTTTATCATACTTTCGTAACATTTATGCAGCTAGTTAGATAATTCATATCTAAAAGTTGGTCACTGAAACTTCAAAATGTATGGCCGGGCTGGGGATGGAAGATTTCATATCTACTTGTACGTTGTCGCTGGTATCCTTCTCATAACCAGCTGCAATTGATTTAACTGAAAACATTGTATTGAGAACCTCAGTGATATATCAATGCAAATAAATGCAAAGCCGTCTGTTATTTCTTCTAAGGTTGAATCACTGCGAGTTGAGGAGTTCTTCCATCTACTACGTCCATGCTGATATTCCGTCCATTTCATTCTTGCATACATACCTTCTCTTACGGAAATCGCATCCATCCTGATATTTCCTCCATCTCATAGATTTTATTCACCAATTAATTTTATGGCATATATTTGATATATGCATCCATGCAGTCGCATATTGCATCTTATCCAAGCTACTTTAAATACACTCCATATGTATGTCGCATCTATTCATTTTATCATTCATCCCAACGAACTACTGGTTACCATGAACTTCCACAATCCTAAGTCTGTTAATAAATAAAAAAAATATCACTTCCGGTCAATGAAAATGCTTTGTTCGGAGCTCTACTAAACTTATCCAGTATTATCCTCAATTTATGTACGTGGAATGTAACTTTCTGTGCATGAATGAATTTGAATTGAGTTGAATTTATTTAATAAACTTACAAATCTCACATCCCATACCATGCTCCACCATACAAAAACTACGACTTACAATTAAAAATAAAGAAATTAATTAAAAATTTGACAATAGTAGTGCGCTCGTTAAATTTTTTAATTTGTGTAAATGTAGTAAAGTCGTAATGCTTTCAATAATTTATTGTGAATGGTAAGGTAATCAAAATAAGGTTAATTAAATGGTGAATAACAATGCAAGTAATTATCCAAAGACATGTCCTCTGTAATGAATACATACATAAAAATTACATTAAAAAGAGGTGACTGATAATTGGAAGTGAAGCCTGTAAATGTGAAGTGTTCATGAAAAACTATTAAATTCAGAATAGGTACCTGTGCTGGACCAGAATTGCTGGACATGCTCTGTGTTAATGGCCAACAAATTTTAAATCCACTTAACTCCTTTAAATATTTACTTTCAACTTTGCAAAGCTGCACTTCTCTGAACAACCATATCCAGGACGGAGAAGGCAAAATAATGCA
Organism: Dioctria rufipes; assembly: GCA_963924295.1. Classification (NCBI taxonomy): domain Eukaryota; kingdom Metazoa; phylum Arthropoda; class Insecta; order Diptera; family Asilidae; genus Dioctria; species Dioctria rufipes. The sequence goes on along the minus strand of OZ002741.1, from coordinate 279,563,992 downwards.
GAAACATTGCCCTGTATCCTTGCTATAGTCCTAGTCTTCTACATATACAGTCTACAGTCGCGAAAATATTTTCATTTAAACCGCTGTTCTTGCTAGGACTATAATTGCTTCAATGTTAGCAAAGGAATTTTAAGTTTCATTTTGTTTTGCAAGTTATGTAAATATTTAAACTTTTGCTAGAATTATGTCTGTGTAATATTCCTTAGTAATTACTATACTGACCGGGAACTCGAATGTGCACGAATGAAATGTTAAAGTTAATTTTTGTAACGTAAATATGATTACCATGCAGCCGAAAGGTTCTTTTATTGGTGTACTGTAAATTATCCTTGTTCGGATTTATTTCAACGACTTATGTAGGTTCGTTTATTATGCATGTGAGGAAAATATTTTTTTGAGATAAAGAAAAATTGAAACGGCTGAAATGTATACATATTTTTCGTAACAAATTAATTTCATATAAGCAACTATACAAAAAATATTAATTTGTTATATAAGTAAGTGTAAATCCGGTGGTGTAATTTATGATAATATTAATTTATACCGTTTCTGAAGTTTTTTCCAGAGAGTTTAAATGCTAATACTGGAATTATGTATGTGGTTATTTTAGACATACTTATCCATTTATAAATATGAAATCTACTCAAGTTAGAAAACTAAATTCATAATGAATTTCCAAATTCTCTTTCTTATTAAATGGAGAAAGCGATTAGAAAAATTTCCAGACTTTATGTATCAGTTTAGAAAAATTTTGATTTTTTTCGAAACCTTAGTAGAGCAATTGATCATTTCATTCCTCTGAAAATATATTCCTCGCTGATGGAAATCCAGTATAAAAATAAAAACAATTAGGACAACTTTGTGTTCTGATCCAATAGGGCAAAGAGAGTGTGCCAAGCAACTTAAAAGTAAATTCCAGAGTTTCAGGGTTCGAAAAATTATACATTTTTTTCTCTAATTTATTCTGTTTGTAACTATGAAGTAACCAGAAATTAATAAAAACAAAAAGGATATGAAATTGAAAAAGAACTATTTACTTATTTCTATTTGAAAGAGATTAATAATTAGAAAAAAATCAACCCGTAAAAACAAAGCTTTTCATTCTAAATCCTATGTATGCGAAGCGATTGATATTTATTTAAATTTTTGTTGTTTTCACTTGATTTAGATATCATCACATTAGAAGGAATAAAATTAAATTATAAATAGAAGGAAAATCATTTGTTTCTTCAATCTTTCCATATTTCGATTAGTTGATATTTCTATATTATGGAAGTTTCTACAACGCTGGTTGATTGCAATACTTTTTGTCTTGCACATTGGTAACGTCAAGATCTTCTAATCGAATTCCATCGCGCGATCTCATTTGGCTCAACGCGACATATCCTTGACCTTTCGTAAATATTTTTGATCCCAAGTTAATGACTGCTCTCGATCTACCGTTGAACTTTGCATTTTATGAAGTGTCACTGCCCAACATAGTTTATGCGGAAGCCTTCGTCTTTCTGCTGTACCTGATGCCAAAAACTTTGCCGGAAATTCGACAGTCCTTGACTCTATGACATGTTCACCGATTTCAAAGAAATTTATTTTTACATTGGGCAAATCATCCGCATACATTTGTGCTCGACGATATAATAGCCAAATTATTTCGACTACTTTGCCCATCGCACCCATTATCGAGGCCTTTGCTTGTATCGATGTTATATCTAAGAATCACCTTCGCACCGCCAATGATCATCAACTTCTTTGGCAAACCACTGGTCTTGTTGATGTCTTCTGGATTGAGCCTCTATATTCCGATGTTGCTAATATTTTTTATAACAACGGAAATGCGGTCAGCTGTTTAAAGATTTACCATTTTCACGCATTGTTGTCAGTGGCGGATTAGATCACTTGGCCGCCCTAGGCCTATGGAAGATTGCCGCCCCCCTACTCCCTGTAAAACACGAAAAATTGAATGATCTATATCCAGTGAAGGGACCCCAGGCTAGAATTAGCGGAGTAGGCTGCCTCATAAATTGGAGTAGATTTGAAAAAAATGGAGTAGAATTAAAAATAACACTTTCCAACGAATTATTTTATTTAAAAAAACGAAGAAGTATAAAAATGCAATGAAATACCCACAACTACAAGAAAAAATCGCCGCCCCCTAAATCTGCCGCCCCCTAAATCTGCCGCCCTAGGCCCGGGCCTACTCGGCCTATAGGGAAATCCGCCCCTGATTGTTATTGTTGATGACGAAGAGCTTTATGATTATGTTCATCGACCATTGCATTGGCGAGATCTATGCGATGCGCTTTTCCAACTCCGAATTTACGGCAAGGATTTTTCTCGACTTTTCCAAGTAAAATTGTAACATTCTCTGTCTTTAGCTCTCAAATTATCAAGTTATTCAGAAGATTAATGAAGGTTGTGTCTCCTCGCTGTCGTATGCTCTGTACAAGTTTACAGAAAGACAAAGTACGCCAAAGATGAGTGGCTGGCTCTGAGCTTTTTGGCTGATTGAAGACTGCGTTTCCGCAAACTGATGGGAGCTGCATCAAGTGACCAAACAGAAGAATATTCATACCTCCAAAAATGTCAATAACATCGTTAAGTTGCTGCAGTTGGGAATTCAAATGTTCAAGCATTCGTATGGAACCATACAAATTTCGTTCATCGCGTCGTCTTTCTTCAATTGCACGCCTTTGCCGAGCAAGTCGTGATGCACGAGATGTTGATGTTGTCTTTCTCTTTTTCGTCGAGATGCACGAGACGTTAGTGACTCTTGCAGTTTTTTCAGTTGATGTTTTTCTCTATCTTTTTACAATCGACGTTGACGTTGTGTTCGAGTTTCGTTCTCTTTTTCCCCATGACTATTATTTAAAATTCAATGAGCAATAGTCATTCAAGAAAACATAATTGTTTAACTAGAAAGAATTATCAACCCTCCAACCCTCTTATGATCTGAATTTGGACTCACTTGAGTAAAACCGGACTGCTAAAAAGACGAAAATTTCGATGTAATATTGTAGGTCTAATCTTGAAATAAAATCACTTCACTTTATTCACTTTAAATCACCCACTGACATAAAATATTTCAAAATTTGTGCAAAATTACTTTTTTTCTCTTTTTCGCCGAATAAAAAATTTTCGGTATTAATTTTAGCATCCCAGAGTCAACGGTAAAACTATTCGAAATTTCAAAATGTCGTTAAAATATCTAGTGTTTTTCCCTACAATTTATTTTTTAAAAAAACATAATCATACGTGTGTGTGTAGGGGGGGGGGGGTGTCATCCTAAAGTGCGTTATGTAGAAAATTTCAGCTCGACTGGATACTGGGAAGTGGGTTAATTTTGATTTTCTACGTCTGCGGACAAACCCGGATTTAAAAAAGAAGAACTATTTTCAAAAGCTATGTACATAGATAATTACTATTGTCAGTTTGACAATTGTTGTGTAAGCATTTTACTAAGGAATGTCCATGATACTATAATTATAAAACTGATAAACTGTATATATTTTATTTGAATATCTATCTGGAGAAGCATTTATAACGCTGAATAAAATGTGCTTTCGAAATTAACAAAACCCCCAGTGTTACCAGAGAAGATATCAAAAAAAAATTATGTTAAACATTTTCGTATCTTTTCTTTCTTGAATACTGTGACTACAGGAATTTATGTCATGGACTGCTGACATGTTTTCTATGTTATTCTCTGTTTGTTTTAGGTATACTTAAATCCGCTGAACTTCAAATAATAAGATCTATACTAAATCCATTACAGTTCAGGGGATTTTCAAATGAATCTCTCACATACAATAAGAACGGGCTGAGCATTCTTGCTTCAAAACTGGCACAAATTTTGAACAGTCTGTGAAAACCCTTATTTCGTACAATTGTACACCGATTCATAGTTGATTATTATTTGTCGATTGGAAACACTATAGATATTATAAAATAACATTCGATTTTTATAATGGTAATACATGCAAATGCCTAACTAACAAAATATACCTACTTCAGATTATACCAGTCAATATATTCGTAAGTAAAACAACAATTGCTCTTGCGCCATATAGGGGCCTCTGCGTCTGCGTTGGTCTGACCTTTGTGCATATATTATTGAGTATGAATACTTACGATGTTACAGAGTCCTTCGTATGCGAATCCGACTTGTTACAAGTTTTTTATGTACTTTTCGATACGCATATTTCGACTTATAATGGCCTCATAACGAGTTTCTAAAAAAACCTAAAGTACAATATCAAATATTGCAGTCCCATACCATGAGACGAGTAAAATAATAGTGAGACCACATTCAGATGCGGAGATTTTAATAATAAGTGTAAAACGTCTATGTGTTCATTTTATATCTTATATAACATGATTCTAGAATATTAAGTCCTTTTACTTTTTTTTTACATGTGAAGCCTTTTGTACACTACATGTACACCTCGATCGTTCGACCCATGTTCACATATGCCTCCTGTGTATGGTGGCCCAGGATACTTGAGAGTACTGCGATCCGAAAGCTGGCGGGCCTGCAAAGGCTTACCTGCTTGTGAGCTACGGGATCCATGGGATCTACGGCTACTGCTAGCCTTGAGGTCCTACTTAATCTGCCACACCTGAATTTCGTAATTCAGGCAAATGCCAAAAGGGCTGTGTGCAGATTCCGCTCATGGGGATGTTGGGAGAACGGCTGTACTGGCTCTACTCATTGTTTTCTGGCATATGAGCTGGACTTGGAAACCCTCTTAGAAGTATGCAATGTAATGCGATGGTACCTGAGCTTCATTTTGGGTATCACTTCTCTGTGAGCTGTCCTGTAATGGAATCATGAACTGAGGGAAGTGCCTCATCGAGCCTTTTGCGGGTCGCTCTAAAAATGTTCAACGCCGCGTCTCTCTCTAATCAGATAGCTGGGGCGTGTGTCTACTTTCCTAAACCAGACATTGGGATGGAGTACTCACTTGTAAGATACACCACTGGCTACCAGGCTAAAGTCTTCGACATCTCAATGGAAACGAAGATAGCCCTTGATATGCAAATCAAGGCGAGGGTCATTGCGATCTTTTCGGATAGTCAGGCAACCTTGATGGTTATGAGTGGCCCTCGGATAGCGTCTAAGTTATTGGTGGATTGCAGGTCGTCTGTAAATATCCACAACAAGGTGTGGGTATCCACAACAAGGTGTCCCTTCTGTGGATGCCTGGTCACATTGGGATCATGGGGAATGAAAAGGCTGCTTTTTTAGCTAAGGCTGGCTCTAATTCTCCGTTCCTCGGAGTGCAACCCGCCGTAAGTGTTGCCACCTTGACTATCGGGTCACTCATCAAAGCTGGTGTTCATAGGTAGTATCACCAGAGATGGGCGAACCTGAGTACTTGTAGGTGCACAACACTTTTTCTTGATGGACCTAATAGGAATATCTCTGATTTTCCCATGGTGGTTGGAGGGAAACAATGTAGAACTTTGGTTGGCATCATCACCGACCACAGCTCCCTTCACGCTCATCCAACAAGGGTGTGAGCTCTTCACAGGCCTGAGTGTCTGTTCTGAATGAAGCGAGAGCCTGAGATAACTCAACACTTTGTGTGTGCTTATCCGGCTTTCGCCCGGAGCAGGCTGGATACTCTAGGCTCTGCCATTCTATCTGTTGATGAGCTGAAAAACCTTCCTCACCATGACCTGATGCCCTTCATTAAGAGAAATGGAAGGTTTTGTTGAATTGGTTTCTAGCAGGATAGCACAATGGGCCGTCATGGTCTCACTGCTTGGAATGGGATGTCCTGTCGCCCTGCCTAAAAAGAGGCTTTAAATTATTGATATTACAGTTATGTCCGGTTTCGCTCATATGTTTTGCTACCAATGAGTCCAGTTTATTTTATTTAAATGAATAAATGAATTTAAATGTTCTTCAAATCTAATTTCAAAAATGTTTTTGGAATCTAGTTTTAAAATTACGTCCAGTTTTCCCACTTAATGCTTTTCATTACAACTTATTTTGTGTACTCCTGAGCTCTCTAGTTTGTCTGGTTTATGAATACCCCTACGTAGGTACATGTGATATTATTATAAAATCCTACATTAACATCTAAGTGCTATTGTTCCGCCATTTTAATTTCTCTTACAATTATGTTTTCTTTGTTTGAGGTAAGTATATAGAATTGAGAGCTACATAGTATTTTACATTATTTCTCTATCAATTTATCTATTAACCTCTCTTTATTACCATTATTATTGGCAATTAGTTTAATTGTTTCACTTTCATGTTTAGCGGCCTGTTCAGAGAGTGGAATTGTAAACAATCTACTCATTGTAGCATAGAATGCAGATAACTTTACATTATATGGGTGGGTAGAATAATTTCGAATAACTATGTCTGTGTAAGTAGACTTTCTTTCTATAAATGTCAAACATATAACATTGATCTCTATAAGCTATATTAGGATCTAGAAAATTAATTCCCCAAGTTACATCTTTTTCCTTCGTGAACTTAATAGATCTATTTACAGTACTAATTCAATTAAGAAACTCATCTAATTCGTCATTAGACCCTTGCCATAGGCAAAGAACGTCGTCTATATATCTAAACCAAAAATTTAATTTTACTATCAAACGGACACTTTTAAAACAAAGTACTTTCGAAAAACGCCACAAACACTTCTGACAAAAGAGGAGACAAAGGTGATCCCATAGGCAATCCATATTGAAAGTTATAAAAAATTTTTCATTTTATCTAAAGTAATTTTGGTTTAAGCATATATTAAATACCTGTTTAATTTCATCTCTCAGATCTATGTCGACTATTCGATTATTCAACAGGAGGAGAGTCCACAGTTTATAAAAAAAAAGTTATATTAACCACCAAATTGTAAAAAAATCTAAATTTTTTACTTTACACCACCATAGCTCCGAAGAGGAGACAAGTACGGGTTATGAAAAGATCATGAAGTTCTACGTGCAAGGAACTCTTTGCAGTGTATATTCGCACATCCTGTATTTTTTAAGATTCAGGGTGTTTTGTGAAAAACTAGCATAATTTCTTAATCACCCCTGTATCTTCTTGATGGGGATCCCCCTCTGCCATATAATTTTTTGTTTATTCAGGTGAGTATTATCATCTCCTGCCCTATGGACTACCTAGACGGATACACCCTGTATAGAATAGAAATGATTGGCAATACAATTCTTGTAATCCTTTTTCGGTCCGCCATACTTACTTCTAGGGTTGGGTTGACTTAAACATGAATTTTTTAATTTTATTTAAAAATCGAGTTGAAGCTGACGTTATAGGAGATAAGCTTCCAACGTATTTGCAATTTGTTGAATCGTAACATGAATATTAAAGTGAAAATGAAACTGGAAATGAAGATAATTGTCACACCCCTGCCAACCGAATTGATCTCACATCTTAAACATGTCAGTAAATGTGACACGAAGAGAATTTTCACCACAAAGTATCGATTTCCCCCTGAATCAGATATTTTCCTTTTATTTTATGACAACAAAACCATTATAAAAGGGAAAATTGGTAAATTTATGGGCCCGATAAAAACCTTCTCCGGGTAAGGTATTCTATTCAAAAAGATGTCATACAACCTCTTTTTTTTTTTTTAGATCATACAGTAGTATACTTAATGTTTTTATCCAACTACTGTGAGACTGTCGTGCATAAAGTTTTAATGATTGCGACGATTTTATTTCTTCCATACATAATACCCATGATGCAATGCTATTTTTAACGAGAAGCACTGAAGTTAATTTTAGATTTTTATTGGAAAAATACGCATTTCCGATAAATTTTCACAATTATTTAACTTGAATCCATTTATTTTTGTCTGGTTTTATTACCCATGAATATTATGGAACTCGTTAACATCAGTTTCCTTTTTCGCAAATAGGCGCACCAACCAGCATCATACAGGATAAATAAATTAAAATTTTAATGTGAATTCGGGATGCCATTAACATAAAAGGAATAATCGGTTTTTTACAGTTTTTCCACCCCCATCATCCGTTCTATCTGTAAAGCACATTTTTTTTACACGTAATTGAACATAATTTCAAAATTCCTCAGCCATACAGATATCGTGCAATGGATAATAATATTTTTCGCATACATTCATAATCGAAAGTCATTTCAGAGTTGAAGAGCCTTCTTTTTACACACCTATTTGCTAGATAATACTCCTCTTTCCAGGGAACCGATTTTATTTCGCAACCTACTTTGAATGCTTTTCGAGCAGCACACACAGGTACAGGTGGCATTTGTTAGAGCACTCTTGTGAGAATATGATAGAATAGAACTGCTGTGTTGGAGCACTCCTTTAAGGTGATATTCTTCAACAGTATTACCCAGCGGGGTGACTGACTATTCTACCGATTCGAATTTTTCCCATCATAACCCACCGTCACCGAAAATCGTAAACGAGGTGAGTATTTTATTCAGCCTGGAAGGGTGAATTAGAACGCTATGAGCACGAATCAGCCATGTCGCATAAATTTCTAGGTTCTTGTTATTACTTGTAATAATATTTCAAGAATAGGGAGCCTCCCCTAGTAGAGTAGTAGGGAGTTTTTTTTTCTTCTGTATTTTAACATTTGACTAATGTTTCACTTGGGGTGCAATACTAGTTTGGTGAATTGTATTCAAACGGCGCGTACTGTCTGAATTCAGTCTGCCTTGTCTGAAACACCTTCAGAATTAAGCTTTACGTGGTAGATCCAAGCTATTAAAAGTGTTTGGATAATATTTATAGACGAGTGGATAATGAAGAGAAAGCACTGTTTCTATGCACACAATTTATTCGTAATTTATTTCATCAGTCACCTGCAATAATGGCGAAGAAAAAAAAACCACCCGTGCAGTTCTTAATTAAGAGACTTTCCTTTCAAGTGTTGATGCAAGATTATGAACAGGGTGAATGGTTCTACTCTTCTTGTACAATTTAATAAAGGTGGAGTCTATATTGCCATAGCATTGCTTGGCTTTATGAAAGAACGCGAAAGAAAGAAAACTACGGATAGGTAGAGAATATAATTATGAAGGCAATTATTAAACTAAGGAAAGGAAATATGCACACAACAAAAAATAATAAATGAAGTATAAAAAGTTTAATTACATTATGTAGCTACATATTTGCGCAGCAGGTGTACCGAACATACGTAACTATTTTAGAGTGGCTTTAAATTGACTTAAATACCTGTTGAATGGGCAAACTCAAAGGTAGCTTATAATGAGCCCATTATAAAAATAATAATAACATTAAACTATGAGCCAAGGCTTTTTAAAAATTAAATTATTTTTTTATTAACCGCTATCAGAGCGAAAATCAGTAGCATTGCTTAATAGTTTAATAAAAATATGTTTTTTAAGTAGTTTTCCAATGCATTGGAAAACTTTCTATTTGGGAGAATAAAACATGCAACCTTTCCAGTATATTTTCAAGTTAAACAAATAATCCTGAAAACGAACAGTTTTGATATACTAAAAGTGTTGAATCAAAAAATTGTGAAAATACGAAATCATTTTATTTGAAAAAAAAAACTTTTTACCGACTTCAATTCTTTCTAATCCAATTTTCTCGTCAAGGGGCTCAGACATATTTAATATTTTCTTCTTCAGCCATTGAGCCACTTGTACGAGGTTGGTTTCTTTTAGGTATACCAGTTCAAACCAAGCTCTATGTACATTTATTCTTTTTGGCCTTTTAAAAATAAATAAAGGGAAAGTTATTTTAATTTTTAATTGTTTGAGAAACACAGGAACATTTATTATTATTTGGTAAAGCTTAATTTCTATCAAAGCTCTTTAGCCCTCTATCGTTTAAACAGAAATCAATCTATCTCCTGACAAAACCAAAATTTAAATTTTATTTTACGTTTTGAACAAGCCTTCCTTTGTATTTTTCTGAAAGTGTACAGTTTCATGTGTCTGCGATTAAAGCTTTTTTACAAGTTTTTCAAAATATTTTAGAACAGACGTCATTCTAAAAATTGATTTCCTATAAACAGTCAGCACTAATATTAACTGACACAATAGATAAAACTTTAAATTATTTTTATTTAAAATAAAAAAAAAAAAATTTAAATATGAAATGAAACTAAAATAAAATGTAGCTTCCGCTTCACCACTCACTTGCCATATCGATTAACTCCATAAAAGAAAGGGTAGGAAACATTGATACATTTTTATTGATTTCTTATGTCAAAAAATTTTATGGCTGTGGAATTATAAATAATTTGTTCACAAGAAATTAACTAAAATGTATCAATATTTCCTACCCTTTCTTTTATGCAGTTTATCATCGACTAGTTTATATTTTATGCTAGAAATAAGTCCTGAATACAGTGACCACAAAGCATAAATACTTTTATTCAAATAGTATTTAACCTAAGTACAATTCTCCCAAACAGGGCTATGTGTGTATTATTTAACATACACCTTATTGCACAACCACACCCGGATCGAGCAAATCAATTTGAAATAAATGTAAAATTATCATAATGAACGGGAATGTTGTCTGTTTTTTTTATATGATAAAGGAAACCTTTATTGCAAGCAGCATACAGATCATAATTAATTTAACACAGCAGCAAATCTTGCCATAAATTTATTGTTGCTAAGCAAACTTTGCTGCTAGTACTGTCAGATCACTGATGCAATGCCAGTTCTTGCCTCTGATACTCCATCGTTGGTGTCGTGTGCAAGCAAAAGCTATATAAAGAACAAACTGACTTGTCCCTTTTTGCACTTGGCATCGCTTGAGGCGGATGGCTAGGTAGGGACTAATATTTATATTGGGTCTCGACTGATATACAATTCTTATTAACAAAATAACTTGAACCGGGTATTGACTTACTTAACGAATATTATTTCGGGCGTTCAATTTACTAATCTGGTCTTGACTGAAGTTAAAATAAGACTTTAAGCAGGGTCTTGACTGACTTAAAGCATTTTATCTCGGGTATTAATTGCGATAAAATTTACTAATATTAAAAACTTATTTTGGTCTCGACGGTAATAAAGAATTGTTCTAACCAATAATTAGTACAAAGGATATTAACATTAGCTTAAAGCCAATTTCTCAAGTGCCAAGTATTAGTACCTATTGATAACATTTTATTATATTTAAATCTCGGATGCAAATATTTTATATGTCATATTTTAATTTTTACTCTATGTTTTACATATTTATAATATATTAATATTACATTCTTGACTATCTTTTAAATTTCTTACTACCATTTAACAATTTTAAAATTAATAGTGACAGTTATAAGGAAGTGGACAGTGTTTGTATTGAGAAGAAGAATCCAAAATTACCAGCACATTCATTTCAGTTTGCACTTAATTAACAACCGACAATACAGCAATATTTTGACCAGAATTTGGAACATACAGATTACCAATATAAAATTGCAAATTGTTTATGCTCCTCCATCCTTCTATGTTTCTATTATTGCTTGCTTTAAAATTGACGCTTCTTTTAAAAAGATAAAGACCCTTTCCAATTGAATACTGCAATTAAATTTTCTCAGCTGATCCCGCAACGACGTTATATCTATAATATCACAAATGATTCGAAGATAGAGTACTTCACCAAATTAGCAATAAACTCCTCTCGACTCGTCAGGTATTATGATCCACCCCCCCCCCCCCCCCCTACTAATTTTCTCAATACGATCGAAAACCCAGTCAGCATAAAGATGGGTGCCAGGAATATATTCCTAAAGTACAAACAGGTCAAAAGAATTCTTCACGCTAAGCTGCAAAAAATTAAGGCTCAGAACGGGATTATGTACTGGGCATTGCCCACTTGAATATAAACTTAGAAAATGGGTAAGTCGATAACGAGACATTTTAGCTTCTGTATGGAAAGCGATGATCCTGCTGAACACGTTTTCTGTGTATGTGAAGAACAGAAAAAGCATTCCAATTGCCACAGGATGTTGCAAAGATGACTTATAGGAACGTTATTGGTTTTATAAAAAAGCTCTAGTTCGAGTGCATGCCCCAGGGCATATAGCGGTAATGTCACAAATGATTTTGTAGGTAGCAGTGATTAGATGAGAGGCGGTATCTCGATTCTGCATCCCCCATTTTAATAATAATAATAAATACCAGGAAAACAAATAAAATATCTTTAATGTCTGAAGGAACATTCCTTAATAGCCACTATATAAGTGTGTAAGAGAATTGACAATTATTATTCTGACCGATTATTATTATTCTCACAGATTAGCAAAATGTCTAATAAATTCAGTAGAAATCTTGACTTGCATTGTTTTTTCGGAGAATCAAAAATAGTCGACGCTATTTCAAATTGTTGAAGAAGCGCAATTCTATGTAAGAGATGAACCATGTTCAAACCAATGCAGACCATAGATCAAACGAACATAGTCGGTGAAAGCTATATCCAGCATTCCTGAGCAACTATTGTCCGGTTTACGAAAAATTAAATTTCGGTAAGGAAAGAAACGAAATAATATGCATTTCACTAGTTTCAAGGGAGTGTCTGTAGGAATCATATAAACAGAAAAAGAATACACACAGGAGGCTATAGTCTACTAAAACCAAGAATTTTCACTCAATTCATGTAAGGTAATATAGCGCCAATTGAGCGTTAAAAGCGCTTAGTCCAAATATACATGATTACTGTTATAGAAGGATCTAGTGTGATTAAATCAACTTTAATGATGTAACAAAGATCATTAATATAGAGGTTGACTAGAAGAGGACACAATAACGATTCCTGAAAAATGCCACTAGTGAGAGGCTGGAGAGTTGATTACTAACCTTGACCCACTGGGGCCAATCGTGAAGAATTATCTCTCACTGTCCGATATACGGAAGTAGAAAAATATTAGTGTATGGAAAAAAAATCTGTGGGTAAATAATGGATTATACTTGCATTTTGAAATTATATTCCTTAAACATTAACATCGTTCCAAACTTTAAAATTTACTAGTTTATTTTCAAATAAAATTCACTAGCACCTTTATTACACTAACTCAATTTTATGACTAAAAACTATGATTAAAAACTATCGTAAAATAATAATAATAAATTCTAGTTTCTGGCATTGATTAATTTAACTTTGGACGATACATGAAAAAGTACTCTGTTTATAAATTTATTGTTAACTGGAATAAGAGACTTCATTTCAGTCGATAGCCAAAAAAGGGTTACTTTTTTAAATTAAAACAATAAATTCGAAGCTGAACTCATTCTAATTACTCACAGTGTGCCAAATTTTCAAGTCGCAACGATAAATATTCAAAATTTTGAAGAATTCAAACAACCTGGCAACAGAGACTCGCAAGTTTTCCCTACACAAGAAACATACAACAAAAATTTATGGTATAACGAGAAAATCTATAAAATATATACAAATTTATATACGTATATATATGGAATAAGTAAAGCTCATTATTTAATATACAGAGACATATATTTACATTCTTCTTACAACGTAACTCACTAATCCCACAAGTAAACTTAATTCTGCGCATAAATCGAATAAAATCTGTTGAGGTTTTCCTTCATCCTAAAGCTGTCGAATCATCTAACCAATCCATAATCAATTGCAATCGTGAAAGCTAAGTCTCAAGGGGAAATTTTTTTTTTTTTTTACCCAAAACCCCACCGGAAGGGTGAGCTATTGAGATTTCCAAGCATTTATTACGACAGAGTTCTTGCCATTTACACCTCATAAATATTTTTTTTTTTTTTTTATCCACATCCATGGTGAATGGGGCTCCAAAGATTGATGTAAAAATTCAAGAATACACAACATTAGCGTTTACCCGTTTATGGAAACTTTCAAGTTTGAATCGATACAGGAGTGGCAGTTTTTCATAACTACTCCACTTAAAATTCATAACGTATTCTCAACAAGCCATTGAAGCAAGATTCATGGTCTTTTATTAGGCATGGTGGGGAAATTATGATAATTGGTGTAATTTTTATTGAAATTGTGTCTAGGGAATAACAATTTATTGGGCTCATTAAATCTAAATAATTTTCGACTAATTTGACAAAGAGGTGTAAATAAATATCGCTTAAATGGTTTTTCCTGTGTTTTATCCTGCGTTGTATGTGTATGTACATATTCACTATTTTCGGTGTTAAAGAATAGAAAGAACAAATGATATATTTAGTACGTAATGCTACTATATAGATACACAGGTGGTCAGAGGCATTGGTGTCCATTAATACATGTTTAATTCGGCCAAGTTTTTACTTCAGTTTCCGTCACCCTTTAGAGAAGAGGGGGGGGGGGGCGCATTAGGCGCAAAAATAGCAGACATACCAAGGATTAATACGGCTATTAAAGTACGTTGAAAATAATTATAGAAAGTGCCGTTAAGTGGTACCAATTAGCAAAAATGTGGAATGAGTATTTAAAAAATAACGTTTTATGGCGCCAAATTAAACGAAAAGAGGGGTGGAAAAAAAGTAACTCATTTTTTGTTATGCACTTGCGGAGATCTTTCCAAAAAGTACCCACATGTCGAGGAACACAAGAAAGCAAACATAGCTATTTTTTTAGGCCTACCTCCTTGGAAAATGCACAATATCCAGTTGATGCATTTTTTTGCCCCATAATTTAAAAGTAATTAAGCTTGGTGTGTACCTAGCCTCTTTCGGCATTTCTAGGACTATTCAGTGATGGGAAAAAAATTTGAAAAAATTTAATCATTTCGGTAATTTCATGAGGCCATTTTCTCAATGACGCCCAATAATTAGCGGAAAATAGTGATGGTTGGGTATTAGTTAAAGTAAACTTAAGGTAATTAAACTTAATCCCACAGAAATATGCATTACATAGGAAGTAAGAGGTGAACAGTAGCTGTCCATTTCATAGAACATGTATCCTAGTAGCCCCTTTACCCCACCACCCTCAGAACACCAGAAATCGAGAAATGAGAATTTTTTTGATTTAAATATTTTTTCTCCGATAATTGGCTTATATAAATTTTTATTGCGAAAAGAAAGTTTTATTGCGAATTTTATGCAGTATTTAATTATAATAAAGAAAATTGAGAAAAGTTAATTATATACGTAATTTTATGACGTTCCTTTCTGAAGGACACCGCAGAATTAGCGAAAAATAGTGATGGTAGGGTGTCAGTTACAGTTAACTTAAGGTAATTAAAGTAAGATTTTCTGCATTGCTGCTAGCAAATCTGATTTTGCTGGGCTTGATAACGTTCATCCTTGTTTAATCAAAATATAAAACTGTACCTACATTGTGCTAGTAGTGACGGATTCTGGGAGGGAGGAGGGGGGGCTCGTGGGGGTCGTGACCTCCTAAATTTGAAGAAAAAAATAATTAATTAATTAAGTTATTTGAAAAAATATATTTACTATTTTATATTTTTTTTATTTATATAATTCAACTTCAAACAAAAATTTTTTATTCCAACACTTAAAAAAATAAAAATTTATTTCAATGAATATTATTGTATGCATGTGATGTATGTGTATAGGTTTTTCTCAGAATTTGTGTTTGGGACCCCAACTTTTGGGTGATCCGAAACCCTCGAGAAACACTTCCTAAGCCACGAAACAGACTCCGTCACTACCACATCATAGCCCTAACTTATTCCTAACTGATAACATTCTGAAATATTTTCATCGTTCTTATTTAAAACCACTGACATGTATAATATGGACTGTGTACGTCCATAGAAATACCCTGCAGAAAGTGGGCTCACTTCTATATAGCGATCTCTTTCGGTTTAAGCTCCAAGTACCAACTGAGAGAGAACTGAAAACAACAAACAAATAAGTGGGTTCGTCGAAATAAATGTTTTTAAATTAATTATTTGGGTTAATTAGTGATAAAAAGTGTTTTATCAAAGGCAACATATTCATAGATACTCAACAGAAATTCAAAAGTTTTTGTTAAAATCACTTTTCAACCTCCCGCCAATGGTTTTTTCAAAGTTGGCCCCCGACGTAAGAACTATTTTTCACACAAAACATTATACCCGCATGAAATAGCATATCGTGCGGTCCTTATATATGTCAGTGTGTAAAACTGAGAAAAGTTAGTTTGGTTTAAATGGCTCCTGCAGTTTGCACCATAAACTATTATTCTATTAAAAAATGACTTTTTGTAAAAAAAAAAGTATACTAAAAAATGACACATTATCTACACCGCTTAATGCGGAATCCTTGAAACCTCACTACAGTACAGCGGTAGATAAATTAAGCATACGGCGCTGGTTTTTTTTTGTTGCTCAATTTAATTTAAACTGAGCGACTTGCGGCGCAGGATGTTTCTTTTTGTTTTTTGGTAATTTTGTTTTTGTAAGATGACCCCCCCCCCCTAAGTTCGAAGCTAGATCCGTAATAAAGTAATAAAGTATATCGCAGAGAAGCATTTGGTTTCTCGGATTCAGTCAGGCTTTCGACTAAAGCATAGATCTATAACGGGTATCGACAGGAAACAACCCAGCTTATGAATTTAATTTATTCATGTTTCTTCTAAACATTTTGCTCATTTCCGTTTTCTGTAATGATTCTTTTTTGATCTTGTATATATGTATGATGGAATTCCGCAAGGTTTCATCCCTGGTCCATTACAGTTTTCATTATACGTAAATTAATGATGTGGAATATGTTATAATTATAAACAATTGCGACTTTCAACTCTCGATCAATTCATTATTATCTAAAAATGCTGTAAACCATTTTCTTTTAAACCGTAAGCTTAACTTAGCTGCTAATAAGTCTGTTATCGTTTAATCCTACCCGCTCAGCAGCATAGTTCTAAGCAATAGTGGAGTTAAAATGCGTCAATGAGAAAAAGGAGGAGTTAACGATTTTTCCTTTATATTTTACGAATCCCTCTATAATTTCTGAACCATATATCGTATGATAATGTCTTAATTATAATAGGTAATTTTTATCAAACAAGGCGTTTTGTATCAGCAGGAAAGGAACCAACTAGTACCAATGTTGGGATCTACCATTTCGGAAAGATCGGTATATTCAGTAGCATATTACAGAAAACAGAAATATACATATAAAAATATTACAGTGTAGTAGATTATAAAATAAATCAATACAATGTCATCATTGGTCATAAATACAAGCAGCAGCACTATATACTCATAGACACAACAACTAGTCCACGTACTAAATATCATTAACGAAAAATCAGTCAGTAAGTTAAGAAGTCAATCTGTATGGAATCACTTAAATATAAGGTCATACAGTACTCAGTTGTTTCTATATAACCTATAACATATTATATTGCGCAGCCCGTCAGTACGCATTTCTAAAAGTCAGCTCAATTAGTGCAATTATGAAAATATAAATAAGATATAAATAAAAGCGATAAAAATAACAAGTAGACCGATTATCGCATGCCTAAAATGAACACATGTCGTGCAAACAAGTGTGCATATCAATAAGATGAAAGATCATAATCCCCTCCAACGCAAACAAAAGAATTGTTTCTACAATGAAACAAAGCAAATAAACTGATATGTGTGGCGCTCTCAAGACAACCAGCTCAAGGGCTCTTGAGGTCATCCTCAACATACACTCCGTTTATATACACGTCAAGAAGGGCGCATCAATCGCTTCTGAGGCTGCATCTCAATCGGAGCTGGATTCATACTGGTACAAGAGCTCCACATGAATCCATCTTTGAATTCGTGTAGTCCATGGTACCTTTCATAGACAAGGATAGCGACCACCCTCTCGAGAGAAACTTTAAAACCAAAATAGGGCTAAATGGAATCATATTCTGTGCTTCCACCATTGATAAACCCTACCATATATGCAGACGGCCCTAAATCGGAAGAGAATACCAGAGCAGGTGTTCTCTGCAAGGAGGCTCACATGGAAATTTCGATTCACTTTGAAAGCCATGTAACGGTTTTCCAGGTGAAAGTCAAGGCCATCCTTGAAGCGGGAAGGTATCTCCTAAACTCAGATACGAAGAACAAGGAGGTTACAGTCTGCCAGGGAGCTTTCATGACCTCATTAAAACCTCTTACAACCTCCAAACTTGTATAGGAATATAAAAAACAACCTGAATTCCCTATCTCATAACAACGGGGTACTGGTACTTTGGGTGCCTTGTCAGAGCGGCATTAGCGGGATTGAAATGGCGGACGAACTTGGTTGTCTTGGTTCAACCTCGGAGGATGTTTCCTCCACAATTGGGATCGCACCAAAACACCTTTGCCTCTACTATCTCGACTTGGGCCAGCATCCAACACCGTCATCTTTGGTTGGGACTCTTTATGTAGAGCCACAAAGGAGCTGTGGGACTTACCGAACCCAAATATAACGACAACGCTACTGGAACTAAGGAAGCTAACCCTGAGAACTCTAATGTCTATTCTCACGGGATACTCTCATCTCAGGGGGCTTGTTGAAGATCCGGTATGCAGAGGATGCAGAAAGGAAACTGAAACGGTGACACATTGTCTTTGTCAGTGTTCGGCCCTGTCAGGAAAATGTTACACATTCCTTGGCTCACACCACCTGAAAGAACTGGATGAAGCCAGAAATAAGGGTTAGGGCCAATTTTGAATTTTGTTAGAGCGTCCGGTTGGGACTTATGAGCAATTGCTGATAAGTTTGAAGGGTGAACAATTCGTGTTGTTATAGACTACATTCCAGGGACCCTTTTCGGATCCCAACCTTGTTGCAATCCAATCACTATCCATTCCTACGTAATACACTAATACATGATGCTACATAAAACGTTCCTGGAGAAAATTGTTCCAATTGCTGCAAAAGTTTTCCCTCTGCCGTCGCAACTGTGTTCAGGCCTTAATTCGTATCCTATTTCTTGCTTCATGCTATTCTGTTACGTTGTTTGTCTTGTTTCTCTTCTTTTAAAAGCTCAAAGCTCAACCATAAATATTTTCAGACTCAATCAATTGAAAGCATGAAAGCACAAGGAACACAAGCATAAAATTTCATTGTAACGAATCCTATTCGAACTGAGCAGGCGAGATAACTGTGTAGAATATAGTAGTTTTCTTTAGTTTTTTGAAATTTTCAAACATTTTTGTGACCGTGTTAAACTGAAAATTAGTATAATATAAATGTAATTTTTCCTCATTTTTTCTGTCGTGTTAAACCGTAACCGTGCAAATCGAATACCGAGGGTTAGGTGTACGAGATATTTACTTTCGCTCTTAGCCAGCGACCATCAAAAGTCATAGAGAAAAATTCAAGAAGACTTTTCGAAAAATGTTATCAATTATAAAGATAATTTGATACTCAATTTGCTGCAAAGCCAGCAGTTGATGAAGACTACATCAAACCAGACGTTTCGTATGAGCAGAAACCAATACTCATCAGTATGGTGGATTCTTGACTGTCGTAGATGCAGAAACTTGGAAGAAATTGCCCAGCTGACTCCATATATTACCCGAAATAAAAGAAAGACCAGCCAAATTTATAACAAAATGGTTTTAAAGACCTTTCGGAAAATATTATCAATTTATTAAGCAATTTTTCTTTAATACGTGAATAGGACTAGTTTTTCATGACAAACTTAAGCAGCCTAAAGCCCTCAATTTAAAATGGCGTTGCATACTGTACCTCAAAGCTCAACCATTTCTGTGTTTTATTCACTTTTTTTTAAGCTTTTTCGTTGATTTTGTTTTTCTTTTAAATACCTAGAAATAAGCAAATTTACTTCTAAGAATGAACTCTTTAAGCGATTATCTCATTTAAAAATGTTAAATCGTCATTACCTATCGTTCAGAGATTTTGAAAGGTTTTAAATTGTGTTATAAAATATGAAAAGAAGTTCGAAACCTGTCCTGCCCTCAACTGACGCATTTCCCTCTATTTACGGCAGTATTTCGATTGTCTCGATTCCAATCGATATGTCAAAATTGAAAAGATGTAAATTTTTGAGTACAGTAATTTGAGTCAAAATAGTTTTGTAAACTTGTTGGCTGTTGTTACATTTGTAAAATTGTTGGCTTTGTTACATTTTTTCACGTTTGTCTAGCTAATATCCGAGCATTGTAAAAATGATGCTTACTTTAGTCAGAAGTCATAAAATTCACATCAATAAGAATTCATCATTCCAAAATATTTATTTAATATGAACACTAACGATAATTTAGATAGTCGAAATGTGGAATAACTTACAGCTTTCTTATCACTGAAATCAAATACAAAAATTTGCTGAAATTCGAATGCACATTTAATTGTGTTGCTTCAATACAAGCTCTCCCAAGATAAAGCTGTTCTGATTAAATAAGCCACGAACTTTCCCATCGTTTAGATTTCTTTTTGATGGAAATTTTACGAGTTATTGTAATTTTTGGACAAAAGAAATGGCGAGGACATGAACTGGAACAAGCTTAATGAAGCAAAACATCTTTAATTTATTATTTCGTTTCAAGAAATGATGACGAAATTTGAATAAAATGCTCATTTTTTTTTGGACATTTACATCTAAAGTATGTCAAAACAATATGCGGCTTTAATTTCCCTGTAAGAAAATTGCTTAGTGTATTTCTGTTAAAGATCAAAGCCAACATTTTTAATTGTTGATTTATCAAGTATTATCTAGAAAGTTTCAATATCGCGACAATTACTTCACTTCATTTCTCAAGAATTGAAGACTGTTAAGTAGCCTAAAAATGTATTCCAAACATTTTATTTGCAGTTTTCTTCAACACTTTTAAGTAATTTGATGCCACCTGAGATTTCAGTTTGTTTGATTGAAAAAAAAAAAAACTTTGTTATTAGAAAGAATTTAGATTTTCCGATTCATGTAGTCCCTTCAAGTATATTTCCTGATGTGCAGTTCAGTTGGGCGAATTTCTACTTAAATAAATCATCGGTGTTAGAATGTATGTAGGTATGAGCATTATAGATTCTAGTATTATAATCCAGCGACACAATTCACGCTTGTGTTAAAATAATCAGAAAATCAGAGTTTACTGAAATTTTGGTTGACGAGCGATATGAAATGAGTAATTTTAACGATGAGTTGAAGTTGAACCTTGGGATTGTGTTATATGTTATTTAAGCGCCCACGATTAGATATTCTTTTAGTTCTTTGACTAGATTGGGATGAGATACTATGGTCCATATATTTTGCTTTAAATTCAGAGCACTCAATCTGATAGAATGCCAAGGTTGTATTGACTTATAGGGTCAAGAGAACTATGTATACGATTGGAACAATAACACACCGGATATTATCCAGAATTATGCATAGAGTCACATGTAGTATTGTTTCAGCGATATATGCATGATATTTCTTCAGGACATATTTTAAATTGCCCTAAACGTATCCCAAATAAAACCATAAATTAACCGCAACATACTTAGAAGTTGTTTTTGGTACATATGAAACACGGACATTTGGACATAAGGCGGAGAATATTATTTCAGAGCATTCGCAATTTCAATGGAGTTGTCGCTTTCCGGTGTATCTGATGAAATTTAATCACACATTAAATTACTCGACTCGTAATAGATCCAGGATAATGTGGAAGGTGAAATTCTGTTACCTCGTAGCAAATATAACGAACGCGTGAAAAATGTTAACTGTCACATAAATTTTCTGATTTAATTCAATATTGTCCCTGAAAAGCCTAAGCATCAGCACAGCTGCAGATAAAAAGAATGTTGACGAATGAAACCAACAGGAGGTCCAATACCAGATTGTGACCAAATGAATAGGGTAAATGTCACCAGACTTATCGGGTATCAGTGTGGATTATGGAGCTTGGACTGGACGAGGATTAGTGCAGATAAGAAGTATGTAGGTATCTTTCGTAATATTCTTACAAAACCTCAACTATTAAAAAGTTTTCTTCGGATATAATAGGTCGACTGCAGATTTTTTTTTTTTTTTTATATTATTAAGCCAAGCTCAGGGGATACCCTATGATGCCAAGCACAGCGTGGCAGGAAGGAGATAGGGAAAGGATTAAGGTATATGAGGAGAGCGGCGGAGGTGCCGATGTATGTCGCCGTTAAACTTTTGCAGGTTGTATGTCGGAGGAAAGACAGAAGATGGTAGACTGTTCCACATTCGCACAGTTCGGGATAAGAAAGCATCACGGAATTCAAGTGTACGGCCGAAGGTAATTTGAAGGGTAAAAGGATGAGCGCGGGATGCAGCGCGGGTATTGCGTGCAGGAACTATTCTACAAGGGATCAGACTAGATATTTCATCAGAACATTGGCCATGCATATAGCGATAAAGGAGTGAAAGGCATCCAACATTGCGACGGTGCTCGAGCGAGTCGATATGACGAGTAATTGCCACATCGCCAATGAGCTTGCAGGCTCTCTTTTGGACAATATCCAATGAAGCTAAGGCTGTGCGACCAGCCCCGGCCCAGATATGGGAATTGTATTCCATTCTGGGTTTGATGTAGGACTTGTAGAGGAGCGCTATATTTGATGGGCTGAAATATTTCTTACACCTTTTCAAAAAACCAAGACATTTGGATGCTTCTTTGGCAACCGAGAGGAGGTGATCTGTCCAGCTTAACTTACTGGAAATATTAATGCCAAGAATTCTTAGTGACGGTGATTAAGAAATTAATGCACCATCAAACGAAACGGGAGTGGTTAAATGATACACCGAAAAAGTGTCGACAGTCTTCTTCTTCTTAAAATCTTAGTATCTGTTGAGCTGATCTTCCAGGCATTAGATCTTTTCGCGGCATAAAAGCTAATTTGGTTTCTTAAAGCTATAACCAAACGCCGTGACTATATCTTAAGCTTGTGTGGCGAGCTACGGAATGAAATTTATATTAATTGATTACCTAATAAGGTTTAGAATTAAGGATTTGTTCGTTAGCTTTTCTGATAGAGTGTACTAAATAGGCAGGTAATACAATGCGACTGTTACTAAAGTATCCAAAGAGGCGACGATTATGAGTAGTAGGGTAGGGCGGGTCTTGAAGTGTCATTTTTTGAATTGTCATAAATATATCATAAACCTTTAGGTAAAATTTTATAATTATTTAAACATACAATCTTTAGGGTTTCATGTATCAATACCAAAAAAAAATATATATGTAAAAAATTTAATTTTAACTGTGCAGGTCATACGGTACTTTTTACCCCTCTTGCGGGGTAATAAGTTCCAAATGTTGGGGCACCATGCCCCACTTACTATATCTCAAGACTTTATGCGTAAGAAAGAATAGAAAAGCGGAATCTAGTTCGGTGTTATCGATATTTATTCATAACTTCAAAAATAATCATAAATATTCAACACAAACGAGCATTCGAATTTAATATGATAGTCTGTCCATCCTTATTTCAGTTGCATCACTTAAAAGTTTTATTTTTATATTTACATATTGGAAAAATCTTTGTAGCCGCATTGCAATTCAGGTTGTTATTAATATTTAAATAGGTAGCTATAACCTTTAGTCTGTTTTATCCGCCTTATACCTAAAATTTGCCACCGCGGCACTTTTTACCTCGAACGGTACAAGAACATGCTTTTAGATAGAACACAGTGACAACAACAAATTTGTAGTTGTAAGTTGTATCAGAGTACTTACTAAGAAAATAAAAATATAAAGGTACTTGTTTCACTTTTACATGATGATCATATTCAGCAGGAAACTAAAATGTAGAACAAGATTTTTTTTACTTTTCGCCAGTTTTCGTCGTTTGTAAAACTAATAGCGTACTCCGGTACTACTCCTTTTATAAAAATACTCCGCTTTTCATTTCTTAAAACTTAAAACTCTTATATATGTTGTTAGGAAATAATCTAAAAGGATTTATTCACCTTCATTTAAAACTATACATTCGTAGTACATTGTAGTAATAAAATCTATGAAGCCCGGTTGGAAATTTGGTTAGGTACTACTCTGATTTGTTTTAGCCTATTACACCTATCTAGTCACGTCATTATGATTCGCTCGTTAAACGCTGTGATTGATGTTTATGAAGTGAATAATGAACGCTCTCCATTTGAAGAACTCCAGACAATTCTCTTCTAGTCCAGAAAACGGTTTTTTTTATTCCAGTGGTTTTTGTTTATAATTCGGCAAAGGTATTTAGTGATTTAATTTAACTATATCATTTGTTCACTTTAATTCAAGTGTTGTAAGAAATGTTGATTTTATGTAATAAAACAATATAAAATTTGTAAATTGTGACACTAAGGAAAAAACTTGAGAATAGTTCCCAATTTTCAAAAAAAAAAAATCAGGGAACGTACACCATCTCTGTGAAAATTTTTAGGGACAACGATTAAGATTGTCTTCTTTTGTGGATAAAATAAGGAAATATTTCGACACTAAAGTTGACTTTCGGGGCATGATCATTTTTTTCTTTGTTTAATGGACTGTTAATGGATCACATTTGAGAAGACAAAAAATTATGTCCTTGTTGAAAAATTCTTATAAGATCAAGGATAACAAAATAGATTTGTATTACATGTTTTCCAAAAAAATCAGACCTTAAACAAAAAAAAAAATTCTTGTCTCCAAACCCATTGAGATGTCAATTTAAAAATTTATTCATTTTCTAAAAACATTATGAGCATTAATTTAAAAATAAAGCAAGGAAAAATTAAGAGAATGCAATTGAAGATATTCAAGGATAAAACATACAATTATTATCATTATTTTTTTTTCTAAAAGGCATATCTTTTTTATAGTTTTCCCTCAAGGATTGTGCTTTTATCTTTAAATTAAACTAAAGGTTATGTCTCTGTGATAATCAGAACCAAAGTTATGATTTTTTTATTATAACTCAGCAGACGAAAAATCGGAGAATTTTAAGGATTTCAGAGTCCTTTAATTCAAACAGCATGCGGCGCAGTACAATAATAAATAGTCAGCAAGAGAAAAACGAGATTTGTGCTGGTCGGGTTAGGAAAGTGCGATTTTTTAACGATTTCTTGTGGAATGACCCTAATGAGTGTCGACTATTATTTATAATGACCTCAACATTTTTTCAGATATATAGATTACTAACTGTTCCATATTTACCGGGGTAACAGAACTTCATACAGAACTGTGAAGTGCAGAGTAAAAATCTAATGTGATCAAAATCACTTTCGCTAATGGAGAAGCAAGGCATCCAAAATGTATGTCCATAGGAAAAGTACCAAAGTCAGTTCTCGGCAATATTGCAGACACAGTATTAAAGTTTCGAAATGTAGTGGTTGTGGAGAAAGCGATATGAATATGGCAAATGTATCCAAAGATCAAAGGAATTCTAAAACAATTCCTAGAAATTCAACAAACATAAATATTAAAGAAAACATAATTTCTAGTATAACGATAGATTTAGAGCAGAACGCATAGTGGTAGAAAACAGGTATCTAAGCGAGCGAAAAGGTCAAATCGTAATGTTGTAATTAAAATAAAATATACGCACCAAACGACATCTTATTCCATACCCAATAAAATCCCTTTACAATTTTACCTGATAACACAGATCCTTCGAGTACAGTCGACCAGGTAACAACCTTTTAGGGCCGACAACAAAAGAGCTCGAATTGCCGTCAGTCGGTATTAAAAGTTTACGATGTTGAGGTGCGTTGACGGTTTTCAGATTTGTATTTCTAGTGATGGATTCAACTAATATAGGTAATGTGCTTTAATACAGCAGTAAATTTTGTTCACTTTATTTAGGATACGCTTGAGATTACTATTAGAAGAAACTAATAATTTCTTATCGATTTTATTAATTTGTCTTATGTTTCTTGGGCAGCCAAAATTTGAATTGATCAGGACGGGTGGATATGTCAAGAAACCATTCTTGAAAATTTTATGTACAATAAATAAACTAAGTTTGTTCAAAATTTTTGCTCTGTATGCACGCAGCCTTATAAATAACAGGCGGTTTTGTAAAATATATTTTAAAGTTATTGCAAACAAGCAAAAAAGCTCGAATTGGTCTAAGACCAATTCTTACGATACTCTAGATGAATTCCCGTATATAATTTCGTATGGTCATCCATCTGTGCCAGTGTTTTTTTTTTATATGGTTTTCGCAAATATTTCTAGAACGGTTCATCAGGAAGAAAAAATTATTATAAACAATTTTATAGGATTTCATATTCTGAAGAAGTTATCAGTACATGAAAACCATATAGGACTGATCGTTTTTTCACAGTATACGTAAAAATGCTAAATTTTTATATGGCAACACCAAGAAGGGGTTGTGCGATTTAGTCCATTTCCGAAATTATATTTACTACTGAAAACACTATGTAAAAAATTTCAGCTCTCCACGTCGACGCGTTCTCAGGCAATGTCCAAATATATACATATTGAAAACGAAATTTTTGGCAACCCTACGAAGGAGTTACCCGATCTGTCCCATTTTCGAACATAATTTTACGTTTTTTGAAAAGGCCATAGGCAAAATTTCAGCTCTCTAAGTGCACGTGTTCTTGAGTTATCGTGAGGATGGACGGACGAACGGACATGCAAAAATCAAAATAACTTTTAATTTTATGCATTTTCCTCTACCAAAATTATTTTTATGTGCATTACTGATCCAAATAATGTAAAAAATTTGAAATGCAGAAAAACTAAAGCGACTGAAGTTCTCAGTACAATTTTGTATGATGACTGTATTAAAATCCTTACAAATATTTTGAAAATTCAAAAGTTTTCAATAATTAACTTAATGATCGAATCTATGTATTTTGTTAGTATACATGTAAGCTGAACCTGGTCTTGGGGTTGATTCGGCTTACATTACCTATATCTGAAAATTGAATTTTACTGAGTAGTCGACAACTGTTTACGATTCGAATTATGTATTTGTGTGAGGTTCTCGGATTTTACTTTACATAGGTACAACCATTTCCAATTACGCTAGTGCCATATCTGCGGCCGCCCCGCTATAAAATGATTTAGTTAAATATGTGTTAGTACTAATTATAATTTCCAATTCAAATTAATGTTGTTCTAGCAACTACAGTTAGTGATAATTTTTCTCTTTGTTAAATGTGGGGTAATTTCAATTTAATTCGGTTTTGTTAAAGGAACTACAATTAGCAATAATTATCTTACGTGTTACCGGATTCGTTTTGTTTTCTTGTGCATGCGATCCGTTTTCGTGATGCCGTGGTCGGTCTTGATATGAATATTTCGATGTTACCATAAGAAATTAACATTCCTTCAAATTTCCTTCCCGCGATGACTTTTGTAATTTTGCCAGTTCAATCTTATTGATGAATTTATCGTAGTTTTCCAATTGGCACTGTAAGATTCAAGCGATGCACATTGATGCAATTTGAAAAATGCTTCAATCCGATTTGTCACAAATCTACCAAATGTGGCCCCGCCTTGCGCAAACCAAGCATTTAGCTGGCTGGTGATAATCTGGTTCTTTTCGCAGGGTTTTTGCTGATTACCTTTTTTATAAAAACTTTACACGGATTCTTATAGATCCTTTTTCTTATTCGCTGTGGACGTCAACGTTTGTCACTCGCTGTTTCTCGTGTCAGACGGAAGAGAGAAAATCAGCTGTTCGGTGTCATCCATTGAACTCGAACAGATTATTTATACGGGGTTTAAGGAATGACCACAAGGACGGTGTCTTTTATTGTTTTTGACAGTTATTATTATTCATTAATAAAGCTTTATTTCATTATTGGTTCTGTTTTTATTATTTCAACAATTATTTTTACTTATCAATAAAGGTTTATTTCATGGTTAGTTCTATGTTTATTTATTTTTACGCTATTATTATTATTTAAGCTATTAATTAATGGATCTTTTAAATCAACAGCTGTCAACTAAACTTAAGATATTCTTACTGCTGGGGAAAAAAAATTCATGGGAAAATTTTAAAATAATAACCAGTTGAGTCTATATAAAAAAATATAAATCATGTAATAATAGGCGATATATAAAGATTTATTTAAAAATTTAAATATGAATCACTTAAATGAAAATGAGTTTTATTCACATTAATATGATTTCTGACATTCCATTCTAATTAATGTGAATTCATTAAATTCGTTAGTCGTGTACTCCGTTTTTTTCCGAAAGTACTCCGCTTTGGCAGCAAATTGTACAACTCTTGAAATTTTCCAAACGATAGCACTGCTCCACGCCTTGCGAATTCTTTGCTTTTACGCCTTTGTTTTATTTCCCTTTTATTATATGAGACACTAAAGGTGGCACTTCGTACCCACGGCACTTTAAGCCCCGCTCTACCCTACTTCCATAAGGAATTATATAGCTGAAAATTGGTACCGGATTTTCTAATAACCGGGTATCTGGATACCCGGATCGACAAACTACCCGATTGCAGAAATTCGGATCCGAGATATCCGAAACTAGATCCGAACTATCCAGATCTAGATCCTAACTATCCGGATCCGGATCCGAACTATTCGGATCCACATTAGGCAAAAGAGTTTCAATATGTCATTCAAATTGCATTGCTTCATTGGAAAAATATAAAATCCAATGAATCAATGAAATTTGGAGAAAATTTTGAAGCTTTTTTGCTTAGTCTGGGTCTGTATAGCTCGGATCCGGATCCGCATAGTTTGCATCCGGATCCGTATGGTTTGGATCTGGATACTAAGATTTGAATTATCCGGATACCCGTATTTGAAGAATCGGATCCTAATTATTCCCCATAATCCGGTTAGGAAATTTTCCGGATACTTTCAGCTCTAAAAACAAGTGGACAGATACGATGTGAGAAATACCAACCGTCGATATCACTTAAGTTTCGAAAACATCTCCAATATTGTCTCTCTTTCAATATATGTATTGCCGAAACTTGGAATATGTTTGGTGAATTTAAGATGGTGGCATGTTGTATATTCTGAATATCAATGTACATATAAAATTATGCACCTCCGCTGATCAAATAACGAGAACAATCGGACCAGATGTTGGACTCTCAGTGGTATGGTACAAATTTCAGAATCTTCAAAACTTACCGGTTACCAAGATTTTCTCCGATTCCAATATTATGAACAAAGAATATAAATTACTACTGGTTTTTACTCTTTTTTGTACATATATATATGAATGACTGATTATTGTCCATAGGGTATCCTGTCAGAGGCACACAATTTAATTTTACATAGGCGCATCTTTTTTTATCTTAGCATAAAATATTTTTATTTTCTTGCATAGTTGATAAGCTAGGATTAGTTTTTACATAAAATGTCTTCCACGACTCTGTATACCACATCTATATTTTTTAATTACATTTTTCTAGGTTTGAGCTGCATCTGCTCAACCACTTGTTAGATCTCGGTCATGTGTTTGAGAAAGATTTCTGGTTTGCTGGCATAGAACTGAGATACAAATCGCACGATTTAGTTAACAACTTGATGAGAGCATTTCGTAAGGTAGCAAGATCTAGTAGTTTTTGCCGTAACGAATTAATTGTTTCTTTCTCGTGCACTGTGATAGATCATACCTAGAATCACATACTAAAAGTCTTCATACCGTGCCCATGAATCCACAAGTGCTCGATTATAAAAGTATGATCGTCATTCACAATTACTACATTTTCGTCATCATTTTCGAAAAAATTTAGTTCAAAGATCGCCCCAAACATTGGCTCGTTCAAGATATATCTGTCTCTTATTATATGCCATGAGGATTATTTTTGCCACAAACTCGGCATTTTGGATTGTTGACTTAATCATCCAGTTTAAAGCGCGCCTCATTACTGAAGATTATTTTGTTTGCAAAATTGTCGTCCCAGTCTACTTCGGTTTTCCAAATGTCTAATTATTGAAAGTGATGCTGATTCTCAGTGATATATTCATTTACTTCGCATGAATTTTTTTACTCAAAACCAACCTAGATTCTTCAGATTTCTTCATTAAATCTTTTAAAAAAAATTTCGTCTGATTTGGTGCACATTATCCACTGAAATTCTATGGAATTTTCCTAATGGTCTCCAAATGATTGTTTATATTTGTAACGAGTTTTAACAGTAAAAACGTTGACAGATAATCGTAATAAATGCAGTTTAAGGGCCGCCAACCTCACAGAAAAATATGGCGCGCTATTTAAATCATACACACCCAATGGGATAGCCATTATCTATCTAAAAAGATATTTGTTTAGTGGATTAAAAAAAACATGAATATCGATTTATGAAATGATCTACAATGTCCAAGTTTGCCCTTGGGGTTAGATTGCAAACTTTATGTGGATAGATAAGTGTTTCTCCTAAAAGCTGCAAGAGCTGGAACATATAATATGCTTCAAGGTTTCATCTCCCTCTTCGCACAGTCAACTTAATTCTCAGTCGGATTTGCCTGTTTAAAAAAAAAAAATAATAATAATAATAACGTAAGGACACTGGACATGGCAGAGGCTACATTAGTAAATAGCCGGAGCGACATTTTTCTAAGGGCAATTAGTTGGCGTGTCTGGTGAAAAGAGTGGTGAAGATCTCCTATCGCATATCTCATACCATGCGCAGTACACCAGATAAGATCCAGTTGCCTGCTTTCCTATTTTTATAGTTCCCCCTAAAGTGGCTCTTAAGCAGGTTCCGATTTTACCCAGATCAACAATTTTTCTTTACTATCCTCTTTTTTGCATCCCAGAACCCAACGTATTTCTTTTCTGTTACAAAAAAATATGTGTATAAGCATAGATGGCACAAGTACTAGATGTCGCATGGCATACTAGAGCAAAGTATACAGATATTGAAATAGGTAGTGCATTCTGAAATGGACCATAACATGTTTTAGAGCATGCCGAAAGCAAATGTCTTTTAATAGCAGTTTTGTATACATTTGGTCGATTTCCTCAGCACTTCAGTTATGAAAAAATATGAATCGCTCGACTTATACATCATTTCAAATGTTGTGCTCCATTCCGTAATGGACCATTTCATCAGAAAAACAAGCTAACTGAACAATGAACAAATTTAAAATTCTCAATGAAATGCAAACTTCTTACTTCAAAAGCTGGAAAAAGTGAAGTGCAAGTCAATTTACACCTGTAATGCTAAACAAGGATACTATAACCATCAACTATAATTAGAATCGCGAAACCTATAGATGCCACGTCTACTCAAGACACACTTTTGGAATGTATTTTATGGATAAAAAATTGTTTTGGGTGGAAGTCCGTTCCGTGTACAATTTCTATAATACAGTCTCAATAAATTTACTGAGATCGAGCTAACTCTGGGCGTAATCTACGTCAATTTCATACAGAAAAAGGAGATTTAGTAGAGAAATACAATGAAAAGTAGGACAAGCAGTTTTTACTTGTTCTCTATTATTAGGTACACGATAACAAATTAAAAAAAGAAAAAAAAAAGTGATACGGATAATTAGTATGCCACTGTATAAATTACCCAAAACAATATTATTTCATCTACTGTAAAACTTCTGTGAGATCCAAGGCAATAATTAATCAGAAATGTCCAAATTTCAGATAAAAAGATAGAAAGGCACCAGTGCTTATCTATTCCTCAGTAATTTGTGTTGAAATCTGAAGTCGGTCGTGATTAACCAACTGAACTATACCATCCTTCTACATAGGACCTCGTAAAAGATCCTACTAAATTTAATGAAATACAAAAGCAGGAGAGATTCTATCAGAAAGACGTGTTTGTGGACAGGACAATAATTGATTACTTCCTCTGTACAGACGTCAGTTGCATTTAGTTTCATCTTGATGAATTCAACCATTTATCATACAGAAACGTTGTATAGTATACAGGTTTGCTTTGGGGGCCCAATGGGGCTCGATTCAACTGAACCGGATAAGCAGCAAGGTTTCGTGTCAGGCGTACAATAAATACGTAGGACAGAGTTTGGTTTAATAATTAAGAACCAAAGAATTAGGGAATCTCATTTATCATTCTACAAAGTATTACGTAAAACACTTTGAATGATTTCAGCAAATGAGCAGAATTTAATGGTTGCAGAGAAAAGTAAACAGAATTGGTGCTAACCACATTCACCTGGCAATTCATAAAGAAGTTTCATCATGATGAGCAAACGGAGCTATATAAGACGAAAAACAAAAATCCGCAAATATCCTCAGGCTCAAAGGGCGCTTGCAATACACATAGAAGAACTCTGGAAGACTACCGCACACCGCTGTTACCATATAAATACTCGTTCACAGCAGACTTGTTGTTTATATTCGAAAGTTGTTTGTTTATCGCAAACGAACTAGGTAATGGGCGAATCTTGTCGAGGTTAAGTGGATGAAGGTGTTAATGAAATCATCTTAGTTGGGAACTTAAAAAGTAGACGTGGAACGATGAAGATTCTACGTATTTTCTAAGTCTACTTGGAATAAATTAGTTTTATGGCATATTCGTGAAATTACTTAATCATATTCACGAAAATATATAGAGAGTGTAAGGAAGTGTACCGTCATAATTACATTCAGTTTCCTCAAATACAGACAATAACGAATTATTAACTACTAACAAGTACTCGTCCAATTCGTGCAATATTTTTTTTGTTTTTTTTTTTTTTATTATTAATTAACTAAATCTTTGAAGGAACTTTAAAAATGATGATGGGGGTCGAACACACAAACATCTTTCTTTTTAATGTTCTTTTTCTTTCATATTGTTTTGATCTGAACCCCAAGGTTGCCCAATTTCAGTTGAATGGGATCAAAAAGTATACGTGGGAGGAAAAAATACAATAATTCTCCATTTAAGGTTTCTGAGAAAACACATGTTTTACGGATATCAAAATTACGTGAGAGGACTTACAAGAAAACAAACTTAATGACAGAAAAAAGAATCCCCATAGCGTTAAAGGAAGCTTAGCCAGGAATGGAGGCAACAATTTACGTAGGCAGCAAAATTTCTTGTTTTGAAAATCTCTGCTCCTTTGCAGGAACATCTGTTGCCTTTCTTAGAAGTGTCTTTCTACAGTCATTCAATGGCTGTGCCTCCGATAATGAACATGTTACGAAGATAATGACGTGGTAAATACTCCCCTATACTTTGAATTAGTTTCTTATTGAACAAGGGCACTGAGGATACTATTTATCGTAATAAGATCTCGTAATAGAACTCATCTTTAAAGCTAATTTTGCCCTGATGGAAGCTTGACTGCACAAATTCAATTAGGGTGACACCATACTGTGATCATCATTAACGAACTTAAAAAAGTAAACAACTTGAGAATAGAATAATTTTTTTTTTTGTACAAGGGTTCGTTGTGCCTTAAAGTTGGTATTTAAAGGCAAAAATTGTATACTACACTCGCAGATAGATTTTTATCGATCACGAAACAAATTTGTGAAAAATTGTTTGCCACATTATAGTAATTCTGCAGTATTTATAAAATGAATTAACTGTTACCACAATGCGAGGAACTATGTGTAAAGCATACTCTAATTGCTATCATTATGGTAACTATTCAAACAGCTTCAAACGTGATTTGTTACTTTGATTAAAAGATTAAGTTTAAGGAAAATGTTAGTTAAGGAAGGGTCTAGAGAGTCTAGGGAAGTCTGGTATGTATAATGTTTTGACTTCTATCAACAATCAAGAACTTTGTGATTCAAAATAAATATAAATGTGAAAAGAAAATAAGGTGTATAACACATTGCAGAAAATAGTTGCAAACAGAATAGTATTTAACTATAAGATGTACTTTATAAATAGCTTCTGATAGGCCCGGTGCGCAGGATATTTCAAAAGGAGGTCTTGAAATAGAAAAATATAAGCAAGTTCTTGTATTTATAGACAGTTAAATAGCATAATACCGCTTAATTACAAATTTGTGCGATGAATTTATGCTCAAAACATATACAAATTCTTTTCATCGTTGTGTCAATAAATTAATACGCTAAGGTAGAGAAAAAAAAATATTCGGAACTTCATCGACCGCTATGCTTATGTCCCGATGAATATTTAGAGTAGCTAATCTGCTGAAACGATCTTCTCCCATTGTGGACCTTAAATAGGTTTTTAGGTTGACGCAAATTGGAAAATGAACGGTCATTCGGAGTTGTGGTCACAAGCAACAATGGCATAAATTTCAAAAGTTTGTGAACATTTGGGAATGTATCATTCCTGCAGATATCAAGAACCTCGAGAGAACTATTAATTTTTTTATCTGCAATTCGAAAATGACGTCATTGATCCATACTTCAGATGAATTATTGTGTAAAAGTGTAAGTTTCGAAAAATTCTCCACACGCTCATCTAAAGTTTTCGTTTTCTATGGAAAAATTCATGAGAAGTTTAACACAATGTTGAGACGTTTCAAAAAATGTTCCTCTAGATGAGTATTGAACAGATAAAGGTATTGTTTGAAGATCTGTGGCTGCTTATAATTATCTCTCGCTTTAATTATTTTTTATATGCTCGCTCCTCCGATTCTGTTGGCACTACTCCATAAAATAAATTATTCGAAATAGTTTTCAGTGTAGGTTTTCATATTGTTTTTGAAAATATGTGTGATATGTATGATTAGAATATGTATTGTGACGGCTTAAAATATGAATATAAGACGGGTTACCACAAAAAGAAAAAGCTCACTATTTTTGTTCTCAAAAGCACAGTGAAACATAAACGCATAGAAGAATGCAATTTGAAAATTGAAACAAATCACTATATCTACATGCAAAGCTATATGATGCTATGGTATTCATGTGTATTGTACTCCAAAGCATTTTGGGCATCTGCACAGCAGTTGATTTGAGATTTGTCTGTAGGATTTTTCATAGAATTTTTTTTTGAACTTATAAAATGATTCTGCGCGAGAAGCAAGCAAGGAGCGATCGAAATGTAAGCGCTCTGCATTACTGGCCAGACACTTTTCCTTGTAATTTGTCTGGCACGCTTTATTGGTTGGGCAAATTTTATTTTACTGAAGCCGGTCCTCAGATAAAACTCTTCTGAGAATTCTGAGCTGTAATCTACCATATAATTTTTGTAATGTACAGACTTTGTAAATTTTAGATTTTATTAACTAGATAACCAAATAACTACATTCGAGAGATAGATTTGAATTTATCAACTGAAATTTCAGGTTGAGTTATGTCTGGTAGAATTTCCAATTTAATTTTAGTGTATGACTATATACAATTTTATCTCTATCTAATTCCTCAGTTTTGTTCGCATAAAATTTTTCATTACCCAAGAACAAGATTAGCACAGTCGGAGTTAATGCAACTGCAAAACTCTGAGTGTGACACATTATGTTTGTGTAAACTTAGCAATAAAGTAAAGATACGGGTATGCACCGATTTGTGTTATGTCCACATTTAAAGTAGTTCTAGTAACAATAGAAACAACTAGTAAGAAAAAACTACTGACTATGTAATTTCGCAACGAATAAAAAATTGAACGTACTTAAAAGATATAAATAATTGAAAAAAAAACATATATATCTTTTGCCTATATTTAAACCTACAGCTTAGATTCCAGTTAAGTATTTTAATATTCTGTAGACAAATAATAATTTTCGTGAAATGAGCTCAATTAAAACATTTATAAAAAATAAGTTGCTTTTGAATAAAATCTATATTAAATCGCGTAAATATTCGTCCGCAGATTCTCTTATATAAAAAAGGACTTTTAAGAAAATATCAAAAAAATAATGTCATTGGTACCAAGTCGATATTTTTATGGGTCGGCACAAATTCTTTGTAATTTGTAAAAATGCTTCACCTTCGAAAATCGCATTTTGAGAACAGTTCATATGCTATACGACCCCTTAAGTTATTGTCTCTAGAAAGATAATCGAATAGATTGTAGATTACTATATAGTAGAAAAAATATACATGCGCGAAATATCTAGTTCGGTTCGAAATACAAGAAAAAAAAATAGTTAATTTAAAACAAATTGATTTTTTAGAAAAAAGGTTCCTTTATTATTCAGGTTAAAATTTATACAACGAATTCAATGAACTGCGAAAAGTAACTAAAAACTTTCAGGTGAAAATTCAATATGCTGTTCCTTCTTATTGGTGATTAAGTGGTTTTTCTGTGATTTCAGGTGACACTGGCTTCTTTTAATTTTGTCGGTAGAAATTCTTTAATATGCGTTTATTACTTCTATTGCATGTTACCTTGAGTTTAATGAACTGTAATAAACTGACAATTTGTGATTACGATGGCTTAAAATACTTAAATGTCTATATGGGGTTAAAGGAAGGTGTAGGTGATGATGTAACTCGCGCCAATTTTTCTTACAAAAAAATTTACGCGAAGTCAAAAAATTGGAGTTCCGGCTCCGAATTTTCGTTTTAAAAAATTTTATGAAAAATAGGTTTATAAATAAATTCCCTCAAAGGGAAACAAGAATTAAGAATAAATATTGTCAAATTAAACAGCTATGACAAAAAATGTTAATACAGTTTTCCTGAAAGTACAAAACAGCCCAAAAGTACTATCGGAAATGCATACATTTTTGCGCCACCAAAATGTTTATATTAATGTATGAAATTGAAGGAATCATATCACTTGTAACATGTACCATTTCAGTTATCGTTATAAAGAACAAAAGGACTTCTTAGGAATCAGTGCTCATGTTTGGTCCGATATCTTAAATTTGAGAGGAAGGCAGTGAATTTAGGGAGACGAGTCCTAAGAAAAATGTTATCTGGATACTTCAAGGAATATATGCCATAATTTATCCTTCTTATTTACCGAAGACACTATATATAATCTGACAACTTTCCACACATCATCAATTTACGTTCAGTTTTTTAAATTGCATAGATATGTTTAAAAAATAACTCCATCCAGACTTTAAGAAGTTCCACTTTCTCCTTTCTACAGCTTCACTAAAACCCATTAGGAATTAAAACCAAAAAATAAAAATTATTGGGATTGCACATTTTGAGATATTCGAAGATAGCTGAAATATCCAAATTTTCAGAAAAAATATCTTGATTAAGTTTTCTCGCATACCTCAACGCATCCCAAAATAAATGGAGATGCGATGAGTATATTCTGAGATATAAAATTTTAAAGTTACATAAATGCATCGCAACAAAAAATTACTAATTTCAATATTGCCAACCTTTCTATAAAATTTTATTATAACCAAAGATAGTCCATTCACAAATTTACACAAAATTGATCGATTTTCTAAGTAACGGCCTCATAGAATTATTTCCTTTTCATATATACAAATTTACATACCTAGCAATACTCAGTTTTCTCTTCTTTATTCCATAATATTTTTTGGAACAAATTTTACTAACACGTCCCATAATTAAATAAGAGTTACTCACAATTATAAACAAATTGATTATAAATAGAACTGCCAAAAAAATTTCTCGCCTCCCAATAAAAAAAAAAAAGAAATTACCAATGATTAAACTTGAAATATTCCTACACTCATATATCAAATGCAGAAAATGGCGGAATACACCTTCAGAGCCTGCACACTACAGCCCGCTGCAGAGCTTTCAAAACAAGTGAATGCTTTCCGAAAGCACATCATTCTATCTGATGGTGATGAAATGAATTAAAAACGCCAAATTGTATGCAAAATATATAAAAACAAGAAATTTATGCCGTTACCATGGTTAACATTATTGGCTTTATTTCCTTTATCATTGCGCTAAACAATTTGAGTTTTTCAAAATAAACTGAAAAATGTTACAAATTGAAATTTCTTTCCAATAATATCATAATTGTGATACAGTTATTCGTCTCTGAAATTAACAACTTTCAAACCAAAATAAATTAGTAACCAAAATGTTTTACTAGTTTTCTCTCCGTCACTGCGTCTTTCACTTCAAGATCTTGCATAATCAAGTACAACTTTATCTACTAAAGTTTATGGGTTTGAGAGTTGTCTAAAGTTAATTACATACATATAAAATCCCGAAATTTTAATTTTTGACACGTCATTACCTAAGCTTAGTCTTTTCCTCAAACTATGTGCAATATCGATCATGATAATACGCACAAATTTGGCGAAAGTTGTATTAACTTTTCGTGTTTTTTTAAGATTTCTGTGGTAATCCCCCAAATTTCTATTCAAATAAAATAAACTGTTTAGAATCGAGATACAGTTTATGAAGTGATGTCTTTGGAAAACCAGCTTGGCAACCCTAAGGCCGTTTGCACATCAAAAGAGGAAAACGAAAACACTTAATACTTTAACAGAAATTATCTGCAATGCATGTAATAAAATATTGGATATTTATTCTAATAACATTTGCAGTAACAAATATCCACATTTAAAGCTTTTGTTTCAATTAAAAGAAGTATATTTTCGTTCCATACTATGTTCCACATAAGAACGAAAAATCTTTTCGGTCCTATATCTTCATTTCCGTTTATTTACATTTGATATAAACCCAACCAAACCTTTATTCGTTCATTTTTTATATATAGGTAAGCATAGACAAATTTTCGGTGTGGCACTGTTTATTCGTTCATTTTCGTTTTTCGATATGCAAGCGGCCTTAAATCGACACTCGATAATAATCGTCAATTGTGTCAGTCATTACATTGCAACATTTGGTTTGATTAGATGCATGCCTTGGGTTGACAAATGTTTTTTTTTTTTTTTTTGAAAAATCGGCCTGAATTTCTCTGTTGTTATCTATGCTGCATACTCAAGTTGGTCCTTTGCAAGATATGCGGCTCCGGGAAATAACGTCCAACGAAATAACGCCCAAAAGTGATAAGTGAAATAAGACCCAAAAGTTCCATATAAATTTTTACTTTTCAAATGTGAAATAATGTCCAAAATGTTTGGGTGTTATTTCACACTATATTATTTTATTTGTATTTTTCACTTATCGGTTTGGGGCGTTATTTCATAATGATATAAAATCCAAAATTCGTAAATTAAATAAAGCCCAAGAAATAAAATTAATGCCCAAAAATCATTTCAGAAAATGAAGGAAATATTTCCCAAAAATGTGTGTAAAGTAAGAACACGTCGCACGTGCCGGGAGGGGAGGGGGCGGCAAGTGGTGCAGGGCGCATTGAGATTCGATTTAAAGTAAGAACGCATCTCGTAAGATGGGTGTCAAGGAGGAGGGGGCGTCGGCAAGAGGTGCAGGCATGCACCCCTTGCCTATGCCCCACCCCGCTCGCCATAAGGCCTTATTTTACTTGCTTGTTCTCTTGACCTGAATTTTGGGCTTTGGTTCACTTTTGTGTTTTTATACCCTAGATGAAGTCTAAGGGGTATACTAAGTTTGTCATTCCGTTTGTAACACCTCGAAATAATGATGGTAGAGCAAAATGGAATGGACACCCATTCATAATATTAAAAGTTATTTCGATTTTTGCATGTCCGTCCGTCCGTCCGTCCGTCCGTCTGTGCGCACGATAGCTCGAGAACGCGTATACTTAAAGAGCTGAAATTTTTACACGAACTTTAAAAAAAAAAAGTAAAATTAAGTTCGAAAATGAGACAAATCGGGTACTCCTTCGTGGGGTTGCCATATAAAACTTTCGTTTTCCGCTATATATTGGGACACTGCCTGAGAACGCATCGACGTAGAGAGGTGAAATTTCGTACATGATGTTTTTGCTATATTAGTATATAAAATGTCAAAAATGGACTAAATCGGGCAACTCCTTCTTGGTGTTGCCATATAAAAATTTCGGTTTTTTACGTATACTTTGAAAACGATAAGTCCAAGACATTTTTATTGTACTAAGAACTTCTGCAGAATACGAAATCCTATAAAATTGGTTATTACCATTTTTTCTGTGCGACAAACTGTTCTAGAAATATATGCGAAAAACAACTTCAAAATCAATACTTCAATAGATCGGTGACCATACGAAATTTAATACGGGCATTCATCTAGGGTATCATAAGTATTGGTCTTAGACCAATTCTAGCTTTTTTACTTGTTTTTTTTTGGGCTTGTTTTCACATTTCCTTTCGGACCTTATTTCACTTATAACTTTTGGGCGTTACGATAAAACTATTCAGAACAGGGCAATAATGGTCAAGGAGCTTCACAAAAATATTCGAAACGTAGAAACCGGGGTAGCCCAAGTGCATAAAAATGGGTTTTCCGGCGACAAAACGTCCCGAGAAATTTTTCTGAATCGGAAAAACAGTACACCTACCGATAGTACTTGGTGAGACCTTTAATTTTATATGCAACATGACATATTGGAACCACCACATCCCGTCGAGGTTCATATCCCCCACCCTAAAAGTATGCAGAAAAAGTTTTCTTTCACGAATTGTAGCTGCTAATGAGCTGAGGCGATCTTTGAAATCCGTTTTTCGACCGGACATAACATTATCTAGTGAGAGCTGATCTATTATGCGAAAAATCTAGTTCCTCTGTTCGAATAAAAACGAGGGAAATAATAAAAAGTGTGTATAGGGATGGCTATTTAAGCCTCCATGTATAGGAGTGTGGGTACTCAAACTTCCATTCTATACTAGATTTACCAAAATCTACTAGATCAAACTTTGACACCCCAAGACTTCCGCTTCCCCTACTTAACTGAAATAAACATTGTTAATAAAGTATGTTCAGATTATTATAATGTATCATTTAAGGGGTTACACCACGTTGAGTTATACAAAAAATCAAGTTTTTTTTTTTGCTATATGAAATGATTGTAGTGAGCGCGGTAGGGAGTAGCTGTTTTTCTTTTGCATTCTTTCTCAAAACTACGTTTTTCAAGTTGATGGGATAATTATATCAAGATCTACTCAACCGATTTTGAGAAAATTTAAACCATATATACTTTATAATATTATAGAAGGGTAGGAGTTTTTTGATTGGATGGCTCGTTAAGTTTTTATAAATTTTTAAATCTCAAAAATTTAATAAAAATTTTCAATTAGCTGTCATATCTCCGAGTTTTTTTTTTTTTTTTAATTATTCATATATCTACTATCTACATGCGCAAAATAAAAATTATTTTATATATTTCATAGCTGCCTCAAAAAAACTTAATTTTATACCTATTTTTCCTAGCGGTAAAACCCGTTAAGATACCTGTCATGTCTGTTGATGTCGCGCCTAAAATGGGCATTCCCATTTGTATTAAAGTTAGCAGCTGTATTTGAGAAAATAAAAACTGCATACAAAAAATTAAATCAAAAGCCAAAATCGCATCAAATAATGCTAACAATAGAATTCTGTACCAAAAATCTGATCTGGTTTCAGAAAAGAATTTTACCAAAAGATATGCAAAAATAAGCAAAGATG
This sequence comes from Dioctria rufipes, assembly GCA_963924295.1. Lineage (NCBI taxonomy): Eukaryota > Metazoa > Arthropoda > Insecta > Diptera > Asilidae > Dioctria > Dioctria rufipes. The sequence continues at coordinate 279,522,895 of OZ002741.1, read as the reverse complement.
TTAGGCAGTGTATCTACAGGGCGCGAATAATATTAAAAATGAGAAAATGCAACGCTTAAGTATTATTGCTCGAATATAATCCAAAACTGAAATAATGATGACCATTAAATCTGTGGCCAATGGTAAAGCAAAGTTCCACTCCAGTTTCTAAAAGTAGAATAAAACAAATCAGCCAGAGTCTTTCTATGCGGAAGTTATCATTGTAAAATATTTAAAAAATGGGAATTCAACAAATTTTAACAAATGGAGGGTTAGATGCTTACTGGCTGGCTACAATGAAATATCCAAAAAGGATTTCTGGAACAGTTGATCAAATAACCTGAATGTTGATGATATAAATACCTTCAATGTACAGAATACAGATCTCTTTTACCTGCATTTTCTGAATTTTCAGAACAGCTTTGTTTTACTAGACGAGAATCACATATTAAAAGCTCTACATCTATTCAGATATCCTCCACAGACAACAGATTTAATAAGTGCTGTCTACACCAATTCGAGGTCTTGTATTCTTCACAATAGTGGAATGTCCTACAACTTCAATTTAAATTCAGAGGTTCATTAGCATAGATTGGGAAAAGTAAAACTTTTGCTTTTGTTACATTTTTCTACTTTTATTCATTGTGATTAAATATCTAAAAAAAAAACAAAAAAGGATTTGGTTAACAATTTCTCTATTCTTTTTTACCTCGCCGACAAAGTGAAGCCCTGAATGGAAATTTATATTTCTATGCTCCCTTTCACTTTCATGGGAAATTCCAAATTCGGTAACAGCTCCTGTGAATTTCTAAACCTCAGCTTCAAACATGATATTTTTATAAAACCAAAACTCCATATCCCTTATAACACAAAGCCGAGATTTTCTAATTTTTACATATCCTAGAAAGAGTTCTCTTGCAGGACATCAGGATTCTCCTTTCAAAAATAAATCAGGTTTTATGAAGAACGTCTTTCATCCAAGTGATGTAAATCAACATACATAAAAAAGCGTGTGAAGTGTTATGTTTACCTGTCACAATTGCATTGTTTGTTCCACGTTTATGTTCATTCAACCATAAAACTACGCTGCTAGTATACAGGCAACTTTTCGCTGAGTCTTGCGGTAACATAAAAGGAAATTGCACTTTGCTTAAACCCAGAAAATTTAAAATTTACGAAAGGAACCACGAAGAAAACATAATTTTTGTAAGCTCTTTATAGTATTGTCAACGAAGAAGTCTGCAGATTTATGTCCTCTTGTACTCGAGTGTTATTCATAGTATCTTTCCGGTCTTTAAATGGACAAAGAAACACGAAGCAGTTTTTCCTACTTCCCTTCGTCCATTTTTCATTTAAAGTGCAAAACCTTTTTGCAGTGAAGTTATTTCACTTTTAACCCATAAAAACGTACTTGAGCAGCCAGGGAGTGGAAGCAAATGTTTTGCATGCTCCAGCATGGCATATTAAATGCAATTTTCGACAACCTTCCATCGTAGAATATTCTCAAAGAAAACTCTCAAAGAAATTGACTTCCATTAAAATTACATTAGGGGAATAGTGAGCTCTCTTTTCCGAATTATACCTTCATTTGCACACTTAATAAACCACTTCGGTGCTTGCCATACATTTATTTTTTTCGAGTTACCACATTACCTAGAATTTTATTTGCAATTAAAGGTAATATTATGAGAAAAGTTCCGGATTTTTTATGGATTTTTAAATTAAGGGTATTTCTCTAAGGATAAATATAACAGACGAATGGGAATAAATTTTTATTTATAAAAACAAAACAAGGAAAACTTTTATATTCTAACTGTATACAAAGTCAAAATTAGTTTGCATGATTAGCTAATATCTTATAAAAACCCTATCTCTCTCTCTCTTTCTCTGATTCTACAATGAAAAAGTTAAATTGCATTTCGCACTGGATTCACGATAAACCTTTGTCCAAAAGAACTTGAAAAAATTGTGGAAAATGAAATCTCCTGGATTTCTTAACTATACCAAACGGCATTGAAACTTTGCCTTTTCAAGGAAGCAAAACGCATCTAAAAGCAGTGAAACTTTTCTACAAAGTGAGAAAATAATGGTTTCCTGAGCATTAAACATTTTATTCACCTGGCTTGCTGGAAGATATAATTTACCTGTAGGTCTAGAGTGGTACATAAAATTTGTAAAACAAAAAGTTAAGATATAAAATTCTTGGAAATAAAGTTTTCTCTTACGAATTAATTATTATTATTATTTATGTTGCCTATGGATGTAATACATAGTATGTAGGTACATAGTGTAGTTAAGCAGAAATGGAAAAATTCAAAGAAATACCTGACGTATTCGGAAATTATAAGCATACTCTTTGTAAATTTATGAAAAAAAAAAAAAAATATAGGAGTATGTTATTTCCAAAAGAACCTATATAATTTTATTTTATATTTTTCGATATACCTTACCTATCCACACTACTGAGGCACTTATGTACATAGAGCCCCCATCGGCAAACGGAAGCATTCCGGATGCATTCCGAAAACATTCTGTGAAAGGTATAGCAGCAATACGCTCTGATACCCAGTCCATTTCATTTAATACATTGATGTCCTAGACGAGAAGATATATAAGGTGGTTATATATTATCTTGCATACCTTACCTCTGCATGACCTGTAAGGTAAAAGGAAGCCTTCCTATTTAATTCTTTGGAAAGTGAAAGGAAGCATTCCTTAGTAGTTTTTTTGAAGCTGAAAAAAAGCATTACTTTTAAATTCTTTGTAAGGTGAAAAAAGTAATCCTTTTAAATTCAGTAAAAGTATTCATTCAGCCATTTCAGTATAGTGAACGGAACCATTAAGCATGAATTTTCCGGAAGGTTGGAAAGAACAATTCAATTTAGGTGGTGGAGGTGGAGGAAAGCACTCTTCCTATTTTCACTGAGAGGTAAAGTGAAGAACTTTTCCTGCTTTCTTAGAAAGGTGCAGAAAATAGACACGTCTTCACTTATTTGAATCTCGTACTGAAATGAAAATAATCCACTTTTTCTAATATATATAATACACAAATCAGAATATTTCATCTACGCACATTTTCCTCCTTCATTGTGCTTAGAAAAACAATGAAACTATATGACTCATTTTCGACCTACACGCACTTCCTCCTGCACGAATGAAGATATCTATACATTACTTTGCCTTCTCTAACATTACTCATTACTAATGCATTCCAGGTAATGTTGGCAGTTAACCTCATCTAAGTCAGGGATTCCCATTTTTCCCGCTGGGTAGAGTAAGGAAGCGCATACATATGTGCGAACATGAAAGACTCGTGAGTAATTTACGTGCGTGAGTTGTTGTCCTCATATCAAGACAGTGTAAACTGAGGAATCTGTCTCTCCTACCGGATAAAGCCGGACAGTATCAGAGAAAGTGAATAATAGTCTCGGTTTCCTCTCCACATCGTCTGCATACAGGGTTGACAACAAAGCCTACCCTGTATAGCTGACCCCTGAGAAGTGAGTGTACACGAGGTTCTCGGAGTTAGCTGGTTAAGTCCCAGTAAATTTTTCGTCGAAATTGAGTTAGGTTTCCCACACAGTTCTTTTGGAGTACTACCCGTGGGGTAATTTCACCAAAAATTACCGTGTTTGCAGTTTGCGCAAACCCAGATATTAGAGATAAAGTGTTTTGGTGTAATCCCGATTGTGCAAAGGTAAGCCTCCGAGTCCGCTTCAAGCAAACAAACTCGTTCACCCTTTCATTTCCGCTTACATTTCTGTGACCTGGTAACCATAGAATGAGAATACACTAAGAAAAAGAATTAGGGTGGTTATGACAACGCTTTGACGACCGCTTCACTGTTCGATCAGATTGAAATCCCTTTGTTCTCAGTATCGAAGTTGAGAAGATACCTTCACGCTTCCAGAATGGCCTAGATTTTCGCCTGGTCAACCATGACGTGTTTTTCGATGTGTAATCTATTTTCACAGTAGTGTTCCCTTCTGAAAATGGTTGCTCCAGTGTTGTTGTCCGATTTGAAACCATCCGTGTAGAAAATAGGGCCTATCAATGGTTGAACCAGGTATCCGCATTCTGGCCTGGAAGGAATCTGAGCCTTAAAATTGGATTTTAGCATATTCACTAGACGGTAATTGCTGTGCCGGTTGATGTCATAAATTCCAATGTAGATTCGTTGGAACTCTGGGCTCAGGGTAAATTCAGCTCTGTTTGAGATGTAGTCTTTCCTTTGCGAGTGACGCCTCCTTTTTCACGGATTGGATTTCCTCCGAATGATCCACCGATCGGAATCCTCACATGAGCTGCCATCGGCCATCTCATTGTCTGGAATCTCCTTGTGGCCAGGTACACAGGACCTTGTATCATGTAATCACTTACTCAGGGCTGGCTGGTCTTGCATAACTGTACCAAATTTTGATTTAACCAGCACATCATCCTGCACCTTAATGGCTGCCTGGGTCTCAGTGCATTGTCATGCTAATGTGCCGACTATCTGTACATAATATAGGTAGCTACAAATATTGCCACCTGGTAAATCGCTGCAAGCTTTGCCTGAAAGACACTACATTTATCCAGTAGTCTACAAGACTCATGCTACTAGAACTCTCTGCTGGAGTACAATCCAGCCCTTTTACTTACAAACAGTTAATTGTTCTACTTTGGGTACTTTAATAAGAGCAACTTAATGGATAGATTTTTAGCCATATTGATTTTAAAGGGACCTTCCTTAAAAATGGAACACTTTTAAACCAACCATTTTAAATGAGGAGGATAACTTTTCAACTTTGAATATGAGTTTTCCTTTTATATTACATGAATCTATTTGAAAAGAAAACCCATACTTTGATAATAATGCTGCATTTTCTTGTTACTAACCAGGTTCTGATTTCCATCTCATTTCCTCAACTCTACTTATGCAAGAACTGTAAGACAATTATGTACCAGTAAGCAAAGTGCATTTGCAAAAACTAGAGCAATATTAATAGTGGTCATTGTTATGCAATCGCTCGCTATTCAACAACCCGCAATCAATAACTAACAAGCCCACTTACGATTATTTCAATGCCTGCGGAAAGTAGTTTAAAGATAGCGAAACTCTCCAAGTCGATAGAGTCCCTTAAGTGCCTAATTAAATAGGTAAACCTAACATTCTGAAACTCTATTCACACAGAAATACTACGCATATGATATGAGTAAGTAAAACTAGGAAAAATCTTTTATAAAAATTTCTGTAATAATGACAATAGAGTGGTATGAAGCAATACCGACTGAGTATTATTACCCGTAAATGGCACAATTTCTAAAAAGCATCTTCCTAGAACGTATGAATGTGTTCACTGCGCACATTAGAAATACAATTGTTCTCTAAGCCTACACTATATCATTGTGAGCTAAGTTGTCTTGCAATTCAGAATTAAAACAAGCAAATGTAGTATGTAACAATTCACGCAGGTGAGAATTGATTTTGTCACAAAACGCATTGTATGCATTTAAAACAACCTTCATATGTCGAAATGTTTAAACATAATCTTAAAGGTGATCGAGTAGAGCTCATTATTTGTAAATGGAGTTTCATTTAATTCAGTGTGCTAACTGGAGATAACTTTGATTTGCCGAACTATTAACAAGTACCTCATGTCTCTCAGACCTACCTACCTACTATTTTTTCACTTATATAATTACTCTACCTGCTGAAAATTCGTGTGCTTGGGCTAAACATTTTCATGAACGTAAGTAGCCCAAATAAGTTGTGAAATAGCCCTCTAAACATTTAACAGTGTACACCTAAAGTGAAACGAAAGCGTGAACTTTACGAACCGCGTTATCTAATACACCCAAGGCCCTATATTACATGAACACTATAATCACAGCGTAACAAAAGCGTACTGAAAACGTACCTCCCTCTAAACATTTGAGAACGTACACCTAAAGTGAAACGAAAACAGCAGACAGCTATGTTGTGCATGTTAAATGGTTTGTGAATAACAAAACGCCGCGTTAATATTTATTTATTAAAACTTTGGAGTGTCAACAATTTTGAATAGGTATACTTGTATTAGTATTATTGAACTTTTGTTAGTTTATTAATTAATATTAAGGAAAATATATGGAGGCCTACGTCAGCTCTGGTTATCAGCTGATATTTTATCGACAGATATACGTACGAGACTAGTTAAAGTACTTCTTCTTCCTCATTTTAATTATGGTAGCTTAATTTTTCCCAAGCTCGATAGCTCATGCGCTCACAGGCTTAACGTCGCTTTTAACGACTGCATTCGCTTTTTTTTCGGACTAAGACGCTTTGATCACGTCCAACACTTGAGATCCCATCTGCTGGGATGCTCTCTAGATGACCATCTCGTGCGATGAGGATGCTGGTCTCTTTGTACATTCTGATTCACTCTAGGACTCCACGTTATCTGTATGATGAATTGCAGTTCTTACATACCTCTCGAAAACACAACCTTCTCATTCCTAGTTTTCATCGTTAGATTCTGGAGCGCTCTTATTTCGTTCAGGCTGCACGCTCATGGAATGAGCTACCCGTAGCCGTTCAAGGCGCCGGTTCCGTCGGTAAGTTCAAATCACTTTTAAAATCACTTTTTTCTGGTGCTTAATCAATTTCTTATTGTCATTCGGTTTCAGCTTTACTAGGTACTAAATAATTATGTTCGCCACGGCATCTTCGATTCTACAATGACCTGGGCATTTTAATGTTTCTTTTTTGATATTGTAACTTTGTAAAAATTTTATAGTTTTGCCTTCTTGTTGTGTAAACTTTCTTATTACTCTTTATTTTTTGTATTCTTATTGTTTATATTTTTTACTTTTTTACCTTCTCCTGCTTCGTTTTTAGCTCGTCTAAGTGTATTTTATTTAAGTTTGATTCCTCTAGAGTATTTCTATTTATTTATTTTTAATTCTTTTAGCATGTAAACTAGTAATGTTGATTTGTTAACTTTATTTTTTTTTATCTTTATGTGCTTGGTTTCTCATTCTTTGTCTTTGTTTATTAATTGTTTGATTTTAGTTTGATATCGTAGTTGAATTAGGATATAGATGTTCTTTTTTTTTACGCCTCAATACTTACTTTTTCCTTCTTTTTTAATGTACTTATATATAAGATATAATATCTTGTGTACAGAAATAAATAAACTATAATTCTAAAAAACAAATTCTGATAATTCTACTAAGCTATTTTGTGCTTTATAATAATTCCAATTATCTAGTGTAAGCTAAGGTTCCTTAAGAAAGATGTGTGATGCCATTCTTATCAAATAAATTAAAATAGAAAAATATGTGGTTTTCTTTAAAAGTCAGTGAGTCCACATGCAAAACGTTTCGTAAACTAACCGTAACTCTCATCCCGAAAACGTAACACCTTAGAGTACAGTTTGCGAAATATAATGTCAACTACGACCACACTAACAGTCTACGCTTTACAGTTTCACTTCTCTTTGGCCTGACGATTCGTTTATGTTTCGCATTCACAACACCAACACGTTTCTTTTGCGTACACTTCTATGCAAGCATCTTTACATTTTTGTTACGTTTTGGTTTTGCCTTGCTTGAAGGGAGATTACACTTTAGTGCGCGGCGCGACATCGTGACAAATTGTACGGTGAAATTGTTCCGCAGCGCTGTGACACAGATTGCAATAATAGCGCAGCAGGATAGATACAGCGCTCTTATGTTGGTAGTATTTATTTTTATGAGAAGTTGCCTACCCCAAATGAGGGAGAAAGTTATGCTGTGTGATAAGCGTCATCCCATGTATAGTAATCCCATCTTTTTTTTTCTTTTTTCTGTTTAGTTTTTCTTTATGCTTTGCAATCTTAAGTAAGCCGCATAAGCTATAAGCTTAATTTTTTCCTTCTTTCCACTTCTTTTACAATAAATAAAACAGTGCCCGCTGTCAAACACACTTGTCACGTCGCGTTCACTGTGTTTTAAATAGAACATTTTCGCCAACTAAGTTGCCAACTTTGTTATATCGTTCTCACTGTGGTTTGGCCTAAAGTGTAATCTGAAATTAATAAAAAAAAAACCCGCTCGCCTCTTCGGCTAGACAGTATCACTGACTTATAACAATGAAATGAGCGTATTGCCATTTTCCTATAGGAAAGAATGGCACAAGTTTTACAGTTATCTCTTTCGCGCTATGGCATAGTTGGAGCTACCAACATATACAAATATTGCTTACGGAACGTTGTCTTATGCCATTTGATGTTTTTATGTTGGCTGCAGATGCGATCACCGCAGATAGAATAAAGTAAAGATAGTGTTTACTATGCTCCGTCTCTCTTGCCCATACGCAGGATTCAGGTAAAAATAGTCTTTTGAAAATTAAAGTCGGAATTAGTTTAATTTCTTATAAAAGTGCTTGTAAGCGATTAAAATATCACTTGGACACAATAAAATATATTTTTTTAATTTAGTTCGATTTTCGGGTGTAAAGTTTCATCTAATTGGTTGAGTTTTACTTGTTTTTATGTAGTAAACGTTTTAAAGGGTGGTCAAACTCTGATATACAGAGACACAATATTTTTTGTGCCACATGAAATAGCAAATCGCTCAGTCCATTGTTATAAGTCAGTGCGCAGTATAGTGAAGAATAAAACTGTACATTGCTGCTGGCGTCGGCGTGTGTATACCTGTGGGGTGGGGGAAAACAGAGAGAACAGAGCAATATTCTCTCAGTCTAAAATCGTTGCTTCTTCCCGTGTGTTACCTCTCGACCGCATCTACAAATAACCATGCAACTTGTGCATTTTTAGAGGCCAGATGAAGCTTTTTCTTAAGTTATATGTTCTTTGGTTTAAGGTTTCTCTCATATCTGGTCATGTCGGGCTTAAAGTTGTATGAGAAGTGTGCTTTGCCCTTTTTGACATCTTATGCGGATAGCAAGTGAACTACGAAATTCGTTTTTATTAAATTTAGTTCAGAAAATTTCTTCTAGGTGGCGACAGACTCAAACTTATCTGTATTAATGCAATTCAACTAGTTGTAGACTTACAGTTAATGCTGCACGCATAATTAGGGGTCTTAAAGTGTCCATATTTCTATATATTCTGTTGCATATCCGACGTTTTGCTTCATTTCCTAACAGTGTTGGATCCAGGGGGGGGGGTCGTGGGGGTCATGACCCCCCCTAAATTTGAGAAAAAATCTTTAATTCATTGAGTTATTTGAAAAAATAATTTTTTTTTATTTTATACTTTTTTTATTTATATAATTCAACTTAAAAAAAAACTTTATTCCGAAACTTAAAAAAATAAAAATTTATTTTAATGAATGCTATTGTATGCATGTGATGTATGTGTATAGGTTTTTCTCGAAATTTTGGTTTCGGACCGCAGAGAAACACTTCCCAAGCCACAAAACAGACTCCCTCGCTACCACATCAGAGCCCTAACTTAACTTAGTCCTAACTTCTGTTATATTTCGGGGCTTAGCTTAGTCGAAGGCAATCACTCTACGCCGTTTCAGGAAGCTATGATTAACACAACTCGCACACTTTTATTTTATTTATATATATATTTTTTTTACTTTTGCTTTGTTCACAAACTTTTTCTTTCACAAACTTCCTCTTATGGTTATTTTCACAAAACGTTTATTTTGTTTTTCTTATCGCAACTTCTATTTTCTTTACCTGTTTACAATTAGTGTTCAGCCTACCGCGGCGGACGATGGTTGAAATGAAATTTGATATTTTCATAAATATCAAACCATCGTCTTGCTATCGTGCATACATTGTTGCACCCAGAATGTATTCCGCTCGCGACAATTTGCTGAAAGGAGGCTTTTTGGTGAAGACTTGATCGTTTAAATCTTCACCGAGTAAATTTTCTGCGCCCGATAAGTATGTAGGTATATATGTACATACATATCGTATTTTTATTTTCGACAAATCTTACTGAAGGTAAGATTTGTCGTGGGGCTTTTTTCTATTGAAACGACTTGGGTTGAAATTTAAAACTTTTATTTGTCCCAAGTCGTTCTATGGGAAATACTTTTTGTTTTTAACTGAGGAATTTGAATCAATTGCTGATGGCAATTTCACACACTCTAACACTCCTAACATTCTAAAATATTTGCAGCGTTCTTATGTAAAACCACTGACATTTAAAATATGGACTGACTACGTCCATAGAAATACACTGCAGAAAGTGGGCTCATTTCTATATAGCGTTCTCTTTCGATCTAACCACCAACTACTAATTCGCACGTCACATAGAAATGTGACCTAGCTCAAAATTTTTCGTTTTTGAGTTAATTACACCATGAAATTGGCATATTTCTATCTGATTGTTTTTGCCGCTAGATAGCGGTAGTGTCACTTTTCTGTTACTGAAGAACAGAGATATTCTTCATAGAACAGTGTGTCAGTGGGCGCGTTTAGCCGGGGACCAAACCGGTCAAAATTTCTGGTTTTTCCTCCGCGTAATTACAAACCATACCGAAGTGGTTGGTAATTTTACATGGCTGTGACCAAAGGCTTCCAATTATTCCAAACTGGTTTGGTCTCCGCCTAAGCGTGCCCACTATCACTTTTTGAGTTGTGACGATCTTCATAACAAACGTAAATATGTTTTCGACATTTTAACAGTATTATTTTAAATTGTGTCACTTTTCCACAAAACAGCATTTATTTCTTACAAATTATATTATGAGTTATGACATTTTTCCACAAAGTTCAAAGTACGGAATTCAATTCTTAAAAATCGTATTTTGAGTTGCGTCACTTAAAAAAAACTTGTAAAAATATTTATTTCGCAATAAAGAAAAGCGACACAACTTAAGAGGATGCGGGATAACGGCTAACCTCGCCAACTGCGGTAACAAAAACTTAAAATTTCTTTTATATACATAAATCTTCAGAAATATATTTACTAACAAATTTAAGAGTTCACACTATTTTTAGCAAACAATTACTACGTTAAGCTAGAATTAATTCTATGTACAGCTTTTCGTTTTTTCGCTCTCCTGAAAAGTTGCATTTTTTGAGTTGGTCACTTTCCTATGTAACGTGCGAACTGAGAAAGGGCTGTAAACAATAAATAAATAAGTGAGTTTGTCGAAATAAATGTTTTTAAATTAATTATTTGGGTTAATAGAAATTCGAGAGGTTTCGCTTTTCAACTTTCCGCCAATGGATTTTTCAATGTTGGCACCGACGTATGAACTATTTTTGACACAAAAAATTGTGCCCGCATGAAATAGCATATCGAGCAGTCCATTTTATATATACCAGTGTGTAAAACTGAGAAAAGTTGGGCTTGAATGACTCCTGCAGTTTGCACCCTATTCTATTAAAAATATTAGTTTTTAAAAAAGAAAGTATACACATCATCCGCACCGCCTGAATAATGCGGATTTCCGGATTTCCTAGTTCCAAGTATAGCAGTACAGCAAGTACTGCAGTAGGTACTGCGGTGCGAACCGGCGTTGGATGTTGTTTTATTTTTTTTTTTTGCTCCATGGACCGCGAACCGGCGTTGGATGTTTTTTTTTTTTTTTTTTTTGCTCGATGATTCTATTTGTAAAATGACCCCCCCCCCCCCCCCTAATTTCAATGCTAGATCCGCGCCTGTTTCCTAATCTAGTTCTTATTAGGACTGCAATCTAATTGTCTGTCTGTGTTCGGGGAAATTTATTTTTCGATTGCTGTCATAGATATTCTGTTGGTTAATACCTCTACTCACGGTGCAAACCCTACAAATGTGTAAAATTCTCCAAATGTTTCCTCACTTTCTTGGAGTACTCTTGCAAGAAGTAGTAAGAAAAGTTGTAATGGGTAGGGCAGTAGGGAAATGATAAGCTGTACATTTCCAGAGAACAATTTTTTGATCAGCTTTCCTCAAAGAATCGAGTGGTATACCGGAAGGTATCTTGATCTGAATCACCCTGTATATAATATAATATATAATATAAACATGTACAGGTATCTGTATTTAGATTTCAATGCTCGTGCAGCGCTTAGCTTTTTAATCGTGTGTACCTTTCTTGTTGGAATACGGGCTCCTATTTTGTTATTGAGTTTTGGGGGACGCATAACAATTATCGGTTAATTATGCAGAGTTACAACTACAAGTTGACTTAAATATTTCGATCTGAAGTTATCTGGGTAGTTCTAAAGACCTGATATTTGGTATATGATTAGATGCAAAATGTTCAAGTATCGCTGCTTGCTTTTAGTAATGAAGGAATTTTACTGGGGGCCCAATTTTCAAATCAATTCATCTATCTGCAAAATGCTACCACAGCAGTCCGGACTGGAAAATTTTATTGTGAGCGCATATTTAGGATTTCTCTTATGAATTTATTTCAAAATTTTTTTCAGAATATGCCCGTTTAGTGCGAACACAATGTGTTGCAAACACAATGTGTTGCTATTTTTCTTTTTTTATTATTATTATCTGTAAATATGAATGCTTCGTTCTTCATATACTTAACATTTGCATTTGAGTTCCGATTTACATATCCCTCCCAATGGCCTTTTTTCTTATCAATTTATTTAGAAATTTTTTTCAACTAGACGAAGAAGCCGCTGCAAGATCTATATACGCGTTCTTTACTAAATTTTTTATACATTCTGACGTGGTATACATAATTGAAAGTTCTAGAGAGGAAAGCTTCGCTTTCTAAAAATATGTGGGGAGATTTGAAAGTTGGAATTCGAAGGGTATGGCTTCAAATATCTAAAAAAAAAAAAGTTCCTTTGCATTAGTGAAGCCAAAATAAAAGAAAATATCTTTGTCGGCCCGTACATTAGGGAGCTGTTAACTACGCTGATTTCAAATTGCAAAGAGCTTCTGAATAATTTCAAATATTACCTATGCCTTAACTTTCTAGGGAATATAAAGGTCAAAAATTATAAAAAAAAAAAACAAATCGTGATGTAATTTCTCCGCTCATATGAAGCACTTGGGTGGAACATTTCTTTGATGATCAATTTTTTGCACTTCCATTTGGAATTCGTTGCTAAGCATATGATAGAGATCCCGCATGAACATAGAAATATTGCTTAAATAAAAAGACGATACAGAAAGCATATTTCCAGATCTGTAACATAATTTTTGATATATGTGTATATGGATATAGGACTATATTTTCGTCATTTATTTGAGAAGGATGATCTTATGTGTTCGAATGCAAAATATCATAATCAAGATATATTTAATCTTTAGAGACAATATTAAACTTCTCACTGGACTACACGTTTAAAGTTCTTTTCGTAAAGCAAATATTGAAATTCAAAATTCCGAGTCGATGAGCTATGTTGCCTTGAACCTGTTTCATTTTCCTATCTACTTGTTACGCAGTGGAATTCATGATATTTTCTCTATTATTATTTACTGAAACAGTTCCTACATAAAAATCTGAAAATATTAAATTGTCAAGATTCATGTGAATCAAAAGTACTTAGTTTAAATTCAATCGTAGTCTTATAACGTTTAAGTAACAATTATCTTATTTAAAGCATTATCGAAGTTAGAGTTGATTAAAATTGAAGTATCAAAGGGTAGGGAAAAAGAATTTTTTAACGGGATGTGATTGCAATTGTTTTTTATTTGAAACTGGAACTTGTACAAATTTTTCTGAAAAATCTGTAATATTGGAAAAGGCTGCAAGAAAAATGTGGAAATTTTGAAAACTTTGGAAAACATCTTTCAATAAAATCATTCACATTGGGATTTCCTTGTTATTTTGAATTGAGCAATATAAAAAATTTAGGAAGAACAAAAATACTACTACGGAACAATTAAGTAAAAAAAGATAATCCTACATTTTTTAAGCAGTTAAGCATCCGAATTGAACAGATGATGGTCTGGATGAGTCAACCGAGTCAGAATTAAAAAAAAAACAAAATAAGTTAATTTTTGGTTTTCGTTTATTTCAAAATTTTTTGATGCTGTGCTTAACATTTTGTTGCAGATCTTTCTTTTTTCAAGCTTTGAGCGAAGCTTTGGAGATCCTTTTTGTGTCTTTACTTTTTCATAGTTTAATAAATTTCGTAACATTTGCATCTACTGAAATTCAAATTCATATTTTTCTTCTTTTTTAATTCCTAGTATCTTATAAACATTTGTAAATGTATCTCCCCTTCTATTAGGCAATTACTACATAAGCCTATAAATTCTCTATATTAAAACAGAAACTGACTGAAATTCTCACTTAATTGTAAATTATTCAAACCTACAAATTACATGTTTTTTTAGTATTGATCAAATATTTAGTATCTACGTCGGGTCTCAAAATTTCGCAGAAAATTCCTATGGGAGTCAGAACAGGATCCATTACGATATCAAAAGAAGAAACTGCAATTACTAGGAGGTCCTGGAGAAAATTTAAAACTTTCGGGCAGAAAGGAATCTACTAAAGGGAAACATGACCTTCAGGAATAAAAGAATTTAGATAATGAAATCCTTAAAAAAATGAAAGAAAAAAATTGAATAATAATTATTTGTTGATATTTATAATTTTTAACCTGAATACACAGCTTCTGTGCGCAGTCCTTAAACTAGAAACTTACACCTCTATAATGGAACTATAATCGTCGCTTATTGAATGGTTGTTGGCGTCAGAGACTGCCTAATGATGCAGGTGAGAGAGCTCAGCCGATATGAACAGAGGATATACAGACGAGATTTCTCAGCCGAAATATGTACGAGTTGAGACTGCCTAAGTTTAGCGCGGATAATAAATGAAAAACCTTGCCTAGAACGTACTTTACTATACTGTACTATCTTTATTAATTCAATTCAAGATATTTATATTATTTTAGTATATACATTGTTATGCCTACCTACTGTGTGAATTGGTAAATTCACAAGTCATCAAATCAATTTACATTACTGTTATTGATTCACTTGTTATTGACTTGGTATATCGCATTCCAATAATTATTATTTTGCTATCAAACGCCGTATTGCACATTCCTAGCATTCCAAGAATTCGGGCTCATTGAGGTCAGTGCAATGCACCAACGGTGTGAAATGCAGTGTCAGCAATTAACGCGTGCCACACTCAAGTGCATTGCCCTTTGTAAGTTCAAGTTATTCATTCATTAACGAAATTATATGAATCATCATGAATTAAATTACTGATGACAATGAACCCAAATGCTTGTTGCTTTTACAGATTTTGTTTTTTTAGCATGTGCATCTATGTTGATGCATTACACCACCTTTTGTTAGTATTCATCGTTTTATATTATTACGAGCGTTTTTCCTTAATTTATGTATTTTTTTTTCTTTCTTTATTTGTAACATTTACAAACAATTATTATATCAACTCTTTAGTTATCGCTAGTACTGTACTTCTAATTATCGCAATCCAAATAGTTTCCTTCGTTCATTTCATTGTATGAAATAAGACTCGCCTCCTAGCAATGATAACTGCCGTATTTATACCCTACAAATTATCCTAGAACTTTCCCGTAAGCTCTCTTCATAGAAGAATCGATTCTCCGAACCGAAATATGTTTATTTCTGTACTTATAGAGGTCGATTGTCCTTTCCTGTAACACAATTCTCCGAAAGTTGTTTATGTCCGTCTTAATAACTTATTTCACGAAAAGTATTCTAATAGATAACACTTTTTTCTATTACATGGAATATTATTCTTGGACCATTTTCGAAAACAGTCCTAACCTATGTAATTATGTCCAAGATCATGAAAATTTATTAACACTTGTGTACACACACATAAAAAAATTACACTCCGGCTACCGGGGTAGCCAGGTATAATTTGTATGAACGATGTTAGAATTCATAGGAAATTTCCAGTAAAAGCAACAATGTAGCCGACATGTGGATGTGGATTAACTTAGTGGCATAAGAAATCAACCGTAATAAAATTTAATTAAGAGTAACGAATTCTGGAAATTTGGTTTTCAGAATATTTTTCATTTATGGCGATTTGCTGTTTGATCTTATTTGCAGGGCTTATAGTAAAGTACGGTAATTAGACGTATCTACCGTAATTTCATGTACTGTAATTGAAAGTACCGTAGTAATATGTACCATAATAAAATTTATTTAAGACTAAACAGGAGAAATTTAGTATAAATTCTATCAAGTCGAGGTCTAGCGTGCTATATAAGGTATTAAGATAGCCCAGACATTTCTAGTCGCATGTTATTTCTTTTAAAATTAATATTGCAGCCAATTGATTTTTATTTGATTACATGTTTATTTATATCGAAAATGGACAAACTACCAGAAATTTCTGGTATCGACTTTAACCGGTAATGTACATATAACACTATATTTATGAAACTTTATTTCATATTAATGTAGAATTTTTCCCTAATAGAATGAATTACGGATAACCACATGAATACTTAAGAAGTTTAGTAGAATCTGATGATGAAGTGGAGGTATTGAATTATGTCGATGGCGAGTCAGATGAAGAATGGTTGCTATAAGCAGTGCAGGAAATGAACGAGAAAGATTCAAATGTTGAAGATGTTCGTCAGGATGATCTCATTCGAATCGAAATGGCCCACGAAGATAATGAAGACAGCGACGAAGAATCTAATCACAATGCTACGGAAGGGTTGAGCACTCAGGACATAGTTTTACGTGGTAGAGATGGCACTATATGGCGCCCAAACCCTACCAACGTCCGAACTTTAAGCCATAATATTCTTCGACAAAGAGCAGATCCAATTCGCTCAACGACCCTCTTGTCTGCTTTGGACACCTTCATGTATTTTGACTGATGTAATGTGGAACATAATTATAAAGGAGACGAATAGGAAGGCAAACAGCGTTTATGATCAGCACAATAGTGAACATCCAGAAATGACACCAAAAGTTTGGAAAATTGTAACTGCAGAAGAATTTGATTACTATTTAGCGATCCTTATAACTGCAGGTGTACGTCATTTTAATGACGAGCATAAAAGGAAGCTATGGAAAATACCAGGCTATCCTTTGCATAGCGCGAGTGAATAGTTTTTCTTCACCCCCTTCTTATGATTCGATAATCCAGCAACCCAAGGACTTCGTCTGGAAAATGATAAAGTGGCCGCTATATCAGAAATATTTCTGCTCTTGAACAAAAACTTGCGTTCCATTGTGTGGTTGTTGATGAGCAACTCTTTCCATATAGAGGCAGAACACGATTCACACAATACATGTCATCTAAACCTGCAAAATATGCCATAAAAGTTTGGTGGGCTTGCGATGTTTCAAATTTATACCCAATTACTGGTCAAATATATACAGGGAAGCAGTTATCAGGCAGAGAAGTAAATAAAGGAGAGCGCGTTGTGAAAGACTTGTGTATGAGATTTAAAGGAAGCGGAAGGAACATTGTAGCTGACAATTTTTTACATCACTTCCACCTGCACGTTTGTTGAAGTCGTGGAATCTTTCTATTGTCGGCAAGTTAAAGTAGAATAAGCCGTATGTACCTGCGAAAATGCTGCCATCTAAGTCGCGGGATATATTTTCATCACGATTTGCATACAGCGATCACAACATCACTATATATTCATACGTTCCGAAAAGAACAAGAGTGTTATCACGTTGTCGACACTCCACTATGTCGATAATTTATCCGGAAATAAAAGAAAACCGGAAGTAATACATTATTACAACAGCACGAAAAGTCGAGTAGATAACGTGGATTAATTGCTTGGACACTAATCGACTAAAAGGCAGATACAGAGATGACCTTTGGCTTTTGTTTTTTAAATTATTCTTGACATTGCATGTCTGGCTGTTTACAAGATTTATTCGGAGGATAATCCTGCTGGTTCAAATCCGACACACCAACGCCGGATTTTCCTACAAGACTTGGGAAGGCAACTGGCGTTACAACTTATTAGAACGTGGTCTACAAATGTAAATATTACAAGAAACTTCGAGAGCAGAACTGGAACTAAATGTACGTTAGGAAGTCCAATTCGGCGGCAACTACCTGAAGAATCGACCGCAAGGACTTCTCGAGACAGTAGGGGACGTACCACCGCACAGACAGGAATATGTTACGTTTGTCTAACGACTAGCTCAAAAAGACGACGTGCCACCAGAAAATCCTGTTGCACCTGTAACAAGCCCATATGTAGCGGACACACAATAACCGTAAATAGATGCCGTTTATGTAGCTAATTTATTTTATTGTAAATATTTTTATTATACGTAAAAAAACACTTTTCTATAGATTTCCATGTTCGTTTTCATTATATTTCCTTATTTTTTTCTCCAACCTAAGTTTATTAACCAACTACGTGATAACGTTTCTCATATAAAATCTCTGGCTACCCGGGTATCCTGGGTGTGTTCACAAGGGTTAAAAAGTTTTTCATAGGTTATTAAATATTCGAAAAATTATTCTCTTTAACAGTGCCCAACGTAATTGCTAGATGAACTGTTTGCGGCCTATTAGGATATTGGCAGTTTTCCATATGATAATTCAGATCAATTATAGCTTTTCAACAATGTATGGCTATTTAAGTTAACAACTAATAGCAATTAATATATTTCGAAGAGTGGCTTGGAAGATCTGTTGCAATCTCCTCTTCCAAACTAACTTCACTTTCTATAATCACACGCTTATACGAGATATATTAGAAAATATAGCTTCGGCATTTGGTACTAAAGGGTTTTCCAATAAGGGGTGTTATTTTAATTAGCCCGCTATTTCGGTAGATGTCACTTTTGGAGCTGTCATTTTTTGACATTTGACAAGCAGAAACTACGCTATTATTAAAAATGGAACGATACACGTTTCAAAAACGCATTGAAATTATTAAAATTCACTATAAAAATGGTGAAAATGTGGCAGAGACGGTTCGTAAAACTCGAACATTTTTAGGTCGTCGTGAAGCACCTTGTCGGACCGCAATACAGAAATTGGTAGAAAAATTCGAGCTGCTGGGACAAGTCACTGATGCGAACGTGCACGTCCCTCAAGAACAGCCGAGAATATTGCTGCTGTAGCCGAAAGTGTTGAGGAAAACCCAGGTTTGTCCATTCCTCGTCGTTCTTTGGAATTAGGCATTCCACAATCGTCATTACACCGTATTTTGCATAAAGATTTGGGTCTTAAGGCTTACAAAGTTCAGTTAACACAAGAACTCAAGCCGGCCGATCATCAACAACGTCGAGTCTTTGCTGATTGGGTCCTTGAAATGCATGAAAATGATCCGGAATTCCATCGAAAACTCATCTTGAGTGATGAGGCCCATTTCCACCTCGATGGCTTCGTCAACAAGCAAAATTGTCGCATCTGGGGCTCGGAAAACCCAAGAGTTATTGTTGAAAAGCCTCTCTATCCTCAACGTGTGACTATTTGGTGCGGTTTATGGTCCCGCGGGGTTATTGGACCTTACGTTTTCGAAAATGAGGCTGGAGCAACAGTTACGGTGAAAGGATTGCGCTATCGACAGATGATTAATGATTTTTTATGGCCGGAATTGGATGGTATTGATCTGGACAACGTTTACTTTCAACAAGACGGCGCTACGTGCCATACAAGCAACGAAACCATTGATCTTTTACGGGAAAAGTTTCCGGACCGTGTTATCTCTCGAAGAGGTGATCACAATTGGCCACCGAGATCTTGTGACTTAACACCTTGCGACTTCTTCCTTTGGGGCCACGCCAACAGCCCAGCGTCGATTCAAGACCTCAAAGATGGAATTCGTGAGGCTATCAAGGACATAGGGCAGTCACTTTGCGATTTGGTTTTGGAAAATTTCATGAAAAGGATATGGCCCTGTAGACGTGGTCGTGGTCGTCATTTGGCTGATGTTATTTTCCATTATTAACGGCATACCTTCCTCTTTATAATGAAATAAAGATCGGATCATTTATCTCAAAAAAATGGCATTTTTCTTTGAATATCAAAATAACACCTCTTATTGGAAAGCCCTTTAGATAGATAAAGATATAAGGACTAGAGATATTGGATCAATAAGGTATGAGTCCTTGTTCCTATATTGGCCAGGCTTTATGACGTAGAGCTGGAGATGAAAAGAAGACACCTTAAAGCAATTGAGAGTCCTTGCAGAAAAATATTATACAAAAGCACTGCTTCAACAGTCAATGAACTGCAAAATTAGCAAAACAAATCTCCTTATTGAATCTTAAAAATTTGTATTCCAAACAGGGTGAATATATTTATTTGTCCGGTAATGAGCTCATTTTGAAGCTAAACAATTTCATTTCCGACCTTAAAAACATCTCAAAATGTTGTTTCTGTTAAACTCCAATAACACCTCAACTGAAAGCAAATGTCTCCTAAAGTCTTTATGTCTTTGTGATCAGAATATTTTGTGATAATACCGAGAAAATTGAAAGACTTTTATAGAATTTCTGTTAATGAATTCTTCCGGAAAAGCTTCCTTCAGGGTAATTTCCATTGAACCTAAATTCAACAATTTTTTTTTTATTCCTCTAATCTCACCCTATATACCAACTTATATATATATACATAACTAACGTAACAAACATTTCAGAAAAGATATGGTTTGGTTGAATGTCGCCGCCGCCGACAAAGTATTTCTGTTGAAAATTGAAATAAAATGCCAATAAACCGAGGTCACAAGTTTTCATTATGACCGCCAGCATTTTCGCACGCACAAAAGTTTAATTAAAAACGCTAAAGACATTTTCAATGATAGGCGAATCTTCACGTAGAGAACATTAACTGGGACAAATCAATAACGAAGGAAATATCCGGCATATCAACGTTTCGGGTCAGACGAGAGACATCTCAGGGAAGAGATATATCCAGGGATAAAACGAGATAAGAACTGGATTTAGTCTTGTTTATATCGTTTTCAACAAACAATCCATTGATGAATCGATTCGTTGATTCCTTGGAAATTGAATTTAGGCATTCCTGGATAAGAGAAAACCTATTATCCTTGAGTTAGCAGTAAAGCTCTGTAAATAAAAGTAATAGAGCGCGATGAGGAATGGTATATAAAAAAAAAAAAAATTCTTGATATTTTTGATGTGATGTTGTCGTTTTGAATATATAAGATTTTTACCTTCACATATTCCTCTAAGCCTCTGCTTTGATACTTTCCGCACATTTTCTTTTTAAATAAATATTCGAAGTATGGACTTATGGGATCAACTAAGCATTAGCAACTTTTTATACTTTCAATATTTTCTTGAAGGCTTAAATGCATTTTTTTCGATAGATAAAATCTGGCAATTTCGTAGATTTAAGTATTTCTCTAGATAGGATTAGGAATAAGCCTATTGTAATGGAAACTTTTGCGCACATAGTGATAATAACACACTCTGTGTTGTTTACTTCCTGAAATCTGTAATTCAAATCAAAAAGTGAATAAGAAGCAAAAGTATTTCTACTATCAGTTAAATATTACACCATCATACAAGGTATCAGCAATCTCTATTAAGTGATATCATCCACGTTAAATTTGAATTTAAGCTAGTTTTAGTCTATTTCCAGTCTTTATTTAAATTTGGTATAATATTTTGGAAGTTTTTTTTTCTCGAATGGATAGAAAATTATATTTTCATATGCTAACATTTTGAGAATAATTTACACTAAATTCAAAGGTATGCGTCATCCTCGATATGCTTACAGTGAGTAGTCCCTGAACTGAACTGAAGAAAATAACTTCCTTTTATTAATCAGTCTATTGTTTTTTTCAAATGCATTGTACAGAGTAGAGGTTTACTTCAATTTCATTTACGACAGTTTCGCTTTTACATCATTATTAAATTTGTAACGCTGGATATTGGACCCACACTATTTACACTTATTTTATTTTTATTTTATTATTTATTTTAATAAGATTTAACAGCCACTGCATTTTCCATATGAAATAGTTATATGAAATTAGTAAGTACTAAAAAATTCATGCTCTTGATTATTTTACTAATTAGATAATAAATAAATTTAACTAACATTACAATAGTATAAAAATAAATAACAACTAAATAAATCCTGAATCAAAATAAAAACAAATAATACAAATGAATAATAACCCTGAATAAAATTATGAATTAGTGGAACATAAATAAAAGAGGACGTATAGCCGCAAGTAGAAGATCAACTAGACGAGAATCTATGTGGCAGTACAACTACTGAACGAAGTCAAAGATTTGAATTATGTGGATGACCTCCGGATTGTTTTGACGGCTCGGCGATTTTTTTTTTTTTTTTTTGCTGTGAGTTACCTTCTGTTTGCTGAGCTGCGCGATTGTTGATAAGCTGAAGTTTGGAAAGATCAACGGGTTAATAAAGGATCGAGCAAGAAAAAACCCAGCGAAAGGAAGCAGCAAGCTTACATATAAACCACGAGGGATTTTAATAACCGGTTCAATAATTCAGAGAAGTAACGAAACATGGGCCCCAACAATTTCTCCCTACTAACCTTAATTTAGAAATAAATAAAACCAGGAAAAAATGTAATATCTAACCTATATAGGACGACCGATTAGGGAAACTGCTAACAGTGAGTAATGTACAAAAAAAGTAAAACCAAGAGCATGAAATTCAATATTATAAAACTTAAACCTATTTAAAATCTTTTCTTTTGCTTATTACCTAAACTCAATATTACCTGGAAATTATTGAGCCTTTAAAAATTGCGTCATTTCCACCATTAACACAGTCAAATCTTTAATTACACGTTACGGAAATTGGAACATCAACTTACGACGTTTTCCTGGATTAATGCCTTCCAAAAAATTGCAATGATTGTGAAAAGAAATGAAATTATGACCTCTGCATTATGTTGAATTAGTAGTAATCAAATGAACGTGTAACTCCTATTCCCTTTAAGTTAATCGAAGGACACAGGAACTGGATCGCCATGCGCGTAGCGAGGTACTGGCACGGATGGGCAATGCCCCCCCCCCCCCAGACAATTCCGTGTAGGCTCGGTGCCCCCCCCCCCCTCCCGCAGAAATACGAAGCAATTATTACTAATAATTTGCAATTTTTCTTTCAATCATTCTTCTTTCATGTAGCAAGATATACCTACATACAAGCATAATTGATTTTATTCAATTATTTGCAAAATTTCGAATAACTTCAAAATCCTTTCAAATTATTCATAATAATGAATTTTTCGTATATCTACTCTACCGCAATTTCCTGTGTGAAGAATTTCAATTCAAAGGAAATTAATTTTGAACATGATAATATACGTATGTATACATTGTTGCGTAAAGAACGATCGGCTATACAGATTGTGATCATCATATTAATATGTTTTTGAAACTATGCAAAGAAAACAAACAAAACTTTAATTCACTATATGTCAATTCCTGTAATTGACATATAATGATTTACGCTTACAAATTCACAAATTTCGTCAATTCCGATAAGCAACACAGACATTTGTGGTGTTCTGAAAATTTCAAAATGGTGGGTAGTTGGTGTAGCGATAAAAAATATATCATTGGTTGTCATTCATTTTTTTTTTTAATCATCAAATTCATCAATTTTAACAAATTACTAATTTTACGCTTAAAATTAAATTTAGCACAATTCAAAAATTTCAATTTCCTTAATGAAGTAAACTAAACAAAAATCTACTCAAATATTCTTAATAACTGACACACATATGCAATTTTTAATTCATTCTTTATTCATGTAATTATTAAAAAAAAAAAAAAAAAAATTCACTCTTAACTTAAATTAATTTCAATAATTATTTCTAGCTATGTTTTATCGTTTAGACATGTCTTGCTAAAGATACCATATAGGCATATTTTTAGCAAAATGTCACCACAATAAATTATAATTTAATACACCTAATAAATGCTGAAAGGAAAAATTTATTAGTTAAATTTCAATTTGTTTGGTTAATCTATGACCAGTAATTGTACCCTTATGGTATGCGATTACTTTCGTCCCTTAACCTCAAATTGTTTAGAAAATGAATAAAATAATTACCTTTTGATGATTGTTAGCAATAAATTCTTTATCGAACACCAATTTATTGAATCCCTTTGTCGATTCGTACAATACACCAATTACAATGGCTACAAAATTTAGAGCCAGAATTTTTCACTCAAATTCTTCTGTAGAACTGATGAAAAAATTTTTATGAAAAAAACTCTAAGTTCAAAAAAATGACTGAAGCACTATTAATCCCAAAAAACACTTGCATATAAAGTAAATTATGACCAACTTGGCATATGTTAACTAAATGACAACTCGAAAGAAAAAGAGATCGAATGAAGGAATGACACGCCTTTTATAGACAAATTTGTTTCAATTTCACTATCCATAATGTGAAATTATCAAATATTGCCCTTTTGTATATAAATTAAGACCTTTGATTATTATTGGTATATGCCAAAATGGATTTTTACATTTTTTGGCATGTTTACCATAAAGATTTAATCTTAATTTTCTTGATTTTCATTAATTTTTACGAATTTCTGGTCTACTTTATCGACGCGCCATTTTAGTTCATTCCAAATAATTCCTCTCATGACTTTTGCTGTTTTGTCTTGTTCGCACGGTACTTCTCTTTCGCACTCGTTAGTGTGAATAGTAAATATAAAAATCGCGAATTACGCGAATCCCGCGAAAAATACCGCGAAACGAACGCGGCCATTAGAATCGCGCGAAGATTCTACCCCGGTTTAACACGTCAAATGTCATGGGAACATGAAGTTTCGCCGTGTTTATAAATCGAGAAACGTCAAACGCGCGCGAAGTGATTTTTTTAAATTTCTTAAATTTAATAGTGTATTGTAGTGCTGTTTGTGCTGTTTCATCGAGGGATGTTATAATCTTCAGGTATGTAATACCAGTTTGTGGATTTAGTGATGTTTTATGTTGTTTTTCAAGGTTGGTGGACACCTGTACAGGTGAGCTTGTTTGGGTGTTTTTTCACCTGAAATGTCCACTAATCTTCAGTAAAACCTTATCGATTACCTGATTGATGAGTTCTATGCGTTTTTTTATCTTGTGGCAGGTGAATTGATTGAATTATAGTTAATTTAATCGTACTTCCCTGTATTCAATGTTATTTGTTTTGGTGTTGTTGGTATGAAAAAAAAAAATCTTGAATGCTATATAGTTTTAAATTTATTTGTTCATTAGTTCATTTGTTACTTTGTTTGTATTAATAGTTCAATTTTTTTGTATTTCATTTATTTATCTTCATTTCCCTTTTCTCATTTTAGATCATCGGGGGATCTTTGCACCTGTGGCATACTCCAGGTGCCGGTAACATGCGTTGCATACTTTGATTTTTAATTTGATAAATTCCCCCTTTTTCTTTTCAGGTTCGTCGAACAATATGATTAATATTTTCTTTCAATTTTATTCAATTGGATAATATTTGATTTCCGTTAATCGGGTCGATTATTAAGTCAGGATGGCCGAGTTATATGCGATATATTGATATTTAAAAGCCTTCGTTGCTTTTTTAAATGAAGAAAAGAGATAAAATAAATAAGAACATCTGTTCTTATTATCAGTGCAGATTCTGATCATCAGAATCTGGTGTGTGTGTAAATCAGTACAAGCTCTATTGTGCGTGCTGTCTATATTTATACATATATATGTGACGCTATGTCGATCGTTCTCGATTTAATAATTTTGTGAAAAAGTCAGTCAATAACGTCATCTCGAGTTGAAAACAACTACGTGTTATTACTTAGGCCTTTTTCCTAGCCCACTCCAACAAAATGTCTCTCAGTCAAATAAAATTCTCATTTTTCCCAATCCCATCAGAGAATGACTTACAGTATCGTTGGGAGATTGTTACGGGTAAAATTCTCTCGAAAATGGGATTTAATGGCGACTTTTACCACAAATTATTATATTATGCGAATTCCGACCATTTTTATCCTAGGTACCAAAAGCATAAGAAATACACCAAAAGGAATAGTTCAGTTCACGTAACTTTCAAAAACTAATTAATTTTTATTGATATAGGAGAGATATCTATAAAAGTACATTAGCAACTAGGCGCAAAGTAATTAGTGCTACTATATATTAATTTACTACTTTTCAATAACTTAATGGCAGAAATTGCCAGAATATGGAATTCCCACGATCTCCCAATATTGATAACACCCACCCTCTTTAGAGGAAAGCGTGTAAACAGAAGCACGTTCTGTTCAAATAACATAGGATTATACAGCAACAACTTTGGAACAAACTTTGGTGACATCTTTCAATATTTCAGAAAAAAGTGCTTTCACAAAAGCGCGGTATTACATGAGAGTAAATCTGAAAATTCCGCCACTTGTCATTATCATTTATTTATGAAAATTAATCAATTTGCCGCTCTGTTTCGTTGCATGTAAATCTGCGATATCACATTTTTTTCTTTATTCGTCAAACCAGAAGCCGACATCATGAAAACTGGAAATTAAAAGGCATTAACGGGCCGGCTACAGCCGTGCAGTAATAGCTCACTCCTTAGAATGTATAGAAAACAGGAATGGTGATAAGCCAGATATTGCGTTCTGGTTGTGTTGGTAGTCCATTTTTAAATGTTTTTACCCGCCAGCCCTATTTTAAGCAAATTGTCAATTTGCAAAAAGTAAACAAAGGTTTTGTGCGGAGGATCTGTGGTAAAAAATGTTTTTTTCTACTTTATTTTGAAATAATTCACATAATTAATTTATATAAATCTCTGCTTCTATTAACAAAAAAGATAATTTACATAGTGCAGTTGCCTCAAACAGGATTTCCCTAGTTTATAATCCAATTTATATTTGCAAGCACTGACCGAACACTTCATTTCTGTTTTTTTAATAACTTATCAACTTACAAGGAAATGGTGGCAATGGAAACATCTTAAAAGACCTTGTCGCACCTGGGTTTGCCGCAGCCATAGTTTTTACAAGGGAGTTTCAATTGGGAGATCCAAGTATAATAGCCCTAGAATATCAAGAAAATAATACCATTCCTTGCACATCTGAAGATAAAGAGCTGATTCAGCAGATCTGCAACCTAGAAAGATCCCCCACTAGTTTTAATGGGGTGGTAACTGGCAATGGATATGTTTCATTAATCGAATCGAATAAATATTTCGATAGATATGGCGTTTAATGATTTAATACAGATCTGCTTAAATCTCATCTATCTCACTGGGAATATTAATTATTTGCGAATTTTGTATGAATTTAAGAAATTGAACTTTGAAGTTAGCACTATTAACTTATTGAAGAATTGTTGAATATGTTTGAACAGCGATAGATTCTGCAAGAATAATTTAAATCTGTTTAAAGTTTTTTTTGTACGTCATTTATATAAAGAAAATGGATATGTAAATATGTATCTCTAGTAATATTTCTTCTTTATTTTAAAAATTAATAAAAGTACATTTAAATCAATTCGTTGCTGTATCTTCATCCACTTAAGCGTATCTAACAACCACTTAACAGACGAATATCTTGCACACCACAACAGTGTACTTCGCATCGCTTTATTCTGGACTGTTTACTGAATATTATACCCTAAATGAAATCTATTGGGTAAACTGAGTTTGTCATTCCGTTTGTAACACATAGAAATAATGAAGGTATAGCTAAATGGATTGGACACCCAAGCATAATATTAAAAGTTATTTTAATTTTTGCATGTCTGTCCGTCGACACGATAGCTCCAGAACGGATTTACTTAGAAAGCTGAAATTTTGCACACGAGCTTTTCGAGAAAAAAGGAAATTTAAGTTCGGAAATGGAATAAATCAGGCAACTCCTTCGTTGAATTGCCTTGCCATACAAAACTTTGGTTCTCCAGCATATACATATTTCGACACCGCTTGAGAACGAGTCGACGTAGGGAGCTGAAAATTTGTACACGGCGTTTTCATAAAAATTATTAGTATAATTTCAAAAATGGGATATATCCCGCAACCCCTTCTTGATGTTGCCATATAAAAATTTAGGATTTTTACGTACAGGTGCTGTGAAGACGATCAGTGCGAGATGTTTTTATTGTACTGAAAAGCTCTTCCGACTATGAAATCCTATGAAATTGGTTCCAATAATTTTTACTGTCCGACGAACCGTTTTAGAAATATATGCGAAAAACTACTTCAAAAATCAAATTTTCTAATTTCAGGGCTATTATTGCGATACATTCACAATTTATTAGAACCATGAATTTGAAATAACTTTGTTTTTAGAAAACCATATAATTATATCGCGGGTGACCTGGCAAAACCTCCTATCTCACAAATCTCAAATTTTACAGGGGGAGTGAAAAATGCCATTCTTGTCAGATGAAAGTAATTATGATTAACTACTTTTCAAATTTAGTTTTTGAATGTTAAAAGAATATGAAAAAAGTTAGTAATTTTGGTCTTTAACCGTTTTAGAAGAATTCAATATCACATAGGAGATATTGCTGCTGCGAAAATTTAAGATAGGATATTTTGCTTTGATTTTTATTCAAGATAGGAGAAATTAAACAGTACTAATCAGAAACATAATACGTTTATTTTATAGTTAGTAACTATAGGCTAATTTCAAAATAAGCAAAAATTCAGTTCTGAATATAACTATAATTAATTAACAAACATAGAACTCCTTCTTAACATAAAAAAAAATAATGACTTTGGTTTAATCATAAATCACAGAACAACTTTTGTCTATTAAGATCAACACAAACTTTGTTCTATGATCACAGAATTCACAGACAGGCTAGACTATTCATGAAGAAGATTGTCATAAAAGGAATGAGTATCCTTTGGTAAAACGGATTTTATTTCTTGTAGGTGTTGCCATTTTTCTTTCTTTATTTTGCAGGCACCTTTCAAAAGTTGGGGATACTGACTTATAGGTGGCATAACCTTTGCTCTTACAGGCAAGTCGACGTAATCTTCGTCATAATCTAATTTCACTTGAATTTTTCCTTCAGGTAGGTATTTTATGCACTTAATGTCGTTTATGACAGGATCATGAGCTTTCTTGCCTGGTCGGATTGAAACATATCGAAGACTTTTTGATTCGGCATAATCTTTGAAGAAGCTATAATCCAAAATTTTCACATTATAAGGTTTCGGTGTTATCCTAGCTTCTTTGGTTACCGAAGCATAATCGCTTGGTAAATGGATTTCACGGTTTCGTAGTTTTCTCTCAATTACGCTGTGTACGGAGTCACACTCCATCTGAGTGTGACCTGGTACCAAATATTTCTGATACACCCGAACCTGATGTTTTATACAAAAATTCAGAATTGCGTTTGACAAAATATTATTTCTGTTTTGAAAACCGCATCCATCCGAAAAAATTATAATAGGCAATTTCGTAGGTTTTAAACAGTTTTTTTCCAAGTAATCTACTATGCAAGATGTAAATGTCGAAGCTGTTAACTTATTATTTTGGTCTTCTGAAAACCAGTAACAAGTTACATCTCGTGTACCAAGGTCATAAATAGTAAAATTATGGCAGCATAATTTTGTTTTAAAATACAATTTCCCTGCTGGTAAGAAAGGTGCCAGTTTCACTGCCTGCAAGTCCATTGTCAGAGTAATCGCTTCACCCGTTTCTGCCAAATTCTTGTCAATAGTTTTCTGTTTTCTGGCCTTCACCTTCTTCTCATTATGCACTCCCCATTCTTGTTCCGATATGTTTCCATATTTGTAAGCAAAGCATGTATTGCATTGATCTTTCTTTGGTCGGAATAGAGATATATTTTTCTCATTAAACACTTTGCTAAAAATGTTTCGGCTCATACAAGGTGAATTTTGTTCTTGGCAATAATCTTTATAAGCTTTGTAAAGATCACTCAACGTTTGAAATGATGTTTCCAAGTACAACTTCAGCGTATCTTTGCGGCAATAATGTGCTGGTAATTTAGGGAGTTGATCTAAAAATTGATTTATGTGATTGTACCCTTCGGTAAAACGTTGTTTGACGTTATCTTTTACACAATACTTCTCTGCCGCTATGCCATACGAACTCCTATTTACCCAATCTTGTACAGTTTTGTAGCCCAAATCAAGGGTGTTAATGAACATTGTTCGACAAATTTGTAGTTTTTCTTGGCCATTATTCAAAAAATAAACAAAAGTGCCTTGTCTCCTGGAATTTTCAGTGGATGATCTAGAAGTGGATTTTTTTAAGACGTGGGACGATACAAAGATTTTTCTTTGCTGCCAATTCATCTCTTTCCAGAATTTTTTGAATATTTTAAGTCTACATTCTTCACTGAAACGTGAGCAGAATCTCTTGCGAGAATTGCGACACACTGGAGAATTACATGTTGGCTTCAGTATTCTTCCCTGACGTGGGCAGTTTTGTTTACTTTTATTAGTTTCCTTTTTGAAACCCGTGTATGCTTGGCCCTCCATCCTTAATTTTTTATTTTTTATTCTGATCCAGTTTTTTCCATCAGCTTTCTTTTTTCTTTTTCTGGCATTATTCAGCTCTTCTTCATTATTGACTTCATCGTCTATTGCGGCTGTTGACTCTTCATAATTCTCGATGTTTTCTTTCTCGCTTTCTTCTCCGCTTGTATCTGACTCTGGTTTGTAAGACTCATCACTATCATTCTCTTGGTCTGTCTCTATTTCATAGGGTACTAGAGAAACTATTTTACTGGTAAATTTGGCACTAACATTCTCGAAAACATTATCTTGTTCTAACACAGATGACATGATGCAAAAGCTCATATGGCAGTTACCCGCGTAAATGCGCAACCTCCTATATCTGCAACAAACCAAAACCATGTCAATAATAACAAATTGTTGTGAATTTTAACCTACACAATATGTCTAACCATTAGGAATTAGATATGTACTGTACTAGATAATGAAAAGAAAAAACTCACCTTAAAAATAATAAGATCACGGTTAAAAGTACGAGAGCGCCCAGTACACAGCACGAGGGCCAATTCACTACTGAAGAATAGGAGGTTTTGCTTGACAGATTTAACCACGCCCCGTATAGGAGAAATTGAAAGTCATGATTTTAAATATTTCTGCTTATTTGCTATGTAGGATAATTTGCAGGGACATGCGCATTGATGTTAGCGAATAGTAGGTGACAATAACTTATTTTCACTGAAAATTGGAGATAGGAGGTTTTGCCAGGTCACCCGCGATATGTTGGTAAATTATTCTTATTTTATTTTTGTTTTTAGGAAATATTCATATTGTTGTTTAATTTAAGCATACATTGGTTGAAAAAAACAACGGTAATCAATGAAATAGTTTGCTTCATGTAAGGAAACTTCGATTTAACACTGATTAACGTTTTAGAAAGTTATACACATTTTTGAAAAACAATACTTGCTTGAAGAATATTCTTCTTCAATATTTTGTCAGTCTGCCCCCTACTGCCCCCCCCCCCCCCCTCCGCTAATCGCTGGGTACGCCAATGTGGATCGCTGAAAGTTCGTTGGTAGGAGCGTTATTGGAAATAGTTTGTGGAACTTTTAACTATAATAATTCCATAAATTCCTTTTAAATTACCAAGATATCTCTAGAAAGATAAGAATGATTATTATAATAAAGGACATCATGGTCAATCAGTTTGTAGAGAACAGCGATATGTACCTCCATATGATTCGAGGTGTTTCGTAAGTCGTTTAAAAAAAATAAAAAAACGGTAATTTTCCAGCTCTTACATGTCTTATCTGTTAGTGGCTATTCTGGTGTTGGTTTTCTTAATTATTCTAGGGTAAGTTTATATTTCTTCCATGTACGTATCTTGTGTTATCCTGTATCAGATGTTGTTGATTTTGAGTATTCACTGAAATGAATACCTAGCCGCCGGTAGCTATGTTTACCATAGTAGTGCAAGTGCGCTTCCTTGTAGAAGATGTCGTCTTATTTCTTACACACTTTACTCAGCGTTTTTGATTTTCGTGATATCGCCTGGAGACGATTCTATTGGGTAATCAAGTTCTGCAGTCGAAATTTCTTTTTTATCTTTACAGGTTGTTCAACAATAAAATTTAGTTCGTGATGAGCTGAATTTATTGTCTCTATTCTTTCACGGTGATAAATTCTTTCTGATTTCTGAAGTTTTGATATAACATAAATTAACGCTTTCCTAGAAAGATTGGCTATAGTATCTGATTAATTTAAAGCATCGAGTCCGAGAAGTTAAATATTTAAACATGAGTAATTGGAGTTGATACGGTTGCATAAATTTAGGCATAAAAGAAAAAAAAATTTCTGTTTCGATTAAAAATTTTAAAGAGTGTCGCTATACCCAACGCTGGTCTGCGTGGCGCATATGCCGGGGTTTGTAATAAATAAATTTTGAATTTGAATTTGAAAACGAGATGAAAATGAATATAATTACGAAGGCTAAAATCATGCTTATTGATGCATATATAATTGATTGGGATATCGTGGGTGATGGCGAAAAATTGTTTTCGCCATTAACTTTGTTACTTGGGGACTTATGATTAAATCGCAATTGTCGTTATTGTTTAGGTAACTTTCGTCATTGTATGTTGTACCTAATAATAATTGCCGAAACTTTGTACATAGGTATGGATAATATGTGGACAGCTGTACTGCAGTATTTGAAAACGGAGTTCCTTTTACGACTCTGAATAGTAAAGTTCTTTACCTACTTATAAACTTGGGTCGTCCAAACTATCAGGATTTTTTTTTTAGGACCTGGTCTGTTGTGAGTTTAGGGAAAATTTCCTAATGCGCTCTACAAAAAAACTGAGATTTTATTTGTGATGGAAAACTATTGAATTGGGGTATGTTCCGCGATTGCTGTTTGGAGATATTATTGCATTGTTGGAATCTGAAGATTACCTCCGACTTACGTATGGCTTAGGACAGAGATGAATTTGTGGTATCGATTGCACTTGACTTTCCACGGTATTTGATAGTGTAAGTCTTATTTCTGGATAAGGTTGTACCCCAGGGGTCTATTCTTGGACCAATTCTTTTTAGTATATTTAACCAATGACTCGATCAATGTCATCTAGTTCACTAAGCCACATTTGTATGTCGATGATTTGCAAATTTATTTGAACAGTAGGATCCGGTTAATGTAAAATTTCATTGAATTCATCAAGTGCCATCATGAATTGCAAGGCTGTACCTTTAAATATTT
The DNA here is from genome assembly GCA_963924295.1 of Dioctria rufipes. Lineage (NCBI taxonomy): Eukaryota > Metazoa > Arthropoda > Insecta > Diptera > Asilidae > Dioctria > Dioctria rufipes. The sequence continues at coordinate 279,489,899 of OZ002741.1, read as the reverse complement.
CGATCCTCACCTCACCACATCTAAATGGTACACTATGGCCGTGGTCTGTAAGTGTGCTCGCAGATGAGAAGTAGCATTTAACGATTATTTATGGTTCATATCTGGTTTGCCGCGGACCCATCCCTTTAGGATGACGCTGCCTATCTGTATATTGTAGACATATTTGAAGTGGAGGACTTTAATATTTCTTTTGATTAATATTTCATTTGATTTATACACACTATAGTCAGCGAGATATTGCAATATACTTATTTCGCAATTTAATAGGATTATCATGGAGAGCCTCCAATCCTTGTTCAGACTGTTCATCCTTGGAACACTTTATATGTTCAACGGGCTGCTACGCCATTTGCATTAGGAAGATTACTCAAGATTATCACTTAACCCTCCGATTGGTGAGAAGGTCCGTGGGGACCCCTTACAACTTTTGTGTGTTCATAATTTTGTGGTACCATGCGCTAGAAACGTTTCACTACGTGTATTCCATAAAAATGGTATTCTGAATCATTAAAATAAATTTCAGGCCTATTCAAGCACATGTTCGCAATTTTTTGTTTTTTTTTTTTTTGTTTTAAGGCATTTTCTACATAAATGCAGGTATAAGGTCCCTACGGACCTTGTAGGTATATAATAGAGGCGATATAGTATTTGATATTGTATTTGAGTCAGCTGCCAGTCAGTTAAGGACTACCGTTCGATTATCAAACACCATTTTTTGAGTCCTTCGGAGTTTTGTTGTTTGATTTTTTCGAGTATACAGTTTCTTTTTTATCATTTATTCCGGTGTTGGTTTATTATTTTTTCGTTGATTAATTTTGTGTTTCTAGAGTTTTGCTATAGGACAATGGCAGACGATGATTGGGATGTTGTGAACTTAGTTCTAAATAATAAAACGCGTTACCAATGTTTGTCTGCGGAGGAAAAACTTAAGGCCGATGGAAACTATCGGGCTTACATGGAGGCTAAAATGACCGACAACGAGGGTTATCGTCGTTGTCTGACGATGGCGATGACGACAGTGACCTTAAATATTGGCCAGAATGTAGGAATAATATGTCCGATGTCGAAGGCAAAGCAATTGTTGAAATCGCAGAAGATGACGATGATCAATTGATATCATTAGTCAAGAAGCTTCTGCTGCTATTGCTGGTTTTCACAGGCTGACCCTGCTCCTGCTTACTTCATGTCCAAAAATGGCACAAAATGGTACCGAGTAGTCGTCGCTATCGACTACAAACAAAGCAAACCACGGCCATCAAACAAGATGATTTATGATCCGCGGTCAATTTTTCGTTCTGTGATCACCGAAGACATTGCACACATAATTATACGTTAAACAAATCGGAAGGCCAACCAGGTAGCAGCTACATGGAATCAAGCAACGAAGCAGAAACAATGTTAAGCATTGCCCCTGAAAGAGTTTGATGCATTCGTGGCGATTATTCTGTATGCTGGGCCGCCCAAATCCTACACCGAGTCTATAAAGGAACTATGGGACTGAACTCATACTCCAATATTCAAAACTGCCTTATCGCATGATCGTTTTATGTCTATAACAAAATTCATTCGCTTTGATAACGCGAATTTACGGCCGCAGAGATTACTCACCAGCAAAACTGCCGCCATCGATGATATTTGGCAAATTTGGAAGCAGAATATAGTCCGCATAGTTCGGTCACCGTGGACGAGCAATTATTTCCCTATCAAGGCCGCACATGTTTCACTCAATATATTCCATCTAACCCGGCCAAATATGGAATAAAAGTATGGTGGTTATGTGACTCGAAGTCTTTCTACCCGCTCAAGGGTATAATTTATGTAGGTGAGGTGCCAGGTCAAGAACGCGAGAAAAATCAAAGTAAAAAAAATCGTGCTTGATTTGGTTGGAAAATACCTTGGTGTCGGTCGTACCGTATATTCCGACAATTGTTTTTCAACGTTGGAAGCGACAACGTTATTGATGGGACAAAGAACTTTCGTTCCTCCTGAATTTTTGAAAAGTGCTGCGCCTTCTGTATTGAGCTCATTGTTCGGTTTCTACAATGGCAATGTTTCATTGTATTCATATATGCCGAAAAGGAATAAATCAATACTATTGCTGTCTACAATGCATTATACTTGTGAGGTAGATCACCTGAACAAACAAAAGCCTCTGGCTATTCTAGACTTGTTTTATTTTTTTACTTTTTCAGGTATTACAAACACCACAGCAGGGAGTTGAACCTCAGTTTGCACCTCGCAGTTATCACTGATCATATCATTTATGTCGCAACACCATCACCAAGGCAAAACCCAATCGAATTGTTTTACCTGCCAATTACCAGTTTGTACCTGAATTAAAAAAAAACTTCTTTTTTTGACATTCTACTCATATTTTATGCCTCAAATGTATATATAAATTGTATATATATATATATAAAGGCAATTTATATAACTATAAGGTAACATACGCAGAGTTATACGGAGATGTATTGAACACATCTGCATACTTATAATCCAGGTCCCTAGAGACCTTGAACCCCATTTTACAGCTCGCGGACTTTCACCAATCGGAGGGTGAAGTAAGTATATACTACTAAGTTTTTCATTCCGATAACTCGAGAACGCGTGTACTTAGAGAGCTGAAATTTTGTACGCGGACTTTAAAAAAATGTAAAATTAAGTTCGAAAGTGAGACAAATCCTTCTTTGTGTTGCCACATAAAAATTTAGGTTTTTTACGGATACTGTGAAAACGATCAGTCCTAGAGATTTTTATTGTAACAAAAATTTCTACAGAATATGAAATCCTATGAAATTGGTTATAATCATTTTTTCTGTCCGACGAACCGTTCTAAAAATATATGCGAAAGGCCACTGCAAAAATCAAAATTGCTGAAATGGGTGACCATACGAAATTTCGTACGGGTATTCATCTAGAGTATCATAAGAATTGGTCTAAGACCAATCCTAGCTTTTTTACTTGTTGTTATCATTTTTAACTATAATTGTGCATATCATGTGCCTCTTGTTCAATGGAGCAATAAGACAATTTCGCGAAGTTCTAATAAAATTTTGGCTAATTTTGATTCCGGCGGAGACTCTCAAGGGGTTAAAAACATGTGTAAGTGTGTCTGTGACTATAAAGTAGTCGTATTATTTGGGTTGAGCTGCGACATAATTTGGGTATTTTGCATACTATTAGTGCTTTTGATTATCTTGAATTTGTTATTAGAAATTATGTTTGAAAGACCAATGACTTCCTAAGTAAATTGAAATGAATGTGGAAATAATATTGAATTGAATTCATAATCATTGAGTGGGATATGTATATCGTGTGCAACAGACCGACCTAGACGTAACTGGGAGACTATATAATGCGCATAAATCAGCCCAGTATATGCCATTCTAGATAAAAGGTTTTCCAATAAGGGGGGTTTTCCAATAAGGGGGGTCGATATTTAAATGGAATAAAACAAGCTGATATTAATGAAATTTTATATTTATTTAAAAGGCCCATATATGCTATAATATATGGAATGTAATATCATTTAAATATCTGCCGCGGTTTTCCACGGTGGTTTGGATCCGATAGGTCTAATTTTCAATGACTCTGCCGCATAGATCCCGATGAATTTGAGCGATGTCCTAAGTTCACATCAGTTCTGGGAGAGATAACCATACCTTCAAATCCGCCCTGCTAAAACCACATGTCGTTCACGGGCATATCGTTCAATTCGGCCCAAAAGAAATTGGATATCATCGGTCTATAGCGCTCGCCGTTGACTGTGATGACCTCACCAACGTCGTTTTCGAAATAGTATGGACCAATGATTCCGCCGACCCAAAATCCGCCCTGAATTGTAACTTTTTGTGGATGCATTGCCACCTAATGAACCTAATGTGAGTTTGCGGAGTGCCATATATGACAATTATGCTTGCTAACATAGTTATTCATCTAAAAATACGCCTCGTCACTAAAGATGATTTATCGGCTAAAATTGGGGTTCCCTTGCAAATGCTCCGAAGCCCACTCAGTAAACAAACGGCGTTGTCTATGGTCATTAACTTTGAGCTCCCGAGTCAGTTGGATCTTGTTCAGGTGCAAATTCACCAAGTTCAAGTCTGCGAAAGGCCGAGCTCTTGTGCATAGCGAGGAATTGACTGCTTTGGCTTCTCCTGCACACTTTTACGGACAACGGCGATGTTCTCTGCCGAACTGGCAATTTTTTACGTACCTGTACGCTAGCTATTTGTTTACCAACCCGGTCGCCTCGAATTTGGTCACCAAACGTTGGACAGTCAACTTTGAAGGGCCACCACGTTTGCAGCAAAAGTTTTATCGTTTGGACGTGCTGCTCAATCGTGCAACTTTACACGGTGATTTGGCATCAATGATTGAATAATAAACGCCGCCAAAACAACATGGCTGCTAGAGCATGTCAACATCGACGCGTCCCTATTGGAAAACCGTTTATTTATGCAAGAGTGAATCAGAGAAATTTGAAAAAATATAAAAAAATTTAATTTTAGTTTTCCGTTTTTTATATTTTAAAAGCAAATATGTAACCACGCTGTCATTAGTTTTCATTATTATTTTGGTTTAATATTAAGGGGCCATGCAAACTGCGTTCTGCAATTTGACACATTGGTACCAAGGTTTTCTAGCTTTTCCGCGCGGACAGTATACCAACGCTTCCTTTTCGACATTTTTGAATTCTGGACAGTTTGACTGATTCTTTCCGAACACACGACGACAAATTTTTCTATGGTTGTCCTGAGCGGTATTTAGATTCCTTTAGAGTAATATCTCCTTCGTATATTTGCATCAGTTAATCGCGATGTTAGCAGTTTAACAAAATCAAACCTTTCCATCTTAGCTGTGATGTAAAATGTACGAATTTACCTAACTCATGTTTACTATAGCGTAAAAAAAAGCGAAAGGCCATCTATTTGTTCTACGGCTTGCAGAATAAACGGTCCAACGAGTTCACCCTACTTTTGGTGGAGCTATAAAGCGATATTATCTCCGGTTTGCCAGATGTATTAGGTTTGCCGCTGTCGAATTGCATGGATGAGCTTGGAAGAACACCTTTCCTATTCTTTCGCACATAAGACAATAGAGTCATGCCTTGCGACATAGTCCAACAATGCGATTACCAGCTGCCAGAAATTCATGTGGTTTTTCTCTTTTATTTTTATTTTTTTATCGTTCTTACATACGTCAAACTAATTTTCCGGGGTTCAATCACTAGTTGAAAAGACAAAAACCAATTGTCGGCGGTTAGGTTACGATTTGAACCAGCGATCGGTTTAGTAAGGTGTAGAATTGCCTGTGTAGGAATTACCAACTAATTTACTTGGCAGAATAAAATGAACCCGTCATAACCTTTTCGATAATAAATATTGTACATTATAAAAATAATTGTTGCGGGCGTCAGCAAGGCTAAGTACTTGCAAGCCATATTTATTTGGTTTTCTTGGCAAATAAAGCTTGAACTGATATTTTCAGCGGAATTTGACCAGCATCTCATCACACAAACATTTTCTCTCAAGCTTCACAGACCTAGGAAAGCGTCCAACTCAACTTTATGGAGATCGCTTAGTTCGTGCTGTTTTTATCTTTAAATCCACTCCTGAAAGACGCAAGTTTTTTTTTTATGCAGATTGGTTTTTCGTTAATCATCTCAGCTGTAAACAAAAGCTTCCATTTACATATCTGAATAAGATCTGCTTGATATCCCAATGGAAGCACTGATTTGCGTAGACCAGGCAAATGCACTACAATATTTTGTTTCACTGTTCTGACTCTTCGGCTAAAACTAATCTTGGCCCAATTGTGACGATTCTTTCCACGATAATACCTTGAAGCTTTCGGTTCATCTAAATCCTCCTCATCGCTTGATGATTCTTCCCCCTGCAACTGTCCGGATCTAGAATTAGCTCTTTGAGCTACAGTTCCAGAAGGGTCTTCGTCTTGAGGAAACTCATTTCCGTCACTGTCATCTTCAGATGTGCCTTGCACAGTTTCCATATTATGAATGCTGTTCACATTGAAGTTTTCATTGAGTTAATGTCCTCTATATCACTTATATCGCTCTCTACTTCCTCTAGATGCTTCCAAATAAATTCCTTCAAATTGTCATCACATAAATTTCTATGGTAAATTATTTTTCTGAAAAATCTAGAAGTGATAAAAACGTATGGGTCTGATAGACTTGACTTGACTTATTTCACCTCGTTGCAATCATTAGGCACAACTACTGGTACAAAGCACTGACTGAATAAAACAAACTGTACAGTGGCGACTAAACGGAACGAGCCAGACAAAGTAAATAATTTTCAATGTTGAACGTAGGTTTGGGTCTATTGGGCCTATGTGCGGTATTTAAAGGTAACAAGATTCGATAATCGGTTCGATTTTTTTTTTACAATCTTTTATTAGAATTTCTAAGATAATGTTTTTGATCATTATAAGTAGATGCCTCAAAAAAATAATATCTGATGGTAGAAGGTTCTGCTCCTCTGAAAATTGCCTGAAGAAAAAAAAACCAAGGGAGGAAAAAGATTTCAGGATAAAACCTCTAAAGCTTTCGATAAATATTAACAAAATTGGGTTATTTCAGAATTGAGTGTCAAATTTGGAATTTTTCTGTACAGTTTTTTGATCTAATAAATAAAGAACAAAACTTCTATACCACTCTTAACAAGGACGCCAAGAATGATGTTTAAAAACTGTTATCTTGAAGGCTCTCACTATTTTGAAAGACAATGTTTTAAGAAAAACGCGTATTCATTGTTATATGAACAATATTATTTCGATTTCTCCGAGTTGCTCATATTTAGCAAAAATACCATTTATATGTGATTCTCTGTATTATTGTTGTTTTTTAATTCTACGGCAGGGAAACGAGAAATCTCAAGTACGGAGGCTCAGGTGGCTTATTGTGCTAACCTGCCAGAAAATCCTCTCACCAAAACCTTCCTGCCCTATTAATGAAGCGAATCAGGTCTAAGTGCGGTAAGTTTTTCAGCTCATCCCATTTTATAAAGTTAAGAGTTTCCGCCAAAATAAAATGTAAAAAAGTATAAAATATTTCTCAAATATAACTTTAATTATGTATAAAGAATTGGGATTCAAAAGCATTTAGTCGTCAAATCAAGATGAACCCACTCCGAGATTTTTCAGCTCCTTCACTATTGCTATCCTCATTTTAGTTGATTTACAGCTGAAATTTTAATATTTCATTAGTAAAGTATGAAAATATTGTTTCTTGTTTGATTGGAACATTTTTTTCTATCAATTAACATAAAAAAAATCGTATTTATTCGATTTTATTTTATACATACTCCACATTTTCTAAATGCTCAGATTTATTATCAACTTTCTTCTTATATCTGGAAAAGCAAGAAAGCTAACGGTTATGCATTTTCACACAATAATTGGAATGTGCTTGTGCACTAGTTTTATCACCACAGAAATATGTGGTACCACCAAGGGCATTTTTCCTTAACTAAACATTACTGGTGAGGGAATTCACTTCATTAAGATTACTTCCTCCATGCTCGAGCTTCTAAGAGTATGCAAGAAAACTCTTAGAAAGCTGTGAAGCAATACTCGTATATATATGTACGCACATTATAGCATATACTTAAATACATCTGCTATTTTGAATTTGTGCTCTGTCGTCCCAGCTTTTCTGTCATTCCTTTTTTTTTCCTTCTTTCTATTTTGTTCATTTCTACTGGAATTTCCGTATTAAAATTCCTTAGCCCAGCATTCCTTATCCTGGTGGTCGGCTATATACGTTTGCCTTCATATTGTGCCTACGAAGTTTTTCCACAAGTTGTAGGAAAAGCTTGTGTTAATAACAGTAGTTGTTCGTCATATTTATCGCCCTTGAGGGTTCATTTGAGATACGTGCTCTGAGAAAGAGACATTTCCTTTTATATCTTTGAACGGGTCTGGCATTTTACACTGTATCGATTTTGTGCCCATATAATTTTTTAGGTCAAGAAGGATTTTTGTTCGCCTTTTTTTCTGTAATTTATTGCGTACGCTTGACTTACAAGAGCAATATGATCATATCGTATGCAGTGCGGTTTATTTTCACCGAAGACCACAGCACTCGCCAAAGTGAATTTCATTTTAGATTTCAACTGATTTATTTTCAGCAAAATTACAAAAAAAAAAAAAAATTAATTATAGAAATTATAACTTGGAATTTTAAAGATACAAATCGGAGTTTATTTGTGGTACGTTTGTAATGTCTGCATTCCGATACTAAGTTTGTAATTTTTTTCATTGAAATTCCGTCACAATAGTTATTGTTATTAAGAAAAATATCTATCCTCAGTACAATAAGACTGCAGGGCCGAATTTCCTCAACACAAGCAATCTTCTGCGCGCTCCGCTAAAAAGAGCTAGGCCTAATAACGGTTGTTAAAACATGGCTTATGCCGATAGGGAGGACCCGTCGATTCTGTATGAAGGAAGATGAAGCTACTGATCATGCCCTCTGCTGCATAAGACTAAAACATCTAGAAAAGGCATTCTCTCGCCAACAGATGTTACAGAGAATGGCTCCGAGGGGTTTTGTTAAATACCACAGTTTCTTACGAAGTTTCAAGCTTGATGAGCACATCAACCTAGCATTCCTTTAAATGTGTGGATTATGCGCAACATTATCATACCTCCTGTGCAAAGATTTCTAAGGATCTCATATCTAGTATTATAAATGGTACTGCTGGGTTCCCCTGTAATAAGTGTACTTCCAACAACTCGCAGAAATCGTTCATTGATGGCGGCTCTGACTCCAATGATGAATATTCATCTGATATTATCTCTGCTGTTAGGCGGATGTCGGCGGAAATAGAGAAGTTAAAATCAAAACAAATGGAATTTAATAATTCTATAAACTCCCAAGTAAATGGTTTCCGAGATGTAAAGAAAATGGCGGACACCCTTTCAGCCCATGAATGTAAGATTAAACAGCTTGAAGATGATAAATGTCGGATATCTATAAACTTGCTTAGCATGAAAGTCAGGATTATAGTATTGCAAGAGAGCTCGTTATCTATTCATATTGAGATTAGAGATGTACCGTTCCAGCCTGACGAAAAGATTTTTGATATTGTTCGTAATTACATAATTTTTTGGATGTTCTTTTGGATGATAGTAATAATAAACTTGCTAGCCCTATTATAGTTAAAAATTCAGTTAAGTATGTTAGAGATCGTGTTTTAGAAGCATGCAATGCTAATGATTTGGCATTCCCTAGTAATAGTAATATATATATTAATGAATTTTTAACAAGAGAGAAAAGGTCTTTACTATATGAGGCTAAACAGTTCAAAATCAAACATAGCTTCAAGTATGTTTGGGTGAAAAATTCCAGCATCTACCTTAATAAGGATGAAAATTCCACACCTTTTATCATAAAGTCAGTGGAATGTCTCGATCTCATTTTGAAAAAATCTCACTTATCTTAATTTTCATATAATTCAATATGAATTTTAACGTTTATTACCAAAATGTCAGGGGGTTACGTTCTAAAACTGAGAATTTGCGACTTAATGTGCTTTCTAATGAATCCGACGTTATATGCTTTACTGAAACTTTTCTGCGTGAGGGTATTTACAACAACGAGTTATTTGATGAAAGGTTCGTCGTATATAGAAAAGATAGAAATCTTCTTTTATCAGGGTCAAAATATGATGGTAGTTGTCTTATCGCAATTAAAAGTAACTACAATTCCTCTCGCGTACCTTCTCTGGAGACTATCTATGAAGATCTTTGGGTGGCTATTAACGAGAAGAACTTTACTCTGTACATATGTTGTTTATACATTCCGCCGCAATCTTCAAACGTAATCTACGATTCTATACTTTGTAAATTTAGTGATAAGTTTCTTAATCTCCCGGAACGATCTAAACTTCTCATACTCGGAGATTTTAACCTGCCATATTTAGATTGGAATTTTAATTATACTGATAATTGTATGCAGCCCTCCAATGTTTATAGCACACCTGCTCTGTCTCTTTTAAATAACATGGTTATGTGCAACCTAAAGCAATTTAATAATCAATTCAACCCAAACAATAGATTGTTGGACTTAGTGTGGTCGAACTTGTCCTTTGATACCATTTCAATCTCTACTTTTTCTTGTCCGCTATCAAAAGTTGATTCGCACCACCCACCATTAGATATTAAGCTTAATATCTGTCAAAATAAAGTAATTCGTAATGAATTCGTTAAAATTAGATAATTTCAACTGAGTGATTTTGAAAGCGTGAAGAGTTGATCAGGGTTTTGAAATCAAAAGTAAAATAGACGAATTTATATTGCGTCACCCATCTCCCTGAAATTTATACAACCTTCTCTTATTTCAGGAGTAAGTCTAAAAAACTCTTAAAGGAATGTTATGCCAAAAATATTAATTCCACCGAATCTTCTATAAAAGAAAACCCGAAGCCCTTCTGGGCTTATGCTAAAAATTTAAAAATGTCTAATCTCTATCCCAAAGAAATGGAGTATGATAACGTTAAGTCAACTAGTCACAGACAAAAATGTGAACTGTTCTCTATATACTTTGCGTCTGTCTACTCGCGGCAGGATCATTCATTGGACTTATCTTCACTCAGTTATCTTCAGAATAATAGTTGTTTTAGCATATCCACAGTACCTTCTGCAGCGGTCTCAAATATACTTAATAAGTTAGATTGTAATAAGAACCCCGGTCTTGATGGGGTGACTAATTTGAAATGTTCTCGCACGCTTTCTGAACCAACACGTAATTTGTTTAACCTATTTGTTCACATGAATACTTTCCCTCAGATATTAAAGAATAGCTTTGTTACCCCGATTTATAAATCTGGTGACCCTCGACTTATTACTAACTATCGGCCTTGCTTTCGAAATAATTATCTATTGTTAACTATTCTACCAAGTCAAAGCGCATATCTGGGACCAGCAGCATGGATTTTTTCCTTGACGTTCAACCACTACCAATCTTGTACTTTTCACAGACACTATCGCTAACGCTCTTGATTAATGCGCGCAAGTGGATGCCATTTATACCGATTTTTCGAAAGCATTTGATAAAATTTCACATAAACGTGTTCTTTTCAAAATGGCACAACTAAGATTTCTTGGTTTTGCTCCTTCCTAATTAATCGAAGCAGCCTATTTGTTCTTAATGGTTTCCGAGATGTCCCTTATAAACAGCTGTCTGGCATTCCTCAAGGCACAATCCTCGGTCCTCTTATTTTTTTGATCTACTTTAATGATCTACCCACGTTTAATGAGAGTGACTGCCTACTTTCTGCCGACGATGCTAAGATATTTAGGAGAATTTCAAATAGCAATGACTGTTTTTGCCTCCAAAGGGACATCAAGAAGCTCAAAGCTTGGTGTAACAAGAATTCACTACAAATTAACATCAATAAATGTAATGTTATGCCTTTCTCTAGGACACGTGGTTCCATCAATTTCGATTATAAAATTAATAATATTTCTATCTCTCGTGTGAATGAAATAAATGACCTGGGGGTTATATTTTATTCAAAGCTTACATTTGCCTCCCATATTACAGCCATTACTTCCAAAGCGTTTAGGTTAATCGAGTTTATTTTTCATAAATGCAGGTCCTCTAAATGTTCCGATTCTTATTATAGTCTTTTTAACTCTATAGTTAGAAGTATTCTCGAATACTCATGTCAAGTGTGGAGTCCGTTTTATTTTTCTTCTTCTGGTAAAATCGAGCCAATACAGAGGAAATTTTCCAGGCTCTTGTTATTTAAATTCAATAATATTTCGGTTAAATATCTCGAAAGCCTCAGTCATTTTAATTTGTTATCCTTGGTCAATCGGAGAGCCTACCTGGATAATATCTTTCTTTTTAATACGGTAAACTGTCTATTTGATTTTCCTATTATACTGTCTAGTATCGACCTTAACTCGCCCACTCGCACACCTAGAAATATACCTTACTTCAGACTGCCCTCTCGCAGATCAAACATCAAGGAAAAGTCGCCTATCTTCAGAATTGTTAAATCTCATAATTTAAATTTCAATTATATTGATATCTTTAACACTGATCTCCCGACATTTAAAAACAGACACTCAATGAGATCAGACTTTCTAGCTAAGCATTTCACCCTTCTACCAATGCCTGGTTTCATATTGACTTTTTCTCTTTTTTTGTTATTGTTTTTTCATATCTTCGCATAGATGTTGTATTGTACATTTAATTTCTTTTTTCTTTGTTAGTTAGTTTTAGTTAGCTTTATGTTCATCTTTATTTTCTTCACTTTTAGCTTTTTATTTTATATTTTCTTTTCTTTTTCATGAATTATGTACCTATTTTCTTTTCCTTTTATATTATTATTAATGTTTTCTTCTTCATACTTTTTTATTTAATATTTTTGTTTAATCTGTACGGTAATGTATTATTGGACTTTGTCTGTTCATTATCGTAGCAACTTTTCAAATAAATAAATAAATAAATAAATTCCTTCGTACTTCAATAAAAATAAGCCATATTGCTGTCATACACATGCTTTACTTCTCACAAGAGAGAAGCAGATAAGGCAGAGTCTAAATTATTATTGTTATGGTACCAATTAATAATAAGGCTTGTTCTATAAATATTTCAATAAAATAATCAGAGCCAGTCAAATGACCAGGGTATGACAAAATATCGTATACTCAATGCCACAGCGGCTGAGAATCATACAGACGTTAATCGATGAAGCCCACCGACCGATAATGGATGATTAGGAGAAGTTCAATTCACCCAAGCCAGTTGCACACGGTACCACGGGTAATCACGCATATAAAAAGGATACAACTGCTGCCAGAATTCAGTCTTTATCTGGAACTCGAGCAGACCAGAACTCCAGCACTAGCCCAGCTAAAACTAAATGCCAGACCAGTTGAAGTAAATTAGAAATGTAGTCTAGTCCAGTTGAAGCAAATTCAGAATACCGGTCCAGGTCAGTCGAGCAGACCAGAAGCAATACAAGTAGAGCTAGTACAGCAGTCAGTAGTCAGCTATCTCCCAGCAAACAGACTGTCAACATCACCCAGTTAGCTCCAGATTATCCGTCCACGTGCTATTTTTGCTTAAGACCTGCATAAATTTTCGTATTGGAGTGTGAAGAACATTTTCCCACAGTTTCTATCACACTATCCGGCCCCGTGCTATTTCTGCACAAGACGTTTGTAAGTCTTCGTATTGGTCTAGGCTAGGATACTCGCACACAATTTCTTCAACACTATCCGTCCCGTGCTGCTTCTGCCTAAGGCATTCGTACGTTTTTGTATTGGTCTAATACTAAAACACCCGATTTTATGCCCTACTCCTATCTATACACATAAATTATATTACTGAGATTTATTGAAATGGTTTGGAATTGGAAAATGTGTAAATAAAGTATTACTAGACGATTAGAAATAAAAAAGTGAATAAAGAAATTACGAAAAAAGATTAACACTCTTGCCACTCATATAAATGTCGAGGAATCTGACCCTGAACTACTTATAAGCTATCCGCACGCCATCACAGCCGACATTATAAATTTCGAACAGGAATAATATCACAAATGATCTAAGAGATCGCAGTGGCTTGATGAAAGGCGAATCTCTGTCTGTATCCCCAATATTATTAATAATAGTAATAATCTAGTTGTTGAGAAGTTGACCTTCAATAGACCTCAGTCTGTACAGTCTAGCTTTGAGGTGTTGCAATTCCTATGTGCTTAGTGCTAATAATCACGTTATTTATAACTGGATACAAAATATAACACAGTCACATACAAAATCCGATCAGCTAAAGGCAAATATTTCAGACCCATATTTGACGCCTAGCTGCCTCTAAAGCAGTTAAGCAATAACCTGAGAAAAATCGTATGCATGTGAACAAAAGTTTGGATATAGGTTTCGCTTTTTCAACGAATAATTTAAAATGGTATTTACACCGATACCATCCTCTTGTAGTTCATCACATAATGATCAACAAGAAGCTTTTATCCTGTCAGCCAATAATTATTCTTTGTTAACTTGCTCCTTTCCCAACCTCTCCACCTGTCGTGCAGTGTTTTCCATCATTGGATATCTCCTGTCTTGACGTAATGATATATATATATAAATATAAAAGATATTTTAAACCATTCGTATAAGGCTATTACTGTGTTCAAATTTATCAAGAAACTGATGCAAGGTTACGCATAAAAGAGTCAGGTGAAGAAGCTATGTGAAAGCCATATGATCCCAAGAGGAATAAACAAGGAATAAATTGTAAAGATTAATTAAATTTTATCATGTGCTTCTCGTCATCAAGATGTTAAATTTTATAGATACTCTATTCTCATGATTTCTGTCCAAGGCTTTCCACTCTATTATCATAGCAAAATGAAAAATGTTTGACTGCAGCTTAACATGGACATGATATGGTGGGATATGGTCTTGCTATTACTTCGCCCATGTTATCTTGCATAACTTTGGAAAAATAAGTTTAACATAATTTATACTCAGTTTTTTTTCATTTCTTGTTATTCAGTTGTCCATTGCAACTATATCTTAACTATATGTATGAAGGTACGTCTCACATGGGCCACTCTCCTTTAAAAACATTTCAAAGGACGACATTTTCATTTTAATTGCATAAATTATTTATTATATCAATCTTAACATTTTTAAGAAAAATTAAATTGGAAAATCCAGTATGTTCCAAAAGTAATGTTCAGCACTGCAGGAATATCTATGCATTTTGGAAAAAAGTTGTTCCATATACATATGTTAGTCATTAAAATCCGCTTTTCTGCCAGTACCTGAATATGAGACATATTTTAAAAATTACACTAAGAAACACTCAAAAATAATAAAAAAAATATGTTTTTTGGATAGAGTTGAAAAAATCAGATATCAGATTAATTCGAATGAATTAAACCTATGTGGCAGTGGCCTGAAGAAAGTAAAAAAAAAAGAGGAGAATAATAAGTGTTTCGTATGGAAAAACCCGTATACTCTTCAGTACGGCCTGCCGTAGACGCCTGAAAAAACACTAAACTGATTTCATCTAACATAAACTCAAAATCTTATATTTGTTCCAGATGGTTACTTTTTGGGATTCTCCGGTACTACAGCAATTAGTTAATAATAATAAATAATTTCAATTTTCAACTCCTTCCAAAATATATTTTATCTTTTCTATAGTTCCACTTTTTTTCATCTCTTTCCATTTTCTATTTTCGTCAGTTTTACCGAGTCACAGAAATTCGATATTTGGGACATATTTTGATTGATTGTTATTTTATTGGATATAATTCTGAAGTACACTACAATACTAGATGCATAATACTAATTTTTCTGTATATTTATGATATTTCTCTTAAATCTAAAAATATTTGTTTCGTTTTTGCACATATCGGGTAATTTATTTTACATTTTTGGTCCTCTAATTAGTAATGTGGTGTGATGAATTTTGATGAGTCTAATCAAGGCTTGAAACTCGCTGCCGTAAATAAATAAATTTTCTTGTGAAATAACGAATAAAGAAAAAATCACTTTGGTTGCAGTACCGCAGTACCAGAAAACTAAAAAAGCACTATTTAGACAACAGTGGGGAAAATCAACAAAGGCGTTCTAAATGTCGGGAAAGATAAAATGTACAATTTGGGAACTTCATATTAAGTAGTACCACGGGCATATTCATAAATTAAATCGTAAGTATATATTGAAAGAATAGAGCAATGCGGATGTATGTAACAGGCTATTTTTATCTTTTTTTTTTTATTAATTTATAATTGTTAACTGTGTAATTTACTAAACGGGAGATACATGTAAAAACGGCTTTATTTTTAATAGTGTGATTCAAACTACAAAACAAGTTTCCATCCTCGGATGCACTGACCATGTCAAAGTCAAATGTGTGCAAATTTAAGAAAATTATGATATTGATATTTTATTCGAAAAATATGCCTAAGGAATATTTTCAGTTACATTGCAAGATAAATGCTACTCGAGAATCGCACTGAAATGTCATGAAAACTGAATGAATTTCTTTTTCTGCTCTCTTTTCCTCACCAAAGCATGATTCAATTTTTAAAAATTATTGCCTACAGACAAGTAAAATTTTATATAAATATCCTTCAAATAAATTAAAAAAAATTATCATAACAATTTCGTGCACATTTGAGCAAGCATGATGGAAATAAAAGCTGCCACTCTTAATTAAGAATTCCGCTGATGAGGTTAATAGTTATGGCAGAAACGTGATAAATATCATAACAAAACAACAATTTTCCGAAATAGTGGGAAAACAGTATAATTGTATGAGGAAAAAAGTAATTGATTTTTTCAATAAATTGCAGTGGCCATTCCATCAAAACAAGTTCCATATTTTTTACTCACACTAGAAATTGTCTTCAGATCTGAGGCGAAAAATGGCGCCACTACTGCAGGGTTAAGGACTATTCATTCCCAGGCATATCTCACGCAAACATTTGTTCATATTTTATGATATCACTCACCTACAGGGAGGAGTACGTTATATCGATTTTACACCAAATGAAATAAATTAGCTGCTTGAAAATATTTTCCACCGTCCTTCGTTTTCATCACGGTTTAGCTCAAGGCATTTGCCAAGCAATAGTGCCACCACCATTATTTGCCTTCCAAGCACGGCATTTTCAGGAGGAAAATATCAAATTTATGATCCTGGCGGTAATTGATAAATTACGAGCGAGTACTCAGTGCTCACAGGACATCTATCACTGTTCGCACTGGGACATGCAAACACAGGAAAAGCTTCCGAGTTGAGTAATGGAGTTTCCATTAGTAAGAAATTCGCAAACAAGAGCATAAAGCATTTGATGGCTAAGAAAAAAGAGTGCCATCAAAACATTTCCGAGATTTTCTGAAGATTTGTCTTCGGCGATTTGATCATGATATGATTTCATTATCCGTTAAGGGTTTTTAAATTGTAGAAAAATCAAAACCATACTACGCAAATTATAATCTGCTTGTTTATAATCTAACTTCATTTTAATATTGAATTTGAAATCACGCCGTCAAAAAACCAGAAAAACTGCCTAAGTAAATCTAAAACCGAATGTGATTTTAAGAGGATTTGTTGCTGGAGCCGATTTCATAACTGCATTTGCATTTTTATTACTCTGTTTCTGGACACAGCCAAGGGGCATAAGCTTCTTTTATACTTTCAATAACTCTTTGCCTTCTATATGCATTGGGATTTGTTCTCCGTCATCCGTTTATGCTGTTTGACTTCTTTTTTTTCGTTTTTTTTCTGTTGAGTAGTGTTTATACCTACGCTTTAAGGTACTTAGGTATGATTTGCCAATTTTCAGAGTTAAAATTCCTACAAGCAAGAGTTTTTTTTTTTCTTGCGGTACAAAATGTAATTTGAGCGAAGACGCTGCGCACATGTATCATACTTATAGGTATGTACATTGTACGTATAAATCGTCCCAAGGAAACTTTATTCTCTCTCCTACAATACCTACAGTAGAAATCGTAATTATTGAGATTTTCTCTCCTTTTGGTAGTTTAGTTGATTTTCCTGCCATTGTTTTGCGAAGTTAATTATTTTAGAGAAACCCAAATTGAATCCTTTTCAATTCACCATTGAGTTGTCTTATAAAGCATTACAATGATTTTGTGTGGAATTTTGTTTTGTGGCAGATAAATAAGCAATCTTGTAACAGTTGGCAAAGCAAAGGATAATGTAGGAAATGTTTGAGGATTTCGTTACTAATCAGGCACCGAGAGCTATCATTTAATAAATAAAATAATATTAATAAATTCAGTAATTTCCTATAAGGCTTCTAACAAATTTATGCATGAGTACTACTATAATACTGCCGAGTATTTGATAGGCTAAGGGGTATAGGTATTTTGTAAAACTGTAACCCTTAATTAGGCGCATGGGATGAGAGCAATTTTAATCGGAAAAAAATGTAGAATGCATTCTCTCAGTAGCTTTTCATCTTAGAACACAATTTTTAAAATCGTCGTACTAGAGCCAATGCAACGTACGCATACCTTTGTACTGTAGTGAAGTGTGACCCCATGCGCACACTTACGTAATTTCTTTCATAAGGTAAGTTTTGAAATTTTGACATTTTATAATATTTTCGGATGAATTCTTGCGAAAATAAATAACTTTATGAAGTTGACTACCAACTACGTTCGACATAATAAGCAGGACTTTTATACAGCTTTGAACTTCGTAGCTGCGAACAATATTTCTGAGAGCGATAATGACAACCAGGATGAGGATTAGAGCTATTTATTCTCATTTGCATGGAATTCTAGTACATTTAATTTATATTTTTGATAAAGAAAGTAAAAAAAAACAATCGATGCATTGCGTGTTTTCTTTTTTATTGTTAATAGGAAGTAACGATTATTTAGACACTTTGGTGCAAATTACACTAAAAAAAAAATTTGGAAGAAATTTACTACAAAATACGGAGCCATCCCAGTTGCCTGCTATAATCGGAGTACACTACTTTCAGGATGTAAAATTCAATTATTTGGCTAGCAAAACTACTACACAAAAGTACTCGTTTTAAGTAAAATTACTTAACCATGACGAATTTTGCTAAAAGTAGCAATTTTTCTTTCCTCTACTTTCGTAATGTTACTGTATACGTAATTTTTCCATTAAACCATCTATTTTTACTGTAGTTTTGGAACTATACTAAATGGTAGAAATTTTAATTTAGTGCACAAGGGCGAAATAAATTCTGTTCAGCATATTACTTGATTTCGTACTAAACGTGCAGCAATCTTTTAACTAACAACAGCGAGAAAGAAATAATAACGAACAAGAGCGGCACAACAATAATAGATTGCTCCACCGAAACTGGTATTTTTCTAATATAGCACTTAAAATCCTTTTCTTGTATAAGTAATAAATCATGCACATATTTCTCCCAGATCTGAAGCATAGTTAGATAGGGCTAGAGGAAGGTATCTATTAAAACTCTGCCACATAGCTGTTGCCCAAGTGGTTCTAATTATAATAACATTTGGTGGACATGAAAACGAAGAAATTTTCGTCAGATTCCTTTTTTCACTTCTAGTGTTGTTTTCAATAATGTTGGAATATTACTAAACTTCAATTCGTACATACACATCAGATCATGCAGTGGCTTGGGTTTTTGCCAGTTCCCACAGTTACCACAGCAAAATTACTGCATTATTAGTATTCTTCAGTTTTTTTCGTGTTTCAGTGCTAGAGCGATATTACAGTAGTAAACGTGTATTTTTACCATGGCATTGTGTAAATTTACTGACTCAAAGTAAATTTTCTGGACATTTAGTAAAAATCAAGCGAAAACAGTAGTAAAATTACCAATTATAATAGAAAATTATTAAAAAAGGTAATTTCACGATTGATTTTCATGATTAATGTAAATTTACTATACGGGACTACTGATTTAAGACAAAAAATTTATAAAGTGTTGAGGCAGCTCCAAATTAAAAAAAAATTCACCAAAAATTGAAATAACTAGTAATTGTTGTATATCAGAACAAGATACCTTTCGGCATACCACGCGATTTCTTGAGGTAATCTGATCAAAAAATTGTTCCACATACCCCCCCCCCCCCACCCCCACCTAGAAACCTTTCGTTAGAAGTCGTGGCCAGTTGAAGATTTTGCCAATATTCGTGAATCCTGATGGGACTAAATGAGTATAACTTTTGAACCACACAATAGATTTTGGTTATTGGCTTGTTAAATAGCCAAGAATAGTAGCTATCGAAAACTCTGTATTTTTTAAACAAGCATCTTTAAATTATTCTCAATTATTTCCAAAAGTTTTTGAAATAAGTAACGGTATTTATGAAATTTGCGTGTAAAAAAAATCAATGTTTTAGAAATATTTACGAATAATGTAAAGATGCTTAATTAAAACATACAGAGTAATACACTCTTCGACAGCTACTATTCTTGGCTATTTAATAAGCTAACAATAACCAAAATCTATATGGTGGTTCAAATGTTATACTCAATTATTCTCACGAATATTGGCGAAATTTTCAACTGGCCACAGCTCATTAAGATTGGTTTCTAGGCTGGGGGAGGGGGGGTATGTGGAACAATTTTTTGATCAGCTTACCTCAAAGAATCGCGTGGTATACCGGAAGGTATCTTGATCTGAATCACCCTGTATATATATTTTCCCACTTAGTGTTTTCTTTTTAATACTAATTCAAAGCCATAAATTTTCAAACAATTTTTTTTTTAATTATCCAAAAATTGTTAAAAATGGATATGTTTCCCTATGCTACAAAGTCCCAAATTGATTTTTGATGCAAAGTAATTGGCATGCAATAGTGGGTATCTAAGAAAACCATTATTGAGAACTTACTCCGATAAAAAACTAAGTATCAGGAGCTAGTCTCATTCGATGATGACTATACCAACTATTACTTCTTATACAAATTAAGATATTAGATTGTTAATAAAAATTCAATAAGAGTTGAAAAATTATGATTTATAAAACTTCTTCAACTCGGTTTTTTTCTTAACTTAAATCCCCAACACAACCATAAAAACTCGTATACCTACTGTATTCCCCGGGTTTTTACCTTTCCCTTCTTTTGACCCGATAGCATATAAATTGACTATTATCCTCTTGGTTACAGGGTAAAAAATCTTTAGGATTTATAGAAATCTTTTGATAATTTTGGAATGTATCGAAATTCCATCGATCTTTTTCCACTTGCTCATGAAATATTTATAACAATGGGAATTAGTTTTTCATTTCGGTTTTTTTTTCCATCCAAATATTTCTGTTTTTACTAGAATTCAATGTTGGAGGACATCATTCATTTTACTTGACATAGCCATTTCCGAATTTTTGCTTGATCGAACTCTTAATTCGTCTTCGCCATCCGGTTTCTGACAGAATTATTTATCGCTGCCTGCTATATTCCATTCAAAAAGGAATTTCTTTCTTGGGTGAGATGCTTCCATCCTTGCACCCCTTTATTTCTTATTTCGAAGTTTTAATGAGCAAACAAGTGGTCCGAGAATCATTAATTTTCCGCGATAATAGCAAAATCTACAGAACGACAGGCTCCTTTGACACTCTTGGGTGGTAAGAAGCATGAAACAAGCAAAAATATTAATGGTTGACCTGTGCGTGCGGGAACCTCTGACACAATCAAGTAAATAGATTGTGCTCTGTTTTTTTTTTTGTTTTTTTTTGTTTTGCAGCGCAAGCATTGTAGGAAAGATTAAAGTTTATTAAGTAATTAAAACCCCGTATACATGCATACCTTCAATTTACCAATGTCTGCTCGTATTATGCCATCCAATCAAAGTAGAGCAAGAATCAGTTTCCAATTGATAATCTCGAATCATCTGAAGTAAAAGTGCATCGCTTTGGTTGCTCCATCCTCTGTGGATTTTTCCATTTGAGAAAATGAAATTTCAGCACAGTACCAGCAACAGCGAACTGGTCGAAAAACTTTAATTTATTGCTTGTCGGTTCTCGTTGAGTGCTCTTCAAAGTGCATTACTGCAAATTGAAGTGGCATACCAGTCTGGGTGGGGTTTTATCCAGAGCTTTGCATAAATTGCAAGTTTTTTTGTTTTGTTTTTGTAGTTTAGTTCATTGACGACATTATTCCACTCACGTACTTTAGTGTACACGTGAAGTGCATCTACTGTAGAGTATTTTTGTTGAATTTCCTCTTAATGCCGTTAAAAATTGTGCAGAGCTCAGGAAACGTGATTGTATTCATTTGGAGAAATTAAGATGAATTAAATACTAACAACAGGACAATAGGACATGATAGTCTAGCGGTGAATTTTAACTAATGAAAACATCACATATTTCTAATTCCACAAAACCAGCGACTAAATGTGTTACAAAATACTTTCCGGAATTTTAAATGAAATTCATTGAATCCCAAATGCACCGCCGAAAAAAATTTGTCAAATAAAATATTTGAGGAGGGGATCAATTTCAACAGATTAGGAGCTTAGAAGGAAACTTCTGAACGAAATACTGTCGTTTTCTGCGTGATGGCGCTGCAAATATTCGCTGGTAGTTGTTCATAATTATGTTCAACTAATTAATCTCTTGTGCCAAGCAGCCCCGCATTGCCAAAGGATAGCTTTCCATCCACATAATGATTAAATTGTCTCTCTGCTCTAAACGAGTAAGTGCCTAAGTCAATATTTTCGAATTTTTTAGGATTTTCTTTGTAGTTAAATTTATTTTCATTTCCAAAAATACATAACAACATTTTTTGGAACCAGGGGCGGACATTTTAATAGAATGAATCAATATTGGGCGTTGTAGGGCAAGCGCTAGAAAGTTTTACAGTTTTTTTTCAGCAATACAAATTTTACGGTGATTTTGCTTCTGTTTGATTTGTTTCCTTCCTGTGCAAATTAATTGGTGATTTTTAGTTAAATTGTGTTATATTCGATTGATTTTTGAAATACTTGGTGCAATACGTTTATAGATGTTGTTTTGTCGAATCAAGGCAAATGTGTGTTATTGTTTATTCTCAAACAAAGATGTACTTTAATTTTAATTTTTTTTTAATTTTTTTTTAATTTAATTTTTAATTTTATTTTAGTTTCAAGTGAGAGTCATAATAAACTGAACGGTCGAGCTCCTGAGGTTTTTAATCATTACAAGTTTATTTAATCAGTTCTACTTTCTTTTAATTACAACATTAATAATTATTAGTTTGAAGTGTACTGTGCTTTTGAGTGGATCCATAAAAATTTTAATAAATATGAGCAACAGTAATAAATTTCACACTCATGCAAAAGGTGCCAATGCAATTACCCAAACCCCTACAGAATACTTCACAACCCATGAAACAGACTCCATCACTACCACATGAGAGCCCCAACGGTGTCCTGATATTCCAAAATATTTGCAGTGTTCTTATGTAAAACTGACAAAAGTTTGATTTGAATAGGTCCTCCGCCCTAAACTACTATTCATACAGAAAAATGGTGTTCTGATAATCTTAAGCTTGCTTTCTCATCTTCCGAACGGAAATAAACTTTTTATACCTTTCTTAACAAAATTATGTAAAAAAAAATTTCTGAACCTAATGACTACGATTCCTTAAACAAAAACTCACAACTGAGTAATCACTGTATATGTCGCTCTGATGTGGCATGCAGTGGGCTGATGATGATATCGAATGTAGCTGCCAACAGATTCGGACTCTGGCTGCACATACATACATGCAATTATTACTTAGCTGAGTGTTAGTGAATATAAAATTGTAAGGTTATTTTCTAATCAAGACTATTTTATTATTTTGTTAACACTTGTGTACACACCCAAAAAAATTACACTACTGCATACCCGGCTACCCCGGTAGCCAGGTGTAATTTGTATGAACGATGTTAGAATTCATAGGAAATTTCCAGTAAAAGCAACAATGTAGCCGACATGCGGATGTGGATTAACTTAGTGGCATAAGAAATCAACCGTAATAAAATTTAATTAAGAGTAACGAATTCTGGAAATTTGGTTTTCAGAATATTTTTCATTATGGCGATTTGCTGTTTGATCTTATGTGCAGGGGTTAAAGTAAAGTACGGCAATTAGACGTATCTACCGTAATTGTATGTACTGTAATTGAAAGTACCGTAGTGATATGTACCATAATAAAATTTATTTAAGACTAAACAGGAGAAATTTAGTATAAATTCTATCAAGGCGAGGTCTAGCGTGCTATATACGGTATGAAGATAGCCCAGACATTTCTAGTCGCATGTTATTTCTTTTAAAATAAAGATTGAAGCCAATTGATTTTTGTTTGATTACGTGGTTATTTATATCGAAAATGGACAAACGACCAAATTTCTGCTGCCGAGGTTAACCGGTAATGTACATATAACACTATATTTATGAAACTTTATTTCATATTAATGTAGAATTTTTACCTAATAGAATGAATTACGGATAACAACATGAATACTTAAGAAGTTTAGTAGAATCTGATGATGAAGTGGATGTATTGGATTATGTCGATGACGAGTCAGATGAAGAATGGCTGCCATCAGCAGTGCAGGAAATGAACGAGGGAAATTCGTATGTTGAAGATATTTTTCAAGATGATCTCATTCGAATTGAAAAGGCCCACGAAGATAATGAAGACAGCGACGAAGAATCTAATCACAATGCCACGGAAGGCTCGAGCACTCAGGACAACGTTTGACGTCGTAGAGATGGCACTATATGGCGCCCAACCCTACCAAACTCCACACCTTAAGCCATAATATTCTTCGAAAAAGTGCAGGTCGAATTCGCTCAACGACCCTCTTGTCTGCTTTGGACACCTTCAAATGTATTTTGAATGATGCAATGAGCAACATAATTATAAAGGAGACGAATAGGAAGGCAAACAGCTTTTATGATCAGCACAATAGTGAACATCCAGATATGCCACCAAAAGTTTGGAAAATTGTAATTTGATTACTATTTATGGATCCTTATAACTGCAGGTGTACGTCATTCTAATGACGAGCATAAAAGGAAGCTATGGAAAATACCAGGCTATCCTTTGCATAGCGCGAGTTAATAGTTTTTGTTCACCCCCTTCTAACGATTCGATAATCCAGCAGCCCAAGGACTTCGTCTGGCCGCTATATTAGAAATATTTCTGCTCTTGAACAAAAACTTGCGTTCCTTGTATGGTTGTTCATGAGCAACTCTTTCCATATAGAGGCAGAGCACGATTCACACAATGCATGCCATCTAAGCCTACAAAATATGGCATAAAAGTTTGGTGGGCTTGCGATGCTTCAAATTCATACCCAATTACTTGTCAAATATATACAAGGAAGCAGTTATCAGGCAGAGAAGTAAATAAATGAGAGCGCGTGGTGAAAGACTTGTGTATGAGATTTAAAGAAAGCGGAAGGAACATTGTAGCTAGCAACTTTTTTACATCACTTCCACTTGCACGTTTGCTGAAGTCGTGGAATTTTTCAATTGTCGGCACGTTAAAGAAGAATAACCCATGTATACCTAAGGAAATGCTGCCATCTAAGTCCCGGGATATATTTTCATCACGATTTGCATTCAGCGATGACAACATCACTATATGTTCATAAGTTCCGAAAAGAACAAAAGTGTTATCATGTTGTCGACACTCCACTATGTCGATAATTTATCCGGAAATAAAAGAAAACCGGAACTAATACATTATTACAACAGCACGAAAAGTGGAGTAGATAACATGGATAAATTGCTACTATGGCTATTCTACTAAATGGCGGACACACAGATTGCCTGTGGCTTTTTTTTTACAATATTCTTGACGTTGCATGTCTGGCTGCTTACAAGATTTATTCGGAGAATCATCCTGCTGGCTCAAATCGGACACACCAACGCTGGATTTTCCTACAAGACTTGGGAAGGCAACTGGCGTTACAACATATTACGGCGCGGTCTACAAATGTAAATATTACAAGAAACTTCGAGAGCAAAACTGGAATTAATTGTATGTTAGGGAGGCCAATTCTGCGGCAACTACCTGAAGAATCGGCCGCAAGATCTTCTCGAGACAGTAGTGGGCGTACCACCGCACAGGCAGGAAAATGTTACGTTTGTCTAACGACTAGCTCAAAAAGACGACGTGCCACCAGAAAATTCTGTTGCACCTGAAACAAGCCCATATATAGCGGACACACAATAACCGTAAATAGATGCCGATTATGTAGCTAATTTGTTTTATTGTAAATATTTTTATTATGCGTAAAAAAACACTTTTCTATAGATTTCCATGTTCGTTTTCATTATATTTCCTTATTTTTTTCTCCAAATTAAGTTTATTAACCAGCTACGTGATAACGTTTCTCATATAAAATCTCTGGCTACCCGGATAGCCTGGGTGTGCTGACTACGGATAAAAAGTTTGAATTCAAAAAGCCAAAATATTATAAATTTTTTGTAAAGTTTTTTTTGCATAGATCGACATATTCCAAGTAACTTTTGGATGGCATGGATCTACGAGCCAGTATACTTCTAATAACAGTTTTTATAGGGAATCAAAGTCAAAATGACTACCCGGGTAGCCGGGGGTGTACGCAAGGTTTAAGTAAGGTAATTCAGTATCCTTACCTACACTTACCTACACTTACCAAATACCAAGTGTAGATTTTGGGAATGTAGGCAACCAAGCTCTAAATTACTAGAAGACTAGTTTCCTGTATAGATATTTGTGTATGGTTTATGGCATATACAAATGAAATGTTTGCAACTTTTCCATAAGAATCAATATAAATATTATAGAGATCGGACTCCTATCGCACACATATAGTTTTCTGTTTCATTAGCCTTTCGGTAGGCCTGTCGCTAATTCAAAATTCAGGTGCATTTCCACGAAATTATGATAATTAAAAAAAAAAAAAAAGGTTTTTACTTTTAAATCGTAGTGCGAAGTTGAAAATAGAATTAGTATAAGAAAGTTGTGTAAAGAGCTGTGAAGCTGATTTTGTAACATGAAATTACTTTTCATTTTTAATAGATATTTTATAAATTTATTTTCTGGCATGTTTTAATAGCAAAAATATATTAAATTCTCAAAATCAGAGCATGCAGATATAAAATGAAATGATCGTGCGATAGGTGTGTTCTTTTGTGTCCGCAAAACATAGCAGAACAAAAGATACACAAAAGAACGACTCATACATTTTCATTGAAAGTCTTAAATGAAGCGAACAGTACAAATAGTTCGCTTCAATCGACAGAACCATTTGTTCTCTCCAGTATATGGGAATTCTAGAAGAAGGTACTCAAAAGAACATGGCTATTATAATTGAAATAATTTATATATCAATGTCATCATTATGAATTTATTGATGATGAACGCATTGAGCATTTCCATTATTTCAATATGAATTGACTGATGAATGTATCAGCCAATATTCTCATTATGTCAACAACAAAATAATGTAACAACTTATGGACCTGCTTATCAAGTGATCATGGAAAAGCTTATTATGTTGAAGAAAATGTAATGTCAAAGAAAAGTATATAATGAGTTCAATCACGGATCGAGAATAGATTTCATAATTACTTTCGTCTAAAGGCTCATGATGAGCTCATCGATGAAATCATCACATTTTACTTTACCTACTTTATTTACCTAGACTACATACATATTATACCACTCACGAAAACTTTCGTTTTCTAATTTCAACATATTTTAATTATTCTCTTTGAAATATCTTGAAGTAAATCCTCAGAGAAATTTTTAACAGAGAGCGATGTGTACAGTGGCGTTGTTACTGTTTGAGAAGGAATCGTACTGGTTCTGCTAACGAATCCCAGGAAGGAATTTTCTGGTAAAATCCAAGCATGGTCATGTGATGTGTTTATGTTATATTATTTTTGGTATGATGCTTTTAATCTCTCTTCTTGGGAGTGTAAAACAACTTCGTGCGATCTTTATTCTTACAGCGATAACAATTACGAACGTTAAAAACTGCCTCTGATGATAGAATGTCATTTCAGAATGGCTGAGTGGATCTAGGCTTTTTCTTCGTGTAAATCTATGAAGGTTCGAATCTTGCCAGCAACCAATTTCAATTTCTTGCTGAGTTCCCTATACGTTTATAATATATTATGTGTGTTATACTATATAACAGCGCATTGTAAATTAGTAAATAATGTAAGTAAGTTTAGTGACACAAGGCTTTCTTTTTTTTTATAAAATCAATTAGCTACAGGTATTGAACTACTGATTCCCATAATTAATTGGATGAAAAGAGTCGCCAAGAGTTCAAACATTTTTTGTAATTCTCATCTGTAAAGCATTTTGTCGTACTACCAAACATTAACTACGATTTCCCTCAATAATTTCACTTATGTGACATAATCTATGCCCACTGTTTTTTCTTGGTGTGTAAATCCAGCAAAATGGTAAGTAGTACGGTATTTTCTTGTGGTGCTAAACTAATAATCAATTTCCGCTAGTTATGGTTAAAAAGGTGCAGTGACAGGTCTTCCAAACATATGGTTAGATCGTTCTTATCATGAACTTTTTCATACAATCCTCATGCGATTAACTTATGCTAATTGCCTTGCCTACATACATATATATTATTTGTATATATAAATTAGGTACATCCATGTTTAAGAATATTTTACAGCTACCAAAATTTATTATTATTTTGTTGCAAAGAATTACTTCCATTAAAACAATATAAACTTTGAAATTGTTGAAAAAGAAAAAACTTAAGTTCCAATCCGAAGTCCTTTTATAGCTGAAGGCGTTTATATCTTCGATCTTATTGCACAAGAAACAAACTTATTCCAGCAAAGAAATTGCAAAACAAAGTGAATTCATAATTTTTAGTTGAAAAGTTTTCGAAATCAAACAACATGAATTTTGAAGTTTTTAGTTTTAAAAATAAAAACTTGCATCTGTTTTTAAACTTGAGAACTATGAGCACTCAGGATTCAGCAGTAATTGAATCTAATGAAATTATTTCCCGTACAATTAATAAGTTGTAATAGAATTTGAGTTCCGCTTTTAGTGTTATTCATGCAAGGAAACCATCTTGAAAATTGCGGAAGTTGCATTGAATAATAACTAGATTTGCAAGGAGACTGCTGCTGGTGTAGGTGAATTAGCATTCAAGCTTGTTTATATTTAGTTTATCACACTATGGATAGAGCTTGTACTTGAATTGCAAAAAATCAATGGTTTCAACACATTAGGTATATCTGCACAATTGTGATTCCTGCAGCCCTCTTCAAATTCTAAATGATTTTTTTAACGTATCACATGTCTTGCAGGAAGGGAATTGAGGAAAGTGCCATTGCTATGCATGTGCACAGTAATTGAACCCTAAGTATCTTCATGAAAAAGATGAAAACAGGATTTCTGCACCTGCATTACAAGCAAGATTGGTTAAGCACAGGCGCTTAGAGCCGTCCATGTTATTTGAAGTTCATCTATCGAGTATCTTGTGTCGAATTTCTAATAGTTGAGAAAGAGATTCTGGCCTTACTTTATTCGATGACAATGAAAAAGAAAAACTACAGGGCTATAAATATTCATCTGATCCACAGCTTTCATTATCTTTATTGATTTTGGTTATCCAAACTTTTAGTTCCTTTAATAAAGGATCACACTCCCATTGATGTACCCAAACCATCTATTATCATCAATATTCCTTAAATGCAATCACGAATAAAACGTGAGGAGCTATCAGGATAAATTTTCCAGACTTGAAAGCTCACCATAAACAAACTAATAACTTATACTCAATATTTCGTTATATACATATGTATATATTTAAATCTAGGCCCTGGATAATCTTTCTTGAATACTTTGCATATAAAATAACCTCATGTATTTTTTGTTGATTAGACTTCAAAATGGCGGAAATGGTGTACTTATGATTTAAGTGTTTAGGGTCCAAAAAAATTTGTGCGTGGAAATTTGTATTGAAAAATTTATAACCCTTCATGCCTTATATTTATTTAATCTAAAAAATTTAAGATTCATAAATTTTTGAAAATGTTTTCATATATTTGTTTATGAGTAACTGCATTTTCAAGAAAAAGTATTTTTTTTTTTTAGAAACATAAGGCAGTAGAATGATACCGAAAACATCGTTTGAATAATATTCTTCCAATATTACAGGCAAAACTTCCTTCATCCAAATGTTTGCTTTAGTGTTATCAGCATCATCCTTTTCACTATGAAATTGACGGAATTTTATATTATTTCCTGCTTTCCATCAGTGTGAAATAATTGTTCCATAATTATGTTGACCCGAAATTGTATATTTATCGCAATTAAATTATTATAGAAACATAGGAACATACCTAACTGAAACGATTTAATTTTTTGGTCGCATTTGTCTGGCACAAATTATTGAATCAAGCTGCAATTCGTCATTTGCAAATATGAGAATCATTTTATTCCTAATTTTATTTATATGCACGTAGGGTGGCCCAAAAAACAAAAGTGTTTAAATGTCTAAATGATCTTTTAGAATTTGTTGGATAATTTATTTCTAAACTTCTACGCAAAATTTCAGTGCAATTCATTGATGTTTAGAGGTCGCTCAAATCAAAAATAATGTTTATTTTTGACTGTTCTGGACTTTTAAGAAAACTGTTTCAACATTTCCTGTTATTATTTTTTTTCTTTTGCAATATTTTTTCTTGATTTTTTCTTTAAATTAAAGGGAACTTAGTTATGAAATTATTCCAGTAAAAGTCGTTTTAGAAAATTAAATTGTTCTATTTTTTATAAATTTTTTGAAACGAAAATTCGGACCTGGACTAAAATTTTTTTGACTTCGTGTCAATTTTTTTGTAAAGAAAAGTGGCACGTGGGTATACTTTTTCTACTACAATGTAGTCTACAATCGATTATAATGATTGCGAAAGGCAATGTGACGCAGACGTAACCAAAGGGTAAAGGCGGAATTACAATGAACGCAACGGAGCGCAACTGAACGGAGAGAAAATTATTTAAAAAAATTTATCTTAACCATATGACTACAATTCCACAAACAAAAATTCTCAGCTGAGTAATCATTGTAATGTCGCTGTGCCGTGGGCTGATGTTGCTGATGATATCGAATACAGCTGCCTACAGATTCGGACTCCGGCTGCACATACACACATGCAATTATCAATCAGCTGAGATGTATTGAGCGTAAAATTGTAAGGTTATTTTGTAATCAAAGCTATTTTATTATTTTGTTACGTAAGGCATATAGTAAGTGTAGCCCTTGGGAAGATAAGGAATCAAGCTGTAAATTACTAGAAGACTATTTTCCTTTATGGATAGTAATTTAAGCTCTATAGCATATATAAAGTCAATGTTTGGCACTTTTCATAAGTATATCAATATATAACATTTTAGAAAAGGGACTCACAACGCACACATATAGATTTCTGTTTCATGGCTTGGGAAGAATTCTCGTGGATTTTGGCCGGAGACAAAAATCCGCGCTGACGTACCCAGCCCTACGCTCATAAAAATTTTTATTTAAAAAGCCCAAGCAACCAAATCAATCCAACTACCACGAAGTCGAGACTGCGCAGACACAACTTATTCGAATCGTTTTCAGTCACAAATAATGGCACGAATTCTGAAGAAATATGGTCGAATTAAATTCTAAGTCAGAAATGAATTTTTGCCTATATTGAAAAACTGTTTTGGTTCGTACCCATGATATATTTAGCTGAGATCAGTTAGTTATTCAGGTTTGATATGAGCTCTTCGATACATCACTTTCTTAGTATACTATCTGAGACAACTTACAACTAGATAAGAAATTTCGAAAAGTGATCCGGGCTATAAGATCACTTTTTGAAAGCTCTTTAACTTTTTTTCAAGCAAAGAAAGCTATCATTGCGAAGAATTTATGCAGTATACAGCAAGAGAGAGTGAGAATGTGTAGAGCTTTCTGTTAGAGGGCCATTAGCTGGTTTTAGTTGGACCGCGTTTTTCTGAGGTTTAGTACATCTAATTAATAAAAGAGTCTTTGTAATTGGTTGGCTTTAGTCACGTCTCACGAGTCACGTTCGTGAACTTAACAAAAGGAACGAAGTTAGTTGTGTTTGCGTATAATCTATAATTTCAAACTAGGTTTTTCCTATTTAAATTTCGGCTCAATTTTCAAAGGAAAAATTTCGATACCGCTACGGCGATACTTGATATTTTGTTCCGATACTAGTAGAATATCGGGAAGGTACTATCGATGCTAAGTATCGATAGTATCGTCAGCAAAATATCGATACTTCAAATATATCGATATTATATTCGTGTCCCTAGTCTGAGCAAATGTTTAGTAATCTTCAAATAAAGTAAGTAAAGAGGAGGCGTGGACTAATACGTTTTGAAATTCGATGAGCACACTACTTGAGTGCGAGCTATGAGTTCACTAGAGCTCTTTCACTGCGCATGCTAATTATGCTCTATGTCACATATTCTTCGGTTATATTCATTATTACCTAGTATATATATTTAGTACAGAAACATATGCACTTAAACCTTTCTTGCACTTCTGCATAAGCTATGTATGTAGGTATCTAAGCGAATTTTCGGTGTGTAGTATACGTATACATATATACATATTGGAAACTTAGTTTTAATTTTAAAACTTTGTTTTAAGAATGTGAAACAAACGTACGACTCACTTCAGTTCAGAGGCTCGGTCATCAATAATTGGGGCTTGTGAAATGTCAACTATCGTTTTTCTACTTTAAAATTAATTACCGGTCTCACCAAAGTAACCCGGTCCTGCAAAGATATAACACGTTGATTGTAAAATGTTATTCAATTTCGGCTGCATAGCTTTTTTTTAATTTCAGTGCTTGCGTTTGGTTGTTCATTTCAACTCAAACTTTTCTTTGCGATTATTTCTTTTATAAGTTGTCAACTAATAATTAGCCATTTTTGTGGTAAGTACTGCTTTATAAATCAGTTACTATTTATGATGATATTTTGCCTAGAAAATCTTTCAATGTTTGCTATTGAAATAACTGAAAAAATATCCTCGTTAAGTATCATTTTTAATTACATGTCGTATCAGTAGATAATGCAACGACTTAAATTAGGATTTTGACTAGGTAATGGATTTTAGGAAGTTTTTGTGATATATAAAAATTCTCCCTTATAACATAGGATATGGTCAAACTTGACTATATTCAAGCCTGTTATAGTATTCGAATGAAGTAAGACCTGAATCAGCGCTTCTGAAATAAATAGATAGGACATGTTTGTGAAATTGTTTAACCTCCACGATCTCCTCACTTTACATCGCTGGATTTCTAATTTTTGGGCTTAAAATTAATGTTTACGAAAATGAATACGAAATTTCGTCCCGTGTTGATCTCATTAATCAAATTCAAAGACGAAAGGAAATCCAACGAACTGGGATAAGAAAAAAATATTATAACAAGAGCAAAAAATGTATTGAAAGTAATGGCAATATATTGTTAGATTAGTAAGTTCTTAACATAAAAGTGAAAAATATGGAAATATATATTATTCTATAGAAAAATAAGAAAAAAATGTTTTGAAAATTAATTTTGTTCTTTTTTTTTATACATCACAATAATCTTAAATTAAGTTGTCGCATTATTTTTATAATTATTATTTAATAAGATGTCTTCAAGATTTAAAATCTTATATTGGACACATAACAAAAACCAATATAAATACATAAGTAAAAAGGTAAATATGCATACATAAAGTCTAAAATCAATTCTGCAATATTGACTAGTTGAAGTGAGTCTAGTAACAAATAAGCAGTTTCCTGAATGTGCCGAATAAGCCCGCCCCCTGCAGATTATTGGGCAAAGTGTTTCAAAGTCTGAATGCCTGAAAAATGTAAGATCTTTCAAACACAGTGGTTGTAAAATTTGGCCAGTCGAAATTTATATCCCCTACTAACATTTAAAGGCCGAATCATATCGCAAAAATAAGAAGGCTGTGAAAGAAAAGTCAGTTTGTACAGAAAGATTAAGATTCGTCGCTCAAAGTGAGTAATCTTCAGAGAGCATGCTAGCAGTAAAAAACAAAGATGAGAGACATGATCATACTTTCGTAGTCCAAAGATAAACCGAATGCAGTATTTAAATGCTACATTTAATTTTGTAAATCATCGAGAATCAAACTTAGAAAATACAAGACAACCTTGACTAAAATATGGCAAGATCAGTGATTTGGCTAGATGGCAATGTAGCTTAGGAGAAAGAATTCTAGCTGATAGGCAAAAACGAGACAGAGTTAAAACGACATGGTCGCAGCATTTCATGTAAGAGTTTAAATAACGCCCAAATTACGGAAACTTGGCAGGATTAAGATTGAGATTGTTGTTTAAAGCCCATTTACATATTTCATTCAAGTCATCATTAACGCAGGCCACACAGTCTTCGATGAGTCCGATAGGTCGAGAAAGATAAATTTTGACATAATCGGCATTTGTATTTTAGCATCATGGATCACCGAAGTCGTTAGTGCGACTGAAACTCAGCGGACCTAAGATAGATTCCTGTGGAGTTACACAGGTGAGATAAAGGACATCAGAACGATTACCATTCCAAGCGTTATTTTTTGTGCCCTCTGGATAAGAAAACTTTTCATTAGGTTAACAGCGCTATTCCAGAAATTGTAAGGGCTAGATAGTTTATTTAAAAGCTTGCCGTGATAAACAGAATCGAATGCTTTAGAAAAGTCAAGAAGCAACATTATATCTACTTCTCCTTGTGGAATGAAGAGCGAATATCGGAAGATACTTTTGAAAGAGCTATATCCAGGTCGAAATCATGACTGGAGGTTGCTCAAAAATTCATTTTCTCATAAGTGCTTCTGGATTTGATAACATAAAAGTTTTTCAAATATTTTCGAAAGAAAACACAGCAACCTAATAAGTCTGAAGTCGGGAGTGGATACAGCGGTAGATTTGTTATGTATTAGCACCACGTTAGCAATTTTCCATACACTAGGAAATATGGACTTCGCAATATAAGTGTTAAATATATGTAGTAGTGGACTGATAATGCACGGAGCAATTAGTTTGTTAAATTTTGGTGCCATATCATCTAAGCCAACAGCCTCCGCTTTAATGAAATAAATCGCATTATATACTTCGGTGAAATCAACCCCACGAAAACAGAATCCAGAGGAAAACTCAGCAGCTAGATACGAGTTTTCAAGTGGCAATATGTCACTACCACATAGTGCACATAGGGCTTTCAACAAAACATGATTTAAGTTCATTCGGATTGATGTAATTTTCAGATTTTTCTTTGCCATAAATGTTGGCGCTACGAAGAGTGTGCCAGTCAAATTGATTTTTATAATTTGCTCGCTTAACATTACGAATTTATAAAATTACTTCATTCCCTAATATAGTGTATGCTATGCGACTATCACTAGACTTAAGTCTGCGATAACGCAAAAAAAAAGATATTCCCTCTCGGCGATTATTGACTAGAATTTCTTGAATTTCTGTTTAATAAACTTTTTAAGTAAAGGAACTTGTTTGCCATATAAATATGCTATTGAGTCGCTGATAAATTTAATTTAATTAATTTAATTTCATCCACAGAACATAAGCCGTATACATGGTTCCATGATATCGATTCACAGTCAATTAATCGAGAGTCCAAATCTACACTGTTAAAATTTTTAAAGTAACTATATTTGGGAATAACCTATAAACGGAGTTTTACATCACAAGCCATGAAAATAATATTGTTGTCCAATATGCTGAGACATAATTGACTAAAGAAAAGCACAGAACGAGGGTTGCTAATTAAAAACTCTATTCATTCAATATGTTAGTAAAAGGACACATATTTTTTCTAGTAGTTAAACAGAAGATTTTACAACTTTTAAAGTTTATAGGAAAAATGTCATCATAAAAGGGGCTACTTACCACAATTAAGGCTGATTATTAGTTGACAACTTAAAAAAGAAATAACAGAAAAAAAATATTTGAATTAAAAAGTTATTAAGGAACAACCAAGGGTAGGCACTGAATTGTGAAAAAACAAATTAAAATATAAAATTATCCGCAACCAAGTCGAAATTCAAAAATATTACTTATAGAATTTCAACTGCAAATCACCTCTTCTTCTTTACTGTACATTAAAGCTCGACATGAAAAATAGTTAGTTAATCACAAGAACAATTAAATTACCCAAATATAATTGGAATTATACATAATTGATTTTCTTATGACTGTCCTCAGTTACCCGTTTCATACAAAAAGCAGGAAGTAGTTTATAACAAGGCGCATTGTCCTGTATGAGAGTGGAGAATGGGTGATAATTAGCAGAATTCCTATGTGGAAAAAATAGTCCAAACTTTTGCCTTTATATTTTTGTT
The DNA here is from genome assembly GCA_963924295.1 of Dioctria rufipes. Taxonomy (NCBI): domain Eukaryota; kingdom Metazoa; phylum Arthropoda; class Insecta; order Diptera; family Asilidae; genus Dioctria; species Dioctria rufipes. The sequence continues at coordinate 279,454,025 of OZ002741.1, read as the reverse complement.
TTTGTGGTTTCATGTTGTTTGATTTGATTACTGCAATTCATGTTAAATTTTTGTCGTTTCATGTTTTTAGTTCCCTGATAAAAAAAAAACGATTTCTAGATATGATTACCAATATAATGTGTTTTTATAGAATTGAAAATAATTTTTTATTGTTCTTTTGTATTTGGGTTGTAACTCTGCTCATATTATTTCTTAGCGTGACTAGACATAATTCTGTAAATTTCCAACTGGTGCCTGATACAAGCTATAACGTACACTTCTATTGAAATCGCCTGTTGGGCATAGAAATCTGAAGTAAAAGTATATTGAACGGGGGCTATTCAAAAAACATCAAGCAAATTTCGTTATAGGATGGTAAAATGATATTAAAAAAAAAACAAACAAATATCGTATACTCCTAGGGATATTATTGAATGGCTCCCTAAATGCCAGAAATAAATGGTAAAAAACATTAAAGAATTTGATTTTCTTAGCACGGTGGGGCCCACTGATATTTTTCTCTTGTTTAATAAATGGCAATCATCGTCAGATGAAATTCTGCCCAAAGGTCAAGCATTCAAGTTTATTTGTTGGTCAGTTTTACTGCATAAAGACGAGGGTCCTTGGCATTTATTCAATATATATTTATATAGCACAATAACGATCACAGTGAATCTTTTTGGAGCTTTTGAATTTCCTGCCTGTCATTAGTAGGTACCAAATTAGTATGGTAGCTACCTTTGAATTACCGAGATTATTTTTAAGTACACTGAATATTTTTTTTTTATGTCAAATATGTTTAAGTTTCAGAAATTTCTTCGAAGCGCTTACAATGCTTGTCGCTATCGAGAGGAGTACAGACTGTGCATTTTCGTCACAATTTGATATAATTTATGTAACTAGTACCTGCATCAATATTGCTGTTGTGTAATAAATTTTACGAAAGCATAAAGATATAGAAAATGCATTTTTAATGCATTTTTAATTGCATTTTTTAAAGTAAATTTGATTAAATTTGTAGTATAATATAAAAAAATAGTAATAGTAATAGTACCGATAGCATGGAAGGTTATTGATAAATGCTATATAAGTGTTTGATATTGTCAAAGAAGCTCTTATCCTTGATTATCAGTTGATTTAAAACTCGGTTGTTATTAAAATTAAGCTTTTGCTTTACTGTTTTCAAGTCAAAATCTCTCTTCTCCGCCTTACTGTGACCATCAAATATACCTTCTACCTTACTTGGTAAGTTATTCTGTTGTTCTCTTTGGAAGGCTGAAAATGGCTTCAAGTTCGGTATAAAAGAGAAAATTTATTGGCAGTTGCGACTTTGACAAGAGAGTTAGTTGCTTTGTTATTAGTGTACTCGCTATAAGTAAGTTTATTATTTTATGAAAATTTTTATTGTTATTAGTAATAAAATTCTGAAATACTTTTAAATAAAATTAAATATGCAAAAGTAGTTAGCATTGAATGAATAGTAATGAGGAGAAAAGTGCAAAAAGACAACTGGAAATGAAAGGATTTTCTATTAGAAATATTTTTCATGAAGTTTTTATTATGTATAAACCTTAATCTTTACCTGAGCTTGCTACAACATGTGAGTATGCAGGAAAGTATTTAAGTACGCAAAAATACTTCTTGGAATAATTTCATAGTACGAGTGTTTAGATTACTTTAATTTGAAGCACTGCATTACCAAACCATCAAAGATAAAAAACAGTACATACAAATAATCAAGGTCCTATAGAAATATTTGCCAGCCAATATTGCTTCACCAAAAGGAATGGACAACTGATTCGAAGATTCATTAAAAAAAAAAATCATTTAGGATTTCAGAACAGAGAGTTAAAAGGGTACTGGAGAGGTATTTTCAGTGTATAGAATTATAAAAAAAAAAGTTCGATGTGGGGACAGGAACTCCGAAAAGAATTAATCTCAAAAGGCTCCCGTGATTTGTTTTGTAAAAATATTCCAGGTAGTTGACGTACGCTATTGGAGGAGAAAAGTGGCAGCCAGGTAGTACCTGCTAAGTGAACTCTCCATCAACTCTCACTTTAAAAAATGTTTGTTAAGGGAGGATATGCAGAGAAAAAATAAAATATTGAATTTAAAAAACCATTTATAAATGTTTGTTCAAAATGAGTTACAAGAAAAACTGAAATATTGAAAAATTCGAAAAAACGTGTAGTATTCATAAAATAAAAGCTAACGCAAGAGGATAAGGACGATGTGATGATCTTTTACTCCAATTTCAAGAAGAATATGGTCCTGCATAAGGTGGCAGTGGCGCACTAAACTACGGAGCAATACGGCTGATAAACGGGAATGCCCACTTTTCATACAACTTTAGGTTCGACACCTCCAAACTTGAGAGATGTCTTAAAGAATTCATTCTGATACTCTGAACATATTTTATTAATAATGTTTTTTTCTATCTAGCGGGAGAAAGCTTTGGAGATCAGATGTAGCTTGAGCGACTTTCTTGGGTGAAAAAGTAGACTTTTCTACTCCTCGTGATTGTGTGGAATTGGTGCGTCGTGGAAAATGAATCTTCATGAAAAAATTTTCACAACAGAGAATTAATAGTCATGAAAAAAGATATGCAAAATGTAGTAGTTGGGGGTATGTGATCCAATAGAATAAAAATGGGTTTTCCGACTGCAAAAACGTCCCGAGAAAGTTTTCTCAATCCGGAAAAATATACACATACGATAGAACTCGGCAAGAGCTTTAATTCGATATGCAACATGCAGTATTGGTACCACTCCCCACCGCTGGGGTCGCTACCCCTACCCTTAAGAATGCAGTGAATTCTACTAATTGTAGTTGGTCTTAAACTGAAGCGAACAGTGAAAGCCCTTTTCTGATCGGACATAATCCTTCCGAGTTAGAGCTGATCTAATATAAGAAAAATTTAGTACCTCAGTTCAAATAAAAATGCGGGAAAACTAAGAAAGTAAGTATGTGGATGACTATAAATAACTATTTAAGCCTCCGAATATAGAAGTGTGGGTACTCAAACTTCTTGTCAGGACTTAGGGAATTTGGTTCTGTAGTAGATCTTCTAAAATGTGCTAGATCAAACTTTGATTTCCTCCCACTAGCTCTCCCGGCTAAATAGAAATAAACATTTATAATAGAAAATGTTCAGAGTATCATAATGCATCCTATAAGACATCTCTCATGTCTGGAGGTATCGGGCCTAAAATGGGCATTCCCCTTTACTTATTTAACTCTGGCATAGTACAGGTCTCACCACAAAAAATAATATATTCTGCACTGCACCGCAGATTAATTAACATATAGAGTTTCTGCCATATGTAAACGCCAAAGTCGTTTGATTGCAAAGGATGCGGAGCTTAAAATAAAAACTCTATAGTGACTTGAATCCTTTTGATTAAATAGTCATGGTGCGAGGCAAATTACGATAGTTGATCTGATTTTCGCAGTACCAGGACATCCCTTCATTCCACCTGATAGAGTTTTCACTCAACGGGAGGAAAGGTGAAAAACAAAGAAGTCAGTATTTAGCCAGAAAAATAGTTCAGTTTGTACAAGGAAAACGGACATATTATGTTTGGGCATAGATTGGAGTGCTACTGGCTGGAAGTAATTTATGTTTACCACAATGTGGTATTTTCTTTTCTTCAAGTGTGCATATGAATAAAGAATTCTCTTAAATAATACCGAAGTGGTCTTACTGTAATTCTTGCTCTTTGCTGTGTGCAAAGCGATCTTTATCAATTTTACGTTATTGAAAAGTGGCCCTTTCGTACTCCTGTTTATTACAAACTGGTCTTACTTCAATTTCATCCTGTTTTATATTACATACGTTTGGTTATCTCTATCTTAAAATAGGAGAAATAATTTTGCTCTACCACAAAGTATTGTTGTATCTAGAAATTTCCCATATAACTATGTGTAAATTTTTCTACTTTAAATGCGGGTAAAATTTTCTGATAAGTTCCAAAAAGTCTTTCGATGAGCGCTTTCATACTCAGAATGATGTGCTGCACTGATTAAAAGAGATTAAAAAAAAACAGTAAAGTTATGATGTGCAGTTGAAAACAGCTTTCATTTACAGAAACTTGTTTCAGCTGCTGTGAAGTGCATTGATATCACCTAGCTCCTCCAATCCCTTGTAAAACAAAAATTAGAAACATGTAGGTGCTGTTCTTAGTACATTCTTTTGGGCGATAGCCTTCAGTGCACTCCAGGACTTTTCAATTGATGCGGCTTCTATTTAAACAGATTTCCTTCTTATTATTCATGGTGTCCTTTAACAACCGGTTAAAACTTTGAAAATCTTCCCTTTAAAAACTGCGGCATCACTGGTAATCAAAAACCAAAATGTGCACGATTTCAGAATATGCAGATTTACAATAAAATAACCGTGTGGTGGCAGACAGCAACAAAGACGCTGAAAATGTGTATAACTCGAAAGCGCTTTCATCTATCGTGCTGAAATTTTGCACACGGGCTTTTTTAAAAAAAAGGTAAATTCAGTTTTGAAAATGGAACCAATCGGAAAAACACTTCGTACGGTTGCCATACAAAAATTTCGTTTTTCATTATATATTAGTGCACTGCCTAAGAACGCGTAGACATAGAGACCTGAAATTAAGCATAAAATATTTTTGTAGCAATGGTAAATACTACTTCATAAATAGACTAAATCGGGCAACGCTTTCTTGGTGCTGCCATACAAACATTTTATTTTTCAGTATAAACTTGAACACTGCCTGGAAACGCGTTAAATTTGGAACGTGGTGTTTTCATAGCAATAGTAAATACCAGTTCAAAAATAGACTAAATCGAGAAACTCCTTCTTGGTCCTGCCATACAAAATTTTGCGTTTTCACTATATATTTCAACACTGCCTGAGAATGCGACGACGTACGCCGCTGAAATCTAGCAAAAAAATTGCAAATACAAGTTTAACAGTGGACCACCAAATCGGCAAGCTTTTTTTGGTTTTATACGGCAACGGCAACACCAAGAAGGGATTGCCCGATTTATTTAATTTTTGAATTTGTTTTTACTATTTTTGTGGAAACGCTGTGTACAAAATTTTAGCGCTGTTCGATGACGCGTTCTCAGGCAGTGTACCAATATATATAGTGAAAAATAAATTTTTTGTATGGCAGCACCAAGAAAGAGCTGCCCAATTTAGTCTATTTATAAACTAGTAATTATCATTGGTATGAAAACACTTTGTACCAAAATTCAGCTCTCTATGTCTACGCGTTTTTAGGCAGTGCACTAATATATAGTGAAAACGAAATTTTTGTGTGGCAACCCTACGAACAATTGCCCGATTGGTCCTATTTTCGAAACTGAATTTATTTTTACTTTAAAAAAGTCCGCGTGCAAAATTTCGGCACTCTAAGTGAAACTGTTCTCGAGTTATCGTGGTATGACGTAAGTGTCTGCCATTTTTACCATTGATCATGAGATATAATGCTCTGCTGCGTCACCAAAAATCAGCCTCTATGAAATCACGTTAGTTAACTGGTTTTTCTTAGGCCTTCGAGGCCATCCTGCAGAACCCTCCACCACTGGAAGCCAGGCAGACTTCCAGATAAGTTATCAACAATTTTGAGAGAGTATGATAAAATCGAAAATTTTGTTTGTGAAATGACGTACTTAGCCAATAAAGTCTTTTAGTCAATTATGTTAGCAAATTGTGTTTATCCCTAGTCTAGCCAATTAGTTTGGCAAATTATTATATTAGAAAAATTTTCATAGCTAATTCTATTCAATATTTTAGCACCCTACTATATTAGAAAGTTATTTTTGCAAATGATTATAGTCGATGATTTCAGCAAACTTATTATTTTGGCATAATGGACAGCAAATTAATCCTTACAAAACATCAAACAACTCCAGCAAATTTCTCAGTAAAACTTTAGAAAAGGAACGCTAACCAATCCTCATTTTTAGTCTTATGGGGGGTTTTCACTACATCGAAATCACGTAACTTTGATGAAGTGATTTCGAAATCACTGTAGGTGTTTTCACTACCGCTGAGATGATTTCGTTTGACAGGTGCTACACTTAAATACCAAATTGGCATGTAAAATAATTAATTACATAAACAAGGCTTTTGTAATTAAAAGGATATATTGTCATATAAATGTCAGCAACTATTAATATAATATTTAATTTAATTTGAAATTTCTTTCTTACAAATTTATTGACAAATGTATACAACAAATGTCAAATGATACAGTTTGAGGCGTTCGGGCAAATTTTTGTGATTTCCGACGTGATTTCATTGAAATTACGCAAAAATGTGATGATTTCGATTTAGTTGTTTGTACTGGAAATTACGTGATTTAGGGGGTGATTTCGTCGAAATCATGCTGAAACAGCGAAATTACGTGATTTCGATGTAGTGAAAACGCCCTATTATCCAGGGAAAATGTGAAAGGTTGCAAAAGAATCGTAGACTTTTAGTCATATTGATGGCTCGAATTCCCGACACTGGTAATCGACGCTTCTTCACCACGCCAAAGCATTTTACAAATTTTTATTTTTATAAATTAATTTTCTCTATATCTCAGCCAGTGAACTTCTTTCATATTAAACTGAAAACTTTTTTACGTGGTCCTCGTGTTCTCTCCAAAAGCAAAAGACAAAAATGTCGCTTTTCTTCTTGTCCACCAAAAGGAAACTCTTCTTCTTCTTCCTTCCTCGCCATTGAACTCTTTTTTCGTCCGCCAACTATAAATCGCAGTAGGATTGAAGTGTGCCGCATGATGCACTGTGTAGGCTACGACTATTTCACCGTCAGCAGATGTGAGTCGGGCAGTACGAAGGAACATCGCAGTATACCGAACTGTTATGGCGGTAAATGTGAAACATTTGGAGTCTGGTAGGCTCGCATACAATTTATAGGGTTTGATTCGAAATCAGCGAAGGAACTCGATGATTTGCAAAGTGTACTGGGGAGTAGGCTGAGGATATAACTAACCAGTCTAAAGAAAACAAAAGCAACTGACTGACTCGTATAAAAATGGGTCTACCTAAAATAAATGTAACGTTTTCAAAGTTCCTGTAGCCCTGTCATTCCACAGCACTGAAATAATAAATATAAAATACTTTCTTATCGAGCTGTTGTGATAGAAGTTAAAGACTCGTTATATGTGGGCCTGTAAAGACAAGCATTTGAAGAGCAAGTGGGACCCAGGTATTTATCACCTATCCCCACACTGTGCACGCTACCTCCATAAAATATACCACATAACAAAATTGTCCCTGTTCTAGGTCAGATGGAAAAAGCAATGCAGATTTAATTAATTTTTTGTATAATTTTGTAATCTTCAAAAGATTTTACATAGAGAATGAAACTTTTTAAAGTTCTGCAATTTGATTGTGTTCAGATTCTAAAATAACTTAATTCTAACTCAACATGAAGATAGAGCAATTTTCGGAGTATCCTGGAGGTTAACTTTAACAACTTTAACAGCAAGGCAGTAGGAGTAAAAGTTAGATGCTTTCAGAATTTCCACATCAGTTGTCAATTTAAAATGGATGATGAACAAGAGAGGAAGCAATTTCTACTTAGAGCTATATCTTATAAATATTTCAATAGGTATTTTCTGGTTCAAGTAATTGTCAGTCAAAATTTATGCCTATTATAATGAACGTAAAAATTCTTATCTACTTAGTTAACCACAGATTAATTTTTAATTATTGAAACTTTTCCTTCCTAAAAATAAAGAATTATGAACGAATTTTTCAAGTCATTACGAAAACGAGTATACTTGAAAAGTTTACTGGTCTAGTGTTTAATTGCTAAAATGTTTCTCAAAAATTTCCACCAATGAAAATTACCTTACCGTTAATATTCTGAACAAGGTTCCGCTTCGCTTTAATTAAGACAAATTATTAAAAATGGAGTAATGAGTAAGATTCTATTCCCGACCTCGATCTTTTGTTTCATTGTTTTTGTTTTTTTTTTTCATTTTGATGCATGGTTTTTGTAGAGGAAGTGGGAGCTCCAGGAAATAACTCTCATTTCTTTGATAAGCGCTTAATGCAGGGGCGGGCATCTTTGCGATTGCTTCAAAATGAAATTTGTTAAAAAGATATGATTAAATTTATGGAGATTGAGATTCACTAGATAATAAATGCAAATTTTTACATTAGCAGATGCAGAGAGGTATTCAGAGAGAGAGAGAGAGAAAGAGAGAGAATTAAGTTCCTTTCAGTTACTGAGAAAAGGAAACAGCTTGCCAAATAGAATTCAAATTACGACTGAATCCTTTAATCATGTTTTTATGTGCTTTTCGTCGCGTCTGTGCTACAAATCTTTTCATTACGGAATTCTTCTTGGAATAAATTCATTTTTTTCTTTTAATCAAATGAATTTCTATGCAAAAAGAAATGCAAAAGATTTCTTAATAAATCTATGTATGTTGGTATGTAAATGTGTTGCACTCTTTGAATTTGAATTAAATATCTTGTGGTGCAGTTACATTGGAACGTACACATTATATTTATGAAGTCGGTCATTAGAGAGACAAAGGTCGGCTGTTCGAAGTGTTTGATCAAAAAGTAATTAACTACAAGATTTACTTGCTTTCTCAAACATAGATCATATCCTGGTAATTTGACTTAGTAATCATATAGTATCTGCCCGATTTCAAAATCTGGTAGGTACGGGCCACTTATGCTTATACAAAAGAATTCAATACTGCCGGTTCTGTTGGAATGTTCCAGGACCACACCCATCTCTTGTGTAAACTATTAGTTTTGCTGTTGCGTATGTGATTTTTTTTAATCATTTGCAGTGGATCAATAAATAATGGTCTATGCCATTTTTTGAGTAGTTCCACAAGGATATCTACTCGGACTGTTTCCTTTTAGCTTTCATGTTGCCAATTACATGTTGTATTAGATGGTGTTAATCAGCCTGTACGTCGGGGGTATCCTAGGGCTCTGTTATCCCTCCATCTTACTTCTAAATTTTCATGATCTGCTTTACTTTCAATCCCATCAATAGTTTCGCTCATGGTGGTACCCTTTAGTATCGGGTTTCTCATAAAAGCGGATGTTCATAGGAAGAATCAACAGAGATGGAAGAACCTGAATACTTGCAGGTGCACAAAACTGTTTGTTGATGGGCCCAATAGGAATATCTCTGATTTTCTTATGGGGCTCGGAAGGAAACAGTGTAGAACTATGATTGACATCATCACCGGCCACACCTCGCTTCACGCTCATCTAATAAGGATGGGAGGTGTTGGCAGCCCTGAGTGTCTGGCATATATGGAAGGAGAACCTAAGACAACCGAATACTTTTTGTGTGCTTGTCCAACCTTTGCCCGAAGCGGTTCATCTGTAGATAAACAGAAAAACCTTTCTCACCAAGTCCTGGTGAGCTTAATTAAGAGGACAGGAAGGTTTTGGTGATAGTGCTTCTACCAGAACAGCACAATAAGCCGCTTTGGCCTCCGTGCTTTAATATCCGATAAACCTTCACTAAAAATGTGTGGCATTAATATTTTCAGTAAGCTAAGCTGAACGGATCATATATATTCCTAATGAAGCATGAAAATGTCTTGGATATCCGAAAAGGTGTAAAAAGAAATTTTAGCCCATCAAATCAAGCGCTCCTCTAAAATTCTTATATCAGACCGAGTATGGAATACAATTCCACAATATCTGGGCCGGGACTGGTCATACAGTCTTAACTTCATTTGATATTCTCCAAAGGAGAGCCTTGAAGCTCATTGGCGATGTGGCAATAACTTCTCATATACTGGATGCCTTTCGCTCCTTTATCGCTACACGCATAATCTGTGATAAAATATTTGGTCTGATCTCTTGTAGATTAAATCCGAGATGGAGTACTCACGCTGCAAGACACGCTTATCCTTTCACTCTGCAAAATACTTTCAACCGTACAGCAAAATTTAGCGATGCTGTTCTAATCTTAACTGTGCGAATGTGGAACAGCCTACCATCCTTTTGGTAATAATTACCAGCTGGTCTAGTCTTACTTGCGTCTCAGCTAAAGTTTATGTTTGCGAAGATGTGATTTTTAACTGCCATGTCATCGAGAGCTTTGAGCTTTTTGACACTAAGAATAGTGACAGTGTCTCAAATAATTTAGCTTGGGCCATCAGTGAGTGAGAACACTTTCAAGTAAGTGAACTAGTGAGATGCCTACGAATTGCGATAGCTGCAAAGAGGTCATTAATGACCCAAAAGATATAAACTAGGCAAAAAAAAAGAACAATGGAAGTGTGACTCTTGTAAAGCAGTGGGAAATCCAAGCGATACGTTACCTAGCTCCGAAAAATCTGTAAGTGAACTGTTTTCTATATTTAAACTCGAAGTTTTGGGATTACTTAAGCAATCGACTAAGAAAATGGCTGAAATAAAAAAAATTTCTTCAGTTTTTATCAAACAACTTCGATGATAATGCCGAGCACATGAAGAAATTGGCTATTGAAGTCAAAACCCTTAAAACAGAATATCAAAATCTGCGGCAAGATGTGAATATACTGAAAGCGGAAAACGAGCGGTTGCAACAAGAGAACAGGAGGGATAATTTGGCGGTCACTGGCATTAAACTGGCACAAGGCGAAGACATCTCATCGGTTATAAAATCTGTTGCAAATTCCATTAAAGTTGAATATGATGCAAATGCTATCAGCTATGCGTACAGAGTGCAAAAATTCTGAAAACACTGTCATAGTGCGTTTCGTGAGAAGGCACACACGAGATATATGGGTTAACGCATACAAGGCAATAGCTAGGTAAAGTGGACGTTTGGGATTACCAGCAGCTGATGTCAGTAACAAACTCAGTGAAGCATCTTACTCCCGCTACTGCTGAGTTGCTTAGGCAAACTAAACAAATGGCTAGAGAGAATACGAGTACCAATATGTATGGATCAGTAATGGTAGAATATGTGTTAGGAAGACTAATGGCAGCAGATTAGTATCTATAAACAATAGAGAGGATTTAAATAGAACTAGTTTCGAACTAGTCAACAAAAGTAACTTTTAACTCTTTAGTTTTTATTTTTAGTTTTTCTTTTCTTGTCAATGGCCGATATTTTAAATGAGCTGAATTCATATCAAACAGTAAATACGATAATACTGTGCGATGAAGTATCTTGTGGGAAATTTCTGGGAGATTTTACCTCTATTAAAATCTTTCATATGAATATTAGAAGTCTTAGTAAGCATTACTATGAATTGAACATTATGCTGAGTGGTTTAAAATTAAATTTCGATATAATTGTATTTACTGAAACTTGGCGAAATGACTGCGACTGCTTAAGTATACCAGGATTTGCAATGTTAAACAAACCAAATAAAAATAGTAAATGTGACGGATTGGTAATTTATGTTAAAGAAGATCATAGCCATTTTTCTATTACCTGTGACATCGCAGAGTGCAATTCGTTAGAAGTACAATTATCCTTATCTAATGGGCACTCAATATGTGTGACTGCAGTATACAGATCACCCAATGCAGATTCTTTACCCGTTATAAATTCTTTAGACTTATATCTTCAGGAAAAACGGGGACTAGCGAACCATATAGTTATTGGAGACATTAATATTAATATTTTGGAAGGAGGAATGACACCAATTTCCCACGAATACTTAGATGCTTTAACTAACGCAGGTTTTTTAAAGCATTTATTGGGCTGCACTAGAAAAGGCAATAACACTAGTTCATGTCTAGATCACATATACTACAAGACAAACAATAATTTAAACATATTTGAGCCTGCTATTTATCAAACGTATATAACGGACCACTACAGTACATTATATAAAATAAAGTTCGCTTTTCTATAAACAATAGGAACTTTTCAGCTATACCAAGAGAGCAGTTACTTCCACAATAAAAAATAGATAGGTAGTTAAACTTATAGATAAAATTAAATTAGTGAATTGGACTATAATATTCTGTGAATGTAGTGCTAGTAAATGTTTTGACAACTTCACAGGTATCTTAGATAGATTAATAAGTGAATCAACCATGGTATTGACAGCCTGCCGTAGACATGTAACAAAAAAATTGAAGCCATGGGTAAGCCATAGGGATCTTAAGATCTATTAGACTTATAGAGATAAGCTAGCTAGATAGGTAAAACATCAACCATTTAATGAATCATTAAAATCTCAGTATAAGAAATATAGGAATATTTTAAATGCAATTATCAAAATGGAGAAAATAAGTTATTATAGACGGGAATTTGAAAAGGTCTTAAATAATTCTAAAAAACTGTGGGGTAAATTTAATGAGGTCACGAATAAAAAAAAATCGGACGCAAGTATATCCCAAATTAAATCAAGTAGCGGTGATTTACTTACTGAGCCAAAAATAATAGCAACAGAATTAAATAAGTTTTTTACTAATATAACGATTAGTTTACATAACAGCGATGAACCTTATGATTTCGGAAATCCTAGCATTGATGATCACCTAGAAGGAAATACTATTCTTAATTTTGCACCAATATCTGTAGAATAAATTGAAATTAACTTGAAAATGCTTGATGATAATAAATCCTCAGGTCTGGATGGCTACTCGACCAGAACATTAAAGAGTATTGGAACTTATATATGTGAGCCTCTGTCATATATTTTCAACCTAGCAATCGCAGAAGGTACATATCCTGAAAAGCTGAAATGTGCTATGGTTGTACCAATACATAAAGAAGATTCCAAAACAGAGCCAACCAACTATAGGCCTATTTCCCTGCTCTCAAATTTTTCGAAAATCTTCGAAAAATGTACTAAGGTTAGACTCATGGAATACCTTGAAAATAGGGACGTAATAGCGACTAATCAGTACGGCTTCAAGAACGATTGCAGTACTAGTGATGCGCTCTATGATGTAACGACTTTTGGAAATTCCGCCTTAGATAAAAATGAAAAGCTAGTGGCTGTCTTTTTAGATCTAAGGAAGGCATTTGACACGGTGAATCATGAAATACTACTGAATAAACTTAATCGGATTGGAATTAGGGGTACTTCTCTCAATTTACTTACATAATTCATAATGGGTAGAAGTCAAATAGTTAGTATAGGAGGCGTACTTAGTGAACCAATGTCCATTATATCTGGTGTTCCTCAAGGCTCAGTACTAGGACCTATTTTGTTTTTAATATATGTTAACGGCCTGTGTAAATTGGGTGTGGACATAATAGGTCATGTAGTTACCTTTGCTGATGATACTGTCACCTTGTTCAAAGCCTCATCTGCAGTACTGGCAGCACATCAAGCTAATGAAGGTCTCCGTAAGGTTTACAAATGGTTGAATTGTAAAAACTCTCTTTAAATATTGCAGAAACTAAATATATGCAGTTTGGTGATGATACTCCTAATAGCATAGCAATCTACGATGACAGTATGAACAAGATGCACCAGCTATCTCAGATTAAATACTTAGAAGTAATTTTTGATAACAAACTGAAGGGTGACAAGCACATCACGCATATCTGCAGCCGTTTGAGGAAGGTAGTTTATAAAATTCTTATGATAAGGAATATGATCCGGTTGCCAACTATGAGAATGATTTACTTTGCAATTGTCCAATCTGTTATTCAGTATGGGATAATTGGCTGGGGTGCAGCTTACACTAACATTATTAATCCGTTACAAAATCAACAAAATAAAATAGTTAAGATTTGCCTAAAAAAATCAAAATATTACTCCACTACTCAGGTGTTCTTGGAGTTCAATTGATGAATGTAAGACAATTATACTCTTTTGTGGCTTTAAAATTCGTTTACAAGAACCTAAGAAAGTTTCCACTTCATCGTACATGCTATGCTACTCGAAATCAGATATCAAACCCATTATATGAACTAAAATGTCATAAAACTTCTACCCAAAGACATGCTAGCATCTTAGGTCCTAAAATGTTTAATAAATTGCCCCTAGGATTTAAAAATGAGCTTACAGTTAGCAATTATAAATTAAAACTAAAACTTTTTCTATCTGAATACAGAAATTATTATTCAGAATCTCTTCCAGAGTAGGTTAACAATATTGTAAATAATTAGTATTAAAAATATAATAAATTGAATTTTTCTCACAAACAATGAACTTATAAACTAAAGACCGCTGCGGATTTCCACGCTCAAGCGAAGGCTTATGTGGACGTCCGTTATGAAGTGTAATATAAATATTTGTATCATATCATATATATATATTGAATTGTTTTCTATACAATATTCAGGTTTAGTTTAAAATAATATATCTTGGAACTATTGTATTTTAATATTGATTGATGATTATGATGAATAAACTTAAACTTAAAAACTGTTCTGGAATTCTTAAGCATATAATAATTCCAGTTAGAGTGCTGCACAAGAGCTCTGTATTTACTCAAAATTTTGGATAGCTTGACCATAAACACCAATTCATTCTCGATTAGAGCTTTCAGTATTATGATCGCTTAAAATGAAATTAATAGAACTGAATAAGTTTCTATCATGGAGAGTAGTGTTAACGTCTGATTAGTTGTTGACGAAGTACCTAAAAACATCCAATTTGATACACCTTTTCGCTACCTGTCAGTAGATCTTTTTAAGCTACCGCGGTATCCTGAACTCTACAATTTCCGCTTTTACTTCGAGTTTGCCTGCTTTAAAAAAAAAAAAAAAAAGCAATTAAAATTTACTCAAAACAAGGATGGTGGTGTTCTATAAACTCAGTTCTTATTACACTTGAACAGTATTTAAAAAAAAAATCTTTAAATTATCTACATATATATGTTGCGTATATCTACGTCCTAAAACTATAATTATGATCAATTCCTTGTCCATGGCTTGGTAAATTCCATAAATAAAATGAACTATTCATAGCCGCAATGAAAGCCAAATTTAAGACTTTATGTCTATTTTATTTACGTCGTCGTCTTAAATGTTACTTTTATCTCAAAGTATGACTATCTATGTACTTACAAACATACGTACATACATACATATACTAGAGCACAAGGACGCTTCATACAATACTATTTAGAAATCCTCTAGAGTAATATGAATGTGGATCTCTACTCAACTGGAAAAAGTCAAGGCCAGAAAAGTTATTCAGCCCATTCTAATTATAAACTTTTTAGAAATTTCTCCTCTAATGGACATTAGAAGGTCAGAAATTTTTAAAAATCATTTTTCACTCATCTTTCAACTAGGAATACGAATCTTTACTGAAAGTTCAAATCAAAATAGAGCAATTGAAGCAACGCACGAAATTTGGTAATTCGTAAGCAAAAACTTATTACTGGCAATCGTCCAAAGTTCACACTGTGCAAGGATACAAATTTATCTCAATGTAGACGCCACGGTTCCGCTTTCGATTCCGATTCTGATGCTGTAGACTCGAATCGACTCGACTCAATTTGCCCAACAACTGCTGTAGCTGCTTACTTCTTGAGGAGATATTATCATGAAATTTCATTGATTTTCGAGTACAAATCACTTTCTCGACAAAATACGTCGCAAATCATTGGCTGTTGAAAGATTAATTACCCATGGAAACTTATCGGCTAAGAGGTCTGGTTGGTGATGGCGAATAGGTTATCGACGTGAAAATTTGTAGCAGTTTATCTTCGTATTTTTTCCCTCGCTAATTAAAATGCATAAAATTAAAACTTGAGTTTTGTTGAAGGGGAAGTATATATTTACGATCCTTTGCTTTTTCACTGTTTTACTATATAATTACCCAACAATACTTGAGGGTTTTTAATTAGTTGCAAAGAAAACTACATAAAAATAATATTAGGGTAAAATGTAAAGAAAATTATATGCTAATGGAAAATTCAAGTTTGGTTATTTCAACCTTCATAGCAGTAACTTTTGTTTTGAGCATAAATTCTAATAAAAATTAATTTCTCTATCAAAAACTCAAAATTAAGTTTAACAACACATACATATTACGTATATTTTGGTTAAATCCGTTTACATGAAGAGTGGGCGGGATTAAGTTCCCGAATGAGTGACCTCAAGAGGAGATTGAACCTTTATCGAAAAGGCGTACCGACATTTCTATAGATCATAAATGTAAATAGATGTGCTCAAGCTGAACAAAAACAAATTTTAATACCAGATGATATATTTTTGGCCGGTTTCACAGTCCAGGCTTAAGCCAGAGCCACGGGGTTGCTTAACTCCAGAACTTAAGCTTTCGGTAATTGTGAATTTTTAATGCAATGAGGAAGGAGACATCAAAATAAAAAAAATTTATCACTCGTTTATTTAGACTGTGCACAGTTTTTACCAGTTAGTCGAGCTTTTTATCTCCGAGTGTATCAGATCCAAAATCATCTTAGCCAAATGTTTCGACAGTAGAAACTGAGGATAAAAAATTCATGTCATCCCATTTCTTGAAATGTCACACTTTGCGATATTATATTATACATAAACAGCTCAGTTTTCTCTTAAACTGTATAGTTTCATCATAATACGTCAAATGGAATGCTGACACTAGCTGCCCGACAGTACCCAAAGCTGCTAACTACATAACTATTTTTCGCTTGGAAAATTTCAATTTAGTTGTAAAGTATAACTTTTGATATATGTACTCACGTTTAATAACGAAATTACAATATTTAGGCAAATTAAATATTTACATAATAATAACGTTCATATGTGTTTCACAGTAACATCTGGGGCTTAAGCCTTCGAGATGACGGGCTTAAGTTAAGCTTGCCTTAAGCCAGTGATGTCACTTAAGTCTCGACTGTGAAATCGAAATATTTATTAAGCCTTGGCTTAAGCCATCGCTGTGACTTAAGCCTGGACTGTGAAACTGGCCATTGGTGACATAAAAATATGGTTGTAACCGGAAATAACAGCCGTCCTAGTCGCAAACCTAAAGTGAATGGAATGTATGTGAAAGCGTACGGATTGTATTGTAGGAAATGGGTGGGTGGGTGGCTGGATGAAGTATTAAATTACCTACCTACGGTACAAAGAGCATAAGCTTGCAAATAAGATTAAGGCCTTATAATTTCTGCACATACGTAAATTATATGAATATTCTAGATCTATTTTTTGCGAGTCCTTAGCACAAAAAAAAAGAGCTTTCGTTAGAAGTATCATTCAGTCGTCAAGTGTTATTCACTGCAGCCATACTGCAAGTCAAAAAGAGAGAAGAAATATAATAGTGTCCAGTTACTTGGAATATCATGGACTTACTCAAACAGATTTACCCAAAAAATAGATTGTCTCAAAAACAGCAAGGAAAAGAAGAGTACTGCGTCAGTTTTGGAAGTTTTGCCCGCGTTGAATGATAACCTGGATATGGCAGAAAGCACTGAACTCTTGACAAAATAAGAGGACAACAAATAAAGGAAGAAGGAGAAAACACAGCTCCGCAATTGTTTTCGCTTTTGACTATTTCGTAGGCGTGAAAATTCTCCTCAGATTCATTTCGTTTGGTCTTTTCAACATCTACTTTGACTGCCTAGATTTTCAAATATTCTTTAATGTTTTCTTTTCTTTTTCCTTTGTCTTTCGTGAATATTTTTTTTTTTTTTAATTACGGGGAGATATCAAATGGCTGATTTCTAAATATATAAATATACATACCTTCTATGCAAATTCATCTTCACTGTTCTTTTTGTTTTTTTCAAATCATACTCCAAGAAACTGTAAGCTGTAATTATTCTTCGTTCAACCGTTAAAAAAAACCCCAAAATCTCGCTTATTCTTCAAAACGATAGCCAAATTTTTCATGATAATATAATCATACCTACAGAGATTACATAATATCCTTATGTATAGGACTTTATAGTGCTTGCGATACGAAGTTTGACTTACAATTAGTTACGTGTTATATTGTAGAAGCGCTACTACTGAAGATGTTACCAAAGGATAAGCTAGCAACGCCTCGCTCCAATTTCAATATAAAATCAACGATGCCTCGATGCCTGATGTAGGGAAGGGCGCAATTTTTCTTAGAAATATACTGGAAATTTTTTCCTAATAATTTTACATTTGCGGAGGACGACAACGGCACACGTTGTTAGTCGGCCACCAGTCTGAATAAAAATTTTGCCGGAACGTTTTCTGTAAATTTGTGAGAAGAAATGAATGCTTATTGTTAGTGGTTCAAGCACCCGTTGTCGGCCTCCAATAATGCATAACAATTCTAAGGAAAAAATGTCCAGTTGATTTCTAAGAAAAAATTGCGGCCTTCTGTCTACATCAGGTCGAAACATCATTGATTTTATATTCTAGCGAGGCATTACTGGTTATTCAATTCCGTTTGTATGTTATTATTTTGGCTAGTTTGGCAATGCTCTTATGGCTTATTCCTTGAACTCGTTGTCCATACTTCAGTTGCAGAAGTTTTAGCGGCTGAGCGTGAAAAAAGCAGTTCAAAATTGTGAAAGTGGAGCCATCTGACGTTACACGTTAAGAAGGAAGCATTTTTGGAATCACTATATAGTTCTATATACAAGGGTAATATCCTAATTTTAAACGTCGTCCTTAGCGAGATATGCGAATTCACTGTTTCGTGAAATATCGTTGAAGAATTATATGTCTATAACTCCGGAAATAACTAACTGAATATAACGGTTTAGTATCGTTTCAAAGACGATGAAGTATGATAACACCGAAGCAAAAAAAGGTTGCCCTATTTCTTCTTCTTTTTTTTTTCAGAAATAGTTGCTGAGTTCTGTATCCTTGAATATCCTGAAAGATATATCATCGATTTCTTTACATAATTACTTCATTTGTGTACTTCTTGTGCACAAAGTATAGAACTGGTATCGTGACAAATCTATAAGAGGGAGAATTTTCAGTGTGGCTATGTATATATGTATATATAAGTATGCACAACCATTTCACACGAACATGATTTTGAACCAGACTATTTCCGATTTGGATGAAACTTTTTGTTTCCCAACTACTGCCCTCCCCCCCCTCCCTGCACCGGTTTACATCTTCCCTTGCAATTTTTCCACATTTTGAAAGTTTAAATTTAATAACTCGCGTAGGGTGGGGGAGGAGACGAGAGATGATCGAGGACTCACTGAAATGGAGATTTCGAGACTTTACAATGAATCATCATTTCGCTAAAAAATCGTATTTGAAGAACGGAGCTACCGATATCACTGATTCAAATCCCAAATGAAGTTAAATGTTTTATCCTTTTTTTTTGTTACTAATAGTATTTGTTTTTTTTTAAATATATAATTATTTAATTTTTAAAATTGAGGATCTGTATGACTTTTTTCTTTCATTTCTGTTGGGGAGCCAAAAGCCTTATCTATCCATTTTCCGAAAATTGTGGTAGTGCGTGGCTTCGTTTTGGAGATGTAAATAATTAAATTGACCATTTGCCCAAAGTAGACCAATATGCGAACACTACTAGAGTATGTTTGAATACAGTTGATCATTAACCTTACTCCCACTTTAAAATTTGCGAACAAGCAAAGAGAGAATGAAATACGTACACTGTAAAATTGCAGGTCATTTTCGTTTGCTGAATATTTTAAAATCTCATGCTTGTGAAATTTTTTTTCCGACACTTACATATGTACATTCTAGAGTACTGCAGGAAACAGGTAAATATGAAATATGTTTTGGCTTGCTTTACTTTCTTATATAATTATAAATTTACAGGAACGTAATTCTTTCTATTTTCACTGAGAGATAAATGGAAGAACTCTATCTGTTTTCTTAGGAAGGTATGGATGGGCAGACAGAAATTGCTTAATTTTATTTCCTTAATAATCAAGTTTGAGGATTACTTGATGTTATAGGAGATAGGCTTCTAGTAAAAGTAATAATTTTGAATGTATTTGGAATTTGTTGAATTTGAAATATATGAATTTTAAAGAGAAATTGAAACTTGGAATTAAGATATCCCTCACACCCCTGCCAACAAAAATTAACCCAAATTACTTTATATCAGGAATCGCCTTATACATATTTAACGATGTCCACAATAAATTTTCACCACATCACTTCAGTCATAGATTTCGAAGGAGTTCGTTTGAAGTTGTTGATTAATCATTAATCAATAAAATAAAATACTTACAATTTTTTATAATTTATAAAGAATAATCTTAATAAATAAAAAAGTAATCAGGACTCGTTAGGGCAAGTGAAAAGGGACATTTAAATGTATTATTTGATACTTGAATCATGGAGTATTTAAAAAAAGGGACAAGGTCAAAGAATAGACTTGAGAAATTGTTTTGCGCATATTTAAAACGATGAAAGAACGGTTCGAGAATGAAGGAAAATTGAATTCATCGTAGTTAGCGGTAACCGAAACGGTGAATTTGACAACAGTATATCAGCGGATAGTTGCAAAAGGAAGAAAGTCATCGAACCTAAAATCGCCGCCGAAAAAATACAGTCACCATAAACTCATAACTAGCCTTGATTGTGGTCAATTATCAGTAATAAAACAAATCGCGTATGATTTCCACAAAATTGAAGGACTTGCCGTGACAATAAAACGCTTAGCACTACATGAAGACTTGAAGCTCCAAGTAAAATGTCAAAGTGGAGAGTATTGATATCCGTGCGTTTTGGCTTAAAAATAAAAACACAGGATAAAAAGAAGGTATTATGCGCACGTCACGATATACGTTTATTGCGTATAAATTTCATAAGAAAAATAAGAGAATTTCGATCTGGTGGTTATGATATTGTTTATTTTTAAATGAAACCTACATACATGCGGGCCACACAAAATATTTAGCTTTGACAGATGACAGCAATGAAGCACTTAAGTCTAACATATCTAAAGGTAATAGATTAACTATAGCCAATGCAGGCAGTGAAAAGGGTTTGTAGAAAATGCTCTCTTGATTTTCAAATCTGGGAATAAATCAGGTGATTATCATGACGATATTAATTTTGAAAACTTCTCAAAGTGGTTGTAGCATCAAGTGCTTGTAAATTTGGAAGTACCTTCAGTGATAGTGCTTGATAATACATCATATCACAACAAGATTACGTTACATCTGCCAATACTAAAGCTAAAATGAAATAATGGCTAAGGAAAAATAACATACAATATGAGAAATATATGTTTAAGCCTCAGCTGTATAATTTGGTTAAAATACACCGTACTCCAAGAAAGCATATAGTGGATGATCTAACTCGGAGTTATGGGCATCAAGTTCTACCCAGATTTAAATTCAATTGGAAAAATTTGGGCTACGGTTAAATCCAGGTTTGGTTCCAGAAATATAACCTTCAAATTAGATGATGTTAACCAGTTAGCAACGGAACAATTCGAAAAATCCTTTTAGTACAAAAAGTATCGGAACTACATTAAGGTGCACTTTATAAATTGAATGGAAGTATCGAAAATATACAAGAACTAAGATAAAATTAAAATTTGAGAATTAAAATTAAAAATAAAAACCTACTGGAATTAAGCCAAAATTGTGAATAAATATAAAAATAACAGAAAAAATATAAGTACCGTACCTACTGCTAAAAAAAAAAACAGGCAAATAATACTAAAAATGAAATAAAAAGAAAATTAAGAGATTATAGCTAAAATGCACGAAATATAACAAAATATTAAATATAACTGAAAATAATTGAAAACTATAAATTTATACTAATGGTAAAAATGTTAAAAATCTTAAAATGAGCTACGGCGTGATACAAGAGAATAGAAAAAGTGGAAGATTAATTGAGAACGTGGACCCTGATTAGATCTTTAAATGCACCTACAGATCGCGTGCTCTGATAACTGGGGGAAGACTATTCTAGAGACGGGATATTTGGACAGGATAAGAGACTTCCGTAATTAATTTGTGAAAACGAGGTAATATCACATTCTAATTACGTTCGGAATCTGTGTTCTGGAAAAAATCACGCAGATAATACGGTGTGTTTGTATGTAACAAGATATGAAAGTGAATTAGTCCCCTATGTTTGAGATAATCTTGCATTGAGCAACCTAGCAATTTTGTGCGGTAAGGTGAAACATGGTCGAACCTATGAAGTTCATAAATGAAGTGGATACAATTATTAAAGGCGACTTTCATCTTGGGTATGAAGCCTTTTTGGACAAGTTAACAGATAAGTTGATTATATCCTTATCTGACGATAGTTCTACTTCTGATTGTGTTTTAAGTAGCGACGATGAAGATGCGGGTCCGTCTACAAGGTGAAGTGATGTCAATTTGCACATCACATTTTTCTCGTCAGAATAAAGAGAAGGCTAAATCTGTTGCATGTTAACTCCTATAGGTCCAACTTTAGTATGTACTAATTTATTAATCTCGCGTGCAGTGCTCCTAATAATATAGCTGAGCATTTCGTTGGTTACGTTTCTAAGCATGTTTCAAATATATACAATATTTAATTTTTTTTTTTGTTCTATGTTGGCCTGCATGGAATTTAAATATGCTTGAATTCACAATAATTAATATTAATATTAAAATATTTTAAGATCTGGAATGCAATTTACTTCTCTACGATAAATTTTACTGAAAAGCAATTTCAACATTTCATTTTTCTAACAGTGTATCCTAGAGCAGATAATCAGATCATGCTCACAAACTTTCTCGTTTGTAAATAAATTAGTCTGCTTCTGATAGTCGCTAGAGGCGGTCACTACACTATTGTGTAGGAAATTTCTATATAGGAGAGAAACTTGTCATTAATCTTTAAAAAAACTTGCATACATACATAATGCATGTTGTGTATGAATAGCAAAATGAACGAAATTATTTTCTAGAAAATTGCCCAAATATTTTCCGTGCACGGAAAATTATCAACCGTCAATAGAGCGGTGGCTTATACCGATTTACATTGATTATGTTTTCTAGCAGAAGTGTTACACCGAAATCATTCCATTGACCTGCACTGCTAGAAAAAGTATACGTCAAATGACTATGGTGCTACACCCGAAAAATCGGCGGTGTTACACAGAAGAACGCACACATCTACATGAGAAAAGTTACAACTGAATGTCATTGAGCATCAAATATCATCAAATTTTCCCGCAATCGTGCCAAAATCTTTTAAATTACAATTTTCATAATACTTACATTATTCGTGATGTTATTTTTCCCAGAAAATAACAACCTGACAAATTACACGGATATGAGTTACAATTACATTCTCACCGTATCAAAAGTTGTTCCATCGAACTCAGTTTTGTTTTTTTTTGTTGATGTGCACTTTACTTAAAAGATTGTTACAGAGGGACTTACCTGTATATTTCGTAAATGTTTGATTACGTTTAGAGCATGGTCTCTTGTCCATCTGTGCCACCTTTTGCTCCCAGATTCTCAGATATTTAAATAGGTAATCATGAGACGGGACATCGCGAGTAAAAGCACGCAAAATCCGTCCAACTCACCTACAGCAGAGCTCATAGTTAATACTGCCATTATTAAAAGATTCATAGTCAATGTGACTTGTAATTTTTCTCGGAGATTTTTGAATAAACTCAACATCCGTATCACTAGTGCCAGTATTATTATTGCCAGCTGTATGATTATTATCAGTTTATATTCCATTTTCTACGAAGTATTGCTTTAGTTTTATGTCCATCTCTACTACTTTCCATTAAAGTGAACAACACCGAATCGAACCTTGACAATTTTATCAGCTGTTCTCTGTCATGTCAGCCCTATACATTGAACCATAGCGAAACCATAAATAAATCCTTACAACTCCTAGTTCACCCCAGATGAACCACTCTAACCGAAGTTAGAGAAGGCGAACCCACCTTACCTGCACGAAGCACGAATATTTTGCTGGACTTGTACCCAGACGTAGGATCACAGTAACTAACAATGAACTAGTTGACACGTGATAAATAGAGAAGGAATATTATAAAGTTGTAAATTAAAGGATTCCAATAATTTTATTGATGAAAATGAGAACGAATATTGCATCTGCAAATTAAAACACTTCAACCACTTTGGCCAATGTAGAAAAGTCAGAGTCATTAAATAATTCAATAATAGTTTTAACATTTAATGAATTTTAGAGAAAACAAGGTTTGACAAATTTAGCCAATTAAAAACTAGTAAAACAAGTTTGAGGTTTATTGAAGTTAAATACTCTGATCTGACAAGTTAAAGAAAATAGAAACCAATAAATTAGCTTTGACATTTAATGAAAATTTAAATGGTACAGATCGACAAATATAGAAGAATAAAAGTCCAGGAAAGTAGTTTTGCGGATAGTAAAAATAAAAAATTCCATGGGATGGACTCGAACCTTTATTAGAAAGGAGATAATCGAAATAAATCTGGACAAGAAATAAAACAATATTAAAACGCTCTCTTTTGAATTAATGTAAACTTAAAATTAGATAAAATTCGTACAAGACATTAAAAACACAATTATGTAAAATGAAGCCTTAAATTAATGTAAACGTGAAGAATAGATGTCGCTAAGTAAGGTAAGAAAAAGATGGAAGCGGCCGTATTAAGTTTTGGGCTGTCAGTCTGAAGTTCTCACTCGAGTAAGAGTTTTGTTTTAAAAAGGGGAAAAAATCCGTAAAAATTAGTAATAACTAAACAGAACAAAATAAAATACAATTAAGAAACTTTTCCGGTTAACGTATTGTTTCATTGGAAAATTTTACAAGAGCTCCTAAGGAATCCCCCTAAGTCTAAGAGGCCCAGATCTAACACATTGACCGCTGTTTATGACGCTATTCTGGAAGATGTTATTTCACAGCCGAGATTGCGGCAAAACAATTCGCGCTCAACCTGATGGTCCAGCATTGGTTAAAGTCCATCCGGATAAAAATCCACATATTGCTATTGAACACGACGTCGACACTTTGCCAGTGGTGTACCAAGGCTCACAGGAAGGGGTGCAACTTTGGAGTTCCCCGAACCGGCAAACACTTTAACAGAGATAAAATTTCTTCCTTTTTCTATGTGTAAAACTGTACGTCTCTGCTGGCACATAATTGGAGCGCCCGAACCCAGTCATATTCCACTGGAAACCGCTCGGCCATGTGGTAAGGATAGCAATATCAATGGAAATCGATATTAATCTTCACTATAAAACGTTGTAAGCTGTTAAGAATCAGCTAGGCTCTCCCAATGACAGCTGGTGCAAGCCAGTACGACGGAGGTATATTTAGGAACTACTCGACCAAGATACGAAAATCAAGTCAACCCAATGTTGACTCGGTGACCACAAAGAGTATACGTAATCAAGCGTCAGTGGGGCTAATGGAAGTCAGTCGGTGAATCCGCAAGAAGATTTGAACCGTTAGGCGTTAGTGAGGCTCAAATGACTAGTTCTTGACTGGTTGAGGCTTGTGGACCTGAGAAGACACTTCATTGAGAGTCTCGTTTCGACGACTTGCGACGAGGCTGGCAACGCCGTTTTCTTGAGGAGTGCTCCCAAAAAATCTGAAATTCAATATTGATTTTGTTGGGTTAAAACATTGATATTCTAAATAAACTACGTCCGGAGGGAGTCTTTTTCAACTCCTTGATTTAAGTGAGGTTACCATCTAGAGGCACGATAAATGCATAAACTTTGGAATTTTTTTTTTACATAAAATAAATGCTTTTGGAAATGGGTTTTAATGTATTTTATTCTTCTATCAATGGAGAGTAAATTTCAAATTTTATTTATATAAAACAAAAAAAAAAAAATCCAAAATAGCGGCTTCAGTTCCCATCAAATAAAATCGTGCGCGACGTGTTTGGTATGCGCGGGGCGTTCCACAGCTCTGCCAGTTCATGCAAATCTAATAGGGTTGAAAATGATTAAACTAGATAAAATTTGGGGGACCTTACCGGTTTTCGTTTTCAGAAAATCCCTGAATAAGAAAATTGCAGCCAGTTGAAAAAACAATATTGTTGCCCTGCTTTTGTTTTTGCATCAACGGTTAAAAGAAACTATTTCTAAATAAATTTCTGAGATTCATGTGAATCGGTTCATCCGTTGATGCTGTAGAGCGCCCCGCTCGCTGAAAAATGTTGTTCACAGAAAAACTCATATAAAGTTTAACATAATAAAAAATCGTTGACAGCTTACATCAGCTATTCCAGCACCATACAGAGGCCCGTCTTCTTCCTCCAAGAACTGAATTTCCTAAATATGAAGGCTAGCGGTTTCCCGAAGGTCTCCACAATAAGCGCGCTCCGAGCGCCTCAGCTACCTGTTTTCTAGCAGGCGGACGGCTCCGCTCTCAACAGGATGTGAATTCAAACATACTTCAGATATGAAAATATCCTTTTACCCACGTTTTCTAAATACTTTAAATGTGATAATTGTATAAAAAAAAATCGAATTTGTCATCATCATGAACGGTAACCTCCTCTTAATTACTCCTTCTGATGAGATTATTTTCTTCGTATTAAATTACGTTAATTATTTTACATGCGGTTGACATTTAAATTCAAACTAAAACAATTGCGTTTTTTAACATAATTAATTGAAAAGCCTACCTAGCTATGTCCCAGGTGTATTAGCAAGGTGTTTTGGCTAGAATTTGTTTACTTTTGATAACTGCCCCTTAATCCTACAACTTGCCAGTGTAAAAGAATGTCTGCTGTGAGACTAGTGTTGTATCTTCTCTATCTCGATTGATCTCTGAATTTGAATCATTTTGTACGAACTGTATTATCAGAATCCCTTCTGATTAAAGTTTGAGTATTTTGAGATAACACTTAATACACACATATTTCTACAAGCTTCGCTATTATCTCAGGTCCTCTCTATATATTTAAATCCTAACAAAATTAAATTTATGCAGTATGGTGTACCTATAAGACCTATAAGACTTTATCCCTAATAGGTGTACATCAAAAGTCTCTCAATAAAGTAAAGTAACTAACTTAATAAATTGCCAAAGAAAAAAATTGCAATTTACAGGCGGTGTGACTTATGTACTTATGTATGTATGTATGGAATATTGGTTACCCTAGCAAAATAAATCTGATTTATTGACTAAGCGAAGATAAATCAGACAATTTTACCTAAATATGAAATTTCCTCCAAACCACGACAAATCCTTGGATTTCCGCCAAGCTTGACAAAGGAGATTCTCCAGACTCCAGTAGTAAAGTAACTTATGAGAATCACACATGACAAGTGTACTCACTACAGAGGCAAAAGCAGGAGCAGATGAAACATGGGGTAGGCAATTGCCGAGGGAATTGAATATTCTTTTATTCCAACGAACGAACATTGTTGTGCTTTTGTATAAAATTAAATTGTGCTTGGAACGTTATTCCACTGAACTTTTGTTTTCTTCTCTCCGATGAATATTTGCTCTGAAGGGCGCATTCACATTTGCAAATGAGTCTTCAGATCCTGCATCCTTTGTAGAAATCATGTGGGTTATAACTTCCACCATCAATTCATGCTACTTATATAAAAGTATAGATGTGCGCGGGATATCAACAGACTGAAAAACAAAGCGACTCCTAATGTTTATAATTCTAGAAAATTTATCATGCAATGGGGAATACGCGGTGAGTTTCACGCATTTTATAAACTGAAATGCTCCATTCACCACGATTTTAGTCTTTAACGTGTTATACTCGCACAGAAATGAGGACAATTTGCAGACTTACGTAAGCGTAAATGATGACTGTTGGTTTATTTAAGGATTTATGTTGGCGGAAAACAAGAAAACAAAAGCTTACAAAAAACCAGCTGAGAGAGGCTTTTTGTCGACCACACTAAAGCCTCTGCTTGATGAATTTCGGCTGTCTCTATGTTCGCTTTCTCTATAACGACAAGGGATTGCTTGTCCTTGTTTCTTTGAATACAAAAAAAGAAAAAAAATAAAAAAATGTTTTTGAGTAAATGTGGTTCACTTAAAACTTAAATCGTAAATCATTCAAACCTCATCAAGATAAGATTTTGACACAATATAATTTGTTTAAAAAAATTTATCTAAATCTGTTGATAAAATTTGATAATGTTTTCTCATGAAAAATGTTTTTCTTTCTTTCTATTTCAGCTTAGCGAAGACATTGGTTACGTCTTATACTCAGCCTTAGGATCCTTCTATATACCTAGCTGTATTATGGTGTTCGTTTACATTCGAATTTATTTTGCAGCGAAAGCAAGAGCGAGACGAGGAATCAAGAAACAACCACGAAAGCCACCTAGTGAACAGGTACGAAATTAAATTATTCAATTTCCCATTTTTGTGAGCTTTTTCTTTAAATCCCTTAATCTAAGCACTGAATCGTGTTTCAATTTACTGACGTGATATCTTCTGTTCTGGATTTTCCTTTTGGAAATGATTTACAATCATTTCTTTCCAATTCCTTATAAAAATGAAAGGAAAAGAGACCGAGTTTTTTTTTTTTTCTATCATGGGTTGAAATTATTTTCAATGATAAATCGAGATGAGTCCTGGTCTACAGAAAATTTCTATTTAATTTTATCAGATTGGATTTTCTCATATACCTACTCATATGATGGAGAAAATGGAAACACACGTGTTCTTACGATGTCGGTATGTACGACTTTATTAATATATGTATTTACTCACGTGTTTTAGCAGCCTTTAAAAACTATCCTTTCCACAGTTAAGTGATTCTATAAAAAAAAAAATTTGATAGATATTTTTACGTAGATAAATATATCAAAACATAAAAATGATGGGAACTACAATGAGAGTTAAGAATGCAGGGAAGAAATAACCAATTTGAGAAAGAGTAAATCTTGATAAGAAATATGAAATTTACGTCAATCATGAAAATTGGAGAGCGTGTCACAAATGCTCAGCTAAATAGGAGAGATTTTATTTGGATTTGAAGTTAGGACTAAATCATAAATTATTAAATAGCTGATCTGCCGTGCTAAGCATAAACGACGTAAGTGTAGAAAGACAAGTTTTGAGTTATTGGACATTTTATATTTATCTCAATGCCACACAGAGAATTTTCTTAGAAAGGTTTTTTTTGATGAAAAAAATTTTCTACTGCATAATTCAAATTCTTAACAAATCAAGGTTTTTGTAAGACTCTTTTGCGTCGCGAGTTTTAGCAGATACGCCGCTTTTGCCTTGTATGAAGAACGATGTAGTGATAGGGTAGCTAAATATAAACGCCTGATTGTTTATAACTTGCATGAATGTATTATCTGAAACTTTATATTATTTATTTCATAATAGTTGTACAAGGTAGATCAGTTTTTACTAAATATGAAAGCAATATTTTTACACCAAAGAAAAAAACAAAAAACCTTTTTTTCAAACAACAACAAAATGAAAAACTTTCTACAAGTTAGAAGAAATATGTGCTTTTTCTTCTTATTCTAATCTTTATCTATTGCTATTTCATTCCAAAATTGTAATCGACTTTTCGGAAGGATTTAGCCCAATTTTCGTAAAATTTCATGTGTTCGCTTCTTCGAGATTCCTTTGCATTTTTTTTTTGATTTCGGCTTTTCGACCCCATTTTTAAACACGTTTGCAGTAAGAAAATTAATCTCTTTAAAAGTTTCATCAAAATTATTTTTGTAACACATAATTTTCTTTCCTCCTGAAAAAGAAAAATGACACATGTCTTTAAAAACGGTCATGGTTCTATTTTCTTCAACTTTGTTTGTGAAGAAGAATATTCCCAATTATAAAAATCAGTAATACTTAGTTCAATAGTAGTAGTGTGCTTTGCTGCAGTTTGAATACACTCGGTGAAGTCCTTAAAGTCATATACCTTTTTCTTCATCCGCAGCGAACGCTCAACTCTGTGGTGGAATGAGTCTGCAGCCATAAAACTGTGGCCTGTTTCAAAATATTTAATTTGCAGATTTTGCAAGGCAATTTCATCAGTGTTAACTATGTATACAAAAAAGGAAAACAAACTCAATTTTTATTTTGCGCTGAACAACCATAACCATAATATTATGGAATTTTCATCTCTCTTATGAAGAAAGAAATCAACTTATGATGAAATAATGTCCTTTCTGCCGGATATTGCTTCATGTCAGATAGCGGACACGGGAAGTTCCTTCTCTTTTCCCAATGGCACAAAGCTTTCATTATAAGCAATTAATCTGGGCATAAAAAGGATTTACTTAAATACGTCACAGCGTGGTAGCATAATTATTTTTTGCAGGTATGCAGAAAAAAACTTGCCATATGGCACATTCTTCATCTGTTTCGTATTCATTCCTTGCATTAGTAAAGCGTGCATTATATGTATTCCATTCTTTGTACTCTTCACACGTCATATATAATCCCGTTTTTAGATGATTTCTACACTTTTCATACTTCACACGTTTTTCACAATTCGAACACTCTTCATTTCCCAGTGCAGCAAAGGATATATTCATATCAGAGACTTTCTTCCTGTAGAGCTCGTACGATACGTAAATTCGACGTTTCTGTATAAAATCTTTATGCATTGCTCAGAGCCGGACTGGTAGGACGGGCGATCGGTCGTTGGGCTGATAGTCTTGGGGTTGACCGCGACCGCATGTGTTTACCATGTAGTCTGCTTGAAAGCTGCGGCATTTTACCCGTAAGGTTTTCGACATCTATAGACTTTTTCGTGTACGGTTTTTCAGATCTGAATATGTATTAAAATAATAAGGGTATTTATTGTTGACTAAGCAATATGATTTTAGAAATTTCGATGGTAGCAAAGCAATGAATGATTTACTTTTAGACGTAAGAACATCTTATGAAGTACTCTAGTTCCCGTATTACAAACAAAACATTGATATTCCATTTTAAAATTTTGAAGCACAAAATTAATAAAGCTAAGAAATAAAAATTGAATCTACTGCAAATTCTTCGGATATACATTTTTCACTACGGACGTAACTGAGAATTTCATTTTATATAAATACTTTTCGAAAAAACTCAAAAAAATTCCCAAGTTAATATCGTACTTAATGTTAAATATAAAATTGAGTTTAAATACCACATACAGTGCGTCAAAAAACTTGATTGACGAAACAGGGGAATCAAATGCGAGTCTAAAACAACCATGTACTAAAGAATACTCCCCTGCAAATCACCAACAGCTAAAATATATGGAGCTCTGGCGGTAGAACCTTTAAGATATTCGGCATTTGTTAAATTGTGCTATAAAACAAACCTTCTTGAATTGTATAATGCGATCAACTTCCGGTTCATCGGTGCGTCTGCTCGATTTTTTCAGGAGATTTATCACAGATCAAATCACTGTGTCCCAGTTTGATGTTTTTTTTTTTTTTGTATTTTTAATACAGTCAATAAAGTACTGGTAATATGCCTATGTACTGAGCTCTCTGTACAGTTCTATGAAAAGCAAATTTTTTCTTTCATTTTTCACCACTGTGAGACATGAGATTGGTAGAGTTTCCAAATGATGTTGAAATATTTCTGACTTGTTAACGAAAAATCACTGCAATCAAAATTTTTATTTTTATTTCAATTAAATTTAATTTAATTTGTTTTAGTACGTAATTTTATGCTATATTAACGCATAGATAAGTTTAAATTTAATTCAAGTGGGCCCCAATCCTCTCTAACGGGAGTACTAAAACATAAATTACATTAAATTTCAATTAAATGGCTTGGTGAATACGGCCCTAAATGTACGCTTACTAGTTCGGAACAAATAAAAAAGTATTTACAACATTCAAAATGCGCCAAAATTCGTGTCGCTTTTCACCAGCTGTCGTCGGTATTTTAATGTATACTTTAATTTCCTTTTGGCAAGTTCTAGTTGTTCAGGATAAGTGAATCTTTATAACTCATCAACGTTCTTCTTTATTTCACTCAAATCCACATCATTATTGGATTTATCTAAATTAACATCAAGGCTATCATTAGATTTGCCAAATTCATTTTCCAGCTTTCGACGCTTAAGCTGATTGTTAGCTTTATTTTTAGAAAATCGCTGTTCTTGTTGTTTACTAGAAGCTCCTGTAATAGAATTAAAAAATAACAGACTTAAGCCATTCGAGTCCCAAAATATTGAAAAAATTTCAAACATTTCCAGTTCGTTCACATCGGCTGAGTTCAGGCATGGAAAAAGTGCAACACAGGCTTCGGGGCTGCTGTATGTACGACATGTGTAGGTTTGTCTCCAAATGACTCATCAATATACCATGATATGATCGAAATTATAGTCCTTCTTGCCTTATTGGAGAGTACTCCAGTCGCTTCGTGCCCCGAAATTAGTTCTACTCTACCAACTGTCTTTAGAATGAATGCCTTAAGTCCCTAATATTTTCAGAAATAACAAACACACACGTAGTACATAAAACATAAAAATAATAAAATAAAAGCTTACTTCGGAAGATAAGATTAATGATGGTCCAACACAAGCGAGCATAGGAGTCGAAATTTTATCTGCTTTGCTGATCTTATGCTCACGAAAATTTATAGAAAAATCTGCAATTTTTTTTTTAACTAAACGAAACACTTTTTAAAAAGCAAAAATTGTTTACTCACTATCTAAATCACCATAGGATTTCATTTTAACATTAAGATAAAAGTCTGGGTGTCTTGATAACTAGTTTTGAGGAAAATTTTCTGGGATCGATGCACCCTTAGTAGTGAAATCATCAAAGTCTTCAAATGCGTTGCCCGAGTCAAATAAAAGTGTAGAGTTTAGTTTGTTTTAAGCTTATCTTTTGTTTCAAGAAACTGGTCTTAACATAACTATATACACGCAAAAGCATATTATAGTATTTAATGACCACTTTTATTATGTTGAATAAATAGAGTGCAATTCACTAATACAGCTTTATTCTAGAGCAATTTCAAATATCTACATCACACCTAAGTAAACGAAGTCATCTATGAATTTTCAATTAAGTTTCAAAATTTAACAACCTCTGCAATTCGAGGTGATGATCCACAGCCAACTGTTATGAGGAAACCACTTTGCTTTTCGTATATCGTATACACGCACTTTACTTGCACCTATTTCACTTTTCATATAGATCTTTACTCGAAGAGAACGGTACATCGAATTATAAAGTAGATTTCACTCGATTTTCTTGCTTCAGTGCTTAGTTTTCCCACCATTATAAAAAAAATTTGAATTTCAAAATAATTTCGTTCAAGTATGGGCGAGATATGTTGCAAGACATCTTATCTAGTATCTCGGGGAGTACCTGAGCTAGGCTAAAATTGTTGTATTTGTCTGAAGGATAACAAATTAGAGATGTTTTCTGTGGACACGGAATAGTTTGCTAATATGGTTACTTTAGGAGATTTTCGACCCTCAAAGAAGACAATTTTTCGAAGAGAAAAACATTTTTGAAGTTTTATCGTTAATTTTTTACTTATCTAGAAACTTTTTTGAAAGCTAGTTATAATAAATGAAAGCCATTAGTAATACGAATAAAACAAGATCAAAATAGCGGTTCAGTATGCAAAACGAGCTGAGTTACAGCCAAAAAAAGCATTGCAAGGACCTCATTTTCGAAAAAATCTAAAATCCGCTGTAATTTCGAAAATAACACGAATTCGAAAAAGTTTAATGTGACATTTTCGATTGCAAATCACCTCATCCTTTAGGGGTTTCAGTATTGCATACTTTTCCTGGAACACCCGTACTTATAAAATTTTGGTTTTATCTTATATTCATGTTGTATTATGTCTTCAAACTTCGCCTCCAGAATTACTCCAAAAAGTAAAAATCAAGTTCATGTGAATATTCATAATCATAATATTGATTCACTTTAAATTAAAAATGGCCGGTGGGCATGGCCGTCTTTAGCCAAGGGGGAGGCAGGCCCTGGGCACTTTATGATATGGGGGCCCCCTAACAGAAATTATTTTCTAAGATACTTTGGATTATCTTCAGTAATAGTAACGTAAAGTATGTTAAGGCATATCGCGCACTGAAGACTTTTTATAAAGGTTAAGCTAATCGTGAGAGACTTTGGACTCCAGAGAAAATTTTTTGGTCTCTGGAGACCCAAAGACCCGTGTATACACTTCGGAGATGCAAACCTCTAAAGAGACCTAGTCTCTAGAGACTTTTTTGGGTGTAATTTAAAACAAACAGGTCTTCAGATTCGGTCTCCAGGTCTCAGGAGACTATTTGTGCATCGTGGTCAGGTCGAGGTATTAATTATTACAATAGATATAGTGCAAAAAATTTGTTTCGTCAGTAAAGCTCTGGTTATTGTTCAGAAAAAAATCACACAAAATTGTTGTGTTTATCCCATAAAATTTGTACACCAAGGATATATATTTTAAGCTTTTTCACTTTTCGCATAAAAATATTAATGACTTTTGAGATAATTCTATCTACCAACAATCTCTTGCTTGACAATTAACAGAGATCTCTGGAGATCTCTAGAGACCAAACTACAAATTTCGTGTATGCTCTTCGGAGACGTGTCTCTAGAGACTTTTTCATTATGGTCTCAGGAGACCTAATTTTTTGGTCTCCAGAGACAAAAATCTCTTGCCGTGTAAAAATTTCAGAGATTTTAGTCTCTGTAAGCCGGAGACTGGAGACCAAAAGTCTCCCACCGCGTATCTTTACCTTACCTGTTTTATTACCACCATCAATTCTATAGGCTCTAATGTAAATGCGCGCATGAAGTGACATGATAGTGGGGTGACTTTTTGGTTCTGAAGCGATAGTGTGAGAGCAACATATTAATAAAGGAAGCATTAAAACAGAAAGTACAAATGAGACCACCCATCTACAACAGAAATTTGAATAATCTGATCGCAATTTGAAGATAAAAATGTGGAAGGAAATATCCATGAAAGTGTTTATAGACCTTTGTAAGTCTAAGTTATGTCTCTCTTCGCGTTCAATTGATGAATGGTGATATAAAACATGACTTTGCGGTGACAGTTACTTACTATGAGCGTACTAAACAAGCCAATGCGACGGTGCCCAAAAAGTCTCAGTGGACGTTGGGCCTAACAAGAAATAACAGTATACAAATTTTTGCTGATTACCAAATACCTATATTGAAGGTATTGAAAGCATACCATAAAAAAAATGCCAGACATTTACAAAGTACTTTTTATGAAAATTTGTTGCCATGTATTTAAGTTCGAATAAATTCCACGTTCTACTTTCAGTAGCCAAATTCTAACAGCTAAACTAACCTGTAATAGGTTGTCTTAGTGATTGAAGTATTGGTCATCTGTTGGTATGCTATCACAGCTGCGGG
Source organism: Dioctria rufipes (assembly GCA_963924295.1). NCBI lineage: Eukaryota > Metazoa > Arthropoda > Insecta > Diptera > Asilidae > Dioctria > Dioctria rufipes. The sequence continues at coordinate 279,418,975 of OZ002741.1, read as the reverse complement.
GGGTCCCATGGAATTCGGGGCCCTGGGCCCATGCCCGTCTGGCCCATGCATAAATATGGCTCTGCCGGTGTGTAATATACGGACCTATTTTTATTTTTTAAATTTTTTTCTACATACTTATTTTGTGTTTTATCTTAAAATAAAAATTGTAGAAAGAATTCTTTTTGAAAGTTATTTTAAGTTTACGAATTAGCCTGTGCCACTTGACTTTTGAATTATTAAATAAAAAAAAATAATGAATTTTCCTTTAACCATCTCTCAGTTAGCTTTCATTCGTTCGTTAAACACTTGATGCAGCAGTAAGTCATTTTACTGGGAATGGCTGACCTATTTTTTTTATACTTTTGTAGTTCAGGTTGGTGCTTTCTTTTCCTTAAGTAAATGTCAGCTGAATACTCATAATTTGCTAAAATAATTAAAATAAAAGTAGTACAGGTGTGCAAAGTATTTACATATACGGTTCTCTAATTAAAGAGGTTCACAGAACACATGTCTTGAACTTCGTTTACTTTCAAACTATTGTGAAATCTAGAAAGGAGAAAAAATTAACGTTCGCTTTTTACCTTAATTAAATAATGACGTTACTTTGCACTCACATGCTCTAGTTTTTCAAAGTGTGGTTGTATGTGTGTATATTATTCATGTTGATTTTTTATTGTTATCTCGAAATCTATCATATTTTTTTCGAGAATTGCTTTTTTTTTTAATTACAACTATGCCAGAATGCAAAGCTTTATTAGTTTTTTATTATTATTTTGCCTAAGGTAATAGCTGCAAGGATTAATTTTATCAGAAAACTTTGAAGCGTATATACAATTTTTGATTTTATCCATTTCTTGATAAAAAAACAACACGCTATGGCACAATATACTGAGTGGGGTGGAAAGTTCAGATATATGGCGAGACAATTTTTTTAGAAAACATATTGACTATATAAAAATAATAATATAATGCAATATCCAGATACAAAGATAATATAGGAATTGCTTTAGAATGCTTATCAATAATTGGTTTTGCTTCAATTTTTAAATGCACACTTATTGCAAAAATGACATGAATCCACGATAACCTTTCTTTCAGTGAAATTCATCAATAGTACAGATCCAGATGCTGTTTCATTATTACTTTAAATATTCACAGATTTAATGCTCTTGATAGCGAATTTTGTTGTAAAACATTTCTTATTATCTGAACGATCTTGAATTGTTAAAATGCATAATCCTTGTCTTATTGTCATTGAAATGATCGGCATTGGTTCGTCTTCTTATTTATAATTTTATTATTGTCATAATGAATAATAAAAGCTACGTACAAGACTGGCGATGGTTAAAATCGCATAAAAGAATGCCATCGATGCGGATGCCCCTGCGTAATATAAATTTCCTGATTCCATAAAAGCAATAAGACATGCTCACCCCCCACATCACTCTATATATAATATGTACCAGCTTTATCCTTGTATCTCGAAAATTTGGACAGTAAGCAGTTAAAAAATTATTGTGATATATATCGACGCTGGAAAGCATAAATGTCGTAACCGACCAAAATGTCGAAAATTCCTTTTATACACCCTTTGAATCAGAAAAAAAACTGCGTCGAATTGTCTGGGTCTCATATCTCTGCGATGAAAACAAAATCATTTACGCCATTGAAAACGCCTGTACTTTCTTCAGTAACTTCGATTTGATTTGCAGTAATAGGGTTACAGTCCGATACTTTTTGAGCACATGGCAGTTAAAGCAAATTTTTAAGAGAGTTACGTGCACCATCCGAGATTTGCCAGCTCGAGAGGCTTGTGGCGATAAATAGAAAGAGCTTTACACCTTGCGGGTCCTCAGAGAATTTGTAAGGTTTACTCCGAAATTGACGAAGAACCAGTGTTCCCAGATTCTTGCCAACGGAAATCCCTCATTTTGGACACAAAATTCCCTCCCCTAATACCATAATCCAAAGAAATCTTTTACCTTAAGAATGGGTTTGTAAAGTGTAATCAATTTTGAACCAAAATCATTTATTTCAGAACGAAATTATCACATTGAATAAATCTATGGTAATTAAATATTTTTTGCATTTGCGTAAAAGCTTTCACTTTTTGGGACATTTTTAATTTTAAAATTTTCTTGATGTATTTTTCTAGTAGAATGTGTGTCTTGTTCAGATGTGTCACAAATTAGAATTTTATTGGAAGCCTATAAATTATTTGAAGATTTCAATGATAAACAAATTTCAAAACCGCAAACCTTGCATTTAGCTTCTTTTCAGTCACTGAGCTCTTGAATCCAAGCCTTATATTTACTTTCGTTTTCCAACCAGCAATCGGAAAACTTTACATATTTTTTGTTTTCAACTTTTTGAAACTGTCTTACTTTTAATTTTTTTTTTTTTAGGTGTTGGAATTTTAGGATTCCCCATTTCCTTCCATGGAGAAATATGTCATATTTAATATCTAATGTTTCTTCCACTAATTGCTATCTTTCTACTTTACTACTTTATATCCAATACAAGATATTCCGCAAAATAGAACAACAGGAAACTAAGCACATGTACACCACAGCGCATTGGCGTAGGCTTATTATTACGCACCAAATATAACATAGTATAGCATAGTGACAGTACACAAGTCCCTCACAATTAAATAGGAATAGTCACTAGGCTCAGAAAATATTTTGTACATGTGGTAAGAAAATACTCTAAATTTTCGTCCTCAGTCAAAAATTAATTAATTTCAACAAATTTGAACGTTTTGACCCTCAACCGAACTTTCAAAGAAAAATCTCTTAAAAAAGGGTTTAATCCCTCAGATCTGGGAACACTGCGAGGAACTTTGCGATTTGCGGAACAGTCTAGGTAGTAGACTTAGAACTAATTTGATGTAAAAAGAAAAACAAAATTGTGATACATACGTCTAGTATACGTCTGTAATTCTTTACAAAAAAATAGCAACAATTCAAAATAATAACATTCTAAAAATAAATAGAGAGTTGCATCTTCAATTGCGTGTTTCCTTGATTACGCACAAATTTCTGCTAAACTCGTACTCCAAGTATTTGGAGCTTTTGTAACCGAGACGTTCAGTCTGGTGGGAAACAGTACTAACAGGCTTTAAGTGGGCTAGCAGCCTCTACCAAAGCCCCGCCCCACAGGTTTACATCATTTTTGCGGATCGTAAAATGATTACTTCTGTATTAAATCTCGACATTACTCGCAGTTAAGTACTACATTTTCAAGGACTTGCTGTCTATGAAAAATAGCATCGAATGCATTTTGTTATTGCTTAGTTTTGCATGACAGATCCAGTTACTCTATTCTTTTCAACTTATATTTCAGAATACGTTGTTACTACGTTAAACGATTATTAAATAAAAACGTAATATTAACTACAACCTTTTATTTAGACCACCTGTCTTGTTCTGGTGTGCTATTGTACATGAAAAGTAAGATCTTGTTTTAAGCATAGTACTTGGATACAGCTCACATATATCATACAAATAAATATGGTATATTTGACACAGCATTTCAATCGCCATAAGTTATTTGATTATTTCGTTCCATATATTACAGCTATTACGATTATGCATTCTTGAGGTCCGTAAAAAAAGAACGGATTGCTGTAAGTGGAAAAATGTATATTTATACTAACTTTAGCGAAACTCTATACTTATTCCTTATTATTAGAAAAAATAGCTGTCCAAAAACGGCACCTCTACCATGAATATTTTAGAAGCTGATATTTTTTTTTATTTTCAAAAATTGTTTGGGCTCCAGTGAAAAGTTTCATTTTGGTCGGTTACGACGTTTATGCTTTTCATCGTCGATATGTATGTATGTATACTATATGAACTCTATGAAACATTATACGTATCTTTTGTCATTTTCATCTACTGTCAATAAGAGCGCATGTCAATTTCTATAATTTCAGTGAGCGTTGTAATTGCAGTTCCAGTTATTTCTAATAACCCTTTCTATCCCTGTTTCTAAATAAGTAAAAAATAGAGGAGTTATATCAAACCCCACTGAGAATAAGAAAGCGGAAGAGAGAAAGTCTGTTTGGGAAGGACTTGTGTGTCCTTGAGTGGTAGGTAGGTGCCAGCAACCATCATCTTACCCAGAAGTTTTCGTGTGGCAGAGGCAGCATACTTTCCCGTTTAAAACTGGACTAGGATTCTTATGCCATTTTTCTTACAGGTATTATACAATGAATAATGTAAGTCGCCTTTTTTTCTCTAAATTAATATAATTATACCATTAAAAGGCGGAAGAAGGACTTTTGAAAATCATTTTGATCATGATATTATGGGGTAATCAGAAACATCATTAAATCTAAGAAAGAAGCTAAGCCCAAATTTTGGATGAAAAGACAAAGTCCATGGTTGGCAAAAACTTTCGTAAATTGAAGGAGATCCATTTGAAATTTTACGCCAATGAGGAAACTCTTTCTTGTTTCTTCTAAAAATAAACTGTCTTACTCCTCATGTAAATACATTTTTATTCAAGCCTGTTCGATATAATCTGTTGGACAGTCACAAACCACTAAGACTAAACATTCGTTTGCAGGTACGCTAAAATCGGCGATATTGTGTATTTTTCACAAGTTTGAAGCAGCAAAGACTACACTTGAGAAAAGAAAATGAAGTGAATAACTTCTTTTTAATTGAGACTAGCTTCTTGTTACATCTATGGGTCTTTGTGGCTCAGCGGTCTATATAGACAACAAAAACTCAAATTGTGTGGCATGGCGCCATCTCATATGTTTCGGTATTACATGATGACTAAGAAAATATGCTAATTTTTCAAAAAACGTCTTTCCTTGTTATCGAATCTTTGAGATCTTATCTAACTATCTCTGATCAACGAATGTCGAACTATCACTACACATCCCTCATGTCACTAGTTATAGGACGTTAAAGTAAAAAACCGGAGGAAAAAACCTCCTAATTTTTTAAAGTTTAAATAGTTTTCCGTGAAAATGTCTAATAACTTTTACATTTTCTTGCAATATTTGCAAACCTGAGAATGTTACCTTGCATTTGTTCCTACACGTGTACCTACCTACTCTAGATGCCAACTGTTCTTCAGATAAGTCAGTTTTTTATGATTCAATTATTTTGCTACTTACGTTGTAAATCGAGTCTAATTTTGTACAGTTCAACGCAAAACTAGCAAAATTAATGAAACTATGCATCTTAAAACGGTTACATGTAGGTAGATACAAATTTCGGATCAAATGAAAGGTAACATTCTGGAGACTCCTGATCTTGTAAGAAAACATAAAAATTATCAGAGTTTTCCACGGAAAAATCTTTAAAATTTATGAATTTAGTAATAATTTTTACATTTATTTTTACCTTACCGTCCTATCACTAGTGTCATGATGGGGTGGACTGATGATTTTACTTTCTATTAAAAACTTAACTATATTTTGGCTTAAATATCATTTTCATAGGTTGTATAAAAACGTAGTTACGGGATGTTTTGTGAAAAACTAGCGTACTTAATTACCTTGTGACTCCTAGATCTCTGAACCGGGAAAACCAACGTATATTCCAAGCGCAGTTGATCTAATATAAACAAGTTAAGAAGTAGCCGAATAAAATTGAAAAAAAAAAATCGTTTTAAGCACAAAAAAAATATATATATGTCTATACTCTTGTCGTTTGCATGAATGGTTGAAAAGAACTTAACTATAGATTGTCCTAGTACGACTGCAGCAACGAGTAAAAAATATAAATAGGAAAAATTGAGAGAACGATTACCCGAATAAAAAAAACTTTCTGTAAAAGAAATAATTTTAATGCCTGGACAGAACACCTTATTGTATCTCTCTGATATTTATAAAAGAAAAGCCGATTATGCATCTCGGCCAGTCTCTGAGTTATTAATTTTTAAGGATTATCCTAATGCGATTCATCTAAGAAAATCATATAATGGTCCATAGGAGACTTCCATGAAAAGAAATAAAAAAATCTTTAACAGAAATTGTCAATTGTATAAACTGTCAAAGTAATATGAGGAGCCCAGCAAATAACAAAAAATTTGCAGGCTTTCAAAATGTACTGTAGAGCTGTCGTACAGAAATTTTTCAAAGTATTTCCTCATTCCTTGTGGCGATTTTCTTCTGATTTTTGGACTTAGATTGTTTTTTCAATGTATGAAATTTTGTTGAAATATTTAAAACTTAATTCATTGTAAACGCACTATTTTGTTATTTTATTAATCATATTTGTATAAATTTTCCTACTCTTCCAAAAGATTAAAAAAAAATCGCTTAAATTGTTTTATAAAGCTGAATAATAAATTTTTAAACTTTTAACATTTACTGTCTAATTTTCGAGTAAATGTGACTTACCTCGATCTTTTTCTGTACCATTCATATGTTCTCCCTTGAATGAAAAATTACTAACTGTTCAGGCTACCTTTGGATAAAATGCAGGCCGAAGTTCTCCGGGAATAAATAAGATAACACGAACCACAAAAAAAGAATGAGAATCCCCGAAATCATAATTTCGATAATTTTTACATACAACTCGCGTAGCCTAAAACAGACGAGAAATATGAAAGAAATCAATTGACGACACTAAACACATGGCTGCCAAATTCGTTCGCCGCTATACTCAGCCTTCTAGCATGGTCTTCTTTTGCCCAATAACCCGTAATGATGCCCACTAAATTCCTGGTATATGTTCTGCTACCACTCCGAGGTTATCTTGTCCTCTTCCTGTCATATGCAAGCCATAATTGCCTCGCGATAAGGCAGCTTTCCCTGTTGATCCACCGGTGGCTTGCCTTTTGATAGGCGCCAGTGATGATCTCCCCTTTTAAAATTGCGATCGGGATCCTCGCGTAAGCCATTGCTGCTTAGCTAACCATTTCAGAACCCATTTGGCCTCCTGAGCCATCTCATTACCTGAGATCTTCCTGTCGACGATCTTATATCCAGGAGTTGCAGAGAGTAATCCAGTACGGTTACTCACTTTCTCTGTCACTGTCCGTCTCTCTCAAGAAACGGTTACAGATTCTTTGTCTCAAGCCTTCTGGACGGCCTGTATGAAGGCGGCAAGGAGGATTGGGGGCCAATATTTAGTTTTATAAGAGCGTCCGGTTTGGATTTATGGGAAATTACTCATAAGTCTGGCGGTTGATCAATGGGCCTTGTTTTGGTCTACGTTCCATGGAACCCTCCGACCCCAACCTCTTTTCAATCCATCCAATCCAACGCATCGAAAATTTTCATTAGTAGAATACTGAGAATTTTCTTTTGACGATTTAAAAAAAAAAAAAAATTTATACTACCGAAGCTTTTTGTATCTTCGCAGAACTGTTTCTTTTGTCATAGGTGGCTGATATCTCTTGGTATGTATAGAAACAGAAATAGAGAGTATACCTGTTACCTAAGTGCACCATATTAGCCCGGATAAAGGGATTGTTATGCTATATACAACTACCGGCCACAAAACTGAGTATATTTTCTTGCTCTAGTCTATGTAATAATACCAAAAATTTTTTTAAAGTTATTTTTTTTTATTATGAATTTCTTACCGCTTTCATAGTATTATGTCCCTTTCTCGTAATAAACGTTACAACTGTGACAATTTATTCTAACTTTCGACAGTCGCAGTATGTCACATTATAAAGCGAAAATTTCCACAAACACAACATCTTGCCCATGATTATCTTACCTTCTACCAAGATGCTAACAGCATAAATTTACTATACTATCAGAAGATTTGTGCTTTTTTCTTAACTTCTATACACGTTATTACCAGTCCTTGCAGGTCAAGATTTATATTTGTTGCTGTTGCTATCATTGCTTTTATTTACAGTTGAGTAAAACTGGCATTTTGATAACGGATAAGGCACGAAGACCAGTCGCAACGGGCACTGTTGGTTAACCATTTATAATCAATATATGTAAAACAAAGTTCACAAGCAGCCCTCTGTTTACCTTTTGAGAACCTTACTTACTTTTAATACCCGTACTAAAAGCGGAAATTCATTTACGTAAGCATAGCATGGAAATTTTGCACGTTCTCGGACTGAAGGTATGGCTTTCAAGGGTGCTATTTTATTCAACGCATGCATTCCAAGTTTCCAATTTCGCGTTTTTCTGTCACACTAATTCACCTAGGATACCTACTGCTGTACTTTCCACAAAAACACAATCTCATCAGGACTGTTTCCAATTTAATTTTATATCTCAGCGAATTATTTCGGTAACGCAATTCACGCACCATCCATTAATCATATTTCCATTATTGCTATTGCGGAAAAAAAATCGCCACCTGAGTACTTTGTGTGTATGTGCGCGATTTTAACAACTCCCTGTACATAGACTTTTCTGTTATTCGCAGAATTTACCTTCAATTTAATTTTTCCGAATATTTTACTTCCTATGGAATTGCTAGAAGGGGAGTCGTTCGGTATCTGTGTATGCCTGTATGTGCGAGAATTTAATTTTCCAAATCTAGACATTTAAGGACAATGGAAACGTTTTCCGTTTCCGCGTGAAAAATTATTCCGTTCGATGTGAAAAAAATAACTCGGTTGAAGATATGATATGAATATATGTATGTGTGTGTGTTAGTAAGAAGCTTTGTAGAAAATTGTATGACTCAGTAGATTTTAAACTTGACTCCAGTGTACTTGATTCCGGCATCTTACGGAAGGATGGCTGGATGGACGGACGGACGGACGGATGGACTGACAAACAAAGTATTTATTGTTATTGCAAAGTCACTAGAGAATGATTGTCGAATTTTCAGTGCCCTGATGTTATCACATTATCCAAAGTGTGCATGTGTGTTGTAATATATTATATAATGGATCCTACTAATATTATCGCCCTTTTAAGGAAGGTTTTTACCTCATTAAGTTCAGCTTTCTGGACAACTGATAGAATTACGAATCCCTTAAACATACATTTAAGACTTTGGCTATCAATTACTGGACATTTTCAGGGTTCGTAGATTCTATACCTTCGATCCAGAATCGTTAGTTATCGTTTATGATTTCGATCCATGTATCTATGTACATACATTCATAAGTAGACAATAGCCTGATATGACCTGGTATTTACCAAAGTTCATGAACTTTTTAAAGTCTTTGTATATAAAGTTCATAAACTCCCTCTCGTGAATTGGTCCAGGAAAGCCCTCCTATTGTGGCTGGTGAGCTTTTTCTGTTTTGGACATTATTTCTCCACTACGATGGTGCCGATTTGTGTCACGGTTAAACTCATGCAGATCATATGCCGGAGAAAAAATAGAAAATCGTAAACTGTTCCACATTCGCACAGTTCGGGAAAAAAAGCATCACGGAATTTTACTATACGGCCCAAAGTAAAAGTATGTGCACCGTTTACAGCGCGAGTATTGCGTGCTTGAATCATTTTACAATGGATTAGACTAGATATTTCATCAGAACATTGACCAAGCGTGTAGAGCTAAAGGAGCGAAAGGCACATGCATATGTTTGCCTGTCAATCGTCGTTTTGTATATTGATTTTAATGCACAGTTCTAAATTAATAAAATATGATAAAACGAAAATATAAAGAAAAAATTATACATGTGTCAAGTTTCTCTTGGTCCAAATAAAAATTCTACTAACATTTCAGTTATATGTGTGTGTTTACATACATTAGTTAGGAGTAATTGTAGATCCGAATTTTTTTTACGATAATTATTTTACTACAATTAGTGTCAACTTGTTACTCAAGCCACTCCAATAACCTTTCTAAACAAGAAAGTGCTTCTGCGAAAGGAACTATTCTTGACGTTGAAGCTTCAATAACGGATTCCTCAACATTGTTATCTTTAATGTTCATATGTCCTAGAGTTTCTGATACTATATTCATTATCTATTTTTATCCATTCTGCAATATCATCTCTATCTATCTCCTGAAATCCGATTACGTTTTGCATCATTTCTATAAGTGATTCTGGAGTTACTTGATTAAGGCATTTATTCACGATACCATCAGTTTCAAGTACAAGAAGATCCTTGTAGATCCTTGTAAAGTCAAAGATCTTATTTTCAATCAATTTTTTATATCTGTGCTTTATTGAGTCATAGGCTGAATAAAAAACGGGACGTTAGGTGGAAAATAAGTCACGAAAATTTGACCATCGATTTTATATTTGTACTGTGGTATGAAGGGGCGATGTCTAATAAAATCATGGATTTTTCCGACAAACGATTACAATGCAAATATTGTCGAGCGTATACAGGGTAGCTCGTATGTGGTCTGGTAAACAAAGGGTACGTATAGGTCATGCTTAGACAAACAAAAAACTGTATGGATTGGCATGGGGGGTGGGGGGATCGTAACAATTTCCCTCACCCTTTCCGTTTCGATGTTATGGCTCAACAAATTTAAAATTTCGGAATTTTTACTCGTTTTTTTTTTTATTTTACTACTATTTTTATCAAAAACACGTCATCAATATCAATTTGTCAATTTGCCCAAAAGCTTAGCTTTAAAAGGACCTATCACACTCTGTAACCAAAATGTAAGCCTTACTGCGTTTTTTGCACTTTTGTCACCGAAAATGGCTGAAAAAGTTCAATAAGTGCCAGAAAGTAGCAATTATCTTTTGGAAATGACCTTTTACAGCAATTTTCGCTGGAGATGCTTAAGAAAAAGTGCAAAAAATGCAGAAAGGCTTACATTTTGGATACAGATTGTGATAGGTCATTTTAAAGCTAAGCTTTTAATTGATATTAATGACGTATTTTTTGACAAAAACAGTAGTTAAATAAAACAAAAACAAGCAAAAATTCCGAAATTTAATTTTTTTGAGCCATAGCTTCAAAACCGAAAGTGTGGGGGAAAAAATGTATAGACCATTGAAAGGGTCTAACGATTATCTACCAAAGTTTAAATCATAATCCTAGGATGTAACGTTCGAAGTTACGGGGTTATCTACAAAAACATACCCAAATATCTTAAAGTCCCGTTATCTCGGAAACCGTTACGACAACCCCCCCCCCCCCCCCCTTCACCCATAAAATTTTGTGTGTGTGTCTAAGCATGACCCATCCGTACCGTTCGGGTGCCAGACCACATACGGGTCACCCTGTATATATAAATTTAAAATGCCATTCTGTGATATGAATATTCTAGAATTATCAGATCTGTGTACTTAGAACGACATTATTTTCTGGACCTGATACACTCATAAAGCGGACAGGTAGATTTTGGTGACCAGTCTGGTTTTTAGCAGGCTCTTTTTAGAATCTTTGGTCGCCTGACTTGAAATAAAAATAAAACGCCTTCAGCAAGATTAATAAAACATATATACAGGGTAATTCTTAAATTTACAGACGACAAAATGTGTTGGTGATATTACGTTTTAGTGTTGAAGTTGAATATATATGAATTGGTTGACAGCCGATATCTGAAGTAAAACGGTTGGGAGAAAGTCAAAAATTTTGAGATTTTGAGTAACGCTTAATATTTTTCAACCAACTTCTGAGATGAGCAACAAAGGGACAAAAAACAAACCAACATAATACAATAGATTTCTACAAAAAAAAAATATATATATATATATATATATAATTGACGAATTAATAGTCTTAGACCATCTTAACTCCTAGCAAGCACAACTACCTTGCACTCAAAACACAGAGACTGTTCATCTTCTAAAGTCATCCTTGTAAAACAGCCCGGCACAGCACTAATGTATTGGTTTGTGAAAGTATAAATCTACAACTGACAGATGCACTTTACCCTTAAGTTGATATCATAACTTGAAATTTAATTCAAAAATGTTAAAATAACAAAAAAATTATAAAACAGTATAATAAAGGTCATTTATTTTTTATTTTAATATTTATATAAATTTTCTCATGCAACAGCTGTAAAAGTATAATGATTTGTGAATTGTTTGCTAGATTATTTAGCAGTTCTTTTGAAATTCCAGGCTTCAGTTGGATGTAGTGGAATCATTTACTCTTGCTCTGACCTAATAGCTCCATTTTCAATTTCGACAATGGTTTGTATTTGACACTTTTTATTATTAAATACAACGCGGAATTGTTCTTCCGAAAAAAACCGCAAATGTTATTATTGTAGCTTTTATGGACTTAAATTATCTTATTTAACCCATTAATGCCTGTTGGGTATTTAAAATACCCAAAAGTACTAATGTGTTTAAAAAAATATGTCTGGCGACTGTTAAGAGATAGCGCATTCATTCTTTTTCTATTAGAGAGGATAGAAATATTAATAATTATTACAAATAAATTGAAGTTTTTACAAATTATTGTAGCCAATGATGTACAACATACCAAAAAACAGATATTCAATCTCATAATTTTTACGAAGAGTCTAGTTTAATGTTACGCACTTATCAAGCATTGCGCAGTTACCGCGTGATTTTCAAGGATATGGCCCATCTCTAACATCTTCTTCGTCAACTTCCATTGCGATATCATCACAATCGTCGTTGCAAAGATCTCAACATCTAATCTAACAAGGCTGCTGATTTTCATCGGTGATCAGATGAAGATTGTCATCCAATTCTTCAGTGTCACTTCACACATTTATTTTGTCCGCATGGCGACAATTGCCTTCCTCCTGACTCAAACTATTCGTTTCCACGTCCAATTAAAACTAAATAAATATTTCGAAAAACAACACAATTATGAGTTTTTAATATGGAGCACTAAACTTACATGGACACGAATGAATGTCTACTACACAATATATCAAGTTAACTTTTAAAATTACAACCTGACTACGCGTGCTAACCGTTTTCAAAATAGTAATCAGAAAAATCTGAAATGTTACTACCAGCTAATGCAAGCCTACATACTATCGCAAATTGGCAAACATTATTTCCGCGAATAATATTCCTTTATTACTATTCAAAGCAGACTTTCCTTTATTAAAAAATTCAAGTAAACTAGGAACCCGTTAAAGCCTGTTGGGTATTTGAACACCCAGTTCATACAGGTATGTTTGCAGGTAAAAATCTGAAAATTTTATGGCCAACTTCTATCGCTTATATAAGCATTCCGATAAAATTTCAAGACAATCCTACGACGGAATCTATGGGCAGGTTTTAATGGGTTAACAGAGCTAAAAATCAAGACAAAAAAAATGACAAAAGCATTCTCAACTCACCTACTTACATGGGATAATCTATAATAGAATATCATTTCCTTTCCTAATAGATTGTTACCCCTGTATGGTTTCATTAAATATTTTTATAGAGGAAATGCTTCGTCGCATACGTGAACATAAGGCACTTGTACTTGAAAATTTAGTAGCTTAGAAATTCCTACTAAGCTTTCCGAAAATATTTTATAAAATTTTCAGTTTGATATAATTCCAGCATTCGATCTCAACTGCTTGTATCAAGCTCGACCATAAAGAATTTCGTGCTGGCATCTATCATAGCCAACAGAATGATGCTAAAGGTTTTCTTGTAATTCGAATAATATAATCCTGACCAACATGTGTTCCTTATTTCCGCATGACCGATACAATTGGAGAAGTTCCACCATTTCTCAAACTCTTCTGCAATGTTTTCCATTTTTGTTCTGTTTCCGACGTCTACAAAGAAGACGAAGGGTCGTTGATGATCTTTCATTTGCAGAAATGGCATTTTCAATTAGAGTACCCTTTTTTGCAATTAAATGTTGGACATAAGCCAATAAGTCTTTATACGTTAATTTAACGGTAATGACTTATTCCCAAAACATTCGTTAAATCCTCTGATGTACTCATCCGATTCACATGAGAAAATTACGACCTCCACAGGTACCTGTCTACACTCTCGCCCTTTTCACAAATTTCTCACACAATAAACAAAAGTCGTTACGAAATTGTCACCATGGAGTATTACATATGTTTGCGCAAGAGTTGTCAATCCAGTAACTAGTTGAAGTGTCTGTAAGTTTCGAGTTGTCAACCAAACCATAAACATTATTCAATTTAGAATCCATATTACCTAAAATTAAAGTATTGTCATCACAAACATTATTTCATGTGGTGTCAAATTTGATCTTTGTTAAAGTTTTGTTAGAAGGTATCAATCCGAGAACTTCAAATGGAAAATTAACTGATAGCCTTCTTCGTTGCGTAGTAAAAACCCTCTTAGTATTGCCAACCTTTAAAATGTCCTTTTCGAGCACTTTTATTGATAATAACTGTAGAATTAGAAGATTATACATACTTGAAAAGTTTTTTGCTGACATCTTTGGAAATGAAGTACTTAAGAGGAGTCAGTAGGTACTCAGCAAAAATTTCAATTTAGATACCAGCGAGCCTGTAGGCAATAAAACTTACTATACGTAGGCTTGTGTCCTGAAAGTATGAAAATGCATATAAAATTAGCCTAGACCTAGACCACAAGTCACATTAGAGACATCTAGGGTAAAAGACAGAAACCCAATATGCGAAAACTTAAGACGAAAATGAAAATTTGCAGTTCAAAGAAATTGAAATTTTTTAAGGAGATTTAACTCTCCTAAATTTTATTGTGGACATAATTGCTAAATATACTATTTTGCTTTATATTTCTAAAACTTTCAACGAAATATTGCAATTTCTCGTCGGTGAAATATCGAGAGAGAAAACTAGTACTATTAGAGTTAAACCATTAAAAAATGCGCCACTAAAAATGAAAAAACTCAACGTTACTTGCTAGATCTAGGCTTTATCTCTCTAAAATAGTCACAATATAAAGAAATGAGAATACCTACTAAGAGGAATTTGATTTGAAAAAAAAAACAATTTTTACCATTTTTTTCAAGTTTCCGAGCAAATATCTCCATTCCAATACATTTTTTTTTTTATTTTTCTCGATGTTATTTACTATACCTCTTCGTTACCTTTAATTTAACATCTAATCATTTTTCTGCTACAAATAGTTTGCTAGAAATTAGCATTGAAAAATGTATGAAACTTGCAAATCTTGGTACTGACTCCTCTTAATCGTTAACTTCACTGATAGTCTTCACGTGGTTCTAATGGTATTCTCGTATTTTGAGTTACAGGCATATTTTCAATATGTAGCACAGTGTCAGACTTTAGTGTATAAAGTCTTTTATTTTCATTTTAGAGCTCACTCATTTGTAGGCTTGTTTTAGCACGGGCTTAGAACTACATAGAAAAGGGTTATCTACCTCAACAAAAATATTTCATTTCTGCCTGAATGCAAGTTGGATGCATGTTGGTTCATTTTTAATAAGTTCTGGAAATAATTTGACAGAATAAGTCATAAAATTTGAATTCATAAGTTACAGGCTTCGATTTTAATTTGACCAATGGCGTCGGTTCTAGCTGATATCACACATGATATTTTGTCTCCAGAGATGGATAGATTATCTCAGCGCAGTCATCTTAAACCTCTTTTATTTATCATTATCACTTATAACATTTATATGTGTATCTTTTATTATTTGGTTCAAAATTCCTTGCTTACGCTTATAATGCCAAGATATTTCGCGTGGTTTCTTATGAATACGACTCTTAGATTTTAAGTTCTGACTTCGTCGCCTTTTATTCGTGATGCTCTATGAATTGTCTTCCTCTTAAAATTTCTAAGAGTACTACTTTGGTAATAAATACTTGCAACTTGGTTAAACTTGCCAAAAACAAGGATTTGGTTACTTGGTCTTAATTTCTACAAACTTCTATAACTCAATCAAATTTCAAACAATTTTAAATTACAAATTTTCTCATTTGGAAAATCCGCAAAAATAGTAAGCATGCCGAATTTTATGAGTCCTTTCCATAACACATGATTCTCAGAGTCCCCTAACCTCTGTGTAAATTTCACCTCGATCACACTATTAACCTGTGCACTACTACCGGGATGAAATTTCACCCATTCGGCATCAGGTGCTCTGAAAATATTTGAAATTTGAAACATCGAAAAAAAAATGACTTCAATTTAGAAAACAAATGGCTTTATTGACAAATCGAACTGAATTTCAATTAATGGATATTAAAATCAATGAGCGGCCTTTTTGGTTGGAACCTCAACATTGTGATAGCCTTGGAAGCAATTATTGGCATGAAGATAAACACTACACTTCACTCTAACGAAAACTGCCGATATGTTTTGGCACCATTTTTACTCACATGCACGTTTTACCCCATAACTTAGAATGTGTCGATCCACGAGTGACACACTTGAGCCTATACACAGACCAAAACCGGATTCGTATCCAAACACTATTTCGTTCCATGATAAACGAATAGACACGATTGAGGATAGAGACAGACGAAAACTGGTTTCCGTTTATAGTATATCTCACCCAATAATGAACGTCGATGAGACACTTTCGAAGAATTCGAATAAGTCATGCACCTGAAATATAAGCAAATTAGGAATTTAATTCCATTCGAGGCGAACACTCCTCACTCCATTACAGTCCAGGTACACGGTTTTTACAGAAAAACTCCCTTTCATACTTATTGTATATTGTTAGCCTTATAGATACAATTGTAGGTATTTGCGGAACATCTGATGCCGAACGGGTGAAATTTTAATCCATAATTATCTCAGGTGTTAGTACAGATAGACTCCTGGATTTTTTCTTTTAATTTAGATTTTATTCTTCAGAAACAACATTTATGAATTTGAACGAGTTCGACCGGGGAGAAGTCATGAGTTAATGATATAAAAAGAAAGAAAAAAATTGTAGAGTAAGACATGCCATCGAGTGTTGTAAAAGTTGAAAAAATCTGTAAAAAATGGTAAACTTCGAAATGTTTTCATCGCAACGAAATCAGGAACATATGGTTATAAACGCCTATCTCTCTTCTTTCATATTCCACAAAAAATCGAATCGAATAAAAAATGGCGGAGTTAAAAATTATTATACATAGTCCTACAGAATAATGTTTTTTTTTTTTTTTTGTCTAAAATGAGATTTTGAGGGTGTATGAGTAATTTCTAGTATGCCACTACTCTTGGTTCCACTAGACCTACAACCGACACTATACTACTACACTGTAACAAAGTGTTATTAGTATTGGATTATTCGGATATTCGAGAAACAGTTTTGCTTTGATCCCAAATAATAAATTCCATAAACTTTCTGCAAAGGATTTGTTCTCTTTCCATTCCACTTGTCCGTGGTATATTAATGGGAAATCTTGTAAGGATATATAAATTGTCCGTGTGAAATCCGTCCGATCCCAATTAAACCCTTAGGACATCCCTGGGAGTAACAGATTGTCTGGGGTTAGGATATCCCTGGTATATTCCGTCTATTTCCGCAGAATTTCCTCGGGTTGTACTTAGCCACAGCTAACGCATTAAATAATGTAAAATCTCCGCTGCAAGCGTACCTAGGGAGTTCCAGGCTAATATGACAATATTTTTCAAAATGATTCCTCTCGTGCAGACAAGCAAAAAATTTTACAGCAGTAGGGTGAGGATTGGGTGAAAATGCCACCCTTTCGAGTTACTGATCACCCTGTAAAATATGCTCTGTTTTCATTAAACACCATGTACCTTAAAGAAGAGTATATATTGTCGATTTTAAGACCTATGAATATTAAACCACCCCCGTAATGCACTCCATTCCACAATTATGACGCTTCAAATTCAAAATTTCTTTGTTTTTTTTTGTTTTTTAAACATAATTCAACTCTGGAGTGGCCTGGGCTACGGCGTTGGTTAAACATTTATTTTGCGGGACTAGGGATTTTCCGGTGGGGGGGTTAGGAATGCTTGCTTAACTTGCGAAGATTCACGAGTACCCTTTTTTTTGTATAAAAAAACAACACACTGTCTGCTTCACAGGCTTTTTATTGTAGTTTTTTCTAATACGTTTTTTTTTTTTTTATTAACACTAAAGTACTGTCTGCTGTACCAATTCTTTATAAGCTATTGGAGGCCTTACGCTGATGGGAGGAACACTCCAGATCTATTAATTTTCGTGAAAAAGATTTAATTACTAGCGCCAGTGCTGTCGTTTGGAAAATTTCAAGGGTAGTACAATTTGCTGCCAAAGCGGAGTACTTTAAAACGGAGTACACGACTAACGAAATTTAATGAATTCACATTAATTAGAATGGGATGTCCAGAAATCATATTAATGTGAATAAAACTCATTGTCATTAAAATGATTCATATTTAGATTTTTAAATAAATATTTTTATGTCTCCTATTATTACATTATTTATATTTTTTTTATATAGAAATAACTGGTTTTTATTATTTTATTTTTCCAGCAGTCAGAATTTCTTAAGTTTAGTTGGCAGCTATTGATTTAAAAGATTCATTAATTAAAGCTTTGATTCAGATCATACTTGCATTAAGTAAAAAGTTTCTATTACGAAAAGCTATTCTTAAGAAAAGCATACCTGTATAAAGCAAATACATAAATTCGATCATTAGTATAATTATTTAATTATTGAAAACTTTTGAATTTTTAATACAGTCATTATGCAAAATTGTATTGACAACTTCAGTCACTTTATTTTTTCTGCATTTCACCGTAATAATGTGTCTTAGTTCAATTCGAGTTTTTTTTACTTGTTTACAATAACTTTAAAGCATATTTTACAAAACCGCCTGTTATTTATAAGGCTGCGTGCATACAGAGCAACATTTTGGACACGCTTAGTTTGTTTATTAGAAGTATTAACTTTTGTTGGCGACAAAACAGATTCCATAGAATTTCTAAGAATGGTTTCTTGACATATCCGGGCGTCGTGCTCAAAATCTGTCGTTATACTAGAAATTATGTTTTCTATATTATTTATGTTTGTTTGAATTTCCAGGAATAGTTCTAGATTGCCTTTGATCTTCGGATACTACTACATTTAGAAACTTTATTATTGTGTCTGCAATATTGCCAAGAATTGACTTTAGTACTTTACCTGTAGCCATACATTTTCGATGCTTTAACACTTCTCTATTAGCGAAAGTGATTTTCATCACATTTGATTTTTACTCTGCACTTCACAGTTCTATATGCAGTTGCTATTTCCCCGGTAAATATGGAATAGTTAGTAAATCATATATCTGAAAGAACTTTGAGGTTATTATAAATAATGGTCGATACTCATTAGGGTCATTCCACAGGAAATCGACAAAAATTCGCACTTTCCTAACCCGACCATCACCAATCTCGTTTTGTTTTGCTGAAAATTAAGTAGTTATGAGATAAGAATACAACTATTTATTTTTGTGTTGCGCCGCATGCTGGTTAAATTAAAGGACTTTGAAGTCCTTAAAATTCGCCGGTTTTTGATCTGCTGAGTTATATTAAAAAAATCATAGCTTTGGTTCTCATTATCACAGAGACATGAGCTTTAGGTTATTTTAAAGATGAAAATGCAATTCTTGAGGGAAAATTATAAAAAATATAAGGATAATAAATATATCCTTTATCCTTGAATATCTTCAAATGCATTCCATTAATTTTCCCTTGCTTAATTTTTAAATTAATGCTCATAATGTTGATGATTAAATTTTTAAAGTAGGATATCAATGGGTTTGGAGATGAGAGTTTTTTTCGTTTGAGGTCAACTTTTTTTAGGAAAAAATGTCATACAAATCTATTTTGTTCTCCTTAATCCCGTAAGATTTCACTAAGGACATATTTTTTGTCTTCTCAAATGTAACCCATTAAAGTCCATTAAAAAAAAAAAAAAAAAACAGAATAATCTCGCCTCGAAACCCATTGAGAACCCAACTTGAAAATTTAACCTCTTACTAACAAGACATTGAGCATTAATTAAAAAAAATATGGTGTTAGCTATAAGTTCCTTGAATTTCGTATTTTGCAAAATTTGTGCTCTTTAATCAAATACCACTTTTTCTGTGGAATTGTCCACAAGATGTCAAAAACCCTATCTCAATCAGATCATGCAAACTAAACTGTTGTTATATTAAATTAAATTTAATTAAATTAAAAAAAAAAAAAACTTATATAAACAATCAGCTTTGCTGACGAAATATTTCCTTAATTTTTCCACAAAAGAAGACAGTCTTAATCGTCTTCCTAAAAAATTTCCAAACTGTAAGTTCCTTAAATTTCGTATTTTGAAAATTGATAAGTATTCTCAAGTTTTTACCTTTGTGTTACAGTTGACAAATTTTATTATTGTTTTATTACAAAAAAGCAACGTTTTTGCAATACTTGAATCAAAGTAAACAAATGATATAGTTAAATTAAATCACTAAATACCTTCGCCGAATCATAAACAAAAACCTAACTTTCCATGAAAAATTTTCTGTTCATTGGACTTAACTTTTGTGAGAAGGAAAATGAAGAAAATAGGAAAGACATAGAAAAAGGCAAAGAGCGATTAAAAAAAAACGTTTTCTGGACTAGAATAGAATTTTCTGGAGTTCTTCAAGTAGAGAGCGTTCATTATTCACTTCATAAACAACAATCACAGCGTTTAACGAGCGAATCATAATGACGTGACTAGATAGGTGTAATAGGCTAAAACAAATCAGATTACACTTTAGTGCGCTGAATTCCAACGCTGACAAAAATTGTGTTAGCTCTTAGCTGCTGTTTGGTATATTTCATCAAGTGCAACGTAGTACCAAACCAACTTTTCAACCGGACTCGTCAGTAGATTTTATTACTAAAATGTACTACGAATGGTTAGTTTTAAATGAAGGTGACTCAAACCTTTTAGATTATGCACATATATAGGAGTTTTATGTATGAAGAAATGAAAAACGGAGTACTTTTATAAAATGAGTAGTACCGGAGTACGCTATTAGTTTTCGGAGTACAAATACTCCGATCGGAGTACAAACGACAGCACTGATTAGCGCTCTATTTAACAAATTGTTGGTTAGCCTTTATATTAAAAAAAAAAAAACGACTGACGACCCTGCTACTGATTGCCCTCTTCTCACTCAGGCTTTTATTAATTCAGCATTTTTAATTCTTCACCTTCGTGATTGGTTATATCCATTACCTTGATTGGCACGAAAAATAGTACATAATCATGTACAAATTATAAGTTGAGGGAGATCTGGCTGAAGGTAGTATACATAATCGTGTACAAATAATATGCTGAAGGGGAAACAAGCTGAAACAGCGAAAGCAACATAATTCATATGCATATGATCGCCAGGGGTAATGCATAAAAACACACGTAGGGTCAAACGTCTAGAGTAAGCGTGTGATGAGCATGAATGGGTCTTTTATGTATATAAGCAAGTGCTTTTTGGGTGATATACGGGTAAAGGCTCGTATCACATGAATTATTATTACTAAGGGGAGGGAAGAAAGAAAAAGCTCATGTTGCAAGCTATGCACTTATATTTCCGCTTGCACACATAAGGGAAGGACGAATGGTTTTACATTAGGCGAAAATAACGCTGTGTCGATTGAAATAATTGATACTAAAGGAAATCTATATCGTTTTTCGTGCGATATGTTTTGGATTGTTGTGCAATTTATGCTGTTTCGAGACATTTCGAAAAACTTGTGCGAGCTTGATTTGAAATTTGTTTGTAATCGCATTTCGTATGGAATCTATTAACTGAAAAATAATGATAGGGTTTGCCGATTCATTACACGTTCATAGGAAAGACCTTAAGGTTCTGCATACAATAGACAATTTACTCTGTATTTTTAAAGATATAGGGTGTTTAATGAAAAAAGAGCATATTTTACTAAACACCCTGTCACTCGCTTAAGTGACATTTGCCCCCCCCCCCCCTTGTCTTACACAATATTTTGCTTGTCTGGACGAGAAGAATCATTTGAAAAAATATAATCATATTAGTCTGGGACACACTATATATTTGGTATTGGTATTCCGCGAATGAGTTTGTCCATCCAATATCTAAATGCCTAAATGTATGGAGTCTCCAGTGTCTCATATTTAAATGTTGTGAAAAAAAAAGGAAAAAGAATTTCATATACAAAAGCAGAAAGGGAAAATGCTAGAAATGCATTTTAGAACATTTTAAAAATGTTCAGATATTGTAATCTACTATCATTTAGATTGGAAGACCTGTACATTATCAAATTTAAAATTCGTCAACAGTATTAAATTGAAGTCGTAAAATAATTCTCAATGACAGCTGAACTAGACTTCTTGTTATATACGTACATATGAGATGTAAGGTTGTAAAACAAATTCCCAATTCAAAATAATAATTTTTAAAATTATAACTATCTGGACTCATTTGTACGAATATATTAAAAACTCTTAAATCAAGTATCCACACAGACGTGATTATAGGAAGTAGAAAATTATCAATTGATCAATTATACAAAAATTATTCTGGCTGGCCCATTTGATGCCACTTCCGGGATATTATTCCTTTTTGAATATTTTACATCTTGTGTTTAAGCTGCATTTTTGCATTATTTAATATCACATTTATTTAAAAGTTTTTGGAAATCCATTCAACCTGATATAAGTAATATTAAATTTTCTGTTATGTTCTCAATCATTGATATAGAAAAGTTAACCTAAAAAAATGCCAACTCAAAAATATTGCTTAATTTTTTGAAAGAAAGATTTAAAGTTTTTAACATCATTTTAAAATTAGTGCACATACATTTTACACATTTTATTTAAGATAGAATAACTAAAGTTAAACAATTAAACACACAACTTGTGAACTCTACACTATAGATGTATTAAAACTATTATAAAGGGTTTTCCAATAAGAGGTGTTATTGTAATTAGCCCGCTATTTCGGTAGATGTCACTTTTGGAGCTGTCATTTTTTTTGACAAGTAGAAACTACGCCATTAATAAAAATGGAACGATAAACGATTCAACAACGCATTGAAATTATTAAAATTCACTATAAAAATGGTGAAAATGTGGCAGAGACGGTTCGTAAAACTCGAACAATTTTGGGTCATCGTGAAGCACCTTGTCGGACCGCAATACAGAAATTGGTAGAAAAAATCAAGCTGTCGGGACAAGTTAGTGATGTGAAGAATAAAACCCGTGCACGTCGCTCAAGAACAGCCGAGAATATTGCTGCTGTAGCCGAAAGTGTTGAAGAAAACCCAGGTTTGTCCATTCCTCGTCGTTCATTGGAATTAGGCATTCCACAAACGTCATTACACCGTATTTTGCATAAAGATTTGGGTCTTAAGGCTTATAAAGTTCAGTTAACACAAGAACTCAAGCCGGCTGATCATCAACAACGTCGAGTCTTTGCTGATTGGGTCCTTGAAATGCATGAAAATGATCCGGAATTCCATCGAAAACTCGTCTTGAGTAATGAGGCCCATTTCCACCTCGATGGCTTCGTCAACAAGCAAAATTGTCGCATCTGGGGCTCGGAAAACCCAAGAGTTATTGTTGAAAAGCCTCTCTATCCTCAATGTGTGACTGTTTGATGCGGTTTATGGTCCCGCGAGGTCATTGAACCTTACTTTTTCGAAAATGAGGCTGGAGCAACAGTTACGGTGAATGGATTGCGCTATCGACAGATGATTAATGATTTTTTTGGCCGGAATTGATCTGGACAACGTTTACTTTCAACAAAACGGCGCTACGTGCCATACAAGCAACGAAATTATTGCTCTTTTACGGGAAAAGTTTCCGGACCGTGTTATCTCTCGAAGAGGTGATCACAATTGGCCACCGAGATCTTGTGACTTAACACCTTGCGACTTCTTCCTTTGGGGCCACGTGAAAGATAAGGTCTACGCTAACAGCCCAGCGTCCATTCAAGACCTCAAAGATGGAATTCGTGAGGCTATCGAGGACATAGGGCAGCCACTTTGCGATTTGGTTATGGAAAATTTCATAAAAAGGATATAGTCCTGTAGGCGTGGTCGTGGTGATCATTTGGCTCATGTTATTTTCTATTATTAACGGCATATCTTCCTCTTTATAATGAAATAAAGATCCGATCATTTGTCTCCAAAAATGGCATTTTTCTTTGAATATCAAAATAACACCTCTTATTAGAAATGTGAAATATTTTCAGTGTATTATTTTGAATACTTCAGTTAATTTATATAAAAAATTATTTCCATATGCTATAAGACGTGAATGAATATAGCAAGCGAAGAAATTATAGAATTGAAAGTACCTATTAATTTTTTTGAAAACGCCATCTATTTTTGAGATTTTGTATAGTTTAACGTTACCAGTAAATTAATATTAATAATAAAAAAAAATTGATTAGAATTAATAAAACACGCAGCCATTTGAATTCTTTGATATTTCCCAAAGAAATGGTTTTCGGCTCATTTGAAAAACATTACTTTGTTTTA
Source organism: Dioctria rufipes (assembly GCA_963924295.1). Taxonomy (NCBI): domain Eukaryota; kingdom Metazoa; phylum Arthropoda; class Insecta; order Diptera; family Asilidae; genus Dioctria; species Dioctria rufipes. The sequence continues at coordinate 279,394,779 of OZ002741.1, read as the reverse complement.
GTTAATTGTTAACTTTTTATTTTTTGATGCCGTTCAGCCTTAACACTTTTTCTTTTTAATCAAATATTGTCTAAACAAAAAGAAAAGCTTTATCAAGTTACTGGAAATCGCTCTCAGCATGGCCTTAAGGGGTAATATAACCTTGCGAATTTTTTTTTCTTAAGCGCTCCTTAAAGTATCCAAGAATGTTAAAAAAAGTCGATTATGAAACATATTAATTTCCAGCTTTCAATTTTGACTTATAGATGTCTCTCCTACCCCGATTTTAACGCTGAGTAAACCGGTTTTTGTAGAAAGTCCGTTAGAACTCGTATTAGTTAGTGTTTGCCTTCTCTAATTAAAATTATACTACTTGAAATTTTAAAGGCGTTTTTCCCGAAACCATGTTTTTCAAAGTGGACGTACCAGTGGCTTCCTCAATTTGTATCCGATTGACTTGATTTTTAAACTGCAACTTTGAAACAATATTTGCTAGTGAATCTCATAGGATTTTTTTGATAAATTGATTTTTATAGATTTTATAAGTGATTTTCGATCGATTTTTTTCGAAAAAAAAACAAGAAAAAGTTCCAATTGACGCCATTTTTGTTCTTAAATCAATTTTTCGAAAAAATTCTTCACTAGATTTTGGACTATATTTTAAAAAACTGTTTGGTTTTTTGTCCCAGATTAATAATTGTGACCTGTACGATCATCAGGCTATCGATGATGCCGCGATAGGGCGAAACGCGTCGCACTCTTATAAAAGGACCTTTTTTAATAAATAGTTTAAAAGTTAACAAGTGTTTTCAATTAATCATTAAAAAAATATGCTTTTTTAATCTTCGAAACCCATGTAAACCCTTAAGAAAAACGAAACATAATGTAAATAAAATAGAGGTACTTTTAACTTTAATAGTGGACATTGAACTACGTTTTTTAAGTTCAATTAAGGTAGTGGCTACGACACACATATTTCAAAATGGAAATTTTTTGTCGAAACTACAGCTAATACTATAGCATTCTCCGGAATGTGTGTGTGTGTGTGTGTATGTATATATAGGAAACTAATTTTATTACTTTGATCTAATAGTATGCCAATCCTGTCAGATGCATACCACCTATAATAATTTGAAGATATGCATACTGATGCACAAAATTGTTGTCGCATCTGTCACAACTTATTTCAATGATCTATTTTTCAAAGGAGAGGAGCTTTTCAGAATCAAAGTGCTGGCGAAAACTTTATTGCACTCTTTTAGGAAACAGAGAACGGTTGTTTCTTCTGTGGGGTCATTCAATTATCTCAATGTTTCAGCAAAGAAAATGTTGCTGCTTTTCCTGCTGTTGTACTCCTTATTAATATTTATACGAGTTCCTAATTCCTAATTCTGCCTGTGGGATTAATTTCAGGATAATGTATGACAGTATGTTTTTTTTTCTTCTAAAATCTATCGGTCTCCGATCAATTCGTACTACGCATGCAAAAAAAAAGGTCCGTTTTTTCATTAACTTTCCTTTGATTTTTTTTTATAATATCTAGTATGTGCTCATAGTTCCTCAATTTCGCTCAAATATATCATTTGCTCTTTAGTGTAACCAAAACCATTTCACCATAGTTAGTTAGTTTCTCCTGAACAATCATTTCATATTTCTAACTAAGTTTAAATCAAGTACATTTATTTTTCTATCGTTTTATCAATTACAACCTGCTTTCAAAAAACATTTCTAAATTACTTAGAACACGTCAACTCATCCCCGCGCCCGACGATAATGTAATCTATTGTCCTTCAGCCATCTCCACACATTTTTCTAATCTACCTCAATAGTTCTACATCCATAACTCCTTCCATCATAACATTTTCTCAGCATTCACACACCTTTAAATTAAATTATTATAATTTCATGCACCTATGTGAATATTTCCACAAATAACTCAAATCTTCTCAATTACACTTGTTACTGCCTGGAACTAACCCTTACCTCAACAAGTAAGATTTTAACCCATTTAAACGTGCACTACAATTTCTATGCATTCACTCGCAAGCTGGGAAAACCATGCATCTATAGTATTTAGGTACTTATTTGCTATTGGTGCATTTTCCGATTAACTTCTGTAATTTGGTCATGACGATATTGCACTTTATTATCCAAGGAGATGAGAAGACAGCCTTTCGGTTTATCTTAAGAATTTTTCTGACCAACGGATTTTCCCGGATTGTACTAGAACACTTGTGAATATTTTCTTCTCAAATATAAAATTTATTATATATAGAGTTGCCTTGAGAGCCTTAATCTTCATATTACCAGGCTTCCTTACTTCTTGAAGGACATAATATATTCAGTTTTGAGGATAATACTGCTGCAATTCATAATAGAAACTTCTTGTATGCTATGAGATATTTCACAAGCATGTAGCACAATGTAAAATTTTCTCTCTAAGTGAGAAATACAGCATTTTCCGTATATTTAGCAGCTGAGTGTATAGATCCCGAAAATTCCAACCACATACAAGTCCTTTGCATCTTCCAGCAACCAACCAGTGCTAGCTGGATGATAAGTCCTAGAACATTAATTAGGACGTTGTAAATCGGTGGATAAATAGCTGTTTTTCATGTCAGTGCAGCTTTCTGTTATTCTGTCAAGTGTGTTCATAAATTAATGGAAGCATAGCAGACCTAGTTATTAGTTACCCTGTTGTTATCAGACCTATATATATAGTGCTTATATTGCTCATAACTATCTCTGGAAATTACTTGAAGCTTGCATGAACGTGATTTATATTTATATGTACATGTACCGATGTAACAATAATTATTTTGCTTTTCCCTTTCTAGGTGACAAGCTTTTCAACAACGCCCAATAAGGGTGCAACACATCCCATGCCAAGTGTGCCTAGTACGTCAGCCCAGAAAAAATATCAACAGCAGCAAATAGCTACAATTGAACCGCCTCCAGCTGGCTCAGCTAATATACCTATACCGATAGTGACGTGCGATTTTGCTTCTGATATATCAACAAGCGAAGCTGCTGAAATTGAAGCCCAAACAGCCAACAATAAGGAGACCCTTCAAGTTAGTACAATAGCAACAACTCATCAACATAATGCAACTAGCCCTAAGAGTCCGGCAGCGACTACGAATGGAACATCTTCAACAAATGAATTGAAGGTATCACCCTTACCTGCACGATGTAGAGCCCTATCAGTAGGTATCGATACGGATATGGTTAGCGAATTTGACCCTTCAAGCTCAGATTCGGGAGTGGTCAGTAGGTGTGCTGTTGTTAAACCATTAAAATTTAGGCTGTGCCAACCAATTTTTGGTAGGAAAAATCAAAGACGTAATGAATCAAAGGCTGCAAAAAATAAACCCTCCGAAGCCAGCGAATTAGAGCCAGCTATACCCAAAGTTCAAAAGCAACGAGATCCAGAGAAGGAGAAACGTAGGATTGCAAGAAAGAAAGAGAAACGGGCCACCCTAATCTTGGGACTTATAATGGGCAGTTTTATAGCATGTTGGCTACCTTTTTTCTTTCTTTATATTCTAACACCTGCGTGTACTAAGTGTAAAATACCACAGTCAGCGTTCGCGGTAGCTTTTTGGCTCGGGTATATGAACTCAGCCTTGAATCCTGCCATATATACAATTTTCAATAAAGACTTCCGAAGGGCATTCCGTAGGATACTCTTTAAGTGATGTTTGGCATACGTGTGCTGCTATCGGTGCGTTCACGCCAGCATCGAAAAGGCGACGGAACGTGCGATGGGTAGCACACCTATGGGCTACGGCATGTACAACTGGAGACGGTAGGTTTACGAGAATTTCCCTTTATTTTCGTCGAAAATTTCTATCTGGTATTTTTATACATTTTTATACGGTGATTTATGTAATTATGTAATATTGTGAAAAGTATTTAAAAACGAGAGTGCTAATAAATTAACGTTTCGCTTCCAGTTGCTGACAGTTTAGATGGGAAAAAGGTTCATGAGGGTTAAACATGGTTGTGATTATATACATACATACATAAATATATACTTAAACTGTAAGCAGAGTACCTAGGTAAATATTTTAAAGATGCTACAGGAAAAGGGTTTCAATTTGAACTCAAGCTTTTGTGAAATTAACCTCATCTTATATTTTCACCTTTATAGACAAAACAACAAAACTAAACATTGGACAAATATTTTTTCTTGAATTCTATTCTCTTGCTGATTTTTCATTTATGTTAATAAAATTATTTACAAGGCCTGTAAAAGGGTGACATTACTTAAGTACAGTATGGAAAAAATGATATAAGCCCATCACAGAACGAACCAACAAAATTACGAAAAGATGTTTATGGCAGTACTATTGGCTTGGTTTTAATTAGTAAAATTGATAAACTTTAATGCCGAATTCACAATGCAGAGTAGAATACAGTTGCATAGAGTGTCAACTGGCATCCTTTTTTACGCTCGCAGTAGTGGCCATCTCTGTATGGTTCTAACTAGATCACAGTGGAGCTGCATAAACATGGGTTCTGTTCCTATATTTTCACGCTACAATTTCCGTAAGCTTATAAACTGGAATTTCGAACTACTAGCATGTAGATGACGTAGCAAAAGCTTCATACTTCCCTTTTATCATAACCAACATGTTTTCATGTTATTTCCTCACTTAATGTATTTTTTGAAAATTTCATGAATAATTAAAAACAAAAACAAGTAAAAAAGCTAGAATTGGTCTAAGACCAATTCTTATGATACCCTAGATGAATGCCCGTATTAGATTTCGTATGGTCACCGATCTATTCAAGTATTGATTTTGAAGTTGTTTTTCGCATATATTTCTAAAACAGTTTGTCGCACAGAAAAAATGGTAATAACCAATTTTATAGGATTTCGTATTCTGCAGAAGTTCTTAGTACAATAAAAATGTCTTGGACTGATCGTTTTCAAAGTATACGTAAAAAACCGAAATTTTTATATGGCAACACCAAGAAGGAGTTGCCCGATTTAGTCCATTTTTGACACTTTATTTGCTAATGTAGTAAAAACATCATGTACGAAATTTCAGCTCTCTACGTCGATGCGTTCTCAGGCAGTGTCCAAATATATAGCGGAAAACGAAATTTTTATATGGCAACCCCACGAAGGAGTTGCCCGATTTGTCTCATTTTCGAACTTAATTTTACTTTTTTTTTAAAGTCCGTGTACAAAATTTCAGCTCTTTAAGTATACGCGTTCTCGAGTTATCGTGCGCACAGACGGACGGACGGACGGACATGCAAAAATCAAAATAACTTTTATTATTATGAATGGGTGTCCAATCCATTTTGCTCTACCATCATTATTTCGAGGTGTTACAAACGGAATGACAAACTTAGTATACCCCTATGATTTCATCTAGGGTATAAAAAGCACATCAATTTTTAGTTAGATTCGAATAAATCTAAGGCAAGATACTGCTGTATCACTTTCGATATCAAATGCTGTCGAGTGTCGCAATGAAAATTTCTTTTGGCAGTATGTTGTAGCATTTTTATTCTACAAGCGTTTTCGAATATGTAAATGACATTTTTGGAAATCTTAACGGTCTCAGCTCAGCTGACAACATAAATCAAAAATTAAATCACAAAGCTGTCTGAAGTAAATGGATATATTTTCTTATTAAATGTATTATCTACAAAGTTATCACAATTATAATCGACAACATTATCGGTAAAGGTAATCAATTGTGATAGATTCCTCCACCATAAAATCATTCCTTGTAAAATCAACAATTTCCACTACTTTCCCAATATTACCTGTCTTGCTGCGCTCCAATTTATCGCTTCGCATCTTCCTTTTAATTTTACTTTTTCAAGTTGGCCCACACCTGCGAATAACTAAGAATATGATAACATGGTAAAAAAAAAATCAATTAAAAATAAACACCTTTTTGCATCAATTTACCTCTCTTGATGGAAGCCCTCTGAATTCAATTTTTCTCACTTAAAATTTTCTGCAAGTCAGCCAAGGATTGACAGATAGAATCCTTAACAAATGAGCTAGTAATCATTTCGCGATGAGTCTACGTAAAACTTGGAATTATATTGAACTGGTGTGCTGTTATGACTTTTAGTCTATCCCTAAAAGTGATGTTATAAATAGATAAATATGTTTTGTGATTATTTGTTATTGAATAATTCACACAGAAAAATGTATTTTTATAACTAGTAGCTATTTTTTACAGATTAGTTCATTTAGAAATTTCCATTTAGATTCCGACGGAACTTGGTTTGCAAAAACACATTTTGATAATTTATCGAAATTTAATTGACAGTTGATTTGTGACAAAACATACTACCGTGTTAAAATTTTCGAAAAATTATCGAATATTGAAATTTTCCACAAATTATCAAATATCGGAATTTTCGACAGAAACAACATTTTGTCCCAGGTGTCTCCTTTTTGGAATTCCTCATTTTGACAACGACAGTTGTTGGCTTGTTTCCCGTTTTGGCGTTGTTATGATGTTTTATTATGTTAATTTCAAAGCTAGAAATTTTTTAGCAACGGCAACGTGAAAGTAAAATCTTTGTGTATTTCTGCATTACCATTCTCGAAAATTTACTCTTCAAAGCTTTATTTTCGAAGCAAAGTTCAAAATATACATTGCATCAGGGGGCGTTTCTAGATATTTTAATTTTAAAAAAATGCTGAAACTCAGCTTAAAAGCAAAAGATACAAAAGGAAATATTCCTTATAAGAATAATTCATAATTTAAAGCTTATCTTAAATATGGCTGCTTTTTATTTTTTATATTCAGTGAAAAATACATCATTTTCTCATTTTTTTAAATTTCGAAATCAAAATGTCATGGCCACTATTGACTAAAAGCGCGCTGCCCTTTATTAAAATAGCACAAATCGATATAAAGAGTTTTTGAACTTAATATACACCTGATTTCAAAACTAGGTACTCATTCCCGTTGAGGTATATATTGTGGACGAATAACTTGCACTTTACCATTGCTGTTGAATACGCCGCATTAATATATTTCTGAACAACCATGTAACAAATGTTGATAATTATTTTAACCTGGTCCATTTACACATCGGGTTCAGATAAGTATATGATTCCAATGCCTTAAGCTAATGGGTCTGACTTCTACCAATCATTAGTTTATTGTCGATTTTGGTGAGTTGGGTACTCTTCACAGACAGTTGAAGTCAAATAATTGCTCCCCAAGCTTGACAGATATTTAGGACCGTACTCACCAAGCAAAATTATTATTCACCAAGCCATTTAATACATATTTAATTTTAATTTAATTATTATTGAGGGACTGTAATTAAATTTTTGTAGCTATTCACAAACCTTAATAAAATAAAAAATTTCGAAAATTTCGAACTATCAGCTGCAAGATTTGCGAATTTGGCTAGTGACAGTTGATGAAATTTAAATATTATTTAAAAAGTTAAATTTATTTGATTTACTATTTATTTGTTTATTTGTTGACGTGCCACAATTATAATTAAATTCTTCTCTGATTTCAGACATACGGATATATTCTTCTCCTAATAATGAAATGGCTTTTGACACCCTTAGAATTATTCTGCTTATGGTAGGTTTAGAAAGGCCAAACAAATCTCCATTAATTATTTGGAAACTTCCTGTTGCATAATATCTAAGGGCAATAAGTAGGTATTGCGACTCTCTAATAACACAACAAATTCTTCATCTGAATTTTCATTATCGTCTCTTGCTGCAAATGGTCTTACTTCTTACATAGCAGTAATAATTAAGATAAAAGTAATTTGTATTCACTTTTTAATCCACTTGAAACGAAAAACGTTGCTTCTATTTACTGATATCGGCTTATATCTAAAGCCTAGTATCGAGTTCGAGTAAAATTTGACATTTCCATATAAATTTTAGCGTTGGTAAATTCGCAAACAAAATTTTTCTGATGATTTTACTATTGCAGTACGGAGTTCACTGGTAAAAAATGAATATTTTTCTATTTTAAGATAGATGGAGCCATGTATATCTCCACTTATTTTACCGAACGGAGCATTAAAATGCTGGTAAAATTCTGACATTTTCTGTTTCTATGAAAATTTCAGCTTACTTTTTTTGAATTTATTGAAGAATTTTATTTAATTGAAAATTTTTACATTGTTTTGTAAATTTATTGAAGGACTTAATTTCTCTTAACAATTTTCAGATTATTTAAGTCCACCTTTAATTGTTAATTGTAAAAACGTTTATCTACACTTTATAAACTATTTGAAGTTTCTCAGCGACTAAATTTTTAAACATCTGCCACTTTGTTTTCTCCAATTTAATCAACGTCAAAATTTTACTAGTGATTTTAATGTGAAAAATTTGGAGACCGCGTTAAATTTTACTTTGCCCGAACTCGATACTGGGCTTAAACAGTTAAATTTTTACTTCTTCAATCTTTCAATAAAGAAAAATTTTTATTTTATAATTTTCTTTTTTTTTTGTCTTTCATCTTCTTTCTTTTTATTTCACAAGCAAACTTATTTTATTTTTTTATAAATACATTTTTAATTTGTAGTTATATTCGTGTACTGTATTACATTTTATTATTGCAAAGTGTCTGCGCATGCTGATATTTTATTTGTGCAGTTTACAGTTCACCTATTTATGCTCTTGCTTAATTTATGTATAATATAATTTTATTTTGTTCAAGAAAAATTTTTTTGGGGGTTCTCCGGTATATAGCAAAAGCTAAAACTGTTCTAATTTGTTATTTCATCACCAAAAAATTCTTTCTTGAACAAAATTAAGTTTAACCCGGTAAAAAGTCCAAAAGAGTAATCTTTTTAATTAATATAATTTTAATACACAGGGCGTTTCCTCAATGGTAGTCAATAGAACAGGAGGTGATAGTACTCAAACCAAAAATGTGTGGCACGGTGCGGGGGGGGGCTATCAACCGTTTCGGAGTTATAGGGTGATTAAGAAAAAAACCTAGTTTTTCACAAAACATCCTGTATCTAAGGAGTTAGTGTAGTCTGAACTAAAAACTTCGGATTTTCTTACCGTTTTTTTTTTAATTTGACCTATATAATTATTGCAAAACTGTCATTAACCATTTTATTACAAAAACTGTAAACTATACACTATCCTTTTTACTAACCTATTCAGGTCATACCAAAATTAGACGATATTTTTTTAAATGATCTGTTTTCAGTCACTAAGGGTACAAATTATCTTTGAGAATAGGCTTGAGAATTGCTTTGAGAATTGGTTAAGAGCTGCCCGACTACTACCATGGAGGAAACACGCTACATTTACTCAACTCTCAGTGTTAACGATAATAACATTAAATAAATAGGTAAACAAAAAGCGAATCAAATAACAACTTAAAGGTAACTTTCTTTTTTGGTTTTCTGGTGATTAATTCAGGTGATTCTTCTATTTGTTCAATGAATGCAGGTTTCAGGTGGTTGATAGAAATTTTCGACGATTTGTCGTTTACATTTATAGCGAAATTTATACTTGTTACAAATTAATTTTTGAGTTGTACGTATAACTGGATGTGATAATCCATGAAAAATGTCGAAAATAATTTCCGAAGTTTGTTCGATATGTAAGGAGGAGATTTATTCGTCGAAATTTCGCACTAGAGTTTATGGTTACTTGAAGGAATATCTATTTCCAGAAGTTTGGATTTAGAAATTGAATTTTGTTTTTGTTGCTCGATGAGATGCTTTAATTCTCTTTCATCTGTTTGTGCATTGATAATAACGTGCAGGTTAATCTTCTCATTGATCTCGCTTGTACTGCATTTATTGTGATTATCAGAAATGTATGCGTGAAAGAGCATCTGCTCCTACATTTGATTTAACCTTAATGAGTTGAATTTCAGATATAAATTGTGTAAAGACATCTAAATATCTTGGACTTGAACTTCTTTCTGTTTTTATCAAAATGACATTAGTTAATGGTTTGTGATTATTATACATTTTCGGCTTTCGAACATATGACGGAAATGTTTTATTGCTAATATACTCCTAGAATACTGAATATGTTGTTTCTGCTTTTGTTAATTTTTTTTTAATGGAAAGCTAAAAGTTCCCAATTATTATTTTTTAACTGTTGATAAACATCAGCTGTTACTATCATATTACATCACCACCCTATTATAATTAAATTTAAAGTATTGCATTCAATGAGGTGTACGAAAAGCATTGCTAAATCGAGAGCTAATTTTATTACTTTGAAATTGTTTTCACATAAGTCTGGCCACAAGTAATTTTTAGCATCTTTAGGTTTTCTTAAGAGAAGGGTTAAATGGTAGTATGTAGGACTTAAAAATTATAAAGAAAAAGAATGACTCACCTCTGCAGGACTGCCATTGACAGCTTAGTGCAACTGTATCACCGTGAATAGAAACTCTTATCAAAATCTATCATTAACTCTAAATTAATGAAGTATCTTGAAACTAATCATCTCATCAACGATCGCCAATATGGCTTCCGAGCTGGACGCTCATCTGGAGACTTGCTGACTTTTCTTACGGAACGTTGGAACCGTAGTCTTCACAATTTTGGTGAGTCTAAAATCGTTGCCCTAGATATTTCAAAAGCCTTTGATAGAGTCTGGCATCCAGCCCTTTTAGCCAAACTCAAAGCACTTGGTCTCTCCCCTCCTCTTCTATTATGGATTGAAAGTTTCCTATCTAGTCGCCAAATACGTGTTGTATTAGATGGCGTTACATCTGAACCGCATCCCATAAATGCCGGTGTACCTCAAGGCTCTGTTATCTCTCCAACTCTCTTTTTAATTTTCATTAATGATCTGCTTTCCCTTACTTTCAATCCCATCCATAGTTTCGCAGATGACAGTACTCTTGATTTCGCTTACTCCTTTGACACTCTTGCGGAATCCAGGGGGAATGCTGCATGTGTTAAACGAGATTGCATGACTAGATCATTGAATAACGATCTTAACAATATCCTCGCTTGGGGCAAAGCGAATCGCGTCGAATTCAATGCATCAAAGTCCCAAAGCTGTCTTATCTCATTAAAACAAGATCATAACTTAACCACACCCGTTTCTTTTGATGGAGCATTAATTTCTGATTCACCGTCACTAAGCATTCTTGGCATTAATATTTCCAGTAAGTTAAACTGGACAGATCACATCTTCTCTGTTGCCAAAGAAGCATCGAAATGTCTTGGATTTCTGAAAAGGTGTAAGAAATATTTCAGCCCGTCAAATCTAGCGCTCCTCTACAAGTCCTACATTAGACCTAGAATGGAGTACAACTCCCATATATGGGCCGGGGCTGGTCGCACAGCCTTAGCTTCATTGGATATTGTCCAAAAGAGAGCCTTCAAGCTCATTGGCGATTTGGCAATAACTTGTCATATCGACTCACTCGAGCACCGCCGCAATGTTGGATGCCTTTCGCTCCTTTATCGCTATATGCATGGTCAATGTTCTGATGAAATATCTAGTCTAATCCCTTGTAGAATGATTCCTGCACGCAATACTCGCGCTGCAAACCGCGCACATCCTTTAACCCTTCAAATTACTTTCGGCCGTACAGTAAAATTCCGTGATGCTTTTTTATCCCGAACAGTGCGAATGTGGAACAGCTTACCATCTTCTGTTTTTCCTCCGGCGTACAATCTGCGGAAGTTTAAGGGCGACATACATCGGCACCTCCGCCACTCTCCTCATATCCCCTAATCCTTTCCCTATCTCCTTCCTGCCATGCTGTGCTTTGCATCATAGGGTATCCCTTGAGCTTGGCTTAATAATATAAAAAAAAAAAAAACAAAAAAAAAAAATAATCAGGATCATTTATTACGATTTTCCAAATGAAAAAATAAGACTGTCAGCGGTTTTGTTTATGCTGTCACGCCCTAGCGGATATAGGGTGTTTCCCTTTAGGAGGTCAATAGAGCAGGAGGTGATAATTCCTTAAAGGCTACATTTAGCACATAGCTTCTAATAGATCAAATAAAAAAGGGGAGAGTCTATCGTTTATAGTTTTTATAAAAAGAAGTTATGTTAATGACCGTTTTGCAAAAAAATAAAAATAGAGCTTAAAGTAAAAAAAAATAAGGTACGAAAATCCGAATTCTTTAGTTTAGAAAACCATAATTCTTTAGGGGAGAGGGTATTGGGCTAATTGGGCAGTCTTTAGGAAGGCCATGAATTTCTGCATACAATGAGCTGTTACCTGTGACCGAGCGCCTTGTAGTTTTTAAGATACAGGGTGTTTTCTGAAAAACTAGCTTTTTTTCTTAATCACCCTGTAACATATGCCACCGCCCCCCCCCCCCCCCCACCCCTAACATACAATTTTTGGTTTGCCTCTGTGAGTATTATTTCCTACTACCCTGTTGACCTCCTACGGGAAAACACCCTGTATAATTAACAGAATTGTTATAAAATGACATATTCTAAGGGAATCAAGAATGAAATTAATAATTTCAATTATTTATACTCATTAAAATGCTTCAATTAAGGCAATTAAATCCTTTGCGGGGCTTAAGCTCTGGAGAAATATCGAATACTAATAGATCTTAAAATTATATGTGGACACCAAACCACCAACGGAAATGTCACACTCATATTACCAAACTCCAAATGGATTTTTCAACAAATATCCTTTTCCCGTCAAAATTCCTCAATCATTAATGGAATCCAGGACCATAGAGTCATCAGCCAATGTATATTATCCATTACACCACCAATCCAACGCCTTCAATATTGAACCACAGAAAAACTAAGCTGCACTTTCAGGAGTAGCATTAAAGCACAAAAAAAAGTGAAGCTCACAGTAACTGTAGGTATATGAGTATATGCAGTGGTTGGATGCTAACCATAGTCAGTATCCGGGTTACCTCCGCTTGAGTGGCTGCATCAACCAACTTCCATTTCCATCGTTGATGATGTGATTGCAGTTGTGGCTATTTTTCCTCGGCTGTTTCCACAGGGACAAGAGTTGACTTTTTTTTTATTCCCCCTGTTACCCCAGAAAGCCGGCACCGTTTCCCTGTAAAATATAAAAGTTTCTTCGCGGTAGTATTTTTCATGATATTTTTCAGAATTAATGCAGGAGAATAGGTATCCGTTTCCATATGCGAGAAGTCAGTAAAGGAACTTACTAATGGGTTAACATGACAGAAATCTTTCGAGACTTGCTCTCGATGATGTTTATCAGGTTTTCCTGTTGGGATATGATTCCCGCCATCTCATTCCGGACTGCATTATGAAAGTATTTTCCATAGGGCGTACGCCATAATCATGTATAGAGCCGCGAAGAGCTTGCCTTTAAAATTCAGAAATTTACTTCATAAAGGTTGGCGAAAGTATGAAATTGTGTCTCATAGGAAAACTATATTTGTTAATGTATGGGTCTTAATAATATGTAGTTAACAAATTTGTTTGTTAGCAGTTCTGTTCTTGACCGGGAAGGTTTTCTGACATCTTTGTTTAAGTAGATCAAGAACGTAGTTGACAATGTTTTGTCACCAGTTTTGAATCAAGTTTAAATTTTTTGCTACTACGTGTATTAATACTACAAACGGCCTTGCCATAGACTATCCAGTTATCATTACAGTGTCGTATATTTTCTCTTTGATAATTTTTCCAGAAACTCGCATAATTTTACATTATAATTAGATGTCTGATAACTATGAAGATTTTAGCAGATAACTTCCGATATTTCTTATCCTTGTAAAGTATGTCAGAAACAAATGAAATATATTATTCACAATGATAAAGAGTAGCGGTCCAAAATGGCTTTCTTATGATACTGCAAAAGTGCTGTGTTGTTACGTTGATTAGTATTGGGAAAAGTCAGTAAAATTCTGTTCTAGCTGCTTTAGATAGTAATAAAAAATTTCTAATGAGTTTGATGTAATCAATTTATTTTTCATTAAGTAGATATTGAATAGAACACACGAATTACTTGCAATAATAGTAGTGGACAGCTCCATCGAAACTTTCGAAAACCTTAGAGATTAGACAAAAATATGAAAAATAGTATTTCGCCATAATTACTGCAAGATTGTATTGTGGGCATTAAAATCGCCATACAATATCAGTGGGTTCCTTGAGTTGTTCAAATAATTGGTTAATTTTATTAAAATTAATATTGTGACACTGGAAAAAATTATTTCGACTAGAATAGAAATTTCAATTGCATAGACTTGGAGGCAAAAACTTAATCTAATTTTTTCATAGCATACTGCATTTTTTAGTCTTATGGTGATTCCACCATATCCGTTGTCATTACGTAAGCATTGTCTTTTCTTAGGATCTCGGTAAGACAGGAATTAATTATACTTAGATACAGGATAAGTTCTTAACTATCTGTAGATCGAATACAAATTGATTATATAATCATTAATAAATACTTTCATTTTCAAATTAACGTGGTAGCGTTTGAATGAGTAATTTCAATAATTTGGATGAAAATTATGAAGCTTATTAGTCGGAACGGATGCACCCAATACTTAATTTTAGGATTGTTAATTTTTCATTGGATAATATTATTATCGTGTATAATTTCATTTGTAAAACATAACTACAAACATGTTAATAACAATATACGTCAAACGTTATTACTCCTATGCAAATTTAATTTTTTCGGCCCATATTTTGAGGAGTCCTTTTAACTTAGTGTAATGCCTTTTTATCTCTTCTCGATATTCCATTTCTCCATTATTAGCGTTTTTCGAAATAGCACTTCAGAATCAAGACTTAAAGCATGTGTTTATCACATATTCACTGATGATATATGGCAACTACACACTGAAATTCATTATCTCACCTATGTTGAATTTTCCGAGCTCAATATACTTTCAATTTTCGTAGTTATCTGGGCTTTTCAGGTCAAACGTAACAATGAAAAGAAGTATCTGTTTAAGGAATATTTACATACCATAACTTTAAAATTGGGCATAGATTAAAGTTACGTATCCATCCATTTCCATTAATTCGTCGGAAAAGTTAAATTATGCAACAGGGGGCACTGCCTCAGTATTATAAAGTTTTCCTTATTTATTTATCCGATTATTATTAGGACTACGCATCCAAAATAATTATCGGGGGTGTACAAAGTTAAGATATTACCATGTAAATGTCTAATGTCGTTTTCAGTAGAATGCATAATTTTATGTTTTGCTGCTAACACTGACTAAAGCTCAGTTATCACGGAAGGGGCATAATGAATGAATTCCAATGGCAAGAAAATTAATAGCACTGCCCACGTTTACCTTACGAAAACTGTCTTAAAGTCTTTTCTCAAATATGTAGGTACAACTAAAAATTTGGAAAAACTTTATAGCTATATATTTCACTTACCATTGGCTTTATGTGTAAACAAATCGCTGTCTAACCACTTCTTAATCCAATCGAACGATATTTCGCTACCCTAATTGCACTACATACTTTAGTCTGTGAGGGTCCAGTTCATTCTCTCTGGATAGCTAGATACACATTGATGAATTATATCAAAACCCTTAAATTTAGTTGCTTTTTTTTTCATTATGTATACGATCTAAAAATCATCATTTCGCAATATTCTCCCAAAGGAAAATGCCTATTTTATGCCCGACGCCTCCAGACGTAAGAGATGTGTTAAACGATGTACTATGATACTCCTAACATATTTTATTAACAATGTTTATTTCAATTTAGCGGGAGAAACCTGTGAGAGGGAGGTCCAGGTTTGATCTCGTACATTTTGGAAAATTTATACAGAATCGAATTCCTTAGATCCTGAGAAGAAGTATGAGTACCCACAATCCTATACTCGGAGCCTTAAATGGCTCAGTTTTTCAGTATTTCCCCCCTTATCATTCAAAGTGAGGTACTAGATTGTTCGCACCTTAGACCGGCTCTAACTCATTAATGTTATGTCCGATCGGAAAATGGGTTTCACTGTTCATTACTAGATACAATTCGTGGAAGAAAATTTTTCTCTGCATACTTTTAGGAGAGGGATAGGAACCCTCAAAAAGGGGTGCGGTTCCAATACGGCATGTTGCATATCAAATTAAAGGTACCGCCGAGTACTATAGTTTGGTGTAATTTTTCCCCGATTCAAAAAACTTTCTCGGGACGTCATTTCCGTTTATCTCATAGGAAGTCATTTTAAGCGAAGCACCAATTCCGCGCGATCACGAGAAGTAGAAAAGTCCACTTTTACTCCAAAGAAAGTCGCCGAAGTTACATCCGATCGTCTAAGCTTTCTCCCTTTGAATTGGAATAAGCATCTTTTATAAAATATGTACAGAGTATCATATTGCATCGTTTAGGACAACTCTCATAAATGGAGGTGTCGGGCCTAAAGTTATATGAAAAGTGGGCATTCCTCTTTATTGAGTTTCCCTAATCTTTATGCGCTGGCGTAATTGTGTGGCAGAACTGCGCAAAAAAAATGTATTTCTGCGATTATGGAAGAATTTCGTGTTGTGTGGTTTCCTACAAACCTAAATGCATTCATAAAAATTTCACTCGTTCTGTAAAACTAAATCAGTGGGATAGTAGTGAATGTTTTCAATGGAAATATTATGAAAGCTTATTTTGTTTAATTGACGAAATAGAAGAGGAAATTAGAACGAGCTTTTGTTATAATTAATTAATTAACTAATTACTGCAGCTTGTGTTCTGCACAATATTTTGAGAAGTTCAAAAATATCCTGGTGAAAAAAATATTTAACAAAACCAAGTCATCTTTACAAAAAAAAAAAAAAAATAATAAATCTTATAAATTTGAAACCTGCACAACACCGCAAAGGATATTATTATTCATTTAAAATCCGTGAAAATTTTAAAGACCAGTTTAACAATAAAAATGGCTTTTTGCCTTAACAAGATAAATATTTAACCAGCTTAACGGAATAAACTGGTTAACAACGCATTTACCTGTTCTTTTCATGTTTTTTACAATATTTTACATTATATTTTCTTTACGTAATAAATCTTTATAATTTTTTTAGTTTATATTTCACTAAAGAGTGTTTATCTTCACTAACTCGATTAATTGCTTGTCTTCGTCCTTCGTAAAAAACACTCTGTTCACTTCAGAAATTATTAACGCCCGCAAAATCGTAGCTGAATTACGACGAAATCAAGAACGATTAGATTAGAACATATCCACGCGTGCAAATAAGATCGCAGAATGGTCGAACGCTTTCTAGGAAACCAGTCAGTATCCTTTTAAATCTTTAGATTGAAACGAAAATGCACGGGCGCAATTACGGCAACTAGTAAACCAAGGTTTTACATACTTTAGCTTTATGAAGCCGAACCGGAGTTATGGTCTCAGAAGCAAAACAGGGTAGGTAGTTTTCTTAACCAAACCGAAGAAGTTTATATAGATTTTTTTTCATTTCAACAGAAATGCTGTTTTCCACGGAATATTCAATTACAATAACAAGATCATTGTTACTATGTCCAAAAACACTCTTTACATCCATTAAATTTTGAAACTTCATTCTTTCACATTAAAAATGCTAATTTTGTTTGAAGTCCCCATTTCCTCAGCTACTAAACGTCCAAATATCTTTCACTACCACCTACCACTATTTTTTTCTCGGCATAATTTTCTTGTCTTTACTTAACCCTACATGAGCATGAATAACAGTATAAAATAAATATTTTTTTATTATATTAATAGTTATATTTAAAAAAAAAGTGGATGTTTCATATATGAATCACTGCGCATTAGTACATTATATTTGGATGTAAATTAAATGATTGACCTATGAAAATAAAAATAATCAAACAGTATTCGTGATTTCTATTCAACTATAACATAGTGTATAAATATTCATGAGAAGTTAATAATACCAATATCTAAGCCTTATGAAATGCAACGAAATAATTTTTTTTTTTTGTGAAAACACAATGCTGTATTGCATTTTTCGCAAACAACAAATGTTTGTGATTTGCAATTTGGATATTCACATCTTATTCTAGTATCATTCCATTTGGGAAAATGGTTCTCTTCATATTGCCGAACATCTTGAGGTGGAATTGCACTAACGTTTGGCCTTGTTTTCTTTATCTTAATTTCCTTTTGTAAATCCGAAGGCCTACCACGTTTTGTTGTGGCATATGAACCAATATTATACAATATGCGAGCCAAATCTGGGCAAAAAGCTACAAGCTTCATTGTTCGACTGCTTTCGTTTTGCACCTTCTGTATAATAACTACGAATTTACATACCATTTGCGTGATCTCATTCGTATAGGATTTTTACCCATGAAGCTATCGAGTAAATCTACCCCTCCCATATGTTTGTTGTATTGTTACTTATCCCACTAATCGATAACGTTCGGCGTAGTTTCAAACATGTTGAAGGCGATATCGGGTCTTGGGCATCTGCTGTTTCCGAAAACTCGAGACTAATCAGCTCCATGGTGACGGGGTAGACTCTAACCATCCGGTACCTAATGCAGATAGTAGTAAATCAGCCAAAAAGCTGAGGAACCGACGAAGACGCCAGCATAGCTCTAGTGAGGCATTTCTTTCAAATCAGGACTCTGTTCAATCTACAGTAAGCGGTGATCTAGTTCTTGTTACATCTGCTTCTGTAGCTGAAGTGAGGGGGCGTTCCACAGTATAAAATAATACCTCATCTGTGTGCTCTATAGGAAATGGCATTGGTGCCTCTTTCAGAACGGTATCTAAACCTTGGAGTGTTTTCGTCACACGTTTCTCTCCAGAAACGATCTGAGAGCACATATTAAAGTATTTGAAGTCCAAGAGTATTAATCTTATAGTTCTTATCATATGAATGACTCTCATACCATTTCATTCGCTATCCCTTCAATTTCATAAAAGGATATACTCGATCATATTAATAGGTTTTCAAATGACTTCACAACTGCTCCTGATGGGATCTCTCTAGCCTTTTTTAAGTCATTCTGCTTCGCCCTGGCAGCTCCGCTTAGAATTATCTTCCAAAAACCTCTCGATAGTGGTTGTTTCCGGCGTTATAGAAAAATTCCTTTATCATACCTATCCACAAAAAAAGGTAGTAAAAATGAAACTTCAAACTATAGACCTATTGCAAAATTATCTTGAATGCCCAAATTATTCGAATCTATCATTTCTTCTCAACGATCAAGCTCGTGTAAGAATTCACTCTTTTCAAACCAACATGGGTTTATTTCGAACAGGCTTACAACAACTAACTTGTTGGAATTTGTCTCGGATACCATTTATGGGTTTGCAAAAGGCTATCAGACAGATTGTACTTATACAGACTTTAGGCGTTCGATAAGTTATCTCACTCCGTGATGCTGTTTAAAATGGAAAAGTATGGGTCTCCCCCAATATTTCTAAAATGGACGGAGTATTATTTAGATAGCAGAACATACCAAATCTTATTCCGCCATTCCATCTCTAGAGTATTGAAGGCATCGCCTGATGTACCTCAAGGAAGTCACTTGGGGCCGTTGCTCTTTATTCTGTCTACTGACGACATTGTCTCTATTGTGATGTACTGCAAGGTCTTGAATTATGCTGACGCTGTTAAGCTTTTCGCTCAGATTAAATCTGTTAACGATTTTTAACAGGTACAGGGTGACCTCCAAAATTTTTACAATTTGTGCAAGAGCAATAATTTGGTACTCAATATCGACAAATGTGCGGTTATGAATTTCCATAGGAATCAGAAACCAATCAGTTATGACTATGAGTTCTCGGATTCCACGATTCGCCGTGTAGGTTCTGTCTGTGATTTGGGTGTCAAATGTGATTACAGGTTGAATTTTGTCTCACGTATAATCTATATGGTATGAAATAGTAGTTCTATGCCGGGCTTTATAAAATGTTGGTCCCGAGAGTTTTCGAATCCTACCATAACATTGCGTTTGTACACTTGCTTTGTGAGACCACTTCTTGAATATGCTAGCCACTTCTGGTTTCCGGTACACATATCGACCTCATCGAGTTTGTTCAGAGAAACCTTTTATGATTTGCTCTCAGGCACCTACCCTGGAATAATTCTTTAATTCTTCCACCATATCAGGATCGCTTGAAGCTTTTAAATATGCAATCGCTGGAAAAACATCGCATGGTTGCCGATGTAACTTTTGTGCATGAACTCTTAAACGCGTATATTGATTCTCCGTCATTACTTAACAAAATCTCTTTCCATGATAGTAGCCACAATTTGGAAGGCTAGCTCTGTTTCATATTAACTCCGCAAGGTCTAACTTTAGCATATATGAACCTGTTAATCGCATGTGTATAACTGTTAGTAATATGGCTGAGAATTTTTTTGTTGCCGTTTCTAAGCACGTTTCAAAAAAACTTCTATATAGTACTTATCCTTTTTAGTTAGACTTAATTTAGTTTTTTATCTTTTTGTTCTATGTCGCTTGCGTGTCATATCTTCCGATGTTTGGTCTATGTTTAGTGTAACATACTAATACTAACACCGACTAATTTATGAAACGCATGTATTGTTGACCGTTTATTTATTAAACGTTTCCATGCAGCGAGCTTGTGTTAAGCGTGTACTGATAGTCATTAACAGCAGTACAAGGTATTTGAATTCTTTCCTTTTTCTTCCTGTCATATTTATGAATCATTTGTGTTGGCTCAATCCCAACAAATGAAGATAGCAACATTACTGCTTTGTTATCCTTCCATATAAGATTTGTAATAGCGTTCCCATCAAAATCTGTAAAGAAATCCTTGCTTTCACCTCTTTCTACTTTTTTGAGCTCGCAGTCTGTTGACATCTTATACTACGGGATCCTATTGCTTCTCGCAATTCCCAACGAATATATCCACCGTTTTTGCAGGTATAGTAATGGTCAAATATAATTTGTAATAGGAGTCAACAGGAATTTCTCGCGCTAAACGTAATACCACATTAGAGCTGGCCCCTAAATCTGGCTCTCATGACATTCGTTAACTTAGGTCATTTTCTGTGCCCATATATATTTCCAATTTGTAACAAAATCCTGTTACTCCGGACAAAATGAACAACTTATATCCCCATTTGTGTGGCTTTAGTGGCATGTATTGCTTCAAATGATGTCGGGCCTATATTGAATAAATTTTCTCATCGACTGAAACATTTCTTCCATCGAAATTGGTGCAAAATTTGATGAAAACGAATTTATTACCGGCCTCAACTTTTGAAGTCTATCGTTTGTAATCAGAGAATTATCATTGAAATGTAAGTTAGAACGAATTTTTCAAAAAGTTTTTGACTCATCGCATTTTTAACCATATCAAACCCAATTACTTGACTCCAATACATTCTTACGTTAGGCATATGTACAACTGATGATACAACACAAATACCGAGATATCTCATAAGTTCTGCTTTTGAAAAATTAAATGCTGTCTCTTGATTTTTAGAAGTGCCGTATCTCCTACTAACAGCAAAAAAAGAGTAACGTTGAAATCCGGTGCAGTTTGGAGAAAGTTTTGCATTTCAATCACAATCTGTCAAAACAAATGATAAACTTGTAATGTCAATGCACCCCTGATAAGTCAGATGACGCGATAGAATAGATCATAGGTCCATTATGGTACTAGATTTTCGGAATAATGTGAACATAGACTGTGTAGATAGGTAGTCGCTTAGAATGTGCAAGTTAGTTTTAAGAAATTGTGGCATATAAGCAGAGGAATTGTCACAGTTAGCAAGCAAGAGATGAATTTGTAATTTTAGAGCTTATTACTAGACTGTGGCAAAGAGTAAAACAATGCGCGTAGGATCCGCTGATGAATTAGTGTTAAGGTAGCATATATGTGTGACCGGCTTTAAGCAGTACTTCCCCATCGGACCGCATGGTAAACTCCGAATGGGAGTCTGAAACGGGGAGACAACCAACGAGATGAGTTTCCGGAGGACATTTTACAAAAGGTATGAGGTGCGAATGTGTTAAAAATAAAGGAGTGCAGAACTGAAATCAGGTAAAAGTAGTAACCATAGAATATCAACAAAAAATTAAAGAAGTAAGAGGAGGATTAAAAGCAGAAGAAAGAGAAACATCCAGTTGTCAGCCGCTGGAAGATCCAAGGAAGTAAGAAATTCAAGGCCCGTAAGATCCCGTTTTAGAATTGGCGTTACTGGGAAGAAAAGAAAGCAGAAAGAAGAAAAGGAAGAAAAGAAAGCATCAAGAAGAAAAGTAAGTAAAGAAAAATTTCGTCAAGGAGTCACATGGAAGCACGAGACCACGAGAAACAGGTCGACCTGGTCACCGTACATGTATAAGTTATAAACCCGTTACTCACGATAAGATATGTCGTCGTGAGCCAGCGAATTATAGTGTTAAGCTTAGGTTCGAGGTTGGTAATGTTTTATTTAATAAGATATTTACAGTATAATTAAATTTCTAGTGTAAGTTTGATATGACCAAATTTTAATTCAAGCCTTGTCCCTCCGAAATTCAAAATTTCGTTAGTATTGAGGGTTATAGTATGTCTTTGAAAATAATGATCCACAACTTCTTCTGGTGCATGGATCACATCTTCTATATCACTATTATCCAGTTCATCTTCATCAATATGTTGAATATTATCAATGAAATCGATTAGTTCATCCTCATTCATAGCTTCTAAATCCACTTTTTCTAACCCATTCTTGTAAAAGAAACTCATCTGGAATAACAATACAAATCCAAAAATATTCAAAAATAGATAACATTAAAAGTACACGTGCATCTACGAGGTAAAACTCTGGCGAAACAGCATTCAACACATGGCCAGTAATTAGTAATAATTGTGCAATCAAATCGGGGCAAACACGAATAACACCCTACCGCAACAATTCTGATTACAACTGTCAGATTTGGTGCCAAAAACAATTATCTTTAATGGTGCTGCGACGTTTTTATAACGTAGATGTCTTACTTTTGTTTATGCTGTTGTGTAAAAAATCATCAAAAAAAATGCGGTTGATGTATATATGAATCAATTCGCACTGTAGGGTTAAGCATCTACAAAATTACTTCTTTACTTACACATGTTCCGGGCAGAAAGGTACGTAAATTTTTTTAGAGTCGAAGCTAAGTCGGATTTTAATTCCCATATCGATTCATCAAATTCGTATTCAATATCGTTTCTAAAATAGATTCAAAATATGAATGGACTCCGATATATGGAATACTGGGATAGTGCAGTTTTTGATTGTTGGCTTATCGGCTTCCTATTTAATTTCAGTTTCTTGTAAATGTGCAGTAAAAAAGTTTTGTGTGAGTTTTTCAGTAGTTGAAGTCTTTCTGATTTTTCACTGTGTTAAGATTCCTTTGGTATATGTATTAGGGTTTCTGGTTTCTGAGTATTTACATATTATGTTAATTTTATTTGTCACAGTTTTTCCCAGTAATTTGTTGGTGGGTTTGCTGGAATAAATTTAGTGGTTATTTTCAAGTTGGAGTCTTTTAAGGATGATGGAATGAGGTAATATATTTCGCGTGGAAATAGTTTTCGGAAGCAGTACTTTTGTTGTGGTTTTTAGTTTCATTTCAGCATGCTTATCTTTTCCCTTTGAAGAAGAATGAAATTCTTGATAGTTGACTTTTTGTTAGTTAGAAGTAGTAGAATATGTATAGTAGTTGAGGATGCCTTTTTTTTTTTTGCAGAACGGATATTCATCAGATATGGCTTTAAGGAAGAATTAAATGCAGATTCGTTATGTTGTGCTCGTTCAGTAGAGTAAAAATTTGAACAGTTATTTAATTCTTGAAAATCGTATTCTTCTTGTATATATATTAAAAATTTAGTTCAGAATCGCTACCATCTACTTTTTGGAATCATTTAAGTTTAATGCATTTTATAATTGTCGTCCTTTTTAAATTATACTGACGCACAGCTGAAATTGACATTTCTAGCTTTTGAACAGATCTGTAAAGTACTTAAGTATATTGGTACTTAAGTACTTATATCAGTACCAGTACCTAGACTTGTACTTGAAAAATTTTAAAATGTCAGTACCGGGACTGGTATTTGAAATGATTTTAAGTACCATTAACGGGACTTGTACTTAAAATATTTCAAGTCCAGCTACTGATACTGTACTGGTACTGTACTGGTACTTGTACTAGGAATTTTACATTTGGTTTGTGTCAATGATAACAGTCACCGAAAATTTTTAAAGAGTAAAACATTGAAAATTCATGAAAACTGAACACAAAATCAAAAATCTGAAATTTTACGAACGCGTCTTTGGATAAAAGCCATAAGTGTAAGATGCACTCCAATATCGTATCCTTTCCAGTCTACTCTAGTTACTCTTAGTATAGCCTGAATACGTAGGCACAATTTTATTTTGCGGTGAGTAATTTCATGTTTTATTAAACGTTTATTATTAAAATAATTTATTTTTTCCAAATATTAAACTCTTTCGCAGCATTTGTCAATTTAGTGAAACTATAAAATAACTATACTCTTTTTTTAATTTTGAGTTATAATTTTTAAGACTCCAATTTGGATAGCGGGGATTTCAATTTCGTCAGTGAGCAGAAAATGTATACGAATAATTTTTCTAGTGAAATCTAAATAATTAGAAAAATTGAAATTACAAAAATGTGAAATATTGTAATTATTGATTGCTGCAATTTTCTGACTCTAATTAGAATCTCAGAAGACCGCAAAAACAGCATAAGTCTTATTTTCATTGTATGCAGGTATACCAAACTGATGCAATATAGAGACAATTTTAATTGAAATTTGTACATAAATATAACCCGTATTGTGTGGCTTAATTACCTTCCCGAAAGTTCATAGTAGAAAACATCAGAGCCCGTAATGAAAGCACTCCAAATTTAATTAACTTATTATGAAAATTAATCTGCGTTACAATGTAGAGAATAGTGGCACCCTATTGGGATGATAAACGTTTAATGAATGCACTCCATGAAAAGCGCTAAAATATGAGAAAATTCTTCATTGTTTGCTGCGTTTATTATCATATTAATTAGAATCATGCAAAGTTTTCATTGTTATATATTCAGAAAAACTGAGAGAGCTATTTTAAACAATACCAGTCTTCTTGTTTCACGTACAATATTATAAAGAAAATGAAGCTATTTTTATAAATCAAACTTACGCTATCCCACCCGCTCACTCACCAACATGGAGGGGATAATAACATTTATGCACTTCTAAAGAGGGTAATTTAAATTGATTCGTAGCACAAAAAACAATTATGAAGGCACCGAACTGAGTTGGAAGTTCATTTGGATTTCTATTATCCTGCTGTAGATAGGAAACATTCTGCTTTTAATAGGAAAGCTGTTGCAATCCAAGCTCACATATCCTCATGAATGTGTTCTTCTCTGCAAGCGCATTCACATTTATATTGTGACTGAAAAGGGATTTCATATTCTATTCTTGTCATAAGTTGTACTGGGTAAGTGGATTCTGGTTCAGAACATTTCTATATGTTAACGGTCTGATGATCTTCCAAAGGGTTTTTACAGGATTAGTTAGTTGCTATTCTTGGGATTAGTTACCACTCATTTCCATTCCTAAATGGACGTTTGTGAAACAATTGTATACATGCAGTTTTCAAGTATTTGACAGACTTGCTCTCTTTATAAATTTTTAAAAGTAAAAAGCATTTTAAAATAATTCCAGAGTTTATATGTAGCAATTGATAGTAAAATTATTCTTGTGCTATTAGGACCTATATTTTATAGTAGTTCTCTGATCAGCTAGTATTTTATGACTGGTCCAGAGAAATGGAGCGAAGGTTATTAAATGAGTGCTTTAAGAGTATGCAAGCCGGTTAACAATTATAGTAAGTACTTGTAACAATATAATTTTTTTTTTAAAGCTGATTCTTTCAACTAGAAATTTGTCCTGATATTCACTGAAGTACGCTTTTAATCTTAAAGTCTATTGCGAATATAAATTCTTTGAAAACACATAACTTTTTATGACTATTGAGCGCACTCTATTTTCTATAGACTATTTTAGGCAATTTTTATGTATGCTTGCTGAATTTAGGGCCCTTAGTAATTCTTTCAAACAAAATGAGGTCAAGAATCTTTTTACAGTTAGGTATCCCCTAGTCATGGCATGATCTGTTATTTATACTTCTTGTTGTGAAGTTCAAGAAATTATTCTCATAGCGACAATAGTTTTTTCTGAATTTATCACTTCCTGAAGTTACGGAACATTTTCATCAACTTATCTGAGTTGCACTTTTCTCTGAGATTTCCAACTCAAAGATGTACTTTTAACAACTCGGTATATTTAATAATGGTAGTTAATTTTAACAAATATTCCAAATGGCATTTTCTAATACTTTTGACATAATACATCTAATACATTTAAATTACGTAATTTGTAAAAGTCGATAATTAGGTATGGAAGACAATGCATAGAGGAATTGTTATAAAAAATTAGGTCAGGAGATGATAGAAGTCATCAACATGCATGGAGTTCAATCATTCTCGCCTGCAATGACTCCTTGGAAACTAGTAGAAACCTTCCGTACAAGAAATTGGCAATATAAAAACTGCAGAACATGAAAACTGTCTTCTTTTTCATTTACTCTGGAAAATATAAACTTGGTTTGATGTACTTAAAATTAAATAATTTGCGTGGAGAAAAAATTAACCGCTAGAAATCTATAAACTGACTGGACCTTTATTTTGGCATACTTTTCAAGATAGTAAAAATCCTGACCTCTACTTTTAAGGTTCGATCCATCACCTTGAAAAATAGTAGGTACTCCAATTCAGTTTTTTCATCATATCTCGGTAATTGTTAATCCGTTCGCAATGAAAGTTACTATAAAAATTAAAACTCATTAAATTCTATATAAGAAAGGTATAAATCATTTAACTCATATCTTCAATAACTTTTCTGTTATACACTCTTGAATATGTGGATAAATGTATTTTCTGTCTGAGGCTGTTGTTAAAATCACACTCTCGATGTAAAAAAAAACAATATTAATCAACAAAAATGACCAATTTCGTGAGTAATATTTCTCACACACATAAAAATTTAACAACTCACTACTCAGGGTGTCCCACGTAATAAGTTCCCTGGGGATTTTCCTCGAAAATGTACGTATCATTAGCCAAGGTATCTTTCGGCATAGCAAAAGTCCTTTTAAAAGGACTTGGAAAATTATATATTATATATATGTATATGTATTTAAAAAATGTCCTTTCCGTCCGAATTAAGGATGCATTTAGATCTCAATCTTGAATTCCGCAAATAAAACTAAAATGAAAATTTTATATTGATAATTCTTTCTTATCGAGATATATGTAAGGTCTCTAATTGTATACTGTATCGTGTTCCTTTGTCATTATTCTCGAAAATGCAAACAGATATCATCAAAGTTCTGATAACAAAACTTACCCAGCATAAGCCAGACAATCTTTTGGGTATAGTAAACATTTCAAAAAAGGCACACGAAAAAGGATATCTTCGGTTATGTCTTCTTCGTCTTCACTGAGGACACATTTTGGGTACATTGAATAATTGCAAATCCTATTACAAAGAAAGTGGTATATTTACTGTAAATTCTTCTTCGCAACGAATCCTTTTTGAATCATTTACCGATATGTAGTGTGCTGTCCTAATCCCTGAGATAAAAGTGCCCTTTCAATTTGCAGGTAAATTAAATTAATTAATATAATTAATGTAAACTTCTAAAGCATAAGAAAATATACCGTAGATACAAGTACAGGTAAAAATTTATGGGAAAGGTTGTAAAAAGGAAGGTGTGCAAAAAATGATCTTAAGAAACAAAGATTTTATTAAATCTTAAATTAACAACAAATTTAGTTACAATAAATGTACGAAATGGCTGCTACCGTGATGAATACAGCATGCTAGTTTCTGTTTGAAGTTTTCTCCTACATCTAATAAAACATCTACAGGAATTTCTCTGCAAACTCATTTAATTTGAACCTTCATCGCTTCCTTCGTTGTATGCTCATTTATCTTGAATTTGTTCACATAACAAAACATTAAGTCTGGGCTAGCCAGTTTATTTTATCCCCCGCATCCAATCTATCTTCCTGGTAACATGCTATATAGTTGTATTCGTGCATCTAACGAATAATGTGGAGGAGCTCTATCCTACTGGATCCACACAAGTGGTCTAGTTCTTAAATCGACTTAATGTAAAAGTATGGGAAGCTCATAAATTAAATATATTTTATAAATTTCTCCATTTAAAATTCCATCGAAGAAAAATGGACCAATTATTCTGCTGCCCAATATTCAGCACCATACGTTCAATGACCAAATATGCTGGTTTTCTCTCTACCTTTTCCACCTTTGATTCATATGACTCCAGTAAATTAATAAATAATAATACCTTATTGAAAAAATTTCTATCTTCACGTAGTTTCAGTTGAGCCCAGTTGCAAAATTGTGTTACCTTACTGAATTCCCTTTCTTCTAAATTCTGAGAAAAGTGTATGTGGTAGGGGTGCATTCTTAATCCTCTCAGTGTCCTTTGTACGGTACTTTTCTAGTATCTAGTATCTCGCGATATTTCGCGAATGTTGACGAGAGGATTTATTCAAAGTGTTGCCGAGTAATGCTGCTTCGAAGATATCCCTTTTCTTGTGCCGTTTTCGAAATGTTAACTATACCAAAACATAGTCCCTGTGAATTTTGGAGAAAAATGGCAAAAGAAAAAGATACATGGAGTAGGTACAATTAGAGACCTTACATCTCAATAAGAAAGGCTTAAACTGGAGTTTTCAATATAGAAGTTTCGTTTTAGTTTTATTTGCGGAATTCAAAAATGTGATCTAAACGTATCCGTAATTAGGACGAAAAGGACATTTTTTGGAGTTTTGTACCCAAAGGGTAAAAACAGGAACTCTATTACTATTGCTCCCATATCTGTCTGTCCGTTCGTTTGTCTGTCTCTCACCGGGCTGTATCTCATGAACCGTAATAGACAGACACTTTAAATGTTCACAGAGTGTGTATTTCTATTCTAGCTATAAACACAATTAATGAAAATAAAAAAAAAATTAAAAATGATAGGGGGGCCCATACAACAAACGTGATTTTTTCGCTGTTGTTTTTCCCTCGTTTTATTCTCATTCATTACTATTATCATAAGTAGGCTTTTTTTTTTAATGAAAGCATTATTTTTTCCAATGACGCCTAATCTCATTTAAAAAAATAAATAAAAAGTACATAGTGTTAAATTTGGTACGATGACACGGAACCCTTCGTGCGCAAGTCGGACTCACCCTTAGCCCGTTTTTTAATTTACCTTTTTACAAGTTCTATTTAAAGGACTTTTGCTATGCCAAAAGATACCTTGGCTAATGATACGTAAATTTTGTTTTTAGGACTTTTTCGATATCTCCGCACATTTTCGAGGAAAATTCCCGGGGAACTTATTACGTGGGACTCCCTGTATAGTATATATATATACTTTATATACATATATAAACTATTGTTGTACACGACCAGTACTGGGGGGACTAGCCTTTTCTATGAGGTTTTGCTGAGCCGTTTTTGCAGATTGTGAATTTGTGGGGCTATGATCATCATACCTGTCTTCATAATCGACCACGAAAATATCTCATATCTCATAACGCTTCCTCTCAACGGAGCTCCCGATTTCTGGGTCAAAAGTAGAATTTGAATTCAGGTATGTTGTGCTATGGCAGTAGCCACATATAGTCGGACATCTTAGTTGCATGAAGTGCAGCTTTTTTACAATTACAGGATATTAATGTCCATATTGAATCCGGAGCACGTGCCTTGAAAATCGATATCTACTGGTTTAAAACGGTCACTGATTTTTTTCCAACTCCAAAGTTCAGGGAATCCCTTATTACCGCGTTACTTCTGAACTTGGAAATAAACGTGGAACGAGCATTGCTGGGGCTCTGCAACTTTAGGGGCAGCAAAAGCTTAATTCGGTTTACGCTTATACGCTGACTTCGCGAAAGATTGTACCGATATTGTTTCAAAGGTGTCTCGCTTACAGGTGCATCATAAATAGCTATGAAAAAATTTTCTCCAGTCCGAATAATATAATCAAGAGAAACATTATCGTCATTAAGTGTTGCAAGAAATTCAGGTAAATCTTCCCGATGACTCAATAATTTGAAGGATATATGCTTGCCCTTTTGAAAGACAAATGATGTTGTGTTACAACCACTGAGAGCGTGTGCGAAGAGATTTATATCTCCAAGTCCTCCATGTAATTGTAAATTACGCAGTTGTGACGATTAGAGCATCAGCATGAGTCTGTAGACTGTTTCACGGTAAAATCCTTAGTCTCGAGTTTTTCGGACACAATCAAAATAAGTCCTGCCTTGTCTTTTTCGTTACCCAAAATCTTTTATTATGTGAGAGTGGTTGCCATTATCTCATCAAAGAGTAAACAGATTACGTTTGAACTTTTGGGTTGTGTAATGAAATAACAAATTAGAACATTTTTTAGCTTTTGCTATATACCGGAGAATCCCAAAAAATTCTTTCTTGAACAAAATCTTCATCAAAGAGTATATCAGCATTTATATGTTACTCAGGCACATTGGGCATTGCCTGGCTGTTTCAGTGTTGGAAACTCTGTTATTATAACCATCGAATACAACAGACAGCTCTGAAATAGTTTTTGACATAGTTTATGTACGTGGTGGAGATTGATCGGTATGTCTGAATTTAATGCCAAATTAGAGATACCAACTAAAATCATTGAGATTCACACGATAACGCGATTCTTCGATAATATCGTACAGCGCAGATTTTTTAGTCTCTCGCATAACTACATCGTTGAATAGAGCAAGGGGATAATATAGCAATCAGTAGCTCTCGCATTTTTATTGAAAGCCAACAACGTAACGGATGGATATTCTAAACGCGTAGAAGCATAGATTCATAAGCACAGGAGCACAGCGTATAAATAAAAATTGCTTCTAAAATTGCTTCTATATTACGAAAATACTATTGAAGATATGAATAAAATGATTCTTACCTTTTTTATAGAGAATTTAATGAGTCTTAATTTTTATAATAACTTTCATCGCGATTGGTTCAACGATTGCTGGAGTATGACGAAAGAACTAGATTGGAGCACCCTTTTTTCAGAGGTCAGGAAATTTGCTATCTTTTAAAGTTTGGCGGAATAAAGGCCTCCACTAATTTATACTCTTTTACCGGTAAATTTTTCTATTTGCATAGTTTTAATCTAATTTGAGAAGTCTAATATTGTAGCAGAGGAAACTATAACATACATATGTATAACTATACCTATTATGGAGGCTTAGTAATAGGGTCCCGTTGCCACCCTTTAGGTACGGAACCCAAAATAATCAATCCATAACACTGTGAGTGGGCGGTATGAAATAACTAAGAAAAATTAAGTTTTTGCAAGACATACGATTCATTCTAGTAAATCAAATTAGTTTGTTCTATTATTATGTAGAGATGAAGCCAGGATTTACTTTTAACCTTTAATTGTTTAACTTTCTTTTGTTGTTTTTTTTTTCTTCTTATAATTCAGGACATACCTACCTCCTGTTAGTTGTATCTGACAAACACACTTAACCTCAATTTAAAAAACAGAAACAAAAAAAAAACAACGAAAAAACTGTGTATCGAATAAAAGGCGCACAAGCCCAAAAGTAAAAACAGCTCTTTGAGGGTTGAATGATGTAGGTAGGATGTAAATCATGAAAAATAATTTCAGAATTTTGTTGTTCTTGACGCCATGTCGTTAATTAAGGGTTAGAAGTATCCCGACCCTCAGGCATCCATACTCCAGTCATGTTGCAGTTGAATTAGAATTGTTTCCTGAAGAAATCGTACCCGTATTCGTAATGGAACATTAAGATTTATTTTATGAATGCTAAAAGGGTTCTAATTTCGGGAATTGTTTATACTACCCCTGCCTCGTTTCCTTTTGCTGAATCAGCCCTTAGAAATTATAATATATATATATATATATGCGAAATAATTTCTAGTACTTTACTTGCATAAAGAAATAAAAAAAAGCCTTAGGGTAACCCTATTTTTTTGGGATGACAATGGTGTAGTCTTATATATACAATAACACAAAAATATTTTATGATGGATGGTACAGGGTACAGCTTTGAACATTCCAAGGGATCCAATTGAGCAAACTGAAAAGGTTGCTTTGTCCTGAGGACTATTGATAAATATAATTAGGCCCTACGGCAAATTTAGTTATATTGGTATCCATCTCATTTTTCAGTTTATACTTAAATTTTTTTTTTTACCACTTATTACCAGAAATTATGAAGTCAAAAATACTTCATTCAATCATATACAGCCTCATAAAATTTGAATTGAAAGTTTTATATAAAATTATTTGAATGTTTTAAAGTATTTAATCACACCATTTGCGCACGTTTCATATGAAGAATACGTAATACAATATATGTACGGGCAATGCAAATCCAAAGACTTTTCAATGAAGATGTAATATATAAATCAACTCACCGCACTTCTATCTATCACTAATTTTGTATTTATATAATTGGAAACCACTTTGCGGTAACATCTATAAGTCTATCCAATGAGGTAGTCCTGTTTGAAAGCACTGCTAAATATTTTTTGTCATTGTTCATATGAAGCATTTTCCTACGATGAAAATAAAATTGGTTTTAGTATGCAAGTATTCCTTTTCATTTACTAGCAGTTGAACACACACTTAATTTCTAAGCTTCTTTGTTTTTGTATATTGGATAACTAACAAATTTTCAAATAAAAAATTATGGCAAAAAACCAATTTTCTGCAGTACAGAGAACTCAGATACCAGTTCGATAATATGGTTACTGTAATTAAACTATAGGTAAAACGCGACTACATACAAACACTCTCATCGAATTGAATTTCTCACCATTCATTTCTGGATGTGGGCGTAGAATTGTCAGAAAGCTTTGATATCATATGAGAAATCCATTACCGCTCTTGTGAATGTACAATGTTAATGGAAGTTAGTTATCTAGTTCGTAGTGTGATTCTTGTTATATAATACAATTTGCTTGTTAATAGGTGCAATAAATCCTGTTCAGATTGAAATAATAGGTTAACTTAAAACTAAAAATATCCTTGCTTTATATAGAAAAGGTATTATTTCGATTAAATCGTGCAGAAGGCAATCGAAATATAAAATAAATTTACGACGAGATATATTATCCTTCCTTAAGTAATTGCTAAACAAATCATTGGATATATTTGTTTTTAATATATAGAAAAAAGTTGTTGTTTTTTTTATTATTATTATTAAGCCAAGCTCAGGGGATAACCCATGATGTAAATCTCAGCATGGTAGGAAGGAGACATGGAAAGAAATTATGGAACGTGAGGAGAGCGTCGGAAGTGCTTAAACTTCCGCAGATTGTATACTGGAGGAAAGACAAAAGATGGTACACTGTCCCGCATTTGCACAGTTCGGGATAGCTTAACGGAATTTTTGCTATACGGCCGTAGATAATTTTAAGAGTAAAAGGATGTGTTCGGTTTGCAGCGCGAGTATTGTGTGTAGGAATCATTCTACAAGGGATCAGGATAGATATTTCATTGGAACATTGACCACGCATGTAGCGATAAAGATGCGAAAGGCATCCAACATTACGACGGTGCTCGTGTGAGTCGATACGGCAAGTTTTGCCAAATGGCCAATGAGCTTGAAGGCTTTTAGACAATATCCAATGAACCTAAGGCTGTGCGACCAGCCTCGGTCCCGATATGGGAATTGTATTACATTCTAGGTCTGATATAAGATTTGTAGAGAAATGCGAGACATTTCGATGCTACTTTGGCAACAGAGAAGATGTGATCTGTCCAATTTAACTTACTGGAAATATTAGTGTCGAGAATGCATCAAAACGGTGCATCGTAAATCAGTGCTCCGTCAAAAGAAACGGAAGTGAATCAATTATGATCTTATTATAATGAAATAAGCTTTGGGACTTATACGATGTATTGGGATAATGGGAAGATCGTTATTCAATCATCTATTCACTCAATATCGTTTAACAGATGTGGCACACCCTCCGTAGTAGGAATGAGTGTCAAAGGAGTAAGTGAAATCAAGGGTACTGTCATCGGCGAAACTATAGATGGGATTGAAAGTAAGGGAAAGCAGATCATTAATGAATATTAAGAAGATAGATGGAGAGATAACAAAGCCCTGACCCACACCGGAATTTATAGGGTGGGGTTCAGATGAAACGCCATCTAGTACAACTCGTATTAGTCGACCGGATAAGACTCATGCAATCCATAACAGAACAGGAGGGGAAAGACCAAATGCTTTAAGTTTGGCCAAAATGGTTGGATGCCATAATCTACCAAAGGCCCTAGATATGCCTAGAGCAACGATTTTGGTCCCACCAAAATTGTGAAGACCTCGGATCCAACGTACCGTGAGAAAAGTTAGCAAGTTTTTGATGACATGATTAATTTCTAGATACTTCAATAATTTGGAGTTAATTATAGATTCAAAAATCGAAGTGATTGCAATTGGTCGATAATTTGAGGTATCGTTACCCTCACCTTTCTGTCCGTGAGGTGGTGAGCCTTAAGCAGGGGGTCCACAATCACTTCACCAAGTGATAAGGTTTAGAGGAACTGCTGTACCTGATGGTTTTGACCAGAGACCAGAAACCTTTGCTGCCTTTGTGGCTTGGTAAGATTCCTTGTCTGATACTCTAGTTAAAACTAATTTTTTTCTACGTATAATGGACTTACAGGTGTTTCGTGCGGTCTTTTAGACTTGTTTCAGTTCTGGACATGGATACAGCTTATAGGCGCGAAAAACATATTCTTTCACTTTTATTGCTTGGTTGCACTTATTATTAAACCAACAGCGATTTTGCTGTTGCTGAAATGTGCTGTAGGAGTATGGAAGGTAGTCACACATGCCAAGATTAAGAATGTTATTAAGTTTTAATGTGCATTCATCCACATCCCCGAAGCAAAACAGACCGACCAATCAATTTTTCTAAGATATTTATAGAAGCCATCTTGTATGTAGTGAAGTAGGGCGGCCAGATATGATATGGTAAATTGAACCGTGATTAAAAATGTTCTGAATTACCGAGAGGTGAACCGACTGAGATGGAATATTTGCCGGGTGAGATGTCTAAAACAAATCTGATAAATTAGCTCTATCTCCAGCTGTATCAGGAATTCGCGTTATTGCATCCAATAGCTGTTACAAATTAAATGATTCACAGAAGAGTTCGACAAATCGACCCGCACCGCAGGGCTCTGACACAGTATGTTATGGACATTAAAATCGCCTGCTGGGACGATCTCGGAAGAGGGGAAGACAGAAGGCAAGTGATCAACATTGTCGGAGATATTGTCAATTGTGGATACCGTGTCGTCATCAGAAATATTTGGGCTACGATAGAGGAAACAGAAGTAGATGGTGTGCCTGTGGAGTTTAAATCTAATACAGATGTAATTAAACTGTGGACTGGCTGAATGAAAATCTTGAGGGATAGTAAAGGCCACATCATTCCGAATATATATTATATTTTGGTTTAACCACAACAAAATTATTTTTTCATTAAAATAAATTGAACTTTTGGCCTGAATATCCTGATAAAAACACAACTCTCAAACAACGAAATCCTGAAAACGCTTAATGCTGCAATGGCTAGGATTTGAAAAACACAAAATTTGACAGAATGCTATTATTAAAATACTCTGGTCTATAATATAAAATCTAGATATGAAGCCAAGCTAGACACATTTAAAATTTTTAATATATTTTTTTTTTTTAAATATGAGATCCATTATCAACGCCAACAGTAAACTATTTTTATCAACTCAGAGTGTGATTAAATTGCTTGGTCACTTTGATTCAGCTATGGCTGAATATTTCACGTGTGTGTTCATAGTATTGGTAGTGGGTTAAGCAATTTAGCGTGATAGTAGAATTCCTACGAACAGCTCAGATAAACGTAAGTCCATCCTCAACTTTCAGAGCTTTAATTAATCTTCAGGACTGATATGTTTTCTGAAGACGTTGATCCCAACTTGAATTTCTCATCTTCTATCCAATTTAGTATGATATTGAAGTACCTACTTATTTTTAAGCATTTGGTTTATCATGTCCACCAAAATTCCTGTTTTGTATAAGAAATCAAATTCCATCTCCCGAAAAGCTCAGTCTTTATATTTTCCTGAGGTGGGATCGACTGAAACAGTTAAATATTCTCTGATTATTAAGTGTCCAGGTGTTAATATAGTTAAAACATTTGAATCCGGTGACAATCATTAGCAGTTTGAAACAAAGGCATGCTTCTATCTTGAGTATAAATTGTTGACGGTTTTCACATGTAAGAGAATGTACAGAAGTGGGGAGATCATGGTAATATAAATTGAATTTCAATATCTTATGAAGTAAAAATTAATGAGATATCTCCGAGTCGGTTGGTTTCATCCATTCATCCAAATGAAGCGTTCAAAAGTCCAAGAGGTCCATTTAATTGGCTTAGCCCTGATCAGAAAATCTTTTATAGCAATCCAATCACTAAAGCCCATGCGACCTGAACTCTAATAAGTAGCTAATTTCTTACCATTTGGGATAATATCTTGGAGATACACTAGGTACAGATTTTGACTGCTGATCACCACAAGGACCAACAATTAAATTCTCCCGTTGGATGTCAGCTATAAAAGCTTTGTGAGTCGATATGAATAAAACAGAAGTATGGGGTGATTTGAATGGTATGGTAAGATCATTGATTTTAATCTACCTCCGATGGGAATGATTAATTCATATTTTGTTGTTGTCCTGCGTGATTCATTTGAGCTAAATATACATTTTGAGCTGCCCAAGCGTTAAAAGTTATACTATCAAAGCAAATATATAATAGAAATCTGGAAGAAAATTTTTCTTTAGAACAGAATGGTGATAATCCTGTCCCATATCCACTTGACGGTCTCGATGTGTTTAATGAATATTTACATGCCGTTCACAGTCTTGTCTTGATGTCATAAGAACTTTACCTTTTGTTATTATTTTTTTTTTTTTTCATTTCTAAACATCTTCCAGGAGTTTTGATTTAGGCCATTAATCTATGTGTGTCAGTAAGGAAACTGGAGTAGTATTATGTATGAATGTAAATC
This sequence comes from Dioctria rufipes, assembly GCA_963924295.1. Classification (NCBI taxonomy): domain Eukaryota; kingdom Metazoa; phylum Arthropoda; class Insecta; order Diptera; family Asilidae; genus Dioctria; species Dioctria rufipes. The sequence goes on along the minus strand of OZ002741.1, from coordinate 279,357,735 downwards.
AGCATTAGCCTTAAAGAGGCTGTATATTATTTGGCGGTATATTCAAGAACACTTTTAAGATAGATTTTACTGCATCCGGGTGAAATATTAAATGAACTGAATGCAGGAAATGCAATGCTAGCCACATTCTGAACAAGCCTCATGAATAATCATTTCTAATAAAGTAATATGACGGATATGAGTGTGATAATCTTATAAAGGTGTGGATTATTATTTTTATATATCTGCCGAGAATTTTGATCTATGCATTTTTTCATATAATATTAGAACACTTCCTGTCATCTGAATAATACGCCCACAGATGAAAAATATTTCTCTGCCCAATCCCTGTCTTAAAATAAGATCGACAGCACTAGAGAGTTTGTTATAACAGTTAATTCTATACATTTATAAATTTAAATTAATTTCTCCTTCCCCCTCTTTTCCTCCCTTTTCTTAATTATTTCCATATTTTTTTTTTTTTTCAAAGTCATTCATTGGAATTTTCATTATTTCACTTTAAGGACTTCAACGTTCATATAGACTGAAACTATTTTGTATAAAATTGTGACGCAGAACTTTCAAATAGTAAATATAAATCAACAGTTTAATTGGTTTTAATTAGTATCATAATCAACCAGTTCCATGGTTGTGGTGTGGTCTGTAATCTACCGTAGTTAAATACCTGAAAAGCTCCCCAAAACGTACTGAATGGCGTCATACGTGTGAACGCGTACTGAACATCATGATGAGCCCTAATTACAATGGAAGACGAAACAAATTGTTTAATGAGATTTCCCTTCAAAAAGACTTCATTTTGGAAAGTGGTATTAAGCTAATGCGTTAAGCGACATTTCCTTGTTATGGGCTTATAATCGTCACTAATTAGCGTGAATAATTGACGACAACGTATGCGTACCTACTTACATGTGAAGTGTTTAAACCATTTGAATATAACTTTCATAAAGTTTAATAATATAATTTAACACATGAAGAAGGGTAGCTACTTTTTTCTTTTGATGTATTACATATGCACGTTTTCATCAATGTACCCCAGGACATCTAAAATACCTCTCTTTATATTCCAGGAAAAATTATCGATTACGGAATTACGGAATCTTTCATATCAAAAACGAGTGACTTTTTTATTACACTAGCAAACGTGCCGTTACCAGGAATTATATCCGAGATATTAATATTTCAAATTTTGTGTTTATACCTTTCGAAACTCAAACAGACGCACAGTTATATTTTCTAATATGTCGGGGTCAGCAAAACCCTGTTATGAACGTGGGTATATCATGATGTAGGACTAACGAAGTTTACACAAAACAAACAATTTTAAGTCGGTCACGTATTTTGTCCTTGTTATGTGAAATTTTGTTTGAGAATGGCATGTGTCTTCCTTTTCTCTTGTCATCCAGAAATTTATTACTTTTTAAAGGCTTTACATACATGGCTTTCGGTCTCAGTCTAGGGACCCTAAGTGGCATGATGCTGAAAACTATTCCTAAAAAGGGATATATTTTGTAAACAGGACAATTATTTTGATAATTTACATGACATATTTACCGCGCTATCAAGGTTACTTTGGGGTTGTAGTTCAATACGATGATGTGCAGATAATGCAACCGATAGGTTGGGGAAGATGGGACAATACCGGACACCGAGGCAAAAACGGACAGTGACGATGCTACTGAAATATTGCAGTGAGCAACTCCATCTCTGAATGTGCTTTGCGTTTTTAAGCTGTCAAGTAAATACTAAAAGTTGTTGGCACCTTCCTTTGTTTATAGGCATCCATACCCAAAGGGTAACAATGGGAACGCTATTACTAAGACTTTGCTGTCCGTCCGTCCATCGCCAGGTTGTATCTCATGAACTGTAACAGGTAGACAGTTAAAATTTTCACAGCGTGTATTAAAGGGGGCCCTCATACAAGAAACGTGATTTTTTCGGCGTTTTCTTCCTCGTTTTATTCTCATTCATTATTATTATCATAAGTAGGTAGGCATTATTTTTTCAAATCAGTGCATTATTTTCTCACATGATACCTACTCTCATTTGAAAAAATAAAAAGTACATAGTGTTAAATTTTGTACGATGGTACAGAGCCCTTCTGGCGTGAGTCCGACTCGCACTTGGCCGGTTATTTTAAACCTTCTTTTGATTTTTCACTATTAAAGGGTTATTAATCTTATTTGATGTAGGGAGAGTGATGATTGCGATCAGGGCTTGAATTCCAGGAAATTGGCGCATGAGAATTGCACTAAGTGCATTGAAGAACACTTGCACAATTTCTACAACGCATAATTCTCACATATAGTGGCATAACCGGACACATGCCTGTCTTTGAATTGTTATTGTTATTTTAAAATTGTTGAAGTATATTATTTTCATTAATATTTTTTTGAAACATTAAGAATATCATATTCCTTGCTTTTATTTCATTTTTCAATTAATATAAATAACTAATCGGATATTTGCCTAATTTTCTTAAAGGCCCGGTATTGCCCCGTCCTCCCGTAATTTTAGACTTTTTCATTCCAAGCAATCAATGGTTGCCTTCAATAAAATTGGTGGGGTGGGAGGAGAGGCTGAGAAGCAATTATTTTGTCGAATATTATTAATTTTTTAAATGAGAAGACAGTCCTTTAGAGCTGAAGAAACTAAGGCTGTGTCACTTTTATCAGCATCGTGAAACAAAAAATCAGCAGTAGTTTAAAGCTTAATTGTTGATGAACTGTATGAAGCGTGTAAGGGGAGGATTGGGGCTAATAATCAGCTATGTAAGAGCATCGAGCTGTGATTTATGAGCACTTGTTCATTAGTTTGGAGGTTCATCAATGAAGCTTATTTTAACCTCGGTCTACAGACTTCTTAGGTCTCTCAACCCCTTTCCAATCCATCAATATCTAATTGCTGAAACGATTATAGAATTTTTTGAGCCGCATAGTCGCCAAATGAGGTATGGACTGTCGAGCGTATACTATCAAGAGAAATCTCTTGGACAATAGAAAGAGCCCTGCAAACAATTGGACGAAATTCCGCCGTAGTGAAATGAGTTCGAAATAGGGGAAATGTTCGCAGCTCGAAATCTCTTCGATTTTTTTAACGTAAACGTAAACCGCTTGTGGCTCGAAATCTCTTCGATTTTTTTTTTTTTTTTTTTGTTACCATAAACGACGTTTTGAAGCATGCCGAAATTTGCGAAAATTCGAAATACATGCATTGCTTATCGCTCGAAATTTCTGTGATTTGTTTGGTGTATATAGAAGTTACGATACGGGTCATGTCAATTTCCGAGGAAGTGGTTTAAGCAAATATTTTATATTCATGAAATTGTCCTTCGCAGGCATTCTAAGTTGAGGCTGTATTGAGTGAAGTGCAAAGTAAAGTTTTACTGCAGTGAGTATTTATTATTTATTTATTCGATATCGTATTCATTTAGTATTTGCAAAACGCCTTGCAAGAGAGGTCAATACCAGATCGTACTGTTCAATAACATCGAATTCAAATCGAAGTACCAACACATACAAGAACTTCGAAAGAAAGTTGAGTTAGCGATCTAATGTCGGGTCGCCAATACGATTCGATATCGCGTTCCGTTTTTTTTCCTGGAATTCGCCAGCACATCGAAAAGCGGATTCAATTTCGAAGCTTAACTTCAGTTAGTTGAATTGATTTACTTCAAATTCGAGTCGATTTTGAACCGCAATGCTTGCAGGGAGATTACTCATCAAAGTAGGCCCCATTTGAAAAAAAAGAAAAATAAGAAATGAATGCAAATTTTGAAAGAAAGAATTGCATGTAGCACTTAAGGAATTTGAGCATGTGTGTGATAGGTACTTCCCTAGTGGAAATTGCTCACAGTTTTACCTTGTCTCCTGCCTGTGTTTGCAGTTCATAAAGAAACATATAGAAAATTAAGGCCCGATGAGCTTCCTGATGAGCATTCATTAAATCTCATCGAAGGGCTCATTGGATAGCATGAAACAGCTCCCTATATACTAAACCAGAAATAAATAAATATTTATTATTGTCATCACCTTGTCAGAAATTTGAATTAATTTTTGTGATTTATTTATTTTAGTTTTTAAATTATTTATTTTAAATTAATTTTTTGATTTGTTTTCCGCGGAAAGACTGTCGCCGGTATGCTGAACAAGAAGTTATGCCCAAATCCTTACGCCTCAGCGTCTTATAGTTTGAATTCGGGAAAAAATATGAAATCAACCGTAAATGCAGATTATCATTTATGAATTCATCATGACAATCATTGACATGCTCCTTAATAAACTCATCGTGACACTCAGTGCTACGCTCATTAATAAGTTCATCGTGACACTATTGTAAAATGCACAAAAGAGAAGCACAGCATACATTTCTAAATAAATGAAAGAAATGCAATTCTCATGGACACTATCTGTGATTAAGTAAATAAATGAGTTTTTTTCCCGGATTTGATTCAAACGTGAATAAATTTCATTAGTACGTTCATCTGATTGCTCATGAGGAGCTCATTGATGAGCTCATCATGATATGTCTACCAGGGTTGTTTTTTTCTGACGGAGAAATGTTAAAATTTTTCAATAACCAAAAAGCAAATTGTTTTCTACACATAGGCAAATAAGGGTGTAATGGCTCAATGTTGTTTTGTACACACTGGTGAATAAGGGTGTATTGAACAGCTGTGCAAAATTCTTGTCTTGTTAGTATACGCTCGCCGGTATGAATGACTTACTCGCGCACAAAACATATTAATTCGAAGTGCTATGCTGAGTAAATGAATTTATTTGTTTTATGAATATAATTCTGAGGACACTTTATCTTATTAGAAGTGAACATCTGATTGCTAATATCACAGAAGTAAACCCACTAATTATGCCCCAATGCATTTCTTAGGAGAGTTTTTTTAATTCGAACAAATTTTCAAGCTACTCCAATTTATACTGGTTGGTATTATTTTCTAAGTAATAAATTAGTATACCGCAGTGCAGCAGGGCTTGCAATCTGGTATACAAAATTACCATTATCTAGATCGATATTTGCCTCTGCATCTACATTTGAGACCGGTCGGTTACAAAATGTTTCTGCACGACTATCTATTTTATCGACTTCATATTGTGTATTAATTATAAATATAAGGGCATTCCATTAATAGCGCTCGAATTTTGAACTGAAATAAAACAACAGTTATATAAAATTTGAATTAGTTTTTAATTCAATGTAGAGAATGCTTGGGACCATTAATTGTGAAATATAACACCATTCAGATGACCGCCACGGCTATGTTTCGTATCATGGAACTTTACTTAATTTTCGAGGACTCTCTCGCATAAATTAATCTGTATTTCAGCGATAACACTTTCAATATTGTCTTGCAAAGCATTAAGTGTTTCTGGTGTATTTACATAACACATTGAGTTTATATAATGCCATAAGAACAAGTCCAGCAGTGTTAAGTCGCATGGTTCACCAAACTTTGTCTGCAAAAATTGATTGTTTCATTACCTCTGTGACATGTGGTACCATCTTGTTGAAACCACTTGCCGTCTGCATCGACATTATCAATTTTTGAAACACTGTGGCCCCTGCATCAGTCTTGGAGAAAAATCGACCAATGATGCTCCCAGACAATAAATCACACCTGACAGTCAATTTTTTTGGTTGCATTGCTCATTTTTGAATTTGCTGTGGATTACTTTCACCCCAAATTCTGCAATTCTGCTTCATCACCGAAGATGACCTTTTTTGCCAAAATGAGGATCAATTTCAAGTTACTCTATAACACAATCAGCAAATCTGGGACTCAATGCATGATCATTGAGGTTTAGTTCTTGAGTCAACTGAATCTTATATGGATGTATGCCCAAATCCTTACGCAAAATACGCCATGTTGATGTTTGAGAAATGCCTAATTCCTGAGATTGGGAAAGAACTGACAAATTTGGGTTCTGACGTACACTTTCACTGACATCAGCAATATTGTTTGCACTACGTACACTTCTTTGTCTCATTGGCACTTTGGTATCAGTAACAGTACCACTTGATTCAAATTCATTTACTAGACGACGAATTGTGTTTTCGGCAGGATGATTATTTCGACCATAAAATTCACGAAGTGCACGTAACATTCTCCTCACCGATTAATTATTTTTGTAATAAATTTTATTAATTTGCACGCGTTCTTGAATTGTGTATTTATCCATTTGACAATGGTACAATGCACTGATGATAGATTTTTAGTATTGCCACAGCAGAATGTCAAAGATCTAGCGCTCCTATTGAAAAACCTGACATAGACTGATATATAGGTCCAAGAAGGGAAATATGGCAAGTGCTTGTTAAAGGTGGCGATTTCACACCATAGCCAGAAAATATCTTTTCCAAGGCCTATCTTAACATAAAACATAACCAAAGAAATTTTTCCCGACCATATGAAACTCGAATGCATCTGAAAGCACAAATTTTCTATTAGCGCAAAGGTTAACGCTAATTTCCAGTTAATTTGGAGCCAAGAGACGTTGAATTTTCTATGATTGGTATTAGTTCCTCGAAGTTCTTTCAAACGGGAGATATAAAATTCATTCGTACAATAAAAAATAAAGAAAACATATTCGGGCTACATGACGTCCTGATTTATATCTTCAATATTTCGATGGGGTATATAAAGCAGCTGACAATTTTTGTATTTACAATTGCAACAAATGCTAATAATTTACCCAGATGAACCAATAAGAGTCTCCAAAGCTATGACTCAATACCTACACATTTTGGGCTAGGAACATCTTAATAACCAACTCACCAAAACTTTTGATTTTTTTTTAATCCCTGAAAGTAGTCACTGATTACGAGAATTGCGAGGATTCTGACTTTTAAAATAAAAGAATGCCTTTAATTGGATATATCTGACTTTTGGTTATTTGCATTTTTAATTAATAATAATTGAAGATTAACTATGTAATTTCCAATTATTGTAGTAAAGTAGTAGATTATATTTCGATAATAATTTTATTTATTTACTGACATTTTCTCCCTAAGCAGTTTTTGACCATACAAATTACAAAATTTATATATATTTTAACATTTTTGAAGTTGGTTGCTAAAATAATCATCTGCTCTCCTTCTTTAGATTATTTTTTATTTCGGTACGCATCAACTCAATAATATTTATGTAAATATGAATTAATGTAAAACTTGGATAATTAAGTTAACGATTTTGTGTTTATTTAAGGTGCTGATATTTTATCTGAATGCGTTTCATTTAAACTGAATTCAATTTCAATTCCAAGATTATTCGCTTGTCGAACGAAATTAGAATGAATATTTTACCATTCCCCAATTCTTCCAAAGGCAATAATTAAATCACGCCTCTCTACATCTATATTAAGACATCGAGGGTGACTAATGCTTTACTCAAATATCAACCATAATTATACAGCTTAATTTGAGGAAATTAGACAAATTAATCAATTTTCATTAATATGAATGAATTCCCAAGATTTTAAATTAAATAACACGAAATCCCCAAGCGATTTGATCGTTGTAGTTAAATGATACAGGAAGTCGGCCCATACTACACAGTAAAGCTCTAAAATATTAAGGATGTTACTGAAACGGTGTATTCCTGTATATATTTATGTGTATGTATAACTCAAAAAGAGAATCCAATGACACAGGGAAACATTTTAATATGTGTATCTAATTAGTCACTGATGAAAAATCCACTTGATAAATTTCTCGTGATTAATCAAAATAATAAGGAGCTTACTTGAATGAGAGAAAATTTTCGTGCTTTTTCGGCGATAGATGCTTTAAGCGTTAAGGGGTAATGTAATTATGTTCTTGATGGGGCGGAGAAATTTTGTAAACAATGAAGTGAAACCGTGATGTAGGTGGTGTCATTTTAATATCCTAGATAAATGTTGTGCTATTAATTGTTTGATTCTATAAGGAAGAAAACCACAGCATTTGTCATTTCTTGTTGATTTTATTAGATTATTTGAACTCTTAGTATTTTCTGGCTATAGACGCTTTATAGTTAGTTAAAAAAAAAAACATGTATTTTTTGTATTTAATAGGGTCCTATTAAATATTGTCTCTAAGTACAAGCATTCCACAGAATAAGATCTATGGCTGAAACTAGAAGGCGTCAGTTGCAAGAATTTGGCAATGAGACTCTTCATGGAGCAATCAAGACAATTAGAAAAAGTAGACATATACATTCAAGAACTGAGCAGAAAATTAAAAAACAATTTCTGGCCCTCTAAGAACAAACAAAAATGAAAAAACAGCCATTCATTACTACTACTAAAGAAAAACTGATGGGGGAATAGCTCTGGCCGATTTGTTAAAGTGTCGAATCCAAAGACTTCTAGTGTCATTTCACCTAAAAGTTTTAAAGTTTATTTACTTTGCTAACTCATAAAATTGATTAAATAAATCTAAATTTGTCTAACAACTTTTACAATTACAAAATCGTTCCATTTCTTGTCATATCTAAATGTCTTGACTTGTCTAAATGCTTTCGGCAAAATCCCTGGTAGAAAGCAAGCCAGAGGATTAGTTTTTCAGAAATACTGAAATAGGTTACATGCACCTTAAAACATTGTTCGACTACGTCTTAATTAATCAGCACCTGTGGGTCGAAGAAAATTTAATCAAAAATCACATTTTTCTTCCTGTGGATGGGCATATGTCGCATATGATCTTAGAAATTTTTTCAAATGCTTTTCCCCCAAATACTTGTAAGTTCATCAGCTTTCTCGTTGCCAACAAAACCTTGATTCCATGGAGCTCAAATCTGGATAACTCGATTGGACCTAACCAGTATTTGAAAGGCACTTTGTTATTCCCATTTCACCATGGAAGATGATGTAGTTCTAATTTTTCCCTGACTACCTTTATTCCTAAACGCTCTCTTTAGATTCTCGTAAGCACAAGCTAGTATGGCACAAACCTCGGTTTGGAAAACTGTAACGCTTCCCCGCTATGATCAGTAATGTGTCATAACTAGGTACAATATTTTACACTCTGGTATCGATACCCATATCAGGTTTTGACTCATCTTCACACCACAAATCCTTCGCTGAGGTTAATCTGAAATTTCCTGACTTCTCGTTCCTTCACCACTATATTGAGTAATTGAAAGGACGAGAAGATCGCTGGCGTATGGTCTGATATCATAGCCAGTTCAAAAAGTTGCTCGAGAACCTCTATAAACGTAGTATGCCAAGGATTTTACTAAGAAGTTATGCTCTCTAAGCAGCAATGCCTGCCGCACCCTCCATTTCCAGATAAAGAAGTGTGAAGCTCAGCAGAGTTTTCCAGTTCCGTAGATGGTGCTCTACACATTATACCCGTATTGCTTAAACAGACTATTCTATTATGAGTTCGCAACAAAATTCTCCGCTACACCTCTGACCGATCCAGAGCCATGTACGGATAGCCCCGTATATATCTATTAAATCCGCTTTCATTGAATAGTGACATTTACCGACCTAAAATATCACGGCATAACTGAATCTTTCAGTTTTTATACTATCTATTGTCTCCGAACTACTCCACTCCATAAGTAGAACTCTTCAAAATTTGGAGACAAATACACAACAAAACAAACATTAAATATGTATGTTTCGAACATACTTCCACTTCTGCCAAAAATGCCTGCTCCCTTGGTATGAAGAATCACTTTTATTACCCAAAATCATAGATGAAAACATCAAAAAACATAAAAGAATTAAAAATATTATTTAACATTTGATAAAATTAAATTTGTAATTTTTTCACTATTCAACTTAAGAAATATGTATCGTAATGTATATCACGGTGTCTCAAATTAAGGTTTCGTCTGGTATACAACTTTATTCCCTGAGATGAGCTGATAAAATAATCTTTTCGCATTCCCCTTAGTCCCCCTTTAGGAGGAGCTATTCAAAAATTCTTGACCTTAGTGAATGAATGAATATCAGTTTTGAGCCACACTATGGATTTTGGCAATTCTTGATTATTTTGATAGCTCACAAAAGTACTTTTCAAATGGAATATTACTTATCAAATTTTTTTAAGACATGTTATGCACAAATATTTACAAAATTTTGTTTGTTCTTTACTGAAAAATTTCATAAATATCATAAATAATCAGTAATTTTCATATGTTTAACCTAATCTTATTGCCCATTAGTAAAGACACAAACGTCCCCTTTCGTGGTGCTTAAAAACTAAATTGGTTCACTACTGCCTTCCATGATTAACACAATTGCAGGTCAAGTTACAAAAGAGCCCAAGCTCCAAGCTCCCTGTGATAGGTAGTATGCAATTTTATGATCTGGTGTGAGTAAGCCAATTATCATTTGTGTTGAAGCTATTACAGAGTAGGAATTGGTTATAAGATTTTTTCCTGAAGAAAGCGAATATTTATGACGTTAATAGTTCATTATTAGACCTAAATCTGTGGAGTGGCTCAAAAGTTATACTCATTTATTTCCACCAGGGTGCACGAATATTCGCAAGAATTTTAAATAGCTATAACTCCCAAGAAGGGTTTCACAGGGGGTTATATAGAACGATTTGTTTATAAAATCACCTCAAGGAATCGAGTGGTATACCTGATTACACGTTCATATGAAACACTCTGTATAATAGCAGAAAACTATATTAGAAGCTGCTTATATCTTCTTTTCAGTTTCCTCGCAATTTCCTATTTGTAGTAATGCTACAATTTTATTTAGTATGCCCCAAATATCAGTAATTGGAGCATTCTTTTATTTATGCATGTATTCAAAATTTTGATTGATCATACTGTGCATAGACATAATTGATAATATATTCTTAACTCTCTGCCATAGTGAAATAAAGTATAATTAAAATATGCTTTCCATTCATATGTTAGAGTAAACAAAACTGTCTTACGAAGTGATGTATGTATGTATATAAATCTACATACCTTTTTTCCTTAAATATCAGTAGCATAATTATCTGAATTCCATTATCTATAACTACATACATAAAATCATGTTAAAATACAAAAAAAGACAACAATCAAATATGAAATGCAATAGTCTGATATGTATTCAAACTGTAAACGTACTGAATGTTAGCTCAATATGAAAATTCTAAACGGAATCTACATAATTAAAAATAATACTATTGAAAAAATAAAAAATAAACGCTAATTAAAAATAAAAGAAAAACGAATCTACGGAATGCCAAAAAGAACACTATTCTTTTAAGAAATATTTTGAATAGATAAACAATTAATATTATGAAGCTTTTATAATTTGTGATTTTAATTAAAACTATTATAACTTTCATGATTCGAAAAATGCGGAAGTCTTCCACTGTTACTAGTAAAAATGTTAAATTTATATAATAAAACATATTGTTAAGTCTATTCCTGGATACTCTCTTATATAGGTTTCGAAAAAAAAAACTATGTACTATAAAAAATTTTAAATCAAAATATTTAATTGTGAACTTTGTAGATAATATAATAAAATTCCTAAAATGAATTTGTTGTACATTTCTTGTACTATATGTATAGAAAATAAATAAATAAAATTAAAAACAGAAACCAATTAATAATAGTGTAGTTTAATGTTCATAACTAATATTGTAAAACCACCAGAGTAATTTCAAGGTACATTTCCACTGTAGAGTGTTATCATTAATTATTGTACTTATTAATTTTAACTTATTTTATATTATTTTCTTTTCTATCATTTGATGAATTAAACATTATTTATATGTATTTCATGCATGCCTCTCTTTATTACCATAAGGAAAGACTTTTTCTCTTCATCATGTACATAATTGACTATTAATCAAAAAGAATTAAGATGCGTAACAAAAATAAAGAAAAACAACAACAAGAACAACATCAACAACGAATAAATGGTGCTAACTCATTAAAACTGCAAAAGTGAATAAACAAATTAAAAACATAAATATTTCTTTTAGTATTGTTTAGTTATAAGACATATTTTTAATTTATTGTTTAAAATATATTATGTACTTACTAAATGTACGATTATTAGACTATTCGTCGAGGATATCATATCAAATCTTGCAATATACTCTAGTGGTTTTAAGAACTTCATTTAATCATAAAAAATTTTTTAAGTTTTATTGTTGTACTATCTCAGAATTTACTTCTCATGATGAGGGTTACACTTTGTGGTTAAAATGTGAGATCAATTCGATAATCTAGAGCCCGATTATCTTATTGATTGAAATCATCACTATTTTTATAAAATGTTAAGGGCATTTATTTTGTAAAATAATATCACATCTAGTAAGAAGGAAACATGTGTACATAAACATACAATACTGTTTTTTTTTTTTTCATCTAATCAGAACTCGTTGTTGCGAATAGCTCGGATTTTATTCAAAACAAAAATGTAAATAATATTGTCCCGAATTGAAATGTGTTTCTAATTTATTCAACATAAAATGCAAATTTTATTGGTGTTTTAATATTGCATATTCTGAACTTAACTGTTATTTTCCTTTATATAAGTCAAACGAAGAATGAATTTATAGGATATACAAATGTGGATAAATCTTATCGCGAATGTACTGTTTGACACTTTAAATATTGTAAGAGTATTAATATTAATGTAAATCTTTTGAACATTTTTTAAAAAAATATATAAAAAATTTCGAATATGTACTTTCGCTGTAAAAAGAAACCTAAATACGTCAAAACTGTAGATTATCCCAATGTAGGAAATATACTATTAAAAATTTACTTCAAAACCATATATATATATATATGAATTATATATAAAACTGATAAGTATAGAGTGTCTAAATGAATTTGAAAATTTGAACCAATTTTACTGTAATTAATAATAAATAATAGTTATCAATTATTATTATTGTTTTACCATTAATTTTTCAGAGATGTTTGCATATAACTATAGTTAAAAGTTGTTTATAAATATTTCTCAAATAATAACTGTGAATTATTTTAAGTTACAAAATTTTGTGAATTAAGGAAATAAATAAAATTCTAAAAAAAAACAACAAACTTAAATATGGTTTTAAATAAAAATACTAAAAAAGATCTAATATATTCTACGAAAGCCATTGTTTAAAAACTTCGTTTCGAAAGTTTAATTTTGTGTTAGTCATTGTCACAACAGACAAAATGATACTTATGAACTGTTTTCCCTTTTTAAGGACTTTTTTAGGTGTAAAACGATATTAAAACAATAAGATAAGTTTAATATTGTATACTAAGTTGAAAAAAAAAAAAATAAAATTTATTCTCATCACTAAATAAAAATATTTCTTTGAAATTATCATGTGTAATTGGTTCTGTGTGGAATAGACTGAAAATATATGATTGACATGAGCTCTATTGGATTCATAACAAATTTATGCCAAAGTAGTTGGGACTATAGATACACCTGATTTACTCTAAACTATATAAAATATCACGCTAACAAGGTTAATCAAAAATAACTTGATAATACTTATTTTCTCAGTCTCATAAATGATAAAGCGAATTTCAAGGCCTCTTAATATCGATACAAAAGATTTTTGTTGATGATTTGCTTTTTTTTTTTTTTGGAAAATGAATGGACTAAAATTGAATAATGTGGATTATACATTGCCAAATAAAATTGAGTTTTTTAATTTTTTATTCAAATTAATAATATTTCTTAAAAAATTTTAGATGCATGTTTTAGTTTTTTAAAGGAGGAAATACGAGATAATTTTAAACTAATAAAGCGGACTACATCAATTCCTATTCCGTATTTGATAATTCCGGTGACCTTGAACTCTTCGCAGGAAAAAGATATCAGATAAGGATGGAATAAGATTTCATCAGAGGAATGTCATAGCTAGCAATTTCAACACTTTCGAATTCCTGGAAGAAGTGTTTACAATTACACTACGTGTAGTCATAGGATGTTTGAAGAATTTCCAGCCTAGTACAGAAAACATTTAATCTTAAAATGCTAGTTGGGTAAAAATTACAGTGTTGAAAATGTTGTTTAAATTGCTTATCCGGGGATAACACGAGATAGTACAGCTTGCATGCAAGCCTCCCTTCCAACGCGATTTTTAACTTGACAGCAGAAGGCAGTTCGGTTGACATCTTATCATCTTGCATGCTAGTTCATTTAAAAAATGGCATTGAGGCGTAAGGTCATGCGTATATTGGAAAACTATGGCAATAAAGGAAGTAGCAGAATGATAAAAACCCAAGAAAAAGTTAAGAGGAAGGTGTTGGTAAGTGATATAATGCAAATAATCCAAGAAAATCTCACTTTCCCAGAATAAATTTATCAAATTCTCTCAAGCATTTCTTTTCCGCCATCTTGAAAAGTGTATAATGTCAAATTACTATCACCTCAGCGGCCATGGTTTTCACTATGCAAGTTCGCTGAAAGCTGAACTGCCAGCATGGCAGTTGAAGTTACACGTGCAAGAAGAATGGCAGTGCGGGTTGCATGCAAGCTGTACTATTACGTGTAACCCCCGGGTTAGAAAAGACGATAGTGGTGAACATATTCGCTGTGGTTATGACTCATAAGTAAAAGCTCTGAATGGAGACATAGATTTGGAGATGAATTCTGGAACTTTTGACTATGAGAAGATTTATTTATGACACATCTGGATTAAAGTGAAAGTTTCGTAAAAGAAGTATGGCACGAGAAGATATTTGTTACATAGTTCCTTATCCACTAATTAATACAAAAAAATATAAACAAGATAAATTTAGTGAATTAGTTTTTGTTAATAACTAGCAGGTATAAATTTTCTTCTTTCTGTTTTTCAGGCTTTCTTCAAATTTCACTAAATTCTTACATTTGTTTTATTATGCAATTCGCTTAGCAAAGACATAGAAAAATTTGGCGCATTTCTCCATCATTGATAATTAAAAATTTTCGATTTTCATTATATATATAAAATATTATAAAAGTTTATTTAAATTTTTGGGTGCAGTTTTTTGTGCATAATTTTTTGGAGGAGACTGTCTCTTAGTGGTACGTCGCAAAATCGATGTATACTTTATACTAGCTATAGGGATTCATTACAGTCCGAGCCACGAAAAATGAGGTATCGAACCCAAGGAAATTTAAGTTTGGGGTTGCCGCTTTACCAATTTACCCTGAGCAGAATTTGGTTATTTTTCCATTTAAATTGAGTTATTTTATTGATTTCTTTTACATGGTGAGATAAATTTCATCCTCGCAAACATGCTTTATATTATGTTACTTAACTTAGATAGTTTATTATAAACAAATTTGCTTGTTCTCATCAGTTATATATATACCGATATTTTTACTGTACATCGGGAAATACGCTACAGAAATTTCTAGGTTTGGGCTTTGATTACAAAAAATCACTGATTGAACTTTATCTTCAATTCTATGGTAAAACCTCTGGGGATTTTATTTCTGAAGCTTATTGATTTAAAATTTGTTTTTGACAAAATGATAAAGATTTAAAGTATCTCTCCAGGTATTTAGGAAATTCCACAAATAATAGAAAATAAATATAAATATTTATAAAAGCTTTCATTTTTAAATTAAAGCTTTTCAATAAAGCGAAAGCGTTTAGTTTAGACACATGCCGTTTAGGATATTTTAACTCTTATTCATTACGCATTTTTATTTGAGACACAAACTAAAAGCCATATCGAAGTTCTTCATGTTGCCGCATCAAAATAATTTATATTCATTCTAGTCGTAAAGTAGAATTACCAATTACTTTTGTAAACTTTGTGTCGAAATTTACTTATAACAAATAATTTTTTAATTTTTTTTCAAGACTGACAGAAAAGAAAATATTAGGAAGTCATAAATATTTATTAAAATTACACATAAATACAATTTTAATTCAAAAATATCAAAATTTAATACTATTTTACTGGCAATGTCATTTGAAAGCTCTTTTACCATTGGGTATATATACAATGGTACAAACTTATAAATTTCCCTCTGGTGACTTGGATAGCTCGCTTTTTGTGGCGCGGACTATAAGTCATAATGACTTGAGCATTCCAAGAAACTTCTATATGTTGCAAAGGGTAAGAAGTGGAAATGCCGGCCACGTAATGACAAACAAATATTTCATTTTCTTCATGTGTTTAATTATTTCAAGAATAATAACCAAGTTAAGCTACTTACGAAAAAACGTAGAAACTTAAAACTTTTATAATCCATATATTTAAAGCAGCAGGAGCCATTTAAAAAAAAAACATAGACTTGACCGCCATTGTCCATGTATTTCAGGCGCGAGGGTAATGACGATCACATCTAATGAGATAAATAAAATAATCAGATGTTGCTGAAGACTTTAGGATTTATGGGGTAAATTCCTATCGCTCGAAATTCGGATTCACGTTTACTTTTGTTAGTGACCTGGACATAAGCTTTGTTAAATAAAAAAGCTACATCAAAGTGTGTTAGTTTTGACATCATATGGGACTCCATATCCTCCTATGTGCAGTTTTTAAAGATCCATACAAGGGCACATCAAATGGTTGTGGCCTATGGGAGCTATATGGTGGAATAGACAATATCACGATGTAGTTTTCTTTGCAACAGGTAATGGCGATGACTTGACCGGTATTGTCCCGGGAGCCCATTTTCAATTCAACATCAAATTTTATAAATATTTAAAAAGAAATACAAAAGAATCTTTACAATAACATTAAATAGAGCCTTATACAATTACATAAATGAATACAAAACTAAAATTACTTTCAAATCTTTAGTTTATACGTTCTAAAACATTGCGCCCAAAATTACATGAAAGCGATGGAAAATAAACAAGGTCCGTTTCCCTTGTACACTGACAGTGAATTGCGTGAATGCCTCCGAGTGGTCATTCACGTCACCTCCCTACTCATTTTTTTACTAAAAGTCTTGTATGTGGGTGTAGTACTTTTCGAGATTTCCGACCGACCGGCAGACATTGACCCTTCTTACCTTATATGTCTGACAAAATAGGCAGGGGAAGGCGAGGGCGTTTAAGAATTTTCAAAATACTTATATCTTTTATAATTTTTACCGCAATAAATATATTATTATGTAGATTTAAAATATTTTCCATGTGGGAAACAATACTTTCGAGTCTATTTTCTGTTCTGTGTGCATTTTTTTTTAACTACGAAGTCAAAATAAAGTTAAATGTAATTTGCTAGTATGGGAGATCGACGATATTTGCTCAGGTATTATTTCCCCGAATTTTTAACTTGAACTCTTCTCACTACATACAACTAAGTTTTAGCTTTGTAGGCTTATCAATCTATTAATTGAAGCAAATTCGTTTTTCAACACATTATAATAAAATAGTCATAGTGGGGTGTAAAAAGTTAAGAAATATACAAGTGCAATCGGAGACATTTGTAATGTCTTTTTCGGCGAGATGCAAAATCCAGCCAAATAACTGCTAACATTGGCCAAGGATTAGATTTCGTAGGAGTCACTAAGTGGAGAAAATCTAATGGCAAGCAAGCTTCTTTATGAACGAACACCCGCTTAGGTCCAACTTTAAGTGTGTTTGCGTACTCATTTTTGAAACAATGCGTTATACTGTATTTATAAGAACATACGCATTTTTGGTTTCTTTACATTTTCGTGCCGAAAATTACTTAAATTTTGAATAAGTTACAGCTTACCATCTAGCATAAATCATCCCGAAATTTTTAGCTACTAAACCATTTTTTCAAGGTAAACTGACACCCTGTAATAAGAAAAGTTGTCTTTACTTTCGTAATTTTGTAATTTTCTTAAAAGTCGCTTGACGGCGCCACACTTATAAACGCAGTGAATCACATAAAGCTTTCGGTACAGGATTTGGGTTGAATTCAGCACTGTAGTCTATTCCTGACTTTTCTTTTGTTTCTAAATCTTCTTCGCCAAAATCTAGATCAGATTTAAGTGTCGAATTTTCAATTTCACCACAACTATGTGGAAATTAACTCAATTCTCAAATGTGATTCCACACTTCTACTTCGTGCTTCTGATTAAGTTGCAGGAAAACTGTTCGTGTACTTCTTCGTACGTTTTCCATATTTTCCCCCACCAAAAAAGTGAGGTTTTGCCCAGCTTTATTTTGCACGGGAGGTACGCGGATTGATCAATTAACCCTTGTGTCAATGGATAAAATAAATGACATAAACGAACCCATAACATACCCGGGTATGTAACCATATTTACGTATATTTCTGTGGAATTGTTTCATTTTTTTGCTTTATATATAGCGAAAATATTTAGTAAAACAGTTCCTAAGAATTTATTTTTATGATTAGGCCTGTTCCGAAAGGTGGGTATGCTGCATATGGCTTACAAAACTTGGAGGTAGGATAATTGTTGATGATAGAACTGCATTTTTCTCGAGTATTTCAAGGAGAATTTGTTCATATTTAGTGTAAATTTCATTCTTTTTCTACTGGCTGGCAAAGGTGATTAGATCATCAATTGCATTTTGAGGTATCGACCCCAAAGCATACCTCATACTGCAACTTTCTTCAGAATTTCCAGCTATACCCTCGCGTACACTGCACGATTTGCTCTTATGTATCAAAAAATAGGAAATCTATAATTTTGCTTTGAACAGTGCATTACGATAAAAAAAGTGTTAGTAGTGTCCTCCAAAAGCCTGAAGTCATATTGTTTTACAACAAATGCAGGGGGGGGGGGGTGAGAAAATATGGATAAGATGGTAGGACATTACACCACCAAGAGACGTACGTTGCGATGGACCCTAGCATTTTTTTTATATTATTTTGGATGTGGCTGCTCTGGAAGCCTTCATTATATACGATACCCGCAATTCTAACCAAAAGTCAAATAAGAGACGTGCATTTCTGCAAGATCTTGGTGAAGCCCTCATCATGCCAGCATGTACAAATCATAGCAGCGAATTCACATATTATGAGGAACTTCGGGATCAGATATGCTATCGAATGCATGATGGGACACCAAATACCAATCCGATCTACATCCACGTCAAGTGGGCCAGCAGCACGGCATCAAACTGACAGACTGAAAAGTAACTGCAGTTTTTGCAAAGAGGAGGGTAAGCAGTGACCCACGCGCTGTAAGCCTGCACGTTCAGAGCATTCTACAGAATTTCCCAGATGTAAAAAATGTTTGTCATAATAAATTCTATAAAGTTTTTTAAGAATTAACTCTATTTTGTTATTGCTTTCAATCCCCATTCCTAAAATATGTATTACATATCTGGGTATGCTTTGAGCTTGGTAACGTATATTTCTAATTCAGGTCTATCTTCTGACGAACCATAGAATACTTTTCAAAATTTTATAGCATATATTAGCTACAAATAGAGCCCTTGAGGATTACTAAAGTGATGGATAAAAAATTTCGAAGATAAGATAAAGTTTTTTCCATTCTCAAAATTGCAAACATACTCAGGTATGTAGGTATTGACACAAGTGTTCATGAACTACTTTCTATGCACCAATTTCATAATATTATAATTGTTTTTTTTTTTTTTTTTGATCAATTGAAGGAGGTGGACGGTTGAACCCGTTCCCCCTTATGTACGGCTATGTATATATTTATCTAAAATAGTTCTAAGAGTAAACAGTGAAGCAAAATTGTGATATTTATATTTATGTTCGAAATTACCTCCGCATCATTTCATACGTAGCAATCCACAAATTTCAGATGCCGAAAATATTGCATTGCACTGTCGGATTAATTATTACTAGTTTTTTTTTTCTTATTTATCTTATACATAGTATCACCGGATGTATTCAGTTCTTTTGGAGTCATAAGTACCATATTTTCCTTTTATTTTAAGCATTTGTATTTCAGGCCCCTATAATTATAAAAACTCTTAATACATATATTTAACAATGATGAAAGAAAAAAATATTGCCTGAAAACAACTTAAAATTTTCTGTCGTCGACTGAGTAAAACTCTCTTCCTATGGACCTTTAAACGAGTATGGCACACTGTGCGTTTAATCCAAATCAGACATATTTTAAGGGATGAATTCGAATGTATTAAACAATATGACAGTAAATATTTAATAATAAAGCGAAAAATCATAAGATTCTCACAACCACTGGGGTTGTATTCATCGCTGATCAAACAACTAACATTAAGTCTATGAAGGCAATGGAAGAGCAATCAAGTCTATAACGATAATTAATAGCTTTAATTTAAGCCTAAAAGGGGACTATAATTCTTAAATTCATATAAAGCTACAACAAGAGATATATGTCTTATACTAGTACCAATAAAAACAGTTTAAGATCAATTATATTCGGGAAAGTTCCAAGAAACTAAAAATTCATATAAATATAATATGAGAAAGCAGAAAGGGTTTTTCAGCAAGGCTCTCAAAAAATTAATGAACGATCAAATTACCTCATATATCTGCGTTACTTAAACTAGTATCTGATATTTCTGAGGCACTAGACAAAGATCATATGGCATATTAGTTCTCCTTGACTTTAGTAAGTCCTTTGATTCCAACAATCATGGCCTGCTCCACTTCACACTGCGCCAACACTTCAATTTCTCAAATTGATAACAAATTTGCTTTTCTCCAGAATACAGTCTGTCAAAGTTTCTGACAGTCTTTCGTCACCCCTAACTCTCAGCTGTGGCGTGCCTCAAGGTTTCGTTCTCGGACCACTTCTCTTTTCGCTTTACATTAATGAACTACTCACGGAACTTCTTGATGCATCAGTCCATCTCTATGCTGAAGATGTTCAGATATATTTAGATAGGCCAATTGGGCTAATTGAGGACGTTGGCGTGGCGTTAAATAGTTCCCTCACTTGCTGTAATAATATCTCTAATACGATTAGAAAAATTTATTCCTGTCTGAGAATGTTGAGATTTTCTGCCAACATGTTGTCTCGTCAAATACGCATGGTACTCTCAAAAGCTCTTGTATTACCACATTTAAATTTTGGAAGTTTAATTTTTCCGAAACTCGATTCACAATGTCAGCGCAAATTAACAGTAGCTATTAATGACACTGCTCGATTTTTTCATGGTTTACCCGGAACATCTCATGTGTCACCTTACACTAACTCGTACCTAGGTTGTACACTGGATGTGTATCTAATGGAAAGAAGATCCAAATTTTTATATAATTTGATTTATTCTAAGGAGTCTGAATATCTGTATGATCGTATTCAGTTCCTAGGTTCATCACGGCACCGCAACCTTTTATTGCCTAACTTTCGAATTCAAATTGGCGAGCGATCTTTCTTTGTGCAGGTTATACGTAAATGGAATGGCCTATCCAGTAGCGTTCGAAGAGCTTGTTTCGCTGATATATTCGGCAGGCTTTTGACTTCGATCCGCTTACCTTGAATTTTATATTTTTCTTGATAGTATAAGTGGACGCGCGTTTTTAATTTGTTACTCTACGTCTCGGTCTGTCTTTAATTTAGCTTTCTCACTCTATATTTTTATATATATTTTATATATATTTTTATTTTAGATTTAGATTTTTCAGTAAGCAATATTAATTTGTTCTTCTTTTTTTTCACTGTATTTTTATATATATATTTAATGTATACTACTTATTATTCTGACATTATAAGATCTTAAAATCTTTTGTACAAAAATAGTAAATAAAGTTAAAGTTAAGTAAACATCCAGAAGAATACTTACCACTAATTACAAAATATATGCAATTAAAATCTACTTAAGCATAGGTTCATATAGACTCAATCAAAGAAAAAAAAAAATAGGAATTAAACAACATAAGATATAAGATGTCTTTTAAATGCACTAAGAGTGCCTGCGCGTTGAACACTACATGGAAGAGCGTTCTGCAATCGAAACACCTGGACAAAGTAGGAACCCTCCAAGATAAATCTACGGTAGCGTTGAATCAAAAGTTTGCGCGACCTCTCGGAGACTGTAGAAAATTAATATGTTCTGCTAGATTACTAGGTGCATCATTGTGATGCATTTTAAACAAAAAAAATTAAATTAATTAATATGAAATGAGCTTCGAGAGAGCAGACTACTAATTTATTTGTAAAATGTGTAATGTGGTCATATCTGCGCAGGCCATAAATGAATCTTATACAGTCATTAAATGCCACATCTAGTTTTCTGCGGCAGACAGAGTCCTAACTACATTCAGAAAAATATTTTGTAAGATTTACGAAAAACAACGATAGAATCTACAAAAATCACCCATGTTTTCGAGCCAATGGAAAATTTCGTAAGATATACGAACAGCATTTCGTAAATTCGAACAGTTTACATAATGTATCGTACTTTTTACGAAATTTTTACTTAAAACATTGTAAAACGGATTTTACGTGGTTACTCCATATTTATTACGAGAATTTGATTGATTTTACGAAATAATGATTTAATTTAATTAAAACGGTGCGTAAAAAGTACGATTATTTTAGTAGATTCTTAGGCTTAGTTTTTATTAAATACATAATATTATCCTGATAAATATTTAAAAATTTGGTATTTTCGTTACTTTATTATTAGATGGGGTTTTTCGCCTATAAGCGTATTGCAAGGACAAAACTATTCATTTGTTATTGTAATTCATGTTTGCCAGGTTTTTTTTCAACAGTTCTGGACAGTTATACGACAAAAACAAACTGGTCACTATGTTCTTGCAATACTATTACTAAAAATATCGCATCTAGCGACAAAGGTTTGATGATTTTTTTAAACAAAATCTAACCCTATTAATGTAAAATAATTTATATTTAATGTTGCCGCCTACATTCTGTACCAAGACCACAAACATTTAATTCAGGAAACTTACCTTTACCTGCAGAGTACATAATATGTATGTACATATATACATTATGTACATATATCCATGAATTTTTTAATGTTTTACATTCATATTTTAATAAAATATGTCATTGTAAACGTAATATTTTATTTTAATTCATTATACATTTCTTTGGGTTTTTTGGTAAGTACCTGAAGTGAAGTACCTATAACATACATAGTGGTGCCCGAATAGCTCAGTAAAAAACGGTAATTGAAATTATTGACTAAAAAAATTTTTTTATTCACACTACACATTTACCTGTCGAAAGATAATACAAGTGCTTTGGTGGATTAAGAAATTCTTTCAGAACTCGAATTTCCATCGAATTTTAATCAACTTTTATAATATAACTTAAATAGTGTTCGCACACAATTATATGAATTCTGAGGAAAATAGTGTACCAGGGGTTTCCATATTCAAATATGCGTACAATTTTAAAAAACTTAGTTAACTGACTTACTTTTGATAGAATATAGTTTTCTTTATAAGTAGTGCCTAAATAGTCAACGTATTTAAAAAAATTTAATTCAAAAGTTTCTAAATTGAAGTATTCTAAACTAGAGCTGAGAAATCACTCTCACTTAAATTTTCGGAGTATTTGCAATTCTGCGTTATGCTCGGAAAATCGGTGGTTTGGAGAATTTTATTTGAGAACTTAACACACATTTTCAAAGCCAAAGTAAGTCTTATATTTTTACGGGAAGTAACATTGTTTGCGTTACGTTTTATTTCTTTATGTTTAGACTCAAATCTAAATGTCCATAAATGTTTTAAGGGTCATAAGAACTTGATAATGGTAGGATAATGGACAAGTAGGTGGTGTTTCGGTTTTAGTGTATCCTTATTGTATCCCTTAAACATTCATCATCAATTCCATGATCTAGAAAACATTATATTTCAATTTTACTTCAAAATCATAAAATAACTCCACAACACACCTTTTAAATTTTGATACACTTCCACGAAATTCCAATCACAAAGCAAGTCAAATAAAGGCTCTGTAATTTTTGGCACTGGCTGCACTTCACTGTGTTCTTCGAAATTTAAATACACATTAGTATTTAATGCTGCGTTCGTGCATAAATCTAAATTATCTTCTGTTATAGTCATTTTTAATTACCCAAAAACAAAATATTTATTTAGCGCACAAAACAAGACAGCTCTTAACAATACCGATGATAACACAATGCGCACTCGAGAATAGTTTTGCTACGAAGTTCTGACTGACTTTATTGTCCGTTTCGTAAAGTCTACGAAAAACTCGTTCAAAAGTACAAAATGCCAATACGAATCAATCAAATTTGTGTTGATATGATCAAAACATTTCGTAAATTTTTAGGCATTTCGTAATTTCATATTTGCATCCTTAAAACTAGGAAATTTTCGTAGTATTGACGTTAGTGTATATTTTACGAAAACAAATTACGATCGTTTCGTAAATACTCTTCACATAATATACGAAAATATCTTAAACTTTAAGAAATTTTAGTAAAAATTACGAGAAATGCTGAAAATATGATTTAACCATGCTTTTCGTAAAAAAAATACGAAATATTTTTCTGAGTGTAGAGAAATACTGTAGGAGAAGAGTTTTTATCAGCTTTAGACGCATATTAACACTTACAATGTTGAAAATTAACCACAGGCGACGTAATCCAAAGTTAATTTTAGACAAGCAAACAATAATGTGGTCACAACATTTCATATGAATATTAAGATAATTTCAAGATTACGTACCTTATCGACAAATGGCAATATATTTCCACCTAACCAAGCAGAGGGAAGAGACAGTTGACCTTTAAAGCCCAAAGCCATGCACTGAGATTTTCCATCATTTAGCTTTAATTTGCTCGATATGGACCACTGCAGCATCTTATCCAAAACTCTGTTAAAACGCTCTACACAATCTTCCATAAGCCCAACTAGTCGACTAAGATAGACCTGCACATCATCTGCATACAGATGTATGCGTTCATCTTGCAAAACATTCGGAAGATCATTTATAAAGAGACTAAACAGGAGAGGGCCAAGGGCAAATCCCTGGGGTACGCCGCAAACTAATGAAAGTAAATCAGATGATGTCATTATCAAGTACAACCCTCTGAAACCGATGAGAGAGGAAATGAAAAATCAAGAGGAGAGCAGATGAAGAGAAATTGAAATTATCTAAGAGCTTACACAAAAGTTTGTTATGGTCGACACTACCAAACGCCTTAGAAAAATCAAGTAAAGTTGGGATGCCAATCTCACCACTGTCCAAGGCTATTCGGATATTAGTATTTACTTTAAATGAGGCTGTGTCACACCCATGACCACATCGAAAGCCAGACTGCCATTCACAGATTAAGTTGTTAATCGTCAGATAATCTTACGTTTGCCAGTAGGTATATTAACTTCTCAAGCACCTTAGCTGGGAAGCATACTAAAATTATTGGTCGAAAATCACTGGGGGTCTCCGGATAAGACTTTCTTGAAATAGGAAGCACATTAGCGGTTTCCCATAAACCTGTGAATAAAGAATATGAGAACTTGTCTGTAGAACGCCGAATATACATATATACATATTTAATATTTGAAATATAAATGAGAAAGTTTTCTTAAATAAAAACCAACTAAGTCTTTCAGTTCGTTTTATTTAAGATTATTAAAGAAAATATTTTCTTCAATAAACTAAAAACAGTTCTCTTTTATTCCATTACCCAAAATGCTTTTAAATGAAACAAGAAATATTTCCGATTTGTGTGAACAAGTCTATTCGGTTGAATTGCCATGTTCCGACAACTTTTTTTAATATTTGTAGATGTTTCTGCTGAATTCCACGTAATCATTCAAACATCTCCTTAATCCTGTTCAAATTCTATCTATATCACTTCACAGAAGTCTGTCTCCTATTTACATCTTACCACAACCAGGTCATGGTATTGTGTAAAGCACTTCCAACCATAAGGACTTCGGCGTATAATTACAAATGTTTTACTTAATAATTTTTTTAAACTCCTCTGAAATCAAACAAATGTCTACTTGTAACTAAATTTTGACCCAATTTAATTGATATTTTCCACTCATATCCACAACACAAGTGTAGACTATTATAAAATCGAATGGGCGAGTTTACTTTGTATGTACAAATGTCTATACTCACATTAAAAAAAGGAGAATGTAAATTTCTGAAGATAGCCTTTAATATTAAAAGCATTGAACGTAACTATGTTACGTTTTCCAAAGTGGTTAATTTAAAGTCGGGTTAAGTTCAAAGGCATAAGCTAAAACTCCATAAGTGTCCCAATTACAACTTCAGCGAAAAGGATTCCTTCATAACTTACACATGAAACAGTAAAGCTTATAATTAAATGGGAGCCGGGAACCCCATTAAAAAGTTTAATCCCACAGGAATGTGCCAGAGATAAGAATGAGAATTGGATGATTACTTATAACCTTACATAAATGCATGATTCCCAAAAGCTAGTCCATGTAGAACATGTGGTGTAAGCCTCATAATCACAGGTAATAAAATATTTGTAGTTCGCCCTAAAGTTAATGTCAATGATGTCATTATACAGAACGAAAAAAATTAGCCCTACTGAACGAGATAAGTTGCAAAGGAAGGAAACTTTCTCTTTTATAGATACACAGTGCTTAGTAACCACCAAAACAAACTTTCTAATTACGTTCAGTCCTCACAAGAAGGTTGCGAGCTATTAAGTTTCATAACGTTTTGTGAAGGTTCGTTAAGTTTTCTTTTAAGAACCTTCTTAAGTCCTACAAGTGACATTTTACATTGTTGCACTTGACATGCCCTCCTTAAAGAGGAGCCTCCAAAGCTTACTTCAGATGATCTGTTCCACTCAACGTAAAGTGCAAAAACTCTTTCACCAGCTTCACATCGATCTTTTGTTCTACAAAATATTTCTGGAAAAACAAACTTTTCGACTTCTTTGCGGGCCCGTCTTTTAAAAGTTTTCCTATTGTTTTCGATGAACAACTCTGAAGCTTTTCAGCTACTAAAGGTGTTTTTGTTTTTCTGTATTTATCGTTTTTTTGTTTCAATACCTCAGCGTAAGGATTAAATATCTAAGGATGAAATCGATCGATTTTTACCCCGCACAGATTCTATCAATAGCGAATTATAACATAAAAATTTTGTGTTTAATGTTAATAAATTATCAAGTACATTTAGATTTATTTTACATGAATTTCTCTGCAATATGCATTCCGAATCATTTTCGTCTATTTAGATGTTCTCTTATAAGACGACGGTCTAGCTCCGGAAGGAGCGTATTTTTTCTATGCTGAGCCTCGTTCCTTGCCTGTAAATAATGTGTTAAAGCCTTTTCGGATTGAAAAGTGTAAGATGTATGCTTAATAATGGTGTCTGCAACAAATTCAATGCAATTTTCTACATATTTGCCCTCTTAGTCCTTGTAGTATTAAATAAAACTATGATGACTTCAGAAAAGTTCTCTAATTCTCCAAGCTATATTTCATTTACCTAAATGAGGTCCAGTTACTTGACGATATTCCATCCTGTAAAGGCCTCTGAGTTCCTTCAGCTCTGATGGATACTTAATTGAGCTTTGATGTGTTTAATCCTCATGTAAGCGGGTATGAAATTCTCCGATTATGAGTGACGTGGTACAAATGTACCATAAAAACTTTACAACTTCCAGCGCAAGATAACGTAGGAGCAATCGGTTTGAAATTTGGTGGACGTGTGATGCAAAAATATCCTATCCCCACTATGTGACCGAGTATTGGCGCATTCTTCTATGTCCAGCACAGAGCCTTTGATATACGTCATCTGGGGCCATATACACTCAATCCAATTGCACAGTTCATTTTACACCACACCATTGAACCTTGTTGAAAGGACGGTTTAGTGGTACGCCATTTTTGTCGGTCTCCCAAATCCACGTCGAAAAGATACTTAAATGATCTGATCTGGCTTAGACTCTCCTTTTGCAATCTGATAGCACTGAAGATCGCTTCCTTTTTAATAAGTCTTCCATGCACTTTGCAGGATAGGTCCTCATGGCACCAGTTTTTCCTAGACAGTTTTTATTCAGCAGATCCTCAGTTTTCTTTTGGTTAGCTTTTGGCCACCATACGAGGGCTGCATAGGTGACCATGAGTTAAACAGACGTGATGTACATTCATTAGATCATTTCTGGCTTCAGACCCCATGTTCTGCCAATGAAGTGACAACACGTGTTACGCTCTCAGATGCGAATTCCAGGTAAGTTCCTTATCTAGGGTGACTCCTCGAAATTTAACTTGGTCTGAAAATATCAATTCCGGGTTATCAAGAAGTGGAGCTGTTAGTGAAAGCTTCGTTCGTTTCATGAACGGAACGATAACAGTCTTGTTGGTGTTTACGCTGAGGTCTCTATTTACACATCGCTTACGGAAATTATACTATCAGCAGTGTGGGAATTTCGAAAGTCGTATAAGTCAGCTCGGCATCAAACAGGTTATACCTAATAGAAAATCTCATTTTACTTCTTCTAACCGATCACTTTCTATAGATATTTATCTCAATCAAGTTCAAAGTAACAATGCTGGCATTACTGACGCTGTGGAAAAAATGCTTAAAAATCCAAACCACCCTATGCTAAAAATAGGAACCAACAACAAAAAATCTAAATATTACTACTTTTCGTTATTCGTAACAATTTCCCTTTTGGCGGTTCTACCAGACCATAACTAACTAGCTAGGCATAATGTTGAACACTGCATTCAAACTCAAGGCTTAAATCAGAGGAAGTTCAAAATAGCCAAAGCAGAACTTGGAAGAATCGTTCAAATTGATATTGTAAGGCAGTAACAATTTTCAGCCTGTTCGAATTTCTTAATATCAGAAACGGAGTAGTTTTATTTTATTAGAATTTAACGTTTATAAACGAAGACGACATTTGGCGTAAAGGAACTTGATTTCCTGGAACATCAAATTTCTGAGAAAGGCTTTCTTCCTTGCAATAGCCGAATATAAACAATCAAAAAATTGCAAATACCCTCAAAATTAAAAGAGTAACAACTCTTCCTTCAATAACATCACAAGAGACTTCAAAATTGCACCTTACTACGCAACTATGAAGATCGAATTATGGCTAGATGCATCCTACAACGCTACAAACAGAGTTCTGAAATGGAAAATCCTGACAAGGAAAACACTTACAAGTTCGTAGTATGTGTTTTTTTTTAATGCTTGTTATTACCGTTTACTGTCTTAAATTTGACGATGGGCAACCATAAGGATGTCAAAAATTTGCTAAACTCTTATTCCACGTATAGTTAGTTAACTCTTACACTTTTTCGGTACTAGCATCATCAACCCAGGTTGACATTTTTGTAGCAAATTTACATGCTTAGTGATTCGCTTCCGTAGCCATGTGAAAGAGAAAACAGCATTTTTTAGCTAAAGCTACTTAGAAATGAGTCTCATAGCACATTTGGAGTCATATTATCGTTACGATATATTGACAGAGGTTAGGTTAAAATAAAGTTATACTGAGCGTTCGATTTGTCTTAATATATAAGAATCCAATGTCACTGTGTTCGTACACGCTAATCTCCGAAACCAACCAGCCGATTTCAATGAAATTTTGTGAACATATTTGGTTGGTTCCAGCTTGAAAGATAGCATAGCTTTGGACACACGTTGTCGAGGTCTAGAAAACTGTCTGGGAATGCTTTGAGCTGCTAAGCTGAAATTTTCCACATGGACTTTTCATAAAAATTGTAAATACAAGTTCAAAAATGGTTTAAATCGGGCAACATAGGGTTGCCATACAAATATTTGGACACTGCTTGACAACGAGTAGTGACAATAATAAATAAAATTTTAAAAATGGGCTAAATCGGGTAACTTCTTCTTGCTGTTGCCATACAAAATTTTTGTTTTTCACTATATATTTGGAAACTGTCCGAGAACGCGTCGACGTGGAGAGCTCAAATTTTGTACACGGCGTTTTCATGAAAATTTCAAATACAGGTTCAAAAATGGACCAAATCGAGCGACCACATTTTGGTGTTGCCATACAAAACTTTAGGTTTTCACTATATATGTATTTGGATACTGCCTCACGCGTCGACGTAGAGAGCTGAAATTTTGTAAACGGGACTTTCTGAAAACAATTTTAGTTAAGTTCAAAAATTGGGCTAAGCGGGAAGCTCCTTTGTAGGGTTGCCATACAAAAAATTTGTTACTTGGTGTTTTCATAGCACTAGTAAAGAAAATTTCAAAAATGGACTAAACTTTAGTTTTTCACTATATACTTGGTAGGTAAGTGAAAAGTCTTCAAGGTGGACAGCTCATATTTTGCACACGGCGTTTTCATAAAAATTGCAAATACAGTTTGAAAATAGGACCAATCGGACAACTCCTTCGTAGAGTTGCCATACCAAAATTTCGTGTTTTACTATATATTTTGACACTGCATGAGAACGAGTCGCCGTAGAAAGCTACACTCTCCCTCAAATATGAATGTGTGCATGCACACTCATACACGGACACACATATAAACACATATGCTCACATACAGACACAGAGTGAAACACTTGAGTACAGAATCGCGCGACCGAATCAGATAATAGCTTATATATATATTATATTATATATTATATTATATTACCCCATCCCCATCTATCTTGGTATCTGTATTATCGCCGGGAAACACCGACGGGCTCATATACAACTGTTGTGCCCCTTTGTAAATGTAGTGAGCTTCTTTGTTTGGATACAAAGTCAAATGTATAAGAACAAAATATGTGTTCATGTTCCTATGGAAATATCTCGCGACTCTCTTTGAGCTTAACTTTTAAGGCTTTCGCGACTACTTACTGACATTTTTATATACGTTTTCCACATTAACCGCGTTATAAATAAATTATTTGATGAGTGCAAAATCACGTACTCACCCTGAACGTTTCGCTTCAAGTAACATTGAGCGTTGTCACTGGGTAACTGCCAGGGTTGTTACATACGATTTGAGCTACGCAGACTGTACCGATGAGGTTGCTGTTGCTGTGCTTGTTGCATTTGTTGTTGCTGTTGTGCAAAGTTTTGCGAACAAATATAACTCACTGCGTCGCTTTTTAAGGAAGGCTTATTTCGGATCAACCCTGAAGATTTGTTAAGGATGGGGTCCCATGTTCGTGAAAGCTGAAAACTATCGTCGCGATTGAAATTAAGTCGACGTTTTATTTCAATCGCTTCACGAACGAGACAAGAAGTATAATAAGGCTTGCGAACCAGGACTTCTGCCTTTTTAAAATGAATTTGCGAACCAGGACTTCTGGCTTTTTAAAATGAATTCAATGATGTTCTGTGTTAGGAGTGGAAAATGATCTTTTGCTGATTGCAGGTGGTTTACCACCTTTTTAGGTGGTTAAAAGAAGGATTTCACACCGTGTTGCTCCAAAACTTTTCCCGCTCTATCCGTAATGCCTCTAACATAGGCCAAGAAGGCTCTCTTCTGTTTTTACTGCACCTGGTATATGTCCCTTTCCCTCGACAAAATAGGCTTCAAAGTCCGTTGTTTTCTTGTGTAGCCATTGAATTTCAAAACACATACTTGAGTTCTGCAGCCAAAAGGTTATCATCACAGATTCTGTGGGCGGCACAGTGAACTAGTGTGGAAACGATGGATCTTAAATTTACCGGGTGGTGATGTGAGGTAGTATGTGGGTAACGATTAGTGTGCGTCATTTTGCGATGAACTCTGTATCCAAATGTACCCTCATTCTCCCATATAATTTAACGTCCAAGAACGCAAGAGATCCGTTCTGTCCTTGCTCAAATGTAAACTTGGTCTTGGAGTGTTGAGAGTTTAGATATTGTAAGAAACTCTCTATGTCAGAACTTTTTAAAATATAGAAGATGTCATCCACATACCTGAGTAACATCTTAGGTTTTTTTCTGTGAACTGCGCAGGGTGATTTTCTCATAATGCTCCATCCACAAGTCAGCAACTCTAGGCACTAAAGGTGGGCCCATAGCCACACCATCCTTTTGTAGATAGAACTGATTGTTGAAACTCAAATATCCAGATGTTAAGCAAAACTCCAAAAAATGTATATATGGCGTGCTAAAGTCGGATGATGAAATGTGCTGTTGAACGACACTTAGCCCTTCCTGTACAGGCACATTAGTAAACAGTGATTCTACATCAAAACTGGTCATAACTTCATTTTCCCCAAGTCTGAAGTCACCTAACAATGACACGAAATGTGTGGAATCTTTAATGTGATGTACCGTCTATCCGATCAATGGTTTTAAAATATCCACCAAATGATTAGATCACAGATAGCCAGGCGAATTTATTTGGCTGAAAATCGGCCGCATTGGATTACCGCAATGTGGATTCTAGGTAACCCATACAGTTTAGGTGGCTACGAGCCAGAGGGAACGAGGCGCTTAGGTAGAAATAATCGCCCTGGGTTCATTGCGACACCCTTCTGAGAATACGGGCTGTTGGATCATAATTAACAGGTATGTACGTATTTCTGTCTTCTACTAAAACTTTCATTTTAGTGACGTAATCACTTTTATTTATCACTACACTCTTTGAGAAGCTCAAAAGGAGTGCTCTATTCTGTAGTCATATGCTAATGTTCAAATCAGTCCAATTGAAATAAAATCTATTAGATCTCCGTCCGGGATTAATGATGGGATAATCCCACTACATATTATTCCGAAGTCCAAAACTAGGCACTGAGCCCAATCAGAAGCCTGTAATATAGGAATAAGTGGGTTACGCACTCGTATAAAGAAGTCAAGAAGTCAGTGAATAATGCAAACCATTTTTCAGACTCATTTTAGTAGAATGAGACAATGCTGGTATGGTAAGTTCTTGCTTGTCCTTCCATCTGCACCGTAACTTAAGAAAGCTTTGATTTATAGACCTGCAACTTTGCCTACGACTCCTTCATAAAATACTTTTGGTCCATGCTTAAAAGTAAATAAAATCCAATCGGGTTTTTATATAGAATATTTGAATAGTGGTTGATGCAGCAACGTGAACTTTTGGATCCTGTACTAATGATAAAACTTACAAAATCACACAAATTCTTTGAAGAGTTGCCATAAAAAGTTTTCATTTTCGAATATATTTGTAGGAAGATCAGCCTCAGGCAATTTTAATGCATTGAAGAGTTCGTCAGAATGGACAGTACTACAAAATTTGTTGCGCATATTATATCGTACGACGAGTAGTTGGAAATAACTTTGGATAAAAACTTTAACCACATAAAAATATATTTTAAATCAGAGTGATGGCCAGTGTTGCCACTCGAAATCTTTCTATCGTAGCTTTTTAGTATAGCCCGAAAATGGTTTGAATAGCCACACGTGAAAAGTTATAGAAATCGTTAGATCTTACATAAATATAACCCTATAGATTAATTAACTGAAAATTTGTTTCAGAAACATCGCTTTTCATAATTCAATGCCGGTTCACACCGCCGCGTAAGCGATTGCCATAACAATAGCGATAATAATAACAATAAACTAGCGACACAAGCCTTTAACACCAACGCGATAGATCAAAGCAACAGTTACACGCATATGCCTGAAACAAATATAGACATTTGGTACAAATCTGAATATGAGACAAATTAGAGTTTCCTAATTGTATTGGCAAGTATCGATGGTGCACATGCTACGAATATGTGTCAATTCAATGTGTACTAGCTCAAATTATACTGGGTTGCTTAACTCTTTTAATTTGAAACTGTTTGCTTTATAGAATATAAATTTTTATATATCGACGTTGAAAGATATGTGAAAAGTGGTGACGCAGATATCTTAAATGTTTCGGCTATAGACATGAAATTTGAATACGGTTGGTTTGAAGCATACCACCAAATGTTTGTCTGATCAATATCAAAGAACACCTCGTTCCTAGATTGTCGATTGGGGATTCCCTTTATTTAATGCGTCCTTGCGCAGAAACGTATGCCCGAGAAGAACCACAGAAAGATCAATACAATACTTAAATTTAAACAGCCTTATAAGTAAATAATTACAGCACAATGTGTCACCATGGCCTCCGTGCTTGGTATGGGATCTCCTGCCCCTGCCTCAAAATAAATAAAACAAGTAAAAAAGCTAGAATTGGTCTAAGACCAATTCTTATGATACCCTAGATGAATGCCCGTATTAAATTTCGTATGGTCACCGATCTATGCGAGTTTGATTTTTGAAGTTGTTTTTCGCATATATTTCTAGAAGAGTTTGTCGCACAGAAAAAATGGTAATAACCAATTTTATAGGATTTCGTATTCTACAGAAGTTTTTAGTACAATAAAAATGTCTTGGACTGATCGTTTTCAAAGTATACGTAAAAAACCGAAATTTTTATATGGCAACACCAAGAAGGAGTTGCCCGATTTAGTCCATCAGCTCTCTACGTCGATGCGTTCTCAGGCAGTGTCCAAATATATAGCGGAAAACGAAATTTTTATATGGCAACCCCACGAAGGAGTTGCCCGATTTGTCTCATTTTCGAACTTAATTTTTTTTTTTTTTTATAGTCCGTGTACAAAATTTCAGCTCTTTAAGTATACGCGCTCTCGAGTTGTTAAAGCCTTCAAGGTCTTCATATTTTTTCACAAATCGCGAATGAGAACGATAATTGTTACATACAACATTTAGAGGCCTCTTAATTAAAAATGGGGGTTTTGAAGTAATTTTCCAAATCTAACAACATTTTTGTACTTCCACTATAACCTACGTACGCAAAGTTTTCAGCGCACTTTCGCCTGATTTCACTCGGAACTATCTCATAATTTTTTCGTTAATTTGTCGAGAAAAACATAAATTTGTCATATCCTTAGAAAAAGGACACAAGAAATAGATGTTTTTCACGACAAACTAACGACACGAGAAAAGAAATTTATGTTTTTCATGACAAATTCCAAGATGTGAAATTTTCCAATCCGATAAGGTTTGCCCGAATTCTATTGAGTTGCGGTGCTAACAGGACGTCAACATAGCACCACATTCAGTTTATTTTAGAAAAAAGGACACGACAAATTTATGGGTTTCACGACAAATTATGAGATTGTTCCGAGTCAAATCGGGCGAATTTGCGTTGCTAGCTTTACATACGTCTCTATCCTCACTTCGTTTTACACTTCCCACTTGTATTCTAGGTAACATTTAGCCTCTAGTTAAGGACAGAATAAATCAACCCTAGTCGCGGTGTCCGTACGGTCGTAATGGCTAAGTCACCAATACTCTTAAGCTAACCGAACCTGTATTAAACTCATTGGTGATATAAACCCGCAAATTGTGTATTCCTGTATATCTGCGTTATCGCTAACGCTACGTTCACGCAATCGCTATCTCAGCTGTGTGAATCGGCCTTTATATGAACATTAGTAAGGCCAAAAAACGAAAGTGTTAAAATGTCTAAATGATAATTTAGAATTTGTTAGCTAATGTAATTTTAAACTTCTATGAAAAATTTAAGTGAAATTTAATAATGTTTAGCGGTCACTCAAATCGAAAATAGTGTTTTTTGGCTGTTTTGGACTTACAGGAAAACTGTGTCAACATTTTTAGTCATAACTATTTAATTTGACAATATTTAGTCTTCCTTCTTACTTGTGAACTTATTGAAGTAAAACCCGTTTTAGAAAATTCAATTCTTCTATTTTTTATAAATTTTTCAAAACGAAAATTCGGACCCGGAACTTCCATTTTTGTTTGTAAGGAAAAGCGGCACATGGTTATATATTTTTTGCATAATATAATCTGCAATCGATTATCTTACAAACAACTACAACTTAAGGGGCTCATGTAGTGTAAGAACTGTTCGCAAAAAGCGATTTTCGAAGGTGAATAATTTTTACTAATTACAATAAAAGTATAGAATTTTTCACTGTATCATAATGATTTATTCAAAAAACAAGAGAACAAGCTACAATTGGTCTTAAGACCGATAATATTTACTCTAAATGAACATAAAAGTTAAACAAAGTGAAAACCAAAAACCTGTATGGCAACCCCGATTTATTTTATATTGTTTGCTAATTTTATTAATACGCTGTCTACAAAATTTCAGCTCCTAGGTCGACACCTTCGCAGTTTGTATTCAAATATATAGTGAAAGCCCAAATTATTGTATGGCGACAACAGGAAAGCGTTGCCCGATTTAGTAAATTTTCAAAATTTTATTTTCTATTATTA
The DNA here is from genome assembly GCA_963924295.1 of Dioctria rufipes. NCBI lineage: Eukaryota > Metazoa > Arthropoda > Insecta > Diptera > Asilidae > Dioctria > Dioctria rufipes. The sequence goes on along the minus strand of OZ002741.1, from coordinate 279,321,787 downwards.
TAAAAACACCATGTACCAAATTTCAGCTTTCTTCGTCAACACGCTCTAGGGCAATACCCAAATACACCGATAAAACCGTAATTTTTGTATGGCAATCTTACGAACGAGTTGCCCAATTCGGCCCATTTTTGAACTTAAATTTACTTTTTTTTTTTAAAAAAAGACCTCTTGTGCAAACTTTCATCACTTTACATAAGTGAACGCGTTCTCGAGTTATCGTGCGGACGGTCGTACGGCCAGTGAGACGGAGAGACAGGACAGGCCGACAGACAAACAAACGGACAGGCGGACATGCAAAAAACCAAATTACTTTTAATATTATGTGTGGGTGTCTAATCCAATAATTGGAAAAGAAGATGTCATTAGTACAAGGTCGTTACATTTATGGATCCGCACATCTTTGTTATTTCCAAAAATGCTTCACTTTCGAAAATCGCATTTTGAGAACAGTTTATGCACTACATGACCCCCTTAAGTTGTAGTTGTTTGACAGATAATCGATTGTAGATTTAGTAGAAAAAGTACACCCGCGACCCACTTTTCTTCAAAAAACAACTGACGCGAATTAAAAAAATCGGGGTTGCGGGTCAAAATTTTCGTTTCGAAAAATTTATAAAAAATAAAAGAATTTAATTTTTTAAAACGACTTTCACTGCAATAATAATAATAATAAGTTTCCTTTAATTAAAAAAAAAAGAATGAAGAAAAAATATTGTCAAATTAAAAAGTTACGACAGAAAATGTTGAAACAGTTTTCCTGAAAGTCCAAAACAGCAAAAAAAAAACTTTATTTTCGATTTGAGCGACCTCTAAACATTAATGAATTTCACTGAACTGAAATTTTTCATAAAAGTTTGAAATTACATTACTACATTATATTGAGATGATACAACAATTCAAGGAAGAAAATTCTTCCAAATTTTCGTCATATCTCATCTGTGGTGGGCATTACGCATTACGATTTGTGTTTTTCTTTTCTTTTCTTTTTTGTTATTCAAATTTAGTTAATTTGTGAAGACATTTTTTATTGAAATGGAACAGAGGATCATTATTAACTTCATGTTTTGGTGAAACGCCGATAGAATCTATTAATAAAATGATTGCAATCGTGAATCGCACCACATAAGAGTTGGTACTATACACGTGAGTTTAAAATAATGTACAAACTAAACAAATGCCAATTTCTTGTAATATAAGCATGTACTAACAAACAAACAAACCAATCATAACAATATAATGTTTTGTTTATTTGGCATTTCATAAACGAAAATGCACTGAATTGGAACGCAATAAGAAATAATTTTCATTGCTCACTTTTTCTATGATATATGCTTATATATATTCTATTTATGTATTTATTAAAATTTAAGTGTAAACAGTTAGGAAAACTTTCTAAATACATTAATTTGACATGGCTAGTTGTGATTTTAGCAGGAAAAGAACACGTCTGTATGTCTAGTAGGAGGTCATCAAAAGATAAGGAAAAAAGGGGCAGGTACTGAATAAAAAATCCTGATAAATATCTCGAATTCATTTTCCATGTGAAAAATTGACATGATACTCTTGACGGACATTATAAAGCGCGTAATTTACCCGTACTCTTCGTTTTACCTTACCTAAGCTCAAAGTATTAAGTTTTAAGTCCCACTTAAGGCTTCAAATAATTACATTCCTCCCCCTTACATTCATAAATCCTTATCTTTATGGGTAGACACCAATACCAAATCCAGATATAAAACCGGTCCTAATGAAACTAGCCCTTCATGCTTTCGCCATTTCTGCAGTGAATTAAGTAAAGGAGATTGGGAAGTATATAGTATATTTATACTTATATACTCGGATATACATATAAATAAAAAAAAACACCGAAAATTCTGAGGCAATTTTAATCTCAGTCTTTAATAATCTTTATACCTGCCATTCTAGAACATTCATGCCAAGCTGTCAGATGGTAGATTGCCCCATTTTTCTTTTAATCCACAGAATAAATTTGAAGTCTCAGCCTCTTTCCATGGAACCAATCAATTGATCCTAATTAAAATTTTCCACGTTATAACGTGAAGATAAAAATTTCAATTAAACAGGTGAATAAGCCAGGAAAAGGAAAACTTTTTCTCGAGGGCTTAGTAAAGCCGGCAGACGTTTCACGTCCTTTTATTGTGCGAAGTTGTACCAGCGAATTACGTCCATAATTTAATGTTACTCATCAGAATTTAGTTTTGTTTTTTGTTTTTTTTTTTTGTTTTTCTTCTAGCCATAAATATCTGTTTGCGGGTTAGACCTTTTTCAAACAACAGACTTAGTTTCTCTCTTGGTAACTGGAAATAATAACGAATTATAGAATCCGAAGCTAAAACTACTTAATTCAAAAGGAATACCGGTTCCCTTACGGGCCCTTAGTGGTATTAACAATTTTGATTTAAGCTCCTTTGTCCTACCCGAAAATTTCCTAATGAAAAATCTTTTCTTTTTTAAAGCAAAAAAAAAAAAGAGACGAAAAAAAAAACATAAACAACCGCCGAAGACCTTTTCAATTTACCTAAGTTTTTAGTGAACGCACCCTTAGAACTTTATCGATCTTCTTAGGTTTTGTGCTTAATTAAGATGTTTTCTTGGACCTTTCTGTAATGGATTTTATTCAACGAAATCATTTTATTTGAATTCTAGAAAACGGTTGCCATTATGCGGGTACGGTCCATTGTTAAATTGAAATGTAGGTATTTAGTCTTCCAAGTAAATGAGGGAAATTTTTTTGTTTGTATAACTGCTGACAAAATTAAAATAAAAGTACGCGTTTTGAATTCGTTTAATGATTAAAAGAAAATTAAATGCAGTAATTTTTACAATTTTATACCCCATATCACTTCACTCAATCGTATATCCATTGATAATGACGGCATGCACGTGACCATTGGATTGGACTTTCAAACTCCGCTTTTCACATAATTTTGTAGAATCCTTATTCTGTACTACCTTTGTTTCCCGGAACTCTTATTACTTGCATCAGGAAGATTAGGATTTAGATGTTGTTTTCCCAAGAAATATGACTTGGGCCGGACTCTGTAACTCGGAGAGTATGGGAGCTTGGGATATGAGAATTCTCGTTTTCACCGATTAAAACTCCCTAATTCTCCATTCAAGATTCTCTAACATACTTGGGGAGTTAGAGGAAACGTCAGAAGTGTTGCAATTTCGAATGACGGTTAACTCTGTGTGGGAGGGTCGTAGAGCATTTTCCTAAAATATAGGTGACTAATCTGTGGGGGAGGGCCTTTAGAGATGAGGGTCGTACCACCCCTCATTGAAAGTTGTCTAAAATACGTCATGTTTGGTATCAAATTAAATAGGGAGGAACGGGTAATCGAGTGGAGTAGTTTTTTTTATCATTTTAACATTATAACTGACTTGTTATCCCCCAATGATAGATTTGTCGCACTTGGGTCATATACACCACAGTTTAAATATTTTTCAGATATTTCTTCGGTTCTTTGTTTCACATCCATCCATTAGTACTCTGTTGGGAACATTTTTCTCATGGAAAGTGAATTTAAACAATTTACCAGCTCTTCATAAAAGAGTTGAAAATATGTCCATGCTTGTACAAAAAAAAAAAAAATGGCCATTATTTCATGGTAAGAAGGACTGATTCACTTCTTTTGAAGTTATCTCTAAATTAATTTACTGGACTCAAAAACTAATTACATATCTAATTAGAAGACAAAATCTAGATACTATTTAATCCTACACAGGTTTTAACATGCATATTTACAATTTTTATAGCGTCTCTTCTTAACTAGAAGACGACCAAATTGACCATTTTCGTGTGATTTAAAATTTTTAGCAGGAATCTCGAGACACAAAAATCCATATTTGTCTGTAAGTAATGCAAGGATTTCCAAAATTTGTTTTTGGAAATATAGTCAGGATATGCAGTGAGTCCATGCTTTAATTTTAAAATCCTGTACCTAGGAACTTTCACAAAACACACAAAAAAGCAGACAATACTGTCAGTTGAGAAATATTTTGCTCACTTCACCACAACTAAAATAGTCGAGAGTTTTGTTGAGTGGAATGGAGAGTTTGGTAATTCTCAATACAAATTCCGCGAGTTACAGAATTCCAAGTGGACAGGTGTCAAAAGAGCTCTCATATCGACAACTCCGCAACTCTCTGTGTTAGTAAATCCAGCCCCTGATCAGTGTGCGGGATATTAAGAATTTCATTATCAATAAAAAATTCCAATCCAAGGCAGATGATAGTTTTATCCCCATGCCATTTTCTATTCGTAATTTGTGTATTAATAGTTGGGATTTTCTGTGTATTCAGAATTGTACTACGAAGTATTGGGAAAATGAAGATAGATTTGAACGGCCGAAATTCCAGATCTAAGTACTCAATCTGGAGTGTTCTATATAACAAGTAACTTAATCAAACAATATTTTTCCTATAAAACAAATATTCAAAAAAGTGAAAAGAAAAAGCAGAATTTAACAAAATAATCATATTATCGAAAGGCCGATTCACACCGCCGCGATAGTGATTGCGATAACGAAGCGACAGCGATAACTAAGCGAAAGCAATAGATCGCTACACATAGTTTTCATCGTAAATGCTGACACCAACGCTATAGATCACAGCGAGCTGTGAGATCAAAATTGATAATGCAGATTCAAGTGGGTGTTGAAAAATGAATTAAAATCAGACAAAGGAATACCCAATTGTACCTATATGATCTGAATTTAATACATCATAAAAATAATAGAAAAAAGGCACAGTCGTGGTTGATATTGCCAAGAAGTCAAATACAGGTTGGGTTAGCTTAAGAATATTGCTGATTTGGCCACTGGGATTCTGGAAATACCGCGACCAAAATTGATTTATTGTGTCCTTCCGTAGAGTCTAAATGTTACCTAGAATACAAGTGGGAAGTGTAAAACGAAGTAAGGTTAGAGACGTATGTAAAGCTAGCAACGCAAATTCGCCCGATTTGACTCGGAACTATCTCATAATTTGTCGTTGATTTGTCGTGAAAACCATAAATTTGTTGTGCCCTTTTTTCTAAAGGAACCTGAATGTGGTGCTAAGTTGACGTCCTGTTAACACCGCAACTCAATAGAATTCGGGCAAACCTTATCGGATTGGAAAATTTCACATCTTGGAATTTGTCATGAAAAACATAAATTTCTCTTGTCCTTTTTCTAAGGATATGACAAATTTATGTTTTTCTCGACAAATTAATGAAAAAATTATGAGATAGTTCCGAGTTAAATCAGGCGAAACTGCGCTGCTAACTTTACGTACGTAGATTATAGTGGAAGTACAAAAATGTTGTTAGATTTGGAAAATTACTTAACCCCCATTTTTGATTAAGAGGCCTCTATATGTTGTATGTAACAATTATCGTTCTCATTCGCGGTTTGTGAAAAAATATGAAGACCTTGAAGGCTTTAACAATTTTAATAGTTATTTCAGGCTGTGTTGCAGTAGGATTAACAAATATTCTCCATTTTGCACCAAAATTCCCAACGCGTTTTCAATTATCTACGTTTTTTTATTTATTTTGCGACAGGGGCAGGAGATCCCATACCAAGCACTAGGCCATGGTGACCCATTGTGCTGTAATTATTTACTTATAAGGCTGTTTAAATTTAAGTATTGTACTGATCTTTCTGTGGCTCTTCTCGGGCATACTTTCTGCGCGAGGATGATATTGATCAGGCAAAAATTTAGTGGTATTCTTCAAACCAACCGTATTCAAATTTCATCTCTATAGACGAAACATTTAAGATACCTGCGTCAACACTTCTTCCATATATTTCAATGTCCATATATAAAAATTTATATTCTATAAAACAATCTGTTTCAAATTAAAAATAATTAAGCAACCCAGTATAATTCGAGCTAGCACACATTGAATTGGCACGTAATCGTAGCCTGTCCACCATCGATACTTGCCAATACAATTGGGAAACTCTAATCTGTCCCCTGTTCAGATCTTTCCCAAATATTTTTATTTGCTTCAAGTTTATGAAATGCATAACTATCGCTGTTATTTATCGCGTGGGTGTGGAAGGAATTATGTCGCTAATTTATCGCTATGATTATCGATATCTTTATCGCAATCGCTATCGCGTTCGTAAAATGGCCCTTAGATTTTAGCATGTCCGTCTGTCTGTCCTCTATTCGTCTGTCCGCTTGTCCTCTTCGTGTTTTTGTTTTTATTGTATTGAAAAATGCTTCCGAATACAAATTCCTACCATATTGTTTATAATAATTTTTACTGTCAAACAATTCTGGAAATATATGTGACATCCCATTTTAACAATCAAACCTTCATAGAGAGGTGACCGTACGAAAATACATACGGACATTTATCTAGGGTATCGTAAGAATTGGTCTTAGACTAATTCCAGCTTTATCCTTGGTCTATTTAAAATCAGTGTTTAAGTTTTACTCATAACTTTTAATTTTTTGTTTTCGTTCATCCAAGTAAGTATATTAATTTTCATCTAATGTAGGAAAATATGCGTTGAATTTTTCCTGCGCACAAGAGTCTGAAGCTCATTGAATTAAGTAGCAGACGCCAGCTTAAAACTCAACACTAAATTTTATTTGTAACACAGAAATTTGGTTCTAAGTTTCTTGCAACCTATTTAATTCAGCTGCTTTCATCTAAATGTTAACATAAAAACCTTGGAACAAATAATTCTACAGAATTTCATAATTAAACTTTGTGTTCTTTACATATGTGAAATAGCTCAGTTATATATGTATATTAAGCATATTCAGTCATTTAATTTCCTGTTTATTCACGTCAGTAAGAGTATAATCACGAAATTACTTCATTATGAAGTACTTCGGGAGCCTTTTCAAGTGTCCTTCCTTACTCTCATATATTAGAAGTGCCAGCCACTTACTTTGAGACTTTCTCTGTGTCATTTTGCTACGAAGCCGCACCTGGACACTTACACTAGTTACACTTTCTATAGGAAATATCACGTAACATTTTTATATCCTAGAGGACGAAATCATAAGGGTATACTAAGTCTGGCATTCCGTTTATTACGCGTAGAAATAATTTCATCCGGGGTATAATATTACTGGTCTTGGGGCAATTATTACTTTTTCTCTCGTCCTCCTTGGCTTAGAGCTATGGCTCACTATTTTGTTAGTTCTGGAAAAATTCTGTTTATTTGCGGTAATCTGCTTAAATTTTTTCTGTAGTTTTTAATATTAGCATTTAGATTGGTCTCTACACATGATTCGTAAATACTTAGTGCTACTAAATACATAACTTCATGAATGTTGCAACCTAAAATGAAAATGGGATTTAGTGGACAGTAAAAATGATCATTGATCATAATAGTCATCTTTGATTGACACTGCAAAAACTTTTGTCTTATTTCTGGAAAAAAATCAATACGAAGCCATATGTTTTTAAGTGTTATAATGAGCATACACATCTCTGTCCACCAGAATGCTCTCGTCAAATTCATATATGTATATACCTTGGATTATTCACATGGAGCTGCTAGTTTGTGCAGGATACTCTCGTTGATTAGCCCAAAAGATATATGGCACTACTGAGTAAATTGCTTGTAAGTCCAGTCCAAGATCTCAGTTCAATTCCTTGACAAGAAGGTGAACCAATATTGAAGCTCTGGAGCAGATAGTGAAATTCTCGTAGTTTCCCCGCATCTTTGAAAGGACCTTACAAGGTCTTACGACTTAGTTCATTGCTAAGTTAATTTGAATTCGTTTTGTTAAATTAGTTTTTTTTTGTCAATATGTAAAATAAATACTCATACAATTAGTGGTGTTGTTTTGTAATTTGATGAGAAAATTTCTTACCAAATCCAGCCTATTCTTCTATTGCATTTTTCGGTTAAATGAAACCATTTTTGAGTTGAACGAAACTATTTATAAATTAAATGAAATCTTTTTCACATGGAATGAACCTGTTTTCAAATGAAATGCGATCTCAGGGAATAATAGCAATTAACTTATTTGTATATTTCATTTTTTCTATATAGAATGATTAATTTTACAGTTATAGCACAATATTTCTCATTTCACTGGAAAATTTTGAAAGAAGAAACGTCTTTCAATAAATTCCATGAATAATGGCCCCAAAAAGGGCCTATTTACCTTATCTTGCTAACAAGATGAGAGAACTGTAACGCACAACAAAATTCATTATATTTGAAAACTATGACTATAAAATTAATAGATTTGTTGAAAAAATTAAATTCATTCGGACTTTTATTCCCTAAGGTTTCGTTTCATTTCAGTTTGAAAAAGTTTTATTTCATTTGAAAAAAGTTTCATTCCACGCAAAAATGGTTTTATTCCATACAAGTTTCACTTCATTTGAAAATAGTTTTATTTAATTCGAAAATGATTTATACCACGGAAAGATTCAAGAGTAACCTGCATAAATACGTTAGCTCCTTGGTGAAAGTTTGGAAAGCTGATGAAATTCTAGAAAAAAAGAAGTACTGAAAAGGGAAGAGTCAAAGGAGTTAATTGAAAAAGCACAGCTGCAACTAGAAAGAAGTATGTATTAGAAAATAAAAAGAAATGATAGTAGAAGGAGCAGCATAGACAAGACAAGAAGAGGTTTAGGTCCGGATGCTAATAAAGAGCTCGAGTCCATCCAAAGTTTAAGAACTGCTGTATTTATAATTAATACAATATAATACAATACATTTATTCGGCCTTGTACAGAACATTACAAAATCTTATGACGTAAAATTAGGTGGAAAAGAAAACATAAGTAACATTAGAATTAAAGCAAAAATTAGATAATAATAAAAATAAATATAATATTAAATAAATGAATAAATAGAAAACAAAAAAGGAAATCCAAACATAAAAAGAAAAAGAGAACTTAGAGATAAAGAGCCAAAGAAAAGAACAAAAATAAAAAATAAGTAAATAAGTAAAAATAAAACAAATTAAAAGAAAAGAGAAGAAAAAAAATAAATAAATAAAATTAAGAATTAATTAAAACAATGCAACAAGAATTTTAAGATCTGAGAATAAATACCAATCACAATCTAATAACTATTTAAGGTAATCTTTGACTAGCTTAGCAAAGGTCAGGCCAGAACCTGTACGCTGAATTAAATTTGGAAAAGAGTTCCATTTTCGGGCAGCTTGGACGAAGTAAGAGCGCTCACCGTACCTAGATGTACATCTCGGGACAAGAAGTTGAAGACCTCTATTCGAGTGCAAGAACTGTAGGCTTTTGGAGGGATATGCAGGGGATTTATTGTAAATTAGCCTACGAAGGAAGATAAGCCTCCGACGAGTCATATAGGCCTCTACAGAGCTACCAAGTAGGGATGTAGTAAGAGCAGATTCGCGAGTGCACCGATGAAGTTTATAAATATAACGGATGACGTCGTTAAAGGCTACAGTAACTCTTCTTTGACAAATTGAGTCTAGTCTGCTAAAAATAGGGCTCCCATAGTTAAAATGGGGGAGAATAAAAGTCATCGCCAATTTCCTGCGAAAATCCAGAGACAGGCAACTGGTGGAAATAGAAAGTTGACGAAGACTGCCATAAATTTTCCCCATCAAAGCGCTGATGTAGTCGCAACAACTAAATTTCGAATTGATTTGAATGCCCAAATTCTTAACTGACTCAATATATTCAAGCGTGGAATTATTCAACCGAACTCAAGGCCTATCAGATATAGGGAAAACAGCTCTATATACCCGCAGACAGTAAGACTTATTTGGGTTAATGCCAAGCTCATTACTCATTGCCCATTCGTGCACGTGCTGAAGATCATCATTGATTCGAGCAATACAGTCCTCGACCAGGGCTATGGGTCTGCTAAGGTACAACTGAACGTCATCGTCATACAAATGCACAGAAGCGCTATTCATAACAAAGGGGAGGTCATTCATATAGAGGGAGAAGAGAATAGGGCCTAGAACCGAACCTTGAGGAATACCATATATATTACATACCTCTTGTTTTATTTATGTAAATTTTTGTGTTTTGTATGCTTTTGAAGAATTAGTACTAAAATTTTTTGGGATAATTTGCTCTTTTTTTGGAGTTATTATTTGAGATTTGGATTTTCGTTTATATTTATTTCAAATGTGAAATATTTTATATACACGCAGGTGGTGTTTCCGGCTCAGAGGTCTATAGTTGTATAATTTCATTAATTTTGCTAATTTTTTGTTGAATTGCATAATATTAGGCGCGATTTCCATTATCAGTAACAAATTTAACAAAATAATCCCAAATTATCACAAATGAATTAGAAAAACCGGCCAGAAACGGTAGATACATTTATAATGATCAAATGAATACTCGTAATATTCTTAGGTTCCCAAATCTTACAAGAAAATGGAGCATTTCCCAAGTAGCATTCCAAAACTAAATGGTCAGCAGTGCAATCAAGTTATACGACTCATTATACTCAAAATATGACAGATCGGTTTTATATTGGTTTTAAGAAGATCACCGCGTAAATTCCACATTAGAAACTACAAAAAATTATTAAACAACTAGCTGGTATAATGTGTGTATAAATGTAGTTTAATAGTCGATAAGCCTTTTTTACAAAAATAATGGAACAGTATGACCATCACATGTCTTATATTGATTGTATCGTTGTCACAAGCTCGAAGAGAAGACGATTATTAGTCTTCTTAGTAGAAGGTGATAAGAATCTCAGGACATATACAACAATTTTACGACAAATCGCACATCTCGAGACTCTGTTAAGACTGTTTTTCATTAACAAAACGTCCTATATTAGCATTTGGAGAACGCGAAATGCACAAAATATTTAGATAACCAAACAAACATTCTACCACATATTACAGAGCGCTGTTCATCGCCTAATTCAATTAATAAAACGAGAAAAGAAAAGAATAGCGGGCACAAACTGATAAATATCAGCTTGAAAAAAAAATCAACAATTCAGATTCCCTGTCCTTCGCGTTTCTCAGGGTTTGTTCAATTATTTTTTCTTTGACGCTACAGTAACACTTTTTACAGCGCATTTATTTGTTTCCCATCCGACATATTCTTTCAGTCTTCCATGCTTGCGGAACTGCACATGTCAAATAATTACCATTCTCTATGGTACTCACCACTATAAAAAGACATCTTCAACAAAATCACTTTCGCGTCAATATAAGCAACAAGCTTAGAGCACACTTTGCGGCTAGCTGTCAAAATGAAACATGTGTGCTATGATAGAGGTACTTGCTTAATATTAAGGTCACACATTATTTCTATGGCCATTTAACACCGGATTAATAACTGTGACAATATGGTTGCAATAGCATTATATAAGGGGAGGGGGATGAAGGTGCTCGGATGAGACACATACAATTTTGGGGTCTGCCGGAAATTTTTAGCGTACTGCCTATGAGCAGAGAATTAGAGAAGAAAATACTAAGGTATGTGCTGTCAGTTTTTGGTTCTAAAGCCGAATATCAATGATGAAAAGAAATTTTTAGAGTATACTGCGTGTTTCGAACAACAGAGTAGGGCGATCTTATCAATACAGCAATGAAACTCTGAAATACCTTTATATGCCCACCACCAAATTTTAGATATCTGAGTTCACTGTAGTATAGACATTTCAGGGCTTAATTTCTGTACATACTGATGACATCACCCTACTCTACTGTTCGAAACACAAAATAAACACTCAAGATTTTTTCATGAAATTATGATTTTGATTGATATTGTGCATGTCACAAAACTATTTCTAGTTCAGAAACAATTTTTATAAAGTAGAGTTTGGCACAAACACGGTAAATCCGCTATCGCTGTTAATTTCGGAATTATTTATGACAGCGTTTCAAATGCGGCTAAAAAACTTTAGTTTACTTCCGCGGTTTTGGCATCGATACGTGGATGATGTATTCTTGATTGTGAAAACATACCGAGTGAACAATATTTTAGGAATGTTGAAAGGCCAATTCAAGAAATTCTCTCATAAGATAGAAAGAAATGGCACAATCTATTTCCTGGATCTTGAGTAAAATAAAAACCATACAAATGGACGAACTGATGTGTCGGTATATCACAAACCGACCAACACAATGCGATTCATATCAATATTGCCCAATTCAATATAAACAGGCATTGTCTCATATGTAAATATATAGATTGTGTAAGCTGCCTTTTGTTAAAGCAAGTCGCGGCAATAAATGGTTACAGCGTGAAATTAGTTGACAAACTGATTTTGAAATTCTCAAAAAGATTGAAAGGTCTAGCCAATCAACTTTGTTTTGGTAAAGTAAATCGATTTATAAGGTTGAGATGAAAAATGTGCTTTGCACCGGAAATTGCAAACAAACTAATTCAGAAAATTTTTGAACATAATACCACAGACAAGAAATATACAGATATCGACCGTAGTACTAAAAAAGCCATGTATGGAAGAGCTGATCTCGACTAAAATATCATGGGTACGAACCAATTTTTTTTTTTTTTTTTTCAATATAGTCCAAAATACATTTCTTTCGTAGAATTTAAATCGAATATATTTCTTCAGAATTCGTGTGCAATATTGGTGGCTGTAGACGGTCCGAATAAATTCTGTCTGCCGCCTTGCGGGATTGGTAGATTGTATATAATGAAGAAATATTTACAATTTAAATTCTAAGAAAGAAATGAATTTTTGCCTATATTGAAAAAAAAAACATTTTTTTTGCTCATACCCATGACACGGTATATCCATCCCATGATATATTTAGCCGAGATCAGTGAGTAATTTAGATTCTTAGTACTACCGTCGGTATCTGTATATTTCTTGTCTGTGATAATACACAATTGGTTTTCACCAACAACGAAAAATTGAAAATGTTTGGGTTCTTCGATAGATACAATAGATTATTTTAACAAATCCGGTATTAATGGGATTAACTCCGGTGATTGTGACAAAATTTATTATGGACAAACGAAAAGAAGTACCGAAAAAGATTCAAAGATCATAGTTCTTATATCAAATATAACAAAGGTCAATGTTCAGATATCGCACCACGTGCAGGGTAGGGTGGGGCCTGGAAGTGCCACTTTTTTAATTGCAATCAATATAATCAGCTTTTAGGTCAAATTATATAATAATTTAAACATGCAATCTTTAGGGTTTGATGTACCAATACAAAAAATAATATATCTAGAACATTTAATTATTTTAGGTTATTAATTGATTTTAACTGTGCAAGTCGTTCGGAACTTTTTACCCATCTTGCGGGTAAAAATTCCACCTGTTGCATCCTGGTAAGAAAGAATAAAAAACAGAATCTATAACGATGTTTTCGATATTTATTCATTACATCAAAAATAATCATAAATACACCTTTTGGAATAATTTTTGTAGCCGCATTGCAATTGAGGTTGTTATTAATATTTAAATAGGCTATAGCCTTTACTCTTTCTTATCAGCCTTATACCTAAAATTTACCGTCCCGGCACTTTTTACCCCAAACGGTTCCAGAACATGTTTTTAGATAGAAAGCAATGACAACAAAAATTTATAGTTTTAAGTAGTATCGGAGTGGTCATAAAGAAAATATCAATATAAAGGTCTTTATTTTACTTAACCATGATAAGCACATTCAGCAAGAAACTAAAAATGTCCGACACCTGGCAGCGACTGGTTATGTGGTGAGAATTTCACCCCACCAAGTGCATTTCTCGCATGTACGTTCTTTTTTTTGTCCTTGTATACTACGAGATATTAGATATGGCACTTCTTACCCTACCCAATCCTACTAGATGAAAATCATTTCAGTGTTAGTTGTAAATAGTGTTTCGTTATTAAAACAAATAAACTACGACCGAAAATTAGATGTTTACGAGAGATACTACATCCAAAGGACAATAACAATGCCGACAGCAGTAACATTCAGTCGGTGTTGTTCTCTATAAATAAAAATTTCTGACGAAATCACCATAAAAGGACAATGCACCGACTATTCTTCAGTCGTGATACTGTAAACAGCTTGAAATACGTACAAGGTACTCATTTTGGATTAATATTTGTGTTTTGGTCGCGTTGTATTTTAAATGACGAAAGCATTTTAATGATCCAAATGTAATTAATCAGTAAAACAATAAGGAGTTAGCACAGCGATTTTAGACATCACTAGTTTTACCCTTGATAAGTTCGCTAGAGTTTGTGAAAAAAAAAAATTATTTGTTGTTTCTATTTATTTTAATAGAAAGAGTTTATTTGATTTGTGGAAATAGAAGTAACGGTTATTTTTAAAAATGGAAAGTCGTTTCAAAAGCTTTATATTTTGCAATCCATTTTCAAAGCCTGATCATTCTAATTACCGAAGAAATTTGAGGGACGTCCTTTTGTGGATAGTGAGAAGTATTCCATCGTTGCAATTGGGATAAAAAATCTGTGCGCAGTATAGATTGCACGTGCATGAACTCTAGTGCACCCACTTCTGACGACTTCGAAGAAGCACAAGAAAAATAGAGTATGGAGTAGCCTGACGAGGACCCTTTCGACAGCGAATCAGCACTTAATTTCTTACAGGAATGTATCAGTTTCTTGGGAGAGCCAACAATCGATTCAAAGTGGATGTTTGATACAGCCTATATTCAAAACGAATAAAGAAGATCATTTAATATAATCCTTCATAAATTTGGAGGTATGCTGTGGCAACAAGAGCCTGAAGGAAGAGCAAAATCTGAAAGATAAATATGCCGAAACGATAAATAAAAACACAAAGCAAGCACCTTGCAAAAGAACATGGATTATTGTCGTTCAGATTACGCAGGGGAAACTATTTTGACGGGAACTTTTATTTTTCAAGCGATATTACCAGAATTATACCTGGAAAAGAAGATTTCGTAGTGTAAAAGTTTACGGCCAAAAAACGTGTTCAAAAAAGACTTGTACTAGGTAATCTTAAGGAAATATATTCTAGTTTAAATGATACACATCCGGATGTCAAAATAGGGTTTGTTGCAATTCACATCTTTTCATCCTAAGAACTGCGTACTAGCCGGAGCTGCTGGTACATATTCTGTTTGTGTTGTCACCATCCATCAGAATGTAACATTGATGATAGAACGAATGAAAAAATTGCATTTATTTTTCGGAAATGAACGTAGCATCCTTGATTATAAAAGTTGTCTATCAAAAGTAATATGTAATTAAATTGTCAGACACTTATTCCTCTAAGAATAATATTTCAAGATATTTTTGACGAAAATGTTGTCGAAACAATAGCATATCAACAATGGGTATCTTCGGATCGTTCAACTTTAGAAACAAGGATCGAGAACGTAGAAGATTTTATTGAGACACATTTCTTCAGAAGACTTTCCACACTAAAGACGCACTTCTTCATTTCAGAATGACAAAGTACATATCTTAAGGAGGCTAGATGTACGCTTAAACCAGACGAGTTTTCGGTGATTCTCGATTTTTCTGAAAATTTGTACTTCAAGATGCCGTGCATAGTTCGCATTGGAACAACTCGCTATTAGAACTGATCAAGTAGGACATATACATTTAATTATAATTGTGAGTCTTGCTATGAAATAAATTCATAGTTTGCTGCCAAATACGCAACTCGTAAATTGAGTGGAAAAAACTCTTTAACAAACGAAAAATCTTTTAAAGAAAGAAATTTCTATGCAAGACAGGAACCAAATCATACTCATGAGCATATCATTTTTGCTGGTACGAAACGCCTGCTTTTGCATTTTTTCTTTTTTTTTCAAAGATTTTTTGTTTGTAAAAGAGTTTTTCCACTCAATTCTTGATCTGCGGAGATTTGTTAGCAAATTTAGTCAATTTCATTCGGACTAAATTCGCTACGAATTTATTTCAAAACTTTATGAAATGCTAGTCCCGCATAAGGAATTCAAGTAAATAATTAGAATCTCGCCAGGTATATAATTCACACTTACGAATTATTCAAGGTGCATATATCAGGTGAGCTTGGCTATTCACTTCATCGTACACGGCAGGCAGGAGCCAAGCCGTACTGATGAGTATACGGTTCCTGTCGATATGAAACTCCTATTTTTGTATAGGGTTCTTTTTTAGAGTTTTTGTTTTTAAAAGAGCTATTTTACTTAATTATAATTTACGATTTTTTGAAACATAGTACATAGTACGCATGGGTGAAAAAGATAATTATTTTTTCTAATGGATCGGCGGCGCAATATACAAATAGGATGAGCTCACTGATTATTACCATGTACCAATCAGACTTTGGATGTGAGGCGAACTGGCATTTCTTTGCCACTTCATATGGAAAAAATATAAGTGATGGCTTCGATGGAACCTTTAAATGTTTGGCCGCAAAAGCGAGCTAGCAGCGCCCCTACAAAGATCAAACTATGACTCCACGCCAACATTACGAATGGAATTTTCAAAATATAATCAACATGAATTTCGATTTTGTATCAACTGAAGCATAGCCCAACAATAAGCTGTGTTAGATCAAAGAATTTCGATGGCTCAAAAAGTACCTGTACCAAAGACAAAAGCTCCACTCAGTAATACCAGTCAGGGCTGGAGTGGCATATTATAAATGATTTTCATTTGCGGATAAATGGACCCATTATAATAATTTAAAAATGTAAGATTTAAGTTCATTAAGGACATCACAGGATTTATTGCATATAAGTAAAGTAATACGTGGTGTGTGTGTTGTTTAATTTCTAGCAATGAGATAATTGGAGTAAAAGTAACACGATTTAATATATCAGGACCAACCACGACATTTACCTATTCCAATATTCCCACCGTCGATATCTAGTGCTTTGTAAAGTAAATCTGCTAATAAAGACCGGAAATATTTACATTTTAGAAACAAAATATCTTAATCTAATAAATGAACAACTTCAGAAACATGGCCCTTAAAAATATACACAAAAATGCCGCATATAAGAGCATGTAAGAACAAATAGTCCTTTTTAGGACCGCCAAACCTTTAAGTAAAGAGTAAACTTAGCAAAAATTATGGGTTCGAGTTTCCATTTTTAAACAAAACCTAAATGTCCAGTAAGGGATATAAATTTGAAAAAAGGAAAAAAATAGACCCATTGCGAGGAATTCTAGAATAAAGATATCGTGGTTATTTGAAAATTCAAATAATATTTCGGCTCTTATTTTGTTTTATACTTGTATTCCTGATTCCCCGCCTAACAAATCTTTAAATTTTATAAAACGCACACCCAGCAAAAATCTTTCAAAATACATTTATACTAAAAATTCTTGAAGTACGAATTTTTAAAAATTAATTCCATTTAAACTGAAAGGAATTCCAGTTTCTGCTTTTTACAGTTACTTCAATTTCTATAAAGGATTAAAATAAAAAAAATATGAAAAAAATTGAAGAATCGCTTTTTCAGATATTCAAGTATAAAGGATATATTTTTCATCGTTAAATAAGAAATTATAACAACGAACTTGGTTTTATTTTTCGCAAATACCCTAAGGCTTCCTTAAAACAATAAAACTTATTTCATGTTGCTATGATGAGTACAACCTGAGATATGAATTTTTAAATTTCCCTCCAGCAAGTAAAATTTGCCATTTTCTTAAAAATTCAAATACTTTTATCTCCATCAAAAATATGTCATAATAGAAAATAGTTCACGCAAATGTTTTTCTAATAAAAAACAACCTTTTTTGCGAAATTTTATCAAAATCTGGGATAGCCGGTTCAGAACCTTGGTCGATTTTCCGTGGAATGACCCAATAGATTTTTGGTTTTAAAGCCAACAACTGACAGTTGTATAATTATTATACCGTCAACTGGTGGTAAAACGGTCGTATCAGCTTTCTTGTTAGTCAACTGCGGAATATTAAACGACTGGTAAAATGGTTTACCAAATAATAATATTTTACACTATAATTTTCATATTTTTGAAAAGATAAGCGAAAATTAAGATTTCAATTTTCCTTTCTATTCTTCCGATTTAGCCTAAACAAGGATTTGCAAAAATGGACATACATGGACATACTTTTTTGCACTAATTTTTACATTTGATAGACATTGACTTTTCTTTTTATAACTTTATTTAATTATATTTAATATATTCAACTCCTTCATTTTTTAAGTCATTCTCACGACTAATACTTTAACAATTAGATTTTCATTTAAACATCTACTTAAATATTGTGTTTGTGGCCTTTAAAGCATGACGAGCATCGTAATGTTTACGTTTAAAACACGACTGCTAAGCGACATCAAACTAATCAGATAATTGTTATATTTCACACTTCTCACTACTGAGGAGATATTAACATTAATTCGAGGTCGTACAAACGTCATTGAGTTAAATTTTCACAACAAGTGGTTGTAAGTAGACTTCATAAAACGTCGTAAACGTCCTTATCTCATCTCTTTGTGCTACTTGGATAGTAAGCCATTTTGGCGGGAAAATTTAAAAATTTTCAATTTTTTTATTTCGACGTAATATAACTAGTGTCGTGAGGGGGTTGAAGTGATTGCTCGACATAGACGGATTACTATCATCAGAACTAAAAATCATCTCAGTAGGTTATATAACAAGGAAATTAAGGAGCGTTTTGTGAAATAACTAGAATATTCTCTTTCTCACCCTGTAACTCCCCTGCCATATAATTTTTTGTATGTTTCTTAGTGCGTACTACCACCACCACCTTCACTATGGACATCTGAGTCTTAATCGGGTCTTAATTACATGTAGCGTTTTTCATTATAAACTCCATGGGATTTGTCTCATCAAGTCTTATCGTTCAGTGTCCAGTGGTATAACTTATGCAGATCAATCTATCCCGGCAATGCACAAGTAATAAAGTTTGCTGTTTTTAAATAAGTATTGCACCTGGACTCTTGGTGCTCGACACGAAAAGCAATATATACTCGTACAATATCCAATTCGAATTATTTTTCTCGCATTTAAAAGAATTTCTGTGTTAACAAAAGCCAGAAAGAACTCCGTTCAGTAAAAGACCAATTCCAATATCATTTTTACGTATTCCTATCAGTCTATATATGTTCGAGAATACCTATATAAACACCAGCACCTGCCGAAAACTTTGCGTTGGCAGAATTCAATTATTTCGCTGGAATTTTCGGAAAAGTTAAGTTATATACTTCTAGGCGCTTTATCAATTCCGCCGTTGGCGCCCTTGATACGAACACGAACTCAATTGTGCAGGTGGGTGTATATATTGTGCTCTGTTTGTTCAACTCAGACAGTCTTCATCAATAAATAAATCTGAAGGCAAGCAGGTCACTTGAATAAAGTACAATGAAATAAGAGATAAAACTTATCTTGAATCCAAAAGCCTTTTTTCTGCCGCACTCAAGCACATGGGAAACTCTCTTGTCTTTAAAGCAAAAGAAGTCTACGCGATGTTTGTTTACTTATTGACTGAGTAAACATTCCTTTTGTACTCGTGCACATCCATTCGGATGAACAAAGGGGTTGCGTTCGAGCATGTACCTTAAAATTAAATCAGATGTTTGTACATATGCCCTCTGTTCAAAGTTAATAATAATTTTTTCATTGTGTCGTGTCTGCCAGAATAACTCTACGCTGGCTGTACACATTTGCTTCGGAAACATATAGAATTTAGGCTTTGTTACATTTCTCAAATATTTGTTTGCGTTATTAGAAATTGTTAGCTCTTTTCATCCTTGTTCTAGTGGAAAGCAATAAAAGGAAAATTCTGAAGGAGTAATACCAAAAATTCCATTCAGGAAATCAGTCGTTTTTTGATTGGGAAAGCAGAAGTAAAAAAGTTTTTATGAGGGAGATTCATTATTATTGCCTAGGTCTGGATATGTTAGGTATAATGATTTGCTTAAAATTAATTTATGCAAGCTAAGTTGAAAAACAAAAGTAACGAATCTCCGATCATTTGTCGCCATCCGTATTCTTGAAAAGGTGTGAGATCTAGTCTCGAGCGTAAGGGAGGGTGCCGGTTTTAAAATGGATAACTCAGCTTTGATGCAGTTCAAATATAAATTTTATTAAAATAATTCATATACTTAACCTAATATCACAAATTCAATAGTTTCAATTCAAATAATAACAATCTAATAAAACTACTAATACTATTAAAAAATTCAACTAAAATTCAATTAAAATCCAACAACAACGATGACGACAATTTAAAAATCCAAAATAAAAATTCAATATAAAATCGTGCTGCCTTGCCCACACTCTCTGTCCTTAGTTCTGTTTCTAGAAAGAAGAAGAAGAAAGCTTTTATTTCTTCGGAATTAAATAACGACAATTTTAGAAGGAATTTCTGAGAAAGAGAGCGACGATGTAGCAGAATTAAACTTCGGCTGCAACGTGCTGAGACGTGTAAGCAGAATTATACTTCTGTTACAGTGAGTACTGAAACGCGTAGGCAGAATTATACTCCTGCTACAACGTGCTGGGGCGTGTAAACAGAATTAAACTTCTGTCACAGCGAATGTTTAAAACGTCTGCGCAGAACTATACTTCAATCGCAACGTTCTAGAGCGTGTAAGCAGAATTAAACTTCTGTTACACGATTGGGGATCAAGTGTCAGATTTTTGAGAGTGTGGATTTTAATAGAATTAGACTTCTATATGAAGGATAGAGCAAAATTATACTTTTGCTTTTAGGATGGGATTCAGATTAGACTCTGATGGAGGAGATTTTCAGATTAAACTCTGAAATTATAATATTCGGCAAAATTGGATGTTGGATATAAGTAGAATTATACTTCTATATGAAGGAATAAACAAAATTATACTTTTGTTCAAAGGATAGGAAACAGATTAGACTCTGGTGGAGGATGCTTTCAGATTAGACTCTGAAAACCGAATGGTGATTTAGCTGTGGCTCGCCGCCTTTTTATAGCCGCCGTGAACAGCTATGTCCAGCTTCATAATATGTTGCCCTGGCAACGCTTGGTGCGATGGTTCAAATTTGATTGTGGCGACACCAGCTGTTTGACGTAATGTCATTAGATGACATTACAAAAAATGTAAACATTTGGAGGGAAGTGGAATTTTAGGTAAGTTTGAGCTATTTTATTTATTTTACATATTATTAATGTGTTTTCTATTTAATTTCAGCTCAAAAAATATGTTGGACGGCTGTAGGCAGGATTGGGATGGGTTGTATTTGTTCAGGACGTTTGAGGAATCAGATAAGTTTCTCTGATTCTTTGTGTTTCCCTTTTTTTGTATTTTTTAGAAAAAAGTTTTCATCGAGGGATGTAATTGGTGTGCAGGAATTCAACGAGGGATTCGTAGCGACATAAATATGTATGTGGACTGAACAAAGGGATATAGATTGATTTTAGGAATACTAAGGCTGTAAGGATAATGGGAGAAGTAAAGAGCTATGTGATCATCGAGACCATGAAAAATCTGATCGTGATAGCGGAAAAAACCAGTAGAAGGACTATAATAGCAGTTCAGATAAGGACCGAAAACAAATATGGAGAGAAATTTTTAATCATTTATTAAAAAAAAAACCGCAAGATTGTCATTAAAATTCAAAGAATAAACATTCCATTAGTTCATCAAAATCAAAAGATAAAGATAGGGATAAGCATTCAACTTATGAAGTCAATGAGAAATGAAGGAAAAGCTCGAAGGATAAAGAGAATAGAAGTAAGGAATCTATACAAGTGAAAATGGCCTGAATGCCAGTCCTCATCATTGTCGATGTTAAACGATGTTAAAAACATTAAAAAGGAACTGAAGACGCCACAGAATGATTATGATCAATTTTATTTTATATTTTTTTAATCTATTTTTATATTTTTCCGAAAGTCTGAAATCAAAAAAGGATAAAATCAATCAAGGCATCTCAAGTATTAGTAGTAGTATTAGTAACAGTAATACTATTATTATTGGTAGTGCTAGTTGTAGAAGATAAAGTAGTAGTTTAGAAACGGAAACTTCATTGCCGGTCGCTATCGGTAGCTAGAAACCAGACCGGCATTTGTCGTTTGCTGGTCTAGTTGCTAAGCTAACGTGAGACCACTTTTCAGTAGCTTTCTCGCGATATCTGCCTTAAGCCTGATTCAGATTGCTCGACAGCGACAGCAACATCGGCAGCAACGCAAAAAATCAGTTTTGCTGTCAAGTGTATCAGATTGCATTACAGCAGCACAAGCCAGCGAGCAGAATATTCTGACAATTCTCAGCAACATTACCACTTTTTTTTAATTCATTGGAAATTTTTTGTAAGAACTTCTTGATTTGTCATATAAAAATTGTTTGTTTTTTACTAAGGATATAAGTTTTTCCTCCATTTTCCCTACATGAAAAATTAACTTGACAGCTTGGGATGAAGACAGCAACATCAAATTTAGAATTTGAGATGACTCGGCAGCACGACGTTTTTGCTGCTTTCTCTCAATCAGCTGATCGCTCTCAACCAATGAAAACGACTTGCTGTCGCTGTTGCTGCCGCTGTCGTGCCAATCTAATTCAGACTTTAACTGAAAGTTTTCTTCCCATTTTATTTCGTTATATATGCACGAAAAATACCGGTGCTGGTTGATGCCTGTCTGTGCCGGTAAGTGTCCATCAACCGTAAAACGGAAAGTATCTAATATAAAATAAAAATTTCAAAGAAACAAAAAAAAAAAAAACAAAATATGAAACAAACAGACTACGAAATCAATTACTATTAATAAATTTAATAAAAGCTATATTTAATAAATAATAAATAAATAACAAAAGAGATCTGTGCAATTAACATATTAAATTAAAAACTATGTGCCATGTGGGAGTAATATTACCGAATGCAACCGCTGAGCGAAATTTTTCCGAATAGAAATGCCAAAAACAAGTTGAAAAAGTAAAAAGAGAAAAACAAAAAATATCGGCTCTTTTTGGTTCGAGTCGTCAAGCAAGTCAGATGTGACTTAAAGTAATAGCGCAATTTGGTTCTTTAAAGACAAAATAAAAAAAAAAGAAAGAGTAAAATTAAAAGAGAAAAGTAATCCAAAAATTAATAAAGAGGCACAAAAAAAAAAAGACAGTTTGCAGATAAATGTATGGGAAAGAGGAGCCCTTGATCACGTGGTTTGGTACATAAAGGGGCTACCAAAAATTATAAATCAGGATAAGTAGGAATGTAAAGGAAGGGAAAGGAAGGAAAAATTAAGTCCAAGTTATTGAAGTGTAAGGGATATTTTTTTGTGGCTAGCTAGCAGTGTAACTACAATTTTTGTTTTAATCTATTCTAATAAGAATTCATTTTAAATTGTATAATAAATTCAGATTAACAAGTTAATTCAATTCAATTTATTTGTTTATTAATTAAGTACACAAGATGTAAATCTTAATAAGTACTCTATATAACTTGGTCAAGCTATTCGGAAATCAGTAAACAAGAATATATACTATATACACAGACAAGAAATATACAGATATCGATGGTAGTACTAAGAAAGTGAGGTATTGAAGAGCTCATAGAAAACCTCAATAACTCTCTGATCTCGGCTAAATATATCATGGGTACGAGCCAAAACAGTTTTTCAATATAGGCAAAAATTCATTTCTTTCTTTGAATTTAAATCGCCCATATTTCTTCAGAATTCGTGTGGTTTATTGGTGGTTATATAAGGTCCGAACAAATTCTGTCTACCGACTTGCTGGATAAATCGATTGTTAGGGGTGGGAGGGTGGAGTTAAACAATGAAAGATTTACTTTTTTTAAGAGGAGTCAGTACTCAGCAAAAATTTCAATTTAGATGCCAGCGAGCCTATAGGCAATAAAACTTACTATACGTAGGTTTGTGTCCTGAAAGTATGAAAATACATATAAACTTAGCCTAGACCTAGACCACAAGTCACATTAGGGACATCTAGCGTAAAAGACAGACAATTTAAGATGAAAATTAAAAAATTTGCAGTTCAAAGAAATTGAAAATTTTTAAATAGAAATAACTCTACTAAATTTTATTTTGCACATAGTTGTTAAATATGCTATTTTGCTTTATATTTCTAAACGAAATATTGCAATTTCTCGTCGGTGAAATAACGAGAGAAAAAACAAGTACTACTAGAGTTAAAAAATTAAAAAATGTGCCACTAAAAATGAAAAAACTCGACGTTATTTGCTAAATCTAGGCTTTATCTCTCTAAAATAGTCACAATATAAAGAAATGAGAATACATACTAAGAGGAATTTGACTTGAAAAAAATTAATTTTTACCATTTTTTACAAGTTTCCGAGCTTATATCTCCATTCCAATGCATTTTTTGTTATTTTTCTCGACGTTATTTAATTACCTTTAATTTACGATATAAATCATTACTCTGCTACAAATAGTTTGCTAGAAATTCGCATTGGAAAATGTATGAAACTTGCAAATCTTGGTACTGACTCCTCTTAACCCCAGTTCACGAGCGCGATAAGATACGTGCGATATTTTGGTGGCGTCCTATTCTTTCTATAGATCTATCTCTATCCGCGACTGGTTTTTATCGCGCGATACGTTCACAAGGTTGACAACGACTACAACTTAATTTCTTTAGTTTTGTAGCGGCGGAGATAGAAGTGTGAAATTTACATATATTTATGTTTTTATATTTATATTATATATTATTTTGTTAATATGCTTTTTAATATAATGTTTTTCTCATTTGTAAATTGTTAAATTGAAAAATAAAATAAATAAAAACAAAGCTTATCGCGTTAATTCGAATCATATCACTTCTTTAATGTCATAACTATATCAAAACCAGTTTGACAGTTCAACTGAATTAAAGAAATGGCTGTGTGTGTGCAGTTTATAATGTTATTTTTTCATTAAGAGCGCTGTGTGTCTAGGGCATAAACCTTGAGGTAAAAAATGTATAAAGCGGAATGCCACCTCCAGACATGTGAGATGTCTCAATTGTGTTTATTTCAATTAAGAGAGTTGAGGCTTGAGGGGGTGTCCAAGTTTAATCTAGTATATTTTGCAAAATCTAGTACAAAACCGAATTGCTTAGGTCCACTACACACTACTATACTCGGAGGCTTACACAGTTGTGTATAGTCAGTTCAATACTCAAATTTTTAATATTTCCCTCTTTTTGATTCGAACTGCGGTACTAGATTTTTCACACATTAGACAGGCTCTAACTCGGTAGGGTTATGTCCGATCGGAAAACGAGTTTTACTGTTCGCCCTCGCTCATTCCCAACTGCAATTGATAAATGAAAATTTGTCTGAGCTTACTTTTAGGGTGAAGGGTAGGAACCCCCGGCGATGAAGGGATGGTTCTAATACCGCATGTTGCATATCAAAGTATATGTCTCGTCTAGTATTATCGGGTGGTGTACTTTCTCCACGATTCAAAAAACTTTCTCTGATAGTTTTGCTATGAAAATTCATAGCGAAATAAGTCAATCGGAAATTGACGCAGTTTGCTGCTAAGCCTGCAGCTCAAGGATTGAGTGGAAAAAGCTCTTTATGGAAACGAAAACTCTTTGAAAAAAGAAATTTCATTGCAAAAAGGTGGCATTTCATATAAGCAGGAACCGTATAATCATCAGTAAAGGCCAAAACACAGTGAGAGCGACACAACAATATTGGCAACTTAGTTGGCGATAATGTCGCATTTAAAACACAGTGAACGCGACTCGACAAATGCTTTTGACAGCTATCTCTGTTTTATTTATTCTAAAATAAACGGCAAAGAAGAAAAAATTAAGGAAAATCGCTATTATAGCTTATGCGGCTTACTTTAAATTGCAACGCATAAAGAAAAAACTAAAAAGAAGACTAAGAGATTTCTATACATGGGATGACGTTTATTGCACAACATAACTTTTTCCCTCATTTTATCTATTAATTCCTCCTCAAAACCCATAATTTGTCAAACTAATAAATGAAATTAATTTTATACAAGTTTTTAATAACTAGTTTACTATGTTTCACAAAAATATCCAAATCCACATAACATGAATGTCAATTATTCACTATCCACACAGAAATGTCAATTATGTTGGCGACTAATTTAGAGATTTTCCCAAACTTTTTGTTGGCAACTTATCGCGTCGCCCTCATTGTGCTAAGTATATGGGACTTCCATATATTCGAATCTTTGACAGCAACCAATTTACGGCGACTTTGTTGTGTCGTCCTCACTGTGTTTTGGCCTTAAGGCTTGGTTCCTGCTTATATGAAGTGCCCTCGTTTTGCAATGAAATTTCTTTTTTCAAAGATTATTCGTTTTCATAAAAAGTTTTTTCCACTAAACTTTTTCGGGACAATTTTTCCGCCGGAAAATACATTTTCATTGACGTGGATCACATAAACCTCAGCTCCTACATTTCGCATATATTTTTGTAGTTGTTTCTTCCATGGACATTAGTGCTCTATTTTGCATACTTTTCTCATAGGCAATCACTATCCACTTTGCACCAATTCCGTGCAATCACGAGAAGTGGAAAAGTCCACTTTTTCACCCAAGAACGTCGCTCGCCCAAACTGCAACCGATCGTCGAAGCTTACCCTCGCTTAATTGAAATAAATATTGTTAATAAAATATGACAGAGTATCATAATGCATAATTAAGACATCTCTCATGTCTGCAGGTATCGGGTCTAAAGTTGTATGAAAAATGGGCTTTCCTCTTTCTCCTTTTATGAGCGAACAAAAGAACGGTCTACTTACTTTCGGCCATCAAATTAGATTACTTTTGTATTCTCTAATTAAATGTTGCGAGGTCGTTCACTGATGATTCATAATAATTAAAAATATTTAAAAACAAAGCGTTAATGGTTTAGATGACTTTTTGTATCACGCTATAACATTGGTGTCTCACAAAATATGTATGTTATGTATTTATGTACAGTATCAAAAATATCTTTCGCTGCATCAGAAATTCTTGATTATCTTTTATTTTTCATTGTTAGATGCATAGCACACCTACACAGTAGGGAAATATTCCATTGCGTCTAGAGCAAAGTTTGGACAAATAAAAATATGTACATAATTTTTCTAATCGAACTAATTCACTTTAATCATGAACTCATAAAATCCTTTATTTCAAATTTAACCAATTTCTATATACGTCCCAATAAACTCAGCACATTCTGATACCATATAGCATATCTACCAACATTAATTATACCGTAATTTTCCATAAACATAAACTACTGTCTATAATATGTATTTTGATTACATAACTTAACACGTTGCCCATATTCCAATTTCAATATCCTTAATAACTGTGTAGGGCTATACACGAGTTACAGGTGTATCTATTGTATCGACCTATTTCAACTGATTTATGGATACCATATAATAACTATTATTACAGCACAGCGCAGCATATTACATACATATATGAGTTATGTGGCGTAATGTTTGATCATCCTGAAAACGGAGGGCACCACGCCACCTTACTCTATCAGGTCGGCGAGCAGCCCAATCAAACAGTAACTAATTGATCGGAAGCACGCTTAACTATTTATATTAAATGCCATAATCAAGTTCAGAATTTAGTAATTGCTATTGCTACTTTGTGTCCATTATTTATTCATGAGCGCTGGTGTTTCGCATGATGTCTTAATACATATTCAGGCACTTGGACACATCAACGGGGCAACAAATCATATTAAATCAGTGTGGAAAACACGAAAACGTAAGATTAACTTTACGATTATGCTCAGCGAATGTATTAAAGCTTAATCATAGTCTCCAGTCTTTACTGCCATACCAGAATTGTAAAAAAAAACCTGTCGAATACAAAATCAACATTGCGTGGTTTGTTCTACTAACTACAATAATATGCGAGTCGAAGACTGTAAAAATTGGTCAAGAGGAAAAACAGAGAATTAGGGAATATTCATTTGCTAAAGATTACATTAAATATCGCGAATACATATATACAAAAAAAAAAAAAATAAGAGTAATTTACATAATCAGCGCCGCAAAGGGTCAGATTTGATTGAAAGTGCTCTTTTTGTACTTTTCGACAGCATAATAAATGTGGCCATGGATATTAATCCAGATAAGGTTAACACCATGTTTTTTTTCGTTTAAATTTTATTTTTAAATAATGCTTAAATTGTTTAAAATAATATTACAATTACAATATACATGCTTAGATAAGCAGCAAAGTTTATGGGAGGAAGAGGAGCGGAAATCTTAAAAGTTTCCAAGATAATTCGACTCAAAGATATTTGTGTATGTTTTCATAGATCACCCTGTAACATTTGAACGTCACACCTTATGATAATAATTCTTTTATATATGTAGATAATCGTTGGATCTTCCCAATGGTCTATAAACCTTTTGCTTCTTCCTCTCCATTTTGAAGTTATGGCTCAACATGTTTAAAGTTTCCGAATTTTAATTCGGTTTATTTAACTACTATTTTTCTCAACAACTACGTCACAAACACGATTTTTTTATTGTGGATGTAAGAAGCTCAAAACCTTCTCTTCAATTACACTCTGTACCCAAAATGTAACCCTTTCTGCGTTTTTTGCACTTTTTCTAAGCATATCCAGCGAAAATTTCAATAAATGTCAACTTGTTTGTCAGAATGAGCTTTTTAAGCAATTTTTCGATGGATTTGTTCAAGAAAAACAGCAAAATACGCAGAAAAACGAGCATTTTGGGTGCGGAATGGTTATTTTGATGCGAAAATTTTGGACTTTAAAAATTCAATACGAAAAATTAGTGTTAATGACATGTTTTTTGATAAAAATATTAGTTAAAAAAACCGAGATAATATTCCAAAATTTTAAATTTGTTTCATCATAACTTCAAAATGGAGAGGAAGAAGGAAAAGGTTTACAGACTTTTGGGAAGGTTCAACGATTATCTGCATATATAAAAGAATTATTTTCATAAAGTTACAGGGTGATCTATGAAAACATACACAAATATCTTTAAGTCGCATTACATTATCTCGGAAACCATTACGATCCCCCCCCCTCACCCATACAATTTTTGGTCGGGTTATTTATGACCTATCCATAGCCTGCCTTCGAGTGTAACACCACAGACGGGACACACCGTACACGATAAACGAAAAAATAACTTTTATAGTGCAATGCTACGGAGCACTTCTGGCATATTAAATTTCAAGGTATATTTAGGTAACCTTGTTAACTATCA
Organism: Dioctria rufipes; assembly: GCA_963924295.1. Lineage (NCBI taxonomy): Eukaryota > Metazoa > Arthropoda > Insecta > Diptera > Asilidae > Dioctria > Dioctria rufipes. The sequence continues at coordinate 279,292,703 of OZ002741.1, read as the reverse complement.
GATTATAATGGACATCAGATTTTGTAATTAAGCTGAATAATGATTCGACCCTTTTTAGTAGTCTTTCTGTAAGTTTCTGAAAAGCCATTAGCAAATACTCTACCAAATGCTAAATTGTACATTATACCTAAGCCAAGAATTTTGGTCAATCATAAACAAGCAATGTGCTATGAGTGGAAAAAACAATTTTTTTTTAAGCGTAGTTACAAAGATTTCTCCGTCAGCTTGGTCAAATTAACCCATGTTGCTATTAAACATCTCCAATCAAATTAGGTCGATCTAAGTTGATGTTTTTCTCAACTTTTATTAACAACACCTATAATATGTGCGTTAGTAGAACTTGGGTAGTGTATTTCCAATGCTCCATAAATTTTTCTCAAATAAAAAAAAAACAGTTATCGAAAATTAAACACAGTTTAAATCAAGAATATTTGCTCCTGCTAATGCTTCATAAATTTTAGCTGGAATCTGCTTCATCCTAGAGTATAAAGCATAAAATTGGTTTTCCAGACTTATGCACTTAGCTTGAATGTGCAATATCTGCTTAATATTTTATGGTTTCATCCCATTATATATGTATGCAGGGTAGGACTGGGTCTTCAAGTCGGCCCGGGAAAATGACGACAAGCCAGCCGCAAGGGTCTTCTAAAGTTATCTTTTTTCTAACTGAACCGAGCCCAAGGAGAGCAGGCAACGTTTTCTATGAATTTTAAATTCCATGCTATATAAGAAGCAGACAGAAGAAATTTATACAGGAAATAAGTATGCACTAAATATGTGAAAGAGCGGTTTGCCCTTTCACCCTTAAAATCAAAACATCTATAAGGCAGTTTTTAGTGAAGATAACAATCGATAGATAATGGCTACATTCCACATAAACAAATCCGGGACACAATCCAATGAGAGGAAAGTAATTTGTCTTCGATAATATTACGCAAATCAAATGTAATTAGATTAAGTCATCTGTACATTTAAATGTATCTTTAAAATAGCAAATTAGCAATACTGTAATAGGTATCTTATTGTATAATTATAAGCCTATAACTTTAGCTAGACAAAATCAGGAACGGTAACAAAAATGCTCAAAATTCCAGTTGCTTTGCACAGCTGATAGGGTCAATGTACTCTTCTGACCTATGCACAGTTGTTAAGGTCAACGAATTTTTGTGTTGCTACCTGCACAGCTGCTAAGGTAAATGTACTTTGGTTGCTATGCGCAAGGTAAAATAATTTGTTGGTGCCGTGCGCAATTCAGAGTCAATATAAGTCGCAGGCCAACTTAATTCTCTCTCTTTTCGCATCCAGCTTTCATAGATTGCGTATCATTTTGAAATCGACTTGGCTAGTGGTAATAAAATAGAATTATTAACAAATTAACTTTTTCTTGGGTAACGACTGAGATAAAGATATTTATTCTGGGTACCGACTAGAATAAATACTACTAATACAACTTTGCTTTGGGTCTCGACTGAAGTAAAGTATCTTGTTCCGGAGAACGACTGGAACAAGATAACCACTAACTATCTATTTACCAACGCCATAAAGTCGATTCCACAGTTTAAATGGTGAGCACATTTTTTGATTGATCATATATTATATTTCATATCACATATCCCATTTCTTATTATATATATATATATATATTATATATATATTATATATGTATGGTGCCATTGTTCAAAGATATCTAAATTTTGACAGTATTGTGTATAAATTGAAATTAGAGCCATAAGTGAAATCTAGTTAGTAAGCGACTTTATTGAACTAATTTACATAATTGAAGTTTAGTTGTTAAGTGACGTTTTCTAAGTATACAGTGTACCTAATATAAGTGAAATTGAACTCTACTAAATTTAGTTCTAGTTAAGGTTGGAATTTTGTGATTAAGTTTGACGTGTGTGTCTAATAAATCACTGACGACTTTAAAATATTCCCCGATGTTCTTATTTATAGTCCCCATCCTTATACATACTTTTCTTGAGTGTTCTCATTGGGCAGAACAGATATGGATATACCAATATAGATACAAGATGATGACGCCAGTATTGTCACAAAGCAAAAGCATCGTACACCAGTTTTTGAATCGATTGAATTTCTTTTATTCCAACTGACGTAGAGGTACGAAATATTGAAACAAATGTCCGGAGACTTTGGATTCCTTTCTGGTGACTTTCTTAGCAAAGTGGACACCGATTGTATAAGAAAATCGCTATTGGATTTGTTTCAATAAATTCACGACTATAGCCTCCAAGAATCTTATTTAAGTGTTTAAATCGCATTCCGAGTTTTTTTCACATTGCCAATGACGATAGCTTTATGTGAACGAAGTTTCAGAAAATTGAAGTTAATAAAAAATTACCTCTGATCTACAATAGGTCAATAAAAATAATCGAATGTGGCTGTTTTGTAAACCGGGAAAGAAAGGGCAGGAATGCTTATCATTTTGAGAATATTATAAGCAATTTCCGCCGCGAACTAGAAAATACCATCCATAAAACCGTGCACATATTTCTATTAAACTGATTAACCTCAATGTTTTTAAATATATTATGTCGCAAGAAATATTATTTAGTATTGTTCTCATGATCAGTTGTTGCTCAAATTTGTTCAGCTGATAGACCAGAACACGTCAGGATAGATAAAGTTAAATAAAATTATGTTGAGAATTTTATAGATCAATTTTATACGTTTGCCTCAGGTGACAAAATGAGTCGTTATAGCTCTACTTGAGGGAACCGGGCAAAGAATTGAGCTCCGCCACTCTTCGTTTTTGCAAACTTTTTGTAACCTGGTAGAAATTGAATCGCTTTTCATTTACTTATTATGGGCCATATAGTAAAAACAGCAATGCCACTGCTTCACCTAATGTGGAACAATTCAGACTTTTTCCAATATTTGGGTACTTTCTAACACTGGAAATTTTTCATAAGTAAAAGCTGACTGATTTTTTAAAAATTGAAAAATAAAAACAGAATTTATATACTGTTTTTATATTTGCTTTTCAATTTCGAATTTGTTTTAAAAGTACACTAGGTATAGCAAAGCTTTGAAAGCCTGGTTGAACTCTTCTGATAAAGAACACATTTTTCATACGCTTTTCGAAATGATAATGATATAATGCTATAAATAATGCTTTAAAAAAGTGAATTTGAAGCCACGGTACATAGAATACAAGCAATGTATGTTTAACTTTTGGCTATATCCAAATTGGTTTGTACTCGAAGCCAAAGTAGCTTGAGCAATGGCGTAAATAAAGCACCCGCAGGCCTCGCCAGGCGAATTTTATTGCCCCAAAACTGTAACAAAAATGTTCATAGTATTCCTGCATTTTACCATAAATTATATAATATAAGGATATCTCGCATAACCATGCTTGGGTTGTACCAGAATATTGCTTCCTGCGATTTGTTAGCAGAACGCGTACGACCCCTTCTCAGGCATTAACAATAATTTCTCTGAGGATTGAATTTTTTGTCAAAAATTTCCTGGAAATTTTTTCTTTAGAATTTTTATGCATATAATTGAAGACCGACACAGAATTTGAAAATAACTCCTGTCGGCCGCCAAGATTGAATAAAAAGTCTTCAGAAACATAATCTATAAAGATAAAAAAAAAAAAATTAATACGTATTGCTTAAGGGGTTACACTACCTTGAGACTTCCAAAAAGTCTAAATATTTTTTTTACTGGATAAATTATTTATGCTTTGATGAATATTTCAATCGTTTAGCCATTTCAAAGTTCAAATTATCTCTGAAGTTATAGCTATTAGAATGGGGATTAGTTATTTTTTCTTTTGGGTTTTTTCCCGAAACTACGTTAAGATATCTCAAGATCTGTTTAACCGATTTTGATAAAATTCAAACCACATATTCTATACAATATTATCTATCAGATTAAGGAATAATTTTTATAATGAATACCAAATTTTACACCTAACTTTGTTTTTCACCAGAGAGGATTTATATATATATGTAGGTATAATATGTATGTAACTAGAAATATCTTATATTTCACGAGTTTTTGCTCTCACCTAAGGATTTTTTTGCGATATACAAAGTACAATATCGACTATACCTGAGATGTTTCAAAGTGTGACTTCAAATTCTAAAGCTGTATTTATAAAGGGCCCTTAAAAATTTCACTGGTGGGCCCCTGAATTCTTATCTACACCACTGAGCATGACGTTTGTTTGTTAAAGTTTTACCGTTACGTTACCTACAAGTATATTCCTGTTTCGATACCAATGGACAATGATAGCCAACTAGAGCCTGCTATAACCAAAACTTTAACACAATCCAGGTATTCTCATTAAGAACCACCTTCAACCATTAGTGGACGAAATGTAGTGTAATGTATTGGAAAGCAAAGTACAGAGAAAACAACACACTCTGTCCACTCTCTGTCTTGTCAATAGAAATGTATATATACATTGGTGGATGAAATTTCATCACAGCTCATATGTCATAATTTAATGAGAATAGCTTGTATTCTCTGTACCGTGTGTTCCGCGTCCTGTCAGTGTTTATAAAAGTTGTGGGACATTTCTGAGTATTTTTAACTCATAGCTGTCCCCTTACCGCAACGATCGTCCAGAGTACGTAGTAAATACGAGTGGTCGCTATTAACGCGGAGATCACCAGCCCGAGGACCACTGGCCCGTCCTCCCAATCCGGCTCTGCATATATGTGTATGTAATAGAGTAATAAAATTAATTAAAAATTGGCTTAAAATACTGGAAAACTTACTTAAGGACAAATAGCAATTGTTACATTTCGTTCGTTCCATTTACTGGACGAATTCAACAGATTATATGCAATAATTTATATAATATATTTTAATACTAAACTTAATCATAATAATCATACAACTAAAATATATGTAGTTAAGAACACTAAAGACTTAAGAAGTAAGTACAAAATTAAATCAGCAAAACTAATTCAAGATTTACAGAAATATGTTGTTACATAATATAAGCAGTTCTTATTATGTCAATGAGCTAAGAAAGAAATTAAACACATTTTAAAGTGCATTGTCAATCATGGTGCTACACTTATTATTAGACAATGTTAAAAAGGATTATTATGGTAACAGTTGGTTCTAACAGCTCAAACAGAATGAGATTAACTCTGAATTGTCTCGTTGAAACATATGATAAGATAAAATCAAAAAGATAAGGAGAAACAAGCCCATAATCAATAATATCCCAAACAAAGAAGACATTACGAATTTTGCGCATCATAACAAGGTAACCAATTTAATTTCCTTATGGCGAATCTAGCGAAATCTTACTAATGCCGAAGAATTACTCCAAGATCCGATATAAATTTATCATTTTCAGATTTAAATTTTAGAGCATAAGACAAATTGGAAATTCGCATGAAAATTTTTAAGTCACCGGAAAAGCGTTAAGCCTTGTATCTATTTCAAGTAAAATGTGACATTTCATATAAATTTTTGTGCGGGTTAAATCACAAGCAAAAAATTTTCTTGATTAATTCACTACTGCTGTACGGAGTTCACCAGTAAAAAGTAAATATTTCTTTATTTTGAGATAGATGGCGCTTTGTATGTCACCACTTATTTGAGGGAGAATTAAAATGCTGGTAAAATTTTGATATTTCGTGTTTCTATTACAATTTTCAGATTGCTTTTTTGTTTTTTTAATTTATTGAAGGATTTAATTTCTCGTGACAATTTTCAGATTAATTAAGGTCCATTTTTAATTTTAAATCATGCGCATAGCTAGGTAGGGTCACGGGTAGTTACCGACCCCCACTGAAACCGGTGCGGCACTGGAACCCCAATTCCCCAGAAAAATATGATGCGAAATTATTAAATGCAATTAAACGATCAATTATATTTAACCGTTAAGTATTGAAAAGTCTTTCTCGTTTGATCACTGAAAAATGGAATGAATTCGAGGAGCAATTTACTGACAGATTAGATAATATTTTTGCGAAACTAAATTCGGAAATTACGAAATTCAGTGAGGAATTGAGTGCTGCGAAAGTGGAATTGATGGATGCTAGACATGAATTAGAAGATTTGCGCAGAGTGAATAGGCTTACGGATATTATTATCAGTGGTATACCGTGCACAGAGACTGAAAACTGCAACGAATTGCTTGAAAAATTTCTTCTGTGATAAATCATCCTCTGTCGCCGTATGCATTTGCTTTTCGTCACAAACCTAGAACTCGGGGAGGTCAAAATAAAAAACCGAATTTGCCGCTAGTAGCGAAGTTCTCCTCTGCTAGCGAGCAGAAAATGTTTTTGCACAAATTCAAGCGGTTTAGATCAGTACAACTTAATCAAGTCTCCGAAGTTTTTATATCTAACAGCAGAGTTAGTGCTTATGAGAGTCTCACACATCTGAAACAACAAATTCTAACAAAAGCTTCTGCGCATAAGAGGAATAAATTGATACATTCTGCATTTACCCGAGATGGTCGCGTTCTCATTCGTGTTAGGCAGTCTGACTCTGCAATCGAAGTTACTAGTTTGGATGCTCTTATCGATATTATTGCTGTAGCAAATGTTGTTGATGCTCAAAATAATGTAGCTGCCAATTTGTCATAGCTTATTGTTTTAAAGTGTACTTCGTTTTTAATGGCTCGTTTTTATTCAAAATTTGTTTATAATATGTTAGTATTCCTTTGTAGTAAGTTGTGTGCCATTATGCTATTTTTATATTTAATATGTATTATATATGTGATTGCCTTCGCATGCTGGAGCCTGTTCTTTGTACTACTAATTGTAGATGCCAGATAACTTTTCACCCCTGGACAAGGTGAGAGCAATGTGTAACGTATTTTTCTCTCGATCTTCCGGGCTGAATATTGTCAGTTTGAATGCTAGAAGTCTAAGAAATAAATCGGATCAATTGCAGGTAATGTTTGCTGGTACCAGGGTTCATGTATTGATGGTATGCGAGACCTGGCTTAATGAGAATATTAACTCTGGATTGGTTTCAATCCCAAACTATTACATTCTCAGAAATGACCGCGCGAATCGGACGGGTGGTGGTGTTGCCATCTATGTACATAATTCATTGAGTGCTTCGGTTTTGTGGGTCTCTTCTCCTGGACAAAATCTAGAATTTCTTGGCGTTGAATTATGTTCGGATTTCTCCACAGGTGCGTTGTATTTAGCACCTACTGTCCACCGAACAGTTTTAATCTGGAGAATGTTTCGGAACTTACTACAGCATTAAGTTCTGCTACTGTACGATATCATGATATTGTGGTTTGTGGCGACCTAAATGTTAACGCTCTTAACGCTAGTTCGTCTAGAGAGAATCTGTTTTATATTTTGCAAACGTTGGATCTGAAATCAGTGAATCAGATACCTACTTATTTTAATAGTTCTATTCCAACCATGCTTGACTATGTACTTACAACCAACTTAAACAATATCCTTTTCCATAATCAAATTTCTCCTCACACAAACTTTGATCATGATTTTCTCTTCACAACTTATAGAATGAATCTCACTGCAATCCCCAATGTTATGAATTTTTCCTACCGTGACTTTAAAAATATCAACTTGAACGAGTTGATAACAGAATGCAATGAAATGTCATGGGATGAGGTTTTTATTAATAATACCTTGGACAATAAAGTTGAAACTCTCGTTTACACACTTTCTTATCTATACGATAAGTACGTTCCCTTGAAAACTTGCAATATTCGTTCTGATCAATGCCCTTGGATAACTAGGGAGGTTCATGCTGCCATGGCTGAACGCGATTTGTTATTAAAAAGATACAAACGAACTAGAGATTCTGCGGTCCTTACGGAATATAAAAGGGTGCGTAATAGAGTTACATCCATGATTCGAGTATCTAAGCGCTCTTTTTTTAGTTCAAAGCTTGATACGTCTCTACCGGCTAAAAAATTGTGGAAAAACATTCGGAGTCTAGGCGTACATGATCGTGAACCTGTCAATATAAATACAGACCTAAACACTCTAAACCATTATTTTGCTTATAATGCAGGTAATACTTCAAGTCCGTTGAGCTCTGCAACAACTGGTAGTATTGGCGATGCTGTGGAAGATTTTGCCTTTGCATGTGTGGATGGCTCTGAGGTTCTTTCGGTGATATTCTCTATTAAATCCACAGGTCCTGGTCCAGACTCACTTCCACCTGATTTTGTTAAAGTGCTTGCTCCATACATATTGATACCACTTGTTCATATTTATAATTTTTGCTTAACCACGTCCCAATTTCCAACTCAGTGGAAGAAAGCACATGTAACACCTATTCCTAAAATGCCCTCTGCATCCAATCCCAGTGACTTTAGACCAATTAGCATGCTTAGTTTCCTTGCTAAAGTTTTAGAAAAAATTATGTCCCAACAAATAATCAAATTTATCAACGAGCAGAAGACTTGGACAATGTGGCAGTCTGGTTATCGACATGGGCATAGTTGCGAGACTGCACTTCTGAGGGTATCTGCAGATATTTGTGAAGTACTTGTTCTTCTTGATTTTACCAAGGCATTTGATTCCGTAAACCACCCAAGACTGCTTTGGAAGTTGAAAAATCAATTGGGCTTTTCATCCCCCGCCATTCAGCTTGTTGCTGATTATTTACTCAATCGATCACAGATGGTAAAAGTAAAAGAACTTTGTTCTGATCTTATATATCTTCGCTCTGGTGTTCCACAAGGTTCCATTATTGGCCCTCTACTTTTCACCTTATATTTAATTTAATTTACCGAATGTTCTTACTAATTCCTCTATTCACCTTTACGCGGATGACGTCCAGATATATTTTAGTAGACCAATAGGTTTGATGGAGGATTGTATTTGTCGCATTAATGAAGATCTTAGTAGCATATATCACTGGTCACTGCTAAATCAACTTTCGTTAAATCCAACTAAGTCACACTGCCTAGCTATATATAGGAACCGGATTGATAAATCAGAACTCCCTCCTGTTTTATTAAATAATTCCGTTCTTGAGTACGTTGACTGCGTCAGGAATCTTGGAGTTTATTTCAGTGCTGATTTCAAATGCTGCAGTCACATTTCAAATTTAATAGGGAAAATCTATGGCACTTTACGGCAACTTTGGATAACGTCTGCTTGGCTTTCTGTGGGCATGCGCTTAAAATTGGCTAAAACGTTACTTATTCCAATCTTTGCTTACTGTAGTACCATCTTTAGCAAACCTGATGCTCGGTGCCAGAGAAAGTTAGATGTTGCTTTCAATGATGTAATACGCTATATTTATAGACTTCCTCGTAATGCTCATGTGTCTCAGTATGTATTGACACTGCTGGGCACTCCTCTAAAAACGTATTTGGGCCGCCGTGAACTCATTCTTCTGCACAAACTGATATATAGCAAGCTTCCGGAGTATTTGTATGAGCGATTGCACTTCTTGCATTCGGAAAGGGGTTGTCAGCTTCTAGCCCCTCGGATTTCCTCTCAATACGGTGAGCGCTCTTACTTTGTTCAGGCAATACGAAAGTGGAACTGTTTTCCTGCCAATATGCAGAGAACGGGCTGTATCAAGCATTTTTCTTCATTACTAAAAGATTTAGATTTTTAGGAGCGTAAATGGCACTTACTTTTTATAGTTGTTAGTTTACTTGTTTTATTTATTTTATTATTTATTTCTTATAAAGTTTAATTTTTTTTCTTTTTTTTTTATCTCCATTAACTTTAATTAAAATTTTTTTTGTTTCGCTTTTATTTATTTTTTTTATGGTGGTATGTTTCGGTTTGTTTTTATGTATATATTCGTATATTTTTTTACAACTTGTTTTACATTATTTTATTTTATTATTTTATTTATTTGTTTATTACTTATTCTTACTTTTATTAATAATTATTTCGTTACCTTAATGTGTTTTAGTTAGTTTTTATTTTGAACCAGGGACCATTGCATAAAATTAGAAGTACGTATATAAGATATTGTAATCTTTGTACATTGGTCGTTAATAAATTTATTATTATTATTAAGTAGGCGCACTAGCAACATTACACAAGTGGGCGCATGGGGTCATCACTGACCCCAATTTCTTTCTAGAAATTTAAGTAAACCACAAAATATTCAAAAACAAAAACAATGCAGTTCGATAACTACATCTTATTTCTTTAACAAAAACTGAAAAACAAATAACTTCTCTTTAAGCTAACATAAAAATAAAATAATAATTAATTTATGCTACATACTGAGGAACTTTTTGTCAGTCTTTATAGAAAAGTAAAAAAATAAGAACCACTATACGGAGTAGAGTAGAAATGCTACACTGTTCACACTGTTCACAGAGCCGACAGTGGGCGAAAGCATTACATTAGATTTGCGAGCCGACACACAACCAGAAGAATACTGAAACATTAGCATTCGCTACCAATTAATAGATAATATAATAGTAACTCTAAAACGTCGATTTGAGTGCCTACCGTCAGCTCGCACTGTAGACGCATTTCTTAAATTGGACATGAAGAACGAAGGGGATTTCACCAGAAATTATAAAAAAATATTAAAAATTGTACATCAGCCTTGGAAGCTGAAGCGATGGTTGTGAAGAACATGCTGCAATTCCAAAACGAGATGAATTCTGAAAATTTGGGAAAAAATATTAAAGAAGAGTTCCTACCTACTGCCCTGAATTACATAAACTTTTTAAAGCGACAGTAGTACACCCAGTGAGATCCGCAGGCTGTGAGAGAAGTTTTTCTGCTATGAGGTGGAAGAAGAAACATGGCTTAGAAGGACACTGCTTCAAGAACGATTCTCTCACATGTCACCGTCCAACGTAGAGAATTCCATTTAAAAAAACAAAACAACAACAAAACATCAAGTAAGTTTAATTTAAATTAACACGAAAAGTAATAAAATAATAGTTGGATTCCCTTCCATCAGCACTATTATGACGATCTTAATTTAGAACATATTTTAGACGGATCATAATGATAATGAACTGCGATTAAGCTTTGCCCCCCTCCCCTTCCCCAACAAAACCCTAAGTACGCCAAAATTGTGAAAACGTTTATGTAAACTTTATAAGACATTTTAAGTTTTTCAGCGATAAAATTTTTAAACATTTCTCACTTTGTTTTGTATAAAAATTAACATACTTGAAAATTTTACTAGCGATTTTAGTGTGAAATATTTGGAGACCGCTTTAAATTTTACTTTGCCTGAACTCGATACTAGGCTTAAGCAATAGTTACCTATTTAATTAAATGTCTGATTGGATTATCAAGTTAAAAGCACAACTTAATTGGTGCAGAATATATCTAGTTTTATTGGTAATATTTGGTAATGGTTCAGAATGGAAAGTCATAGAAATGGATTGGAATAGATCATATACTATATTCAAGTTAGCAAATTAAAGAACTTTTCCAACTTAAGTAGACTTGATAGAATTAAATACAGATTAGCCAAATACAAAATGAGTATAGGTGCCTAAATACGACATAAAAAACTTCGAAAAAATAAATAAAATCATTACGCTTAGAACTAATTAAGTGTATAATGTATTTTTAATGTTCATTTTGAAACCAACGGATGTAGGAATTGGTGATTAAAATTTGTCTAATTATCTTAACAATAAAATACTCTTCATGTTCCTGTTTCCACTTCGATGCATCCCTCTGTGGCTTGTGTTGTCGATTTTAAACAGCATCTTTAAAAGAAAACAATTTTATACAATTTCGATTCGAATACATCCCTAGAGTACAAAACCCCTCAGTTTAACGGAATAAATAAATACTAAATAAATATTTAGACCTAAAAGGTATGTGGAAAATGAGTTTTTCTTAATAAGATTTTGCGCATATTCGAACTAGATTCCTAAGGTAAGGAATTACTAAAGAAAGTCAATGCGTTCGTTCTTCTGCAATCGGCTATACTTACCTTCAGTTATCTCATAATCTTATCATTACGTTCTAGCAATAATAACGTTGGGTCATCAAATACACGAAATGAAGTTAGAATTCATCATAATGTGCGTATGGAAAAAAATTTATAATTCTGGACATTTATATGTGACTATCAAATGCACCAACCAACTTTGTATTCCCCTGCACATAAAGATCGATATTATTGCCTACTTATGGGCGAATTCAATATCATAATTCACAATAAACATTTTTCTATGTGGAGAAAATTATTTTGGGTTTTTATGTGGGTATCAAACCGAGAGCGGCGTGACGCGGGGCGGCATTTTGGATTTTTAAGTTGCCACTGCGTGATTGCTCTTGTAAAATTAAATCTATAAGTCACACGGGGGAAGCGCGGCAAACTAGCTCCAGCGGGGCGATTTTGAAGATTACTAAAAAATACAATTTTGCCGCTGCCGGTGGCGGCAGAAGTTCTGTAAGATGGTTGCTCTGAAGAAGAAAAAGCGAAAAAAAACAGCTTTAAAGAATATATTCATATGTATGTATACATATATACACGGTCAGATACACTATCGCTCGTGCGAAACAATAGTGGCACAACTCAAAGATCAGAGACGGGTCTCATCTGTAAGGTTATAAGGTTATCTTACTGATGAGATGCCTCTCTGATCGCTGGGTCGAAATGTTTAATTTTAAACTTAAAATTTGAGTTGTGCCACTATTGTTTCCAACGAGCGATACTCAGAATGTTACAACCCGAGACCATATTATAGCATACAGTGACATGTGTACCAGGCAAAAGCGAAATATTAATTTCGCACTGATTGATTCAAATGCAAACCCTTAATTATCTCAATGTATGAAAAAATGGACTTTTATACATCATTCAAAAATAACGCCTGAATAATGTTACATACATTACATTTTTTTTTATTTTTATTATAAAAAGAACTTCAAAGGCAAACATATAATAGATACTACATCAGTTATTTTATTTTGATGACAATGGTAAAGTGACAGCGTTGTCGAGTTATCGTGGTATGACGTAAGTTATACACATTTTTCCGCGTCTTAGTTGCCGTCTGCTCCCACTTTTCCACCAACCAAATTGACTACCATTTTTACCAGAGATATATGAGCAATTTATGAGCAGTAGATCCTTCTTCATATTGTAGTGTATTAATTGAATGATTCAAACAATTTATAATAGGAATCACTCTACTGGCTGTGATATACTTTTCTCCACTTAATTTTCGTGTGGCAATTTCAAATGGCTTTAGTATTTTTACACAATCGGTAAGAGCCTTTAATTCAACATTTGAAAGCATGTTTGGAGCATTCGGGAAACTAATTAATACTGTAGCTACATATGGAGCTAATGTACAAAGTTTAATCTCAGAAAGTAGACTCAATGATCGATGCAATATGATTGAAAATTTGCAGTTTGCCAAATACATTTTAATAATAATAATAGCTGTATTTTTTTCGCATATGGGTCACGATCCAGCAGTAATTCCCACATTAAATTATTTAGATACAGCTATGATTTAAAATATTTTTTGCAAACTGCAAATTTTCAATCATATTGCATTGGAATAATGAAAAACGTAGATAAAAAAGTATTAATTCTTGAACCTAGAACTCATATGGATCAATGTTTGACATAAGATAAAATATGTAAAAAAGAGTTCCAATGCAATGTGATTGAAAATTTGTAGTTTGCCAAAAAAAAACATTCTAAATCATTGCTCTATCGAAATAATTTAATGCGTAAATTACTGCTGATCCTGACCCGGACCCATATGCGAAAAAAATACAGCTAATAGCACGAATAAAATAAGAATTGTGAAAATTATAATTTGGAAGATTTTGGCGTGATTGCGGATGAATTCGGTGTAGAAATAATTGAAGGTGGATATGTGATGCTCAATGACATTCAGGAAAATAGTTCTTTTTGCGAATGATGCACTCATATATGTGAAACAAATATAAACACAATGTATTATAAAATCTTTCCGCTTTAAAATTTTTTCACATATTAGATATTATATATGTATTTAAAAACAATGGCTAATGAACTTTTGCTTACCTTAGAAGTCAGAATTAAAATGGTGTCACTTATCAGAACTTGATTTCTTCAAAGTGAAATACAGCATAAATGCTTACTAATTTAACAAAATATTTATTAATTTTCTCGATTGTGGTGTTGTGTTATGCACTCAATAATTTTTCACAAGGCACAAGAGAATGAAAAACGTGGTCAGAATTAAAATGTTATCACTTATGAGAACTTGCTTGTTTAAAGGAAAATACAGCATAAAAGCTTACTAATTTAATAAAATATTTATTAATTTTTGCGATTGTGGTGTTATGCATCTACTCAATAATTTTGATCAATGCACAAGAGAATAAAAAACTGCGTTTTGCGTCTTACAATGTAAGTTGACTTGACAGACATGACTCACTAGTCACTACAAAAACCTTAGAAAACAGGAATGGTTGAAACGTGAATATTGAATAATTCGTGTACACAATACAGTGCTTTTAAAACTACAATCGTCGGTTTGGCAGTAAATAGAAAAATAATGAGAAAATTCAATTAAAAAAAACCAAGATAAATAATCGATGACTAAAAAACATCGCATGGAAATAATCGACTAAAAACATCGGCTAATCGGTTAGAAAAACATCGATGTTTTTTGTCACTCGACTAATTTTCCCCAACACTATTGTCATCCGAACTAGAGTATGTTTGGATAAAATCCGCCGCTCCCGGTGTCAACACTCTATTTTACCGCGTCCCACCGCGCCATGACAGGCCCCTCCGCTTTGTTCCTGGTCTGACCAGAACTTAAATTATGACATTTAAATATCGTTATTTTTCGCATAAATAAATTATAAGATTTTATCATAAATCTATATTTATTGATATGCTGCAAAATATGTAGTCGCTTTTTAGAATGAAGTTCATTGAAAATTACGGTTTTATAACAAACAGAGAACAACTTTGCTGGCGATATCAGTGATTTTACAAATAAGGTAGAATTAAAATATATGTACTACCGATCTAGTTAGTCTAGTACTACCTAAAATTACTTAGATTATGGTAAATTTTATATGTATAGAAAGTCTCCACATCTTAATATCTATTGTGACATGTAAATCTGAATTTTTTATGAAGACTCTTATTCCCTAAAATCTTAAGATATGACGAATTGATAGAATCTGCTATTCTAGTTAAAAGCTTCTAGGAGATGAGTAATCAATACGAAATGAATTCATAGAAATTGTCAATATGAAATTGACCGAAATTGCTGCCAACTCTTGCAGCTTGAGAGTCGAGTGACAAATACTCTATGAAAAATAAAGATACTTTTAAAAATAATTTTTCTTCAAAACAGAGGACGTTTCGTATCAACAAGAACCATTTAATCATCAGTAGGGCTTTCATAAGTATGTATATAGTGAACGTAAAAATGGAAATCGGCTGTTACATACACAGATCGCTAGAGCCGTCACGCCGTTATAATTTATCCGAGATTGAAATCTATCCATTTTCCATTCCCCCTACCCAACTTCATTATATTATTCTTTATCAAGAAAATTAAAAATCAGGATGCAATTTTTAAATCTGATCACGAAACATAAAAATTAGTAAATGATTTTTATTCCTGATGGAAAACATATTAATCATCTGATAACAATTATTGATGAGTTCAAAAAATAAAAGCTTTTCATAAGCATTTAACAGGGACTGAAACCCTATTTAAGTAAAGTTTACCTGTTTCGTTCAAACTTTTAGGGTATAATTTAAAGATAATTGGTTTACTATGATTTTCATATTATTAATCACAAATTTTGTAATTTTAGTAGCAATGAACAGAGTCCCCGTTAATACCTGCAAGTAGGTATAGAAGATTCCAATTAAGGTAAAATACTTCTTTGAGATTTTTCCACGAGAATATTAAAGATAATCATTATGTACGAACAGTGCCCAAAGTGGTCGTAAATATTTGTTTAAAAAATGCTTTTTTAATAGAAAAGGGATCCATTAGTTTCGTCTTCATATAGATAGTACAAAGCCTCAAAAATTTTATCTGGTCTCAAAACCCTAAGGAAATTAAAATACACAAAGAACACCATGAAAAAATACGTTAGAATTTTCCTTCTTCACTCCTCTGTTTTTCTCAGTAGATAATTATGAGAAATTCAGTGATCCCAAAAATCCACTACATCAATGAATTGTCGCCTGCTCGTATCAAGAGTTTACGTTTTTTTATCGTGACTGGTAATTAGTAGTGGTGACATCTGGAATCAGCTGATCACTCTATTACTGACTGTCGATATTCCGATTTGTTTAACTTCTGACTATGAGATCACGATCGCTGCAAAATATTACTAATAATACTTCGTTGTGGACTATTAGTCCAAAAGCGTAAATCAAATTGGATAATCGTGAAGTTTATCCTGCAGAGTGTCGATTGAAACAGAATGAATTTGGACTCCTACACTCTCTGCTTGTTAATTAATTAATTAAGACGTTCTGTGGAAGTTTCCCAGACTCATTTCCTGATGTCTTCTGTTATGATAATATTTAACACAGAAATCCTTTCGAATAGTAGAAGTGAATATAATTTTAACACTGTAAGTTTCTATTAAAGTTTAATTTTTTTTTTTTGCTCTTCAGAATTTCGAGTCTCGAGGGCAGTTAGTTCGAGTCGTCTGTGGAGATTTTTCAGGTAGACCTCCTAATGGCCTCATTTGTATAAAACTTAGGGAACACACAAGCTATACACGGCTTCATAGCAAGCACGAGATAACGCAATTTGGAAGTTACTTTTTCTCATTTAGATTTTGCTACTTGTTAAGCAGCATCTGCATTCTTCCATTTTTTTTCACTAAAATTTAACTAAGTCCGCGGAAAGAGTTTCCTATATTAAATGCAAGTGCTGCACTAGAATAGCATTTTAACCTTAAATTAATGTGAACTTAATAGTTCTAAAAGGTGACTAACGTTAAGGTCATGCTATTTTCACAAAGAAATTACTTTTCATACACGTGTAACTGTAATTAGTTCGTTTGGGTCAGTGGAATAGTGTTACATGACGGAATACTTACTCCTATAGAATAGATAAGTATGCGAGCCTCGAAGAAATTGTTTTGTTTTAAAACCCGTTTTTGCATGGAAAACTTGATGTAGGTCGAATTTTTGATTGAATTAATAATTCTGAAATTATAAATCAAGAAAATCATAAATTAAGAGTAGTTATTGTTTGAAACAATGGATGCTAATACTTATAATATCGAGAATCGAGATGCTGTTTATCTCCGTAAAGTAGCCAGTCCAGTTTTCCTAGGTAATTGAAAATTATTTCTGGTTCCTCTGCGACGCTCAACCAGGGCTTTGGAAGAGATACAAAAACGGACCACATATTTCCGTACTGAACAAAATCACTTTCTGTCTTTTCAGCTATTTACTCTCGATCCAGGTCCATCAAGTAAAAGTTCATTGAGTTAAAAATGCTGTCCTGTCCCCCGCAGCGATCTTCCGTTTCTCTCGTTCTGGACAAATGAGGGCTGACAGGTATGTTATAGTTGAATTTACTGCATTTAGGCAACGTGCCATTTGGTTTGTCTGTAACTTTTGTTTTAAAATTTCTGAGTAAAAATCAAGTAAAAGGAAGAGATCTCAGGAAAAATTGCCAGACACCCTCGAGTAAATTTTGTTAAATATATAATTTTCATATATAAAAATCGCAAATTTTTTTACACACACTCTTGAGAATGAGTAAAACTGTGTAATTTTTTGCAAAAGGGGAATCGTATCAATTTCTTAGATTTCCAAAATCCAAAAAGTTAAGAGACGGTTTGTACGTAAATTCAGATAAAAGCTTTTACACCGAGTAAAAATTTTTGAGTTAACAGACAGACCTTGAACTATACCTAATCTTTGTAATTTCGTGGATACTCAAACGCACTGCAACACTTTTCTCATAAATTTTGAGTTACACAAAGAGTTCGCAGCCATATCAGGTAAAATTGTGTTAACAAAATTGTATACGGATTGTTCTTGTTCTTGCATCTCTCTCATATATCTGGAAGAATCAATTCATTCATAGAATCCCTGGTTTCGCATTTTATTTTATGTCAAGAAACTATTATAGAACGGGGAAAAAACTTATTTTTCCAAAACAGGTTTTATGTCTTTTTTAAAATATGAAAAACATAAAAAAGTCGTAGTTTATCGTTAAGATATTTTATTTTCCATATATTCTCTAATTTTTATGATTTTGCATATATGACCTCTCCATATTTGACCCCAAAATGATTTTTTCAACATTCTTTATACTATATTATGATATTATGATTATAGCCTATGCCTTCAAGAAAATTAATATCTACATGAATATGAAGTTTCAAGGTCTTTCATATCAGAACCCAAAAATTGTACAATTGAAATTTTGCTTATGGATAATATCTTATCCGTGGATCGATTATCTATAAAACATAAGTCCAAGTATGAATAAAATTGGCCCACTAAAACAGCAAAGAGTATACTGGAAAGATCTGACTATTTTGTTTTTTAACTATGAAATTAATTTATCTGCCTAGAAAACTTATGCCTCGACAGCTGCTTGAAACATATAAATTATTTGTTTCAGAGTAGATAGCAGTTCAATTATTTCTTAGGAATTTATTTGAAATTTTTCTTCAGTATTTTAACGAAATATAATTTTTAAACGACAAAGCAGAATGGACATACGGTCCAAAGGGTTAGATTAACTTATTCGCATGCCTGCGCCGCTAAAGATTTGTATACGTGTAGAAAAGCTTTACTTTCTACCAAAACATGTGAAGATTTAAAAGCTCGAATTCGAGAGCCGTATTTCTGACACTCAGAGTGAATTTGTCATTGCACAGACTTGAACTATCGAAAACCTGTTGACAAATAAAATTCCTAATCATAAATTTTAGTCGATGACTTTTGTTTTATTAAAATTAATTATTATTAAAATTGTTTTAGTTTTTTATTTAAATGAATCGCCACAGCGAATTTTTTTGAATGGGGAATTTTAGTTTCTTAATTTGCTAAACAAATAGTTCGACTATTCGTTCTGGTTCTTTACGTACTTTTTCAATATGTATTAGGCTATCTCGATGTATTAAACTCTCAGCCGTTACCAGCTCACTGCCATATACCAGTATAACATGGACTTTCCCACAGCTGAGAAAGGCTAATATTTTGAAGTGGTACTTTCCCCAACGCAATAATCTCCATACTCCTACTCTAGTCTAAAAGCATTTCAATCAGCAAGAAATGGAACAGAAGAGTACATATCAGTTATATTTTGTTCTCTCTTTTTCATCAAATTTGTGCTTCATAACATAAAAAATCGTGCGGTCCATTTTTAGTACACGCATAATCATCTTTAGTTACACACTACCACGAAAAATTAAAAAAAAAGTTATTCTAATATGTTTTGCCTAAAAAAGTCCGATATTTGCGTAATATTGTGTCGGTGTTTACCTTGCAAGTTTAATCAACTTTTAATGACGTGTAAAAGTCCATTGACCACCGAACGCAGAACTCCTTGTCATAAATCCTAATAGGCCAAGGTCATTATGAAGCCGGTTATACACGGTTCACATTTCCCATTTTATATATATTTTTTTGTGAATAGTTTAAATAGGATTTTTTTCGATAAAAATTAAAGTCAGAATACACACAATTCGCGTTTTTATTTTTTGTTCTGCATTTGAATTGCTTTGCTTCTTCTGAATATGTTTTCTGCCTCTTTCGCTTAATTGTACGTTTGAAGCCAGGTACTTAGGAACGCAAATGATATGCGTACCTGTGTAGCCAGATTTAAGGCGTAATCTGTAGAAAGTCAAATTTGGCTCGTTTAAGGGATAATAGCCTCAGTCGTTATTACCCAAATCTCTCAAAAACGTGGTCGCTAGCGGAAAATTTAAAAGGGCCGGCAATTATTTAACCTTTTTGTTTTTTGTTGTTTTTACTTTAAAACAAATTTTTTAGTCGTTGACCTTAAATCCAATGAATTAGAAATTTGAATATCAATTAGTTAAGCTAGAAACACGTACCGTTCATGTGTTAAGTGAGCATGGCTAAAACAAGTTATTGGGGCATTAAAGCTCATTAATAGCTATGGTCCATCAGATCAGGTAGGTGATGATGATGATATTGTGAAATAGTACAGACAGCTTTCGGAATAAAGTTTAGGTGATTATGCGGAGAATGGTAACAATTTTGATAATTTATCATCTCCGGTTTAATTTATTCATTTAATTTAGAGCGGTGTGAAAAAAATGATAGTACATGCGTGACGAATTTGATAATATGTTTTTGTTAAAATTTGCGACACTTAAACTCGACTTCCGATTTTATATGAGTTGTTATGTGTTTACTTTTTATTTACGTACTGTCGGTGTTTTTACACTGACCAACAGAGATTATTCTTCATTCCCAGAAGTTAAATTGGGCTCACATAAAATTAGTTATGTAACGAATTTTGGAATTTCTTTTAAAAATTATTTCAGACATGAGTCGTAAAAACGATTTAAAATATCAAGTTCATTTTTCTGTCTGCATAATTTGATCAGTACTTTGAGCTTGGTTTACGTATTGAATACACTAAAGCTATAGTTGCGATGTAGATGTATACACACAACAAAACGCTCTCCTAGAGCTAACTGCCATAATATGTACTTGAAATTTGTTACATTAAGAATTGAATATATGTATAGGCTTTGTTTTATATAGTTTTCCATAGTTTTCTTTAACTTTAGAAAGATGCATAAGTTATATTTCTATATGAAAAATCAGTGCTCTTTCTAAGGACCCTTTAAAATTTATTTTTGGAGTTCCATATTCCAAAATTTCGCGGTACCATTTTTGTGTTTTTCTCGTAACTAAGCGCCATCTACATTACATGGAAAGCTTAATTTAATTTACTTCGAAATATTTAAATTCTGCAAAAAAAAAACCTTTAAACTTTATTGCTACTCTAAATGAAATATGTTGGTTTTTCTATACTTAAGACCAATTTCCTTCACAGCATTATGAAAACCTTTAACGCAAAAGCTCAAAAACTTCTAAAGGCCCAAAAGCCTGTACAGTCCTAATCATAAGAATTATGCTAAACCCTTGTGTTGGCAGCACTGACTTATAACAATGGAATGAGCGTATTGCCATTTTCCTATAGGAAAGAATGGCACGAGTTTTATAGTTTTCTCTTTAGCGCTATTGCGGAGGTGGAGCTACCAACACAAAATATCACATACTGAATGTTTTCATATGCCATTTGATGTTTTTATGTTGGCTGCAAATGCAATCACTGCAGGAAAAATAATGTAAAGTTAGTTGGAGAATAAAAGAATTTTGAGAACTTTTATTTTTAACGATTCTAAATAAAATCATAAACACAAGAGGAAAAAACAACCGCCTCGCCCGGGGTTTGAAACTGGGACCTTCAGCTTTGCCGGGCGACTGCTCTTACCACTGAGCTAACGAGACAGATGATTTTCCCTCTTGCATTTCTTAATTTGTAATTAGCCTACTAATCCACGTAACGATGAAAGCTAACAAATAAATTTGTAAATTCATTTTTGACCGAATGTAACAAGTGTGGGTTCGATTCCCGTCAGGGAAAAATAAAGTAAATATAGTGGTTATCATGCTTTGTCACTCTTCCCCATACGCAGTATTCAGATAAAAACAACCTTTTGAAAATTAAAGTCGAAACGAGTTTAGTTCCTTATAAGCGATTAAAATATCACTTGGATACAAAAAATATGTTTTTTAATTTAATTCGATTTTCGGGTGAAAAATTTCATCTAATTGGTTGAGTTTTACATGTTTTTTTATGTAGTAAGCTTTTAAAGGGTGACTCAATTGTATGCCACATGAAATAGCAAATTGCATAGTCCATTGTTATAAATCAGTAGTTGGCACCCACCTCGCGAAACTTTTGGCTGGCACCCAAACGGTCAAAAATCTTGGAATATATTCTATACTTTTTTGGATTGGTTATATTACCACATCAAAAATGTAAGAAATTTATATAGTTTCATTGTATTATATTTTCGTTTTAATATTTTTATGTACTAAAATTCAATTCGTGAGAGATGAAAAGGTTTACTTTTCGAATATTACAATTAAACTCATATTTATACCCTAGATGAAATCATAGGGGTATACTAAGTTTGTCATTCCGTTTGTAACATCTCGAAATAATGATGGTAGAGCAAAATGGATTGGACACCCATTCATAATATAAAAAGTTATTTCGATTTTTGCATGTCCGTCCGTCCGTCCGTCCGGCCGTCCGTCTGTCCGTCTGTGCGCACGATAACTCGAGAACGCGTATACTTAAAGAGCTGAAATTTTGTACACGGACTTTAAAAAAAAAGTAAAATTAAGTTCGAAAATGAGACAAATCGGGCAACTCCTTCGTGGGGTTGCCATATAAAAATTTCGTTTTCCGCTATATATTTGGACACTGCCTGAGAACGCATCGAGGTAGAGAGCTGAAATTTCATACATGATGTTTTTACTACATTAACAAAAAAATTTCAAAAATGGACTAAATCGGGCAACTCCTTCTTGGTGTTGCCATATGAAAATTTAGGTTTTTTACGTATATTTTGAAAACGATCAGTCCAAGACATTTTTATTGTAGTAAAAACTTCTTCAGAATACGAAATCCTATAAAATGGGTCAAAATAATTTTTTCTGTGCGACAAACTGTTCTAGAAATATATGCGAAAAACAACTTCCAAATCAATACTTGAATAGATCGGTGACCATACGAAATTTAATACGGGCATTCATCTAGGGTATCATCAGAATTGGTCTTAGACCAATTCTAGCTTTTTTACTTGTTTTATTAAAAATTAATACACATCTATTGAAATGTAATCTATCAAACTAGAGAAGGCTTAAATCCAACCTTTGGATTAAAAATTAATTCATTGTGGAACAATGAAAATACAGAAGGAATAAAAAAAACAACATTCGTATCATTTTTAAATTAACTAACTTTTCGTTTTACATTTTAATTATTCAAATTAAAATATAACTTAAAACTATGCACATCTTTTGATTTACATTGAAACCTTCATAAGGTAGCTTATATTGCAAATTAACAAGAGTGGTTAAAGTATCGATTTCATTGTCTCGAGCAATTTTAAAGCAATTTAAATTTTCATTAAATTGCTTTTTTCTATAAATTTCACACATTCAAGTTGTTCATTTCTAGCGTCTCAAACAGAATGAATAGTGGCCACCATACAGCAGATGAACGAAATATTATGCAGGTGTAAGTTATAAGTTAATGCCATGAAGTGTAAAGCCAAAAGAGCAATGAGGCGGAAGTTGGCCATCGTTCAATGCTGACTTTTGACAGCTGCTAAATATTCTCGTTGTTTTAAAATTTTATATGCTGAACATCATGAGTTTCGAAGGACGGATGTGAAAACGTTTAAAAAAAATTTTTTGCGCTCAATTGAAATGTTATCTTGACTCAGTCACTAATGGACATTACTTTCAGCATATTGACGAGTGCTATTTTGACAAGTACGATTTCCGATATTATTATCAAAGTTATGTAAAGTAGAATTCTAAATTCTCGGCGACCCTTCCAAATCAGTGGAAGGATATTACAGAACGTGAATTCTATGCATATTTAGGCATTATTCTTTTCGCAGGCGTTAGACGCTTATGAATACTTCGGAGCTCTGATCAATTGATGGAAACGGACAGTTCTGCGGAACAATAAGGATAGATTTAGCTTGACCAATCTAGGGGAGTACATAATAGATCAACTCTGGTCGCCGTGTCCGCGTCGTCTAAGTGGCCTACTATTAACCTCTAATGCTTAAGAACCCACGATCGAGGACGTAAAAGTAAGAATGAATTGCAAGGTGTATTCTGACCCCCTGTTTTCAAATTAAAATAGAAGCAATTAAAAACATGATCATAATCAGGTCGCAATTTATTTGTATTTTATACACTATCTGTCAATCAAAGCGTAAACAAATTTGGATTTGGTTTCTCGAAAAGGAAGGCAATGATAAATGGTCTTCAGAATATGGAAAGATACTCAAGATTGCTCAAACGCACTGGATTAGTCTGCAAATAACGGTATTTGAGCTCTGAATTTGCAAAATAGATTTCAAATTTGAAAAACGTAAAACTGGGAATATCTTAGGTATACATTGGTAAAGTAATATAGATAAAATGTTCATAGAATAACAAAATATAGATTTGGTTTTCCCGAGTTACATATTAGTAGGGTATATCAAGATCAAAATTGCCAAAAAAGCTGATTCGCGATTATGGCATGACGGCGACAAATAAATTCTAATTAATCTAAATTAAAATATCATTAATTGTTCATTTACTTATTTCCCCGCGACAGTACCTTTCTGTCATCAATATCATATTTCAAGATGTGTCTGCTCTAAAGTAATATGCCCCTATACACCTTGAAATTCCCTTCATGAATTTACAATTTACTCACCCAAGCACGGTTATAATATATTTGCTTGCCCACCACTAGCGAAATGCTATATAATCGACCTACTTACATAAAATTGATGAAAGCACAAATACAACCACCTCCAGTTGTAAGAAATGCAACCTTGATCTATCATAAGAAAAATATTATCATATGAATGAAATTAACCTAATACAATTACAATTACCAATATAGAAGTGTGTTTAGGTCCCACAGAAGCATTTGTTCGATTGTATCCGTTAGGCTTAGAGCAACTTCTGATTGAGTGTAGCTGCACTATAAGTGACGAACGAGCAAAAGAGATGTGTGACGTCATATGTTGTTGTATGTTGTTTGATTGTTGCTGGAACCAAAAAAAACCACCTCATCCAGGCAGTGGTGTCGGTTATGATATCATGGACAGAGGCCAGACGTGTTGGAATAATTGGAAAACCTAAGAGACGCAATGCTTGCTTTGCTTGCAAAGATGCCACGGCACTGGAAAAAGTTGTAGCTTTTTAGTAATTTTTAAGACACCGTAAACACTTGTCAAAAAAGAGGTATTAGATTTTGCCATTTTGTAGTGAAAATTTCCAGCATAGTTCAGCAATTTTCGCTAATGTGTCTATGGATGATGAACAATTTAATGTTTTCTACAGAATGAATAAAAACAGTTTTTCATCACGTTCACAAATTTTATATTGAAAGCAATATCTTTAGCCGTGTTAACAAAAAAATGCGCCAAAATGACGAAATAATTTGTTTCCTTGTTTGTTTTTTTTTTTTGTGTGTTAAAATAAAATGTATTGCACAACCCAGTTTTATCCTCAATGCAGTAAGTCCTGTATACTGCGAATTGCATACTGCATACTTCATACTTGATCAGTGTGGCCGTCGCCTTAGGGTACCATGTCGTGCAAAAGTGCGATAAGGAACATAAGAAATAATAATACTTTAATATAGGTCGGATTGTCTCTTGCTGGATGTCCGAGAAACTCTCTACCGGTGATGGAAAGGAGCAAACCCGCGTATGAAATAATGCCTGTTTGAAGCTCTCAACGTTATGGGCACATATCAGAAATACAGCTTAACAAATTATAAGTCTTATAATGACACAGAAAATGAAAATTACGCGAAAACACTTTTCAAAATATGTATATGAGGGGCAATTAGATACAGATTTGTTCACATTTACGGCAGGTTTCTGAACCGTTGTACATACAAAGTGAGAAGAGCTAATGTCAAAAGTATACCATGACCTGCAAGCTTGAACTAATGATACCCAGAAAGAGTTATACTGACAAAAAAAAGGAAACAAACTTTCAGTAAAGTTACTGAGGAAGCTGCTGAATACTTACCAATAGACAAATTGATACAGACCAAAACACTTTTCATACAGTAGTGTTCGGACTGACTATAAATAAGTCACAAGGACAAACGTTGAAGTTGGAGAAGATATACATGTGGAGAAACCGTTTTTCTCGATCAACTCTACGTGACATGTTTGCGGATGTCCCATATACGAAATCTCTGTATATTAGCTCCAAATGGGAAGGCGTAAATATAGTGTTACAAGCATGGCTTACAGTTTGTTATTTAAAACACAATTTTTCAAATATAATTCACAAGTCCTATTTATTATCCTCGATTGTTTACTGTTTAATAAATTCACAAATAATCACAAATCAACTCTACTGTAATTATCACTAGTACTGTATCAAATGATCGCAATCCAATTAGAACACTTTGTTCTGTTTACTACGTTCGATTCACTGTCTGAGACAACACTGCCTCCTGGCGGTGAAAAGTGCCGTATTTATACTCTACAAATTTGTCTAGAACACGAAAATTCTATTCTAGAAACATCGATTCTCCGAACCAACAGTTGTTTATTTCTGTACTTTATATGTATATGTCGCTTTTCCTTTTCTGTAATACGATTCTCCGAAAGTTGTTCCTACTTAATTAGTCAATTCATGCGAAGTATCCATTTCCAATGTCTCTATTTCTATTGCACGTAACAATAGCATACAACAGTGTTTTACTATAAAAGTTCTGTTCATTGATTCCAAGGAATTGAGGATTTTATTATACAATGTAGCCTAACACAAAAATTTGAAAAACAGCTAGCTTAGTAATAAATGCAATCTATATCGGAAAATTGAGTCAGATCATAGTGAATTCTGATGCCCACATGGTATATGCCTTAAACACCATTAATTTGGCATAATTTATTCATTTGTATCGAACATTTCATGAAATTTTCAATTCAAGATAAAAAATATAAAAATCATCCTTAGAATTTAAGAACGAAATTTGAATATTATTCCAATTATTTCATGATAAGCTATCAATCTCTCCTCCTATCAATCAATAAATTCCGCTAGTTAATACCAAATGAAGATGCAAGTACTCTTCAGAGTTACATTCGTATCAAGGAGGAAACACAATATCATATTTCACCCGAAGCACATTTGGCTGGATACAAGTAAGTATCCATCCTTCAGTCTATGCTCAATTTTCATTCAATATTCAGCTGGATTTCTTGTTACATCTCAGATGCCATTCATTCATACATAAATTGATTGAGTTTCGAGGCTGATGGCTATGAAATTCATTTAATAAAATTTGAAGTATTCAGCTTAGGGAATTGTTTCAAGCTTTTAATTAGTGCAATTAAATGCCACTGCTGTCAGTTTTGTTTTTATACATGATTTAATTTTAAATCATCATCGGAACTCGGTAGGTAACGGGAAGCTTATTTGGACGTTCTCACCTTTTTATTTACATTTACCTTTTTTTTTTAGAAAAAGTTTTTTTTTA
The DNA here is from genome assembly GCA_963924295.1 of Dioctria rufipes. NCBI lineage: Eukaryota > Metazoa > Arthropoda > Insecta > Diptera > Asilidae > Dioctria > Dioctria rufipes. Next base: position 279,265,498 of record OZ002741.1, on the reverse strand, counting down.
TATAAAAACTGTAAGCTGTAAGCTCTTCTCTTTAATATGACCTCCTATACCTCTGTGCCCACTGTAGCCGTTAAACAGTTATTAGCTCATAACCTATTTAGGTCATACCGAGACTAGAAGATATATTTTTTTAAATTACGTGTTTTCAGAACAAATTATCTTTAGTTTATACAACCATAACTCCTATTGGGAGAGAAGTACATGACTGGTCCAAAAATCATTTGAAAGGCATACAATGAGCTCTGTAAGTGACTTTTGAATATACAGGGTGTTTTGTGAAAGACTTGCGTACTTTCTTAATCACTCTTTAACTCCGAAACGGTTGAGATGCCCCTCCTCCCTTGCCAAACAATTTTTTGTTTGACTAGTTGGCTACTATCACCTCCTATGGACCACCATGAACTAAACACCCTTTATAAGGGGTACAATACATATACAAATCGTTGGAAGAATGTTCACGTTTCCGCAGCTGTAACACATCAGAATTACAAAAAAAAAGTGTTTTTAAAAAAAATGTAGGGAACTTAGTCTTCTTTAAATTTGTATCGCCCATTTTTGTCGTAGAATCAACCGTTGAGGAATTGGCGCAGAACCCTTTCAACTGTGAAAACTTGGATTTTTCATCGGGGCTCGGAACTAAATAATATACAAAAAAAATATAACTACGCCACCTTTTGTACTGACTGTACTACAGCCAAAATTGCCAGATAAGATTTTGGGTTTTGTCTAAGCTTATTAGGATCCATTTGGCTATTTTATATGTGTAATGGTAGTACAAAGCTACAGATTTTCTTCATGTGTTAATAAGTATGAAACCTTTAGACCTCTCAAGCATATCCGTGTTTATTTCCAAGAAGTACTATCAAATTTTTTTCCTGTATACCTAAAATATTGGAGTTAATAACAACTCTTTGGCTTATGGACACATTGCTGGATTGTTTATTAGGGATTCTATACATGTGTAGTTTTCATTTTTTCAGTGTTATTGTTCTGAAATTCATTATAATACTCCGTTTTCTCAAATATTGAAATTTTAATGGTTTGTTGTCAGCAAAATTAAACTTTTATGTGGGTATGATATTTGTAAAAATGTCTTTTCTTCAATATCAATTTAATGCGAATACTATTAAAATAACATTCAATTACGAAAATGCTTGGTGCCCTAAAATTCGATTAACAAACATAAGATTTACAAGATCGCATTTATGAAAATAACAATGCAGAAATTCATTTCACAAATATCCATTTGGCGAATTTACGAATCTAGGAATACAAAAGCTATTGCGAATCGATGGTAAAAGTGGTAGTTATTCATATGAGAAACAGACTTTTAAGAAACTTCGAAATGGGGCCTCGCTCAATTAAATAATCTCTATTTTAGCACGATACCCTAAGTAATTTTACAACATATTATATTATGTGTGGAAATGCTTTTTAAGGGCGAAAGAAAGAAACCTCCAAAGTTTGAAAATTTCTTTGCAATATTTTAAGTATTACAAGACTCATCCTAACAAAAAAGTAACCTTTTAAAGGTATTGTTACTATATTTTAAAAGAGCTATTGTACATTTCAATTTGTAAGGTACTTTTTGAGATATTTTGAAAACTTTTTTTTTTCTGGGAAAAGGATACTTTATTTCTTTATTTCTTTGGAAAAACCCATTATGAAGGTATGTATTTTTTCTGATAAGAAAAAGCCTGATTCCTTACCCTCAATTTGGTATATGGTGCATAACGTGTCTTTCTCTGTTAACTATATATAATTAGCTACACACAATCTTGCTTCTTAACCCCCCATGGACTGAGCCAAAGATATACAAGACGGTGAACCAATCAGGAGCTTCAATGTGATAGGATGTATTGCCTTTTCCGCACTTAAAAAATAACTTAATTCCATACATAAAATAACAGCAAAAATGCATCTGGATTTTGCGGAAGTGAATCGTGTTAAATTAGAAGCGAAAATAATAGAGACTAATTTTGAAAATGCAACCACAAATGCAATAAGAACATTTACTCCTGAAGTTTTATCAAGAACTGTAATTTTCATCTAGACCAGATCATTATCGAAAGGATACAAGGTTTGCAAACTAAATACGGATGAAATGAATTATTGCTCTTTTGGCACTTGTTTTCTACCTCCTACAGATTAGTACCTATGAGTACTTCAATTATTGATATGAAATTTAAGATGAAGACTGGTAAAATATTTCTGAATCGCTTCGAAGAAGGTCCCCTATGTATAATCCTCCCTTCGAATTAAACCAAAAAACATTTCCCATAGATGAAAAATTGAATTTTGTCATCTTTAAATACATAATGCTTATTGAAGCTGAGTACGTTGACGTGTATCGATTAATTGAGGAATTGCGAATGGATGTGATTTTCGTAAAAACAGAAATTAATAAATTTCGATTGATGGGCATCCTATATGAAAAAATGAGTAGCCAACAAGGATACAAAAATTGCAAGAAGTTTTGAAGCTATGAAGAAACTGCATTTTTTCTAGCAATAATAACAAATCTAAAATAAAATATGCTTAACATGTATCTTTTATAAGAAAATTAGTCCAAAAATCAGCACAGGCGGCTTTTTGTACTCATTTTCTAAATTCTATTTGTTAAACATAATTTTGCCATACGACAATTTGCTAAATAACCTTTTCCTAAAAGAGATTTTGTGAATTAAAGTATTAAGCAAATGAAGTTTTACGATTTTGTTTTCCTTTTTTGCCAAACGACATTTTAGACAAATTTATTTTAGGTACATAATCATATCGCTTTTTTTATATTTCATTATCTTACCGGAAGCTTTGCTCTTCACATCTATTAAAAAGTAGTTAAGTGGAGGGTGAAAATTTCCAATTTTAACTGGAATCTCTCCGTACACAAAATATATCACCGATCTACACCGATGTCTACGTAATGAGTGTTTAATATATTGTATTACAATTCAATAAATTTTATATGTTAATTATTACTAATTGTTATGTCATCCTTATGTTGGCTCTTTAACTTGATATTGTGAGGTTTAAATTTTAATTAACGCTAAAAAGTGAAAGAAAGTAATGAAAGATTTAAGGTTATATATTACTACGTTATTTTTAATATTCATATTGCAGGAGCGGGAGTAGAAAGGATAGCCGCATTTTGTTCATTTAGATTGTTTATTTTAATTTCTTATCAAAAATCAAAGAGATGCAATTTTGAGCAAACAGTTTTTTTTTAAACACTGCATACTACAAAAAGTGTAAGCACTGCAAAGTTTTCAATACCATCTCAAAATCTCAACAAACCATACCTCATCATTTGACAGCAAAGTAGTTTGAAAACTAAATCTTTCACAGTACAACGTACAGCGAAGTAATTCGAAAAACTTCTCAATAATTTTGAAGCTGAAGCAAGTGATAGCATTATCAATTAAAGCTTTTTATTGTACAGCAGATAGCTCCTGCTGCTATTCTGCTTTGATTAATATTTATCGTAGCTTTCATTCAATTATACAACGTAACAAATTTTACCAATCATCTACGAAGAAAATTTCAGTACGGAAGATAGTTAGGGAGATAAACGAGTAAGGGTACGTGTACAACGAGGAGTGGCGAGGCGAGGCGAGGCGAAGCGCGGCGAACCTAAGCAGTTGAGCGAGGTTAGGTGAAGATAAATCTAGAGGTGTAGTGTTCAGAACAAGGCGTTCAGTTTCTTGGTAAATCGCGAAGTGAGAGCATAAATTATATCAACAGATTTTGAAATTTTGTGTTTGTTAAGTAATGCAACTATATTGCATTTTTCACATAAGTGTACTCTCTGCTTTGTAACTTGCCACCCACCACCATATGAAACGTCATAAATATGTGAAATTCATCATCTATACGAAGATCTACGGACTGATCCTGATAGATTCTTCCAATATATGAGAATAAGTGTAGAAATCTTCGATTATATTAAGGAACGATTGCAATATAAACTAAAAAAAAAAACTGACAACATTTCAATTCGAAGGATATAAAATTAATAATTTTCTGTTTGTTCAGCCCTTTCTGTAGTTTTGCTTGTAAAGAGTTTTCCAATAAGAGGTGTTATTTTAATTAGCCCGCTATTTCGGTAGATGTCACTTTGGAGCTGTCATTTTTTGACATTTGACAAGTAGGAACTATACACGATTCAACAACGCATTGGAATTATTAAAATTCACTATAAAAATGGTGAAAATGTGGCAGAGACTGTTCGTAAAACTCGAACATTTTTGAGTCATCGTAAAGCACCTTATCGGACCGCAATACAGAAATTGGTAGAAAAATTCGAGCTGTCGGGACAAGTTAGTGATGTGAAGAATAAAACCCGTGCACGTCGCTCAGGAACAGCCGAGAATATTGCTGTTGTAGCCGAAACTGTTGAAGAAAACCCAGGTTTGGCCATTCCTCGTCGTTCTTTGGAATTAGGCATTCCACAAACGTCATTACACCGTATTTTGCATAAAGATTTGGGTCTTAAGGCTTATAAAGTTCAGTTAACACAAGAACTCAAGCCGGCCGATCATGAACAACCGTCTAGTCTTTGCTGATTGGGTCCTTGAAATGCATGAAAATGATCCGGAATTCCATCGAAAACTCATCTTGAGTGATGAGGTCCATTTCCACCTCGATGGCTTCGTCAACAAGCAAAATTGTCGCATCTGGGGCTCGGAAAACCCAAGAGTTATTGTTGAAACGCCTCTCTATCCTCAACGTGTGACTGTTTGGTGCGGTTTATGGTCCCGCGGGGTCATTGGACCTTACTTTTTCGAAAATGAGGCAGGAGCAACAGTTACGGTGAATAGATTGCGCTATCGACAGATGATTAATGATTTTTTATGGCCGGAATTGGATGGTATTAATCTGGACAACGTTTACTTTCAACAAGACGGCGCTACGTGCCAAACAAGCAACGAAACCATTGATCTTTTACGGGAAAAGTTTCCGGACCGTGTTAACTCTCGAAGAGGTGATCACAATTGGCCACCGAGATCTTGTGACTTAACAACTTGCGACTTCTTCCTTTGGGGCCACGTGAAAGAGAAGGTATACGCCAACAGCCCAGCGTCGATTCAAGACCTCAAAGATGGAATTCGTGAGGCTATCGAGGACATAGGGCAGCCACTTTGCGATTTGGTTATGGAAAATTTCATGGAAAGGATATGGTCCTGTAGGCGTGGTCGTGGTGGTCATTTGGCTGATGTTATTTTGCATTATTAACGGCATACGTTCCTCTTTATAATGAAATAAAGATCCGATCATTTATCTAAAAAAATGGCATTTTCCTTTGAATATCAAAATAACACCGCTTATTGGAAAACCCGTTATATGGGGTCACAATAAAAAGCGATTAGAATTTGGAGAATTCCATCATTCACATATACGAAGATTTTCATACTGATCCTCATAGACTCCTCCAGTATTTGAGAATGAGTACGGAAACCTTCAATTATATAACAAAAAAACAAACCTATAAGAATATGCCAGGTATCAAAATTAGCGCGCTGCACCTTGCAAAAACAAAAAATGAAAAATTTCATTCTTGAGCGAGTTACCTCGAGATTTCTCGGCAGATCGCGCTTTGCTACAGCGTTGTTATGAACACTCTCATAGTATAGCGTGCAATCATTTTACGTCTTAAACTCTTGATACAGCCTCGCCTGGCCTCGCCTCGCCTCGTCTCGCTACGTTATGCACGAACCCTAAGATGGAACTATAGATAGTTCCTACTTTCGTATATGGTAGATAGGATGTAAGGCAGGTCGCATTACATGACAATGGAATATCTAGCAAAGGCTAGTTGCATGCTTTTTAAAATACATGCCATTTTATGCTCATGATTGTCATGCGGCATGCACTATGGAGCTCACTTAGTGTAGCTTTTGTTGCGCATGTCAGACATACTTTAAGATTCTATTCTGTTTATTTGAAGTGTAAAAAAAATGAACATCAATCCAGAATATAACTGTAAGTTTGTGAAAAACGTAGAAGCTTTTTTGTGTTATATAACTAATACGCGGAGTGAATATCATAAATAAAATTCAACAAAAAAATCGGGGAAGGAAATAGCGGAAATACTTAATGAAATTTTTTTAGTAAAAAGTATAATTGCGGATTGCCAACGTTTGAATTACAATACTAATAATTGCCTGATCAATTTTCATTTTAATGTTATTTGACGATATGTTCTTAGCGGACTATCAGTTTTAAATTCAACTGTTTTATTCAAATCCATTTTTCCCCAGCTAGCTGTGTTCCAGGTGAATTTATTCCATGTTTTGATCGAATTTGTTGTGAAATTATGAAGTATATCTACGTTGATTTCACGATAATATGAACTTGATCGGGATGGCATAATAGTACACTTCAAATATTCGATGTTTAGAAACAAGCATTCCAAAAGCACTTTCTACTATTTTTCTGATAAGACAATTTCAGAACATTGATATATGTGTGTTCGGCTACATTATTATATAACATTTGCAGTGGAATGCCATTTACACGCCATATTATAAATGCTACTTGGGAGTGCGCCTGCTTAAAGTCACCGTTAAACACTCATACGAGGCCGCTCCTGGCTTTTCCAACGACAACGCCCAAACTCCTCTCCTCAACGGAGTTATGTCGGTCTTAAATAATAGTTCAGATTTTCTTACCTGCTTTCACCTTTGGCCTAGTTTTCTTTACAAAAATCTAGTTAACATGGCTTTTTTTTTATGAAACCTGTAATAATGCCCAAAAGTGACAAGTGAAATAAGACCCAAAAAGCTTGGCTCTTATTTCCAAATGAAATAAAGTCCGAAAGCAAATGTGAAATAAAACCCAAACTAGGTGAAAAATGGCCCAACAAAAAAGTGAATCAAAGCCCAAAATTCTGGTAAAAAGAAGCAAATGGAATAAAGCCCAAAATATTGATAATGATGCGTGTAGAGTAAGAACGCGTCCCACGATGGGGTCGGGTAGGCGGAGGCGGCAAGGGGTGCAGGGCGAATTGATACTAAATTTAAAGTAAGAACATGGCGTGCGCGGCGGCCGGCAGCGCGTCAGGAATTGGTGCCGGCACTTTACACACATCATTGGGAAATATTTCCTTCATTTTCTGAAATGATTTTTGGGCATTATTTCGTGAGGATCAATTTTTCTTGGGCTTTATTTCATATACGAATTTTGAATTTTATATCATTATGAAATAACGCCCCAAACCAATAAATGAAATAAAACCCAAAACTGCGAAATAACACCCACGAATTTTGGACATTATTTCACATTTGACAAGCTAAAACTTATATGGAACTTTTGGGTCTTATTTCACTTGTCAGTTTTGGGCGTTATTTCGTCGGGCGTTATTTCCCGGAGCCTGTGGACTGTCCTTTTTAATTTTAATTATTACACCTATGTCCTAAAAAAAATGTTATTAGCTTATACCAAAATTAGACAATTTTTTTTTTTTTTTTTTTTAAATTACGTATTTTCAGTCACTTACGGAACAGATTATCTTTGAGGTGAATAAATTAAGAGCTAATAGCTTTTTCAAAGTTTTTTTGGGAATCCAAAGGTAGAACTTGTGCAAAGTTATGCACAACCGAATGATAAAAATATTAACACTTTTAATATTGCAAACAAAATAATTGGAAACGAGTAGGAACCGTCTAAATATAAAAAAAAATTCACTTTTAATGACAATTGTTAGATGATCTGATCTTTAATTCTACTTGCAGACTGTGAACATGAACATGTTCATATGTAGCAATCTAGCAGTACAAGAACAAAGGCAAGCAAATGGCATACCTAATTAAAACTTCATTAGAGTTACGAATGTTTTTGAAAAGTTGAAATCTCTTTTGATGCAAAACATCCTATTCCGTTGTCGTCAAGAATAAATTCATTACAATGAACTTTTGTACGGAAGAGGAAGACGTTCTGGAATAAAACTGAAATTTAATCCAAACTTACTTGCACGAATACAATATTTTAGATAACAAAAATCTTGAACTACGTTCAGTCCTTCAGACCTATTTACATTAAAAATTGTAAAGATTCAAGAAAAAAATCTTGACTTAATTTTCACTCTTTATAATATGAAATAAAAATTTACTAATTACGGGTACAAATGCAAGGGCAACTTATCGCAGCTTTAGTGTTAATCTTTGTATACATATCATCCAGTTGAAAAAATTGAAAAGCGCGTAAGATTTAATTTAAAATTTTAAAGTTATTTTTAGATTTTGATATATATATACATAAGCCGTTTATAAGATCATAAAACATTATGTACACCTACTGGTACAGCACATATACTATTAGAATCACGCATGCTTTATTTTAGTTTCCGACCTTGGAATTGCATGTAAACGTGTGGACTTTTTTATGGAGGTTAACATTTTGATTGAGGATTTTGTTTATAGTTCTTTTTATTATTGCATGAGTTGCATGAAATATTATAAACATTCTGAAATTGAAACTAATATTGCAAGACAAGACGCAAACTATTTTATCAATAATAGTTTTGTGAAGATATAATATAAGCAGCGCATCTTTTAATTGGATGTTAACACCGTCAACTACTGTTCTATTCTACGTTCTTATCTCAACTTAATAAGAAATTTTCTGCTAGTTTCATTGTGGAAATTTTTAAAGGTGATCATCATACGCTCATGATTCTTGCTCTGGAGCTTATTTAAGCTATTTGTGCATACTTGAGCTTATTTCGTTTGGAGGCAAAATGAGCTATTCTGCACGAAATCTCGAACTACCAAATTAGATTCTGCAGTACTTTAACAATATGTGTAAACAACAAATTTAATTTTGAAGAAAAATGAACAGCGAGAATTTATTTAAAGTAATAGTAGCTTCCAATGTAAAGAAATGGCTTCATTGTAATTTTTAATTTTTTTTATAAATTTATTATCACTTCATAAATAAAAATTCAATTAAAAATCTGAAAATTTTTCTGACAATTCACACATAGAAAAATTTTCCTGTAGCTACTTTTTAGTTGGAGTGCGCGGCCATAGCTTAAATTAGCTTCCGAAAACTGTCAAAAAATAGCTTTGAATGTGCAGAAAATAGCGACAGTTAGGTTAAATAACCCCCGAAGAAAAATCTTGAACATAGCCCTTATTGCTTTATGTTATAAACGAACTTTGACATTTCTTACCACCGAATTACATCAGAACTTTCACTTATAAATTTGACAGTGCTAAGCCAGAAAGATGGCAACAGAGCTCGGTCGTTTCGAAATAAGGTAAATATTTTGAAGAGATTTTGTAATTCACGAGCCAATATAGATACTCTATGTAAGGAATCAAAAGAAAGGGGAACATAAATAAATAATTTTTATTGTGAAATTATGAATGAACTCTAGCCCGCTATTTATAAAATCATTCACAAACTTCAAATAAAACTCCACTCCCGTTTGTTTTGATGACGCACTTATTTACGATACACCGCCTTTACGCATTCTTGGCGCTAATATTTCCAGTAAGTTAAGCTGGACAGATCACATCTTCTCTGTTGGTAAAGAAGAATTGAAATGTCCTGGAGTTCTAAAAAGGTGTAAGAAATATTTCAGCCCATCGAATCTAGCGCTCCTCTAAAAGGCATATATCAGATCTAGAATGGAGTGCAATTCCCATATGTGTGATGGGGTTGGTCGCACAGCCTAAGCTTCATTGGATATTATCCAAAATAGAGCCTTGAAGCTTATTGGCGATGTGGCAATAGCTTGTCATATCGACTCGCTGGAGCACCGCCAAGCGATAGTGGAACCATTTAGTTCAACAACGGGAAAATTGTTTAGATCAATAAATGTCATATAAATAACTAAGTATTTAGATTTCTCCGGATATAATTTGAGTTTCTTCCGAGCTAACCACCTATTTATTGATTTCAAATCCTGATTAATACAAAACAGGGCATTCTCAGCCGAACCAATAGGACGAGAGATGAATAATTGTACATGATTGGCATAGAGATGTTAGCAAGAATGCTGAGTGTAGCCAAATATATCATTAATAATCATAACGAACAGGATCGGTCCCAATATAGAGCCTTGTGAAATACCCGAATTCACTGTTTTGATTGAGGAGGGCTTTTCAGTGGAAAAGACTACCTGCAAATGTCCGCATAAATAGTCGGAAAACAATCGTACGGCATGTATGCTAAAATCAAAGTTGTTTATCAATTTTAAGTGTTTCATAATCAACTGAATCGAATGCTTTGAAAAAATCAAGAGAAAGAACGGCCGAAAACATATAATTATCAAAAACCTCTGTAATCTAATTTGAAATTTTTAGCAGTGCGGTAATACAATCATGCTTTGCTCTGAAACCAGACTGGCAGCTATGTTAAAAACAAGTTACTTAACAGAAAATATATTTGTATGCAAATTTTTGGGGAATTTGCCGCTTCTTGATAGCCGGCTTATCCGCTGAGGTTGGGTCTTGTCACCACTTCCTTACTGAATGCCAGCTGAAGTCTCGAAAGACCGGAACTAGTCGTCGATGTCTGAATACATCTAATTAGAGGGTTCAACATTCGGGAGGTAGGTCGCCGATAGCGTCAGTACTTGCACCTAAAAATTATAGGAAATCCAGTTTACTTGCTGCTGTAAACTACTGCTGGGAATTGCCGGAAAGTTAATGTTGTGGTCTAGATTATCCTGATGACAACCTGAAGGGAAATTCGTATTTTTGTTGCATTCCAATATTCTCGAGTGTTGAGATTCCGGCATTCAAAGCCCCGAATTAGTTGGATTTCGATAGGTTCAGGCTATTCCTGCAGTCAATGAACCTGAAGCGGCAATGACAATGATGAAGACGAACTGTAAGTTCTGCTAGTACGCAATATTGACTAGTACTGAGGTAGTTAATCTCTACGCTAGCGACAGATCCTGGTGTTGGAAAGACAACCTCAAACACAGAAGTCCGTCAATTATATCTTTGCTAAAATAAAAAGAATTATATACGTATGTATTTATCTTTTATTATAAATTTCTATGATATCCAGTGGTTGTGTCGATTGTTGATGTTTTTATTTTTCTTCTGAACAATTATTTACAAAGGTATGAACATAAAATGATTGCAATAGTCTCTGGGCTAATGAATAACAATTATTTTTCAATCTCGATATGAAAATCGAGGCTTACTTACTAGACCTTTTCTAAATATCAAGGTGGCTTTCGCATTAGGTTTCCAAAAACCTTACAAATTTGTTATGGTTGCCCAAGGTCGTTTATGTCGTGCAGGTGGCACTGTCAAACCGCCACAAATTGTTAGATATTCGCATTCTTTTTTTTTATTCTGGTCCCGTTCATCTTACTCGTTTGGATTTAATGTCCCCAGCCCTTCTCTGGACCATTCCATTATTCATATTAAATATGCCCGTTCTATAATTCCCCATAATTCTATACATATCTATCTCCACAAAAAATGTTCTCTATATATACCTAACCAAAGCCACTGACTCCTTAGTAAAACATGCCATACTCCGATTTATCCACTTCACACTATGCGGGGAGAATAATTATTTTTTACTTACTATTTTATTTATCCGTCTGTACATAATTTCGTACGACAAAATTAAGAGAAGATGTGTAAGAATTGTTAAAATTAAAATCGACATCCTTAACATTAAGTTCATAATCAAATAAAAAGTTTACTCTTGTGTAATATTGAAACAATTATCAATTACATTTCAATATTCTATTTTTCTATTTTTGAACGAGTAAACAATTTTAGGTACCTACATATACCTACTAACAATATGACGATGCTACGATGACTCTATTTTAATTGTTGATATTGAAAAAAAAAACGAAATAATCATTAATCAAAATTATACTAAAAAAAAATTTTTTTATTTACATTAAGATCTTGTCCATTCTCGGAAAATCTATACCTACCGACGTAAGAGACCAGTTTCCTACTTGGTGAGTTAACTTGAATTAAAGAAACCCCGATTTTTTTTTTTTTTTTTTAGTTTTAGTAATCTACAAAAGCAACTAAATATATTTGAATATGCGCAAATAAACAAAAACGTGCTTCCTTCGATAAATAGCCAGAAATGATATTACTAAGAAAATTTCGGCGACATAAGACAAAAAAAAAATATGCTGTTTGAATATTTTTATGAACTAATTAGTTATTTTAACGTTACTAATTAAAGTGAGTAATATTTTTAATTTATGATTAAAGAACTCATTGTATGGAGTTGAATTAAATTGAATACAAAATTTTTCATAAGTTTTTCGATAATATTTTCGAGATTTGCTTGTGCCATGGTAACTGTCATTCTTCATTAGGGAGAAAAGCAATAAATATTTATTATATGAAAAGCTAAATTGATATCAAGACATCGCATCGAGTATATGAAATCCCAAGACGTTTTAAAGATATTGAAATGTTTATTGACTTCGTAGCAGACGCCATTTTTCAATAAATTTGAACTAAAAATTGTTTCGTTGAAAATAAGGGAACTTGTTAGAGAGTATGAAAAGTTGAGGACACTTTAGTGTATGTAAAAGTTACTTGACGTTATAAAATAATTGCCAGGAATGAACATATATTTTTCTTTCATTAAATCTTCTATATGAGCTATTACATCCATGAAGATGAGATGAGAGAGTGACATCTTGACGTCAAAATTAAAATATAAATTACGATACAATATCGACTTAAGTATTATGGGAATAAAAAGGCTCCTAATATGAATTAAATATTATTGTATTGCAAGAGGTTCTCGACAGACAAATAAGAATAAGAGCTAATTTTTATAAATGTCATTAGACTCTATAGTGTTTCCTCAATTTTATAAAATACAAAACAATTTTCTTTCTATAGCAATTTAGGGGCTTAAAATGAAAGGGTTACAAATAACATTTTGTGAAAAATTCATATAAGTGCATAAATGCAAACTATAGATATACCAAAAATGTTAATGGCAAAGGGACTAACTAACTAATTAATTAAATTTTTATTCGGTGAACGCATAGCAGCGGTTATTTCAACAACTTACGAGTAGGCGTTTTTGTTCATAGGCATTTTTTATAGGGAAGTGAGTATAAGTGATTGCAAGGGATAAAAATATTACCTTTTTACTAAACCAAAAATCACCGAACATTATTTTAACCACATCAAAAATATTATTTGTAATACACATAATTACAAAAAATTAATACTTTACACAGAAGTTAGGATATTCAAATAACCTTAACCCAGATATTCCGAACGTCCTATATGTAGGAAGTTACGCACATCGCTACCTAAGATCAGGATGATCCTATGTCACATTTTGAAAAATTTGCAAAAGAGCCATTTTAAACTTTATAATCCCTGCTGTTCAAAAACCATTATACACAGATAATATAAGGAAAATTTTTCTTGCATAATAAAAAGCACAGTTTCAAAAGGCAAGGAAATAGATTAGTTGAACGTAGTATTATTAACAATTTTTGGGCATACGATACTCTGACAATTCAAATTTTAAAATCTAAATGATCCTGAGTGCTGAAAATAGACTGTGGCTTTTTCTGCTATTCGAAATTTTTCCAAATTTTGTATTTTTAATAGGACTTTGTATTATAGACATAGTGTTTAGAATTAAAAAAATAAACGATTTTGCATTTTATCAAACAAAAAAAAAAACAAATGAATTGCACTCTATACGGAATTCTAGGTGTCGTTGTTATCCTTATCTACATGGTCAGCAGTTCCAGTGCTAGGGAGATATTTCAGGCTGGAATAAAAGCAAAGGTGCGTTGCAGATATAATTTTGTCGCTACACAGTTGCAATAAGTCACCAAGTTTTGCTTTCGAAATTTGCACTGGAGCGATTCTTAACGGTGGTAAATTATATCCTTTCAAACTATTCATGACCTTTCTTGTTTTTCGCTTAAAGGTGTCGACAAAGCTTATATCAGCTTCATAGTGATATTGTACTTTAATAATGTGGGGAGTTTCGGGACCTATCCACATCATTTCTTTTCCTTTCTGGTCCTTTTTCCAATTTTTTATCGGCTTTTAAGTCATAAAAATCGTCACGGGACAATTCATTTACTAGATAAGGCTTTTTCTTACAAGCCACTCGAGCAGTGTTGTACCATTGCGCCGGACTATATATAGGGTTTTTTTTGCAGTTCATTCGATTACACTATGCATGGAGTCTTTCATTTTGTGTGTGGCCGGCCTCCAAGAAATTATGTGTGATCTTTACTCCATATGACGCTACGCACATCATATATAAAAAAAAAATGTACCTATTGCGGTTCTGTCCACTCCTCGAGATGATATTCCTTCATACCATATGTAGTAATAACCATCTTGTCTTGCTATGTCATATACAGTAAGCTTATACTTTGATAACTTTCTTTTGTAATAAAGCTGGGAGATTTCATCCTTTGGAGAAATTATAACCTTTTGGAGGTCAAGGGCAGCTACGCAGTAACTTTCTGTGCTCTGTTGTGCTTTATTTTTGTCGTGCTGTTTATTTTTTCTGGATAACTCCTTTTGTCTGAGATGTTCGTCAATTTCAGGTTGCAAGTCTGCCCTTTCATTTTCGTTAGAATCTGTTGCACATCACACTGATCTTTTTAGGAATGTGAAAGGACAAGTTAAATTTATTAAGAAATATCTGACGATACATAGACAATTTCGCGATACTTTCAATATTATTTTCCGAGCAATACATTTTCGATAGATTTAAGCCAGACGGCAAATATTGTCTTGCAGAACGATCTCTGGGATAATGACATTCAACTCGTTGGATGCTTTGATGTGATCTCTTACAGATTGCTTAATTGGTTCTGGTAGACGGTATCTTTGAAGAGATCATCCTTGGTTATCGATTTTAGGTATAACTTGCCCTTTTTCTTGACCTTTCCTCGCAATAGTTTTGACCATTTGATGACTGATTGATAGGGTGTTAAAAAAAAACTTTTGACAAACTCTCTGTCTCTGACTTTATTGTGATATATCGGGTAAGTGATATAGGTATGCTAACTTTCTGCGGCTATTCCCATTTTCATGGTTAATGTCATGCTCGCTTGGTCTTCTTAGTCGTTGTCGACTTTTTGTATTGATAATAACATATTTCGCAATAAAGCTTTTCGCTGTCTGTTAATATCTGCGTGATTCTATTACTGATCAAAAATTTCCTTTCTTGCATGCTTGCTAATATTTAAGGCGGATTTTTGCTGGCAAGTAGAAGGAACATGGTGGTTTCATATTTTTTTCTGTAATCGAGATAGTTTCCAGTTCGTGTATGCTTTGCCATTGCTTTTAAGAATTTTTATTTTATATCGTCTCCAATTATTTTCCTTCCGCTTTCGTTTTCGGGATAGTCGTTGTATTTGAATATCACTTGAGTTTAATGTTCTCTGTTGTGGGGATATTTTGTCTTCTGATGATTCCGTGGATGATGATTCTGAATATTATACCGGCCGAAATTCTGAAGACTCAACCGTTTGAAAGGAATTTTCCTCACCTTCAGTATCCTCATTAAATTCGTTTTCTGGTAGATCAATATACTGCGCAACAGTTGCATATTGTCGCTCTATCAAAATTTAAAAAAAAGCATTTTGTGTATTGATATAATACTGAATTTGAAGTTACCATTCGCTTTATCATTCCCTTTTTTGTTATTGCTAAAATTCTAGAGGGGTTTTTCTTTATTCCAACAACAGGTCGTAGTTCCTTCCAATTGCCACTTCTATATGTTTCAGTAGACATACCTTCATTTACATCAATTAGATGAGAATCCTCGACTTTTCCCATTCTTGTTTTATTCACTTTAATTAATAAAAAAAAAGACATTCGTTTGATCCATATTGTAAAAGTTTTCAAGTCGATTTGAATTCTAGGAACCCATTGTTAAAAATATTAAATTTCATGTACGTTAAAATAAAATTAAATAAAATATTGGAACTTATTCTTGAATTTGAATTGAGATCCGCGCGAAATGTGGGAAATTTCAAAGCAGTGTAGGGAGTACCAAATGCAATCACACATACACGAAGGATTCAAGAATAAGGCCCTTATTCCGATTGATATTAGGAAACTTACCTGTGTTTTATACTTTTCTGAATGGCCAAATTTACCATCCGTTTCGGTCGTGTTATATCAGTCTTTGTTTTATTCATACAGCTAAATCAAAACATTAAAATTAATAATAAAACTATCCTAAGTCCATGTCCACATATTGGACTTAAGCTTTTTCTGCACCACAAAATAAAAGGTCATGGACATTGGATTCTTTGGTGCACACAAATTTTACCTAAACAGGAATAAAATACTGCCACCATCTTCACAGCAAGACGTCAAGAATACAACTGACTAGGGCTGCATTGACTAAAAAGAGAATTGAGAATTGTGGACATAGGATCTTTCTGATCTAAGGTAGCGACATGTGCAATCGGTTCATCCCATTCTTTTAACTAACTGCAAAATTTTGTAGCGACTACATGTAAATATAAAGCACTTCTTTAGAAGAAAAAATAATTTTCAAGCGAATGCCGGTGGTTATAGTGTGCTTTTAGAAAATTGAAATTTTAACATATTTTTAGTTATAGATTTTACTGACAAAAATAATGCTGTAAGTAGTTAGTTAGAAATCTAATTTTAAATATATTTGGCGCTATTCATAGACACTTTAAAATCAACTTAAAGTCGACTTTATCTAAAAGTTTATTTTATGTTATTTATAAAGCACTTATAGTTCACTTTAACTTTAAATCACTCATTTTCTTTATTCATTTTTAAAAAGTTTTAATTAAACAAACTAATAGCAGTGTGAAAAATTTAACAAAAAATGAATATTGATAATTATTAAAGAATCGAACAAGGTTTAGTTATTATTATTGATGTAAATAATTTCCGACGTCAAAAAAAAATATAATTTTCTTCAAGACCCTTTTGAAATGGATGACACAAATTTTTTTATCACAGTACACATTTAGTAAGGAATCTGCTCGTTATATAATTAACTTTGTAAAAAGCAATCTACCGAAAGAATGAACGATTCTTTGATGGTGTTTGTTATCTTATATTTTTTTGGAAGAAATACTCAAGAGGAAATAGGAAATTAGAATTTAGATATACTTTATGACAATACTTATTTCTTTTAATACCATCTCTTCATGGAATATTTCAGTCTACAGAGTTAGTAGGATAACTAAATGTGTAAGTCGAGTAGTGGCATTACTTTTACCACAGTTCATGAAATTTTATGGAAACGTTGAGGAAATAGTAGAAGCCAAAAAAAATTTTATTCTGTATCCTTCCCAAATATTATTGGTGCAATCGATTATACACATGTCCGGATAAAATGTCCTTTAAGACAGTTGGGAACAACACTTGCTGAACATTAATATAAAACAATTGTATTCTTTAAATATACAGATAAAACAATATTAATTAAAAAAAAAAAGAATTCAATTGCCATTAATATAGTTTTTAGATTCTTTGTGATTCAAATTAGAAAATCGAGCTCAATTGCATAATAACCAAAATTAGAAAGATAAAATATTGATCTTTTACTTGGAGGTGGTGGTTATCCAAGCTCATGAATCCCGTTAACTCCAATTGTTATGGGTCATATGGTGGAGGTCATAAAATAAAGAGCCACTGATACTGCCGCAATTTAATTTTTGCAGATAATTATACAGCATAGTCAATCTGGGGTTAGAGGTCAATACGACGCACAACGAGGGGCCAAAGGCAAAGGAATACTAGATATATGCGTAAAGGCCTAATGATCTGGACGTTTGGGGATTGACAAGGAAAATACGTACACACAGTATTAAACTTACTAAATATAATATAAGCTAAATGTCCTTATCAAGCTTAATTTTCTTAATTAGATGATAATTTCTTTGAGTTAGAATTCTTTTTTTTATAGCTCTTGTCCAACATTGTAATCTGTCAGTGTGGAGACCCTAGTAATTATGCGCCAGGTTTTATGTTATCACACATACACATAATAGGTCCGTCCAGACCCCTTCCAGGGAAGTTATGAATTTGTACTGACGTTAAAGTGAAGGAGATACTGGAGAAGTTTTCGAAGCAAAATAAATAGCAAGAAAAAAAATATAAATCAAACCCTCAAAACGCAAAGCAATTTTAAAGTAGTCATTATGAGATTTAAAATGGTATATACACTAGTAACATAAAACAGGAGGTTGAGTCTTAAACATTACCTAGGCGCTCAAAGCTCACCAAGGTGAGATTGAGACCTAAACAAAATGTACTCAAATTATATAACGTGAGTTTGAGACTTCAGCACTTATAGGCGTTCAAAAACTCACCGCAGTGAGATTGAGACCTAAGCATGAAAAATAAAATCCACAACTGGAAAAGACCATTAATTAAAATCCAATGACTGTACTATGCTATGACTGTACAAAAATTCGGCTGAGGGCCGACAGGCTAAGCAACGATCACTTCTTCAGTGTAGTTAAGGGAGCACAGAATTCAAGTGAAGAGCTCAGTATTTTTGTTTTTGGTTTAATTTTCTAACCTCGAGTTGTAGCATAAAATCGTATCTTGTTTGGAAGTGGATTGGACGGAATTTTTCTCTGGAAATCGGCCTGAGTGCGCATCTCCACACCACCAGATAAGTGCTATTATTTATTTTCAATTGATTATATTGAAATTTGCATATGGGTAGATAATAGGGTCATATTTTTTTTTGTATGTACATATATATTAAGTGGTAGAACGGTAAATCACTGTTACCGAATTTTTGTGAAGATTCTGGTGAAATGTGTTGTGAAATATAATAGTAGGAAGTGAAATTTGAAACGCTGTTTTCTATATTTTCCTTTGAGTTTCGTAGTTTGACTCATTAAAAAAAAAATTGTAAATTAAAAGAAAACTACGTGGCGTCCAAAATTTTCCCACCTCAGGAATACGTGTATAAGAGGACCTCGCCCTCACCTGTATGAGGCTAGCCACCCTACGCATCAGGGCTGCGTAACACAATTTCATTTTCTTCGACTGCAAAAGAACAGAACTACAACATAAAGCATATATGTATTAACAAGAGAGAATGCATATAGAACGACTGAATAGTCAGATTAAAAGCAAATTTCGTTCTATATTTGAGAGATTACGAGTTTATCTGGACACCGCAAAAACGGTAGTAGTTGCATGCGCCGTTTTGCATAATATTTCAAAAGATCGAAGCTGCAATTATAGTAGAATGTACAGGGTGGGCCGAAAGTCACGCCTGCGTGTAAAAATTGTATAACTTTTTTGTTTATTATTATCTTTTATTTTTATTTATTTTAAAATATAATATGAACCTTACATGATTTCAATTCTAATTATTGAAAATAATGTCAGATAGATGACCACCATTTTCATTAATACACAATTGGGCTCTTAAACGGACGTTTTGCATAACAGTACGCAAAGTATAGGGCTCTGTTGCCCTAATCTCAGCTTAAATGTTGTGCTTTAGCTGCTCTATAGTTTGAGGATTGTTCACATATACTCATTCTTTGAGGTAACCCCATAGAAAATAATCAGGCGCATTTAAATCTAGTGAACGTGCTGGCCAATTGAATCCTGAATTTCTTGACATAATTCAGTCATCAAAAATTTCACTTAGAAGAGCACTTGTGTCACGGGCCGTGTGTGCTGTGGCTCCATACTGCTGGAACCAATTGTTTGCTGCTTCCACAAGGCGTACAAAATTATTAATCATAGTACGATACCTGTTCCTATTAACCGTCACTGTATTAGCAACTTCATTCTCAAAGAAAGAGGGCCCTATAACCCTTTTTGATGTCACTCCACACAGTACTGTAGACTTGAGCGAGTGCAATTGGCGCTGCGGTGAATAACTCTAGGGTTTATAGTACCCCAAAATCACATATTTTGCTTACTAACATATCCATTAAGATGGAAATGTTCTTCATCACTCATAATTAAATTGTTAAGAAACTCGTTTTTTTCTACGCACAACTCCAGGAAGCGTGTCGCCCAAATTCGTCGTTCCTGGTAGTCAACTGGTAAAAGTTGTTGGGCCAATTGGACCTTGTATGGATGCATGTGTAAATACCGAGATAAAATCCGCCAAAGTGACGTTCTAGACATGCCCAGTTGTCCAGAACGTCTTCGCGTTGATGTTTCTGGATATTCTTCAACACTGTCCCGTACACGATCAATATTCATCTGGTTCTGCACTATTCTCGGTCTTCCAGTTCGTGGCAAGTCTGACGCTGAACCTTGTTGTCGAAACCGTGCAATTAAACGATTAATTGTGGTTTGACTCGGTGCATTTCTGGTGTTGAAATAATTTCGATAGGCTCGTTGCATCAGTAAAATTGAATGCACATTGGAGAAGTAAAAAACTTCCACTTGGGTCCGTTGCTCGTTCGTGCAATTTTGCATGTTGGTGTAACAACGTTCGATGAATCAAATCTGGAAATAAAAATAAAAAATAGAATCAACAAAAAAGTTATTCAATTAAAAATGGTAATAAAACCTTAAAACCTTAAAATAGCACCTTTGTAAAAAGCTGTTTTTATGAATTATAACACCAAAAGTTTTTAGTAATTGTGAATCATGGAAAGCAAAATTTTTGGGTATATGAAAACAGCTTGATCTCAAAGGCGGCTGTATTCGTCGGTGCATAATCAAATGAAAGTAGTACCCTGAGGTAATTATCGACTTGAGGGTGTAGAAATGTGATTGGATATTCGCTGTGCTTAGCCTTAGACCGTCCCTGGGGCACTGAATACCCGAGCGACTTTTAATATTTAGATGATGCAGTGCATATGTACGCATCATTTGTGGTACTTTTTCGATGTATTGAACCTTTTTGTTTCCTGAATAACATGAATTTGAGAATGACCTTGTGTTCGTTTTATTGCTAGGCTCATACGTATATGCATACATAAAATACACTATGTCTCATATAAAATACAGTACAGGCGCTGAGTGCCCCAAAAGACGGTATTAAGTTCTTTAAGGCATGGTCGGTTCTAAGATTAGCAAGGAAATTACGGGGTATTAGGAGAAAAAAGTACCCAAAGGCACCAATCCTCTTCTAACTCCAAAAGGCCGCATTTGTCCTCCTCCTCCATTACGATTTTTTATTACTTTCAACATGGTCAGTCGGTGGCGATGCAAACCGCAAACATGACACGAACTGTTTTATTTTGAATATAGCCCTGAGTTGTTTGTTTTTCCACTACTTTGAGGAATGATTTCATTTTAATTTATACACCAACATTGATTATGGGAACTTGTAAATATTCAGAATGGTGGGTTATGAGTCTTTCAGTAAACATCAGTATTGGCGCTAAAAAATGTTGAAGTCATTTCGAATTGTATGAAAAGTTTGAAGATTAGATTAGGTCAGCAAGTATGGTTTAAGTGACTGAAGTGGTACAGTAAATAGACGAAAGTTCGTCGTCCGAAATGCATATTTTCTCTGGTTAAAAATTCTTCTATTTTCGCCAATAATAGTTTGATTGACATCAAATAGGGAGCAAGACAGACGATTAGGGGAATAAATAGATTCTGTCAGATTAAAATTTTCTTTAGGAGATAAGGTATTCAAAATTAAGTCATAAACTTTTTGCGACAGTTCTTTTTCTATACGTAGAATTTTTCTCTATATCCCATACCATGTATTTAGGTCGGTACGCATCAATGAAATATAGGAAAGCAAAACATAGAATCATTTTAGCCCTTCAATTTTGTTTGACTGCACTTGGATAATATATATAAAGGAAAATATACCCTCTGCACCCAAACTTTTTTGTTTGTTTTTGGTATAGGTAATCTGCTATGCTACCCGACTGTAGCTTTAATAGAACAGCTAGAAGGGTGTTCGGGGGTCAGAGTTTTTCAATTATAACTCAGCAATATGATCTCGAAGCATAATAGTGTGGGTACTCAAACTTGTTCTTAAGATCTGAGTTATGCGATTGTAGACTAAATATTCAAAATATGCCAGATCAAACTTAGACCTCAGGCGGGGGGTGCAGTATGTTTTCTAATTTTTTAAAAAAGTAAATGCATTCATTATTTCAAGAGATCTTTCGAACCCCATACTCACTGCTAGATTTTTCGCACTTTAGATCGGCTCTAACTAGGTAGGTAGTGTTATATCCGATCTAAAAACTGCATTCGATATTCCTCATAGCTCATTACCAGTTACAATTCGTAGATGAAAACTTTTTCGAGACGTTTTTGCAGCTGGGTCATATATACCCTAGTTATTACATTTCATATATATTTTAGTCGTTCTTTCTTTATAAGCCATTACTACTTTGTTGTGTACATTCTTCTCATCGTATTTATATTTTAAGTGTATACAACCGTTTCTTTTAGAAATTCACGCAACAGCAATACTAGTATTCAACGATATTTTATTACTTTACTTATTTGCGAATAATTTTCACAACAAAATTATTTATTTTGGTAAACAAATTCCCGTAAACAATTTTACATTAATATTTATACAAGAAAAACGAAAATTAGCAATACGTGCGCAATATAAGATATATAGGACCATAATTAGTGATGGCACCTGAGAAGTTCCGTTCAGATACAAAGGGTTAATCGAAGGTTGTGCTAATTTCGATTGGCGGTGGAAAAGAAGACTGTGAAGCGCAGGGCTACCAAGGTGAAAGCTGTGTAAAAGGAAAGTATGCATTCTTGATGGAACACATTTTTTGAACTGGTTGATTGTTGAATTGAAGAGCGGAGTTAGCACTGGTATATCCTCTTCGAAAAAAAATGCATGGTACTGCAGTAACGTAGTATAATTGAAAGATATCACATGCGCAAATTTAAGTGCTCACATGGCGGGATAACTACATATATATATGTAGGCTCATGCCTCTACAAAATAAGATTTGAGATAGTTGACTATGTGGATATTGTAGTAATGTACCACCACCGTTGCCTCTGGTCAAGAAGTTAAGTGCTCATGCAAGTCAAAATAATAAAATCTCAAACGTTATGTAGTTGGCGAATAATGAAAATTAAGTATGTAGGTTAGTAGTGCTTATAGGGTTAGTATGCAAGGTTAGCTATAAAATTACTGGCGCGATTTGCGTAATCTCTAGCCTCTTCAGACTTGAATCCGGGCATATATTAACCTTCGCGTGGTCCCCACTGACAGCGCCTATTATGGTTGTTTGCCTGCATAGGATACATAAAATCTTTTTAGAAGTTGCAAATAAGATATAAGGCCCGAATGGAGTAACCAGTCCCGTTTATAAAAGAATATCTACTTGTAAAGATACGACTGGGAGTACCCATGGCCTAATGGTCATGGACTACGAAGCCATACCAATTTGATAGCCGACATTGCTTGGTACCGCTGACTTGAGGAGCCCTACATAGTTCTACTGTAATGGATAGCTATTGGACTAGGATTATTCACCCCAACACGGAGTAGTCCCTTTATGGGAGCACCGTGGTGGTTGTGGTAGCCCATATGCGGGCAGACAGATGGTGTCTGAGCCTGCATGACTTCGGGGGATATTCTTATGTTCTTTGTACAATTGCAAACTTCGTCCGAGGATATGCAGGATGGTCGCTTATTAATGTACGCTTAGATGTTTGGGTTTCGGCATGGAGTTACGCTAAGTCAACCAGGTGCTGTGACACAGAGATCGGCAGAGATTTTAGATGAGACTCGTTGCGACCAGTAAGTCCAATCTCAAGCACGCACTAACATAAACTTTTACTCATCAAGACAGAATATAATAGTCTCTGACTCATAAGGGCACTAATTCTCGCCTAAATACTAATCCGTGCATTAAGACTGCCATTAGATTAAGGGTTACAGTTAGGTGCTCACGTTAAACCTCCGACAGATTTCTGTGCAGATATCGGTATGTGGGAGTCTGACTGATACTAGCAATTCGCAATTATAATTACTCCTTATGCGGCTATAGCTTAAAATATTTTTGGCGAAATCAGAATTTTGAATATAATTTCATAAAGAGAACTAAAAAAGTAAATCAATAAGTACCTAATCTTGAGCAAAGATATCTTGATAGTTTTCCTCAAAATAGAGGAAAGAAGAAATAAAAAGAAAATATGGAGAAGAAGCTGTTAAGGTTTAATGCGGACTTAAATGCATAAACAAAGCAAACAACTTGCAAGGAATCGTAGGAGAATTAGCTGAAAGCTTGTACATCGCATTTATTGGCTTTGAAAGATTATTCAACACAACAAATCGTAGTGAAATATGGAAGATACTTAAGAGGAATGCTAAAGAATACAATAATATTCATTAAATACTGAAATAGAAATACTCTACAATACAAATGTGAGTGAAGGACTGAGACTAAGATCGGGTGTTAAATAATAATTCCCCCTCAGACTAGAGACAAACTAGAGACATCCGTAGGAGAAGTAGGTAGGTACTTTCGTGAACTGAAATTTACCGAATATGACTTCACGTCGCAGCATGTAGATAATTGGGTTTATTTATATTGTCCTATGTAGATTTGATCTAATTTCGACTAAGTCGAAGATTTCTGAAGAGAGTTTCAGATCACAACATGGAGCTCCGAAAAAAATTAGGATTTCTAAAAACCTTAAAATTAGCTACTTTCTCCGAATTTTTTTTTTTTTTTATTATTATTATAGGTATGTATATATTTCAAAAGACATATCTTGTACGTATCCTAAATCTATGTACGATACATCGTTCTTCCTTTTTTTCTTTAAATTTATAAACATCAATTTGAATTGTAACACTAATTAGCTTATACTATACCCTATGGCCTAGACTGACACAGTTGGTAGTTTAATTTACAGAAAAACTCATTACAAATGATTTTTTAAATTAAATTTTAATTGCTATCGACATTCAATTATTTTTGATAAGACATTCTTCTCCTCACAATTGAAAGTCTTGGCTAAAATAATTTTCGAATAATTAAATTACGGACGAATAATCATTAAATCTTTCCGTCTGTCTGTACATATCATGACTAACCGCTAACCTACATATAGTAGTATTTATTTATTAACATGCTGTTTACTTATGTCTACGCAAACTGTTTTCGAAATTGTCTATTCAAATCCCTTGACGCTAATCACACGTGCAACAAATAAAAAAAGGTTGAAAATTTGTTCACTGAATGAGTAATTCTCCTTAATTTGGTATATCTTGCCCGCGTGTTAGATAAAGTTTACTTTTGTCTATTTAAAGAAATGAAAAATTTTGCCGGATCTTCAAAAAAATCAGAAATTTTGCGTAAGTACTTTATCAAGTAAATAATATATGTAAATATCTTTGATCTGATAAGATACAGAGCAAACACAGATTTGAATAGGTAGATACAAGGAATTGTTTTCCTCAGGAACTTCCCAGGAAAAGTGCCATTCCCATCTATTTAATGGATTTTATTTTATTTTCCCAGATTTTGCTCGACTGTGTACCTATGTACCTCGGATTCTTACTTAAATTTTATATTTCCGAGAAAAAATACCTACCCACATACATATATGTATGTATATTTAGCTAAGAAGGATAACGAAAGTTTTAAGCAAACGAATGCATAAATGTTCTTAGAAATTATTGAGTGCTGAAGTAATTAATCCTCTTTAGCAAATAAAATAAATATGTTAACAGAGCTTACTCAATATTCTTATCTAATTTATTTCTTAATGTAAACTTTCTTTTATGAAAGGTGAAAATGTTTTTGGAATGAAGCAAATAAATTTGGGTTTAACAATAACTCGTATAGGTATCTACATACACTCCGCGATAAAATGATGACCCCCCTAGATATTTTATCTGTTTCTTAAAATTAAGTAGGTACAGACGAAAATTTTATTGCCTGTTATAAAACCAATCTTAGAAAAATGCTAGTATATGTTATATGATTGTTTTTTCTTTGAAATTAATTTTGAATAATTACCTGGTTTTTCTACAAAAATAGTGCGACAAAATGATGACTCAGGTGAAGTGGCGTAATTTAGGATGTGTGCCCCCCCCCCCCCCCCACCACCCTAACACAAATTTACATACTTGCGCTGGAGAATTTAATTTTTTGAGACAATTGTAATGAAATATTTTCTTAACTTCGGTTGTTTCCCACAATTTTGTACGGGGCGACAAAATTACTCCCTTCTTCCTTTCAAATTTTTTGTAGGCCAGAAATTCCTATAATATAGGAGAATTCCTACGATCTCCCAAAAGTGCCTTCACTCCACTCACTCCAAGTCAGAGTTGAGCAAAAAAATAAAAAGGTTTCGTGGGTACTACGAGCAGTGTTACCAAAATCTGGATTGCCAAGCTTATTTGCTTAGACTTACTTCACGCTCTACATTCATCACTAAATCTGTGAAAAATTCACTGGCAGCCCCAGCATATGTTCACGAAGTCACATTAAAAGGAAAACCGGTAAGTATCTGAGAGAAACGCTTAAGCAAGCCAAAGCGAAGGGGGGGGGGGGGATGTTTTCCACATAAGTACCCGGAAATGTAGGATTACTTACAGTAAGCGCCCGAGTCCAATGATCACCACACCATACAACAGTGTTGGGAGCTTGAGGGAATTTCAAAACTTTTCAACGTGCAAAATTTGATCTTATACATATTGTAATTTTCGTTCATTGCTTACTTATCTAATATTCTTAAAGTAAGGTAATAAATACTTTGCTCTAATTCACGAACTCTGATGCATGCTAGCAGCGTGTACGCCTAGCCCAAGGAAGTCAGGCACATATTTCCCCAAAACTAATTTACAGTGTTTCAGTTTCAGGCGTATCTTTTTTCTCCGTTTAAATACAAAGAATAAGTAGAACAATTTTCGACGTTTTTCTCGTTGTATCATCACTGCTGTCTAGCGAGCATATTTGCAGCTTCTCGAAGCTTCTGATGGTATGAGGTATGAACACCTTTAGATGAAACTGAAATAATGAAATCATTACAGAGCTAATGTAATTTTTATTCCGAAACAGAATTTTATTTGAGTGAATCTAACTGCTTATTAATCCAGCGTTGTTCTTTCATGTAGTTTCAGGATTCATCACTTCATATGAAAATATCTATTTTGTAGGCTTTCGTGGGCGCCTATAGAGCCTGCCCCCCCCCCCCCTCCCGCGAGGCGTGGCCTTCGTGGGCGTTAGTAATACAGTGCCCAGGTATATAAAATTAGCGACTTGAAAATTCAAAGTAGAGACTAGATAGAAATCCATAGTGAAGCTATGAACTAAGCCTAAGGAAATATAATTTATTAATTCAGTTCTTAGAAGATAGATCTAAAAAGAAATCGGTACACTGTGAGAGACGTTTCCTCTCGAGTCCCCTGTTTGCAGAGATTAAAAACTCCAAAATATTTACAACGGCAGGAAACTATTGTCATTGGCGATCAAAGAATTAGATTAGGATATTATAAGCAAAAAGTCTCTAGAGACCGCCTCCGAATTTTAGGTATACAATAAATGCATGATTAGTCTCCACTTTAAACCTCCAGAGATATTTGTTAATTGTTACATGTCAATTCTGCTATTTTGGTACATTGTTAAAAGTGCATTATATTAGTTTTATTAGTTTTGCAAAAACAAGGGTGTCCCCGCTCCATAAAGTAAAAATGCTGGCTGCAGTGGCTACTTCTAGTATATGGTTGAAAAGAAACAAAAGAGAAAATTTCGAATTTGGGGAAAAAAAAGGATACGACGAGTTATGCTTGCTAATTTATTATCAGAGTTAGGTAATGATGACGAGAACGTATATAAAAATTTCGTGCGAATGACTATAAAATATATCGATTGTTTACTAAAAAAAAAATCCGACCACAAATAGAAAAGCCAGACACGTATATGAGAAAAGCTATTACTGCAGATGAACGTTGCGGGTTCTAGCTACAGGTAGGACTATGTACGAATCCTTAAATTATTCCACGAAACTGTAAATCTGCTAGTCTTGAGTATATGCGCTCTGTACAGTTTTTTATGTCAAATTCTGCCAATTATACGCACCAACGGGAACTTTTGATAATGAAATGTATGAAGCCGGAACTTCGGA
Source organism: Dioctria rufipes (assembly GCA_963924295.1). NCBI lineage: Eukaryota > Metazoa > Arthropoda > Insecta > Diptera > Asilidae > Dioctria > Dioctria rufipes. Next base: position 279,237,479 of record OZ002741.1, on the reverse strand, counting down.
ACTGGGAGAACTGGAGAGAAGATAGACTGTTGATTAACATCTTCAAAGGACAGGAGCAGTAGTAACACAACTTCAGATGCAAAAGGTGTCTGAGAGAGTCAAGGACAAGGTCCATGGCAATATTAATTGGACCAGCTTCTGCGACTACATTTTTTTATATTAAGACTCCCATTTGATTGGGAGGCAACCTGCTTTATCAGTTCCACATTTTCTGTAGTCCGATTTATTTTTAATGCATCACGTGCAACTTTTTCCATATCCAATTGCGCTGCAGCAACAGAAATGTGTAAAAAAACTTTTCGCCTTTCAGTTTCGGTTTCAAAATCGCTGATCTCGTTCTGCTCCAATAGTTTAAGTTGTTCAACTAAGAGCAACATCATTTAAATTTTTTCTGCTGTCCTGTACTCCATTGGCTATAATATCTTATATACAAATTAGCAAAAATCTATCTTTTTTTTTTAAAAAATAAGGAAAATTAAGTTCCAAAATGGGCCGAACCGGGCAACTCTTTCGTAGTGTTGCCATACAAATATTGTGTTTTCACTATTTATTTGGGCACTGCCTGAGAACGCGCGGACAGAAGGCTGAAATTTGGTACATGGTGTTTTTATAGGAATAGTAAATAATGTACTGAAGAGCTTTTCATTATATGAAATCGTATGAAATTTGTTATAACCATTTTTACTGTCCGAAGAACCGTTTTAGAACTAGGTGTATGCGAAAAACCACTTCAAAAATCATACTTGGACAGAGAGGTGACCATACAAAATTACATATGGGTATTTATCTAGGATATCATAAGAATTGGTCTTAGACCAATTCTAGCTTTCTTACTTGTTAAAAGGTAATTTAATGCTTTTCTGGTGATAATAAATACTTCATGTAAAATTTTGATTTAATAAAAAGGAGTCTCATAAAAGTTAGGAAGACAATTATAAATGGCCTACGAATTATTTTGGTGATAGCCTAAATTAATAGTCGTAAATCAAGTCGCCGCTCTAATTTGAAAATATGCTCATGAGATCATTTAAGTGATTTTCGCGTTTCTGTTAAGAACCTTTCGTCGGAAGACATAAGTTGATTACCATTTTCATCGGTTTATATACAGGGTGTTTCCTCCATGGTGGTCCATAGAACAAGAGGTGATAGTACTCACCAAGGCAAACAAAAACAAAACTTGAATGGCAGGGGGGCGAGCATATCAACCGTTTCGGGGTAACAGGGTGATTAAAAAATTATGTTAGGTTTTCACAACACACCCTGTAAAAAGTACAGCGTGTAAGGTCAGCTTTTAGAACTTGTATGCAAAGCTTCATAGTCTTTCCAACGCCTACTTAACCAGCCCCGTCCTTCTGTCTGTTTAGGAGTTATTATGGCCTAAGCTCAAAATTTAGGAATTTCTTACCTTTTTTTAGAATTTGTGTATGGCAACCATACGAAGTGGTTCTCCTATTTATTCCAATTTTACAACTTCACCGAACATTTTATTGAAATTTCTCCACTCAAAATTTTGGTTCTCTGTATCAACACATTCTCAACCAGTATTCAAATATAAGAGCAAACTATGAATAATTATGTGGCAGCAATAAGGAAGAGTTTCCGAATTTTGCCTATTTTCCGCATTCGATCTAGAGTTCTTATAAAAGAACAATTTTGAAAATTTCAGCTTCAATCAGTTTCCAAATATGTAGTATAGACCTAAAATTTTAGTATTCCGACCGAGTGAAGGGTAACTACCCGTAGCCGATTTAGGACCTTAGATCTATAAGTTTTTTTTATACATACAAATGCAAACTTTCAGCTCTCTAATTCTAAGTGCTCTTGAGTTATTAGGCGGATGGATATCCGGACAGTCGCTCGGACGAAAATGCAAAAATAAAATGCATTTTAATATTATTCATGTATGTTTAATCGATTTTGCCTAATCATTATTTTTATTCATTATAAACTGAATGCACAGCTTATTGCATCCTATGATTTCATCTAACAAATAGTCGCTGAAATTGACTTCTACAAACTATGAATTTATAGCCTCGCTTTTCTACATTAAATCGAGTTTTGTTTAATGCAGTAATTAGCTTTTTCACTGCAAGCACTTATGAAGAAGAACAGCATCTTTCCGATTTTAAAAAGTGTCAGTACATTATACTATTAACTCGAATTTGCAGACTATGTTTCCTTATTGGGTTCGTAGATACGTAGCTTCAAAGCATCCAAATGTGATGCTTCCTTATGAGGGTCTTTGATGAATCTATTCGCTTGTCTGGAACCTACATCCGAATCTCACTTTTATCTGAATATATGAGAGTCAGGTTTTTATTGATATTTTACTAGCCTTAAATAAATGTTAACTTTGAATTTACCACCATATATTCCTGTTCCTAGTACTTTCTCGGTTTTACAGCTTAATCTGATATATACTTCCATTTTCTAGAGTTTAGACTATTTACCTAATATTTTGACTTTGAATGGTTGACAGTGGTTACATTTTGTTACGATTCTCCCTGATGGAACGCCTAATATTGGATTTGTTTGTATTCTTTTTATATTGATGCATCATTTTCCGAGCTTCCAAAATTTTCGCTATGTAGTAGTAACGTGAGCTTTCGTTCTAATCACATTACCAATGCTTACCAATAATTCATATAAAGTGCTATCCAAAATTACATACATATAAACAAAACCGAGAATTTGCTTGGACTACTGGATTGTGTCGTCACTATGAGAAGCTTTTGGGAATTGAAAGGAATAAATTGTTCACTTTTTATCAACATAGAAGTTTACAAATTGCTTTTTATAAAATAAACTACTCACGGGATTCATCCGGTTTTTGGGCCATTGAATAAAATTATCTCAATCTCCATTCTCATGTTAAAGTAAACGTATAGCAATAAATTTTATTCAAGTTACAGGGGTTTCAATTTTAGTATTATAAAAGTTTTTGTAACATGACAAATATTAACAAATTTGGAAAAACGGCTCCGGTAGCATTTACAAATATCTTTGGAAAACCTATGTATGAAAAATAATAAAAATTGATGTGTACATGAAAAAGTATTTAGGGGGGAGAGAAAAATAACACGGTTTTTTGAGGTTTTTGATTTTCTAAAAAAAAAAAAAAAACTTTTTTAAAAATCTAAGCCCGGCAGCATTTGAACTGAATAGTTTCTGATAAAAATGCTTGCAAATTTATCCAGCCTTAATGTGCAAATTTACGGACTTATAACGAAAATTATAGTCTCTCTAATTTCCCCAATTCGTTGGAGCATTTACACAGCAGGTTTTAAACGCTCGCAAACTCTTCCTCGTCTATACAGCTTCTTCAGAAGTCTTTGTGTGGAGCTAGCAAGGGCTCTGCACGTTGCAATTCTTAGCAAAGTTTCTGTCAACTTAGGACATATCTTGGGCTATAGCTGTCTTGAAATCGCACATGTGATTAGTTCTCTCAATCTGCGATTAGCAAGCTTACAGGCCTGTAGTTCTAGAAGCCTTTTCGATTAATTAAGACCCGGCAATTTAAAGCAAGCAAGCAAAATAATTATAAAACTTTGCCGCACGACACAAAAGTCACTGCACGAATGAACCTCTCTCACTTCACGTTTATATTGAATGTCGTTGCTTCTTAAACTTGTAACATACATAAAATTTGCTCAATTTACGGTATAAATGTGTACAGCATCTCAAAATGTGGACAAAATTACGTGATTTATATTTAAGTAATTATATTACTTTAAATTATTTCGACTTAGTATTCTCTGATCTCTTTAATATTATTCGCATTTTATTAGTAATTTACTCCAGGGTTATGTGAAATTAAGGAAAAAAGTGTAACTTTTTTACTATTTAAAAAGTAGTAAATTGCAATTTATTTTTCTCAGTGGTGGTTAATCAGAAAATGTCTACTAGATTATAAATGATTCTTATGATTTTTTTAGTATAGAACTTTAACCATTGCATATGTTGACAGCTAACCTACCTTCTACTTTAGAAAGAATAGCCGCTCTTAAATCAGTTAATTTCCCGACAATTTATTCTAGAAAACAGCCTTGTGAATGTCGTGCAAGATTCTAGAAGGGTCTTTTACATAGTCAGAAAATTCATTCGATTTGCATTTATTTTCTACAGGTGTAGAAATAAAATTTTGAAAAATTCTTAGATATATCGAGAATATATCATGTGAATCTATGCATATTTCACATTTTTTATTAGAAGTAGTTAAATTTTCAGATTTTCCTGTTTATGTTAGTTACACGCTCTGTTATACAATTCTATTACAAAACTAGGGAATTTTTTTTGGTAGCGCATTGGAATTTTGAACGAATCAAAGAATAGTAATAATAATATAAGTAAATTTGTACTTGCCGCTCCTTTAATATACGAATAAAAAATAAATATAAAAACGGTGCATCAAGGCGCCTTACATACACTCGACTCTTAATATTTCGGCTATTGAATACTTACTTAACAACTTTTTTTCGCCACGGATTAAATGCTTGCCTGTATAAGATAGTAAGTACAGAGACAACCATTTCATTCGTTTCATGCTTGTCGACAATTATTTTATTTTTTTAAAGTACAAAAGAATTTCATTCTCGCTTGCCATTATATGCACTAAAAAAAATTGTTTATCACATGATTATTAATGTAAAAGTCATTTATCACTTTATATTGAGACAATGCAGCAGCAAAAAGTTATTTGACGGTCGTCGTAAAGGTGAGTGATTGTACTAATCGAAAGTATTTAATTTTATTCCGAATCTTGTTTTAATCATCATCTTGCATTCTAATTCAAATGAGAAATATATAATGCCCAATGAATCAATAGATTTTTTGCTAATTCAACCAAACACATGAAATGGCAGTGCATGTTTAGAAACAAAAAAGATTCAATTCTGACGCAAAGCAACTAAAAGTTGTCTAGCAAAAATACTTAGTTCTCGGATTAATAATTTATTAGAATCTGCGCATTTCTATTTCAGATAATTCAGCCGAATTGACATGGTTTAGTAACCTGAGTTTGTAGTGCAAAAAACCTGCTTTACGATACCAAGAGTTTATAAATTGTCGTGGGCTTTTATTTATATTTGGAAGTTCAAGTTAAAAGTTCTTATCAATTGAGAAAATCTATAAGTCACTGCCATGGAACTATACAATGTTCATGTTTCATATTAATTGGATGTTGATAATATCTGTGGTTCAGGCGGTATAGGTCACGACTTTTCAGCGGGCAAATTGTGATATTTTAGAAGTCATCAAATGAATGTTATAGCATTCACATAATTTACACTAAGAGGTCTTCAGAAATGCAAATAATCGGCTTTTGCCGATTGAACTGAAATCTTTGATCAAAAATAAAAATATGTAATTTGTACTCGTGTGCTGATAAAAAGCTCTTGAACTCGAGGCATTGAAAACAAAATTTTATTTTAAAATCTATTTATTTAGTTAGTAACTATATTTTATTTGGGCAATTTTGATTTTGGTACTTTCTTTCTTCTAGTTTTGTAACTGCTCAAAATATGGTTGGTAAATATTTCAAAAACGACAGGTGAAGTGAAATGAGAAACGGAAGTTAAAAATTGGAAAAGTTAATGGCAAATTTGTTTCTGAAAATAAATACCTGAAATAAGAGAATTCCCTTGTTATGATGAATTTGAAGGAAATTTTTCTTACTTTCATGGCAACAGTGAAGACAGCGAAAATTAGGATGAACATTAAAATAAAAAATATTAAATAAATATTACGGTTAAGAAATTCAATGCGATAACTATTTATTAAGTTGTTGGAGCAATTCAATTAGTTATATATAGCTTTTCATATTTCTGCTATCTGTTTTGAAGTATGGAACCATCCAAATTTTAGTCTTTTTCATATACATATATTCAAAAATTATTACAACACCAATAGCTCGTTGCTGTAACTATCAAATAGAGAAGATTTCAACTGCAGTTCTCTATTCCTCGTCACTTTGCTGTCATTCTGCACCACTGTATTTCTGTATGAAACTCTACTGAGATAATGTGCAGATCTATCTGAGTCGACCAGTTGGGCTTATCGAAAATTGTGTTGACCGTATAAACAGAGATTTGGATAGGATCTTGTAGTGGTCCATAACGAGCAAATTAAAGCTTAGCATGGCTTTGGGATTTAAACGTCAACTGTCTCTTCCCTCTGCTTGGTTAGGTGGCAATATCTTGCGATTTGTCGATAAGGTACGTAATTTTGGAATTATCCTTAATATTCATATGAAATGTTGTGACCAAATTAATGTTTGCTTGTCTAAAATTACCTTTGGATTACGTCGCCTGTGGTTAATTGCCAACATTCTAAGCGTTAATATGCGTCTAAAGTTGATAAAAACTCTCCTCCTACAGTATTTCTCTAGTAGAGGACTGTCTGCCGCAGAAAATTAAATGTGGCATTTAGTCATTTATGGCCTGCGCAGATACGACCACATTACACATTTTAGAAATAAATTAGTAGGCTGCTCTCTCGAACCTCATTTCATATTAATTAATTTAATTTTTTTGTTTAAAATTCATCACAATGATGCAGCTAGTAGCAGAACATATTAATTTTCTACTGTCTCCGAGAGGTCGCGCAACCTTTTGATTCAAAGCTACCGTAGATTTATCTTGGAGGGTTCCTACTTTGTCCAGGTGTTTCGATTGCAGAACGCTCTTCCATGTAGTGTTCAACGCGCAGGCACTCTTAGTGCGTTTAAAAGGCATGTTATATCTTATGATGTTTAATTCCTATCTATATATTTTTTTTTTATTGATTCCACAGGAGGTTATGCTTAAGTAGATTTTAATTCCATATTTTTTGTAATTAGTGATAAGTATTCTTCTAGTTGTTTACTTAGCGCACACCCTTTCTGCTTTCTCATATTATATTTATATTAATTTCTAATATCTTTGAACTTACAAGAATGTAATTTTTCTTAAACCATTTCTATTGATACTAGCATAAGATATGTATCACTTGTTGTAACTTTATATGAATTTAATAATAATAATAACAACTAGAAGCGTTTTTGTGGTGTGTGGTGTGTCTCTCTACAAGTAAGAAACTAAAGAAGAGGCCATTGCTTGTATAAAATGCATGGCGAACGTGATGATTTTTCTCACACATGTACCCTAGGTGTCGCTCTAGCTTATGTTCGGTAATGAAATTTAACGTAGCATAAAAGCACATACTTTAATATGGAAATTTAGGAATACTGTATTTGTTTCTTTTTTAATAACAAACTGGGAATTAGAATATTGGTAAATGTTTGTAATTCCGATAAAAGTAGGTAATTTTTAATATACTTTCTTGGTATAGACTTACCAAAAATGAAATTTTGTGGGAAGTTATTGGACAACCAAAGATGGAAATATTCGTACTAGGAACCTCAAAATGTTGTTTTATATTACCAGCACTCATTCTGCTTCTCCTAGTACACAACTTGGCCTCATACTTTCAAAAACCGCACTAAATCCCTTCCATAAATTTGTTTTTCCATCCGCCTGCAATACGCATTTTTATAGTGTGCGCATAAACTTACACATCTTAGATATTCGCACGAAAATTGTTGATGACGCCCCCCCCCCCCCCCCCCCTTTAGTAACTTACTCATAGGTTTCGCTTTTCTATCAGTTGATAATATTCTCGATGGCATTCTTATCATTGAGTATGTATAGACAACACTTGAAAGAATTTTTGCAAAAAGTTAAAATAAACGAAAAATTAATTTGTACCGAAAAACACCTGTAAATTAAAATATCTTTATTTATTATTACTTTTAGCAAAATATTTACAGAATTATTAAACTTTATAATTATAGCCGCAATGACAGCATACAATAAATTAATAGGCTCTGGTATTTCTATTTTCTCAATTGCTGTTTCAAGATCGAAGGTTCCTTTACATCCCATAAAGCTCACCATGATTTTCTCAACTAGAATATACAGTAGCGAATAAATTCAACCAGTGGAGTTAACGATAGTGAATTTGCTTGACGTCATCCAATAGAGAATTTTCTCAACTGAAATTACAGAAACGAACTGCAGTTTTACATATCGAATTTTGGAAGCCAAAATCTATGATTCTAAAATTTCTAATGCTCCTTATCCAGAGCATAAAAATAGTTTGCCGGATAGCTATTCAGAAAGGGTTGGATGGTAAACTATGTAGCTGTATCACCTGTGGAGGGCGCCACGTGGTTTCTACGAGTCCACGAACTCTGTATAAATTTGTTGTGGAAAATAAAATTAAATGAAAGCCGCTCCAAAGCTCACGTTACAAACTTTATTCTGGCTTTTCTTATAAATTATAAATTTAGCACTTTTTCTCACTTCTAATGAGATGCACTTATAACTGGCACAAAAAAAAGAACTACTGCGACTTAGAGCAATGAATCCAAATTTTACCTATCATATAAGGCAGCATATTAATTTAATGATATCAACAATAAAAAAAAATTATATAAACAATTCGACATGAAATATATAAATTTTCAAAATGGCACACGGTAGTCCATATCTTTTCTTATACTCTATTTAGCTTCTGTAAATCCGCTTTCTTTTTATTCTCACTTTTTCGGCGGGCGAAATTTTTGTCCCTTCTTCTCCTCCTTCTTTTTAATACTTATTTAACGCCTCGTTTAAATTTGATTTGTTTTTTACCCAAATTTAAATATTTTCTTTTCAACTTTAAACTTAAAACTTTTTCCTGATACTCTTCTGGCACACTATGTAGTTATCGCTCGGAATTTCTGTCAAAAACTAATCCCTTCACCTACCAAGGCCGTCGGCTTTGCAGAAATCGCCCCCTATTTTGGAAGTTCTCCAATATATTTCTAAAATACCTCCCAATCGGTACTGACCGTTTGGAATCGGTTTAAATTTTTTAATAATATTGTATATTTTTTTTTTTTTTTGTGAAAATATTCGGGAGAAAATACGCTTTAATCCGGTATATTTGAATATCCTGTTAAAATTCGCTTTCGTTGGAGAATCATCGATGAAAGTTTAATTTTGATAGCCCATTTTCCATTATTTTAAAATTCTTGAAATTCCTTAATCAAAGTAAATTTTATTCAAAGTTATTTGCCGAAGTTTGCCTTGGGCTAGGAACAGCGCTATCCGTGCATTTTTTTATATTCGAGCTATAAGGTTTCGGGCATAAAAGTTTTTATTGTGCGAGGTTAGGAACATAATTTTGAGATGATCTAGAGGAGAATCTAGACCGGGTAAATTTAAAATTGATTTTCTCAATAAATCCAACGACCAGAATAGATAAATACAACCTAAATTTAATATTTTGTTCCGCAGATTTCGTGTACAGCCTTATTTGCTTCACACCATCTTGACACTCTACATATTACGTATTATTAACAGAATTCAGGACCTAAATCTAATAAATAATCTATTAAATTCGTAATACTCAATCTAACTAAAACTAATCTTATCTAATTACAGCTACTTATCGCATCCAGTATGATATCCATGAATAAAAGACAATTCCAGTGACTGCAGCTCTTCATGATCATATGTAGGTATGCTGCGTGTTGTGTGTTGTGTTATGTTTATGTTGCATAACGTTTGGATCATGTGTGGATGAATTCCGTTTTTTATGTTGTATGTTGTGTGTTCTTATGATTTATGTTATGATATTACCATTTTCCAAGCTTTCAGGGTGATTTGTTTACATTGATGTATACAGGCTTTCACAAAGTTGAAACAACCGCTTCAGTTCCTCTAAATGGAATTTAGGTGCGTGGCATCTCTGTTTTATTCCTGCAATATAAAAAGAAGATCTTTTGCAGTATCATTCCAGTGGAGAATGAAGACGGCACGCTGGACAAGAAGGACACAAAACAGGTACGTATACATGCATATATATACAATGTGTATTTTTGAAATTTGATCAAATGAAATGTGCAGATACTAGACACCTAGGCAAATAAAAATTTGTATTGCAGGGGGATTCCACATCAACCGTTTGGGATTTACAGAGTGATTAGGAAAAAAGCTAGATTTTCACATAACACCCTGTATCTTAAAAACGACAGGATGTGCGGTCACAGTTAAAACCTCATTGTATGCAGAGCTTCATGTTCTTCCCAACAACTGCTCAACCATCTCCGTACCCCACTCGTCTCAGGAGGTATAAGGGGCTACAGTAAAAATTTAGGATGTTTTTACCTTTTTTTTAATTTGACATCTATTATTTTTGCAAAAAGGTCATTAACATAACTTTTTTTTTTATAAAAAGTGTGAACTTTAGACTTTCCTCTTTAATTTGACCTATTACACACCCTATGTGCTAAGCGTAGCCCTTTATGAGTTATTAGCTCTAAACCTATTCTCAAACCTATTTTCAACGATAATTTCTTCCCTTAGCACGTCATTTTAAAAAATATCGTCTAATTTCGATGTGACCTGAATAGGTTATGAATTATTAACTGTTTAATTGCTACAGTTAACACATAGGGTATAATAGGTCAAATTAAAGAGGAGAGTATGCAATTTACAGTTTTATAAAAAAAGTTATGTTGATGACCTTTTGCAAATATAAAAGAAGTTAAATTAAAAAAAAAAAGTAAAAAATCCGAAATTTTTAGTTTAGACAACCATAATTCTTGATAGCAGGGGGTATGAGGCTGGTTGAGCAGTTATTGGAAAGGGCATAAAGTTTTGCATACAATGATGTTTTAACTGTGGTCATACGCCGTGTAGTTTTTAAAATACAGGGTGTTATGTGAAATCTAGCTTTTTTTTAATCACGCTGTAACTCCCCGCAATATAATTTTTTGTTTGCCTAGGTGTCTAGTATCCGCACATTTCGTTTGATCAGGTTTCGAAAATACGCATTGGATATATATATCTGACATATGTAAATCAATATTATATTTCCAGGTTCAGGCAGCAGGCGAGGCGTAACAAATTACCTATTACACTCTACGCAAAATATAACCCTTTCTACGTAACAAGTTGGAAGATTTTGTTACCTCTTAACTAATTGCTAATTTGAGGAATGTTCTAAGCGCTTTGCTCTTTTTACTTATGGCAGCATTGTTAAGACTCTACAAATCTATTACTAATAAAAAATATATATGATATGAGAAAAAAAAGTTTTCACACAATACCACCTCAAAATCCGCAATACAAAATTGAAAATAATATTTCCTTTCTCTTTCCAATTTATTAAATTTTTATATTATTGCATAATTAATATAATTTCCCATATTATTATACATATATTATATTTATATATGGATGGGTATAATCTTCATGTTTTTACGATAGGTTGCATATCTTAACTACTATGCCCATGTTAATGTAGTGTCACTTAACTCTTAGCATTCTTAACGAATTAAGTTAAATGAAGTTTGTATTGCAACAAAAACTATCATAAAATGACAGACTCAAATTAAATACTCGTTTATCCGTATGATTTCAACTAGCAGATAATAAGAAAAACTTAATATGCTTCATTCATACTGTACCCAATATGCACCCTCGATTTATATGGGTATCAAGAAGAGTCTCATATTGAAAATTTAATAGGATTTTCGATGCACTTCATTTACGGGTCGTTGTTTGCATGCCCATTCCCATTGGTATGTAATTGTACCACATCAACATAATTTAAATTTTTAATCAATTATTCTCTGTCCACATGATATATTGCGCCCCGTATTAATGTAAATAATTTCACTTTTTCAATATTTATATAACACCAATACTGAAATTAATTTTATTTAATTGATTATTTGTAAAATGAAAATATTCATTAAATTAACAGAATTATGCAATCACAGAAATGAGCTTCATTACTTTCTTCACGAAATCAAGTACATATAATGCCGCTCTGGTAAGAACTAATTTTTTTTACGTTAAGTGTGGCGATCGCGAATTGGAAGAGGTTTGGCGCAAACGCCAGCAACCTTTGATCTTAGATCGCTTTGGCAAATTTCCAAAGTATTTTACGTAAAAACTCTGATTCCGGTGTAATTTTAGCTAAGCACGTGAGTGAGGTGTTTTCTGTCAAGTTTATTCATCTCTGTTATATCTGTAATTATAAATAATTTCATAGAATAAGTTGAAGTGAAAAAATATAAATGGAAAGCTTAGTAATAAGTGTAAATAACTTTGTGTCTTGCATACCTATTTTTCGTTCATGTTCAAGAATGAGAAGAAAACAAAATAATTGATTATTTTAAGAACAAGTTTTATATTTTGTGTTTGATTTTCTATTTCAGATAATTGATTTTGATATATTTTTAGTTATTAGATTAGATTGAGGCAGAATATTAGCAATTTTCAGTTGAAGCAACATTTCTATAGAAATTATGAAAGATCAGCTCCGTTTGCATGTATTAATTCGAAAATGGGTAAAATTTATCACTCTGCTGGAGGCTTACTATAAAAAATTAAATTTTACTATTGTCAACAAACTAATACAAAAACCTCAAATATTTGTAGTATAATTGTCACCATTTCGTAGGGTTTTCATATAAAAATTTGGATTTTTCACGTATAGAATAAATTTTGGATTAGCTGTATCTACTCCTACTAATAATTATTTTTCATTGGGCATTTTCTTATTGTATGAAGTCGAAAAAATGCAGTAAGTAATTGTAATGGTTAGAAGGTCACTTTACTTACTTTGTCTTGTTAGCTGTTTCAAATTTTAAGGTGTTGATTAAAATAAAATGTAAGCTTTAACATTAACTGAGAAATGTGAAATATTGAAGGAACCACAAAATCGATTATTTATTTAATTACTTTAATTCTGACTTCATTGATTTGTTAGTATATCAATAAATATTACCTGTTACTATTTTGCTTATTAAATTTTTAACTAATAGTCAAAAATGAACAACCCTAAGCTCTTGATACATTGGAATTTAATGAATGGGATGTGCTATAGGAAAATTAGATGTATAACTTATACTCTCACAGAATGCATTCCTGTATTTTAAACAACTTGCTATGCAAATTGTGTGTCTATGTGTCTACTGCCTATTTAATTTTTGTTATTCTGCTAGTTATTGCTCCATTCCAGATTCCCTTAGTATTGAAACAGTCATTCGAAACTAATGGACCTGTAGTCCAACATGGAATACAATATGTTTCCGGCCGCAATCAGAAATAATCCCAGTTGATCCCATAGGAAGACTTAGTCATTCCATGCGACGATGATAAAATTATACAAATTTTGGATCTCCAATTTTGATGAAACTGTATTATTTTCTATGAAATACGAAAAAATCTCACCCGTATTTTTTTGTTTCCTTACGATGAAATGTGATTTTTAAAAAATCATAAGTATTTCGAAAACGGAGTTATTGATTTTTCTGATTCAAATACCAAATAATGCTTTATGTTTTTCATAACAAAATACCGCAGTACCGACCAAAATTTGTTTTACACATTTTATTACAGAAATAATGAGATTCTTCCGAACATGGATAACTAGACTTCAAATTACTAAAAATGTCCTATGAAGAAAATATCTGTCATGGACAAACTTTAGGACGAAATACCGCCTAATAATAACCAAACAAGAAAAAACACAACTTTTGACGGCACTTATTTATCTGAAATTTCACGGAAAATATTTTGTCCAAAAAATTTTGAAATTATCATTTAAATACCTGGAAATTCTGGAAATTAAACTAGAAATTTTGAAATCGGAAAATATAAATTTAAATTTATAAAAAAGGTGGTTCTGGTAGACTTTTGAAATTGTAGCTTTCGCTTACGTATGGCTAGCGCAAAATTTGTTTTGAGTGGTGGTGATAATAGAAAGGGAGGAGGTCCAGAAATATGAAGGAAAATAAGTCGAATAATCAAAATAGCAACCAAATTCAAAGCCCTGCAACCGAAAAAACTACAAAAGAAAAAAACTTGAAGCGAAATTGGAAGGCAAGAGCATTGGAAGCTTTGCGAAGTTTATTTCTGTTCACTAATCGAAGAAAAGAAAATTATTTGCGGACAATTTCATCTCATTTTCACTTTTTTTTTGTTCATTTCGAAAGTGTAAATCGCTATGTATCGCTATGCATATTTGGCAAGTTTTTTTTGTAAAGAGGCTTGTTGATTCCATTTTCTTTTTGTGAAATAGTAATAATACGAAATTTTATTGCTAACGCGACCGTCACAGTTTTTCTTCACATCATTAGCTAAATTACTTTGAGGAACAAATTAGAAACTCTTGTGGTTCCAACATGGAGAGAACGTATTCAGTATAGTTTCGTTTCAGAAATTTCATAATTTTATACTATATGTAGTAACGTCAAGTTATTGTAAATCTGTAAATAATTTATTATTCCTGTAATGTATCTCAGTGCAGAATCCAAATCGTTTCAGACACCACACTTATCAAGAAAGTTTACAATTCCAATTCCAGAAATATTTCAAAAATGGGAGTCGCCTTAGGTATTTTCACAATAGGCTAAATATATAATGCTTATCATTAATTAGATCCTATGCTTATGATAATGCAGTTCTCGCATTCCTAAAATAATTGCATTAATCCAGAGTAGCTAAATATTGCTATAAATTCTTAGTATCTAATATTTATCTAAAAATAACTAAATATCTTGAATTTCGACTTGCTAAAAAAGACACAAACGCTTGAAAAGGGAAACATCTATAAAAGGCTAGAAAAAAATAAAATTTGAATTGCCTTGGAAAATATATTTAGTGAAAAAGATGAAATCGGCAGCGTTTACAGAAATGAAGTCAACACTAATAGTAGATGGGTTTTTTAACCACAGAGTTAAAAAATATCTCTCTTTTGGATACTATGATAAAGTTCAAAAATATGGCAGCATACTAAATATATGAAATCCGCTATATATTTTCTGGCTCCAGTGTTCATGCGATTTTAATTAGCGAAACATGGGTAAACGATGGTTACCTTCATGCTTCTTTACAATTTCTGGCTATACTCTGTTAGAAATGATCGAAAGGATTGCCTGGATGGCGGTGTGGGAATCTATATTAAGTACATTAAGGGTCGTCTTAAAACAACGTTTGTTTCTTTATCGTTGGATTTTCCTGTTGAGTTTATCAGTGCAGAGGATGGATCTGCGAACGAAATATACTTAATGTTCGCAGTTTACTGCCTCCCAATGTTTTTTCACGATGCTAACGTTCGGAAGTTTGAGTACTTCAGTACGTCGAGTATGTCACGTATGTTATCCTAGGAGAGGACTTAAATACCAACCTATGCCTTCAAGACAATTTATGAGATCGATTTTTACATTTCGTTCAATGCCTAAATCTAAATGTAATTACTTCTTTTCCAACGTACTTTAGCACGAATAAAATAATTTCACATAACCAAATGAAGCCCTCAGCACATTGGATCATGATAATCTCTTTCTAAGTTACGACTTTCCTATAGTTCATTTAGTATCAATGAAAATTGCTTATTTGGTGAATGTTTGCATTTGCCGTGGAATGAAACTTTTGTCTGCGAATCGGTCAACGTTCAAGTAGAAATGCTCTCATCCCTTATAAACTACCTCTTTGAAAAATATGTACAAATAAAAAGAAAACATATACCCGTTGATGGTTGTCTATGGCTCTCGCCAAGTGTTCGATTTCTAATTGCCGAGCGTGAAAATCTGCTATATACGGCTGCGGACTGATGAAGCGTGATTTATATACATATGCTCGAAACAGGGCGACCGCGGCAGCTCGACAAGCAAAGCGCCAATTTTTCAGCTCCAAATTTAATCACCACCTTAGTCGAAAAATACTGTGGCGAAATTTGCGACAGGCTGGGGTTATGGGAGCAGTAATTATACTTCTAAAAATGAACTCGACTCTCAAGAGCTAAACTAATTCTTTACATGATCCAGTACTGCACCCAATGAGCTAAGTGATTCTAATCGAAGTGTTGATAATTCAATAAGGTTGTTGTTTTTGCCTAATAATAATGACAATACCTTTTTTTTTAGGGGAGTAGATTACAGTAAACTTCTTACTGCTATCTTGTCAATAAAATCTCAAGCTACTGGACCTGACAGCTTACCATCACGGTTAATTAAACTTTTGTTCCCGTTTATAGAAAAATATATGCTACATATAAATAATTCATTTTTGATATCATCTTCTTTGCCCAGTGCTTGGAGGTTTGCAACCGTCACGCCATTCCGAGAAAATCCTCTCCGTATTATGCAGCAAAATTTTCGTTCAATTAGTATTTTGTGCTCCAAAGTCGTTGAAAGGCTAATGTATAAACAGATACTTGAATATCTCGACCGGGGTGATTTTCTAATATGCTGCCAATCGGGACTCCGACGATTTCATAGCCGTGAAACTGCTATGTTGAAAGTAACTTTTGACATATGAAGCTCTGTAGACCGAGATCATTTCATGGTGCTAGTACTTCTAGATTTCTCTAAGGCTTTTGATAGCGTAAATCGCAGCATCCACTTCGATAAACTTGCTAACTATTTGAATTTTAGCAACCGTTGCTTTAATCAACAATTTTCTGACTGGTCGTAAACAGCGAGTCAAAGCCAATGAAATGGGGTTCCTCAAGGCTCTATATTGAGTGTTTTGTTTCCCAGTATATTTCTAAGTGACCTGCCTAATATTTTTCAGGATATGTATATCCATTTCTATGCGGATGATGTCCAGTTATATTTCAATAGATCTATTTGGCTTTTAGAATACTGCATTGAACGAATGAATTGTTATCTCAACAGAATTTATGTCTAGTCGAAGAACAATCAATTGGTCTTAAATTCTCTCAAGTCTCGCTGTATCCTGTATTTCCTTCTACAACAACAACAACAAAACAGAATTCCTCTAATATACCACCATAGGTCTTAAACAACGGATCGCTGCCTATGCTAAACAAAGTCTGTACTCTTGGTATTATTTTAAATAGCGAAATGAAGTGTTGCGGCTACATTAACAACATTATAAGAAAAGTTTATGCAGGAATTCGGAGTCTCTGGCTCTCTGCGAGTATCATATCTTCTGAAAATCGTTTCAGATTAATTAAAGTTTTAATTTTGCCCCATTTCGCTTATGATAGTATTATATTTCCTAAACTGGATAGTTTTTATACCCGCAAGATGGACAACTGCATCCACTTTATTTACGGACATCGTAGGTTCGACCCTATTTCGCCATTTCGTTCTCCAGTACTTGGCTGTCCACTGTTTCCGTATTTGCGGCGAAATGCTCTAGTTTTCTTATATTGTATAATCTATTTAATTGTGATAGACCTAGATACTTACGAGAATTTTTCTAGTTCACAATATTACAACGTAATAGGAATATAATGCTCCAACTTTTTTATAAATCTTACATAGAAAGTGTTTATCTTGTCCAAATTTCTAGTTTATGAAATAACCTTCCCGTGAGTGTCCAAATTGCAGGTTCTGTTGTTGAATCTCAGCAGCACATTGAAACACTTGTAGTATAATATTACTCTATTGTTATTATGAATTATATTTTGTGATTTCCACAGCAGAATTTCTCTGTAATTTTTTTTAAAATGAAACTTATTTCTAATACATAGTAGTATCTAATTTTGTCATTTCCTATAATTTAGAAAAAACTTTAACTTTATATTTCTTCTTTCTGTTGAGTATTAAAAACTCGATCTCTAGCACCTTTATATCTGATGTACAAAAATATATTATTAACTTTTGTGTACAGTATCGTTAAATAAATATTTCGACTTCTATACTATTATTAAGAAAGCTGTTTCCTTTACTGCTAGCCAAAGATGGCTTAGAACTTTTCGGAAGCAATATACAATATTTCGAATTGCTTGAATTACTAGAAAAATAAACTTCCATCAAATCCTATTCAAAAGTCTCTCTCTTCTAAAGTTCACACGTAAGTTGAACTTTATCACATCTGAAACCGGCGAAACTGCATACCTCCATTTAATATTTATTTCTTAAGTAAGGAAAATAGCAAACAAACAAATTTTCATTAAATATATGAAAGCATGTGGCTAGCATTAATTATATTTCCCCTATTAAATTTACTTAGTTTTCATTTTTCTGAGGTTATAAGTTGAGACACCTACCTACCTAAGTATTAACTATTTAGAGAAGTCACGCTTTAAAAACTATTGTCGGTTACTACCTAAAAAAAAGAAGCAAAAAATTAATTTAATTTAATTGTACAAAAGGAAATTGTTGTGCCTTTCATGAGTAATATATATTTCAATGAATGAAAACATAGAATTATAGGTAATTTGAGTATTTTGTTTCAACCATTATTTTTGCAGAAAAAACAGTAGTTTCGCGTTCTCTGGTGCCATTAATGGAACATAAATTATTTAAAATTTCCCAACACTTTTGAACAGAAATAATCGAAATGGCAATGAATGTCAATTGCAACAATTTTCCATTATCGAAACTATTTTCTGTATGAAATATCCCTCCAATCTAGAAACGATCATTTGTGGTCCAGTTTCCAGATTTCCCTTCAGATTTATTAACTCAATTATTTCTACATTTTATATACATATATTTATTATACATGCATACATATGAATAACGTGAGCAGCGTCATTATTGAGTTAATTACCATTTTATCACTCGTATTCCTGTCATAATGATTAAGTGTGGCACTGTTACAATTAACGCAAAACATTCAGAGTTGGCAATAACATCATTACTACTTACCTAGTCGAGCCAATCAATCTCAGAGCAAGATCGTTGTGCGCGTATCAAATAGATGAGAGATGAAAAGCGCGAGAGATGAAAATTCACTAACAGCAGATTCATCTTATTTGATTCAACGTGTGTAGTGTAAGTTCATTTGATTCGCGTTTCTCTTATCATTTCGACCGGTTTTTGTGGCTTCTTGGAATTATCTTTTTTTTTTTTTGTTTTTTTAGCGCTTTGTGTACATAACAAAACCAGGAGACCCATTCACACTTTACAGTCAAAAGTCGCTTAAAAGTCTTCCAACTACTTGGTACAGGTTAGTGCCAATCGTGCTCGCGTAAGTTGTAGGTGATTCTCGCGGAAATCAACTTTTTTTTCATGCACATGTAATTAGTTTTGTGAAGACATTATATCGTTCAATTAAAACAATAGATTATCCCGATCCCAGTAATTAATATCCAGTAAATATTAATTTTCGTAAATAGGAGTTTACAGGAATTTTGTTGATTCTTTATATTGTAAATATTTCACGTGAGAGTGCGTTTTGTGAATTGTGATAAAGTGCAGTTTTTTTTTTTTTAAAGGGAGAAAAATCTTATCCGATCTAATCGGCAGTTTTTGAAATATTTTTTAAGTATTTTAGAAAGTTAAAGAGAATAATACAAGAAATTCCTTATTGGATTAAAACACATCTAAGGAAAGTCATCCATCTTCAAATATAAAAACAGGCTGTAAGTACCTTTGTTTGAATTTTATTTGCTTTTATCTTCATTTCGATGTAGACTCATGAAAGCGAAACGTTTCACTACCCAACTATTATGAAATAACAAGTAAAAAATTTATAAAAAAGAGGCACTTTTTTCATGATGTCAACTACTTTGTACCGACATCCGCGAATATTCTTTGCATTTTTGTTTTTTCATTTATTTTTCAACTAAACTATTATTACGCTTAATTTTCAGTTATTTTATTTCCTGTTGCAATGGATACAATTTTTTTTCATTATAAAACGTAAAATTGTGTTGTGTGAAAATCTTGTATAAAATAAATTTTGTTGCTTAGCATAATGAATCCTAGACCGATCTGCGCCTTTTTTTATAAATTCAGTCTTAAAATTAAAGGTGGATAAAAGATTTTTCTATCTAATATTTCCGCACTAAACATGATAAAATATTAAAATAAAAATCTAATTTGGTAGGGGTGAAGTTTTTGTTTTATTGTACTATGTAATATTTACAGGGGTCTATCTTAAGCCTATCCATTATTTTTGATTTCTTGTTGTTCCGTCAGCGAAGATTCCAATTTTAAATTTAATCTGAACATATTTTGAATATATGCAATTAGCCCAATGCAATCATAGTCTGAGAGCAGTTGAACACAATCAGCGTAAAAAATCAAATTTTTTACCCTTCGAGATTTTAGTGTTATTTTACATAAATGATTTTTTCCAGCTGTAATTTGCAGATTATCTAGATATATAGATGTTAATTGCGAACTTTACATTAGTGAAAGAAAATCAGAAAACTGAGGCGATATCTGCCACAGATGGCTTTTTAATTAGGTAGGTACCTTAGCTGATGTAAAACAAAGATTACATTAGGAATATTACTCTAACAGCTTTGTTTTTTACTTAAGCCATTTTCAAATCGGGTCAGTGAAGTATTTTTACTTCACAATAGGTATACGGCTGATTTTTTGTAGTTTCATCAAACAGAGTTGACTAAATAAACTCAGTTCCCTAGTAGGAAGATAAACTATTATTTAATTACTGTGCCTATTCAATTATCTACATATGTCTTCAGATGATAAAGTCTCGAGAAAGTATTAAACGATAATATACTTATAAGTACTGAATTTTTAACCCTTTTAAGATTTCTCCAGTTATGCATCATTTCTCTGCTTAAATTTACGCTAAATTATATACGCCATCTGTAGGGTATACGGGTAAATTCAAATTGATCTGTTGGTTTTTTTCTCCACTATCATTAATTATGCAGCACAAGCGCTTGCTTTCATATGTTCAGATATTTCCGTCATTGTTTAACCCTGAAACTAAATTTCTTTGTAGATATTTCTAAAGATGAATTTTATAAAATCATCAGAAAGGTAACAATAAAAAAAAAGATTTTTAATATTTACTGAACTTCTCATTATTATAGACAAGGGGCTTTTGAAATGATCATAGTCTGATATGGACATAATCGTTCCATTGACTCAGAATGCCTTTATTTTTCTCTATAATATACTCAAAGTACAAACGTTTCAGCGATTTTCTGACTTTATTCACTGAGATCTTCAAGATTAGCATCCATAATCGCTATTAGCTTTTCATTTTATGCACATTTTTGCATTAGTGATACAATTCGAAAAAGAGTGAGCCAGGGAATCGTTGTGATAAAAATAAAACAGAATATTTAAGTACCTGAAATGACTAACTGAAGAAAGCAAATCGAAAAAATAGCTGGAGTTTATTTGGAATATAAATTTAACAAATACCTAAATAGTAGCTATACTATTTTGAAGTATTTTAGGTCGTCTTTTATTTTAGAAAATATGACGAGAAAAATTCTGATACGTTTGCTCCAAAGTTTTGAATATACATATACAAAGAAGACTGAATAAATTGGGATAATTTCATGAATGAAATTCCGTTGATGCTAGCAAAATCCATATCTTTATTTACTTTAAAACACATTTTTTTTTAAATCAAATTGAATATTATATTTTATATGCGAGTAGCAAACGGATCATCATCTTCAGCATCGGATCTTTCGTGCTCTTCAGTGAGGTTTTCATGGACAATAATGTTGTTGTACAAATTGTTGTCGTCTTTTTGGCACCAATTTTGTTCGAAATGCTTCTCCAAAAGCTTTTCCATATTTTTAACTTTCGCATCACTACCAGCAGTACCTCAACCAATGAATGCAGGCTCGATATTTTTAGGACTTTTTTTAATCTTGCAGATAGACATTCGTATACCCCAATATCCGTATAGTTTTAATTCGTTTAATTTTTCAATTATGATTCGCTTACTTTCCTTTAATTAAAACTGCTAGAGAAAAAAAAATGCGGCCAGCGTGTATAAAAGAAAGTCCAAAAACAGGAAATATTATCTCAATTTTTTGAAAATTTGAAGGGGCTGAAACTAACCACTGAGAACTTATCACAATCATGGCTGTTTTTTTATTTTTACAGTATTAATATCATTTCTACCTTGATATGAAATAAGTTTATGGAATACTACTACTAATGCTTCAAAGTTGTATATGTATAGTAAATAGTTGGCTACTATAGTAGGTCGACTGGTCAGGTACTACCTGCCTTTTCTGAGAGTCGAACGACAACGTGAGAGCTTCGTCCTTTCCTTCTTTTAAAAGCTCAGAAAACCTTATAAACCTTTCATTCTGCCGTTAAATCTGTTTTTTCTGTACCATCTTTACTATATTTCGTAAGAAAGTAAAATTCGATGACTTTTATAGAGTCTTGTAATTCATACTTATTTTGATACATTGTCCACATTTCTCGTATATTTAGTTTTGACGGAAGATAAAGACGACCTGATCTCACTCTATTTCTACAATAATGAGACTCCACCGACTTAAGAAACTAATAAGCGCCATTACTTTAGTCTGCTTATCTATGTTGCGCTGAGAAACCCTGTCGCCATCACGATTCCCCGCAGATCCTTGGCCCATTTGTCCATACTTTTTAGCAATTATTACTACCCTGTTTTTGGAGACATGTAATATACCTACGAATGCTTCCTTACCAAAAGGTATAAATAAATTAGTGCAATTCTAACAAAAAATTTCGTTTGCATTACCATAGTGCAATTACATCGCAGAAACTCAACTTCAATAAGCAACATGTATTATACGAAAATGTAAAAAAAGGTTATGAACTTTAAAAACTGTGTTCTTCTTTAAACTAGAAAACCAGACACAGAAGGGCAAGACATTCTTAAAACTATGCGCCATTTATATTATCGAAATGTCCGACGATGTCCTCGCGAAGGTTGGGAATAATTAATTCAATTTCGATAGAATGTTGCAGGTGCATTCCATGGTTTTCAGTAGCTGGGAATTATTGCACTCTCTGGATTTTTCTTATAGGCAAGTGAAGTTCGAAGGAATGGAACAACGGAGTGAGTATGCCCATTGGCGTATAAGCGTGGGAAATTTTTATGCGTTAGAATGATGGCGTACTACAAACACAAAATAAGCAAGAGTACAGTTAAAATACATTCAAACACAAACGAAATACTTATTTGCATTTTGCAAATTCTGCTCCAATATGTAATAAACCAAAATATTCCACAGAGGTATGCAGTTTTGCACCAAAATTGATTGTGAGTGAATTTGAACCGAACTGCCAAGCAGATTTATTTGGATTTGCATCCATCCGTATAATTCACTCCCATTATTAACACGTTTATCTTTAGATTTGCAGCAAAATTTTAAATTGAGATAGAAGTACTCGTCTTAAAGTTTAAATCTATTATTTTACGAAAAGTGCCGATATCAAGTTTTTCATTTCAGGTGCTCATTTTTCATCTGTAAGCTCATTTTTCATCTGTAAGCTCATTTCCTCCCTTATCCTTCCAGCTGCAGTGATCGTCTTTAAAGCAATAAATTTCCACCTGAAATCTGTTTATCAAAAAAATTCGTCCGAGATTTAGCATCCAATTCAGATTTGTTCCGGAATAAATAACCGTCCACAATTTTGTTAAGACTTTAGTTAACACAAATCAAATTATATGTATCTGTTCATTTAACCCTAGATAGACAACCAAAACTGAGTCCATTTATCCTATTTAGTTATGTTTTTTTTTAAATGTATTGTACTATTTTAAAAGTATGGATTTAATTTTAGAAATAAAATACAATTTTATGCTATATTTGTTTATTTTATAAGTACAAATTATCATTTAAAAAAATATATTTTCTTCTAAACCATTACACAGTCTGAAAAGGGAATCACTACTATTAAAAATATGATTTAGAGAACGTCATGACAAACGTCATCCTTGTGTTCGCCACAAACTATCCTTTAAATTTAATGCAGGTCATCTATGACATTCTGTTTTTTTTTCTAGACGAGCAGTAATCACAGTACGCCTTTTTTGGCCGGAGGCTCTTCTTCGTTGCCTGCTGGAGCCTGCTCAAAGGGCTTGGGCAGCTTATTCTCAATATTAGTTTATATATGCCTTGGCAAAGTGAGAGCCTTCAGTCTTTCCTCAGGAGTTCCTTCCGATTCAACGGCTTATCTTCTTTTGATACAATATTGTGATAGTAAAACACGTGAGAATTAACAAACGCATTATTTAATATATACCATAGAATATAGTCATTGGCCACCTATTCGTTTTCCTTGAGCACGACATGTTAGAGCACATTTGAATGAAGTTGCCAACGCCACCTTTGGTCTGGTTGTAGTACATAATTATTTGAGGCTTTTTGGTTTAGAGCACCTTCTTCATCACATCATGATAGTAAATATACCATTTTCGAGGGCTTCGATTTGTATGACACGAGGGTCAAAGATCCATCGTAGCAGACTATTGAAGTGCCTATTGGTCGAGAGATAGAAGCAGCGATTATATGAACCAATGTAAACCAATTATCACAGGTTATGTTGAGATTTGTCCCATGAATAGGTTGTGATAATTCCTTCACGTAGTATTCTCCTTCGGGTAACCCATTAGTTTTTGGAGCTTTCCCAATGTATAGTATAGCATTCAACATATACTTCGCGCCATTATCGCACATTCTTGGAATTTTGATGCCATAGTATTTGGCTTATTGGGAATGTACATTCTGAATGGACACCTTCATCGAAAGCCCAATAGTTTTTCGTCTATCGTGACGTGATGAGGAAATCAGGTCTATCCTGGCTTATCATTGTTACATACCTTGTACTCGAAAGGTTGCTGTCAAATGGCTCATCAGTTGATAATTGATTATCTTTCATTCATGCACTCAAGGCTAAGATTCTAATCAAAGCTTGAAGTCCTGTTGAACTTGTGCCTCTAAATGTGGCACTGGTCACGTGTATCATCGTCTACTAATGTTTTCCTGCTTGTCATGATGATTGCATAAATAATGATATCTAAAAATAGGACAAAAATATGCATAACTAAAACACGTCGTAATGAATCAAAATTACAAATCACTACTCAAAATTGCACAAACGAACAACATACTCCCTGCCAGCACATCAACTCGTCATAAATGCAAAACTATAGTACTTACCGCATACGCATTGTCGTCTCGCAACAGAATTGAACGACGACTGAGTTGGCTTAGAAGAACAACTATATAAGCGCGCTGGATAAAAGTAGACAGCTATATATTATTCACGCAAGTGCCTTTAAGGCGTATTCTATCGTTCTACGGTTACAAAAGTACGACGATCTTGTAGAACCATATAATGGAATTCATCGATGTTTTTAACGCTCGCTGATCAACTGCCATTGCTGACTGTCCGGGCCATCCTCTATTCGTTCCATGCAGTTTTCAAATAGCTTCGTATCTTTAAAATGGCCCTCGAAGGCGCACTGTAGTGCAGATTCCATTAACACTTTAATAATAACTTGCTTCATATACACATATTTGATAAAAGCTCAATACTCAATGTTCTTCTTTTTAACGCAAATTACTTGCTGCTCAAGATGATGAAAAAATACATCGATTGTAACCCATGAGATTCAAATCGCGCAGTTATAAGCGATCAAGCTTCGATTACCGCTCCCCTGCCTTTAATGGAGGATCAAATTGATTGGCCCTGTATTGGCAGTATTTTCACAAAACAACACTTGCAGAAAATAGCTTAAAAATGTCGCATTTTAAATTCTTTAAGGTTCTGTACTATAATCTGGACTGTACAATACAACAACTATTTTCCAAAGATTTATCGATAGTATTTTTCGATAGTCGTCTTAGAAAAGAACGTGGCTGATCTGATGATTGTCCCTATAAAAAACAAAAATTAATAAGAATTTTTTAGCTAGCTCTTTTGAAATAATCGAATATCAAGGACACAAAATTCTTGAAGTTTAAAAATAGTATCAGTAAAGAATTTCCGAATTTCCACAAACATAAAAAAAAACACAAAGTCTGCTACGTCTTACGGGCTATCTTAGGAAGTATATCCAAGATTCCTCGAATGGCGAATCGCATCTGAATGACATTTTATGAGGCACGAAGTAATACCGTTGGAAGCAATAAGAGAATAAAAACTTTTAGAATGGAAATGCTATCACTTCTGTAATATTGAATATGGAGCATAACTTGAATTAAATACTGACTCATTAAAACTTGGACTTAATGCTGTGCTCTTGCTTTACATAACTTACACATATTATCACCAGAACAGTTTTTCCTCTTCTTCAGAGATCATAAACTTGATGTTACATACCTGTTATCGAAGTAATCGTATCCAATCTCGTTGTATCTCTGTACGGTGAATGTAACACCACCCTTTTACTTTCTGGTGAACTTTTAGTTAAATTTTGTACTAAGTTATTTGCATTTATTTCTAAAATCAAACAAACATTTTCATTACTAATTTTTTTATTTTCACTAAGCAAATTTACGGAGATAACTTCTTTCCATTTTTTAATAATTACTAATTTTCTTATTTCCGTTAACCAAACACATAAATTCAATATATTGCGGGACAACAATCAGTCTAAATGTCTTAGTACTTTATGAATTATAAATCTGTAGGGTAAGTAATAGGCCTAGTAGTGGCATAGCCATCTAGTATCTGTGCACAATGACCAATCAAAACTACAAAAATACCAAATTAAAACCTTGTCAATAATTTCAAAACTTTCCATTCACACTGGAAAATTAGAAAATTTTCACGTATCCTTTATAAAGACCCCGAAAATAGACATGACATATGCTAAGCAGAAAGCATCAAAATATTATTAACTTTTTTGATTCATGTTTTTTTTTTTTTCAAATATCGATTTTCCTAATTGGCTATTAAAAGTTAATTAAAATAAAAACTGGCTTAATTTAATCAATTTTAATATGTAAAAGCTCCGCTTTGGCAAGTATTTCTTGAGATAAGCCTAATTTTGATCATGTGACCTCCTCGCTTGCTTCTAAGTATTCGAAAAAGACGAAGAAGGCTTCCTCAGTTCAAAGTCGAATGCTAATTTTAATTAATTAGCTTGAGGCAGTAGGGCGGCATTATTTCGTTATCTATAACAAAATTAATTTCCATTTTGCAGTTATATGTAATATATGTATGCCTCATTATAAGATTATTATGGAAAAAACAATACTCAAGTGTGGTAAAACTAGGTAAACATTAGATAAGTATCGCACATGTTGAGCAGTGCGTGCTGTACTTTAGGTCAGTAAACTTCCTTGTTTATAAGTCTGTTCTCACGCAATTCAGGCCTCGATACGAACTGCAATCTTCATCAGACGGGGTGTAGTTTTCTTTACTTATCTGTAAAGAACAAAAAGAAAATTTATTCTAGAAAAAGAGTTTCTTGTTGGCAGAATTGGAACTAAACTAGCTTTTCATGCAGCTACGGGTTAAGTTGCGAAAAAGTTGTGCTGCGACCTTCGTCAAACCTCCATCAACATAAGACAAACAGTCTGGCTGAGATGAGATCGATTTTCTCCGTTTTATTTATTTTGTTCATGTTCCGGATTTCTCCTAAGAGCTTTTTCAATCTGAATTGATTGCTGGATGGCATATGGTAAGAAAACAGGAACGAAATAGTGTTATCTAAACTGCAGATATCCACCAGAGAATCTTCCTAATACGCTGTCGAGTGTGGCTGACCAATAGGTCCTCAACATGCCCGCTCGTATCAGCTATTTCCAGACATGGCTAGCTGGGCTGGTGTTTGCGTGATTTATTATGACCAGGGAATTTCATGCCGTTTTATGTACGCCGTTTCCAAACAAGAGATTTATACTATATATGTACTTTGTCAGTAACTAAGTATATACATATGTATGTAGTGGTTGGTCCGAATGTCAAGATTATATGTCAGAATATAAAATGCATGCAAATTAGATAAAAAAAAAACAACTTTTGGATTTAAACGTCGGCCGCCAACAGAGTGTAACGTTTTTTGTTTTATTTATTTTAGTCGAAGGCAACCGTATAAACTTTCTCTCAGATGTTTTGAGGTTTAAAATTTAGATTTTCGCGATTTTTGTTTTTTTTTTTAATCACCACAAAAATTTTAAGGATTATTTAATCGTAAAATCATGGATCTCTCGGTTATATGCCATTCTGATGGTCTTGCACTTTAACATTAATTAACATTTTTAACTGCCGGTTCGGATAATTTATCCACACCCGGTTTCATTTAAAATGCCCGCTGCATATATATAGTATATCTTCATAAAGTATAGCCGATACGGCGTGGCAGTAAATAATAAATAAAAAAAAAAACATTATTTGCCATAAGAAATATGCATTTACACCTGACGAATGTTAATGAAAGTTTCATTATAAGATCGTTTGTTTGTTCTGCTTTTATTGGTCTCTCCAGTGGTGTTGAATTTCACAGTAATATGTATAATCCGCAAATTTGGTGCATACATCTCAAGCAAATTTATGAACTTTAATATGTTACTTAAGTAAATGAGAGTAAAATCAAATAAAAAATTGAAACTCATAAATCGGAATTCTTAAGCAAATTAGCTTTTGGCTTTATTAGTTTTTCGTAGACTTTAAAGCATATGCGATTATTAGAAGACCTTTATTTGTTTTTGTCGCGTTAGCTTAGGAATCAGCTTTTCTTCCATTAACCCAGATTTTCAAAAGGAATACCAATATTGGAGATAAACTGAAAGGGTAATGACTAGAACGATATGCTATTCTTTATATAGCATTTCCGAAATGCCCTTTCTTAACCCTTAACTACAGCCGTATAAATCTGTCACATGACCACAGACGCGCGGTCCCATGGACCGCTATATACACATTCTAACAATAAGAACAGGAATTATCGTACTTACCTCATCACCTGTCCAGTTGGGTAGAGGTAGAGAACTAACAACTAGGAACCTACAGCAAAACAAAAAAACAAAAAAAGAGCTGAATAGCTTACGGTGATAATGATATAAAAAGAATTAAATTTCTAGCGGTCCCTGGAACCGCGCGTCTGTGGTAAAGGGTTAAGATCCCTTTCTCAAAATAGCATTTATTCAAAGACCAATCAACCAAAGTGCTGTTTTGCAATACTTTGTAAAAGTGTACGTGGGTCGATAAATGCTGATTTTAAAAATATCGAAAATATCGAATAAGAAGTAGTAACCAATAAATATAATTGAAATTTGTAATATCTGCCATAGTCTTCTTTTTTTTCGTTTAGCACTGTTAAGATCCTGTGTCCGCTTTTATTGAATGGTTTGAAAACTCCATAGGAAATACCATATTTAACAGAAAATTCCATGATTTATATCTTCCCAAATAGAATAATGCATTGATTTAAAAACAAACATCATTCTTATGTATAGGACTAACATTTTTTTTTAGATTTTTGAAGTACGTAATTCTCCCACAATATGCCACCGTTATAACGAGGTTTTCCTACAACACGGTTGGAGAAATTCGGAAATTTTCCAAACAACGCGGTAGAGTGTAGGTACACACATCTATTCACAAATACATATTTGTAGTTCTTTTTCGCTATATTCATTGTCAAGTCAAGGCAGTTTTGAGTAATATTATACACAGTGACTCAGAAAATAAAGCATAATAAAAACAACAGCTTTTCTCTTATTTTTGTTACGGGGGGTTCCCCATTTTGATGCAGAAAAGCAGAGGGAAACGTTTTTCATTGTTTTGCTTACTTCAATGTGGAGACAGCTGTGAACAAATACTTTATATTTTTAATAAAGTAGTGAAGGTCAGTTATTTTTATGATTTTTAATGTGAACAGTTAAAATTTACATAAATAAATGTAATAAAATCACTTAAAAAAAAATTATTCATAAAAATGCCGAACGAAAAGAAACGACGGTCGTTAAAAATTGAAATTTGTATCCCTCAAAAAAAAGAAAAAAAAAATTGAATCAAATTAAAAATTAGGAGCGAATACTGATATTAGTAGGCATTTTAATTTAAATTAGTCACCTATTTCGTCAATTAAACAATCGGAAGAAAAGATAAGGAATTCCGTCGCTTTCGGATTATTTGCTCTTGCGAAAATTGTTGCTCGTCCGAGAGCAAGTATAATACAAAAAAATGGAACAAGCGCTAATATTATCGGTTGAAGATATGACCGAAAAATGGTGGCCTTTAAGTAAAAATGCAATTAAATACCAAGCCTTAAAAATATTCAATTATTTAAAAACAAAATGGACAGCCGTCAGCTAGTGAAACCAATTTTTAATTCGTGA
This sequence comes from Dioctria rufipes, assembly GCA_963924295.1. Lineage (NCBI taxonomy): Eukaryota > Metazoa > Arthropoda > Insecta > Diptera > Asilidae > Dioctria > Dioctria rufipes. The sequence goes on along the minus strand of OZ002741.1, from coordinate 279,207,446 downwards.
CTAGTAATAAAAAAAAAACCCAATCATTGCACAATAAACACAGACAAGGGGAAAAGGCTTTTACGGATGTGGATGCAGCAAATAAGATATCAAGTATTAAATATCATGGAAAAAATGCGTAACAGGATCTATATCTCAAAAATTAACAAACCGCTCTCAGCTTTAAAGTTTTCAAAGATTACATAACCCAACTTCTATGTAGTAACGCATCTGTTGATATTATTAAAATTGCAATGGTCATACATCGTTCACTAAATCCACGCTCGAAGAAACAATACAAAAAATATCATCGTCCCATTTTTTGGAGAGCCAACAAAATTCACGGCTGAATGGCCGTTTAATTAAGGACTGGCTCCATTTCTCTCTTGTTCTGGATGTAGAAAATACCTTAAAAGAGAAGAACTTAACATTTAAAGTTCTACTAATCTTGGATAAGCGTCCTCGCATCCAACTGATTTAAATCGCTCCAATTTTATTTCTATGATTCTGTTAATGTTTTTATGCATATTTCCAAATATTACATTTTTTGGGTAACCTTATTTCATTAGTTTGACCTTTCAAAGCTTTTGTTTGCGAAAAATCTACACCTCTGAAAGATCACCTAGGTGATTCTGATCTATCGTTTTATTTGAATGTCAACATATATGACATAAATCAAATGAAATGGAATGCTCTATTACTACTTCTGGAAAGATCTGGAGTAAACTGAAAATAAAATTACACTTTACATTACAAATAAAAAATATTATTTTAAGTTTGAAAACATGAAAACAATATAGGTCAAGACATTATGAGTGGACAGATTTGTCGTACTTTTTAGCGTATATTCTGACGTTTATTGGCTACAAGTTCTTTTAGTTCATTTTGAGGTTAATGAAAACGAGAAATGAGAATAAATAATGGTCAAAACCAAAATGTACTACAAAATTGTAGTGAAATGTCGAAATTTATTATAAAAATCTGCATAAGATAAAATGTATGACAAAAGTTCATAATTAGCAACCAGATGTTGTTTTGTATGTGCCGACATGGCTTTTCGCAATTGAAATTGTTTAATTTATTTATTTTTTCAACTTACTAACTTCACTGATATAATATACTCAAATTCGTAGTTTTGTTAGCATCGGGATCTTCAAAATTATACTGAACCCCAAATAATAGTGAAAGAGGTTATTAATATATTACGATTCTTATTTGGAGACAAAAATGTTCCTGGTTTCTATGTATTACAGAAAAATCATTTTCCTCAAACTATTTGACCGAAATTAAATAAACGACCTCTATGGCCAGCAGAGGGAAACATGCTTTTTCAAAGTCATTTGTAATTCGTTGAAAGCACTCAAATAACTATCCGAGCCAAACGCAATTCTAAAGAGCTCATAAAAAAATTCCATGTAACATTCCTTGAGGTTTGTAAGTAAGTAAGAGACTACAGCTTCGTTGTATACTGCTCCCTCTAAAATATGCTCCTCTACTGATGAATGCACTTTAATGTCACTTTTGTCAGGCCGAATATTTTTCTTACACAATTTTCAAAATAAAAGCTCTTCAGTTCCTTTCATAATTTCGTGGTCGAAATTATTAAATTTTATGCGTTAACATCAAATTACTCAACCTCCTCCTCCCGTGATATTTTATAGATATTTTTTATATTGTTATAATTGTTTTGTTGCCATAGATAATTATACTTTCGTGGATTTATTAGCTTCCAAATATTGAACAATGCACGCTTGAAACGGAAATGCACGATAAAAGAAAAAAAAGTGAAACCCATGTTAAAGCGCATGTTTTTCCCTACTAATTAACTTCGCGGTGAATTGCACAGGGCAGAGACTTGGAAGGTAACAATTCTAAAAATATGTTTACAATGGCGCACAAATGACTCAGCATAATTATTATTTTATTTATTTTTTTTAACTTAAATTTGTCCGGAGACGATAAACAATAAAAATTCTCCAGGTTGCGTCACGGTGGCACTACACAATTGAGAAACATCTTGCATCAGAGAATAGTCTAACGCTGCTCAAAAGCGCCAATTGTGGCTGCCGTATTCGAGTCTCACAGATAGATATGATCGCGATTTATAACAAGTTTATCTAAGAAATTTCTCTGCTAACAAAAAAATAGGCATGCATTGAGTATAGTATGTTGCAGATATCAAGTTATATATATATAACGGCTTTGATAGCATAGTAAAGCTACATCAGATAATCAGAATGACTACTACTATGCTTTGCTTTTTTGTTTAACACTATTTCTACCACGGCTTTGTATATATTTGACCAAAAGTTGTAATTTGACACATTTGCGTTTGAATGCAAATAACTAGACATAATTCTCAAAAAGTAATAAATTTTTATTTTATTTTATTAAATCATCGTAATATTATGAACTTAACAAAATAAAATAAGATAAAATAAAATTAAATAAAATAAAAGTAAAAATTCGATCTTCATAATCAATAATCGGTAATCGAGGATATTATAAAATACATGCAATGGGCATCTACGGAAACCCAGGGCGTTTGGTAGGGGAGGGCATAAAGGGGCAATGCCTTACCTTAAATATTGCCAACTTGTTACGTATTCTGCGGCGACGTGATAAAAGTTATCGCGGCGAGTCTGTACGATCGACAGGTCGATTGGTCGACTACTTGAACAGCTTTGGTCATCTGGCTGTTACAAGAGTTGAATATGAAAATTATTCTCTGATTTTGAAGACTCCAGATAAAACGAAAAATGGAAAATTCAACGGTGATGACATTGCAAAAAGTATGGACATCAAAGGCGTTATGTTAAACATGGAAATTCGACTGGCAAAGATAGTAGCAACAAAAAAATATTATGTGTTCTGCAACCGGCTGATGCGGCTTTACAGGGTCGAAGCACGGGATTGAAGGATGCCATATCAATGATAAAATGTGTCCAGGAAGAAATTTTGGTCAGAAAAGATGTATGAGAGAATTTTGGAAGAAGCGGACAATACCATATTGTAGAAAAAAATCTCCAAATAGTTCCCAGAACAGAAGAGCCAAGTAAAGGCAAGACATCTGGAGGATTAAATGTATTATCCATCACCTTCTCATCAAAACACTACAGGCATAATTTAGCCTCCGTCATTTAAAGTGAAATATTATGAAATTGTAGACATAATAACAGCTGAGATGAACAGAAGATTGAGGACAATGAGGATCTAATAGATTCAATTTCATATCTTGATGAGTTGGACAAAGTTTAAGTCTGTTCAACAAAATAAATAATTATTGTGAGGAAATTAATGAGAAAAAACAAATCCGTATTTGTAATTATTTTTCAGATTTTAAAATGCCTTCCAAAGAAGAGTGAAAAGGTACTTGAATGAGTTAAATGGTCGAAGAGATCAAAACGAAAATATATTAGAAGTTCTATACCGACAAAAGGAATCCTTCAGAGATACGTTTGAACTATTTGCATCAGTTGCAAAAATCGGATGTAGTTTTGCTTTGTGAGAATCTACCTTTTCGACACTAATTGCTATCAATAAGCCTCAAAGAAATTCAATGGTTCACGAGCTAATGGCAGGTTTCGTGTTTTTTGCATTTGAACGGAAAAGAACGGACAAAAACAATTTTGACGAAGTGCTACTAAAATTCCACAATATGATAAAACGAAGACTGCAATTATATTGAATATTTTTACCATGATCTGTTTTTTGTTTCGTCCATTTATTTCTTTTTATTGAAGATACCTGTTTTAGGCCACGTATAAAAAAATGTAATAAAATAAGGGCTCTAGAAACTCACTTTTACAAAAAAATGTTCCTTCACCTGAACAGATGTATCCCAAGTGCACTGAAAATTTGCGTCCTACTTCAAATTTCTCACGCCCTACCTTTAATCCTTAAGTAGGCGCACTAGCAAAATCAAACAAGTGGGCGCATGGGGTCAGCAGTGACTCCAATTTCTTTCTACAAATTTAAGTAAACCACAAATATATTACAATTATTTTATGCTACATACTGAGGAACTTCTTGCCAGTCTTTATAGAAAAGTAAAAATAATAAGAGCCACTATTTGGAGTAGAGTAGAAAAGTCACACTTTTCAGTCAAAACTACAATCTGAACATACGTTTTATTTATTTACCTTAGAACTCATCCGAAAATATAATTAAAAAAAAAATGTCGAAATTTCGAAAGATATACCTAACACAACTCACCTCACGAAAAAATTACGTAAGTCGGCGCATGGGGTCACACTCACACTTCACTACAAAAGCATGCGCACGTTACAGCGGCTCGAGGATGAAGATTTTCAAAATAGTGTTCAAAAATGAAGAGCTACTGGAAGACGAAAGGTCGTGAGAGAATGCCTTCTACATTTTTTGCGTAGTTACATTTGCTCTGACCCCATGCGCCTACTTAAGGGTTAATTTGGTTTTAGCTACTGGACTGCGGTAACCCAATATCAGTAAAAAAGGTATAGCGTGTAGCCAAATGCTATTGATAGATATTTATATGTAGGTGAGGTGACTTAAGATAAGACAATGTTATGAGATATTTAAGTTATCAAAAAACACCTCATAGTAGAAATACCTAATTTTTTTTTATGCAGGAGGATGGGGGAAAGGATGCCGTGAAATTATTTTAACAATCATTATAGGAAAACCAAAAAATTTAATTAAGGAAAAATAATTAAAGTTAGAAAATAATTTTAAGTTAAAATTTTGTAAGATGCCTTTTGACACCTTTTGTCGAAATAGTGTTAAACTTTTATTTGAATTTCACATGCATATACCAAAAATACGCCTGTATAACTACAAATATTTGCATTCGGAAGTTTTTTACAAAATCTGCCCTTGCATAATTATTTGCAATATTGTAAACAAATGTTTACTACGAATTGACATAACAGTGATCTTTTGTAAGATTATTTGCAGTATCATATCATCATGTCTCCATTTACGCATTCATTACTCCACCTTAGCAGTCGAGTCCGACAATTTTCAATTTATCTTTCCCTGATTGTTTACCAATGTAATTATCTTCAAATAATTTTTGAATAAGTTATTAACCTCGATTGCCGTGAAAATACCTGGTGATATACCTCTCAGTTTAAATTACATTTAGTGAAATTATAAATACACATACACATAAATTTTAATATTGTATTGAAGTATATCTAAAGTTGCTTTCTTGAATTTTGAGCTGGAATGAGAATAATGAAATCGAAAGGAAACTAATTTTAAATCAACGGTAAGGAAGGAATAGCAGCTTTGGTCTTATTTTTACAAATTGTCATAATTTAGATTGTAAATAGCTAATTTAATGTTTGTAATGTTTTTCACCCCTTTATTTTGACCCTGGGACGATACATTTTTGCGACAATACTCCCAGAACCCACCTACACCAACCCTCAAAAATGCAGCCTGAAACAGATTAAATGTGAAAAACAACTTTTTTATTTTTTATTTTATGGTTTTTGAAATATAACTTATAGTTTTAAAAGAACATTGGGTCTCAGGGGTAAAAATATTGGTAAAAGGGAGAAATAGTTTATTATTATTAAAAAATAGTAAATATATAATTGTATGAAAAAGTATAAAAACTTCGAATTTAAAAACTAAATAATTCAAGAAAAATAATATCATTTTAGCTGTTTTATATATATGTAGGTTTTATACATATCTCATTTTAAGACCCGCCAAAGAATCTATTTTCTGGGCAACTACTCTGAGCTCTATCAGCAGCTTTCATCTCTTTGATCATAGTTTCAGTTATATAGCAACTAGGGACAAAACTATTCATAGATAAAATAGATAGTGGAAAACTATTCATAGATAGAGCCTCTTAGACCGAAGGTATCACTAATTAATATATTTTGGACCCATATCAATCTAATATATCAGAAATACTTTTCAACAATATTTGGATGCGGCACGTTAACAAAATGCCCAACCCCAAACTGTGTCCACTATATATATGCCCTTTTATGATAATACAAAATGTACCGCGTTGTTATCGTACAACTTTAGTGAAAAGATACCTGCACTCTCTGAGTGTTATAGTCATAAGATCCACGAATTTTCCTTTTCAACGGCTTATCAGTTTTGAAAGTGCATCCACTTAAACGGTTCTACGGCCTGTACCGACATACTCTCCTACTCAATATACTCTAAATTGCAAACTAACGAGTAAGAAGAAAATCAGGTACGGAGCGTGACTACTACTACTACTAATTCCAAGTTTAATCTTCTTACCCTGTTCGGTAGCTTTCACAATGTAGATATAAAAATCGTAGACAAATCCACTTACATACTCCTGTACGGGTGAAGATTTTAATTCCCTATTTTCTGTTCTGTTCTGAATTTATGTTGTTTTGAGACAATTGTGGATCTGATAGGCTTATCTCATACAAAAACTCCACTAGCTATTGAAAAACCTGAAGGCATGGAATGCAATATCATAGTCCATCATAGGTCCACGGTCTCCATATTCTCTTGTAAAGCAATAAAATATATAAGTGAAGATGATCTCATTCCATTGTCATGCATAATTTCGTTTAAAGTTAAAATTAATACTAAATTAAGTAAAAAATAATAATATTAAATTAAGTTTTTTTTTTTTCTAAAAGAGTTTCGACACAGTTATTGAAGTGGCAGTCGTGCAAAAGTTTCACATTTAAAATTAAGGGTTCAAATGGGAAATTTAAGTTTTGGTATATGAATGTAGTTCCAAATAATGCAATCGCCAATAAGGAGATGAGTACGTGTCCAACTGGTTTCTTTTTAACTTGATAAGAAATAGAAATGCTTCCAGAATAGACAAAGTTTTCGAAATCGGCAAAAATACTTAATTTCAGTGACAATGGCGTTTTCTTTTTCTGGTTTTGTTTTCAAAAATCTTGATTATTTTTTTTTTTTGTGCAAGGTGAGATTTTTTTTCATATAAAATTTCGAGTTTTTGAAAAGAAATTTAATTTAAATTAATATTAAATTAAGTTTTTTTGGATAAAGTGACACTTTTACATTGAGAGTCAAGATTTCGTACCAGATCCTATTTTAAACGAAAATTATATAGGATATACTTAGTATCGCCTACAACTTGATTTTATAAAACAATAATTAGTTAGAAAAATTAAAAGAAAAAGTGAGATTTTAATACGATGAGTTTTTTTTTTAAGCCGGTATATCGTAGCCGTATACCGCCTGTCAAAAAATAAATTCCCTGTTTACAATAACATTTTTACTGTTACGATCATCGTTTCCTTGCTTTACCACTGAATTTATCTAAGAAACTTTTCCAAAATCATTCTATTAGTTGAGCAAATCATTTATGTAACTACATCCATATCCAGCTAAGTGTGTTAAGGTCGAAACGTAACCAGCAGATCTTGGTCTCAGGTTTAGGTCGAGTCACTGACTTATAATAGTGGACTGATGGATTTCCTATTGTGTTTCTGTATTCAGAGTTTTAGCACCCTTTAAAATGTTTACTACATAAAAACATATAAAACACAACCAAACAGATGAAAGTTTGCATCCGAAAATTGAATTAAATTAAAAATATATATATTTCTTGTGTCCAAGTGATATTTTAATCGCTTATATGCACTCTTATAAGAAATTAAACTCATTCCGACTTTAAGTTTCAAAAGATTATTTTTACCTGAATCCTGCGTATGGGCAAGATAGACGCAGCATGGTAAACACTATCTTTACATTATTCTTCCTGCGGTGATTGCATCTGCAGGCAACATAAAAACATCAAATGGCATAAGAAAACGTTCAGTAGACGATATTTTATGTTGGTAGCTCTATTTCTACCATAGCGCGAAGGGGAAAACTATAAAACTTGTGCCATTCCTTAAAATAGGAAAATGACAATACGCTCAGTCCATTGTTATAAGTCAGTGGGTCGATTCTAGCAAATTGTTTAACTCGTTACAGTTGATGATGTTACAAAAACTATTTGTAATGTAACCTGAAGCTGAGATCGCGACCTACTACATATAGATATGTTTTTACCCATAGACCTGCTCAAGCTTTTCTAAGTTATACCTATATAACATTGAAAATTCTCAACTCAATTCAAGCTACTCACCATAGAATTGTTATCTATCATTCTATCTGGTCTTCCCTTGACAGCAGCTCATATTAACTCTTTTGTTCATCCAGAGCTCTGTAGTTTAGCTCCATTACAAATGATATGAAAAGCCAAAGAAAAATCGATCATATCAATCAAAGTTTACATTAAATTTAAAACTTTGGTACGTCCCACTACTACTACTACTACTGTGAGCACTACACGCATACTTCATGTTTACCCAGTGTGCCGAATTAGGAATTATTCTAAGCATTTTTAAATAAAAATTAAGAAAATTCCGAAAAGATTTCGAATTCTTAAACTTTTTCCGACCAAATTCTCTGCGAGCAGTATAAATAAAATCTTACAAAAACGCCAAAAGTGCCGAATATTTCCCCTCAAATCGACCGAAAAGAATTTGTCTATACTTATTAATTTCCTAATGATTTTCTAAAGGAAACTGTTAAACGTCTCATCCAAATTCTAATTGAAATCTTAAGGAATTCACACCAAATTCTCAAAAATATTCCTTAAGATTTCTAAAGAAAATTCTCAGATTTACTAAAGAAAATTCTCAAGATTCTTATCTAAATTCTCAGAAATATATATCAAAGCGTTCCGAACTGGTAAAAACCCAAAAGTGCTTTGAAAATGTTTTAAATTACAATTTTCAAATTGGATATGTTTATTAAATTATAATCACGTTAAAATAAATAGATTGTAAAGATAAAAATGATAAATATATTTATATTTTGTACTTTTTTATCGAATAGAATTTTTAATGAACTTCTATTTGGTTAACTAAATCTGCCTTTTACATTATAAATTACTGCTTTCAGCGCTTTTCTATGTCTTCCATGCTTGCTGAAGGATATAAACTAAGAGTAGCTTCTATAATAAAAGAACTATATTAAATGTGTGACAACATTTAACTGTTATTTTCAAATACTTTTGAAAGAGAGACAATCGAAAAGTTTAATATCTTCCGTCATCAAGATTTTGATCGATCTCTTGATGACAGTGATCAGAGCCTACCCTGCAAGAGTTGAAAAAATTGCATTCTGCAAAATTATAATAATAAAACATTTTTCATCGTTAAGAAAAATTCCATGCGCATGCTTCGACAGCTTCTACTTCTATTTCACTTATTTTCGAGACTTAGAAGTCTTCTTTTGAAATTGTAGGCAACGAAGGAAGCATATCACTTAAGTTGAAGGGTGTCTTTTGCTCTTTGTTGAAAGCCTTTACTTCCTCCTTCAAATAGAAGACTTCTCGCTCTAGCCCTTGAAAAGCGAACAGGACAGAAAGATATTGGTCTCGAACCACTGAGTTTATTTTTGACTGGTGAAGTACCGAAATTTTTCAGCGATCTTGACAAGCTCTGTACCACAAACTTATTCAAGTATACATTACTCACCTTTCCCACTTTCAAAAAATTATTATCCACTTTCAGCTATTGATTGATTGAAAAAGAGGTTTGGTATCCCAAGGGGTCCCCCCGAACGTAGGCCAAATCAAGGCCCAACCGAACACTGTTATAAATTTAAGTACTTTCAACTAACTCTGAACACAAAATGCAACTCAAGCTTAAGAAATGTTTCGGAAATGCTTTCAAAAGAAATCCGTGAAAAATCCGAATTCACACTTTCTGAATTTTAATAGTTATCTGAATACCATTCCGAAACTTGAAAACGCCCTGAAGAGTGGGGATTTATTTTTCGCTTTGGTTCTTTGGCAAACTTCCTGATTTTATTCTTACCATTCCGAAGTTCCAAATTTGACACATTGGGTAACTAGGTTATATTCGTCAGATCTCCTTTTGAGTTAACTAACTTCCAGAATGTCTTTGGATTTTCAGCCACTCACTCAATCCAAATAAGCAAAGTGTGACCTGAAATTAGGTAATCATTCAAAAAACGGATGGAATTATACGTTTTAATTAAGAGAGAGAGTGAAAAACAACTTTCACATAATAATATTTAATTCATCTATCGTATTTTGAAAATCAACGAAACCTATTGTAGGCATGGTGTAGTTGGTGATATTCATTAATGTCGTAACTAATTGTAAAATTTGCACCAAGTCAATCAACTTACCAAATTAAACTTTGCTCTAAGATTTCAACATTCCAATAGGTTCACAGAATTAATTTTCTGTGAGGAGAATTCGGTGACTTATGGCCGGGATAGCTTCACTGGTGGGTAATAAAATCAATTGTCAAATTCATTCTGTGTATTTATATCAATATCAAAGACCCGATATAACAATTAGCACGACGTAGCCACTTAAATATATCCAGAATTTCAAGTGTACTAACAACAAATTCATAAAATATACATCGCGGCAGAGTATCGCGTGAAACATTGAAATTTCGATCTAAATATGAGGCTTTAGTCAAGAAAGAAAAAGCTTCTATAGCAGATGCATAACGATCTGTTTATCGCAATAACAATTGTAGTAGTTACTATGACTTTTGCTTGAAGTAAACATCAAAATCACGAGTACATTCCCAGATTATTATAGAAAGGGTGAAATTGGTCGTGAAATTTTTTTTACTATATATGTATATTCAAAAATGAATATATTTTGCTCCGCATTTGGTGCAACAGCATTTATAATTAAATTTATGATTTACTGCTTTTAATCTTACTTAGATAAGTAAAACGAGTCATTGTTTATGAGAATAATGAATAAATGAAAATGTTTTGAATGCACACGTTCATAAATAGAAATGGCACGATATCATTGCATTAGTGCTCTCCTGTAATAGCACGAGAAAACTGTGAGACTTGCACGTGAATTTTGCATAATTTGTATACAGAACTGAATGGAATCATGTTTGTAAGTTTTTCTCTTCTTTCGATTCATTTTTGTTTTTTTTTTTACTTAATTTACTTTTAGCAAATTTTATGCCATTTCACACGCGAAGTGCCACTTACAGTGCCAGACAGGTAAATAGCCTTAGATGAGGATTCGTTTAGTGGCCATTATAGCCTATGAAAATGTCACGCGACCGTGCCTATTAACATCGAGTGAAAATGAACATAAATTTGTTTCTTTTAGTCACAGAAATCGAAAGTATGTATATGGTACGGTGACTTTATGATGTACATATGTATATGATTACTACTCACATATTTTACTCGTACACACTTTAATTTAATTTCATTTTATTTTTTTAAGGCATAATTTAATTGTGGATGACATTGTAGCATTGTGCACTATACGTTGAAATTGACTGATTCAATACACTCTTATCATAGATCTGTTACTGTAAAAACTTTTCCATATCGGGATCTATTCCGCCTTCATACTTCAACGTGTCATCACCTAACTGCAAAAGAGACGTCTTCCTTATACTTGGTTTGAAACGTTCCAGTACACTGCTTCAAAACATGTAACAAATTGCATCAAAATATAATCGCTGGAAAATTACGTGTCGAATCAGAGGGGTTTTGGTTAATTTTATAAAGACACGACGCGACCGACCGACGTAGGATGGATTTGAATTTGTTTTGTAAAGAAGAAATTATTGATATGTACATAGAAATAGGGCGGATCCAGGATTCCTGTGAGGGGGCGGGGAGCGCAACTTTGGTTTAAAAATGGTATAAGCTGAAAATAGATCGAAAGTTCGAAGACACTCGCCACCACTCGTAAATGTCAATGCACAAAATTTATCATTTAAAAGATACGTGTCGAACAGACAAGTGATAGGCTACCACTCGGAACGGAGAAAGTTGCTCAACATCCTACTTTTGCTACTCGCCAATGTCAAACGAGGCGTCAAATTGGTTATTTTGTTTTGGTTTGTAAATAATGGTAGTGGAAAACTTCCAAATCATCCATTTTAGTTAGTAAAAATAGGGAAACACATTTTGTTCAAATTGACGAATTAATCATAAATCGTAACTTTGCAAAATGCAGCACAAGCTCAGAGGATACCCAGACCTTATAGTTCAAAGCACAGAATGGCGGAAGGTGATAGGGAAAGAAATTAGGGAACGTGAGGAGAGTGGCAGAGGTGGTGATGTATGTCACTCTTAAACTTTCTTAGATGTATGCGGGAGTAAAGCCAGAAAATGGTAGACTGTTCCACATTCGCACTGTTCGTGATAAAAAAGAATCACGGAATTTTACAGAACGGCCAAAAGTAATTTGAAGGGTAAAATGATGTGCGCGGTTTGCAGCGCGAGTATTGCGTGCAGGAATGACTCCACAAGGGATTAGACTAGATATTTCATCAGTGCATGGACCATGCATGTAGCGATACAGGAGTGAAAGGCATCCAACATTGCGGCGGTTCTCGAGTGAGTCGATATGACAAGTTATTGCCATATCACCAATGAGCTTGAAGGCTCCCTTCTGGATAATATCCAATGAAGCTACGTCTGTACCACCAGCCCCAGCCGATATGGGAACTGTATTCCTTTCTAGGTCTAATGTAAGACTTGCAGAGAAGCTCTAGAGTCGATAGGCTGAAATATTTCTACATCTTTTCAGAAATCCTAGACATTTTGATGCCTCTTTTGCAACAGAAACGTCCAGCTTAGCTTACAGGAAATATTAATGCCAAGAATGTATAAAGACAGTGTATCGTAAATCAGTGCTCCATCAAAAGAAATGTGAGTGAAAAGTTATGATCTTGATTCAAAGAGATGAGACAACTTTGGGATTTAGATGCCTTGTATTCGACGCGAATGACTTCATTAATCTGGAGTTTATAATACCTACATTAAAAAACTTTGAAATAATCGAAGTGATTGCAGTGGGCCGATAATTTGAGGGATCGCTACATTCTTCTTTCTTGGGAATAGGCTTATCGTAAGCTAGTTTCCAACCAGTTGGAAATTTTTCTGTCGAATAAGACAAATGCAATGGTTTGCGCAAAGGTTTAGCCAAGAATGAAGCACAGCTTTTAGTTAACAGGGGTGAGAAGCTATCAGGACCTACGGCGTTGAGACGTTGATCCCCTTAAGGACCTTATTTCTATGGATGTGTATTGGCTATTATATAGATAATTTGAACCGAATCTACCAGTCTAAATATTAGATTGATCCAGGGAGTCAACAACAATTGATAAGTAGTGAAGGTATAGAGGAATTTCTGAAGCTGTTCTTGATGGTTTGATCAGGGACCAGAAACCTTTGCTATCTTTGCGTCTTGCCAAGATTCTTTGTCTAACATTCTGATCAAAAGGAAATTTTTCTCTTCGGATAATGGACTTGCAGGTGTTCTGTTTAGTCTTGTAGACTTGTTTCAATTCTGGACTCGAATGCAATTAATATGCGTGAAAAGCAGACTCTTTTGTTTTTATTACTTGGTTGAAGTTATCGTTAAACCAAGAGCGATTTTGTTGAGACCTCCTGCTAGAACAAGGAATGTATTCATGCATCCCAAGACTAAGAATGTCAGTAAGTTTTAATGTGCATTGATCACCATCCCTCGAAGAAAAACAGACCGACCAATCTATTTATCTGAGATACTGATTGAGAATCTCCCAATCAGAATTTAGTTTTTTTTTTATTTAATGTTTTAGCTAAATATTCAACTATTACATTTTACGAAATAATAAAACTTGTTAAAACTTGTTTTTTTCCAAAATAAATATCTTGCTTTAAATGTAATAACTCAATACATCAATACAAGAATATACAATGATTTGTTTGCCGTTGTGTAGTTTCGTTGAATTCTCCAATTATGAGTTGTAATTGTTTTTTTTTTAATATTTGCTTTGAGTCGCCGATAAAATTCTTTACAGTGAAGACTCATCAACGAAACTTTGGCAGCTGTGTTCAATTTAAACAAATCTCCCATCGGTTTTATCCGAATAAGCTCTGCTTCCAATTGAACCTTTCCCAGAAAATTTTAATTTTTTTACAAAAAGTGCAGCAGTAAAAATTCAGAAGATCTACTGGGAAGGGGGGGAGGGCGCCATACACAGCTAGAAAGATTCAAATTCACATTCGGTAAAAGCGTGTAGAAGTAGAAGATGATCCCTGATGTCTTCTTGATCATTGAAACTTCGACAGAGTAAAGTTTTCGCTCATCTTTTCCGTTGCCTGGTTTGAGGAAGAGGATCTCTTCATTAACAGTAGTGCGAGCAACCAAAATTACCAAGAGATCCACGTCTTCCCGAACAATAATCGTTTTATTTATGCGTGAACACTCTAAAGCTGTCTCAACTATTAAAACATCGTCATCATCATGAATGTGTTTAACAACGAAATTATTAGCTTCAAACTTTTCAGACAACATCGAAATCAATCTGCGCTTATTGCTACTGTTGGAAAGGATTTTTTCTAGGCTCACTGTGACATTCATCGTCTCGTCGATGTAGGTGTCAGCAGATGAAAATTTTACTGCTCGACGACGTTGCTCCATAGCTTTCACGCTATTGGTGCTAATGTTGTATCCATAGTTTATTTGGTACCTGAATGTCTATAAAGGTTTCAAAACACGAAGATACCGCACAGAAACCTCTATTTCGATCATTCCATGCAAATAAATATCGATACAAAATTTATATTGGAGTTTCAATACCAGGGCCCGGATTTACTAACTCGGAGAGTTGTGGAGATGAGAGGTCTTTTGCCACTTAACTCTCCACTCGGAGTTCTGTAACTCGTGGAAATTGTATTGAGACTTACCAAACTCTCTAGTTGCACTCGGCAAAACTCTCAACTGACAGTATTGTCTGCTCTTATGGTCATTTGTGAAGGTACCAATGTATCTCGGATTTTCAAATTAAATTATGAATTCACAGCATATCCTGGCATCTACATTTTGTCCCGTAATTAGATATGTAATTAGTTTTTGAGTCCGATAATTGGTTTTGGAGATAGCTGCAAAAGAAGTGAATCAGTCCTTCTTACCATGAAATAATGGCCATTTTTTTTTTGGTACAAGCATGGACATATTTTCAACTCTTTTATGAAGAACTGGTAAGTCATGGAAATTCACTTGCCATGAGAAAAATGTTCAAAACAGAGTACTAATGGATGTGAAACGAAGAACGGAAGTATATGCAAAATATAGGAACTGAGGTGTATATGACCCAAGTGCATAAAACCCATATTTTGGGGGTAAAAATTCAGTTATGAAGTTAAAATGATCAAAAAAAAATATTTTTGTACTATAGATCCTAAACTCGAAGGTAAAAACCCGAATGCTCTCCGACCATCGCCCACAGAGTTAGATGTCCTTCAATATATATTGCGACACTTCTCACGTTTTCCCTAACTCCCCAAGTGTTTTAGAGAATCACGAATGGAGAGTTAGGGAGTTTTAACCGTTTTAATCTCCCAAACTTCCAAACTCTCCGAATTACAGAGTCCGGCCCCAGAAAATAAAGTGGCAGATGATTTTTGGTAGAAAGGTTCAGCTCTCAATTAAGGTTTTGTTGCAAGGCTAAAATAGCAGATTGCTGGAATCAGTTAAGAGTTAAGATCTTACACCCAGGATAAAATGCGGCATAAATGCCCCATTTAAAAGGTCGCAAAACTTTTTCCCTTTTTCGCGTATGTTAAGAAACTTTGTACACCATTTATTAAAAAAAAAAAAACAAAAATTATTTAATAAATGTCCTAAAAAGTATGAAATAAGCAAATACATCTAAGAATTTCAGATGGATCATTTTCTTCTGGTTTAAGTTATGTGAAAATTTCCTATACAAAGCTACAAATAGAATTTAAAGCAAAGCGATTCCGAATAGCTAAATGATTCCTATAAATTAAACCATACATAAATATACTATATTCCATTTGAAGTACATTTAAAATAATTCATTTATACATATATAATAAGTAAACTCGGATTATTTCCAAAAACGAGTGTCTTCAAAAGCACTAAATCGAACATACACTCGTTAGCTAATACGAAATCGAAAAAAAAATTACTAATACTAAATTAAGTGTAATTCTTTAAAATAATTACTATATGTATGCTGTACGGAACACCCTGTAAATTACGCTATCAGACAACTATGATTAAGTGTAGCGTAAAATATGGACAGAATTGAAGTCCAGTTTGATGTTTATGTGAAAGAAAAATTTATGCAACGAACCTGTTCGGTAACTTTCTGGATGCTAAAAATAGCCCCGAAGGTTGTACTGGATTGCTAAATTGGGTACATACTTACGATCGATCCTCTTCTCTCAGAATGCCAAAGAAAGGAATATGAAAGAGTTGTAGCGTAAGTATAAGCGAATTCAGACTACATCAATAAAGATAAAAGCTGATACCGGTTTTTACAGTGGACGAAGGAAGAAATTGTTCAATAGTCGTCGACCACAACTTGATTCGAATTCGATGAACTTAAAGAAAAGTAGTTCAAATTCAAAATGTTTTGTTGAAAAAGAAATACTTGCGGTCATTTACGAAATTTGAGTGCAACTTAAATTGCAAAGTGATTGTCAAAATTATTTTTAATTAAGTACGCAGTTTATGCATTTATATGGTACATACCTACATAGATAACATAATAGAAATTCTTAAAGAGATTTATTCATAAAATCAAGTTTAAGCGACTTCAGGAGGCTAGTAAGTAAACTGCTGTTCAACAAATGTCCCATCGGTAAAGACTTACATAAAAAGTTGTTTTCTCACAGTAACAATAATTAATGCAATAAAAAAAGAACATACATGTGCGTAATTTATGTTAAATGTAATTAAATGTCACCAATTAAGTGACTCATAAACGCCTGGTTGCAATAAAAAATTAAATAAGAGCAGCTATTTGAGATAATTGCATTTTGTTGCTTCGTTCTATAATATTGTATCAAGTATTATTGGAAATTGAACAGAAGAAAAATCTTTTTTACTTGATCGATCGAAGTACACGTTTTAGGTAGTAATGCTATAACTAGGTGTGAAATACACTAAGACTAATAATAAGGATGTCGACCACAGTTCCTTATCGACACTTCTAAAAACCTAACATAAGTCTCCACTCAAACGAAGAGCTCCTCACATGGTAGGTCGATTAAAAATCTGTTGATCCCTATGCTATAATTAAGGACACAATTAGTAGTGTGAAAGTGATTATCAAGGGATATGCTCCTAAATTGACTGCTCGATATCTTTTTTTTCAATAATATCTTCCGGAACATATCCATCAATAAGACACGGAACTCCATTTTATTATAATTTATATTGAAAAAAAAAAAAAATAATTTGCTTTGGATCCATCACTTCAAATGATACAAAATTGGATTCGTCTTGTGTTTTTTTTTTTTTTTCAGAGTTCCTTGTTAATTACTGTTGATTACTATTAGTAGTATCAAAGAGACATATAGACATGTCTTTATGTTTCTTTGGTAGTATGCATTTCATAGGAAAACTGATTTTCAACAACTTTTTTCCTCCACGTTCATGGATGTATATAGAAGCGATACTTATATTAGGTCTTTTCGATTTTCGTTGTTGATCAACGTTGATATAACATCTAAGTGCTATTTTTTGTGGTTGATATTAATGCTCCTGAAATACAGTTGTATAAAACTTGTCCGTTCGGCACGATAGAAAATCAGGTGCAAGGATTCGTGTACATGGCAATCAAGCCATGCAAACTGGCACACAATTTTGATATTCCTGTTGTTGCTCTTAGGTCATAAAAATATAGCCTTGCCTCTACTGGCACATTTAAAAGCTAAGCCAAATTAGCTGAAGTCATTCCTTATCCCATACGAAGATTATTCTATATCCCTTGGGATATGCCTAAATACTACTCTTTAAAGCATATTTTTAGCAAGATGAAGATTGTCAATTGCGAGAAAATTATTTCACAAATTTTTCTTATACAGGATTTTTCCAATAGGATTGTTTGCATTTTGGCAGCTACTGGTAGCCATACTTGATTTTTCTTTTAACTTATTTCGATATATAAATTTAGTATATCTAGCTTGGAAATTCATCCTATATCGTTAATACTTCAAAAAGGCTTACATATTTTTAATTTTCTTTCGAAAATTAATTTGAATAGAAATTTAATGAAATACATAGGTATTCAAGAAATGCGGTTGTTTGTTAGAGTATTGGAGATAATCCAAATTTATAAATTTCATATCAAATTAGTGACAAGAATTGAATCTTTCCAAAGACAATAACATCATACTATATTGCGTAAAGATTTCGGTTCACATCTTTGTAAGATTAATTTAAAATCTGAAGTCAGCACATACGATTTGAAACATCGTCGAATATCTGATTGGGCTGTGAAGCAGCTGAAAATTGATAAAAGACATTTTTTATTGGACCGTTTTGTTACGAAGCAAAATTGGGAAATTTCACTAAACAAGTATCCAATGGTAAAATTATGTGTCTGGAATTAATTACGTACTGATGATGATGAGAGAACCTATTTTTTAATTAAGTAGTCTTGGAGAAGATTACAATAATTTTATCTCATTTTACAGCCATGACTACTTATGATTTGATTTGCTTAATGCTAAATGCTGGAATAATATTTGAATTCAATAAGATGGTGCTACTATTAAGAGTTAAGTGATTTACATATAAATTCATAAATTCACCACCAAAATACTTTGATCTCACTCAATTGGATTATTTTCCATGGAATTATGTGAAATTATTGGTCTATCCTAATAAACCACGAATTATTATAGCATTAAAAGTCGCGTTATTCATGAAATACACACCCAGAGAATCACTGAAAATTGTGAAGCGAATTCATTGTGGTTATATAAATGAAATTTCGTTCTGTAGAATATGCTTTAAAATAAAACATTCATTGATCAATTCAATAATTTTTGTGTAATTTCAGTCTAAATTTCTGAGCGCTTATTGGAAAACCGTAAATTGAAGTTTAGCTTTTCAAGTTAAATGAGTGAACAGCCAGAGCAGAATTTTAAAAATTATTTGATTATTATAAAATTAATTCCAAAATAAATTGCGGTCTTGTCTATTTAATAAAAGATAATACTTCCTATGTTAGATTCAAGATAATCAAGTCTGCTACATTCGTTGACAAAATGATTCATAAACAGTAGAGAAATGTAAATATGTAGTTATGTACGTAAGTGTGATACTGATATTTCACGGCATATTAAACAAGAGATTAAAATTAATCAGGTGAGTAAACGCTGGCGTATTTATGTAATTAAGCTTAAAATCATAAAACCCTATCCGTGATGCGATTTTATGCAAAAACCTTGACTCAATAGGAAATTTTTAAAATTTCTGTGCTACCAGCTTCAACATTTTTACAGCGAGGGACTACCTTCTCGGTCTAGATTATCACGAATTTTAGTGGAACTTATTCGTAAGGTGCAATAATGATTTGATTAGGAATGCCTTCAAGTATTTCTTCAATTTTCACATTTTCTATTCCAGTAGCGTTTTTAATTTAACTTACAGCTTTCTGCATCTCAAATAGAACAACTAAATTAACTTCAAAGACACCTTTTACATCCGGAAATACAATTTTCTTCCATTTTGAATTGCTGGACATGCGATTATTTGCGTATTGCAGCTAAGCTTGTTCATTCTCTTCGCTAATTTTGTAAGTCTCTTCTTCTAGCAGTAGAATTTTAAATTAAGAGATTATTTAAACGTTCATAAATGTACCCACATTAGCTATAGGTTATTGGATAGAGTTAGGTTTCGTAATCACCATAATTTGGAATAAAATTATCGAAATCAGTTATAGAAGCTCAACCTGTTACAAGTAAAGACCATTGAAATTATCTAAATCCTTACATGAATAAAAGAAACACTCAATTATAATTTAATTTGTCAACAGAACATTTTTAGCATGCTAAATTGAATATAATTAAGATAACAAATTTATTCTACCGACCTTCTATGAATTTATGAAAAATATTCCGTGACCGCATACTTAATAATTTTTATGATTTTGTTTTTATTTAGAAGTTATTGATGCCGCACTATTATTAAATTCTTAACGGCACGGAAGGTTTCATCTATTCAGATTCATCGATGGGTATCGGGGCGGCCGTGTACTAAAAAAGACACTGTGAATGTCAATAAATTCAGAAATTTGCTGCTGTGAACGATACGTGGAGATGTCAGTAAAATGCGACTGCTCGAAATTTTCATTGAAAAGAAATTCAGTACGCCATCTTGGTCAATTTTCCTATTAATAAAACTAGTTTTTTTTTATAATTGTATAGAAGTGATTAGTCAACACTTTTGCTTTCCTTCACTACACAATGCGACAGTTAATTTTAATGGAAAACAATTTCATCTTCGAGTAGATTTAATTTATTGTATCGAAAACATAGATGGCTCTGTTGCTAAATTTTCTCTTAATTTAGAAAAAAAAATTCAATTCAATTTTAATCCGAATGAATGAAATGAGTGCCTACTGGATGTCACTTGTATGATACACTATTTTGTGCATTTTCTTTTAATTATTATTTATTTCAAAATTGAAGTGAGCAAAATTATTATCGAAATACTTTACTAAGGCATATTATGTAGTTAGAACGTAAGGGCTTAATATAAATTTTTTTAACATAACATTTACTTCAATATTGAAATAAACATTTTAATTTTTACGTAAAAAACTTTCGATGATAAACAATATACCAAAAAAAAAATTCAATCTGCACAAGATCCGGTATTACTCATAGAAAGACAAGTTGCAAATAGCGACTTTTGTTAGCCATATAATTTGAATTTACGAAAATAAATTAACATGCAAAATTCAATTAACAATTATATGTAAAACTCATAACTTCTAAGAAACTAAACGATAGATTCGTGTAATTATTTACTTAGATGTCAAGTATGATTAGCTGCAAAACAATTCCTTTAAGTTCGGGCAATTAAGCATTTAATTAATCTTGCTGAAGTATTTAACACTTTAGCTAAATTCCGCAACAGTTTATTCGAAGCTCCTGTAATAAATTCAGCATTCATGCAAATGTAAAACCAAACATTTGCTTTGTTCCATTTCACATCCGGTGAAATTCATTGTCTAAAATTTTAGTAGGTACTTGCCGTTCTGAAATATTTTTTAATTAAAACTCTGGAAATTCCTGGTGTAGTCTCTGTATATACATATGTCTTTTCACCAGAAATGCTATCTAATTAGATAATTAATGGAGCAATGCTCAGAATTTTCACTGACTTATTTTTTACTTCAATATAATAAATCAGAAAAAGTGAAAGGCAGGCGGGAATTTTTTAGAGATGATTGCTGATGAGGTGTTCATCAGATCAAATTTATTATTTAAATTCATACACACATGTGGGAACAAAATTGTGAAAAGCAATGTATAAATAAAATATTAGCCCTGCATGGCAACTTGTAGGAGATACATAAACTTTCTATTAAATCAATATTTCTATGTTATGCGGAAAGTGAAAAGTTTAATTTCCAGAGCACCTTGCAAGTTAAGAGCAACGTAGAACACTTTTGTTCTCTATAAATTGATTTTTGTACTTTTCGCTAAGTAAAAAATTTTTAATAACTTTTGAATGGATGTAGTTATTGAGGTAATTATGTTTTAATGGGGTTTTAAAGGGTCATGTTTTAAGAAAGAAAAATATATCCTTGGTGTACAAATTTTACGGGATAAAGGATAATAGATAATAAATAAATAAAGATAATAGAAAACGCTGTGATAAAATGTCAGCTCTCTACGTCGATTCTATTTCCGGCAGTGTCCAAATATATAGTGAAAAACGAAATTTGTTTATGGCAATGGCAACCCTACGAAAGAGTTGTCCAATTTATGCCATTTTCGGATCTAAATTTACCCGTGTTCCAAAGGGAATGCCTATTTTATGGTCGACACCTCCAGACATGAGAGATGTCTTAAACGATGCATTATGAGACTCTGAACATTTTTTATTAACACTGTTTATTTCTATCTAACGGGGAGAAGCTGAAGGGAGGGGGTCAACATTTGATTTTAAACGTTTTGGAAAATCTAGTGCAGAATCGAATTCCTTAGGTACTGAGAAGTAGTTTGAGTACCCACACTCCTATACTCGGAGGTTTAAGGAAGGTCAATATATGTAATCTCG
The DNA here is from genome assembly GCA_963924295.1 of Dioctria rufipes. Classification (NCBI taxonomy): domain Eukaryota; kingdom Metazoa; phylum Arthropoda; class Insecta; order Diptera; family Asilidae; genus Dioctria; species Dioctria rufipes. The sequence continues at coordinate 279,185,371 of OZ002741.1, read as the reverse complement.
GCATCAATATGGGTGTCGGAAAAAATGAACATATTTATAATTTCATAATGAATGTATCTTTAGTGTGAACCAATAATACTATAAAAAAAAATATTATAATAAAAATTCGAAACTTAACATATTTTTACTCAAATTTCTGTCGGTATTTTACCTTTTTTTGTTTTGTGTCACAAAAATTTTTGATCCTGTGGTTCACACCATAGGTGATGATATTAAAAATGTTGTTAAACTTCAAAGCGCTTTGAACTTTCGTTCAAGTGTTAGAACTTTCACAAGGTTCAAAAACGGGAATCGTGGAAAAACGGCTTTGAAGTTGACGGCCGTGCGCACCGCCGGCTATCAATTATAAATGTAATCTTATCATATTTAAAAGCGGTATATGTGGGGCCGTCACTTTTACCGTATTTTTAGAATTTTTCAATTCTGTAAAGCTTAAAATATTCCTAACCGTTCAGGCTAATAGATTCAAAAATAAAAAATAAAAATTTTGAAATTTTTCGCGTATATAAGGCCTTAAGTAGCTATTATAAGCCATCCCAATACTCATCTTTTTAGTATTTCCCTCTTTTTATTCGAACTGAGGTACTAGATTTTTCGCATCACAGATCGCCTCTAGCACGGTGGTTATCTCTGATCATCGTTCGTCTCAGTTCATTATCAGCTACAATTCGTAGAAGATAATTTGTCTTTGCATTCTTTTAGTGTAGGAGGTAGGAACCCGGCAAGGGGGGGGGGGATGGCTCCAATAGCGCATGTTGTATATCGAATTAAAGGCCTCGCCAATGGTGTATATTTTTCCGATTCAGAAAACTTTCTCGGGACGTTTTTGTTGGCGGAAACCCCATTTTCATACACTTGGGTCGTATACAGCCCAGCTATTACATTTCGCATATATTTTTGCAGTTCTTTCTTTCACGGCCATTAGTGCTCTGTTATGAAAATTTTTCTCATAGGCACCAATTTCGCACAATCACAAGAAGTAGAAAAGTCCACTTTTCATCAAGTAAAGTCGCCCAAGCTACATCCGATCGCCAAGGCTTACCCCCGTTTAATTGAAAAAATATATAAATATTTTTAGAGTATCATAATGCATCATTTAAGACATCACTCATGTCTGGAGGTGTCGGGGCTAAAGTTGTATGAAAAGTGGGCTTTCACCTTTCAGAAATCTAAGTGAATGCGTTTCAAGCTATAGTGCGGACGGAGAGACGGACGATTAGACGGGCATGCAAAACATATATATAGCCTATGAGATCATCATATAGGGTGTAAACCTTCGTAGGTAATTCCGGCAGCATCATTATATTGAAAATTATTTCTGCCATCGGGGTGTTGGGTTTAACCCCTGGAACCCCCTCCCACCCTCATATACGGCCTTGGTAAAACCCTCAATATTCAGGTATTCCCTCAGTGGAGAAATCTTCTTTCCTAAAGCTGGCCATTGACCACAGCTTTTGCATTAAAAATAATTAAAGAAAAAATTGTAGAAACTTTCTCAAATTACTTTTTGAAAAAAAGATATTTGATGCCGACGAGTATAATGCTCCTTTGTCACAAGAAGAAGCCGCATAAGGGAAGAGAGTAATTTAACAGAGACATCTGCGCTACTATCCTCTGCCTCTTCGGAAGACCCCTGATAAATATCAACCATTCTACCATCAAATTATATAAATTTACCTCATTTAAAAAAAATTGATGTAGTGATTTTTCACGAAACAACAAAAATATCCAGTCCAAATGTCATATTATTATAAGACTCCAAATTTATTACGCTCACTGTACTGTTGCAAAACAAAGAATATAACTGCTTGCATAAATCTCAATATTCACCTATGCTAATTTATTTTAATTCTTGAGAATGTCTTTAACTCCGAAGATGCTCAATTTATGCTTATCTTCAGTAGATAGTATGTCTAAAATGCAGACAGATTTATTGTTGCTGTAACTTTATTTGAACTTCTCCCAAGGTGAGACTATATTTGGTTGTTTTATGTAGCTTATTTCGCGGAATCATAAGAAATTTTTTTGTTTTCCCCAAATCTGATAAATCGACAGTTTAATCAACAGTTTAATCAACAGTTTTTTTTTGTGTAACATTGATAACCGGTTATTTCAATCTTAGGCCTCAAGATGTTTACCTTAATGGTACCATGACAACGATTCGATGTTGTAAAGGCCTATTTTCATAAATCAAAATGTTTTGAGTTTTTGTTTTCTCTTACTTACAACGTTGGAGTTTATTGTTGGCACTTTGACCGACTCAATTAAATAAAAACTGGTGGCGACTTAGGTCTGTTTATATGGCTTCCTATGTACATCAACACACATCTAGACAAATATATGTATATACGTACATATTAAACGAAATGAAAAACAAACAAACGTTTTTCGATTTCTACAATTTATAGAAGGGACGTCTTCCAAGTCCTTGGGCTTAAGTTAATAATCCTAATTACATCAAGTCAATAAGTTAAAATAAATTCGCCTGACATAGGATTGTTAAAATCCTTGGACCTCGCCATACATACATATATAGTTTGATCGACGAAACAGAAGCTATTGAATTATCAATCTATTTTATTTCGTGCAGGGCATAATTGCCGGGTTAGCACAATCTCGATAGCAAACAAGTAAATTGGCGGTTTCGTAATAATTGTTATGAGAAAAATTATTCCTTGTCATGGAAATTGCTGAATTCGTGGAAGCTACTGAAGCAATCGATAAGCTTTGGTAAAATTGGATTTTATGAAAACAGTTGTTTTTATAGAGATATGTATGTATTCATTAATCCTGTTGTTTTTTTCTTTTTGTCTTTGGAGATGTTGCTTTTTTTCTTATATATAGGGGATACAATTCTTTGCTTAATATGGCATGTAATAGTTTGTTTTTTATGATTTTTTCTATTCAATTTAGGGTGATATGTCCTTAGAATTTAATGAATTTATCTCGAATATTATCCCGAGTGAAACAAGAATCTTTATTTAAGATATCTTCCAGTCTAGTTATGTGTCTGCAATGCCATTTAAAAGTTCACATCTTTAGGCTAAAATTATCACACAATTTCTTATAGATATGTTTTCCAAAATTAAATGCAAAGCAAACTACACTGTAAAAAATATTAGGACTATTCCCCAAAATGTAGGGAATACTCCGTAAAATTTAGGAGAAAAAAAACTTACATTTTAGGATATATTCCCTAAAATGTAGGGAATATTCCCTAAAATGTAGGCAATATTCCCTACATTTTTATTAAAATATAGGGATTTTCGGTTCTTTTTTAGTTTCAATGTTTTAAGTTTATGACAGGGTTTGTGGTAAAGTTTTGTACTCCTTCTTAATTTCAATAGAAATGCATCGTATGATGCCTCTGATGGACTAATACTTTTTTTTTCATCCCATTCACGTTGTACCGAAGTGACCTAGATAACCTCAAGAGTATTGTTTTTGGCCTGTATAGAACCCACTTGACTGACAGGCACTGTAGACCTATCTAGAGCTCAACCGGAAGAGTCGTTCAATTTCGCAAACGCAGAGAGCAAGAATTTCAGTATTACAAAAATCGACAATCATCCATTGACACAGCTTTCATGATACTTAAATCTTGAACAATTTGTAATACTTTATACCCATTTTAATTGCAACTAAATCGAGCTACTTGGTGATAAATTGACAATAAGGGAATCACTTTTCGTTAGACTGTGCAATGACCTGGTATTCTCCAATGACAATCATAACGTGAACCTATCCAAGTTATCATGTCTACGTCATGTCCACCCACAATATTGTTTTGAACTCTATAAATGTTATAAATTTAGGAAGTCTAAGCCATAAACTTTTGGCAACTTTTCAGTAAGCTTAATTCTTTTGGAAGACAAGTACCGAGGTATTGTCAGTTTCTGGCCTAAAGCCGAAGATCAAAAAATTCCATAAAGAAATTTTTTAAGAGTTTAGGTACCGTGTGTAATGTCTTTCGAGCAGCAGTAATACGGCGATCCCATCAGGACAGCAATGAAAGCCTGAAACTGCCTGCTGTATACATTACAGTGAACTCAGATACCAATAAGTTGTTGGTGGATATATACAGATCTATTTAAAAATCTATATGTGAATCATTTTAAGAAAACTTGGTTGTCTTCACAATTAAAATGAATTTTGGGCATCCCATTTCTAACTAATAAGTGGAAAGTGTTAATGAGTTTTTTTACTCTTTCGAGAACTGTACAATATACGAGCCTACAGTCAATTCTCTTTCATTGCTGTCCTGATAAGATCGCCCTGTTACTGCTGGTCGAAACACATTACACACAGTACCTACACTCCGGGACAACTGCATAGCTCACCCCGTCAAAAACACGATTTAGATGTATTTATGTATAGAAGGGCATACAAAAGTTTTTACAAGTAGGCATTCCCTTCATTGCTTAAAGGAAATTAGGAATTTTGAACCTCTCCTAGCCCGGTCTCATTCCTGAAAATCCCAATTACCTAAAATTAGACTGCGACAAGTGGATAGCACAGAGGAACGAATTTTAAAAGTAAACACAAATTATTTACGGAAAACATTATTATTTTATTTCAATAATGTGTACGGCCACCCCTCCTTTCAATTATTTCTTACATTCTTGATCGTAATGACTTAAACAGCATTTTAACATATGTTTTTGTCATCCTTCCCCACGCAGCCTTTATGGCATCCTTGAACTGCTCAACATTGGCATTGCGCTCGCTCAAAGTATTCTTTAACTCTTCGAGCGGTGTGAATTGCGGCGTTGTCCTATTGAGAAATGTACTCGTTTCCAAACCGGTTGTTTGTGGAATAACCGATCTCTTCATCTACGAGTTTGATGTGATCATCGCTATACATGCGGCCACTCACGAAACAAATATTCGTCCTTTGACGATACCCAATGCTTCCCCAGGCCGTAACGCCACCTCCACCTTGCTGTCACCTCTTGAAAATAATTCGTCTTTTCTTAGGTCATGAAAATAATGTTGGAAGCCATCAGAACCATAAAGACAGAATCTGTTTTAATCAGAAAAGATGAACTTTCTCCAGCGTTTCTTCCAACCGATATGGTTCTTTGCGAAGCTCAGTCAAGCTTAACGATGAGGTTGTTGAAGACGAGGTTTCCTCTTCAGCCTTTTGTTCTGAAGATGTTCTGCTTCTGCTAAATGGCGTTGGCAGGTGCTTAGCTTCTTTTGTACGTCCGTAATGCCAGCTGTCGTCGAAATATCCCTTGCTGTTGATGCTGAATTCGACACTTCTCGTAACAAAGCCCTCTCATCTCAACATATCTCCTTTTGTGTTTTAATAAATTGTCCTTTAATGCGATTTAAATACAAACTGCAACTTAGGATTATGCCAGATCGAAAACAAAATTGGGTTTTTATAGTTTGTGCTATCCACTTGTCGCACGCTAATTTCAGGTAATTTGGATTTCCCAGTATGTGAGCGGGGTAGGAGAGGTAGAAAATTCCTAATTACCTTTAAGCAACGGAAGGAATGCCTACCTGTAAAAACTTTTGTATGCCCCTCTATACATAAATACATATAAATCGTATTTTGAAGGGGTGCGCTATCCAGTTGTCGTGGAGTGTATACTCTCAAAAAAGGAAGTATTTGATCTTCGTTTTTAGGCCTGTAACTGACAGTACCTCGGTACTTGTCTCTTAATTTTCTTTGCTCATAAGCAGTAGGTTGCCTGTAGACTCGTATATTATACGGGTCTCGAAAGAGTAAAAAACTCATTACCATTTCCAACTTAATTCTTTTGATTTCCTCAAAATATCGTTAGAAATAGAATTGAGGAAAACGTTTCCAAGTTCTACTTAAATCTTTTCGATTTATTTTCATCCTATGTTCCTCGCGATTGTAAGAGATCATCTGAAAAATCTTCACCATAGTTCAACAAAGAGCTGAAATGTCTTAAAATTATAAAGAATAAATCTTGGAAGAGTTATCTAAGAGAAACGGGCAAGACAAGTCTTGACAGTTTCCTTAAATTCTGTAATAAGTTTTAAGTTTTAAAAGATTTCCTGTACATACATTTTAAAAAGATTAGTAATTCGTCTAAAATATCCAACAGTTCTGCAGTTTTCCAGCCTCTAAGTAACAACTTCAAATTTATGAATATTGATTGCATTTTACACATTGTATGATTAAATTATTCTAATTTATTATTAAATCATAAATGTCAATTTCCTGTGAGAATTTACTGATGCTAATATAATGTTGTTTTGTACCGGTCTTTAGTAACTAACTTTGCTAGAACTAACTGATTGCATTTATATAGAGTTTAGTTAGGCTTTGGACAAGTTATTTTTCTTTTCTGATACTGGTTTAAATGAGAAAGTATGATTGACCTTATTCGCGATGCAAAAGTCGTGCCGCTTCGTGTTTAATGTGCCCGTGCCCTTAGACTCAGTAGGCATTATTAATACTTTTGGGTTAATATTAATGGAAATTCTAGGCCTGACATTAGGCCCACCTTATGTCACTCCTCGGCGCGTATGGAAATTGTTTCTTCTATAGGTTATAAATTTAATATTAGTCGGTTTACTGCTTGAATTTACATTTTAAGGCACTCCAGCCATGGTGCCTGCATTTTTTATTCTTCTAAGAATAGAAGCCAAATACTGATTCTTTGCATGTAATAGGGTGACAATATAATGCTACTAGTTAGTAATTTTACTACCCCGGTAGGCTATAAAGCAGTTATACCTTATTTGAGTATTTTTTTATTTCCGGAATGAATACTTGTACTAGTTTTTCAAACTAATTGTATACAATTTTTTAGTGTGAATGTACTGCAAGGTGAACGGAAAAACGTTAACCTCATTAAGATTTTACATATTAAGTAAAACCAGCTAATTATTATAATTAGATAACTTATTCAATCTTCAATAAAATTATTTACTTATACAATTTCAACTGCAATTTAAAGAAAACTCTGCTTTAATGTGAGTATATTGAAAGCTCAGTAGCATGATTAGCAACCTATTGCCAATTACAGGAGAATTATTCGACAATTCGTTCAGCTAATATTTAGCAAATTTACGTAGATATCTACTGCACGTGAAGACCACGAATCAATGTTACTATGAAAAATGCACAATAGCTGGGAAAATCCATTGCATGGCATTTATAAGGCAAAATTTTGTAATTAAAAAATATTCATTACTTAATTGGGTAAAAATTTTCATGATATCTTACTCATCTTTTCATTATCGTTATTTCAAAAGGAACTCTCCGTATATACAATAAACTTGTAGTTTGTTATGATACAGAAAATCAGACTTTACATGCAAAAAAAATAACAGCTTTTAACCCAACTTTTTGCATAAAAAGCTTTCAGTCAGTAATAGAGATTTCACAGAACTTCTCCGACCCAAGAACGTAAATAACAATTTTTAGGGTGCACAGTGCGGTGAGTTCCTGTGAAAAATCGATATCACATTAGTCGCTTGTAACTTATACTGGCTTTAACATAAAGCTTTTTACTGTGCACAGGTGAAGATGGTATAGCATTCTAAACAATTACTGCAATCTGCATCACTAGATGAAAGTGTATAGAGACAATCGAAAACATAATTTTGAATTAATGAACTAGTTTCGTTCGTAGTTTCGCCAACAAAATAGAATTCCAGACCAGAAGTACTCGAAAGCTTATTGTGTTTGCATAGTGTAACCCTGTAAAGTGAAGGGGCTTCCGACCCAATCGTATTGAATATCTGTCGTGGTGTTAATTAGAAATGGAATTTCCCATTCAGAATGATTGACTCATTGCTTGGTATCATTGAATCTCTCTTCCATCAATATGTAAATTAATTTTAATAATACTTCTACCACCTGTGTACACTACTTTAAAAGGTTATTAGCAAGAGTGCTCTGCTGAAAAATAGAAAACTTAAAAAAAGAACAAAAAAAGATACCCCCGTTTACTTCACCGCGCCGTCAACTAATTAAGTATCAAAGTTCGGTTGACGGATCAAGATCAAAGTTGAATTCATTCAATTCTTGTTTAATAAATAGAAAACTTCTTTGATTGTTCCAGTGACAAGGCAAGTTTCGATGTTGCCTACTTCAAAGTCTTGCTGAGTAATTAATTGCCTTTTGTCCGCGGACACTTTTTTGTTGATTTTGTACGTATCTTTTACCAAGGCTGTCTTTGAAATACGAAGGATAATTCAAGATAAAAAAAAAAATTAAAGATGATTTTGTTTTTGTCGATGGCTGTATACAAAGTGTAGAAATAGAATTGCATTTTGAGTACAGTGCAGAGAGTTACAGGTAATTTTAAAGTAAAGGCTTTGAGCTTCTTAAATTCGAAAATATATGAAACAAAATGGTAATAAAAATTAAAAAAAAAAGATAAATAAATAAAAAGAAGAGGGCGATAGTTAAAATCGAGGTGAAATTTCGCAGTATTTCAACTTTAGGGCGTTATAAATTTTGGAGAAGAAAAATATTTTCAAAATACAGGAAATTTTATTACAAATTACAACTCTGTGTTGGAAGACTCTCCAGTTTTGTTGGTGAACTTTTTTCTACTTTTTGTTAATAGATGACGGGGACTAGTAACTACTTTTTGGCGTTTTATTTCTTCAAAAGAATTTTGTGTTTCCATGTGCCAGATATACAAGAAATGCTTATAGCTACATTTCGAAGTTACAGGATGAGTACTGGATTTCCAGTTTTGATATTAGTTTTGTAATGTTTTGTTTAACATTTTCCTTGTAAAGGAAAAAAAATCGGTTTATCCACCCGTTGTTATAAAGGAGGTCCAATCATATGCAAATGTTAAGTTTTGAATTTCCTCAAAATAAAATAATTTTTCTTTTCCAATTTTTTCAAAAATTTGTGACATGTTGCAAAGAATAACAAATTTCGATCATCTACTTCAATACGGGAAAAATTTGAAAAATTCAATATTCCAATAAATAGAGTATAATATTCACTATTCGAATCTATATTTGACAAATGTTGACCTGCTAATGAAAACGTCATACAAATCTTATTTCAGAACAGAACTGAGCTTGTTTTGAAAAAACAAACCTCCGATTCATTACAAATTAAATGTCAATTATCTCGAAATAGTTAATTTTAATTTGGTTCAGTATTGAACTAGACGATCGATTTGTTCTCACAAAACTTGCGTTCTAGCTTTGTACTCTTAAATTGCCCTTCCATTTTGGATATATGCCTATAACCTCTATCTGATTTTCTTTAAATGCATTTTAGTCATTTTCTTACGTAATCGTTTCAGAGTAAACAAAATATTCAGTCTCCTCTGTATAAAACGAAATTGCTTTTTCAAGGTCTACTAAATTATTCTCAAAGAATCCATATAAATCTTGTTATTAAACACTTTTCTGCCATCCAAGTTTGGCCAAGATTGTTTTCTTCAATAATGTCTCTTTATATAGGATTATATCAACCGCAATGAATGGATATTCTGGACACTACTGACTATCTCAGAGAACTTTTACTTTAGCCGCCTAAATATCGCATTTTATCTGTCTTATGCAGAACCTCAAACCCGAACTGAATTCCTGTAATCCATGAACATTGATATGAATGGAATGGACCGCGATTAAGAATCGTACAAATATTCTTCGAAAATATTACTAAATGGTCTGCTACTCTTCTAACACCACTTTTAACTATGTTGTCAGATTATGGTGATCGTTTTCTAATCAATGTCCGCAGTATTTGCTGAACTTCCTGATCGTATATATCGTCTAATTTGGATAAATGTCTCCGTTAAGAAAAGACTATCAATATAGCTGTGCATTGCATCATTTATCTGCATAGTATTCAAATGTACTCCCAACAATTCGGCTTAATTTCGCTTCACAATTATCCATTTTGATTATTTGCTCTTATTTAATTTATGTACTTATTTAGCCCTTTTTATACCATAGATGAAATCTCATAGGGTATATTAACTTTGGCATTTCATTTGTAATACATATAAACAATGCTGGTAGAGCAAAATGGATTGGACACTCACGCATAATATTAAAAGCTATTTTGGTTTCTGCATGTTCAATTGTCCATTTTTTATCCGGGCAGATAGACGTCCGTTCGTCCGTCTGTCCTCACGATAACTAGAAAATGCATTTGTTTAGAGTGCTAAAATTATGCATAGAATATTTTTAAAAAAATTGTTGTCTCAAATGGGACAAATCAGATACTTCCTCCATAGGGTTGCCATACAGATTTTTATTTTTTTTTGTAACTATATACATATTTACACTCTTCCTGAGAAACCTAAATTATGTACACAGAATTTTAATAAAAATATAAATAAATTGGGCAACACCTTCTTGGTGATTTCACTTTTATATCTAGGGTATAAAATTACAACTTTTTCTCTTGTTATAAACAAAATTAGAGATTTCTCTCTAAGATTTTTTACCGGGGAAAACTTATATTTGTTCAAGAAGGAATTTTTTTTTTGATTCTCCGATATATAGCAAAAGCTAAAACTTTTTTTTTTTTTTATTTCATCACACAACCCATTTGATTTTGGGTGACAAGTTCCTAGTCTTGGTTTTGACTCATCAACAGGTCTCAAATAGCGAAATTGACTGACTTGAAAAACAAATGAAAAAATAGAACAAAGAAAAGAAATGAAAAAATGAAAAAAAGAGAAAAAAAGAAGAAGAAATTTATTAGAAAAAATTTAAAAAAAAAACAAATTTATTCGACACGAATCGAACCTGTGTACACCCGCAGTGGGCTGCAAAAAGAAAAAATAAAAAGGAAAAAGAAGAAGCGTTTCGTGTTAGCAGAAAACCTTACACTCATCGGTACGGCTGGGTTTTCTGCCTGCCGTAGACGCTTGAAACTGATCAAATTGATCTCATCTCATATAAACTCAGAATAAATTCTGGGTGTGAATTATATGAGTCAAAAAATGCTATATTCCACCAAGGAGCGGGAAACCAAATTAGAGATTACTCTTTAAGATTTTTTACCGCGGCAAATTTATATTTGTTCAAAGGCATTTATTTTGGATTCTCCAGTATATAGCAAAAGCTGAGTGTAAGGCTTTCTGCTAACACGAAACGTTTCTTCTTCTTGCTTTTTCTTTTTTTTCAGCCCACTGCGGGCGTACACAGGTTCGATTCGATTCGAATGAATCTGGTTTTTTTTTTTATTATTTTAATAAAAATTCTTTTTCTCTATTTTTCTCTATTTTTTAGTTTTTTTTTTCATTTTTTCATTTCTTATCTTTGTTCTATTTTTTCAATTGTTTTCCCAGTCACACAATTTCGCTATTTGGGACCTGTTTATAACAAGACTTGAAACTTGTCACGGAAATTCAAATGGGTTGTGTGATGAAATAACTAATAAAAAAAAAACAAAGAAAATTTTTTTTAGTTTTTGCTATATACCGGACAATCCAAAAAAATGCCTTCTTAAACAAATATCTCTTCTTATATTAAAAATTCTACTAGGAAGCGGTAAAAAATCATCTGGCTTTTTATATTATTTTATTTGTGAGTGTAACTCCAATTGGGTGGTTTTTGTACTATAAATAATTGCCCTGAGCCTGTCTTCTATTACCCCTTATTGTCATTTCTTCAAGATTTTTGTAAATTTATCGGCTACAGAAAAGCGTTTAATAGGAACAAATATTTTCATACCTCTATTTTACATCAAAAAGATATCCTCTTTTTGGAAAGGTAATAAGAAAATGAAGACGTATAAATTTCAGTAACATATGAATCTTTGGTAAATTTGAGAAAAAAAATCAACTTCTATATGCACACTGTAAAAGATATTAGGACTATTCCCTAAATTTAAGAACGTTAATGCCCCCAAATCAATTGAACATTCAATGAATTTAGGTATCTGGCCCCAGAAAACCTCCAAAGTACGTAAAATTCCCGAAATGTTAAGCTCTCTTGGATATAAGGAAGAGAACATTCAACGAATTAGGTATTATACTACATTTTTTATGGAAATATATTTTCGTTTATATAATTCACACATTGTTCTTGAAAACAAGTCATATATTGTTTTTCAATATTTTGTTTAAGCGTAACGAATGCACCAATATAACTTGCATACTACTTAGCAGTATGGACGATAAGAAATTAGCTATTCACCTCATTCTCATGTTTTTTAAAAGGGGTGGTCTTCTATCACCTTCACCTATGGTGAAGAGTGGTGCGGTGCTATCACTTATTCCCTACATTTTAGGGCATATTCTCTAAATTTTAGGGAATAGTCCCTACTTTTTAGGGGAAAAAACAAAATAACAATCTAAAATTCCCTATATTTTAGGGTATGTTCCCTACATTTTAGGGAATATTCCATAAAATGTAGGGGGAAAAAATATGAAAATTCCCTACATTTTAGGGAGCATAGCCTAAATGTTAGGGGAAAAAAACCAAATTCCCTACATTTGAGGAATAAAACCTAATCTTAGTTTCCCAAGATGGATCTTTCCCTAATCTTATCAAAAAATGCCTAACCTGTGTGGCACAAATTGTTGCCACTAACTCTAGGGAATTATTTTTTACTGTGTATGTACTCTACCATGACACCAAGCAGATAAGGCTGTTTTACTAGTTTTATTTTGGTGATAGCTTAATGTTGCTGCGCTATTTTTGTAAAAATAAGAACAACACACTAAAATCACTCTCGTTAAAAATGAAAATTTCCCTTTTGAGTAGGTACTTGAAGGTGAACTATTTCTTGTCTGTATAGACTGAGATTTACTGAAAATAATTTCAATGAATTTCTATAATGCATTGAAAATGCAGAAAAAATCAAACCAGGTCAGTGTGGTTATCTCTGAATGCCTACCATAAAAGTTCGATAATACGGTCACCTAATTTACCATTTTATCAAAAACAAGTGTGAATCATATTATTGAGTACTATCAGCACCTTCGCTATTGACTTCCAATTCCCATCTGAAATAAACCTATATATATTGTGAAAATATATCCGATCTTCGTGGCTATAGTGTGGATAGGGTTTACATATATGACTTATTGGATATTACTAATCTTTTTAAAGTCTGCAACCGGAATATAAAGTAAACTCTTCTAATAGGTATACCCCGTATCGCAACAAAAATGTACCATCTTGCCTACTCTTTGCACTTACACATTTCAGTTTGCCTTGTTAAAATTCTGATTTATTTATGTAGTTCACGTTCCATGTTTTTATGTTAAGTATGCAAATTAAAAGCCTAAGTGATTACAGCAATAGTAACAATGAAGAAGGTGTCTAGAACATTAAGCACTCACAGTACGATACCGGCTTTCATAATAAGTGAAGTGAAGTTAGCTCATGAAGATATTTTATTGATTTTAGAGTTAGATTCTATGTGAAGAATCTACGATGTATGTTGAAAGTCCGCTCTATTAATCGGTCCGTGTATCGTAGTGGTAATAAATTCACAGTATATAGCCGTATAAGTCTACTTGAGTGAGTATTCACTTCCTTAAGTTCACACATGTAATACAGGCAGGTGCATAGGTAATAATATACTTATTACGTTTCCCCAATACCGGATGCGACGTTTTATATATTGCAACATAATCTTCATCTACTCCATTTACGATTTGGTCTTTTTTTATATCTAATTGGTAATTTAAATAATAGAGTGTTTGCTGTAGGAATATAGCACGCACTCACTGAGACAGACTGTCCCCATAATGACTTAATTTTTAATTAAATGGAGTCAAATATGGAGTGTGTCACATAAATGAAGTCCATCAAGAGCCCATTTAGTGAAACTTTTTTACTGCAATTTCTCCTATCGTCCTTAAAATTAGCTGAATTTATTGGAAAGTGGAAAGATTTTCCAATAAAATCACCATTGACAGCCATCAGCTGATCACGAAATATCATTTTTGCAGGTTTTCTTCTACTTTTGGAATTATTAAACATAAAAAAAAAACTTCTGCTGAATGCCTTGAAAGTATTCCCAAATTTTCTTGATTGCATTTAATTAAATTATTGAACCCTGTAATGATCTTTTTTCACAGTGTGGAACTATCAGTGATATTCCAAATGAAATCATTTTCGTCCACAATTTGAAATTAAGTCATTATGGCAACAGTTTGTCTAGAGTATTATGTTCAAATTATCTATCAACTTACAGATATTGGGTAATAGTACCGCCTTACTTTCAGCTCTCACCTATACGGTAAAAACTTAAATTATTCCATGCATCACTATTTTTTTTAAAGAACTTAGTTATATCTATTCTAAATGGCTAATTGTGAGTTGAGTTATTAGTAGAAATTTTTATCAAATTGTCTAAAATTAATTTTAATTTTACCGACCATTGCTCAAGCAAATGATAAACCATACCTTCCCAGCTAGTTTCAGTTAATGTGAGCAAAGAGAAGGTACTCATCTAGCCAGCTTAAGACTAATTCTTACGTTCGATTTGCGGTACAGAATTTTCATGTGTATACATCATGTATATCAAAAACGACTTTATTGGAAAGAATCTATCTAACTTTCAAAGTTTTTGGAAAAAAGTGAATTTGTGTACATATTATTGTTATTGTAAATAAAAAAAAGAAAAGTCATGAAGACTCTTACAAAATGCAATTTTTTAAAAATAAAGTTTGGAAATATTTTTTATATCGGGGAAAATACGTTTATTGTAATGTCTTAGATATTCAAGGATAAAGGAATAATTTTTTATTCTATGAACTTTATCTTAATTGGAAATTATTGTCTCTTCCTTTTCATGATATTATAATTCATTTCTTGAAAACGAGGATTGAAATTAGTAAACCAACATTAATTTTTATTTATTATTTTTCTTCTTTAGTTGCTTTCTTGTACGTCCAAACATACCCTAACTTTTTCACATTGCATGTGTATAGTTTGGTGTTGTTATCACCACCCTTGGAGTAAATAATCTTAAGACACAACTTCATTTTTATTTCATTGACTGGAGAGACTGTCAATTTTTTTTTCATTATCTACAAGAAATCACAACCACCAACGTCTGTCTGTCTATATATGAAAAGTGCATAGCTCTAAGCTGAGGTAGCCATAGAATTGTTCAAATAAAATGTGTTTTTTGAAAGACCAGGCTCACTATAAATGTCAATTTTTTTTCATTTAACTTTATGTCACTGAACATAAAGAACATCTTGAATCTAAAGATGCATACTCACACAACATTACATTCAACAAGTTTCTTGTTGTCATGTTGAAAAAAAAAAAAATTTTAAAAATAAAAAGGGAAGAAAACCGAAGTCAAGTTCTTTATCGTAAAGTCTAAAGAAAACCTTTTCCATTGTATTGGGCTAATGTAATAATAAATATAATCCCACTTCTAAGAAGCAGTGAAAATTGTAACTTTAAGCGGACTGTGCATATCAGGTGTTTCTATTTTCTCTCAGTTTTTCAGGTATCTACATAACGGTGAAGCAATTTGATATTCTTGTCAAGTTTATACTTGCACCTACCTTAGAGGTAACGTCCCTAATTTGATTTTATCTAGATATTGAATAGAAGGAAGGATTCTTATTTTTGTAAAGAATGGTTCTTATCTCGTTCGGTCAAACCGAATTTTTATCTGAATTTTTTGTGAATGAACATTTAATTTTGTTTAAGTTCAATAAAAGCAAGGTACCTAACTAATGGGAGTACCTACGTTGCCGTCTGAAAATCTCTTTACAAATTCTCCTCACTTTCATGCGAGCAAGCTACTTGTCCATAATATGAAAAGGATAATCAAATAAATGAGTTTTAGGTACTTGGAAGACCATTTCAGAAAATAAATAATGGTATTGCGTCTTTATTAGATAAGTCAAACTTTACCATTAAGAAAATTTTCCATTTATGTTTTCATTCTGAAAATTTCAATTGTGCTGAGAATAGTCTTTTGAGTTCTGATGTGTCTGAAGTATCTGGTATTGATTCCAAAAATCGGCTACTATCATAATCGTTTATTATGTTGATTTTATGTTATACGTCAATACAAGTAAACTTATAGTGTAACAATATAAAAATAAATTACTTATATGCTTAGTGCATTCTTTAATAATACTTGTTAAAATGCAAGTAAATATTCCTTTTTAACATACATCTTAAGTCACAATGTTTCAGAAAAGTGCCATGACTATTCTAATCTCCGGTTTTTTAAGACACTTCGAGACTCCGGTCCAAGAATATCGCTGAACGTTGAGTATCAGCAATTTTCCCGAACCCACATGAGAATAATTTTGTTTTACCGCGCTAGATATTTCAGGGATTAACAGCTGTCTTCAACGATAGAGTAAAGCGTAGCCGAACACAATCGTTGATGCACGTGCATCCGTCTATGTCCAGATCTTCACCTTGGAACGCTGAAGACCTAAAACATATAATATATGACATTTAGAAGAAAACATATAATATATGACATTTAGAAGAGCCATATACGCCAAATCACAATCTTTCAATTTATGAACCATCTGTATAACACAACATTAGTTCTTACAGGAAGGACACAAGCCTATGTCGTGTTCATAACGTCTTCTCTAATATCGTTGCATTTCTTGTAATGTCCGGAAATTGAAAGGTCCCGAATTAGAAACGATGCTTTATTTCATCTGTTTATAATTTAAAGTGAAAAAATCGTAAGAACTAAAATCGTAAAAATTTTGGAACTAGAGTAGTAAAACCTGTATGGAAAATCAGAAAGGAATTCAATTTAAATACCGAAAATATAGACCCAATTATTTGGGACATAGGCCGATAAGTACACAGGGTCTGCGGAGGTGCTAGTAATAACCTAGGCAAACAAAAAATTGTATGCACTAGGGTAGTCCACATCAACCGTTTGGGAGATATAGGGTGATTAATTAATAATGCCAGTTTTTCACAAAAGACCCTGTATCTTAACTTGTACAGGGTATACGATCTCTGTCCAACGACTGCTCAGTCAGTCCAGAGCTCCTGCCCTTTTCGGCTTCTCTTACCATTGTTTTTTTTTTACTCTGACATCTTCGTTTTTTTTTACAAAAGGTGATTAGCATAAATTTTTTTATAAGAACTGTATCTATCGACATTTCTCTTTAATTTGAACTATTCAGCTATCTGCCAACTGCAGCCGTTAAAGAGATATTAGCTCTTAACCTATTCTCAAACCTATTTTCTAAGATAATTTGTTCCCTTAAGGTGTATCCACACATAACAAACATTGGCAAAAGAACATTTGTCAAACATTTGACAAACAATTTAAGGCAGTTGACAAATATTTAACAAATGTTTGTCATATGTTTGTCAAACATTTGTCAAACATGTGATCGGATATTTGTGTAAAAATGTTTTCCAAATGTTCAGTTTTAATCATGTATTCTTCGAATGATGTGACGTGCATTGCAGAATTTTTCGTCGCACTTCCCGTAATGTTTGAGGAAGATTTTTGAAAAAGGAGAAAGTGGAACAGAAAATTTTTAGACGGAAGATTACAATACAGTGGCCGTGATTTTTTGAGTGATAAATTGATGATCTTTCCTAATTTCGAAATTTCGCAAGAATCTGATAATTCCATTCATTTTATTATATTCATCTTGTCTTATTTCTCATTCATGATTCAGATCTTGATATTAAAAAATGTCCAAAATGAACTGACTGAATGTAACTGTACAGACTTTAGCAAACATTTAATGTTTTTCATTTCATTTGTATTAAATTGGAATCTTTTTAAACATCCAAAATTTGCGTCCGCACCCATCAAACATTCCACAAACGTGTGACAAATGCCCGTAGATGCTTGACAAATGTTTGTTTATTATATATGGACGCGCATTTACTGACTTGAAATCGTAATTTTCGAAAAAAACGTCTAATTTCGGTATGACTTAAATAAGTTATAAGCTAATAACTATACTAGTACTAGGCTGATTGAGTAGTCGTTGAAAAGGTCATGCATGCTCTGCATACAACAAACTCTTTACAGCAACCGTACACCCTGTAAATTTAAAGATACAGAGTGTTTTGTGAAAAAACTATCTATATTTCTTAATCACCCTGTAACTCCGAAACTGTAAATATGATCGGCCCTGCCATACAAAATTTTTTGTTCGCCTAGGTGAGTATTATCACCTCCTGCTCTATAGACCACATAGACGGAAACACTTTGTAGAATGAAATTTTTCGACCTTTCATCGAAATAAGAACAAAATCAGTTGACAAAATAGTAAAAATACCAAGAACAGCCTTATGAATCAGAATTTTGTGATTCATTCTGACGAAAACTTCACTGAAACTTTGGAAATATTGTCGACTTGCTTTCCACATTCAAGAATTAATATAACCCAACAAATTAGTCGAAATAGATTTATCGTGTATTAGACCATACTTAAAGGAGCATAGATAAAGTTTGCATTGTAGTTTCTGAGCATCCAAAATTATAGACCAGGATACCAAAGTGTGTTAGCAATACAAACTAAATTTGAAGCAGCTCTATGGTTAGAATTGGGGAAAAAAGTAATCACAGAGAGACCTTGTATCAGAATAATATTACGGAATGAAAACAAATTAAATAAATAGCACTAAACAATAACGAGTGACAAGCCCACAATCTTTTCTGGTTGTATAAATTACCAGGACCGTAGGAAAATACTTATTCTGGGCATTCTCTGTCGTACCTTCGTCTACCTGACAAATTAGTCCAGTTTGAAATATATTAAAAAACAAATGCTTGGCCATTAGTCAAATAAGGGACTTTCAATTGGGGGAAGACTCCAAATTAATTATTAGTCTCTACAGAATCAAAACTTTTTCTGTCGCCACACCAAAACTGTGCAATTAAAGGTATCCATCCTAGTTGCGCTTTCAGTTCACAAATTTTCAAAACTGATTAAGCTCATTATGCATTTTGTTCTACTATATAATCGCTAGAATAGTCCATCAAATCCAAAATGAGCTGAGTACGTAGAGCAGAATAAATAACATAATCAGTTTCACGCTCTGTACAGAAAATCCTCGTTCAAATTTTATTCAGTTCGTTACATGCTCTAAAGGGCTATGGATCCATGGTGTATAAATCAAAGAGCGACTCAACATGTTGAGCAAAATCGAGAACCTTAATAGAAATCTTTACTCTTGGCAAGTTTGCTAGGAGCACTCTTTGCATTTCTTGAAATCAGTTTTTTCAAAGTTACAACAATATGTTATGAACGATTTCCTTCCCTGCTGGACTTCATTAGTCCTAAAGGATCATATTGTGTTTGTCAGTGAAGGATATCGTTTGTTGAAGAGCAGTTAAGAAAAGAGTCAGCTAAGCCATCGATACAAAAAGCCAACTGTTTCAAGTTTTTGTAAAAAAGCTTGTGAATCCCAGTTAGTCCTTTCGGAATGAACTTACCCATGACGATATAAGAATTCTGAGAGCTGCAACAGAAGAGGGCTTCCATTCTTCTAATATTACTAAGACGTAATCCCAACAAATTTAGGTGGAAGTTCTGACATGAGAAAAACTGTAGCGATTGATAGAGTAACACATACATAATTATTTATAACGAATACATAAGCTGAAAGATTTCCTGGACTCGAAAATGGTAAGGTACTTAAAACTTTATCTGCGCTACGTTATCGCTAATTTTATATTCCTAGCAGGAAAACAATTACATGGCAAGTGAAAATGTAAGACATTTTTTAAGTGTGTGACGACACTTTTTAAGCTATTGGATCGGTGATTATAGCTTTTCGCGTGGTGACTTTTTATTATGTCCTCATTATTTTCCATTACTTTTACGAGTTTTGTTTTAAAGGATTTTTCTTTATCTGTCTGAGGAAATTTATTTACTTGTTTTTTTTACATGATGCGATGGATAAAAAATTTATAATCCTGCTTATTGCATTTTACAACCCAAAAAGTTATTAAAAACTCATGAAAAATTATATGGTTCTATGAATTTGGCTGAAATAATAAATCACTTCTGCAAATTTATGTAAGATTGAGTGCGTAAGACCCATTCGTAAAGTATCAGAACAAATAGTATGGCTACATACATATGTAGTTGGTTCGTATGTACATGAAAGAATCTTACAAATCAACTTATTACATAGTTTAGCTAGATATTCGTATATTGATAGCTCCAGTGTCGATTGTGTAATTACTTGCACCATTTAAGAAAATAATTAGCAGGTATACAGCTAAGATAACAGATAAGTTTTTTTTTTCTTAAAAGGAATTCGAATTGCTCACTGTTACAAAAGCGTTTACAAACAGAATTTCCAGAATTTAATATTTTAGATTTAATGGCGGTAGTCAATTTTCTATAAAACAATTCGCACGTGACCGACAGTCTACTAGACTTGACGGACAAGTAGGCAAACGTTCACACGAACGAAATTCGCCAGTTTTTTCCTAATTATTTCACTGCTTGAATGTCTGGAATGAAAAATTTCGTTTTGATGCATTTTCAAAGAAAGATGCTGCTTAGGGATATTGTAAAAAAAAATAGTAGTAGTAAAACAAAACTTGCGCACCTTAACATAGGTACAAAATTGTCGATCGTGACAAGTCACTGATAATAAAGACTGCAGAAAAAAATCTGATAACCATTTTTGCTGGTCCATCTTCTTATTCGGTCCATCTTTATAATCGATCCACAGTTTTAGGCGGCTCAAATTTTAAATCGGATGTGTGCAATACTCAGTACGAATCTATAACGAATATTCCCATCGCAGACATACCCTGCAAACATTTCGGTTCAAAATCGAATCGAATTCGAAATAAATCAATTCGGCTAGGTGAAGTTAAACTTCGAAATCGAATTCGCTTTTGACGTGCTTGCGAATTTCAACAGAAAAAAAACACGGAATATCGAATCGTATTGGCGACCCGACAGTGGTTCGCTAACTCGACTTTCTTTCGAAGTTCTTATATGTGTTGGTTTCGATGGTTTTTAACAACACGATCTGGTATCGACCTCTCTTGATGGCGTTTTGCAAATACTAAGTAATTACGATATCGAATAAATAAATAATAAATACTCACTGTAGTAAAACTTTACTTTGCACTACACTCAATCAAATCGCAACTTAGAATGCCTGCGAAGAACAACATGAATAGAAAATATTTGCTTTAACAACTTCATCGGAAATTGACATAACTTCTATATATAGGAAACAAATCGAAGAAATGTTAAAAAATCGAAGAGTTTTCGAGCTACGAGCGTTTCCTCCATTTCGAATTCATTTCGCTACGCTGGAATTTCGCCCAATTGTTTGCAGGGTAATTGTCTATCAGTATATCGTGTACATCAGGTGCTAGAGCTCCACCAATTGCACAAGAATTATTTTAGAAAAGCGATTTCAAGTACTCGATACTAAGTAAACTACCTTTTATGTTAGACTTTTTGTATATGTAATTTCACTATACTACACAACTATATGAAAATAATTTTCTTTATATAGGTGAAATAAATTAAACAGAAATACGAAAAACATTTTTCATTCCGTGTTTAATATGCACAATTTATTCAGAAATTCTTTAATGATATGCAAAGCATAAGCAAAATTTCTATATACATTATTTTTGATTGTTGATTATAATTTAAGCTACCTTATAAAACAACAATCTTTTCGAGATCTCAAATTAGAAATTCTGTTAAAAAATATGTGGAGCTCACATAAATTTGATATTCTCCATTCATCAAAAATTACCATTATTCAAAGTCTCAGTAGTTTTGAGTATAAGCTGCAAGCCTGTGACTCCTTTCTAAAAAGTGCCAAAAGTTTCGTTTAAGTTCTTCAACTAATTGCGATATTCCTAGATCAGTTAGTGGCAGCCATATAGTGTTTTGCAAATACTCTTTGCCTCATTGACATAAAGCAATCTAATAATTTTCAGAGGGCAGAGTTTTTAGACACAGACTATCTTTTAAGCATTTTATTTTTATAATTAATGTATCAGTTTAAAAAAATAATTAACTGTTTGATACCGCTGATATTATTTGATTACCCATGTCTCGTAAAGATAAGTTCTGTAGGTAAAGAAATATTTTCCAATTTTGATCAATAGAGCTCGATTGGAAGAAGAAGAATTTTGTACGCTATTTATTTTAATCCATAAACTGAAAGAGTCAAATGTAGCAGGATATTTGGATGCACATGCCTACTATCAATATACAGCCACGTCCACTTTAAGCAGTAAACATTTCCCCTTTATTCAGGTTCGAACTGTTCAGGCCAGAAAAAATTATATTAATACTTCATTCTTGTACATTTTTCCAAGCACAGTCTCATTTATAAAAATTTCAATCAAATTATATCCTTAAAACAATCTCTAATATGTTCCATCACTGATTCAAAACAATCTTGAAAACAATTCTTTCCAAGTATCGACACTAGGACACTAGCTGTAGCACACCTGGTTTCATTATAACGATCACCGTCAAGGTATTTTTATGGCACACATGTCATCATAAAATTCATATCGCAACATCTTTTGTTCTTCATTAACAATTATTTTTACATTCTCATTCTTTTCCCGGCCATTACTTATGTGACCTACAATTCTTGAATATGTAACCAGTTGCGATTTTCTTTAACTCATTGCCTTGACAAAAAATATGTGGTACATTCTAAAAACAAAAGAGCAAGCAAATGAAACGACCGCTCCGAAAATGATAATTTCATTACCATTTCACAAGATTTGGCACACAGCTTTATTTAACAGAAACCGGGTGAAATCCACTTTTCTTATTTTGCACAGAAATATAATTACTTTGTAAGAAAGTATGAAGCTTGATCTTGTGGTCGGCATAAATGAAATTGCTGTTAATGGAAAGGTCTATAGATTGATAACAACTTTTATTGCGGAGTCTACTCCGATGAAGGAAAAAATTATGAAGGAATGACTAAAAGGTTTCTATGTGCGTATAAAAATTCAATCACGCCACATACATTCATATTGGTTAATTCTCAGAAAACTTACAGGTGGAAAATATATCACTTATTATTATTTTTTCTGTCCTTCAATTTAATATACATTAGCTTTCTATGTACATGTTTTGTACGCAGTCTGGTATTTGGGACGGGCACAAGACTGCACGAATTATTTTAAACTATTTTCCTTTTCCTTCATAGTTACCCCTAACCGAATTTGGATGGGATTCCTTAATAAAAGTTATTACTAATTTATATACCTTTACATTACCACCACTTTCATTGATGTCCTCCACTAGACCAAAAACTCACATACTGATTTATAAAAGTGTCTAAGGGCGGATACAGCGGGGGGCAATCGCCCCGATTTAGAACTCTAATAAATCAAAATTTATACTCTAATCAAATGAAATGGAAAATCTTCTCAACTTCTAAATCCGCATTAAAAACATAGAAAATAATTTCTCCCTTCACCTAATGAATACATCAGAAAAGTTCTCTAGAGTTTCCCTTCATTTTGCATTTAATTAAATATTACAATTATATTACATTTGTGTATAAATTTTTAAATTTCCAAGGTATACAAAGAAAGCAAGATCTGAGCCCGGATTCCGCAACTATAAGTTTACGCGTGCACACAAAATTTTGTGTACACCACCTTTTTTCGATTTCGCAAAAATGGAAATGAGTTTCTCTGTCAACACTTTAACTGATATTTTCTCCCCGCCATTTTGGTCCTGAATTTTGAAGAGGTATCTGTGAGTTTTTGTCAAGCATTTTCAAAATTATTTGTTATATTATTTATTTTACCTTTTTCCAAGCCGTAGTCGCCTTAATAGTAGTGAATTCATGTAACTCATTTCTTATAACTGAACTTAACTTCTTCAAAAAGACTATTTCCTCACTAAAACAACATTCAGCACAGAAACATTTTCATTCAGCACTTAAGTGTACACTTTCCCCCACGGTGAGCTTTTTAAATCATGTGCACTGGCAAATTTTCCACAATTGCGGAATCTAGCCCCTGGGCAGTTTTAGTTTTAACACTACAGTGAAGAACAATGAAATTTGGAACTCCTAATGTTTATCAAAATACTTAATTAAATTACTTTACTTTGACTTTGCTTTCTTTGTGTACCATGAAAATTTTAAAACTTATACACAAATGTCATATAATTTTAATATTTAAAAAAATGGAAAACTTGTTAAAAAGTTATTTGTTATAATTATTATTTTCTTTTTTTGCTTTTTTAGTCATAAATGATTCTCAAAAAACTTAAAATTATACCACTAAGGAATTTTCAGTACAAGCAAAATCTGCACTTTTCTGTGATCGAAAGCTTACAAAATCTGGGTGTTTTGATGAAAAGTAGTATGTTGGGAAAATAATCATAGACCGGGTATTTAATTTCAGATATCTCCGGCGATATCTGAATGCTAATGAAAATTTCATGCCAAAACGAAAAGAGAAAAGGCCCGCTCAACTACAATTGAAGTAATGAACTTACGATTTTGAACGAGACTGAGGTTTACTTACAAAAATTTAGTTTTTTTAGCCTAAATAGATATCACTTTCCATAAGGGCTTTTATCTTTCTATTAATTTCAATTAAGTAATAATTTAATTGTTTGACACATCGCGTTCTTACGGAATGAGCGATTCTTACCGCATCTTTACGGACTGCAATTTAACGTTTAAGCTAAATGAAAGCTCCCCTCACACGAGTTAAAGTTAATTTGTGTACGCCTGTTAAATTAAAGGGCGCGTTCGCTTTACGTAATTAAATGTACTTACGTATACGTCTATTGTAGTTCAGTCTAAAGCTATACAGAGCGGTGCACAACTGAAGGCAAGTGCGGTTATAGGGGGCAATCGCTCTCCCCTTCCTAGAGCAAATGTCTGGATCAGGCCTTGAAAGTGTCGACATCAGAAAGTAGCATAGGACGGGGCTTGAAGTGCCATTTTTTGAGTTTTCAGCAATATATCATAATTCTTTGGGTTAAATTACATGATAAATTAAACATAAAATCTTTAGGATTACATGTACAAATCTCAAAATAAAATTAAATAAATATTTAATTCATTTAACGATATTAATTGATTTTAACTGGGCAAATCGTTCGGTACCTTTTACCCCTCTTGCAGGGTAATAAATTCCACCTGTTGGGATACTATGTAATCTCAAGGCTTCATGGTTAACAAACAATAAAAAATCGGAATCTCTTACGTTTTTATAGATATTTAATCAAAACTTACAAAAATAATCGTAAATATTCGATCCAAACGCGTATTCTAATTTAATATGATTGCCATAGATTAGTCTTCATCCTAGTTATAATTTAAGCAAATAAATGACAAAGATCTAAAATTCTTTGCGCACTTCTCGTAAGCATATCCCTTGCTAACGCTGGATTCTATCTAATTTTCTCCAGGTAAACATTCATAATAAGATTCACAGCAAATCAGACAGAAGCATTCATCCTCAGAACTAGAGTCGTTCTTTGATTCCAGCAAGATCTTCTTTTTCTTTTTCACTTGGTCTTTAGCATTGCATTCTATGCCTCTTTTCTTGGCTAATGATCTATTTTGTTTATTCTTTTCTTCTTCATCCAATCACCTCTTTCTAGTGTATCAGTTAGTATCGAGGCCTTACGTCGCTTTCAATTAGTAATTTTTCGAGGTTCAGCCTTCAGCGAAGGTCTAACGTCTTGTGTAGAAAAAGATTGAGGTTATGATTGGGAAGCCGACGGCTGGGAATCTAATAATAGTATGGATGCTGATGTAGATGGTATAGTCAACCGTCGATGGCCGTATATTTTCTTTCTCGGTACTTGACAACGTTGTTATGGCTACCTCAGAATTTTCAGGTTTCGCTCTATCTGCAACATAGCTTAGTCCATAGTCAATTTCATCAAATGCATCTTTATTAAAAGGAAAGATACCAGAAGGTTCAAATCCCTTTATAATATTTATGGGCGTCAGAGCTAGAGACAAATATTTACTAACTATAGAAGGAATGTCATGAATTGTCATGGGTTTACCGGCATTATTCCTCGTCCAGGCATCTTGAGCAGGATATAAATACATTTGAATGGGCCGTAACAGAAACATCCAACAATGCTGTGGAAACAAACGCATGATCACGACATTATTTTTTGCCAAATCTAGTGGGTTCACTGATAGATTTGAATTGTGATTGTCCTACAACAGGAGAACAGAAGAATCATTGGTTGCTTTAGTATGTTGAATGAAGTGTTCTATAAAGCGGTAGAACTCGACATAAGTCATCCAGCCGCTGTAATTCCTCATGCCAATACAATCTGCAGGACCATCGCGCACGAAATGATTTTGATATTATTTTTAGGAAAAATGAACATTGGCGGAATTGACGAACCAGTAGCTGATACAGCAACTATTAAAGTAACGTTAGTTAATCGTTCTGTGGATATGCCCGAGCCTATATTCCGCTTACCCTTGGCAAGTACTATTTTGGATGGTTTCCTTACCGTGGAAACTCCAATTTCGTCTACGTTCCATATAGACGATGCCGTGAAATGATGTCTGTCTGAAACCGTAGCCAATTGTTCAAAAAACATTGCAACGTTGTGTTTGTTGAAAGACGTTGCACTGCTGAGGCATGTTGCTTTCGGTTTTCTAATGGATAACAGTTCATTTCTCTTTAGAAACGCTGTCATCCAATATTTACCTGCCATTTTGTTCCTGTTCCACGAGTTTGGAATAGATAATTCATATTTAACGGCGCAATCGTATGCTAAACGTCGTACGTCTTTAGGTCCTATGACGTGGAAAATCTGAGCAAATTTAAGAACATATTCCGTAAGTTCATATTCCTGTTCTGGAGAATTAACATTCCCTCTATATCGACGTATGAATCTCTGCAATTTTGTAATCACGAGAGCTGCTTTCCTGACTTACATTTTTCCATTAATTACTAATTCGGCCACTCGTTTCATTACTTGTACAGATTTCGTACTCCATTCAGTTTTCCGTTTGCGAAAAGAGAACAGAAAATAATAACATGTTATTAAACGGGGTAAAAATTTTCACCGTGGCACTTTCTACCCCGAACTGTACATGAACATGTTTTTAGTTAGAACATAATTACAACAACAAATTTTCAGTTTTAGGTAGCATCAGAGTGCTCGCTAAGAAAATATCAGTATAAAGGTACTTACTTCACTTGAACACGATGATCACATAGAAGAGCAATAAACTAAAATCCGACATGATCTTTTTTTACATTTTGAGAAATTAATAGTACTGTGACACGTTCGTTCTTACCTAATGCCGGCCAGCGACTGGCTATATGTCGAATATCAGCCCACACCAACCATATTCTTTGTAGGTAGGTTTTTGTTTTACTGCCCTTTTATTAAGGCACTTTCACATCAAGAACAAGAACAGAAAAATGTAAACCGAAAAACTCAATTTATTCCACTTTGAAACAAGATTTTTGCTCCAATGATTAATAAAATCCAAGAAAATAGGATAAACTAAGAATTTTACTGAGAAAATAGTTAAATTTATTTCAGATTTTGAAGAAAAACACAACTTTTATGTTTTATCGGCCGAATCTTTCCGCCGAAAAAGTTTTTCGGCCGACAAAACATAAAAGTTGTGTTTTTCTTAAAAATCTGAAATATATACAGGGTGGGCCAAAAGTCACCATGGGGTTTAAAAATTAAATTGGTAACATATGGTAGGATGAAAAAAAGGAGTGGTAAAGTGGGGTGGGGAAACATGCTTACCTATGAAGAACAGACAGTTGGCTATCATGTAAAAAAGGAATGAAGAGAAACGGTCAACAGGGTGTGGAGCAATGTACAAACGAAAAAGTTAGGTTATTTTTAAATCCCATGATGACTTTTGGCCCACCCTGTATAACTACGAGTATTTTCTCAGTAAAATTCTTAGTTTATCCTATTTTCTTGGATTTTATTAATCATTGGAGCAAAAATCTTGTTTCAAAGTGGAATAACTTGAGTTTTTCGGTTTACATTTTTTCGATTCTTGTGTTTGATGTGAAAGTGCCTTTGTACGAGATATTGAAGGTTGCACTTCTTACCCACGGCACTATTACCCTACGAGCATTATTTATACATAATATCGAGCCTAATCTTTCACAGGGTTATAGCTGGGATTGAGCTGAGCAAAAACAAATTTAATTTACAAACTCTGAACAATACATCCTATACGAAGATAGTTTAGTATCAAGAAATGCTTAAGGGTACGACATTATCATAAATATTCTTAAGAAGAAAATGTCCCCAAAGGGTTGCCTTTTGCTTTCTGCTTTTTAAATTCGATATGAAAACTTGAGGGCGGTATTTTTTGTACAGATAAATGAATACGTTCAACTAACTCAAAGTTCTAATATTTTGATTTTATTGAGCAATAAGTTCAGATGATTGTTTATTTAACAAATTTTAAATTATCTTTCCAAAATAATAGGATGATTAATAAAGTATGTTTTCTTTATCTGTAACCCATCTTAACTTCCAATTGAGATTCTCCGGTACAACAGCAAAAGTAAAAATAAAATTTGTATTCTTATTTCGTCACACAACTTATTGATTTAGGGCAGTATGTTTCAAGTTTTGCTTTGATTCATCAACAGGTCCCAAATAGCGAAATTGTGTGACTCGAAAAAACAAACGAAAATAAAAAAAAATGGACTAATTGAGTAATAATAGAAAAAAGTGTTTGCAAAGAGTTGAAAAAATCATATTAACTCGAATAAATTAAAACTGTGTCCACCCGCATTGTGATGAAAAAATAAATAAATAAAGAAATGCAAATATTTCGTATAGCAGAGATCTTATACTCATCAGCGGTGCGCGCATTCTAACAAGATAAATCTCTTGAACAACTGTTCAATAGAAAAAGATTACTGACGAGAGTAGGGCGTCATTTGAAAAGATGAAGGGAGTTATAACTCCTTCTATTCTATCTAACCAGATTTATTATATTGAGTGAACATTCTCTTAGGTGTTATTGCTTATATTAAATAATGCCTCTCTGCAGTATACCAAAAGGCTCACTCACTTTAATTTAATGTCTTTTGAAAATCGTAAAGAATCAACCTTGACAAAATTTTTCTTCCTGTGGTGCTAATCGATTATTTGTCATTTCTAACATAGTATTCAGAATTCTGGTTCAATGTTAACTCTTGCTTATCCGAATATAATTTGGCTACCTTTAGGATACCCACCTTAAGGATCTATCATAAGTTGAAAATCAATTATTATTACATTGATCTCTTTAATACCGACCACGGGTCATTTAAGAGACTCACTTTGAAATTCATCAGACTTTTTACGGCTTTACTCAGCCTCCATTACCTATATATTTAAGACTTGTCTGTTTTTATAAATTTGATATCTTTCTATTGAAATTTCTTCTTTTTCTCTGTATATTATTTTGTTATAAATATAACTGGATGTACGTTTTTTACCGTAAATTTATTATTTTTTGTAACTCATACTCACTTTTTCTTCTTTTTTATCATTTTCATATCAACTTCACAAAAAAATCCAAATTAAATTAAAAGTCGTCAGTGTATAGTGTGGTTACAATCCTAGTCAGAAAATATAACATTTTGGCCCATCAGTCCAAATGATATTAAAATATTTTAAAGTGAGAAAATTTGCATGAGGTTTTGCAAACTCTAATCTGTTTTTTATATTATAAATTAACACTTAATAAACAGGGAAATTTTCTTGGACTCTTTATAACAAATTGGCTTCAATCTTTAGGTACTTACCACATCCACATGTATCGTTTTGTAGATCCAGTTTTCCCGTTTGGTCTCTGTGGTATAGATGAGGGGATTTTCGTTTATTATTATTTTAGAAGCTTGGCTGTTCTTTGTGATATTTTTTGTTTGTTTTTGTCACAATTAATAGTTTTAATAATTCTTTATAAATTTATTATCCCCTCTTGCTTGTCATATTTTATTGTAAATATTTTTTAAGATATTCAACGTCGACCGACACCCAGTTATGTATATTAATATTTTTAAGATTCAATTAATATTAGATTATTATGGCCTTACTCTTACTTGCACTCAAATGAATTCTAATTATAACTAACTGTAAAATAAAATATATATTGTGGTCATTCAGAAAATTTTGAAGTTTTGTCCGCTTAATAAAAACTTACGGTTTGCGCTTATATGCGACTGACAAATATTACATAAAATTTGTTTGAGGCCATCAAAGATAGCACAATGTTCAGTGTTACTTATTTTACAGTGATAAAGGGAAAATATTGAGATAAAGATAGTATTTCAAATA
This sequence comes from Dioctria rufipes, assembly GCA_963924295.1. Taxonomy (NCBI): domain Eukaryota; kingdom Metazoa; phylum Arthropoda; class Insecta; order Diptera; family Asilidae; genus Dioctria; species Dioctria rufipes. The sequence continues at coordinate 279,155,174 of OZ002741.1, read as the reverse complement.
GATCTCTCAATTTTTTTTTATACCTTATTGCATGCCAATCTATTAAATTACCCTGGACTTAAACCTGAGTCACGTCCCTTAAGGCATAAAAATGATCTTTCAAATACCATAGTTGAGACTCGATTATTAGCAGTTCGATTGTAGCTGATGGACCTCATTATTCTGTAAAAATATATTTACCTTTAGAGTTAACCGCTCCTAATGGCTCTTTCCTTCCTAATTTGATTTAAATCCCCCATCTTAATTTCCACTCTGCGAAACCTCTACATATGCATTAAATTAACTACTTTAACAAACAATTTATATGCATATAATGTGACTTATGCAAATTATGTAAAGTTTTTACAATATGAAATTTATGCAAAATAAGAGGTGTAATTTCTGAGCTTTTTAGCGATGCAAAAAAATTTTCACTTACTGAAACCTTATCATATGTTTTCAAAAACATATGCAGTTGCATAAATATCCATTATCTTGTTCACAAATAAATCTATACAAATGGTAACATTAATGCCAAAAGATTAGATGAGATGAAATCCAGCAGACAGACAAGACAGCCCCTTAAGGAAGACTGCACATGGTTAATTATTGTCACTGGCAACTTTGTATAATTTAGATTGTACAAACCAGAATCAACCAATCAATTGTTTATAAAATCGGTGTTTATGAACTTATAAACCTTGATAACCTTAAGGAAACACACGATTTTTTATTTTACTTGTAATGGAAGTGAGATAATTCCGATACGTTTTTGTTGGAAATTTATAGAGGTTATCAGGTTATTGACAATTAAAATTTTTGGAATTCTACAATCAGACATTAATTTCCAGTAAAAAATGTGCATTTGTTATTAAATAATTCGAAAATTTTATTTGATAGAAACTGATACCCTTCAAGGATACATGAGCAGCAAGCATGATGAATAGTCGACACAATGAGAAAACTGCGTAGCTTTAGTTTGGAAAATTTTACAAAAAGAGGAAAAAATGTTGAACTTTAATTCCCTTTCATACTGTACGTGTTTCTTTCAATGGGGATTAGTTTTCAGATATTGATAATAGTTTTTGTAGAAATAGATAATTCTCATATTGTTCGCAAATTGTTTTCAACTGAAGTTAGATTGTTTGCATGTGTATTGAAATGCTGCCTAAATACAAAAATACGCCTTCATATACATACATTTTTGTTGTTGTTTAGTTTGTGTAACAAAAAATCAACAGAAATGATTAAAAAAAAAAAACAAAAGAAAATACTGCGGTAGGACCGTCTGCGGGATTAGCAACTTATCTAAAAAAGAAGAAAACAACTTATGTACAAGTTAGCATGAAACCAATTTAATATTTATACTTTATATTTTAGACAGAAAAATTGATAAAAAAAAGCTATATAATTAATTTAATGTAATTTAATCATTAAATTCTTTTACCTAGAAGTCTCAATATCTCCAGGCACGTGTCAGTAATCTCTTTTTCAAATGCTTTAACATGAAATTCGGTTAGGATAGGACATATTCTAATAAAATGCAACAAATTCTCCTCCTCGTCTAGATTACACAGAGACAGAGAACAGATTGCCCTGCCCTGACGCCTGAAGGGATGGCATTGAAATTGTTAAGACCAGCTATATATCTATAGTATTAATTTTTTTTAAGGGAATATTTATCTCTAAAGTAGGTATGTTCATTCAGTTACTCAAGTTTACTGTGCAGATCCTATCTTATAGAGCATCTTGCTTTATCAATAGTCCTTTGTTTTAGTTTTTATTCTTCCATTTCGAAAATATCTGTCAAAATATTTCGTATGCCGTCATACCCACATGTCTGTTCCAATAAATTTAGATCAAAATTATGAGAGGTAGCTAGTTCCTGCCAAGACTGATACCAAAATGCATGGTCGCGAACAGCTCTCTAAGGGTAGTTAACAACAAGAGAAAAAGTTACAATTGTCGTAAGAACAATAATATTATACCCTAAATGAACATAAAAACTAAATAAATTGAAATCCTAAAATTCTGTATGCCAACACCAAAAAGGAGTTGTCCGAAAAAATCAGTAATATTACGACTTCATTTATTAGTTTGCGAAAATAAAGGTCCAGCAAATATAAACCAATGATAAGAAACAGACAGTTTCAAAGCAAGCACTGGTGATGGCTATATCATCCAATAAAATTACGAATATTATTAAATGGACAGCATAAAATTTGTTTTCAATATAGGCAAATTATTTCTCATAAAAATATAGAATACATATAAATATATATATATAATATGTTAAACTGTTAAATCTAATTTGGACAGCTACTGATGCAAATCCCTGTAGGTATCTCCATATCTAAAAAAAAAAGGTCCAAAACTTTTCAAATACAACAAACCAAATCACAAAAGTTTTCAAACAAACACCCACTATAACCATTATTACAGAAATTCCTTCCGCAGTATCTCTCTTACGTAGATATCCATCCTGTTCCCGAGAGAACAATTCTTAAAATTTCATAAAAGCCACAACCGCACAGGAGGGCAGAGAAAAAATTTAAAATCAAAAGATATTTAGAAGAGAATGAGACTATTCGGTTTATGGGAATATGTGAACACTAAATAAAAAGTTTAATTAATTTTACCGTAAACTGGGCAAAAGTTTTCGAATAGTTTTGTCGGGGAGTTAAACTACAACGCTAGTTGCGCATTTTAGTTGCAAGTGGAAAAGCTTTAACCTTCAGCAAAGCACCTGGTGTTTCAGAAAATTTACAACAATTATCCTAACAATTTACAGATTGAACCCACAGGAAATCCCTTGGTCTCCACACTTAACAAGCAAACATAAAAAGTATAAATTTTTATAAGTAACGGATAAGTCTTATCTAGGTCATCCAATTACATGAATGTATGTGTATATTGTGTGATTTACTATCGTGTACCACATATTTTATCAAATTCTATCGATGAGTAAAAATGAAAGAAAACCACACCTCCGACATTTACGAGATGCTACCACTAGGATCTTAACCCAGAAAAGGAGGGAAAATATTCCGCAGTGCAGAGCTAATTGCACCCCTGGGAGTTACAGTGGATTAACGTTTTTCCTGCATCTTTGAAACTACAGAAACTACTGCTACTATTAATACCGTATTAAATGTAGCAACCATTGCTCCTTAGAAAAATGCAGAATTCGCCAACTTGCCCACTCCCAAGTTATAGAGTTTTGGAATTATAGCTCTATTTTATTTTATTTTATGACCTCCAATTATGACCTCATTCATATGACAGTCACTATTTTCATGTACCCTAATTAAGCTACTGAGGTTTACCACCACATCATTAGCATATAAGTGAATTGAAATAATATTCACAAGTCTGGCACGTTATTTATACATAGGCACATAGAGCACATAGAACAGTAAAGCTCCAATTACTGATCCTTGAGGAACACTGTAGTAAAAATTTGGTAATCTTAAAAGGAACACTTTAAACTTTACAATCTGACTAAATTTTGAGAAAGTCACCGTCAAATTTCATAGATGATGATGAGAAATCCAATAAGCTCGTGGATCTGCAGAGCTATTTGAAACAACCTAAAATATCTTAAGACTTGAAAAATATGTACTATTTATATTATCACGAAGGAATTCTGGATAAGAAGAGCATATAATGAGAATCAAAATTAATTCGTTCGCTACCAGCGATCACATATATGTGACACAGCGGTTTGCTATCAGAGCCCGTCGTCACATATATGTGACAGATATTTTTGGCCGCACGTATTTTGAACAGAATTTTTAAGTTATAAACTCGTGAAATGTATGAAATATCTATAGCCCAGCGACACATATCTGTTCCATTTTTAAAGAATATTATTTTACTTTTTTAGAATTTTCTAAATATCAATATGTAAAGTCCATTGAAATTGGTGTCATATAATTCCGAAAAAAACTTCGCTGTGGTGTACGTTTTTCCCATGAAACCCTGGTAGAGAACGAGTCAAGAAATAACATTAAATTATATTGAATTAAATACGTATTTGAGTGGTATTTTGGTAGGAATTTTTGGAGGCGGATTTCTAGCAAGTAGTGATTAGTTACTAATCCCAGCACTCTATCTATAATAAGTATATGGAAAGTAGTATTACAAAAGCCAGCCCACTAAATCGAAGTATTCAGTATGTTCAAATCCTGTAAACCTGTAAGTAAAAACGCCTGCTGACAAAAATCAAGGTCATGCGAAGCATAGTATCCGATAATCAAAATTGGGGTAATTTAGAATAAATTATTCCAAAACTAGCAATAACTTGATTACAGCATGTCATATTAGAATAAAGAATACTTATATGAAATTATACACTACCTACCCAACAAACATTTTAAGACTTGTCTGATCTATAGAACGTCATTTTTTAACTGAAAATAGATTATGAATTCCTTGCTCATTTCGACGTCATTCAGACGTAAATTTTTTATGAAACTAGGACATGTTGATCAAATTTTCGTTTATTATTGACCCCTTTCCAGCGCCGTCCTTTTTACGTCAATATTTGAAATTTTAAGAAAATCGAATTTAGTTTCCGTCAAATATAGACTTCGTTTTGACTGGCACTTTTTTAAGTCGACATCTTATGACGTCTTTCAGGAGTCAAAGTTGGTATAAGTTTAAATAATGTAATCGGACTTTGATCATAAGATGACCGACCATGCATGTATTATACAAAAAAATACATGAAAGAACGTCGTTTAATGACTCAAAATAGACCCTAGATTTAACAGCGTTTTTTCCGTCTTTTAGACGTAATCCTAGTTAACCCTCTAGAGCCTAATATTAGATATAATTTGATGGATTATTTTAGTAAGATCATTAATGAATATATGAAAACGTAGCAGATTAATCATAAAGCCTTAGATACTCCAAAATTATGGCACTCATTGTATTAAAGGTCATAAACATTTCCATCACCAATCCGTCGCGCCGTTTTTTTAATACTTTACAAATTAAATTAATATAATACCCGCCAAATCCAGGGCTTTTCTATGCCCTGCCGGCATTCCACAAGCCAGCAGCACAGTACGGTAATGTTTATTTGAACTCCTATGTATATCAGTGATCAGTGCAAGGTCATTAGCCCTTGTCACTGATCAGCAATACGGGTGTCCCCAGCTGTGGTCATTGAACTGCATGGTGTCGCTCTTTCTTCTGCTTTTTTGTTGTTTTTGCTTTGAACATGCAGAATTTTATTTTAGAATTTTGCAACATTCGCGGATTGGTGGCAAATCGTTTTTCGGTGTACTGCCACCTTCAATCAAAAAATCCGGCAATTCTTGCGCTAAGTGAAACCAAGGTCGTTTCTGATGCTGATTCTAATTAATATCACGTCCCTGGTTATAGCTTAGTGCCTCTTTTTTCTCCACATAGGGGGATCGCAATATATATTCGGAATGATGTGGCCTTTACCTATTCTAAAAGATTTTCCACCTTCTGCCAATCCTGAGTTTAATTACATCTGGATTAGGTTCAAACTTCACAGGCACATCATCTACTTTTGCTTCCTTTATCGCAGCCCAAATATGTCTGATGTCGACACGGTATCCGCATTTGACAATATCTCCAACAATATTGATCATCTGCTTTCTGTCTCCCCCTCTTCCGAAATCATCCTGGCAGGCGATTTTAATGTCCATTACATGCCATGGCTCAGACATTCTTCTACCACAAGTCCTTCGGGCCAATTCGTTGAACTATTTTGTGAATCTTTGAATTTGCATCAGCTAGTGGGTGCACCGACAAGAGTCCCTGATGCAGCTGGAGATAGGGCCAATTTACTAGATTTGTTTCTGTCATCTCACCCTGACAAATATTCCATCTCAGTCGGCTCCCCTCTTGGTAATTCAAGCCACTGTCTAATCACGGCTCAATTTATCACCTCAACTCTGCGCCGCCCTACTTCTCCACCTACAAGTAGGCTTCTCTGGCACTATAAGAACGCTGATTGGGAAAGTCTCAATCAGTATCTTAGAGATATAGATTGGTCGGTCTGTTTTGCTTCGAGGGATGCTGATGAATGCACATTAGAACTTAGTAACATACTAAGTCTAGGCATGCGTGAATATATTCCGTATTCTTACAGCAGATCTCAACAACAACAAAATCGCTCTTGGTTTAACGATAAGTGCAACCAAGCTATAAAAGCGAAAGAGTCTGCTTTTCGCGCCTATCAAGTGCATCCTTGTCCAGAACTGAAAGGAATCTACAAGACTGCACGGAACACATGCAAGTCCATTATCCAGAGAGAAAAATTTCTTTTTGACCAGAATGTTAGACAAAGAATCTTGGCAAGCCGCAAAGGTAGTAAAGGTTTCTGGTCCCTGGTCAAAACCATCAGGAACAACTTCAGCAGTTCCTCTATACCTTCACTACTTAATAATGGTGAAGTGGTTGTTGACTCCCTGGATAAAGCTAATATTTTGGCTGCTAGATTCGCATCAAATTCTTTTCTTCCACCCACTTCACAGGCACCTGTCGTGCATCCCCCGTGCGGATGTGTACAAGAGCCAATACACATCCGTACGAGGGATGTGTTCAAGGTCCTTAAAGGAATCAACGTCTCTAAAGCCGCAGGCCCTAATGGTTTCTCGCCCCTATTAATTAAAAGCTGTGCCTCATCCTTGGCTAAACCTCTGCGCAAACTATTCTACCTGTCCTAGTCGACAGGAAAATTTCCAACTGCTTGGAAACTAGCTCACGTTCAGCCTATTCCCAAGAAAGGAGAGGGTAGCGATCCCTCAAATTATCGACCAATTGCAATCACTTCGATTCTTTCAAAGGTTTTTGAATCTATCATTAACTCCAAATTAATGAAGTATCTGGAAACCAATCAGCTAATCAACGATCGCCAATACGGCTTCCGGCACGGACGCTCATCTGGAGACTTGCTGACTTTTCTTACGGAACGTTGGAATCGTAGTCTTCACAATTTTGGTGAGTCCAAAATCGTTGCTCTAGATATTTCAAAGGTCTTTGATAGAGTCTGGCATTCAGCCCTTTTAGCCAAACTCAAAGCACTTGGTCTTTCCCCTCCTCTTCTATTATGGATTGAAAGTTTTTTATCTAGTCGCCAAATACGAGTTGTATTAGATGGCGTTATATCTGATCCTTCTCCTATTAATGCCGGTGTCCCCCAGGGCTCTGTTATTTCTCCGACTCTATTTCTAATCTTCATTAATGATCTGCTTTCCCTTACTTTCAATCCTATCCATAGCTTTGCTGATGACAGTACCCTTGATTTCGCATACTCCTTTGACACCCTTGCGGATTCCAGAGGGAACGCCGCATGTGTTAAACGAGACTGCATGATTAGATCATTGAATAACGATCTTGACAATATTCTCACTTGGGGCAAAGTGAATCGCGTCGAATTCAATGCATTTAAGACCCAAAGCTGTCTCATCTCATTAAAATAAAGACCATCACTTAACCACTCCCGTTTCGTTTGATGGTGCATTAATTTCTGAATCACCGTCACTAAGAATTCTTGGCATTAATATTTCCAGTAAGTTAAGCTGGACAGATCACATCTTCGCAGTTGCCAAAGAAGCATCCAAATGTCTTGGTTTTTTGAAAAGGTGTAAGAAATATTTCAGTCCATCAAATATAGCGCTCCTCTACGAGTCCTACATCAGACCCAGAATGGAATACAATTCCCATATCTGGGCCGGGGCTGGTCGCACAGCCTTAGCTTCATTGGATATTGTCCAAAAGAGAGCCTGCAAGCTCATTGGCCATGTGGCAATTACTCGTCATATCGACTCGCTCGAGCACCGTCGCAATGTCGGATGCCTTTCGCTCCATTATCGCTATATGCATGGCCAATGTTTTGATGAAATATCTAGTCTGATCCCTTGTAGAATAGTTCCTGCACGCAATACCCGCGCTGCATCCCGCGCTCATCCTTTTACCCTTCAAATTACCTTCGGCCGTACACTTAAATTCCGTGATGCTTTCTTATCCCGAACTGTGCGAATGTGGAACAGTCTACCATCTTCTGTCTTTCCTCCGGCATACAACCTGCAAAAGTTTAAGGGCGACATACATCGGCACCTCCGCCGCTCTCCTCATATCCCTTAATCCTTTCCCTATCTCCTTCCTGCCACGCTGTGCTTTGCATCATAGGGTATCCCCTGAGCTTGGCTTAATAATATAAAAAAAAAAAAAAAAAAAAAAAAATAACCCTCTACGATCAATGTAAGACATTCTTTATCACTCAAAGTTTGTTGTAATATTCGCTACGGTTCATAATGAGCTGACATAGGAACCCCACATAATACATACTGTCAAATACTTTAGAGAAACCGTGGCACGATGAATTGATAATAGACCGATATTATTTGGGAGTTTCAGGATAGAAACTACTCAAAACTTGTAACACAAAACGTTCAGAAAATATGCAATAATAACAGGGGAAATTTTTTGGCTTCAACATGGCAAAAACTGAGGCCACTTTCTTTATAAAAGACCTCAAATAACAATAAGCTTAAGATAATATCAACCGAGAACAGGCCCCATTTTCAACTTAAGTTCTCTTTCTGAACCCTCACTCAACGCTAAATTGAGATCTCGTTTTCATGGAAAAGAAGATCTAGATCTTAAATCAAAACACACTTCTTTGCGCAAGGATTTTTGAAGTGGTTTTTCGCATATATTTCTAGAATTCATTATTTTTGTGCGTTACAAACGGAATGACAAACTTAGTATACGCTATAAATTTCATCTAGGGTATAATAACGTAAGATGGAAACAGCTTTCTGAATTCCCATTTAACTAAGGTACGTCCTTTAACTCAAAAGTAAAATAAAACGGAAGCCTTATTTTCAGCTCTGAGCAATAAAACGGAAATTGGAAAATACAGAATAAAGTAAAGAATGATGGTCTTTTACGGTTTTCTCTGAACGAATCAATAAAAAACAGAGGTAATTAATGGTTATTTTTCCTCTTTATTGCTAAAGGCACATATATATCTACAGGAAAATGCTATACTTCGTTAAAAGAGGGTAGGGTAAGAAGGTTATAGATTATATGTAAAAATGGACTTAACATGAATTCCATTTATCCTATGCAGCTCTCAAATTAATAAATAGAGGGTTTGTGCTTTGATGAAATTTTTACTTACTCGAACTTTAGCACCGACTATTTTTCTTCCTCTAATATACAATATACGATTTTACCTGGTGTTCTGCCGCCTGCGTATATTTCCATTCAACAATAAGTAACTGTAAAATGGAGGCTAAGAAGATGTCTTACTTATTAATACACTGCAAAAAAAAGGTAGGACAATTCCCTAAATTTAGTTTTCTCTGATGGAAAGGGATAGTCAGTTTAATTCCCATGGAAAGTTCAATTCATTTAGGTATTTGGCACTAGAAAACTAGATGTAAGGAAGACAACATTAAATAAATTAGGTATTACATTTTCTATGGAACACTTACAAATATATTTTCTTTAATATAATTCACACATTGTTTTTGAAAACCAATCATATACTATTGTCTTCCACTATTTTGTTTGAGCGTGCACAATGCCCCAGCACTAACATCCATACTACTTATATTTTTTAATGAAGAAAACATATGTGGTAATATGGCCCATAAGAAATGAGCTACTCAGCTCATTCTTATCTTTTTTAAAGGTGTCGTACCTACTCCCTACATTTTAGAGAATATGCCCCACATTTTAAAAAAAACCCACCTGCATTTTAGGGATCTACGTTTTTCAATGTAGAGCTTTCCTTAATCATATCGAAAAATACTTGAAGTGTGTGGCACAAATTGTCGCCACTTCTTTTAGAGAAAATTTTTTTACTGTATAGGTTTCAAAAAGAAATTTCATCCTATACGAAAAATTTGACAAAATTTTAGAAAAATACAAAGGGAAGATCGAGGAGAGTTTTTATAGTTGTAAGTGAGCTAACTAAATGAATATGTACTAATCAGCCAATGTCCTAAGTAGATATTAACTAATAATAGCTAAGTACGTAATATTTTAATTAAATTTGTTTTTTTGAAAATTTCATTTGTAAAACGATCATGGGAATATATTCATATAAAAGAAATATCATAGGACTATTTTCAATGGAATGCCTAATATCGAAGCCTAAGAAAACGTCACAAGAGTATTAGCATGAATTGTTTAAAATCTAATCTAATCTGAGTGTAATAAATGACACATTTGCAATTCCTCCTAATTTGACACATTGCTCTTCTATTACTTTTGTAATTTCGGCAATAGCAAAGAATTTTATTAGCGGACATGAGCAATGTTATTGCCACCCATATACATACAAACACACCTATAACAGACACGATGTCTGAAATTTGGAAACAGAAAATCTAATAAAAAGTTCTCGTTAAAATGTCAATTTGAATGACTTGAAAAAATCTCGCGTAAAACAAATAACACTGTCTGTCGAAATGACACTGCCTACATGTGAATCCATCCGTAAAATAAAATATGTTGGTACGCACATATTTATATACATAAAGTAAATTATATGTGAAAGTACTCCATGGAGAGATGAATCAATATTTTCGGCTTTATTAGAGGGAACTCCGATTGTAAAAAATATATTGAATCAATTTCAAAAGAATTTACATACAGCATTGATTTTAATTCGTATTTTTTTATCTTTTCAGATGGCGAAGGATTTTAGTACACTAGGCTGGGATTATGCTATGTTCGTCATATTTATATTATTCTCCACACTTGTGCCACTATGGAGTCGGATATTAGGAAAAAAGAAAACAAGATCGAAAGCGGACTATGTGTTTGTCACAGGAAGTGTCTCATTGATTGCTATGATGCTTTCCATTGCCAGAGGAACTTTAGGAATAAGATCAGTGTTAGGTAAGTGAATGACTAAATTGACAATGATTCATATATGAGAGTGGAATAATAAATCCTACGGTTTTGCAGGTGCAGCGAAATAAAGAATTCTTGTTGTGTGTGGGTGTGTGTATTTTTTTTTTATGTATCACGCTATAACTTTCATTAAATATCTTCAATTGATAATTGTTGGAACTTTATAATACCCTCTATTTCGAAATTTGGACTTAAAAAACTCGGAATTTTAGAATTATTAGTTTTTTTTCATTTAGCTGCTCTTTTTTGGATTCCGTACCTTCAAAATAAAACTGAACCCTTATAATGTCACTTGCGTCCGTCCATCTGTATATCGTAGACGATTTTCTCGAAAAAGACGTGATGTACATATTTTAATTTCGCAGAATATTTGGTTTCCTGACACGCATATATTTCGACAGTCAAATACTCTAATTTTTATTTCCGGCATTTTCCAATATGTGGTAGGATTTTTATTCATGTATTCGTTATGGTCATGGAAGTAGTAAATTTGAAATATTTTTGAAGTTGGTGTTTTGAGCAGTTGTTTAAACTAAAACCAAAATTGTGAACTGCTACTGACAGATTAAAGTATATCGGGAACAGAAAAGCGTAAACATAGAAATATTTTGAACAATTGTTTTTATATTTTTGTTTCCCTTCCCTTTTATACTACTTTTGTACTTATTTGACGAAAAGAATTTCAGCTTGCTTGAAAAACGTATTTCCGGGAATATTTCGGTGCTTATATATACAGCACCATACAATACCTATATTTTATTGTTGAAATATTTATGAACTTAAGTCCAAGGCTTAATCACTAGATTGTCAGGATTTTTATTTAAAATTAACACAATTAGCGAAATGATTAAAAGTTGTTTTATTAAAGAAAACACAAAATGCAAAACCCGTCACAAAGACGAGAATCTGACGTTTCATTCAAATTGACACAATTGACATTAGCAAGTTAAACTCAGTTAAATTCTTCTTAATTTTCCACCCTTTCGCGTAATAACCGAATATCCCTCACACCGACAGGGTTTCACACAATATTTGTCTTTATTTAGATTAGGCTCCTCAAAAAATTAATTTTTTTTTTCGTATCGTGTGGGGTACCGTTTGAAAAGTTATTTGCAAGGAAATTTTTAGTAAAGGTTTAAAATAGAGTTGCAAAAACATTACTTTAGTTTCACAAAAATAAAAGCTGTAACTCGTACGAGTTTCAGTCTATCCGACCATCTTCAAAGAGATCTCTCTTATTAAAATTTTGATATTATCACAGTTAGTAGGTATTGAGTCATAGATTACTGAAAAACTGTCGTATTTTCCGTCAGTATAATAGTAGTTTTACAAAACAATGTTTTTTTTTTTTGTTATGTTAACTTATAAGACAACTCTCTGTGCCTGAATAGTTGATAGAATTTTGGTACGGAGCCCTAACATTGCATGCGTCCGGCTCGCTCCTGACGTTTTTCCCTTTTTTTTTGTTTATAAAAAACAAACACTGTGAACCACAAAAGTTCTTCAAATTGAATTTAATTTTCAATTTTTAAAATAACCTATGATGCTCTACGACCGAATTCAAATATAAATCAAACGTCGAGTTCATTTGTTATAAATTATACAATTGTGCAACACAAATATAAGAATTCTTTTAAATTCAGGCAAAAAGAGGTAAATCGAAAAAAAATCAAAGTCGAACAATCATGTGAAAGCATTGTTACTAGTCGTTCGTTTTATTGACGGAGATCATCACCTTGAGAGCTCTTAAATAATTTAAAAATGATTTTCATCTCGTCTTATTGCTATACATGAAACACCTTTTCGGGCAATGAAAGGAGTTTGTATCCTGTCAGTATAAAACTCATTATCTTAAGACGTACCAATACCAACAAAAAAAAAGGAGCTAACGTCATAAAAATTCTAATATTGCTTAATATGACTATACCATAACAGATCCAATTCAATAAGGAAGAAAATGTAATTGTAAATTAGGATGAATGAAAATTTTTCATATCCACTGCATGGCACAATTGTGTCATTTTCGATTTTTTGCATGATTTTAGCAATTTATATATATCTAAATTCTTTTTTCTTTTAATATTCAGGGGTCAATAATGAAAATTTTAGCGAAATGGTAGAATTAAATCATAAATCTCAAATTTAATTTTTACAGTTTTAACTTTTACATTCGTATGTTCTCGGCATGGCACATATGTGCCACCAATTGTATGGCTTGGAAGGAACGTATATATAAGTAAACTTCTACAAATTCGGGTTTAGAAAAATAATATCTATATCTGTTGATAGGCATTGTTGCACGATAGAGTAGATAAGAATTTGATTTTGACATTTCGTTCACATGTTTTGAACTGGAAAGTCGAACGCCAGCCGTTACGAGTATTCCTAAAAATCTTTCAAACGCCTCATGAGTTAGAGGTTTCCACACTTTGGATTTTTAAGGATTTTCGAAATGTCATTTAGAATATATACTATTTGCTTTTCTATTTGTTTCTTTTAATATTATGGCTATCTGCATCGTACTCATCTTCTTGTGTCTCTATGAACTTCTTCAACATCTAGTTCCACTTCAACCCCAAGATTTGTTCAGTGATAGGTGGTAGAATCCTTTCGTACTCAGAACCATTTTTTTTTTATATTATTCTGTAATAAATCTGGCGCGCTATTATCCTCGCCGAATAATTTGTCCAAATCAGCTGTTTATTGATTATAAAACAACCAACGAATGAAAAACTTTCAACATATTCCTATAAGGAACAAAATATATGCATACCCAACACATGATATCTCTATTTCAGCCATCAATATTACATCTACAAAGCTCTTCTTCGTCAAAAACAACTGGCGTTAAATTTCACAAAACCTTTTAAAAACGGCTATGTCAAAATAATCCTGTATAGAACTAACATAGTTAACAATTATTCGCAGAAATTGTTGGAAATGCGTAAATAATCACAGAGTGGCACAAGTGAGACCGTGGGAAATTGAAGAATTTTTTTGCCGTAAACATAAAGTTTAACCGAATCTTTTATTTTTAATTTTCAATGCGAAACCATTTAATACCATCTTGCTTGTGTCAGACCTGGAATATTTTTGCAATATGCAGATATGACCCTGTCCTCCTTGTACTGAAATACAAGTTTGAATTTAGTATCTTTCCTTGAAAGCTGGTCAGTAATCTTATTACGCTTAATACATTCATCCCCATGAGATATGGCAAATATGACATGAGGAGAGTGGATGAGGTATAAAAGTTATTCTTGAAGCTTTGGAAATTGTAATAACGAAGGAAGATGTTACACTGTTACATCTACGCAAAGTTCGAGAAAACAGCTGAACGTTACTACTTCACCTTTTTCCAGAACTTTGTGTATATGGAACAATATACCATCCTCTGGTTTTCCTCAGGCTTACTAATTCCGAAGGCTCAAGAGTGACCTGTATGTAAATTGACACCTGTACTCTTCACATGTCCCGTAATCCTTAACATATCTCAGTTTCCTGCCGTATGCACATATAAACGTACATATATGTATAATACATATATGTATAAACTCGACTCCATTTGGGTGGTACTCTGATAAAACTTTTCAGAGACTTGAGACTGATGTGAAGTTATTTATTCGTCCAATAAGAGTAAATTTTTCTGTCAGTTATTGTTTGTAATTTTAATCTACTATAGTTATCTATATTTTGGGTGTTGATAAAGACTTATCATATATATTAAAGTGCTGGTCCGGAAACAAGGTCGATTGATCCTGGTGTGTTAATGAAAAATTTTTAATGGATGCCATAGGTAATAATTATAATAAGTCACCCATAAATCATAGCTCGCAAATATGTAAATCTAGTTAAACATCTTCTGACAGCAATCATTCTTCCCGCGCTTGCTATACTTAATTGAGCTTTTACCGTCATACTGCCATCTCGCCTTATTATTTGGTATCTAAATCAGGAATATACATAAATCAGAAAAATGCCTAACTTACTTCCTGTCTCATTTGTAATGACTGGATATTATTGCACATCATATTATCACATCATATTACCGTGAAATCTCTCTAAGCCTATCTCAAACTTTGGAGATACAGATCTGCATATCTACATATTTCAGCTATATATACAAAAGTTCACGGTCTAAAATTTCCAAACTTCCATAAATAAAGTTGCTCCAAAGTTTATATTGGTAGGTGACTTACTTTCTATCATTTTATTAGGCGAGCCGGCTTTGCGCTCTCCTTACTTAAAATACAGTTCACTTATATATAAACTTCATAATGCTCTCAAAATACATCAATTTTAATAATTCTTTTTATTTCTCTTCTATTTCCAGGATACCCCAGTGAATTATTTTATAGAGGTTCAGCTATGTGGGAAGTGATTTATGGCATGGTTAACGCTTATCCTATTGTGTGCTTCGTGTTCGTACCCGTTTACTTCAACTTAGGAATTACCTCAGTGTATCAATATATAGATTTAAGGTAAGAATTTATCTAAAGCATTCAAGATAATAATTGATGGCATTGCAAAATTTTGGTTGAGCTGAGACGGTAGGTACACGAGACCTTCAGGAGCACATACAAATATTTTGTGGAAAATTGGAGAGGATTGGCCTTTGGGGAGCAATGAGGCATAAATAGGGGAATCTTCTTTTCCAACAGTGTATATGCACATACGTACATACTTATAACTAATAGACATTGAAGAACTGATTTTTTTGCCGGTGTAATATTCACATAAATTAATGAGACGTTTTATAGGTATATATACGATTACTACATAACATTGCGAGAGTAGAATATTACAAAGTTATTAAACTTTTAATGGATTCCCTATATTTTCGTAGATCGAAGAAAAGGTTTTCTTTATATTTAAAATTTTGTAAGACTACATTATTCTAGCGTTGAAAATTATTACTTGCGAATTCATCAACTTTCTACCTGTAACTATTCCATCGTTTAACTGACACATAAGAGTTTCGAGCTTTTTATCCTCATAATTTTCTCTATCATGAATCTTTCGGTGGTGTTAATCTCTTATGATTCTTATGTTCATATTCATTTCGTTGTCATTATCACTACTGACTATCTCACCAAAAAATGTTGTTCCAATGTTCTAGACGATGTTCTAAGGAATAATTCTTGAGCAGATCCCACTCTGTACTAATCATTTTTGCTAAAGGCCCAAAAACAATTCAAAGGCTACAATTTGTGTGTATGGTGGGGTGATTAAGATTGCACAATTATCCCTCACTTTGCAGTACTAGCGATGGACAAGATCGACTCGTGAATGTCCGTATGGAAAAGACTAAACAGATTCATATTCATCCAAACACTATGATTCGGCTCGTCTGCACAATGAGGTGATTCACCCTAGAGAAAGTGGTCTTTTGAAGTTTTTCTGGGAAAAAACGATGGAGTTTGAGAACACCGGATCGTTGATATTGCCAACGCCAAGATCACAACAGTTCTTCAATTTGTTTTACTCTACGAAATCCGATAACTCTGTCTGGTATGTACGGTCTTTGATTCCAATTTCACCTATAGTCCAAATATTGTACGCTGGGAAATAATTTTTAACTAAAAAGAGCGGCAAAAACTTCTTAACATGCATCCGAATAAAGCTTATTGCACATGAAAGAATTATCGCTTCCAGTTTACATATCACTAATTGCCGGTGGCATTTGAGAAATCTACCTCGACTATGCGACTTTATACCACAATGCTAGCATCTTCAGTCTCAATTTTTTGGCATAATTCAAAAGCTAGCCCGGGGGTTGCACGAGATAGTTCAGCTTGCATGCAAGCCTTCCTTCCAACGCAATTTTAATTTTGACAGCAGAAGGCAGTTCGGTTCATGCTTTATCATTTTGCAAGCAAGTTCATTTAAACAAAAAAATAACAAGAATTTGTCTAAGACCAATTCTTATGATATCCTAGATGAATGCCCGTATAAAATTTCGTATGGTCACCGATCTATGCTAGTTCTATTTTTGAAGTAGTTTTTCGCACATATTTCTAGAGCGGTTCGTCGGACAGAAAAAATGATTATAACCAATTTTATAAGATTTGGTATTCTGAAGAAGTTTTTATACAATAAAAATGTCTAGTAGGACTGATCGTTTTCACAGTATACAGGGTGTCCCACGTAACGTGTTCCCTGAGCATTTTTCTCGAAAATGTGCGGAGATATCGAAAAAGTCCTAATAATAAAAGTTACGCATCGTTAGTCAAGGTATCCTCTGGCATAGGCAAAGACCTTGAAAAAGGACTTGGGAAAGATATATTTAAAAAAAGTCCTTTTCGTCCTTATTAAGGATACATTCAGATTTCATTTTTGAAATCCGCAAATAACACTAAAACGAAAATTTTATATTAAAAATTCCAGTTTAACCCTTTATTATCGAGATATAAGACCTCAAATTGTACTCTATGCACCCCGTGTTCCTTTGCCATTTTTCTCGAAAATGCACACAGATATCATCGAAGTGCTAGTACCAAAAGTACCAAAAGCCCCCCATCATAAGCAGGGCTAACTTTTGGTATGGTCAACATTTAAAAACAAAGGCCACCCGAAAAAAGGATATCTTCGGTTTGGTCCTTTTCGTCCTTTCTGAGGATGTATTTTGGCTACATTGAAGAATTCTTAATAAGTATACCACTTTTTATCTAATTTTATTTGCAGTTATTCAATGTAGCCAAAATGCATCCTCAGAAAGGACGAAAAGGACCAAACTGAAGATATCCTTTTTTCGTATCCTTTTTTGTGTGGCTTTTGCATTTAAATGTTGACCATACCAAAAGATAGCCCGGCTTATGATGTGTAACTTTTGTTAATAGCACTTCGATGATATCTGTGTGCATTTTCGAGAAAAATGGCAAAGGAACACGGGGTGCATAGAGTACAATTTGAGGTCTTATATCTCGATAATAAAGGGTTAAGGGTTTTAATATAAAATTTTCGTTTTAGTGTTATTTGCGGAATTCAAAAATGAAATCTGAATGTATCCTTAATAAGGACGAAAAAGACTTTTTTTAAATATATCTTTCCCAAGTCCTTTTTCAAGGTCTTTGCCTATGCCAGAGGATACCTTGACTAACGATGCGTAACTTTTATTATTAGGACTTTTTCGATATCTCCGCACATTTTCGAGAAAAATGCTCAGGGAACACGTTACGTGGGACACCCTGTATGTAAAAAATCTAAATTTTTATATGGCAACACCAAGGGGTTGCCCAATTTAGTCCTTTTAAAGCTTATTTGCTATTACTATGGAAACACCATGTAAAAAATTTCAGCTCTCTACGTCAACACGTTCTCAGGCAGTGTCCAAATATATAGTGGAAACCGAATATTTTGTATGGCAACCCCACGAAGGAGTTGCCCGATTTGCCTTATTCTCGAACTTAGTTTTACTTTTTTTTTTAAAGTCAGCGTACAAAATTTCAGCTTTTTAAGTAAACGCGTTCTCAAGTTATCGTGCGCACAGGCAGACGGACGGACATGCAAAAATCTAAATAACTTTTAATATTATGCGTGGGTGTCCAATCCATTTTGCCCTACCATCGAGGTGTAAGAAATGGAATGACAAACTTTGTATACCTTATAGATTTCATATAGGGTATAAATATGGCATTGAGGCGTAAAGTCTTGCGAATATTGGAAATTTATAGCAATGAAGAAAGTAGCAGAATTAGAAAAACTCAAGAAAAAATGAAGGGAAAGGTGTTCGTAAATGATGTGATGCCAGAAAGTCTAACTTTCCCAATATAAATTTATCAACTTCTCTCAAACATTTCCTTTCCGCCATCTTGAAAACTGTATAATGTCAGATTACTATCACCTCAGTTGCCATGATTTTTCATTATGCAAGTTTGCTGAAAGCTGAGTTGTCTGCATTGCAGAAGGAATTTCAAAGCAGTGCAAGTTGAATATAAGCTGTACTACGTCATGTAACCCCCGGGTCGGCTACTCGTTTCCTTCGCAGTTAAGCTTTAGGCGCCTCCTCTTAAAATAAAAGCTCGATGTTTGACAGTAATGCCACCTATCAGGCTTGTGCCTAAAACAAAAGTTCTATTATGTAGTGCTACCTGTCGGGATTTGATTCAGCTTATGATTCATTCATTATTATACTGTCCTGCTCTTGGAATAACAATGAGGAATACTAATAAGCTATATAGGAGCGCTTACAATGACAGAGTAGAGTGGAGTGAGCTTTTACCAGAGTAGCGTGCATGCACAATACAGAGTGAGCTTGAAATATATTTCAAAACAGATCACAAATGGTGCTAAATTACAGAAAATATTTCTATAACTACACCAGAATGAGCTATGAACGATTTAAATTATCACAAAACACAAATTAACATTTATTGCGGACACTTTCGAAATGAACGACTGCCATCTATATTCCATGGATAAGCCAATTCGAATATAAGAAAATTTAAATTCTTAATTGACTTTATTTTGTTGAAATTGTATCATAAAAATACTAAATACATTTTTAATTCCTTTTAAGAAATATTTATTTTTGGTTTTTTTGTTCTAACTTATTAATTTTCGTTCGTGAAAGTTTGTAATTATCAGTGCGACATCTGTTAGAAACTAGTTTTTCGAAACAAATGGTAAAAGCAGTCGAAACTATCAACGTGATATTGGGAATTGTTCCAATCTGACGCTACTCTGTGAAATTCACTCTAGTGGCTAGCGCGAAGAACTTATATGAGAGTACAAGCTTGAGTAAAGGAGAGAAATTGCAATCTGGTGACTCCACTCTACTCTGCCATTGTAAACGCTCCTTAAACGCTCCTTATCAGTGAAGCCGGAGCTTTGTGTTGAGCTCAAACAATAGACAAACTAACGCATACAAATACTAGGCAATTATCAAAAATTGATAGTGCTTCATTCGAATATAAAATGGACGATGCCTCGACTTGCGTTTAATGAGGTAACCAAAAGGTAAGCCAGCAAAAAAAGCAATCAATTTTTTCTTAGAAATATACTCAAACTTTTTCCTTAAGAAATTTTATGCATTATTCCACCGATGTCTCGACCTGATGTAGGGAATCCTTAAATTTTTTCTAAGGATCTAGAAATTTATTAATTTTACGATGAAACGCCATTTTCAAAAAATCATATCTGCAGAATGTAGCGACTGATTTTTCTGATTTCAGTTCCAAATGAAGCTTAATACTTTATATTTTTCATAAAAAATTTTTTATTGTTAGTAATAGTATTTCTTTGATAGTAATATTTACTATTGAGAACCTTTAAAACTTTTTTGTCTGTATTTTCATTTTAAAGTTAAAAGCAAAAAATTGCGATGGTGTTCAGCTTCGTTGTTTAGATATATATTTTTAAAGTGACCACGCAAAAGCAATCCCTTTGTATTATTTTGGACTAATTTTGTAACAAATCATTTTCGACTTAGATGAAACTTTCATAGTTTATATGAAATACAAAAATAGGTCACCCGCATTTTTTGGTTTCCCCTAACATACCCTACCGCCAAATTTCGTGATTTTACGATGAAACGTAAATATTCTCAAAACTTACTTCGAATTTTCAAGTCTCCTCGCTCCAATTTTCTACACAATTTTTTTTGTAACATTTTAAAACATAATCTGAACTTTCGCAGACACTATTACATATTAAATAGGCACGATCGCACCATTTTGGTCTGCTCGTCGGAAAGCTAAGTAAAACAAAGCTGTTCTCCCATACCAATGAAAGAATTTCTGTAGTTCAGTTTGAGCGCCATCTACTATGGGTTAGTAAAAACCAGAATAGCAATTTGTATGAAAGAGCTGGTTTTTAAAAATTAGGTACTTGTTATTTACACATATAAAACTTAAGCCTTTATGTCAGAATATATCATAAAATATATCACTCTAAGTAATAATACAAAGAGGTGCATGAAAACGTATTCAAAAATAAGGAAATTCGCCTGTACAAATTAGGATTTTTTTTCAAGAAAAGGGTTATGGTCGAAAGTGCTTTTCATGAAATAAAGCAGAATATTAGAAAACTACCTCGAACAATTTCTTCACAGCATTCTACTTTACATGTGCTTTCGATTTAATTTTATCAATTTTCAAACGCAGTATCATATTTTTAAAATCACCGAAACTTAGCTAATCTGGTAAATACGATGTTTTAAAAATCTTACAACTTTTTACAAATTCCTTATATCAAAAATTTATTCCCAATAATATTTTATCAAGTCAATCAACGTCATTCTTTAAATCAATCGAATCAAAATTCAGGAAGGATGAAGTTTTAAATGAATTGCATTTGAGAAAATAAATTGATCATATTACCATCATTCTACAGGCAAAATTAGACAAAATATTAACTAAAAAGATAAAGAAAATTTATATCAATGCTTTTTGGACATTATATCTGTGCTGATAACTTACAGATAATACAAATTTATGTAGATGTAGATTTTTGACTTGTTACATCAAGTGGGATTCAAAAAAAAAATGAAATCATACCGTTCAAAATTCATTACTCGCAAAGTATAGGATGAAATTTAACAATGATCGCCCCTAGAAAAAAAAAAGTTTCAAATATGAACGTTCCACTAGCTATAATTTAAAAAAATATTTTACATTTGGTCCTCTAAATAAATAGAACTAACGTGCAATCTTCTGTTTTCAATATTTAATTTTTTTTTTTTTTTTAATCTAAAAATATAACCATAAAAATATGCGTCTATTTTAATTGCAAACATAGCCGTTCAAATATTTGATGTCATTAAATAGGACCTATACTATCTAATAACTATATTAAAATTTTATTTATTTTTCCCGGACGGGAATTGAATCTACACTTGTTAGAATTGTTCAAAGATGGAGAATTAAAGAATTTTAAGAATTTTTATTTTTAACGAATCTAAATCAAATCATAAATACAAGAAGAAAAAACAACCGCCTCGTCCAAGATTTGAAAACGGCACCTTCCACTTGCCGGGCGACCGTACTTAACACTGAGCTGACGAAAGAGATGATTTTCCCTCTTGCATTTCTTAATTTGTAACTAGACTACTAAGCCACGTTTCTCTCAGCAGGCATTAAGAGGAGTCAGTACCAAGATTTGCAAGTTTCATACATTTTTCAATGCGAATTTCTAGCAAACTAATTGTAGCAGAAAAATGATTTATATCTTAAATTAAAGGTAACGAAGAGGTCTAGTAAATAACGTCGAGAAAAATAAAAAAAAAATTATTTGAATGGAGATATTAGCTCGGAAACTTGTAAAAAATGGTAAAAATTGATTTTTTTCAAATCAAATTCCTCTTAGTAGGTATTCTCATTTCTTTATATTGTAACTATTTTAGAGAGATAAAGCCTAGATCTAGCAAATAACGTCGAGTTTTTTCATTTTTAGTGACGCATTTTTTAATCGTTTAACTTTAATAGTACTTGTTTTTTCTCTCGATATTTCACCGACGAGAAATTGCAATATTTCGTTGAAAGTTTTAGAAATATAAAGCAAAATAGTATATTTAGCAATTATGTGCGAAATAAAATTTAAGAGAGCTAAATCTCTTTAAAAATTTTCAATTTCTTTGAACTGCAAATTTTCATTTTCGTCTTAAATTTTCGCATATTGGGTTTCTGTCTTTTACCCTAGATGTCTCTAATGTGACTTGTGGTCTAGGTCTAGGGTAATTTTATATGCATTTCCATACTTTCAGGACACAAACCTACATATAGTAAGTTTTATTGCCTACAGGCTCGCTGGTATCTAAATTGAAATTTTTGCTGAGTACTGACTCCTCTTAATCAGTAATAATCAAAGCGCAAATTCAATTCTATTTATTTTTACAAATTAAGAAATTCAAGAGGAAAAATCATGTCTTGTTAGTTCAGTGGTAAGAGCAGTCGCCCGGCAACCGGAAGGTGCCGGTTTCAAATTCCGAACGAGGCGGTTGCTTTTTCCTCTTGTATTTATGATTTGATTTAGAATCGTTAAAAATAAAAGTTCTTAAAATTCTTCTGTTCACCATCTATATTAAAATAATAAATTTATATAACAGTCAAAATAGCATAGTACCATACTTTAGAAAAGCTTATATAAGTTGGTAATAAATTCTAAAAGGAAAATTTTTATATCCGCGTCGTCGTTTAGACTGAAACTCATTGAAAATAATTTCAATGAATTTCCCAAATGTCCCTTATCGTCCTTTGGGGAGACACCCACTTGCTTTTGTTAAAAAGTGTTTATATATACTTATGTAGATGTCTTATATCACCTAAAAAAAAATACATTCTTATAAAACTTAAGTTCCGCTTTTATGGTCCTATTTTTGTTACATAAATTAGTTTTTATATAAAATGCAATTAAAAATTTTTTTTTATCAGTATTTGCAAATACATGCAACACATGGGCATTTTTTATTGGAATTTCCAACCGTTTCTAGACAGCTGCGCATGCAAAATTTAATATGAGCTCTGATATATGGTAATAAAAAGATTCTTCATGAATATTGATACATTTAGTCTTATTAAAATTAGTTATCCTTCGTATTTTCTTAGAAAAGTGGATTTAAGATTGAATATAAATCTCAATATCAGAAAAAAATTCTATGATGTCAGTTCACGATGGCTAAATACCTATTGAAAATTAAAAAAGAATCCAATCGAATACACACTTCCAAAGTTACAACAGTTTCAGTGTAAGTCTAACTAGAAAAATAAAAAGGAGTGAGTATTTTTATAAGGTCTATAAGAACTTTTTACTCAGAAAGCAACGCTCTATCAATGGACCAATTATGAATCATTACTGCCTTACCCTGTATTGAAATACTACATAAGACTATAACCTTCTATGAGTAATAGTATTCATGAAGTAGTATATTCTTCATATAAGATTTATACTCGATATGATATTTTTGTTGAGACTTTAAGAAGTACAACATCTATGGAAAAAGTTAAAAGTCAATCGAGGCTCATATAGCAACCTAGTAGAAGAAATTCTTGAAGTTTTAATAATGCTTCTTTTAATTAATACTTCTCAATAATAAACATTCCATAAGTATCCTATAAAAATCTGGGTTGCCTTCCACGTATACCCTAGTGTAGAATTCACTTCGTTTTTCTAATATTTATTAATGCGTGAACTAGCTCTGATGCCTTTTTAAGGTTGACTAACTGTCAAACTCACGATCTGCCTGCCGTACCCCACCCGCGCCATTCTACTGAAGATGTGTTAGTACAAGGAAACAGAAAATAAGAGAAAAATTAATTAGGGCTTGGAGAGATCTTTTGACTGCCACGAGGTTTTTTGCTATACTGAACGTATACACCAAGCATCTTAATCTATAGAGGCTGAAAAGCTTATTTCTAGACGCCAAAGCTTACAGTGGTGCATTCTTGAGTATAGACGTAACAATTACAGAATTCTTTCAATTTTTGATATTTTGAAGGCAGTAGTGGGCTCTTCTGAATAGATGAACCATGGCTTCCCCCACCCTCCTAATTTTCTTGGATCATTTATTGTTCTGAATTCTTCAAAATTATAGTTAACACATTTAATCTAAATGTCAACTTAGTTAAGATTGTAATCTTTTTCTAATTCGATTTTCTCTTTCCTTTTTTATTTCTTTTGAGCCTTGGGATTAATTGGTTGGTGTTTTAGTTAGCACAAAATAACACAACAACATCATACGACTTTTTCCGTTTATCGGTATTAATGTGATTTTCTTGTTTTTATTTCACTATAAAAAAATTCTTCATTTTAATGCATTCCAAAAAAAAAATTTTTTTCCAATATAAATTTTCTTGTAGCCTGTCAAAGCTATTTTATAATAGTAATTAATGCATAACAGAAATATTAATT
Organism: Dioctria rufipes; assembly: GCA_963924295.1. Taxonomy (NCBI): domain Eukaryota; kingdom Metazoa; phylum Arthropoda; class Insecta; order Diptera; family Asilidae; genus Dioctria; species Dioctria rufipes. The sequence goes on along the minus strand of OZ002741.1, from coordinate 279,130,436 downwards.
TCCAGTTAAATTTTGGTGGTTAACATTTTAGTAGTCAGGCTTTACTGCAGAAAAAAATTCAAAGCAGACAGAATTAATTCCAGACAACAGTCACATCGGATCTGATGTACCTATGTCATTTCGTTTTTACAAAATACATGTTACCTTTGATTTATTTTCTGACATTATAAAATGTGGGTAAAAAAAAAACAAGTAAGCATGAATCATCCCTCGTCTAAATATCATTATTATAATTTGTAATAAGAAATTGTTAATTGTTTTGCCGATGGCGTTGTAAAATGGTTTGCTGAAAAAAAAAAAAAAAAGTTTCTTACATTCACAGCGTGTCAGCGACGTGACTTGATTCATGATTACACGTATTTAATATCCTCAGATATGTTGAATTTTGTTTTTACAAATTGATTAAATCCCAGTTATCTGCTGAAGGCATCCTCGACCTTTATCCCTTTTCATATTGTATATACTTATAAGGCTTAAGTCGGGTGTAAATAAAATTTGATTACATGAATTGTGTATTGAGCAAACGGTAGGATTTGTCACGAAGGCCACTAAGATTGAAGAGCCAGCACAAAAATCCTATTAAAAAAAAAAAGGTTGCTACAACATTTAATCGCACTGCCTGTTTCCTGGTATTTATTTGAGATCTGTTGAGGGATAGCGGGCTATAAACAAGAAAAGTATAAAACTCTGCATTTTATTAGATCCTACCCTACCTCCATGGCCGCAATTAGGTTTCAATTAAACAGAGATACAGAAACGAATGATTCCTTTATGGACACATAAAGAAATTAAATCTACTTTAATGCCTGAACGTTTTCTGTTATGCGCAATTCTTTGAATGGCAAAATCATTAATCTCAATAAAAGTTTAAGATAATACGGGAGCTGTACAGGTGGACTAATAGCGCCACACATTTGCCCTCATTCCCTAATCAACCTCTGCTTCTGACCTGTTGTCTATGACTTTCACAAAGGAAACCTCTCAACCATTTCGGAGAACGCAAGACGTTTCTAGGATTTGTATAGTCACTAATGAAAACGATTTTTATTACGCTACAACACCAACGCAAGGACCAGAACTCCAGTAGCAGCTGTTTATTGGCAGCTGGTAACGATTTTGTGCTTTCTGCTTATTTTGGGAAACAACAGATGACTTGCATCTACGTAATTGACCTTAGAAAGGACTTAGGACGTTTATTTCTTTAGCTGTAAATTAATTTACGTCCATCAGAATCGTGAGGGCTTACGGAAGTGTGTTGTTTGTGGTAAATGAGGATTTGGTGTTAAGAAACATCTCGGCTCTTAATTAAGTGTAGAAACAAGACAAAATCGAATATATACGAAAATGTATATATAATTTTAGATAGTTGGTGCCAGTCCTTAACAAGCTTAAGAATATTTTTTATCGCATGTTAAAGATTTAAATATTTCTCTAATGTAAACTGCAAGAACAGCTCTAATTGGGCTTAGACAAAATTATTGTTATTGTCAACATCCAATTTCATAAGAAATGAGTAAGGTTTAAGGAGTTATAGAAATTCACTATGAATATATATAATTTATAAGTATGTGTTAACTCTAATTATACCCTAGATGAAATCTATAAGGTATACTAGGTTTGTCATTCCATTTGTATGCATAGAAATAATGATGATAGAGCAAAATGGATTGGACACCCACGCATAATATTAAAAATTGTTTTGATTTTTACATGCCCGTCTGTATGTCTGTGTGCAGGATAACTCGAGAACGCGTAAATTTAGAGACCTGAAATTTTGTACACAGACTTTCAAAACAAAAGTTAAATTAAGTTCGAAAATGAGACAAATCAGGAAACTCCTTCGTGGGGTTGCCATACAAAAATTTGGTTTTCCACTATATATTTAGGCACTGCCTGAGAATGCGTTAACATAGAGAGCACATGGTATTTTCATAGTAATAGAAAATAAAATTTCAAAAATGGACTAAATCGGGCAACCCTTTTTTGGTGTTGACATATAAAAATGTAGAATTTTTATGTATATCTACTGTAGAAACGATCAGTCCTAAACGGTTTTAATGTACTGAAAAGTTCTTCAGAATGTGAAATTAGTTCTAACCATTTTTACTGTTCGACGAGCCGTTTTAGACACATGTATATACTAAAAACTACTTCGAAAAGCATACTTGCACAGAAATGTGACCATACAAAATAGTATATGGGTATTCATCTAGGGTATCATAAGAATTGATCTTAGATCAATTCTAGCATTTTTAATTGATTTAAAAACGGTTTAAGGAAGCTCGCACGTCAATTATCGAATTGGACAAATAGGCATAATTGTTCATTAAAGCAACTCCGATACATTCGCTTAAATTGGGGCAGTAAGCCCACTTTTGTCGTTATAGTCAAAAGTAAGAAGTCGCTGATACAACAGTTGTGTTTTACATATCATATCATCTTTACACTGGATGGTATATATAGGGATTTATTTCTTCGATTACCTAAAGTTCTGATAGAGATCAGAGATGGGAGTTTTGTGTGGACGCTAGTCATAATATTGCGACTCCATAGATTAATCCGAGCCCGCGGATCGGAAAGCTTGTTCCAAACTCGTACTTAAACAGATTCCTGTTAAGAGCCGCTTCGGGTCCAGATAGAATTTCCCAATTTTATTAAAGGCGGAGGCAGAGAGGGTGATCCATTATCTGGAGGCAATATTCAGAATTATACCGAAATAAGGTCATTAACGTGTAAAAACTGGTGATGGTTGCCCGCATTCTAAAACCAGAACAAGCATCTCCTATATGTAGGTATTGTAAGTGAGATTGTAAAGATGCGGAAAAATCCCTCCCATCGTCATATATACCAACCCTGTGCTTATGTTGCAGGGTGAAACCTAATAAAAGGCACTATGGCAGGTTGGCTTAATTTATAATAAGTAGAATCGTGCACAGTGCAAATTTTAGTTACAGTTTGAAGTGATTATGTCTGAATAAGCAAAGTGGCACCTTATTCTTCTTGAAGTGTCCCAATGGGCTTAACTCCATACAGATTTTTTCTTAAACTTTAGGCAGGACGTATACTGAAGGAGACAGTCGGACATGGTGCTTCATTCACTGGTTATGATTCTCGAATAGATAGTGAGTAGTGAGTTGTACAATCTAGACACCTTCTCGGATAAAAAAGAATGGAAACCTATGGAATTGGGTACTCACAACAAAGTCAAATGATGGAAGAGGGTAGAATTGAAAAATTCTTCTAATCATATTTAATGTATCTAATAGGAGTAGGCAGCATTTTTCTTGCATATATAAAACACATTAACTATCAACAAAAAGTTCTAAACAAATTTAGTAAACACCATGCTTGCAAGAACTGCTGGAACTAATGAAAAAGTTGTGGCCGTTTATGGAGCATACACTTTTCATACAACTGAAAAAACCTCGACAGATTTTATTTTTTCATTTCAATGGTGGCAATAAATCTGTTTTCTTTTTTTACCCTTTGCTGAGACAATAATTCCCCAATCATAATTCAAACAGTAGCGGCAAAATGAAAAGTGAAAATATCATTTTTCAAACTGACAATCCTTGTTTTTTGTAAACTCAATAAATCAAGCAAGTTCAAGTAAAAGTTATGTGACAGCAGTCGGCGAATGTTTCGGATAGTTTACTACACTCACTGCTGTGCCAGGCGATATTCGAAATGGGAATGAAATTTCCAGAATGCATCTGTGATGAAAAGTTTTTATTCTATAAGCATCAATGGACAGTGAAATATAAAATTTCAAATATCAAGTAATCCAATGGTGTGGCTTGACATCCTTGCCACAATGGGAGTAATGAATTTTTCATTGTCCTTGCTGCTAGCGAACACTTACTGCTTGCACATAAACTCCGAGCATAAAGTTTCTTAATTGATTAAAAATTTCATTTACGTCCACAGTCGTGAAAATATTTTGTTGCGCCTTGGAAGGATTTACAGAAACGTAAGAGGATTTGTGGCCGAATTTGGCACAGACTTTGCTTGCTATGAATAGATTTTATTGCTGTTTTATACTCGTATGAAGGTTTTAATGTTGAATGTGGACATTTATTGTTGAATTTATGTGTTTAAACAGCATCTTGCGTCTGCTATGTACATTATCTGGTTTTATTGTGATTAAGTTTTAAGTCGTAGAATATTATAAGACAAGAAAATACAATTTGATATACGAAAAACTTAAAAGCCACGAAAATATGACTTACTTACGTTTAGATGTATTTTTCAATTCAGAAATATTGAATTCGTGTTAATTACAGAATCTACGAAAATCGGAGCAAATATTAATACTATCAAACTTCGCCCACTGTTTACATTGTCTGGTGTTATTGCTAAATTCTTGAAATTTGTATAATTCGATGAAGTATTTGTTCTGTAAATTCCCACCTTTACGTTTTATATACATTCATCATGAGAAATATTTTTAACTAATAATTATTAATAATTCCACCTGCTTGAAATAAAAGACTACGTGGTTTCACAACCTTAAATTCATTTATTTAACGCGTTTTCGGTAACCATGCTACCATCTTCAAAAATTTTTATTTCAAACTAAAACATATGCACAACTATAGACTACTCGACTATGACAAACTGGCAAACAAACAATGCCTTAAAATCATTAACATAATTCATTTACGTACGTTTTCAATGATCTATTATCAAACGGGATGGGCAAACGATAATAAAATAAGTAAAAAAGCTAGAATTGGTATAAGTCCAATTCTTATGATGACCTAGATGAATGCCCGTGTAAAATTTGGTATGATCACCGATTATGTATGCAAGTTAAATTTTCGAAGTTGTTTTTGCATATATTTCTAGAATGGTTAGTCGGACAGAAAAAATGATTTTGATCCATTTTATAGGATTTCGTATTCTGAAGAAGTTTGTAGTACAATAAAAATGTCTGGTAGGTCTGATCGTTTTCGCAGTATGTGTAAAAAACCTAAATTTTTATATGGCAACACCAAGAAGGGGTTCCCCGATTTATTCCATTTTTGAAATTTCATTTGCTTTTACTATAAAAACACCATGTACCTCTCTATGTTGAAGCGTTCTCAGGCGGTGTACAAATATATAGTGGAAACAGAAAGTCCGCGTACAAAATTTAATCGAATGCCTTCTCGAGTTTTCATACGCATGGACAGATGGACTGACAGACAGACGGGCATGCAGAAATCAAAATAACCTCTAATATTATGCGTGGGTGTCCAATCCATTTTGAGTGAATGAATGACAAACTTAGTATACTCTTTAGATTTCATCTAGGATATAATTAGTGCTTGTCTTTGTCCAACAGATGAAATGCTTAATTTACTTTCTATAGGAGGTTCACCTGTGTTCATTATTTATTTATTTATTGTTACTGCCTGTACTAATTTGAAATTTCTTATGTGAATATCATAGTCGATATTATTTAAAATGTTATGAGCTATACTGGATCGATTACATTCTTTTTCTGTTATAAGGTGCGTTTCATATTTATAACGCCACTAAAAAATTTAAGATTTCTGGAAAACCATTTGTTCTAGCGGAACACAATATTTGGCGAAAATGATGAAATTCACGAGGAAAAAAAACTTACTCACAAATTGTAATCACACCACTTTATTCATCGGTTCTTGAAAGGAAATAGCGCTTTTTTACTATTTCATAATTATAACGCCACGTACATTTTCGATAAAAGTAACAATTTTATTTCTCCAAAAACAATAATAAGATACAGTAACATAAAATTCATTAATCAAGAGCTCCTCCTTGCTTCAAAATTGTATTAAAAATTCTGGTTTTCATGCTACTAAAGAGGTTTTTAATCAAACTCAAATCAATAGCATTCCATTCTTCCAAAATTGCCCGTTTTAAGTCTTCAACGGAGTTGTATTGTCGATTTTCCTTGTACACCCGGCGAACTAAAACTCCCCAGAGATTCTCAATTGGATTAAGGTCAGGAGAGCATGCTGGCCACTCCAAAACCTCAATCGAATTAGAAGAGAACCAGGACCTAGTTTCGCGACTAACATGGACACGAGCATTGTCCTGTTGGAAAATCCACTGTGTTGCAGGATTTTGCCGAATGAAAGGGACTAAACTCATCTGGAGTACATCCGTGTAATCTTTGCTTTTCATTCTTGATGAAGTGAATTGCAGTTCTAAGCAGCCGGACACAGAAATCGCACCCCAAATCATCACGCTTCCGCCGCCAAAATTTCTTTTGGAAAAATATAACGGTTCTTTTCTCAAGTCACGCCAATATCCTCGAAAGCCATCCGGTCCATCTAAGTTCCACTTTTTCTCATCGGAGAATATCGCCTAAATATGTTTTTTTTTTTTTTAATTTAAAGGCGTTTTAATTTTAATTTTAACTAAGTACTTACAGTTTCCCGGAAGTTTCACGGAAGCGTGATGATTTGGGGTGCGATTTCTTTGTCCGGCTGCTTAGAACTGCAATTCACTTCATCAAGAATGAAAAGCAAAGATTACACGGATGTACTCCAGATGAGTTTAGTCCCTTTCATTCGGCAAAATCCTGCAACACAGTGGATTTTCCAACAGGACAATGCTCGTGTCCATGTTAGTCGCGAAACTAGGTCCTGGTTCTCTTCTAATTCGATTGAGGTTTTGGAGTGGCCAGCATGCTCTCCTGACCTTAATCCAATTGAGAATCTCTGGGGAGTTTTAGTTCGCCGGGTGTACAAGGAAAATCGACAATACAACTCCGTTGAAGACTTAAAACGGGCAATTTTGGAAGAATGGAATGCTATTGATTTGAGTTTGATTAAAAACCTCTTTAGTAGCATGAAAACCAGAATTTTTAATACAATTTTGAAGCAAGGAGGAGCTCTTGATTAATGAATTTTATGTTACTGTATCTTATTATTGTTTTTGGAGAAATAAAATTGTTACTTTTATCGAAAATGTACGTGGCGTTATAATTATGAAATAGTAAAAAAGCGCTATTTCCTTTCAAGAACCGATGAATAAAGTGGTGTGATTACAATTTGTGAGTAAGTTTTTTTTCCTCGTGAATTTCATCATTTTCGCCAAATATTGTGTTCCGCTAGAACAAATGGTTTTCCAGAAATCTTAAATTTTTTAGTGGCGTTATAAATATGAAACGCACCTTATGTTTGTTGTGTTCTTTCCATCTTTCTTTCACAGCTCTCGATGACTGTTCAATATACGTTAGATCACACGATGAACATTTTTAAAAATAAATGCCGCTCTTACTATGTGAATCATTCAGATCTTTGGCCCTGCACAAAAGACCTCTAAGCTTATTAGACGATACTGGGTCATAAGTTATTCGTATTCGTTTAATATCAGTGTTACCTCCGCTCTTCAGTCTTTAATCCGTTTCTAATATTTTTGTATATGGATTCATACGTCTATTTATCGGTTATGGAAGCCGTTGATTCTTGCATTATTTTCAATGTATCTCACTTCCAATTCATAGTCTGTTTCTGTCATGGGAATGTTTAGTAATCGGTGGACCTTAGAATTGAAAGAAGCCGTTTTATGTTGATGACAATGTTTAGACTCTATTTGTGTGTGTTAACCCGACAAGATGATTTTAAGTTTATTGTGTGACCCGAGGTAGCTCCCCGCGTAGTGTCCCGGGTAGAGGCATTTTCGACGTGCTCATTTGGCTTATGAATTAAGACTATCCTTTCTAGAGCTCAATGGATAATAATTACTATTTTTTAAGGGGCTGCGTCGACGTCCCTATACGTTCACTACCACAACAATGGGAGGGTTGAGCTGGATATCTATCCTCTTAATCAGCATATCTAGAAAAGAGAGAGTACCATTGTGCTCAGAGTTGCACATGTAAACTTTATAGTAGGAAACAATTCGTTTAGTTTTTCCAAAGTAGTAGATACTTCTGACTTCTTTATTACAACGAAAATGTCATGCACATATCATTTCTACTCCCGTGGGAACCAATTCTCTTCTTTACATTTCATTTCCAAATAGTCGGTGTAGATATTCAATGATAAAAGCGGTGCCAAAGCATTTCCCATCGTCGTCTAATCGCTTGTAAAATTTACCTTCGAATGTGAAGAATCTGTGGTTCATACAAAGTCCAGTCAGTTACAAGAACATTATTTTTCTCTCTTCGTCGATGAATTGTCCATACAACCACATTTGGAAAACTTCCAAGATTTTCTTTATTGGTACATTTGGAAATAGGACTGTTATGTCAAATGACCACAGGATTTCATCGTCTTCGAGGAATTAACTTTCGAAATTCAGCTACTTCGCTAAATTTTCGGATGAAGCATTGATGGTAGAAACAATTTGTCTCATACATTTACCTGATTTATGTGTTTTGGGTAAACTATACAATTTTGGACATCTTCGATATGAAACTAACAGTCTTCTTTGTATAGCGAATCCAAGTACATCTCGAGAGTCAATGAGCCATCCTACTCTTCTGCTCCTTCTCAGCTCTTCCCCAGAAAACCTGTTTGCATACTGCATCAGGCAGGAATATTCCTGGGATGGCCCAACGAGTGCTCTAGATGTTTCTCTTTCTATTTTAGCTAATCGGTTTTTGACTTCATTATAGTTTCCTTCGGTAATTATCTTGTTCATTTTGTTGTCGTGATTTAGTATAGTAAAAAAAATTTGTTTTTAAACATTTTATAATTTCTGAAAAGTTTATATTAGAGTCATTCTCTGTATTATTTTTATTGCGTTTCACTTACTTGCTCTCTTTCTGTATCTGAAAGGTACTTATCTCTCGCCATCTCTCTTTTGGGTATACTGTCGATTGCGAGGGCAAAATTAAATCCTCGAATCAACACAATCCTCTCAGAAGTTGTAAAAGTTTGTTTAGAGGAATTTTGGACGAATCCATATAGATATAGGAAGAAGCGAAATAGTTCGGGTCACTAGACTGCTGCTTAAGTTGACGAAATATCATCTTCAAGGTATCATGCTTTCCAATTCGTTTATGTTGAATAACTCGTTGAATCTTATTTTCAATCGACAGGCCGACATCTGCACCGGTCATCGGCACACCCCTTTAGAATGGACATATGAAGATCATAGACTTTTGATCCAAGAAACGAGAGTTTTCTGTAGCACTCATTAATTTCTTCTCTAAGCCAATTCCGTTTACTTAGATGCAAAGCTTTTTTCGAACGGCAATTGGATTAAACTTTATGCTCTGTACTGACCCTCAATGAACCTGCATGCTTGAAATGTACATTAATGTAATAATTGCAATATTGTTGCTCATAACTGACGTTTAAATATGTTTGTAACAGGGTGTCGGATCAGAGCGATTAGAACTGCTCCAGAGCGCTCGGAGACAATTGAAATTTCCTTGGAGAATTTCAGGCAGTCTAAGCCACCAATTATCTGTGCAGATCATTGGCTAAGTTATCTCGCGTGCATATCACTTTCGGCAGTCTCAGACGCCAAGCCGGAATCGGGTGATAGGCCAAATCAGTTACCAGAGAAATATAAAAAAAATTTAAGTCATGTATTTTTTAAATTATAGACATTTCTTTTGTTTTCGAGAAAATGTACACCCTGTAATAGTATTTTAGCTCCTGTTGCTACAAATCTTTACTTTTTTGTTTTTCTTATGTAATCTCGAATAGTGCTTATGTAACCTGTTGGTTTAAATTCTAAGCCAACTGCTCCAGCTTGGAAAAAAATGTCACATTTTGCCGAACCAAGAATATGAAATTAACATTTCACCCAACTTTAACTGACTGCAATGAAAATGAAAGTGTACTACGACAGCTTGGCAAGTAACTTTAAAAGTTGACGCATTTAATAAAGATTCTAAAATGGTATAACACTTGCTACAATATTTCTTAGATTACGGAAAAAAATGGTTTTCTTCGAGAAACCCAGTTTCGAAAAATTTCCTTTCACCTACTAAAAATGATTCTAGTGTACCCAAAGCTTGCCGTAAGACCGTAACTTTAAGATTTTAATGTGAGTGAGACGGAGGGTCATTACATGAAGTGTGAGTGAGACAGATAGTGACACTTTCGAGTTAGAGATGTAAACTTTTTGTCAAATTTTCCTTAAGTTTAAAATTAAACACCAATTATTTGGATGCTAAGATTTATTATTTACAAAAGATGTTCAAACTGCCTTCCTTCAGCTGCAATACAAGTTTGACATCTTCTTAATAAGGATCAGCTTATCAGACGGGCAAATCTTCCGTTGTTGACAAATTCAACTGTTTCCGTAATTCTGGAGCTCATGTTTTTGTAAAATTTGGTGAGCTATACTTTTAGGTACTCCTGTGCTTTCCTGGATTGCATGTACCGAAGTACTTGGATCTCCTTCGACTGCTTGAAGTACTACGTCCTCGTAAAGTAAGGAACTTCTTCTTTCACCATATACTTGGTTTGGAAGTGGGCCCTCTGTGGAGAGTAGACGATGCACAATTGTGAAAGCTCGAGGATTCGACTCGCTAGCGTCACTATCTGTCTCACTCACACTTCATGTAATGACTCTCCGTCTCACTCAAAATAAAATATTAAAGTTAAGTTTCAATTACAGATTTTCATATGAATTGTTTCCTTACGATCCAGATTCATACAATATTACTTCAACTTCTTCAAACTGCTCATTATTAGCAGAAATTCCAGTTCTGTGTGATTTTATACATTCGAATCGTTTTAATCGAGTCAAATTTAGTAATATCCCCCATAGTTGTACGGAACTAGTGGAAACTCTTCTTCTCAGAAAAGCCATAGGGACCGGAATAATTTGAAATTCGCGACCAATATTTAACAGAATGTTTATGGAAATTCATACTTTTGGATAATGCCAAAAAATAATTTTTCACTAAAATGGTTCCTTGAAGACTTTGAGTCACATTATCGGTCCAGAGCGCTTGTCTGCTAGGAAGAGTACCTTCACTTTTCTTGTGGTACCTTTTGGTGGATTCAGCTTTGAGCTAAATGTACAGTGAGAATGACATTCAGGCTTGTATGAATATTTATGGAGAAAGTTGTTATGCTTACAATGTATAATCACATACAGTTATTCGTTTATATTAAAGCTGTTTAGTACACAGTTGGTTTTCCCCCAGAGTGTATCTAATCTAACATGTAGTTTCATTAAGTCACATAATTTTCGTAAAGTTTATTGAACGACACAATATATAATTATGAAAGTTAAGTTTGTATTAATTAAAACATTTTATTTTATTTTAATCAAAGTTTATAATACAAATGTTTTATCTTTTTTTTATTTTTTATAATTGGTTATATTCAGTTTTACAAAAATATATTCATCGGGATAGTGATCGTAATAGATGTTTCTATCTTAAAACAATGTCCGAAAGATTGAGTTTGATTTTATATCAGCTTTTTACTAAGTACAGGGTGGCACGCTAGAATGGTCGACATTGAAAGAATTATTTATCGCTTCGTATATACACGGCGAAAAATTAACATGTCAAATTGAACGAAAGCATTGTTTAAATTAGACAATTTTGAGTTGAGGATGCCAAAATCATTGAAAAACGCTCATATTGAACGCATGCATCCTGATTACAAAAATAACATCAAACAATCTAGCGTTCCTTTCAACAATATGAACTGTGCAAATTTTTCGCATTCAAATAGAAAACTTGTTTATTTAGGTTAAAAATTTTCTTATAAAGTACAATGTCAATACTTCTGTATAAATCTTTCATTAAAAACTTTTTCATGACGAAGGAGTTGATGGTAACTGGTTGGTTAATCCTACTACGGACAGACCCGATATCATCTGTTCGAACATCCGGCTGTAAGTTCTTATTTGACCAAAAATACACAATCTTGTTGAATATTTATATTCCAAGATATCACATACTTACAATTTTAGCACATTTGTTGTGTCACAACTTCCATTTCGCTCAAATTTTGCATTAATCCTATTAAATGCTAATCTGGAAAAATTTCGGCAATGTGCGCTTCTTTAATATAGGTATTCCAATTTTTCTATTCTTAGTTCAGCTTCTTGAAGGGTATTGAAATAAGTGGGCATATGCGAAATATTAAAAGTTAAAAGAAACTTTTTTAAGAAGCGAAAAGAATACTCTAGACACGAAGGCCGGGGCGGATTTCCCTATAGGCCGAGTAGGCCCGGGCCTAGGAGGGCAGATTTAGGGGGCGGCGATTTTTTCTTGTAGTTGTGGGTATTTCATTACATTTTTATACTTTTTCGTTTTTTTAAATAAAACAATTCGTTGGAAAGTGTTATATTTAATTCTACTCCATCTTTTTCAAATCTACTCGGATTTATGAGGCAGCCTACTCCGCTAATTCTAGCCTGGGGTCCCTTCACTGGATATAGATCATTCAATTTTTCGTGTTTTACAGGGAGTAGGGGGGCGGCAATCTTCCATAGGCCTAGGGCGGCCAAGTGATCAAATCCGCCCCTGCACGAAGGAGAAAAGCAACTGAAAATACGTTCCAGAAATATTAGTCAATTTAACTGTGTTGACGATCAATGTGAGGGCGTTTTTCTTTTAAATAAAAATCCAAATGCCAAATTTAGCCATCATACTGAACGTCAAAGTATTTAAAATGATTATTTTCTTATTTGAACGTGAATTGTTGAACTATGCTAAATAAACGTAAATCTTAAAATTTCAAAGTACGTTTCACTCGATTTTCTTGCATTAGTGCTTAGGTTTCTTACCATTATAAAAAAAAATTGAATTTCGAAATAATTTCGTTCCAGTACGGGCAGGATATGTTGCAAAACATCTTCTTCTACAGCTAGGCTAATAACGTTAGAATTATGTAACAGATTAGGGATATTTTCTGTGGAACAGTTTGCTAATATGGCTTCTTTAAAATAGTTTTGATCCTCAAAGAAGATAATTTTTCGAAGAGAAAAACATTTTTGAAGTTATATCGTTAATTTTTTACTTATCTATAAACTTTTTTGAAAGCTCGTTATTATAAATGAAAGCCAGTAGTAATACGAATAAAATAACACCAGCATGGAGGTTCAATAGGCAAAACGAGCTGAGTTACAGGCGAGATGAGTTAAGAGGGTCAGTCCGTGTGACTGATTCGGAAAAACCTTTAATTTTTGGAATAAATTGCACCCATATAGTGAAGAATATGTGGATACAGTTATTTTCCGATATTCGAAATCATTCGAAAGTTACAGCGTTGAACAAGCCAGGTATTTGGAGCGTGCGCTCTAGAATCGGACCCCTTCTCTTTCGCTTAGGTTTCTTACCTGAAGCCATTATATCTCTAAATTTATTTCCTGTTTCGATTATAATGGTTAGATTAGCCTTGATTGAGTACCCAAAGTGATTTATTGGTGATAATCTTTTTTGAATTTTTAAACGAGTTTTTCTCAAAACTCTATTTTTCAAACTGGTAACCACGATATCTCGAAATCTATCGAACGAATTCCTTTGAAATTTTATTGACTTAAGCAGTCCTCATTACACTTTACAAGGATTCATCAAGCCGTTTTTTTTTACATGTTGAAGATGTGGTGAAAAAGCACCAAAATTCAAGAAAAAATGTTCAACAAGATGTCAAAAGTTTTCCTTTTTTTAATAGTCCTAATTCAGAAACTAGGTCATACTTCACATATTAAAATGCCGTTTTATTTTTTTTATTTTGGATAAGCAGAAAGCCCGCAATCGTGGTTACCGAAAAATGCTTTTTTCTCAAGATGAATGACTAAGATCTGTGTACTTCAGCAATGAGCGACGATTTCGGGCTGAAAAAATAGTAGGGTATACTCAATATGTGATAAAAGTTTCACAGTTATTGAGTTCACCAGAAAAAATTCCCAACAAACCCGAAAAAAAATTTCTTCACACGGGATGGCCGCCTTAAAGCGTTGCAAGGAACACATTTCTGAAAAGAAAAAGAAAAAGGTCTGTAATGTCGAAAATAAGACGATTTGAAAAAAAAGAATATAACATTTCCGATTGCAAATCACCTCTGTTTCAATCTGGAACATCCTGTACATAGGAATGATGTTATCAGGGTGGCATTTATACTTTTGGAGGCCCTAGGCGCAACATCATTATGAGGTCCTAAAAAATAAGTCTGTTTCAGTTAACAAAATATATATAAAGACCCATTTCTTTAGTTTATTGAAAAAAAAGTCGATATTTCCATAATAACGCATTTTAATAACATAAAAATAACACTACATTGGTATTTAAAAAACATTTTTTTTCTGACTGTTGTTTTAGCAAATATGTCTTTAATGTCATCATAATTAATCGAGTCCATTACATCTGTTTCAATCACTGCGATATATAATTTTTAGGCTATATATTAACATACACTTATTAATATAGTCGAGATTTTTTTATGGCATTTACATCTGAAGGAAAAGTAACTATCATTAACCATCACTTATGATAAATTATAAAATCCAGGAAGCCAAACGCCTGATGGAAGGTGGGTTATATTCTGTGTATGGAGTGAAGAAACTATCCTAATGACGATTAACAATTGCAAATTTGAACTTCTGAAATGGATTGGAAGAAGCGTTTCGTATTGGCAAAAACCTTAATACTCTTCAGTACGGCTAAGTTTCTGCCTGCTATTCTATGAATTTTCCGCTGTTGTGCATTACAGCTGCTGTTACTCCACAGCAAGATTAACAACAGTTGAATGTTTCCCAAAGACAGTTAAGGGCTCTGCTGTTTCATTAGAGTTCCAGCGCTAGCTTAATTAATATTCTAACTTCTAAAGAAGTAACTACTGCTGTCTTAATTAACATTCCAACTGCCAATTCTCAGACCCACAATAATATCACCAGATGTTTCTCAGACCCAATATAACATAGATATCCGCTGTTCTGTGATATAGCTGATGTTGCTTCTGAACAAAATTAGCAACACTTGAAGTTCCACCGAGGCTCGTTGGCATTATAACTACTAAAGTCCTGCTGCCGCTACTATTCCTGCTGTCACCGTAACTAATTCCATTGTTAGTCCTACTATCGCTAGTATCGTGACTACTACCGTTACCAATACCATTCACACTTCCACATACAAACAATGTGTTTTGTAAATAATTTTTTATTCGTTTCAACACCGAAAACCATTTAGCAGTTGTATCAGAAATTGAATTGTTTTTACGTTCGGAAAAGTAGCCCTTAACCCATCCTTCATAAATTTTTACATATTTTCAACTTAAAACTTATGTCCAATAAATTTTTCTGAGTCAATATCAGTACCATAAGTTTGAAGTATTTCTAGCCTTGTAGGTACTTGTCTTGATTTCTATGTTTTTAAAAAAAAGAAAAAATCATTCGTATCAAATATGTCTGAATTATTTTTTATTTCCAAAATTAAGTTATCGCAAATGACATTAAAAGTATTAACAATGAAATTTTCCTTGCCATGTAATATACTTTAATCGTTAGATTTTGAACTTCGTGAGACATTTTGTTCATTTTCTCAATTTTTTCTTCTCTTTTTTGAATTTTGTTTCATCTGTTATGAAGTTCGCTTCTTCATTTAAAGCAACAAAACTATTTCTTAAAACCAACTAAAGACTGTAACAAATTATTAGCTTGCAACAAATAAATGCTAACAGAACCCATGAAGGCGCAGTGTTACAGCCAATTACTTCTAATAGATAGTGCACATTTCATGACATTTCTATACGCTGCCACTCATTTATACATACATCATCGTAGCTTCCAGTGATTCTTTTTTTGGTACTTGGTTTTGTTTTTATAGTGCATCTCATTTATGTCTGTATTTGCCATCCTTCGTTATGAACTACTTATTCGAGATGTTATTACAGGAATTTTGACCGATATTTCCGCATTTCCGCATTTCTGTTTATTGTAATACCCGTATGTTCGACGCAAAGAACAATATACATATTATGTGTATTTCAAATGGAGGCAAATTTTTCGGCGGGCTCTAGTGTTTATGTTATGATCTTAGCATTTAAAAGTATTTTATTCTGCAACAATAATGACACCGTTTTTTTATACTGTTGTTTGTGAGAAGTGAGGTTTTAAAATGTGAGAGTGTGGCCCCAGCTTGCGCCTAGTGCGCCTTATGGTAAATGCGGCCCTGGTTGACATTTTTGATATTCAAATCGGCATCAAGGCATCTGAAGTGGTTTGCCAAATCCAGGTCTGTATCTAAAAGTGATAATGATTATAAAAACAATTTAAAAAAAGATAAAATATGAAACAAACTAAGTTGTGAAATTGGACTTCGGAATTCTTTGGGTGATGAGCGGCTTGATACTGCAGGCGATATCGATGCAAATGTCAAATCTAAGGCCAAATCCGATACCGATATTTGCCTATAGTTTGGCCTTAAGAATTATTAAGACACAAATAATACTCCTTAAGAGCACTTACTGTTTTGTCCAAGTCCAAGCAAATTCTTGTTCTAGCTTAATGAGTTTCTTGAACTAGAAAACTAGAACAGAAAATAATATTTAAAATAATAAAAAAAAAACTAATCAAATGTCATTTCTGTAAAATTTCATACATATCCTTGTGCGGTGGATGCATGTTTTCGCATAATTTCAGGTTACATTTGCAGCAAATATAGTCTAAGCAAAGATTTTATATTCAAATATCGTTATATCTGAACGTTCACAAACACTTTTTCATGATAGCGATTTCAATTTTTACACATCGACGGGTCCATTACGATTTGGAAAAATGTTTTCCAATACGAATGCAGCTGTCAACGACAAAAGTGCAAACAATTGGAAACCGTCTGATTCAATTTGCTGAGGGTTTGGTGGCTTACGAAGATTCATTTAGAAAGGACTCCAACGATGCGATATATGTAAATCGATAGCTCGATTCCATCGGGGATTCAATGATCTGCGATTTACCCTTCTTTAAAACTGAATATAGAGAGACTAAGAATGTGTTCGGAGTATACTGCATGGAAAATGCCTTTCATCTTGTCTACGTATTTGTATTTTTCTTTCTTTTTGAGGTGATAAAAAAGAAAGCCACGTCATTTGCTTTATTCAATGCAAAAAATGTCTGCTGTAAAACGTACATACATATATATTGAAGTACAATATTTTATTAAAAAAAAAAACAACGTGAAGAATGTACGGCATTAGCATTTTAAGATGTTATGATGACAAAAAGAAAAAGACCTACTTATACTTTCTTAAATTATGCCTAGTTTTCACTCCCTTTTTAAGCCAACTTCAATGAAAATCGAGTATTTCTGATTAAAGCCCCAAGATTTCTCAGCTGGGAATTGTTTCGCTAATGTTCTATATAAAGCAAAACAATAAAGTGGAATGATAACAATAAGCTTTTTGTCATTGTCGAAAATATACTTTGCATTCAGTAGGTATATATACCAACTTTAGTCGTTGGCTGCTTTAATCAGACAAGCTGAAAAATGTACGTACCACAAAAGTGGAATGAAAGGCAAGGTTTTATGCAACAACGAAATGTGATATTCTTTTATGTGAATGAATACTGGCTGCGGATACGTAGAGAGACGAGTTTTTGATTTCAGACTATACATATTTTAAGCAAATACCTAAAAACGTTTAATTAACGTAAATGAAATTATCGTTGTGATTTTTATTGCACTAAAAACGTGAAAAGTATTTTCAAATTTTTAATATTTGTCCGTAATAGTTTGCTCTCAGATGTTGTAATATTCATTGTGCATAAGCAGAGGACGGAGAGAAAAAAAATTTTAACTCGCTCATGAACGAATCAAATTCGTGTGAACTGTATTTTTCAATCACTCACTTATGCAGCATAAGTCGTAGGCTACACCTCTTCGATTACATAGAATTTCAACAAGTATGCTGTTCAGCAAATAAAAGAACTAACAGACTTTATTACCTAATTACAAGCCACATATCTTTCCAAAAATCTAAAATGACTCTTTCCAGAAGGTTGCCGATTGTTTTGTTTTTATCCACTCTTCTTACATTCAAGGTAGATTTTTTGATCTAAGGTAAATTAGACGTTTCACTAAAAACCTGTTTTCACATAAAGATCAGTTCAGCGTAGGAGATTTAGATTTTTTTTAAAATAGCTGTGTTTTTTTGTGTCCGCAGAACAGGGCAGAACAAAACATACACAAAAGAACGCCTCATACATTTTCATAGAAGATTTATAAATGAACAGTACAAATAGTTCGGTTCAGTCGACAGAACAATTTGTTCTCTCCAGTATATGGGGGCTCTAGAACAAGTTACACAAAATAACACAGCTAAAATTTGATGGCATAGTTTTACGTAAAATAATCGACCCACACAGAATCAACCGCATTCTTTATTCATCAATTGGGATTTACTCCACGACCACAAGAAACCCAAATATCTAAAATTGCAAGGTCCATCTCCAATTATTGAAATTTTCTTGTTGGATAAATTTGTTGAGCTTGTCTCTGCCGATCTTGAAGACACTTTCAGATCAACTAAGCCCTGACAGCCTCTTAAGCTGAATCCATACTTCACCACTCACCCAGTAAAATGGATCATTGGTGAGAATTTCATAGACATGGTATTTCATTGTGTTGTATTGCTCCCGACACCAGTAATTTAATAGAAATAGTTACGCGCAATAGAAAAAGAACAAGCGACATCTACATTATTTGTGCGAAATGACTAATTCAGTACTGACATATACAATTTTACGTTCGGAGAATTGCCGTTTCAAGAATGGAATATTCGGGAAGGTACTAGGACAATTTACAGTGCAAAAATGCAGGACTTGTCACCGCCAGTCTCAAATTGCGAAAACCCTGTTTATTCGGGTCAGTATGTTGATTCTGCCTCACGAAAACTTGTTGGTAATAACCGTTATTTAAAAACAAAAACAGATACTTACTTGTAGGCTATTATTGCCATTTTCATGAGACTATTATAAACAAACAAGTAAAAAAGCTAAAATTGGTCTAAGACCAATTCATTCTTATGATAGCCTAGATGAATGCCCGTATTAAATTTCGTATGGTCACCGATCTATTCAAGTTTAATTTTGAAGTTGTTTTTCGCATATATTTCTATAACGGTTTGTCGGACAGAAAAAATGAATTTTCACCCATTTTATAGGATTTCGTATTCTGAAGAAGTTTTTAGTACAATAAAAATGTCTTGGACTGATCGTTTTCAAAATATACGTAAAAAACCTAAATTTTTATATGGCAACACCAAGAAGGAGTTGCCCGATTTAGTCCATTTTTGAATTTTTTTTGCTAATGTAGTAAAAACATCATGTACGAAATTTCAGTTCTCTACGTCGACGCGTTCTCAAGCAGTGTCCAAATATATAGCAAAAAACGAAATTTTTATATGGCAACCCCACGACGGAGTCCGTGTACAAAACTTCAGCTCTCTAGGTATACGCGTTCTCGAGTTATCGTGCGCACAGACGGACGGACGGACGGACATGCAAAAATCAAAATAACTTTTAATACAGGGTTTTCCAATAAGAGGTGTTATTTTGATATTCAAAGAAAAATACCATTTTTTGAGATAAATGATCGGATCTTTATTTCATTATACTATGTGTTTCATCATGTCTATTTTGATATCCTGTGGCCCAAAATTTGTTACTAACTATCGTCCCATATCCTACTCCAATGCACTTAACTTTCTACTTAAAGAAGCCATCTTCATTCAGTTGCTTCCTATAACAAAAACCCTACATATAAGAAGAGCAACATGTACAAGGTAGGAGTCGATAAATAGTTTTAAACCAAGAATCTGGGGGGAGGTCTTGGCTTGTACTATTAAGTCTGAAAGGGTTATGTAGAGAACAAAAGCGTGAAGGTACAAGTAAAAGGAAGCACTTTAGATTGCAACTGTAAACTCTCTTTACACGGGTTCTTAATTTAGGATAACCGACGGACATCCTTCAATTACATTTATAGGTATATAATGACACAAACTTTTAATCCAAAGGGGTTAGTAATTAATAAAAGCGAATAGGTTCGCATTATTATTTCTTCATTTTTTTTTTAATTTTGTTAAGGCTTTAATTTTTAAATTATGCTTTTTCTCCTGTACTTGCTGCCGTCCATGTGGATCACCTCGTGCCCATCTTATCTGAACAATCCCAAATCTACGCAGGTGATTTCCTCGGCTCTGCAGCTTTCATTTTTATTTTTATTGCTCTGGTTGATTATTCAGCTTTCCCATTGATGGTTTTTAGTTTTCGCTGGTTCTCTTTAAATAAATCTTTAAAATCAACACTTTCTTTTTCGTCTAGATTTGATCACTGCGCTTTTAAGAACCGAGCTCACTCGCTGTCCGAGTAAAAAAACAATGTTTCACTCTCTCCCGTTTCGCATGTTTCGGCCCGGAATTATCATGTTCCCCCTATTCACATGCTGTTTTCCATTTGGCAATTTTTTAGGGGGTTATTCGATATCTGGGGCCTAGCAATGCTTGTGTTTTAGATAAGGTGTAGTTAAGTCAAGGTTATTTATTTATTTATATAGTAAGTATATTTACTTATTTAGTTAATCATTTATTTAGGATTAGACTTCTTATAAATAATAACCTAATATCATTAATGTTGCCTAAGAGTTTCTAAAATGACCTAAATGGAGTTTTGATTTCGGGCATCAAGGCAATTGTTCTCTTCATACTCATACCAATTGAAATAAATGAGTATATAACAGGTGCCCACTTTATACAGTCTCTAATTTGACTATAGTAGACTTGCTTATAACGTCATTAAAGAGGGTACGCTTTTTAAAGACGAAAAATATCATTATAAACGAATCGTACTAACTATAATGGTGTCGTATTGAATTAAATTTAGCGTATAAATGAGATCAAATGAATGTGGATTTGTAAATTTATATATGTAAAATGATGAATGGTTAAATTGAGGCTACTGAAACTTCGGACTTGCATCATCATTGTCTTCATCTTCATTATTATTTGAGTTTTCTTAAATGGTCATGCCATAAGATAACAACAGTAGGTTCCTCTTACATATATATTATCTTCTACAGCTAAAAACTCACCTAAGTTTGTTGTACTATACTATGTAGCAATAATATTTACATTGTCAAAAAAGCTTTGTTCATATCATGCAGGAAATGTGTGCCATCTTCTTTACCAAATTCTTCGGAAATTAACGAAATTCATTTTGTTGTAATGTAAATGCTCCGAGTGTTTAATAGAATTCGAAATTGTTTCATTACTGGGTTTCAAATATTTTTTTACTATATCATGGCGCCCAATAGGGATATATTGCGCCGAGTATTCTTTACGGCATTACAAATCAGATTCATCGCCAAATTTGGTGGTCCATTGGGTTCAGTACAGAAGTTATATTCAGTATCAGGAACACTATAATTTAATTAAAAACATGTTTATTACTGGGTTGAATATGAACGAGTACCAGAAGAAGTTTTTTCTAAACTCCATATATTATTTGCACAGAATACCCTCAAAAATGTCGGATTTCATCTGGATCTCTTTATTCCCTTTATATTTAATCGCCAGAAACTTAACATTTTTAAAACACCAGAGCATTTAAGACTTTCCCAATGCAATGAGTTATTATCTTTTCTAACCGTTATATTTGCTACTACTACTAGCAGAAAATACTGTTTGACGAGTTTTCACCGATAAACTTCTCCCGTTAAAATATTAAAGTTTTAAGTTTCATCAGAAATTAACTTGACTTTCACCAGAAATTTTTCGCAAAAATATATTGCTGTACATATGAAAACGATAAACTTAGTTACAGGGAAATCTTTCATTTGTAGAATAGGCCTATTCTAGTCTCTCCGATTGTCAAAGTCTGCTTTTTAATTGCCTCAGATTCAGAGTTCTTTTGATAATTTCACGAATTAAGGATTTTTGGATATAATAATATTTTCTATATTCCGAGGATTATCGTTATAGCCTACGTCCCTGCGAACAATGTCGAGAACTTTATTCACACTCGACAAGAATAGATATATCGATTCTATTTATACAGATCTTAGTATAGTAGTGTAGTAGTAGTATCGTAATTTGGTGACCCGTATTATTTATTAAAAAATCACTAAATAAGATAATGATCATTAGACACAAATTATTAATTAGCAAACTACAGACACAATCATTTCTTTAATGAAGGAGGATCAGCTGTTGTAATATGAAATTAGATTTGGAATTTAACCGTGAAATTGATCGAATTTAGGTGCGGAAATTATTAGTTTATTAATTTTTTGGATATTAAAAACATATTTTTAATTTTGAGCTGAAATTCCACAGAAATAACACTAAAGATTGTATAATAGTGCCCGGGGCTTTTATTCTTGGTCATGTAAGCTTAAAGGACTATGAAATCTGTGAATGATCTAGTTTTAAGTTTTTTTTTAACAGATTTTTATACGTTTTTGTTTTTAGTGTAATTAATTCTTAGTATATTTTCAATAAAAGCATTATTATTATTAATTAGTGGGAATGCTTCCTAGTCTTAAAACACGGATTAAAGTCATATAGCTAGATGCACCTGTAATAATTGCTGTGGTCATATTTATTCGTTCTTATTATATTTTAAGAGCCAAAATTAATTCCATTTCATAACACACAAATTAACCAGCTTGATACCAAAAAAATCCAATGACAACATTCCCAAGAAACAAAAACATCGCTGTCAGTTCCAAAAGCAAATTCACTACCGAGTTTGCTTTACTTACCTTCAGAACAAGCTCAAGTGGGAAGGCCTGCTTCTTACATTCGACCATTCTGACTTCAACTCAACTCGAGTTGCTCACTGAAAACATATTCACCTGGAGAAAGCACAACTCCATTATAACTACTGCTGCAATTGTAATATGTCCATGATCCATGATCTCATTCGATTCGCATATATCACTAACGCTAGCCGTTATTGGAAAGCCCTGTTGTAACGAATACATCCTATGTAAAATTCTTAGATGAAACCTTTTCCCACATATCGCCTGGAAATCGGAAAGTATGACATAACTCTGGAATTAACAGTATACCATCAAATTTTCGAATTATTTTTCTTTCCATTCGGTGTACTCGTTTCCTTGTAGTATTCATATCGAAGTACATAAATTTCCTTCTATATAAAACAATAACTACTTGTGTTTGAATTACTGCCCATATTACAATTGTCTTTCTGCCAGGAGTTTTCTCCCCATTAACATGCTTATCGATACAAATACGTCGAATCATAACTGGATAAACTTAGACAAGAACATCATTGTCTAAAAATTAACAGACAGGTACGAAAGTTGTGCCCCAAAAACCCACTATGTGTAACTTCTTCGACAATTGCTTAAAACCAATGTAGCATTAACGAACGAAACAATTATATACGCATCAAACTCACATAATTATTTTTAGAATTTTTACGCAAAGAATTTCCAGTTATTTTGTGCATTGTTTTATCATATAACAAACAGGATTTGGATTGCCAGGAAGTTCCGAGACAGCCATATGTAACTCGAAACCATGTCGAAGTACACGGAGTGATGAAGGCGGTCATCGTCCAAAGCAAATAAAATTGCGGTGTATCCTAATTTGCTACATCTTCCCCAAAGATCGCTTATAATTGACCTAAAAGATGGCATGTAATCAGCACAGCCTTCGGTGAAGAAAATATGTGTTCTGGTGGATTTCATATATAAAAGCTACAGCCATTTCATTCGCAAATTCTTTTTCATCTTTTTCCAGCATTTCAGCTCACAATGCGTTAGCAAAAATTTAATTCCATTTCGTAACGCACAATTTAACCAGCTTGATACCAAAAAAAAATTCCATGACAACCTTCCAAGAAACGAAAATATCGCTGTCAGTTCCAAAAGCAAATCAAATATCGCGTTTGCTTTGCTTGCCTTCAGAACAAGCCCAAGTGGAAACTAACTAACTAGCTAATTTAAATATTTGACTATCTGCTTTCCCAGCGTTATGTAGTTCTCTGATCAAAAAAAAAGAAAACACAAACTATCGTGGAATCAAAAGAGAATTTTCATTGATTAAATCCTGTAGATTAAATAAAAAGTCGAGGAATTGATATTTTTCTGCTTTCAACGAACAAATTTTATTCCAAGGCTTTGAAACAAAATGCTTTAAAATCTCCGAACTTTTTGCAGTAAGATTTAAAAATGAAAGAATTGAAATAATTCTCGAATTATATAGAAAGGCTCCCCTATAAATCAAATATACACCTAAGGATACTCCCAATAAGAGATACACATTTGAGATGCTGTCGAGCGAAAATAAGAGCACCTATACACATCACCCGAAATTTCCACTATACCTATACATATAAATACAATACTCGGTTACTTTAAGATATTATGGCATTCGAGATATATTTCTTTTCATTGACAGCTGAAGATATATGATTTCGGACATCATTAAAAATTTCTTTTTTCTTATTTCTTTCAGATTCAAGAGTCGCTTGGTCCGATGCCTCGCATCAGCTACTTATATTATAAGACAAGTCTGTTCCTTGGGGATTACAGTATATACTCCCAGTGTAGCATTGGCCACTGTTATAGGAATTCCTTATTGGGTATCTATCGTGGGGATGTCAGCTATTTGTATTATGTTCACAGTAATGGTATGTATTATTATTTTTTTTTTTGATTTTTTTATTTTATTCTTTTATTGTTGGTGAATTTAAAAATTTAAAATATATTTGCTCATATGAGAAAAATAATAAAATTCAATGTGAAATGTGTTGGAAGACTTGAACAGTATCAAACACAAGGAAATATCTTTGAGCTTTGAAAATAATTGCAAAATAAATCTTTACAAAGATTTTCTTTTGAACCGCAACATGGCAATGCTTCCGCTAATGCTACATATTTTTTTGAGTTGAAGGTCTTGCAATTGCCAATTCAGTGGTTAGAAAAAGGCCTGTTATTAGTTATAATATTTCTGCATTGTAACTTTGTTCAATGATAATATACGTAGACAAATAAATTCCGTTATATTATGAGCGGTATCAATCACTTTCATTCAGAATTGATTATTCAATAAATTGCGTCATTTTATATTACGGTTCACTTTATTGTAAAGTAAATCTGTAAGCTGCGGGGAGCGAAAATAGAAACACTTATTTTTCTGCGCATATTGAGCCACTTATAAATAATAATAAATTTGGTCTTGAGGTACTGCGTCATAGAAATAAAAGAAATAAGCGATGTATTCCATCTAATGTGTCGCTGTTATACAAGTGAAAATTGAAATGATCTAATAAAACACTTGAGACAGTTAAATATTTGTATAATAGTTAAGTATAATTGCGTTTAATATAGGTTGACATATATATTTTTATATGTAGGTACATATGTGTCAGGTTCAGTTACTTGTACCCAGATAATACTTAAAACTTCTTTGACTATTAGAACCAGCTTAACACAAGCTCGCTGCATGGACACGTTTAATAAATAAACGTCTCAACAATACATGCGTTTCATCGCTTAGTCGGTGTTAGTATTAGTATGTTACACTAAACATAGACCAAACACCAGAAGAAATGTCATGCAATGCGACATAGATCAAAAAGATAAAAAACCAAATTTAATCTAACAGAAGATTAAATATTATATAGACGTTTCTTTCAGACATGCTTAGAGTCCTCAACAACAAAAGAATCAGCCAAATTATTAACAGTAATGCACATGCGGTTAATAGGTTCATACATGCCAAAGTTAGACCTTGAGGAGTTGACCGGCAACAGAGATAGCCTTCTCAAATTGTATCTATTATCACGGAAAGAGATTTTGTCAAGTAACAACGGGGAATCAATATTCGCGTTTACCAGTTGGTGAACAAAAGTTACATCGGCAACCATGCGACGTTTCTCAAGCGATTGCATATTCAAAAGCTGCAAGCGATCCTCATAGGGTAGAAGAATTAATGAATTATTCCAGGGTAGGTGCCTGAGAGCAAAGCGCAGGAAATTTCGCTGAACAGACTCGATACGGACGATGTGTGTACCGTAAAAAGGAGACCAGACCTGGCTAGCGTATTCAAGAAGTGGTCTCAGAAAGCAAGTATATAAACGTAATGTTATGGAGGAATTCGAGAACTCTCGGAACCAACGCTTTATAAAGCCCAACATAGAGCTACTCTTAGATACCATGTGGTTTATGTGGAGTTAAAATTCAATCTATGGTCACATTTGACACCCAAGTTACAGACAGAACTAACGCGGCGAGTCGAGGAAGCCGAGAACCCATAGTCATAAGAGATAGGATTAAGATTCCTGTGGAAAGTCGTCACCTCACATTTGTCGATATTGAGTACCAAATTATTGCTTTTGCACCAATCGTAAAATTTGTGGAGGTCACCCTGTATAAGTTGACAGTGATTAATAGATTTAATCTGAGCAAAAAGTTTAATGTCATCAGCATAAATTAAGACTTTTCAATGCTTCACTACGGAGACAATGTCGTCAATAGATAGAATAAATAGCAACGGTCCCAAATGTCTCCCTTGAGGTACGCCAGACGAAGCTTTCAAGACTCTAGAGATGGAGTGGCAAATACCAAATATTTCATCTTTTCATTTCATCAATCTATATACATATATTCAAGGATCTGCCTTAATTTATCATAAATTAATAACTAACTAAAGTCTTAGTGTATTACTTTTTTAGTCTTATGAATGATGTGTAAGTACAATGAGTTTCTGCATAAAAAGCTCCCCTTCTGGCCCATTTAGTTAATTTATTAAATTGAGCTTAGTATAATAATACCGGGTAGCGCAAAAGTAATGACCATATTTGGTTAAGCTACAACCTCTTTTCTAAATTAGAAAACAAGAATTATTTTTTTATATATGTATATTTGTGCCATGAAATTTCGTCGCATTAGGATTTGAAGATGATGTCTCTTAAATGGTGACCTCCAGAGTTGATGCAAATTTCAGCCCTACTTATGACATTTTTCATAACTTGCCGTAACACTTCCTGCGATATTTTCCTTATTTCTTGATGAATATTTTCTTTTAGGATTGCGAGAGTCTGTGGCTTGTACACATATACCAGTGATTACAAATAACTCTAAAAAAAGAAGTTTGGTCAGGTCAGATCGGGTGATTTTGCAGGCCAAGGTAAATCGCCCAAAGGAGAGATTATTACACGGCCTGGAAAAGCGTCCCTCACTAACAATAAGTCCATAGTGTCGCGCGCTGTGTGTGGCGTGGCGCCGTCTTGTTGGAACCAGATGTGCTCCAGCCCCAATTCATCTAAACTGGGTGTCAAGAATTTACGTAACATGGTTCTGTAGTGCTCGCCAGTGACAGTTATCGCATTGCCTGCAGCGTCTTCGAAAAACTAGGGTCCGATCACTCTTTCAGCACAGACGTCGCACCATAAAGTAACTTTTAATGGATGTAAAGGTATTTATTTCTTGAATAATGCGCGGATTTTCAGTGCCCCAGAAGCGAGTATTCTGCTAATTGACGTGCTCCGAGAGATGGAAATGCGCTTCGTCACTCTTAGCCAATTTACAAAAAATCTTCCTCTTCAAGGTTGAGCTCGGTGGTCAGTAGGCAGCAGCTGATGAGTCATCTGAGTTTTATACGGAAACATCTTCAAGTCTTTGAACAAAATTCGCTACAGAGTCCGCCTGGAAATGCCTAATTGCGTGCCACGTCGCCTCGCTGATGTTTCTGGACACTCCTCCATATCTTCGCGCACAGCATCGATATGTCTGTTCTTGGTCTGCCAGACTTAGATCTATCCAGTGTTGCGCGAGTTGCTTCGAGGCGTGTGGCAAAGCATCGCATTGTGCGACCAACCGGACCGGACGGCGGGGAAATCGTGGACGAAATTGTTTTTATCACTGAAGAATTATTCCGTAAAAACATTGACACGATTATTCCATGTTCTTGGGGAGTATAACGGTCCATGTTTATTTTGACTAACTTTACATTTGTTTACTACACAATTTTCAATATCAGAATGAGAATGCCAGGAGATGTCATATAAAAGAAATATAAGTAATTTCTAAAGTGCCAGTACTTTTGCGCCTCCCAGTACTTTTGCGCCACACAGTACTTTTGTGCCACCCAGTACTTTCAACTCAACATTTATTCTATTCAATCTCCGAACATTCTTCGGTCAAAAATCCTAGTCAATTTTAATCTGTCATGAGTGCCATGTAGTATATTCTATTCTTCTATTCGACGCCTACTTTTACAATTCCTAGCAGATCTGGAAATCACAACAAAGGCCTAAAGAGAATATGAAAATAGATCTACTTTCTTATAATTATTTATTCACCGTGAAGAGAGAACTATAAACTAATGCGGAAACCTTTTCGATAATATAAATATTTTTTTTTATCTAGTATTTAAGTTCCATCCTTGAATGCTAAAAAATGATACAAATGAGAAAAAAATCGATAATAGCACCCTAAAAGATTTAGATGAGGTGAGCATAACAAATCCAAGCTTCATGAGAAGATGCTCTCTTTAATATTTAAAAGTTCTAGAATAAGAGCTATGTTTTTTGTGTCCGCAGAACAGGGCAGAACAAAAGATAGATATCATACATTTTCATGGAAGATTTCTAAATGAAGCGAACAGTACGAATAGTTCACTTCAATCGACAGAACAATTTGTTCTCTCCAGTATATGGGAGTTCTAAAACAAGGTAACACAGTTGATATACAAAAAACACTAAATAGTTTTATTTTAATGGCATGGAGTTCGTAGCCTGAAACCAAATTCCGTTCCCAATAGCTAATCATGTTCGTTTTCAATTTTTCGTCGTATATGTCAGTTACCACAAAAAAATATGTTTGGCAATCTATGTTATTACAGTAATAATAAATATCAGTAGAAGTCAAAAATAGTCAGTACTTGTTGCGCAAATGTCTCGATCTGACTAAAATATGGACTAATACACTAAGAAAACTCTTTTGACATGAATTTAGAAATTAACGAAGTAAGATTCATAAACAGATGATTCTAGCTGTCAATTCCGGAACGGCATCCATGAATATATTATTGCAGGCAAAGTTTAAGGAATTTATTATCACTGCGGACCATTCAAAGATCTATATAAGGCTGCAACATATATCCGCCACTTTCAGATATCTTATCTTAAATTATTTTCCTTCCAACCTAAACATGTTTCACGCATTCATTGTAAACCTTATTTTATGCAAAAGTAATTTGAGTTTTGGTTCATTTGCGATAGTAATCATTAAAATCTGTACATTATTTTCATTATAGGGTGGACTGAAAGCAGCCATTAATGCAGACGTTATCCAGAGTGTAACAGTTATTCTTGTTACATTAGCCGTAATAATTCAAGGAACCATTGATGTTGGCGGTCCTGCAAAAGTGTACAAATCAAACAGGGAAAATGGTGAGTGTGTGATGTCAATATGCATATGTTTATAATACCTAATATATAGTGTGCTATATGAATCTTCTGACCAGCTCGATCGTAGTATATCTGTCGAAAGAATGCAACGTTTTTTGCGAGTTTTGCACTTTTAAGTAAATCCAGCGAAAAATCGATTTAAAAGCTTCTTCACAGAAAAAAGTCTACTATCCTAAGGCATTTGTTTGCATTTGGGAAAATGTGGAAAAACCGCGAAATTTGTTGCATTTTGACTAGCTTTTAGTATACAGGCTTTAAGTTTCTTAAATTCTACATGAACTGCTGGTAGTATTGTCTATTATTAAAAAGTAGTAGTTAAATGAAAAAAAAAATCTGATTGAAAATTTAAAATTCGCTGAGCCATAATTTTGAAAAGGGATGGGACAAGCTCAAAATATTATATGTTGACATTAGAAAGCTCCAACTATCAAATAATCACCATACTGAAAATCGTTCAGACTTTATAGCGTAACTTATAAAAAAAAAATTGAAGAAAACCTTTAACGAACTATAGTGTGGTATAAGTGGAATGAACAATGTTTATTTTAAAAACGTTGCGAGATGTCTTATAATCACCGAAGCTACATTTCGTGAACCTTAAAAGACCTTGACGTCTTTGGGTTTTATGGTATGGGCCATGCATCAGGCGCAGATCTAACACTGAAATTAGGGGGGTCATCTTACAAATTAAATTGAACAAAAACAAAACAAAAAACATCCAGCGCCGTAGGTCCTTAGAAAATCCTATACACATACATCACATGCATATACAATAATCTTCATTGAAATAAATTTTTATTAGTTTTGAAATAACATTTTTTTTTTAAATTGAATTATATAACTAAAAAAATATATAAAATACAGAGTTAATTAAATATTTTTTACTTCCAAAATATATATAGCGGGCCATGACCCTGTGACCCCTCCCCCCCCGGACTCGCACTGCCATGCATACCTTTCTTTTATTTGTAATCGTCATAATTCCTGAGTGATAGTAGGTAATCTATAAATTGGAAAATTTCTGTCTTGTAATAAATTCTCGAAAGTATTCTCTTCCCAAAAATAGTTTTCTTGTGGTTTTTACTATATTTAATTAGCAAACTTTTCTTTATATTGAAATATTTATCATAATAATTGATAATTGATTACAATTGATGCCCTTGAACAAGTGTTAAGAAACATTAGAACCAATTTCCGAGGAAATATATCAATTAAAGCAAGTAATTTTTTCAAGCACTCTCGATCGATTTTTTTTTTTGTTCATAGTTCGAAAAAGATCACCTTGCTATTTGGACTTTATTCGAAATCCTACGAAATTACCCTGTACCGTATAGTATTCTTCCGCTTTAAAGTTAAAAACGTCAGGTGATAACTCTGATCTGAATAAAAATCTTTCGTAGTTTTAATTTCTGTTATTCTGTGAACTAATTCACTTTTTTTTTTTAAATATCTAACTTATAGTATAAGCTATCTCTCCTCTTCTCGGTTAAGGCATACCATACTATTTCTTTGTGAAAAACGACTTTAATTTTCCAGCACAATGTTATCTTTGAGCAATTTTTCTATGAGAAAATAAAGCTTAAGACGCCTGACTTAATACCGGTACATTATTAATAATTTTTTGGAAGTATCGCAGGATGCCTTTGTCTTGACTTTTATCGGTTGGCATCTTTTCATCTTGTTATTGCTATAATTGAACACTTAACGCTTATGACTTGCAATTTACTTTCATTTTACCTCCGTTGCTCAAGCTCTTAACACTCATTCTCTTCTGTTTTTCACTGTACAAAGTCAAGCAACTGGCTGAAGGCTGACGCGTTCTAAAAGGACTTGAAGGGATAAAATAAAAGAACTTGTTGTGAAGGAAGTTTTTTTTTTGTTTTTGTTTTTTTATTTTTTTTATTCTCTATGATGATACTTCCTAGTCCTACCATGATATCCTTGGAAGATTTATTACATGATAAATTGCTTTTAAAGTACTTATGCTGCTTAGCTATCGATCGCCGCCTGCAAGGAAATATCTCGTTACTAATAACTTTTGTGTATCTTGCAGGAAGATTGGAATTCATGAATTTTACTTGGGACATGACTGTGCGAGTAGACACGATGTCCGCATGGCTAGGGCAACTTTTCATGTCTCTATCGCAATTTGGCTGCCAACAGAACTTCATGCAGAGATATGTAAGCCTGAAATCACTGAAAGAAGTTAATAAGTAATTATACTAAAAAAAAAAATCTTTTTGTACTTCATAAATTAACATTATTCCGTTTTAGGGTCATGATGTCCAATATACCTGTAATCATAGTATTTTTTTCGCTATCGTGGTTAGCTGGTCTGGTAATATACGCTAATTATTTGACCTGTGATCCCCGTGCAGTGGGATACATCCAGAAAGCGGACGAAATTTTACCATTTTATGTTGAAGACAGACTCGGATATATTCCAGGATTTCTAGGAATTTTCATGGCAACTCTGTTTAATGGAGCACTGAGGTAAGTAAAGTCACATAGACAATTGTAACTTTAGCTAGCTATAAAATATACAAACAATTCTGATATTAGTATTCAAATTATATGCAATCAATTTATTATTTCTTGTTAGCCAGTTTTGCATTCAGTAAAGTAAGAGATCGAAGGCGATTTCCATTTTGTTTAATGGATTAATTAATTTAAGATTCAGTCCACTTCAAAATTAAATATTCTTCAACTATAAGTAACCTATTTGTTTTTGGAATAACACGAGATCCAAAAACAAAAACTTTATATTTTTCCATGCACTTTTTATTGAGATCGTGCCATTAAATATTGGACAGCATGCCAGTTAAATGTTAATAGAGAGGTCTATGTGAACAAATCTATTAAAATCCTGAATGACAACAATTAATTCTCAAAATATATCCAAGTGGAACTTTGAGGGAAATTTAAATGTTACCGTATAATACCAGATGGCACTGAAAATAAGTTCGGTGGTGACACCCATTGGCATAACTAGGTAGGGGTCGCCCCCCCCCCCCCCCCCACCCTCTAGGAAATTATGAAAAGTTCCAAAAAACATTCGTTAATTCGTAAAATATTAGGCCTAATTAAATTGAATCCGTTCGGATCGGAATCGAAAAGGCTTTCATGAGTTCATTTCTTCAAGAAAACCTATTAAAAGTTTTTTGAAATTTTTAAAAACTATTCTGAGATTGCTCTGACTCCACTGAATTTTGACAAAGGTGTAATCCGTAAGAGAAATCATGCAGAACTATTTTGACAGTTGTTGAAAATTTCGTAAAACTTTATTTAATTTTATGGAAAAAGAAGCTTTTTTAACTTTTTCGAATCTAATCCCAACGGATTCAGTAATAAGGCTGATTATCGTTATAAGAAAAAAATGTTTACTGTGCAATTAAAAACTTCTATAATATTCTTATTACGTTACATTATGGAACAAAACTATATCAGCACTCTAGACAGTAAATACTTCGGGGAACCGAGAAATTCACAAAAAAACATTAAATTTGTCTAGAACCTAGTCGAGTCTCGAAAAGGAGAAGGCAACCGGAGAGAGCAAAAGACTTTCTGATAAAAACCACTCTATGTAAAAGTAATTTAGTAGACTTTCCATCAGATACAAGACCAGGGCCATCCAAATATTGGAAGATACATATTTACAACTCCCTTTGAAAGCAATCAAATCAATCTGTCGTTAATGATTGCCAATATTTGACGATACTGGTAGTGGAAGGCCTTGAAGCTATGACTGAGGAGCCCTGTATAGACCTTACTTTAATAAATTCCTTTTGGGTGGTATTGTTCTTTGGACATTTCGGATGAGTTTTCGGAATAGATTGATCTGAACCCTTCGACCATTCCATGAATTTTAAGACGAATTTGTGGGCCTCTTCTGATTTAGAAAAAAAATACGTTTACACCGCTCGCACTTTAATCATATACAGAGCTCAGAATCGTATTTTGCCCCATTGACACATGTAGGGGAGATAAAAATAAGTGAGAACAAGATTGCATCCGCTTCTGCTTTCTTATGATATTACAAGGCGGACCTTACGATTTCGATTTGATACTTTCAGAAGAAGACCTTTAGCTGTTAATGCTAATGCTTGTGGTAATATAGCTTACTTAGCTTGACTAGTATCTTGGCTAGTATCTTGGGCTAGTATCTTGGGAGTTGAAGGCGTTAAAATATTCATCATTTGATAGATATTATCTCTGGCGCAATAGTCGTCTGTGTGAGACCAGTTTCACAGTATCTTGAAGTTGAAGGTATTAGTTTCGAACTAGTAGACAAATGTCGTCGGCGTGATACTGTGTTGGATAGTTGCCAGTTTCGTAGTACTAGTATTAAGTGCATAGGATGAGCGTTGTACCGCAGCACAAAACTCTCCTACAGGATCAAGAAATTGTGAGTGTTTGACGAACTTCCTTAACGTAATCGGGATGACAAGCTTCTTCTCGTAATCCTGTGACTGACACAGAACACACTCGTACACCTACTAACTGAAAGGGTGTTGCCACAATATCGCCTGACTTGAGCGTTGGGAAACGCAGTATTGTAATATAAAGTTCGCTTCTGTAATCCGAACTTCTAGGCTGAAAACTTGATTACGGTTTACTAAAGAAACTGAAAAGAAAATTATTTATTTCATCGTAATAAGTTGCAAAGGAAACTATTGCTGAACATAGAAGTTTATAGTTTCATTTCTCGATTTATTAAATTCTTAGTGAGCACCGTTACTTTTTGGATCATGAAAACTTAATTGACAACTGGAAAACCTTTTTTTTTAACACAATCAAGACTGAAACACAATTGGAGCATTTCAGCCAGCTTGAGATTTGTTGACTACGTAAATCAATGTAGAAGAACACAATTGAAGCTTTAGCTTTTTTCCCAGATTCAAGCTGGCTTGAGATTTGATCAAATTGCAAATTTCAAGCCCAATGACTGCCAACTTGAGGGAATTTTTAATGTTGCCAACTGTGCGAATGTCGAATATTAGATGAGAATGGCTGCTGTTGACACATTTAAGAAGTAAACAGCTACCAAAAATGTTAAAATGGAAGAAAACTTATAGAGTTAGTAAAAGATAAGCAGTTTCTGTGGGACATAAAAAAAAACTCGGTATTATTTTTGCATATAACTGGTACATATCGAAAACTATCCAAAAAGCATGTATTTATCGTAGTTTTGGAAGATCGGATGCATTTTTATCTTTCTTTAATGCCTATTATGAATAAAAGTTCTCATCATAAACAAGTTAAAGTTCCAGTCGAGTTTAGAAGAAAGCTGGCGATAAAGCTGCTTTAAACGCTCCAATTTTGTTTCAGCCTTCATGTTTTACAAACTTTTCTTCGCCTACTAGCTAAAGCCTTTTGTCCTCAGCAAGATATCTCAAATTGTATTCAACTTGAGTTTTAATGTAGCGATTACAGCGGTGTTAGCAATCCTTCGAATGTACAATCAATCAGTCAAACGGAAAAAAAGCATCACCACAGACCACACTCTTATTTTTATTATTAATTTTATTTTTATCTACATATAAGTTAATATATTGATTTATTACAAAACACTCCTTGTGACTCATATGTAAATTTTCACTCTCTTTTATAATTGTTTTTTAATTTCTCTAATTCTTGAATATATTTATTCTCTAAAACAGTCTGAACGTGTCGAATCTAAATTCACTGGCAACAGTTATTTGGGAGGACTTCCTATCTCAATTACCTCAATTCAAAGGACTAACAGATAAACAACAACTGAGCATAATTAAAGCAGTAGCCGTTATTTTTGGTATTATGATAATGGGAATTGCCTTTTGTGTTGGTTTGCTATCCGGCGTAATAGAATCATCAATGCTAGCATTCTCCGCCACATCCGGACCACTTCTGGGAGTATTTGTGCTGGCCATGCTGGTTCCTGTTGCTAATTGGAAGGTAGTTTTTCATTTTCGTTTACTGTTCTATTCCTATTCAAATATTTGAATTAATTTATTAAATTGCTGCAATTTTCTTATTTTCATATTTTATCCTTCATCTACGGATAATTATTTTCTCCTCAAAACAATGTTGTATTGTTGCGGTTGTGTTTTGTGTAACGCAAAACGGGTCACCTCTTATTCTGGACTACTCAACCCGAAAAACTTATCCTATACATGCTTTGATTGTTGGATTTTGTACGTATTGCGTTCAGGGAGCGTCAGCTGGAATGATCATTTCGCATATTTTAACATTTTGGATAACATTTGGCGCATTAACATTGGAAAAGCCACCGACTTCGGAGTTACCGACATCGACTGAGGTAATTATTCAAATTTCATAACTTGACTGTTGGTTTTTGTGTACTTTGCCTAATGAAGGCTTCGCCCTCTCCATGTGTCTTTGGAGTTTCGGATTTTGTGCTTAATTAATGCAGAAGCACCAGTCCGGAATTTCAATTATTTTGATTTGTACGGTGAGGAGGGATGGAGCTATTTTGTTGTTATGATAAAATATGCAAAAGGAAACGCACCCATAAGTTATATATATATATATTCGTTTCGGAGATTATTCATTTATATTTTGTAGGGCTGTAGTAATTTTACCTTTTCACCGAGTATATCGAAGCCTCAAACATCCTGGCTTATTCAACAAGTTCCATTAGAGGCGGCATGGTCCATTAATACAAGTCTGCCGACAACTGAAGCGCCGATTGTCGAAAGGTATGTTTTCATTTAATTTTTTTATTTGTTTATTTTTTTTTTAATTCATTTCATTTTTATTTCACACGTCTCATATATTTGGTTTCTGAATTCAGTACAGATGATTATTAAATCTCAAGATATTCTAGAAAATACAGAGTACTGTTGGTAATATATGCAAATCAAATGGAGAAACCTGCTGAACTTTGCTAAGGTACAAAACAGAACGCCTACCAATTTCATTTCAGAATACTGGTGATACCCATTCGGACCAATCAGGTTGAAATAGAAACCGTAAAATAGAATCAACTTATGGGGAGATCTTCAGATCAGATCTTCAAATTTTCCAAATCTATGTAGGTTGAGAGAAGACAATTTATATGGCAGTCTAAACCAATATTATGTTCCTGGATAAATTCACCGGTTAACAAACATAAAAAAGAAGATACTTTCAGTATATTGAACCATGCGGAAATCTAAAATTAATAATACCAATGACTATCTGAAATCGATCATTTAAATTATTACAAATCAAACGAGTTAAATATGAGTGCTAAAATCAAAATTTTTTGATCATTTTCGTCAAAATATTCTGATCATACAAAAGTCAGAGAATACCACCGTGGTAAATATATTAGTATCCATTTCAGCTCTAACATCATTGATAGGGCAATACGCAATCACGTTATGCCATAAGTCCTGCATGAGGATCGTATGTTTAATATAAATTAGATAAAAAATAGTTAGTGATCTGCACAGTTATAATATCTTCAATGGTTTTGGATACAAAAAAAAATGGAGCCACATATGAAAATTCCCGAATTGTTTTTCTTGTGAATTTTGCGATTCAAAACATTTAAGGAAATAAGGAAAGCAATTGAATCATAAGGACCGAACCAGTTATGATTTTTTACGAAAAAAGCTTACTTTACTTATTATTCCTGAGAGATAATAGTTATGAAACTAGAAAATCAAGCTCGAGATTTTGATACTCTTTTTCGATAAAAATATTCAAAGTGAATTTGGTTTTTACTTTATGTTTTATGAATGTCAATGCACGGATACAGTGAAACAATGGGGCCATTCACATATCTGATAAGTCACCTTATGCCATTGTGTGCCGTACTGCCGACAAAATGTTTGAAAAGCG
Source organism: Dioctria rufipes (assembly GCA_963924295.1). Classification (NCBI taxonomy): domain Eukaryota; kingdom Metazoa; phylum Arthropoda; class Insecta; order Diptera; family Asilidae; genus Dioctria; species Dioctria rufipes. The sequence continues at coordinate 279,093,269 of OZ002741.1, read as the reverse complement.
CATAGAGTTTCCATATCCCAATTGTTTTTAATAGAAAAGAAATTTATTTATTCTAGCCAAAAAATTCAAATCGGCTGGAAAAAATAAATTAAATAAAGTTTGGTTTTTTATACTTCTTTGAAAAAATAACTAGGTTCAATACCTGTTACTTCCATTTCCAGCTCGAAATAGCCAAGCTGGCGTTTTATTTTTGACAGAAAAAATCATAAGCCTTTCAGCTTAGTTTTTTTAACTTTAAATTATTTTATGGTAAAAAAGACAGTTATACAAAACTTTTTCTTAAAAAAAGTTGGGTTTTCAAAAGCTTTGCAAGAGTCGAAACGGGTCCCACGAGAAATATTTTAGTGTATTCCACTAAATTGCGCGATCATAATTTTTGCCAGCTTTTTTTGTTTAAAATTTTCAAAATATAAATTTTTGAATCATATAACAAGAGAGAGGATGTAGGGAGAGAGCAATTGAACAAATTTAGGACTAACTCCATCTATACGCAACTCATAAACTCTGAAAAGGAAAAAATGGCAAATAATAAAGTCAATTGAAGGCTGTCATTGTAGTTGTGATAATGATTTGGCAGCAGTTCAAAAGATGATGAATGATCGTTGGAACCAAAATTGGTCTTCTGCTCTTCGATATCCGCACTCTTCTTGAATTTAATACCCAAAGACTTTAGATTAGGCCAGAAAAGTCATAGAATTTCAGAATAGTACCTCTAAGAAAGGGAAATAGCGCGATTACGAAAAGTGAGATACTTTCCCCAAATAATAGATGCATGGAATTTCTTTAATTTTCTGAAAGCTATATTAAGCGTTCATCTTAAGGTAGTTTAATATTTTATTATTTTAACGGAGACATGGCTTAACAATTCTTTTCGGATGCTGAATTACTGGCCAATAATTTTCGACAAGATCGAAATCCTGATGACATTTCAGTGCTCGGAGGAGGTATTCTAATCGCGGTAAAGATTTCTTACAATTGTTCCAAAATAGATATTCCTAATCCATCCCTGTCTGAATTACTATGCATCAGTATAACAATTGGGACAAAAATACTGTACATTCCTCCTGGGAGCTTGTCTGCTTCATATGATGCTGATGCTGTGGAATATGTGTTCGAGCTGGAACGGGATTCGGATGATATCAAATTCCTTGGTGATTTCAATCTTCCTATTGTACAATGGCAAGTTTCTGATGGTTATGACTTCCTGGTTCCCAGCACATCTTCTGGAAATGCGCATATCTTCCTGAATGCTATTGACGCAATTGGTCTTTCTCAGGTAAATGATGTTGAGAACAACCGGAATAACACTTGCACTTGGTCTTTACCTCTGATGCTTCGAAATGTATGGTTCATCCGTGTGCCATGGCAATGGCTCCTTTAATTATAAAAAACCTAATTTTGATCTACTTAACTTTAATTTGTCTTCTACTAACTGGTCCTATCTATTTGGCAATAATGATGTAAATGAACTTACAGCACGATTTTACAATGTTATGTTTAATTGCTTCAATAATTGTATTCCATTGTCTTGTATCAAGAATCGCTCTTTGTGTTCTCCTCTCCCTCTTTGTGTTCGCCTTGGGACGATGCTGAGAAATAAGAAATAAGGCTTGGCGAAAGTTTCACCCCTCTCAGTCTAATGATGACTTAACGCAATTTTTGTTTTTAAGGAGCGAATTTCATAATACTCTTTTAAATGCCTATGATACATACCTGTTTAAGATGAGAAATGTAAGAAGATCGGATCCTAAGCAATTTTGGCGTTTTGTAAATACCAAAAAGGAATCTAATAATTTTCCTCTTTTATTATTATTTAATAATAATTCTAGTCATGATCCGTCTGTGATTTCTAATCTCTTTGCTGATTACTTTAGTGAATAATTTTAAACATATGACGCTCAGTTAGTTTTTGCTTATTTTAATTACTTAACGACACTTCCTAAAGTTGATAACCCATACTTCACTATTGATCAGAAATATGTTGAAGACTCCATCTCTAAGCTGAACCCTAGTTATTCTGCTAGGCCTGATGGGATTCCCCCTATTGTCTTAAGGAACTGCAGTGGAACACTTTTTTACCCGTTAACATTTTTGTTTAATCTATCACTGCGGCTTGATAAATTTCCTAATTTATGGAAAGAGTTGTTTATTGCCCCAATCTTTAACTCCGGTAAAAGGTAGCTTGTTAACAACTATCGTCCTATTGTTAAATTGTCTTGTATTCCCGAACTGTTTGAAGCTTCTTTATATGATTTTTTGTATTTTCATTGTAGTGGAGCTCTTAATCCTCATCAGCATGGTTTTCTGAAGGGAAGATCAACAACAAGAAATTTTGTACAGTTTACATCTACCTGTATCGAATCGTTTGAGCATCGTTGCGAGACTCACTGAATTTATACAGACTTTAGCAAGACTTTTGACAAGCTTCCTCACTCTGTTTTATTATTTAAGCTGAGATCTTTAGGTTTACCAATTTAATTGTTGAACTGGTTATCATCCTACCTTAAATATCGTAAACTTAGGATTCAGTACCGTTCTACACTGTCTGAAGAAATAACACCTTACTCCGGTATTCCACAGAATAGTCGCTTAGGGCCCCTTCTCTTTATATTATTCAAAAATGATGTTTCCTATGTAGCTACCAGATCTGATGTGCTAAACGCAGATGATCTAAAACTTTATAAACCTATCGACTCGCATTGCGCCTGTATCAAATTGCAGGATAACCTGCAACCTGTTAAGAAAAAAAAACTAGTTTTCACAAATCACCCTGTATCTTGAAAATTACAGGGCGTACGGTCAGAGTTAAGAGCAAAACTTCATGGCCTTTCTAACGACTTTTCAACCAGCCTCATACCCCTCTCCCATCAAGAATTATGGTTGTCTAAAATAAAAATTTCGGATTTTCTTACCTTTTTTTTTTTAATTTGATCTCTATTATTTTTGCAAAAGAGGTCGTTAACATAACTTTTTTTGTATAACAAATGTAAACTGTAGACTCTCCTCTTTAAGTCGACCTATTACACCGGATATGTTAACTGTAGCCGTTAAACAGTTATTAACTCATAACCCATTCAGATCACACCGAAATTGGATGATATTTTTTTGTCTTAATACTCCATTCGCTATACCCAACGCTTATTTGCGTGGCTCTCATGCCGAGGTTTGTAATAAATAAATTTTGAATTTGAAAGTGACGTGCTAAGAGAACAAATTATCGTTGAGAATAGGTTTGAAAATTGGTTTGAGAATAAGTTTAGAGCTAATAACTCTTAAAGGGCTTCAGACAGAACATTTGGTGTAATAGGTCACATTAAAGAGGAGAGTCTAAAGTTTGCAGTAAGAAAATCCGAAATTTTTAGTTTAGGCAACCATAATTCTTGATGGGAGAGGGGTATAAGGCTGGTTGAGAAGTCGTTGGAAAAGCCATGAAGCTCTGCATACAATGAGCTCTTAACTGTAATCCTTGCACATTTCAAGATACAGGGTGATTTGTGAAAAACTAGCTTTTCTTTTTTTCTTAATCACCCTGTTATTCCTAAATGGTTGATATGCCCCCCCCCCCCTACCATACAATTTTTGATTCGTCTAGGTGAGTACTATCACCTCCTGCTCTATTGACCTCCTAGTGGAAACACCCTGTATATGGACCAACATTCTAAAAAATAATTTCACCTGCCTAAAGATATTTAATTGGATTAATTAACAAGAAATTTGTATGTAGCTTTACATTGCGACAATCAACATAAGAGAATGCACACATAAATGAAGACTTCATCTTCATTTAGAAATACACCTGATGCCAATGCAATTAAAACTTTTCGTTGCTACATTTCTACGTGCAATGCAGATTTCCTCCGCACAGGCGATAAAACAAGCCAAAATTTCTGTATACAAAACCGCTGAAAAGTAATTAATCGCATATGAAATTTTTTTACGAATTTTGCTAATGAGATCCCCCAACATATATTTTACGATAAATGAAGCAAGACTGTGTGTTATGCGCACTGCTGTGAAAACAGAATAATAAAACAGACAGTATACGCGTATGATAGTGTGAAAATCAAATATCTGGAATTACAGGCCTCGATTGAAACACGTGTGATTTTCGCAGGTGATCTATAAACATTTGGATACAGTTTGTTCGTACATGTCTAATAATGAGGACGTTTTAAGTTAATATTGACATACATTTGCATACACTAAACTATTCTAATTTTCCGTTAGGTGCTTAATTTTAAGATTTAAAAAAATCATTTTTCACATAAGCAATATTTTTCTATACTTTCAGATCACCCCTTGAATCTGTTTATGCTGTAAGTTACATGTATTACAGTTTGATTGGTACTTTGATAACAGTCGGAGTCGGCATAGTAGTTAGTTACTTGACACAAACCAAAGACGACAGATATGACTCGAAATTATTGCACCCTCTGGTGTTTAAGATGAGCGAATTATTACCTGGAGGAAAACCATATTTCATCCGTAGCACATCTGTGGAGAGTGCGTCAAAAACAGTTGTGGAACAAGATAATCCAGGCTATGAGCCTAGTACAGATGAAAGCTCTTCCGTTCCGAATAATAATAAGGACGAAAATTCATTGGAGTCTAGGATAGCAATGCCAGAGAAATCATCCAAGAACATCCACCCTGATATTATTGAATGTCAACATTGGGATGCAAAGAACGGAACCTACACAAAAACTTCTGACCCTGTATAACAGTTGGAATTTCTCATGCACTTTCGGATAGTGTAAAATTAAGACTATTTCCCAATTATGTAATCAAGTCTTGGAGACTTTTATAGTTTTATTTTGTTTATTTTTAAGCATATTTGGCAAAGGGTTAAGTTGATAGAAATGCTGAGCAAACTTTCAAATCATATTTCTTCACTTAAGATTTATTTAATTGAACTCTTCCAGGAAAGAGTTTAGCATAGTCACTGATGATTAGCTCATAATTTTGTATACGTCCTTAATTAGTGAGTAGGCATTATTTTGACCATAAATTGTAAATAATTAAGTACGCGTTGAGTTTAAAGTGGTAAACCTAGAGAGTTTTCTGCTCAAGACTTTATTTTTAGAAATGGAAGAAAATATTGTTTAAGGTTTATTTAATATCAAAACAGTTCCCGAAAATTCCTGGAATTTCTATTATTTAACTACAATGCTCTGGGGAAGTGCCTATTTATGTATATTTTAGATTGAATTTGACTACATCGATAACATTAGTTTTGTGAACTGTGATCGGATGTAAAATAATTTACTTAATTTTTTACTTAAGTAGGCTTAGGATATTTAAAGAATTGCTTAGAATAGGCTCACTGTAGATGTAAGTGTACGTCCTTAGTTAAGTTTATTTAAATTAAAACGTTTTTTTTTTTTTTACGAAATATTTGTTACTTAAAGTATTAATGAGTTAAGTAGATCTATTCAAATAGATTCATATAGGAGACTGCTCCTGATTTGCATACGACTTTTAACTATTACAGAAGTGTAAATTGTTTGTTTTATGAAAATACATTTTTTTTAATTTTGAATTTTATAATATAATGGAAGTGACTTTTATATATTTCCTATGTTTGTAGTAAACAAACGCCTGCAATTCAGCAGAAATATTGACTGTGAATTTACTAAATTACCTTCGAAGCTAAATCTTTTTTGCCCCATTATATGTACTGCATAAACGATAAGAGGTTGGAAAAGTTGTAAATTTTGATCTAACTAGTTATTTAAATAATTAGAGTTTCGACCCAGTGATCAGAGAGATCTCATCAGTATGGTGATTTCTGATTTTCTTTTGCATTTTTTTGCATTTGAAAAATTCATGGAAATTATTTTCAATGAATTTTAGTCTAAACTACGATAAAGAAATTTCATCTTAAATTATCTGTAATTTGTTGATTAATTTTACAGGGATTCGCATTACTTACCAATTCGGGTCGAAGCTAAGAAATTTGTAAAAGCGTCGGTCTAACAATGAAATGTGGGAATCCCAATATTTTTGGATCTAATTTGTAGTCATAGTACATACAAGGAATACATACAAGGAGTTTAGCAACGATCAAATACCAAACCTACACTTAATATACCTACCTCAAAATGCCGAAATCATTTATTGGGAATTATGCAAGCCAAAACGTTCATTTTTGTCTATCAGTACTAAAAGTTAATTCTGCGTTGTACGACAGCTGACACTTGCACTGGGCATTCGCGGAATTTAGGTTATCATAAGCCGTATATAAAATTCAAAGTCGACCATCTAAATTATCCTGTCAAACAAACGGATTAAGTAATTTCGTATTTCTTAAAATAAAGACATGACCAAGCGTTACGCAATCTGTCGTCTATATGGCCACGTCCGTCATGGCCACGTGCGTCATGTTCTTATGTCACCCAACATAGTAAGGAATGGCGAAGTTAGAGGCAGATAGAGACCCGCTGGGTAGCTGAACCCGAAGTGCCGGGAGTGAAAACTGTGCGGATAACGGTGCAATCAAAGCAAGAGAAATGTATAATTTTGAGGAAACAAATTGAAAATTTTAATAGCGGATTTGGTGAAAAAGGATATTTTTATAATAAAGCAAAAGTAGGATATAAAAATACGTAGCGTAAGAATATAATTCTGGGAAAAAGAATACTGATAAGGTTGAAATCATCACTACATACATATATGAGAACTTGACGAAGCTTGAAGTTTAAGTCGCAAACTGTCTGTCCCTTCTGAAAATGTGGGCATAAATTACGTTTCTTAGAATCTGAATGAGTCACTGATTTTCTGCAGTCGATATCAAAAACTAAACAATGAAATAAATATCATCGTAAAATATCTTAAAAAATATTTTTTAGTTATTTCTCCGATGAAGATCTTACCGTCAACTAGGCACGGCGATAAGGGGGAATAACAGTACAGCTCTTCCGAGCCCGGAATTTTTGGGGCCTCATTTAATTATTCTAATTTTTTTCTGGGAGATTGTGTGGTACGCCATTATATATAATAGATATTAAAGTATTGTCTCCCACATTTACTAGCTAAAAATTAATTTTAGGCAGAGTGTAGACCGGTTTCAGCTCTTCAACTGTCTTGAGATATGACTGTCCCGCACGATAGATTCGCCATTTTTTGCATCATGCGAATCCAATGAAAGATAAAGTTTCAATTTGTTTGTAGTCGAGTAGAAACAATTTAACCCATATTCTCCTAGCGTCGTCATATGACGACGCAAATTACCCATAAATAAATTGCATGTAGAAGTGTATCCGAAGTGTTCTAACATGTCGGCAAATATGTTTTCTTATTTACTGAGTATTGTTTTCTGTATATAAAGTCATTGGGTCCCAGCACATTGCACTGACCGGACGTGATTATTCTTGAAAAGTGAGTGACTTATAAGAAAACGCTAAAATCATGACGTCTACAAGCAAGTAAGTACTGAATAATATGATTGCAGTAAAAATTAATTTTTTTCTTTATATATTTCAATTATATATTTTTTCAGCATTAGTTATAAATATAATAAATTTTTTCATGAAAAGCAGTGATCTTTACATACTTTTTGATGTCGTCATATGACGACGCTAGGAGAATATATGTACATTTCTTTGCCTCCATTAGACCTATCCATTTTATTCAAAGAAAATCTCTGCTTCTTCTACCTCTTCTTTGGAACCCAGTTTGCATACTGCTAATCGAAAATTATTTGAATTTTCCTGTCAAATTCGTATCAATTTTGGTGGAGTTGTGTATGATATCTACGTAGTCGTGCAACAATACGGGCTTCTTTTATTTGCCCTGACTTGCGCAACACTGCAATATATATAATATATGGGGAGGGATCAGTTTGATAATATAATGAAATCTTATCATTTTCAATCAAATTTGACAAATTCTCCAAACTTCGACCCCTCATTTCACATCTCCAAAAAACGTTTATGAAGAATAATATATCTACTGCAGCAATATCGCACGATGAAGCAATGTGGAATATTTTGGTAAGCATGGATGCAGACAAGCGATTAGAAATAAACCTATACGATAAAACTCACCATTGGGATATTTAATCGCCTTTGACCCATATCAGGGGAAAACTTTTAAAGGAGACGAAGAAATTGAAATTAAATTTGGCAAGTGCGCATCTACAGTACTTCACTTCCTCGATCAATATCTTCTATGTCAATCCAAATTTCCATACTATATAGTGTGATAATTTATTTACAACGTTCCTTTTACTCAAGGAACTAAAAGATCGCAGATATAACTGTACCGGGGCAATAAGAGCTAATCGCTTAGGAAATTGCTGCTGTTTTCTGAAGCCAAAAGAGTTGGAAAAGAAAAATAGAGGCTATACAGAAATTGCTACGGAAAAACTAAAAAAAATGAAATTTTGAGTTGGTGGAAAAATAACTCATATATATCTATTGCTTCTACTTGTTTAGCATCTGAGCCAGAAGGAAGTGTCAAGAGATGGAGTAAGACTGATCTCAAGCGCACTTCTGTCAGTATTCCTAATTCTGTCTAAAATTATAACCAAATATGCGTAGTAGTGACAGAATGGATCAAAATATATGGGTTTACCGCATATCCATACGTGACAAGAAATGGTGGTAGCCATTATTTATGTGGATGCTTGACACTTCTGTGCAGAACGATTGGTTGCTAGCGCGGAAACAAACAAATGATACGAAATTGACTAAACTTAGCTTTCGCCGTGATTTGGCAATGTCATATCTATTAAAACACATCTAAAGTAGCCCATTTCGACAAAATTGAACACTTTGTTCGCAAAACAGTAAACAATAAACAAAGCCGGTGTGCTGGCAGTAAACTATAAGTCTATACAATTAGAACTAAATGTTCTAAATGTAATGTAGGGCTATGCATAATTTGCTTGAAACCATATCGTACAGATTAACATGTCATGCAAAATACATACATATGTATAAATTAAGTTTAATTCCTTTTATATACCTTATATACTTACTTTCAATAATATATCTTAATTTAAAACACATAATTAGATTTTCATTGTTTTGTACCCATATTCTCCTAGCGTCGTCATATGACGACAACCCCTAACTAAGGGTTGTCGACCGATAGAATAAATTGGTGTCACATTTTATGCTGCGGTGACCATTTTTAGACAACTCCTTTAATTGCATAATGTTTTGATAAGTATTTTTTAATTCCGGAGAATACGGGTTAAAATTTTAAAATAAATATAATTCTCACATTTCTTTCTTACAAATTAAGAAAGGGAATACCATTTTTCAATGTTATGAGGAAAAGTGGGGTTAAGTGATGGAAGTTTCCCAGAGGATATTAGATTTTTTGAAGATTTTCCATTCCCATGTGAAATAGAAATTTAGAAAAGATTATTAAAATGTATTCCACACTTTAACTTACCTCTAACTCCACATGTTTACACTTCCTTATGATACATTCCAAATTTTCCTACTATTTGAGAAAACTACCATTGGGTCTCAAATGATCAGCATGCAAATTACAGATATTGTCAAATACATAAAAAAGAAATGGAAATAGGTGCCGGAATAATAACACAAAGCAAAGTTCAATTATTATTTATTCAAAATCCAAAATTAAACCTTAATGCTTACAAAATTAATACAATTCAAATATGTAAAAAATTATAAAGAATTCAGTTCGTTTATTTCTTTTTGAGCTGGAATTAGACAAGAAAAAAGAAAAAATATTACTCGCAATTTTTGGTAAATGCCTAATATTACGGATAGCGAGTGCACACTTCTCTACTATCGCGTATTAATGACTAAATACTTAGACTAAGAGTGAGATTCTCAAATCAATATTTATGAGAACCCCACGAGAGTGTAGGAGACCTGATCAGTATTCAAGCCTTGAGAATGGGGATGTGACCAAGTCAATATCTTGGTGGATAGTTGGAGGAAGGAAATTTTTATTGAAACTGGCTCAATGTGCTCAGTTCCGATGGGTGTAGTCCATATGGCATAATCTTAATACGCCTGTCTTGAATTAGCTTTTAAATAAACTTCACCGAACGGTGGCACCGATACGAAAGATAAGAACTTTGCGAAGACCACCAAAGACATCCTAAGTGGCAGAAGTTGGAAATGGCACTAATTTCCATTCCCATCATTACGTTTATTTTTTTATCAGTTTTTAGTAAATTTATCTAAAAAAGTGATTTTATTAACTCTTGTATAGAATGTTTAGACAGTGTCAGAAGCAGATGACTGATTTTCACAGAAATATCTGAGATATTTCTCAAAATTTTATCTCAGTTAGCTCATTTTTGTTAGTAGAAATACCCGATAATACGTGATAAATTTTTTTAAACTGAAGGATTTAAGCTTTTTTAAATTCGATATTAATTACTAACGTTTATGACGTGCATAGGTAGAAAAATAGTAGATAAAAGAATGAGAGGATGAACCTAGCCAATTATAAAAGAAACATTTAGTATAGAGACGTCAATTTTCAGAGATCCAATTTCATATCTATACGATCAAATTTTACAAAATTTGATTGTTCAAAATTCTGAATTCTGATAGTATAATAGTATATATAATAATCTCTATAAATTATCTCTCCTCTCAAATCTCAAATATAAGAAGAAATAAGACTATCAAATCAAAAATATCGAAATTCAAAATTATTTTGAATCAAATAAATAATATTCGTTAAACAAATTAGATTATTAAAATATAAATTCGGGCAAACCAAAAAATATCGGAAATTAGTTTGTTTGCAAAACTATAATCGCAATCCGCAATCGGATATAGCAACTCAAAAATCAAAAAACTTGGTTTAATAATCATTTTCAAATTAATCAAATAAACTATTCGCTATTAATAAAAAAATCTCAGAAAATCAATTGCACAAAACTATAACCGCACCTAACAAAAGTATTCTTCAGAATGAATTGAACTAGAGTGAAAAATCACGACCAGAACAGAATTAACAAACGACAAACTCTCTACTTACCGAATAAATACCAAAAATAACTATTCTTTTGGAATGAAAACAAAAACGATCCATTCCATCATCCATCCTACATACCATCATACGAAAAATTTTCATTGACTGACTTTACATATTACATATATGTAAACTTTAAAAAAATTATTAAAAAAATAAAATAGAATAGAAAAATCATTTATTAAAGTTACAACGTTAGGTACATCGAGTAAGTAATAGCTACCCAAGTAGCAATCTGTCACGGCAGTTACAAAATAACTAGCATTTCTTTCAAAAACTGGTATCTTCTCAGTTACTTTGTCACTCATTCAGAAAACGCAGCCAATTTTAGTGTCAGAAAAACCTCGTAGTGTATGAAAACAGACATTGAGGTTTCAATATATCTTAAAAATAACTGGTTTGGAAATTTTAGGTTCTTTATAACTTTAAAGCGACTGCAAGTGAAAAATGGGTAGATATCTTCGTTACTAGCTTAAAATAGTATTGCGAAATTCAGTAATATTTTTCCCATATTTACACCAAATTAAAAAAAAATGAATCTTCAAAATTGAAAAAGCCCCTACTGTTTCCAAGAAAGCACTGCTGGTGAATTTGAAGTTCCGTAGTGACCTCAGAGCAACGACAAGTGACAAAAAAGTTTATTTTCCAAGGGAGAAATGGTTTCATTGTACACTAGAAAACACTCTTGGTGGATTTTAAGTTGTGTAATGACCTCAAAGCACCCAAACTTGCAGAAACATGCAAAGAAAACACGCATAATATATTTAACTGGAGATGGTACCAGTAGAGCTGCATGTACTCCGTGCAAGAAAAATAACATGAAATTTAGTTTTTCAAATTATGTGGTAAATTAAATATGATGGTAGTAAATTGAGTAAAATAGTGCAGAAATAATATAATATATAGAAAATCTACAGAGAAAAAAAAATTATTTGAATTAAATTAATATCATTTCGGTGAAAAAAAGAAATAAAAAAAGACGCATACTTTTAAGTCAACAAATATTTAACAGGCGTATAGCTAAAGTGATTCTTAATAACAAAAAAATACATAAAAGTCAAATAATTTCAAAAACTAAAGATAGCAGTGTAAATTATTTGGGGCTTGTAAAATATTCTAATGAAAATTATACTAGTTTAAAAGAAAATATTGCTTCAAGTTCGAATTCCGAATCGAGTGCAAGTCAAATTGGCCTATAGAAAAAAAAAACTTCTAACGTTTGGCAATATTAATGCAAATAAAATGTTGCGAACTTTATGCATTTTTCTGTTTGATGATGAACTATTAGAGCAGGTATCGTGGACAGGGACAGCAACAAAATGCAGTTTTGTAGGTTTTCAGGAATCGGTGCAGTTACTTTTTGGAGTTGTTAGATATTTGCATAGTAAATTTACCGATAACGACGGAACACTGTTCTTCAAAGAATACTTAAAGCATTCTAAAAAAGGTGAACAGTTCTTTCTTGTTAATATTTCGACAAATTTGTTTATGCATATTTATTTATATTATTATGAAACGAGAAGATGCTACATAGACAAGCACATCCACTTCAAATCAACCCTCTACCAACGTAGACCAACCGTTAAAAATTACTTTTGCTAATTCCTCACGGGTAACCTTAAAATAAAATACTTAGATTTTTATTGTTTTGATTCAACTATATATATTTAGTATCTTGTTGAAAATGATTTATTTTGTAATACTTGAAGCTTTGCTGTCATGCGCGTAGCGAGGTAGTGGCACGGGTGGGCAATGCCCCCCCCCCCCAGAGAAGCCCGTGTAGGCTCGTTGCCCCCCCCACAGAAATACGAAGCAATTATTACTAATAATTTGCAATTTTTTCTTTCATTCATTCTTCTTTCATGTAGTAAGATATTCATACAAGCATAATTGATTTTATTCAATTATTTGAAAAATTTTGAATAACTTCAAAATCCTTTCAAATTATTCATAATAATGAATTTTTCGTATATCTACTCTACCTCAATTTTTTAAGAAAAAGATAAATGTCGTTTTGGTCAATGTGCTGAAAAGAGATTTTAAATGTCTATCAGTCAAATAAAATTCCCATTTTTCCCAAGCCCATCAGAGAATGAGTAGCGTTGGGAGATTGTTGCGGGTAAAATTCTCTCGAAAACTCGAATTAATGGCGACTTTTCCCACAAATTATTATATTATGCGAATTCCTACAATTTTTATCCTAGGCACTAAAAGCATAAGAAATATACCAAAAGGAATAGTTCAGTTCACGTAACTTTCGAAAACTAATTAATTTTTAGTGATATAGGAGAGATATCTATAAAAGTACATTAGCAACTAGGCGCAAAGTAATCAGTGCTATTACATATTAATTTACTACTTTTCAATATCCGATACACAACCAGAAGAATACTGGAAGATCAACATTTGCTACCAAGTAATAGATAATATCATAGTAAATCTAAAACGCCGATTTGAAAACCTACCGCTGTGGACTCATTTCTTAAGTTAGACATGAAGAACGGAGAGGATTTCATCAGTAATTATAAAACAATCTTAAAAATTAATACATCAGCCTTGGAAACTGAAGCAATGGCAATGAAAAACATGCTTCAATTAAAAAATTATGAGATGAATGCTGAAAATTTTAGAGAAAATTTTAAAAAAGAGTACTGCCCTAATTTATATAAACTTGTCCAAGCAGCAATAGTACTCCCAGTGAGCTCCGCCGGTTGTGAGAGAAGTTTTCCTCCGATGAGGCGTATAAAAACGTGGGTTAGAAGCACAATGCTTCACGAACGATTCTCTCGCATGTCACTGCCATTGTTAAAAAAAAAAATTATAGCTGAAAAAGTATTGAGCCGATTTGAAGGACAAAATAGAAAACTAAAGCTAATTTAATAGGTCTTTGGGTATTTCTGTTGACAACATTATCACAGTATACATACAGGAGAACAGCTTAGAATAGACTATTGAAAACTGAATTTACAAGCCGAATGACATGGAAAGTGGAACGGAACTGTTTAATTTTGGAATTCAAAATTTGAATATCCCCTGTCCTTTGCATCTCCACTAAAAATTATTGTAGAAGCAAGTAAAGGAGCCTCTGATTATGGCAATAAATTTTGTGAAGCAGTCATTTCAAGCTTTAATATCTCTTACGGAATTGAAAATGCTGCTACGGAACGAGATGAATTTGTGAAACCGATAATGTTTAGCGGAGTTGTAGGAACTATAAATGCAACTGAGGAAAAAAGTGGATCCATCGAAAGGTATCGATTGATATGCTTCTAAAAATACTACTATTACCAAAACAATTACTCTTTTTAGGTATGCTGTTAGCAATAATTGGAGGCCCTGTTTACTCTATTGGAGTTGGAGGACGAGTAGCAAGCTCTGCTGATGTTCAAGAAGATTTCAGTGGCGAATTAGATTTTAATGCAGTTATGCTTGAAAATTTAGAAATGGAAAATAAATTGACAGAGTGGTACGTGCATGTATTTTCAATTGGGAGATCCAAGAATAATAGCCCTAGAATGCCGAATATCAAGAAAATAATACCATTCCTTGCAAATCTGAAGATAAAAAGATGATTCAGTAGATCTGCAACCTAAAAAGATGCCCCACTAGTTTTAATGGGGTGGTAACTGGCAATGGATATGTTTCATTAATCGAATCGAATAAATATTTCGATAGATATGGCGTTTAATGATTTAATACAGATCTGCTTAAATCTCGTCTATCTCACTGGGAATATTAATTATTTGCGAATTTTGTATGAATTTAAGAAATTGAACTTTGAAGTTAGCACTATTAACTTATTGAAGAATTGTTGAATATGTTTGAACAGCGATAGATTCTGCAAGAATAATTTAAATCTGTTTAAAGTTTTTTTTGTACGTCATTTATATAAAGAAAATGGATATGTAAATATGTATCTCTAGTAATATTTCTTCTTTATTTTAAAAATTAATAAAAGTACATTTAAATCAATTCGTTGCTGTATCTTCATCCACTTAAGCGTATCTAACAACCACTTAACAGACGAATATCTTGCACACCACAACAGTGTACTTCGCATCGCTTTATTCTGGACTGTTTACTGAATATTATACCCTAAATGAAATCTATTGGGTAAACTGAGTTTGTCATTCCATTTGTGACATATAGAAATTATGAAGGTATAGCTAAATGGATTGGACACCCAAGCATAATATTAAAAGTTGTTTTAATTTTTGCATGTCTGTCCGTCCTCAAGATAGCTCCAGAACGGATTTACTTAGAAAGCTGAAATCTTGCACACGAGCTTTTCGCGAAAAAAGGAAATTTAAGTTCGGAAATGGAATAAATCAGGCAACTCCTTCGTTGAATTGCCTTGACATACAAAACTTTTGTTGCCGCTATATATTTAGATACCGCTTGAGAGCGAGTCGACATAGAGAGCTAAAATTTTGTACACGGCGTTTTCATAAAAATGTCAAAAATGGAATAAATCCCGCAACCCCTTCTTGATGTTGCCATATAAAAATTTAGGATTTTTACGTACAGGTGCTGTGAATACGATCAGTCCGAGATGTTTTTATTGTACTGAAAAGTTCTTCAGACTATGAAATCCTATGAAATTGGTTACAATAATTTTTACTGTCCGACGAACCGTTTTAGAAATATATGCGAAAAACTTCTTCAAAAATCAAATTTTCTAATTTCAGGGCTATTATTGGGATACATTAACAATTTATTAAAACCATGAATTTGAATTAATTTTTTTTTAGAAAACCATATAATTATATGTTAGTAAATTATTCTAATTTTATTCTTGTTTTTAGGAAATATTCTTATTGTTGTTTAATTTTAACATACATTGGTTGAAAAAACAACGGTAATCAATGAAATAGTTTGATTCATGTAAGGAAACTTGGATTTAACACTGATTAACGTTTTAGAAAGTTATACACATTTTTGAAAAGCAATACTTGCTTGAAGAATATTCTTCTTCAATATTGTGTCAGTCTGCCCCCTACTGCCCACCCCACAACAAAACGCCAATGTTTGCTATATTGATTTATTTAATTATAAGCTTTCTACAAATACTATTATATTAGTCTCACTAGTTTTAGCCTCTTTCCCGTATCTTGTGCATTCCAGATTATCCTTTCGATATCTTAACGAAGTGTTATATGAAGATGGACGCCAGGGTTTTTATTTAGATCAATTTAGCCTCAAGAGCTTTGTCGTTGTTTGCTTGGTAATTGATTCCATTGCTCAACTGTGGCTCTCTTAATAAATAAATGAATGAGGAACAGTAGATGCTATAATCAAGGCCTAATTCAAGCTTTTCAAACATCTTTCAAAAAAAAAAAAAAAACGTTATGGTAACGTTGATAATAATTCTTTTATTTACCGTGCGGATTAAGTTACATTTACAACGAAGCAGTTAAAAAACGACACAGCAACCTTTATGTCGATAGTTTCTTTACCGTGGCGAATTGGTTATTGTTTCACATAAGTCATTGAAAAACGTAATACCACTAGTGCTTTTACCATGATTTAAAGGTTGCATTTTCACCGAAATTATTAAAAAACCGTCCAAATACAGTTGAATACACGTCAATACATCGTATATGGCACGTTATATACACGAATATGCAACAGTTGGGTGTATGCAACCGAAGTGATAAAACGGTTATATGACGGGTTTTTCACTTCAATTTGCTACTTGGGTAGTTGGTATAATCGATAAAATACAAAGTTGTTTAGCAAACTAAAAAAGGAGCAATGAACAGACTCAATGAAGTCAAACAATAGAGAGCCAAAAGCACTTAAAGTATAGAAGTAGAATGGCAAACACCATTTAACAAATGAAAAAGTAAAGGTAAAAAGTAAAGTAACAGCTGATAGCAGATAACTTAAACTTAAAACTAAAAACTCAAAAATAAAGAAATAAAGAAATTTAAAGGTAAGATAAGATGTAAGCGTAGATGGGTATGCTGTTACCTTTTATCAGAGATCTAAGGCACGAGCTATAAAACAATAACCCCTGCGGCGGTAGCTGCAGATTCATTGTGATTTTCTTAGAATAAGTAATTAAGATAAGATGTGAAAGAAAACGAAAACGGAAGCGGAAGGAATGTTTATATGAACGATTCAGCAGTCAGAAAATACATGTTCTCGGCGGCAAACGGTGTTTTTGGTTCAAAATTTTTTGAAATAATAATTGCCGGAGTTTATTTGATATTTTTCTTAACTTATATGATAATCCATTTTTTTTTTTACAAACATTTCTTTCTTTATTTCTTTCTCCGTCAATAGCATACTGCATGCCTGAACTATCAAAGGCACCCACGACACTCGGATGGGGAGGGGGAGATTTTCCTTCAGCAATTTAATTTCCGGCTTTTCTCCGCATGGCGGGTGATTTTTTTCCTTCTCCACGACGAGCGGCTGAAAAACGCCAAGAGTAAAAACTATTGGCTTTAGTGTCGAAAAGAGTTTTTGTAGGCGGCCGGGTGTGAAAAAAACTGAAAAATCTATTCGTTACAGTTGGTTGGTGAACGCTTTTTGCTTTTCTCAGCCCTGGAAGGTGGCTGCTGCTGATACGGTGAGAGCGAAAACCGTGGTGCGTGGGTCCGTTTTCTAGCAGAACTCCAATCGTAACTAATTGAGCCTTAACTAAATTCTTATTATTGTTCCCAGAAGTCAGATGTCGAAATCACTTATTTTCAAATTAGGTAGAGACATCTTTTATGTAACATAAAAAGGAATCAGATTAGACTCAAACCGATTGCAGTGCAAATCCGAAAAATCTCCCAAATTCCAAACCCCCGCGACACTCACGCCATTCAACACTCTGCGGTTTTTTCCCCTCTTCCGCCCTCGTTCGGGAAAAGCAAAGGCATCTGGAATGGTCAAAATTGAAATGGAACACTTTACGTCCCCACCCAGGTTTCGGGCTATTTTATAAATAAATTTTGACAAATCACTAGAAATTATTATTTAAATTACGCTCAGGAGAACTGTCAGAGAAATGTCATTACATTAGATTTACCCGGTGTTTTAAAAACTTGTTCGATGAATGCACAAAACCCCGGGTAAATTTGGGGAAAATTGTAGGGGAAAGTTTACACGGTGTTTTTACACGGTGTTTTCATCGAACAAACCTAATAAGTTCTGTACGAAATCCACCACAGCTTCACAGTACAGTAGAACAACTACTGAAAAGTGAATTTTAAAATTTTAATTATATAAAAAAAAAGCTTAAAATTTCTCCATAATCCAGGGATTACACGAGATCATTCAGCTTGTATGCAAGCCTCCCTTTCAACGCGATTTTTAACTTGACACCAGAAGGCAGTTCGGTTGATGCATCATCTTGCAAGCAAGTTCATTTAAAAAATGGCATTAATGTGTAAAGTCATGCGTATATTGGAAAATTATAGCAATAAAGGAAGTAGCAGAATGATAAATACCAAAGAAAAAAAAAGGAAGGTGTTGGTAAATAACGTAATGCAAATGATTCCAGAAAATCTCATTTTTCCAGAACAAATTTATCAAATTCTCTCAAGCATTTCTTTTCCGCCATCTTGAAAACTGCATAATGTTAAATTACTATAGGCTGAACTACAATAGAAGTAAATAACTTCATGAAATTAAACGAGAATGAGGTTTACTTACGAAAAATTGATATTTTTAGCCTAAATATATATCACATTCCGTAAGAGTTATTATCTTGATATTTAATGTTTTCAATTTTAAAAAGTGGTAAAAGTGAAAAAATTAACAAATGGAAGTTGATGTAATTGAAGATTTGTGCTTTCTATTAATTCGCAGTACCACTTTTATTCAATTTTAATTTTTACATTGCACTTTTAATCATCTAGTAATAATTTAATTGTTTGGACACATTCCGTTCTTATGGAATGAGCGATTCTTAGCACACTATACTTACGGAAAATTGGATATTTAAACTTAACGAAAGTTCCCCTCACACGAGTTAAAATTAATTTGTATACGCCTGTTAAAGTAAAGGGCGCGTTCGCTTTACGAAAGTCAATGTACTTACGTATACTTCTATTATAGTTCAGCCTTATCACTTCAACTGCCATGGTTTTTCATCATGCAAGTTCGCTGAAAGCTGAACTGTCAGCATGGCAGTAGAGGTTACACGTGCAAGAAGTATGGCAGTACGACTTGCACGCAAGCTGTACTATTACGAGTAACCCCCGGGTAAGAGGGAACTACTAAGTATGATACGGTAGTAAGTGGGCGAACAGTAGCTGGTCGCACAATCTACGGGGACAAGTAATAATTTTTTGTAAGTACTCTTCTCGGCTAAAGTACTTATGAATGTCCGTTTGACAGTAAAATGGGTTTCGTTCATAAAGATGCCATGGAGAGTGCAATACGCAGAATGGCTGAATAACGTTCGTGACAGTTTGAGAGTTCTACCTGAGACAACTTACAACAAGATGTGCAAAACTCCATATAAACCCGGAACACTTTTTGAAAGCTCTTTAACTTTTTATTCAATCAAACAAAGCTATCATTGCAATCAATTTATTTGGCATAATACAGCAAGAGAGAGAGAGAATGTGCAGAGCTTTCTATTAGTGGGGCATTAGTTCGTTTTAGTTGGACCACGTTTTTGTAATTATTAAATTTTGCAAAAAAATGCAAGTGCTGGTTTTTATGTCATCTGTGTCCATGAAGCTTTCGTGGAGCAGCATGACGAAACTTTGTACGGCAGGTGGGGCACCACTTGTCCAGCGCCGTAAGTCACTTAGTTTAGCCACCGTAGTGCTTAAGTGAGGTACTAGAAAAACCTTCCATTAAGTGGTGTAGATGATGTGTTCGTGTTTTTATGTGTTGTGTTTCATGCAGTTACATGTCCTGTTTAGTTTGTTAGTTTTGTTAGGGTCTTGCTGCCATCCTTATGGGGAGTTGCTGGCCTACGTAGCAGGACAGCCCGATAGGTCTTGATACAAATTTTTACTATGTTGTGAGATACTATGGTCTAACAAAAAAATTTTGGGGTTTAATTAAGGGGAAATGGCCGTGTAGGCCCCTATTTGGCATTACTTAACCAGTTTCGCTCCAGCCACGGAGCTCATCAGAAGTTTTCTACGCTAGCAAACGTTCAGTTTGCTTGATTGTGTACATCTTCAGTGTACAATGTTGAAACTATTCTATTACTATACGTCAGATTTTTATTATCTAGCTGAACCCTATTTCAGTTTTTGTATGTTTCCCGATCATATGATTGTTCATTACCCTGTGCAATGTCATTCCTGTCATTGCACATGATTTTGAACACGCACATATGTGGCTATTTTATACTCTTAGCGTGACTCTCTTCTTCGTGTCGTCGTTCGCTAAGGATTAATCTAAACTATTTCCTATTTAAAGGGTCATTCATGAAATTACAACGAGGTACAAACATCTATTTGTCATATTAGATATATATATATAATTAAATAAGAAACGAATAAAATAGAGTAAAAGTGAACACAAAATTACAAATAAGAAATATAAGAATAAAACAAAATTATATATATTATATTAGTACTTTATTCCATTACCTACCATTTCCTTGTTTTCACTTTTATTACCTATGCTCCTATTATTATTTTTTCGGTTTCCTCCTATTTCCACTACTTTACTTTACAATTATTTATTTATTTAAATTTAAGAGTTTTTGTTTGCGGCCGGGTGTGAAAAAAACTGAAAAATCTATTCGTTACGTGGCGAACGATTTTTGCTTTTCTCAGCCCTGGAAGGTGGCTGCTGAATGTTGAAATGGTACTTGTGTCAGTTTTCTAGCAGAGCTCCAATCGTAACTAATTGAGCCTTAACTAAATTCTTAATATTGTTCCCAGAAGTCAGATGTCGCAATCACTTTTGTTCAAATTAGGTAGAGACATCTTTTATGTAACACAGAAAGGAATCAGACTAGACTCAAACCGATTGCAGTGCAAATCCGAAAAATCTCCCAAATTCCAAACCCCCGCGACACTCACGCCATTCAATACTCTGCGGTTCTTTCCACACTCACGTCTGACGCCTTCGTTCGGGAAAAGCAATATAATTACCTGAAAACAAAGGCAAACACCACCATTCACAAATTCGTTCCTATCAGTGCGATGGCGCTACCACGCAGAGCGATGACGGTAGTATTGCTACTCGTGGCTTGAGTCTGAGTGCAAAAACATCCACCACCCAAGCATTGCTGAAGTGATGAATTAAGACTCTTTCCCAATTATGTAATCAGGTTTTAGCGAATTCTGTAGTTTTTGTTCATTTTTAAAAATATTTGAAGGCGGATAGTAGTGTTGAGTGTACTAATTTTTAATAAAGATATTATAATTAATTGAACTCTGGTTTGGCAGAGTTGGCGTCGGTGATGAAAGCTAGTTTAAATATTTGAACATCAACGATTCCAGATATTTAGGTACATTTGCATTAATAAATTTTAACGGAAAGACTGGTAAGACTCGAAAGCATGTGGAGGAGTCGGTACCACTAACATTACTTAAAGATCCCATGATCATTTAAAAATAATAATAATAAATTTTAACGGAAAGACTGGTAAGACTCGAAAGCATGTGGAGGAGTCGGTGCCACTAACATTACTTAAATGATCATGGGATCATTTTTCTCTAGTCTTCTCTTTTTGGTTTAACTACGTTATTTCACTGAACTTCAATAATAAGTTCTGTACGAAATCCACCACATCTTCACAGTACAGTAGAACAACTACTGAAAAGTGAATTTTAAAATTTTAATTAAAAAACAAAAAAAAGCTTAAAATTTCTCCATAATCCAGGGATTACACGAGATCATACAGCTTGCATGCAAGCCTCCCTTCCAACGCGGTTGATGTCTTATCATCTTGCATGCAAGTTCATTTAAAAAATGGCATTGATGTGTAAAGTCATGCGTATATTGGAAAATTATAGCAATAAAGGAACTAGCAGAATGATAAATACCAAAGAAAAAGTTAAAAGGAAGGTGTTGGTAAATAACGTAATGCAAATGATTCCAGAAAATCTCATTTTTCCAGAATAAATTTATCAAATTCTCTCAAGCATTGCTTTTCCGCCATCTTGAAAACTGCTTAATGTGAAATTACTATAGGCTGAACTACAATAGAAGTAAATAACTTCATGAAATTAAACGAGACTGAGGTTTACTTACGAAAAACTGATATTTTTAGCCTAAATATATATCACATTCCGTAAGAGTTATTATCTTGATATTTAATGTTTTCAATTTTAAAAAGTGGTAAAAGTGAAAAAATTAAAAAATGGAAATTGATGTAATTGAAGATTTGTGCTTTCTATTAATTCGCAGTACCACTTTTATTCAATTTTAATTTTTACATTGCACTTTTAATCATCTAGTAATAATTTAATTGTTTGGACACATTCCTTTCTTACGGAATCAGCGATTCTTAGCACACTATACTTACGGAAAATTGGATATTTAAACTTAACGAAAGTTCCCCTCACACGATTTAAAGTTAATTTGTGAACGCCTGCTAAATCAAAGGGCGCGTTCGCTTTACATATACTTCTATTGTAGTTCAGCCTTATCACCTCAACTGCCATAGTTTTTCATCATGCAAGTTCGCTGAAAGCTGAATTGCCAGCATGGCAGTAGAGGTTACACGTGCAAGAAGTATGGCAGTGCGACTTGCACGCAAGCTGTACTATTACGAGTAACCCCCGGGTAAGAGGGAACTACTAAGTATGATACGGTAGTAAATGGGCGAACAGTAGGTGGTCGCACAATCTACGGGGACAAGTAATAGTTTTTTGTAAGTAGACTTCTCGGCTAAAGTACTTATGAATGTATTTTTCTATAAATTAAACAGCCCGTAAAGTGGGTTTCGTTCATAAAGATGCCATGGACAGTGTAATACGCAGAATGGCTGTAGTAATGTTCGTGACAGTTTGAGAGTTTTACCTGAGACAACTTACAACTAGATGTGCAAAACTCCATATAAATCCGGAACACTTTTTGAAAGCTCTTTAACTTTTTATTCAATCAAAAAAAGCCATCATTGCAATGAATTTATGTGGCATAATACAGCAAGAGAGAGAGAGAGAATGTGTAGAGCTTTGTATTATTGGGCCATTAGCTCGTTTTAGTTGGACCACGTTTTTGTGAGGTTTTGCACATCTAGATGTAAGTTGTCTCAGGTTCTACCAAGCGGAATGGCATCGAAAGTGGAACAGAAATAGTTTTTCTTGTCATTTTGCCCCTTTTCCTCTAGTACAAGTTTGTGCATTCTGTAACATGTCTTTTTTCCACTTTAGATTTACATAGGAACATTTGTATTAAAAGTGTTAGTTAAAAATGTTGAAAAAGAAAGTATAGTCACATTATAGAAGCATTCTACTCATGCGACAGTTTTGATAGAGCTGTTCTACTGTATGAATATACTGTGACAGTTCAACGGATTTTTAAAATGCATATCTATATAAATAAGAATCAATTGCCGCATGTATGTTACATCATCACTTGAGAACAGCTCGACCGATTTGGCGTATTTTTTGGTTGTTGTGTTCGTAATTGTCAGGATAAGAAAATTGCAATCGGCAACCCCTTCTTGGCGTTGCCATACAAAACTTTGGTTTTTCACTATATATATTGGACAATGCCTCACGCGTCGATGTAGAGAGCTGAAATTTTGTACACGGGCCTATTTGATAAAACGGGAAATATAAGTTCGAAAATGGGACCAATCGGGCAACTTCTTTCAAGGGTTGCTATATAAAAATTTCGTTTTATTTGGGCACTGCCTGAGAGCGCGTCGTGCACTAGACGTTATACTCTCCCATACACAAAAACACACACATTGAGAGAGAGAGAGAGGGAGGGGGAGAGATAGAGAGAAAGGGTGAAATCCTAAAGGTACGCAATCGCGCGATCAAGTCGGTTGATAGCTTAAATATTATGCATCTCTAACCACCCAACCCCCACCCATCTAGGAAGCTATATTATCGTCGGGTTCCCCTAATAGAATAAAAATAGATGGAAATACTATAATTCTAATCCTTTCTTTGTCTCCCATAGGTACTATTTCATTAGGGTTCGATAAACCAAAATCCCAGCTAACTTTTAAATTGTTGAAACTTGTAGATAGGTGTTTAGCATTTTTGAATATATGGCTGCCAGTGCTTTTACTGCTAAAGTCATCTACGCAATGTTTGTGTTGTTTTCGTATGCTTCCGGAACATGTCTGGAATAAATTAAGTTCCTACAAAATTTCCCAATCTTAAAGAAATATTTTTTGGTAAGTGGAACATGACAATAGCCAACGTTCATCACATATAAATTTCGCCACTTTTGAGTGGTTTTAAATCAAGAATATAAGTTGAATTTTGGAATCTTTAAAACGGCTTATCAAATTTTCTACAATTCCCCTATTCAGTTCAACCGCATTTTTCAAGTTGACACTGAAAAGTTAAGTGAGATGGAAAACATATAAATTAATTTTGGTCATCTGCCTCCTTCCAGCTCATTTTAACCAAAATGTGTTTGACAATGAAAAAAGCTAGAATTTTACAATACCCTAGTTGAACGGCCGTGTGATGTTTAGCATAGTCACCCCTCTGTGTATGTTTGATTGTTAAAATTGTTCTTCGCATCTATTTCTAGAACGGCTCGTAAGACATTAAAAGTGATTCGAATTAATTTCCTATGATTTTATATTCTGAAGAACTTTTCAGTATAATACAAACGTCTAGGATGGATGCTTTTCACAGTATACGCAAAAATTTTCTCAATTTGTACCCATTGTATAGAAGACAAGGTATTCCCATTAAAATGTTGACACATTGCAGCTGATAGCCTGTGACGTAAGTCTGTGACTACTGCATATACATTTTTATTGAAAAGACAGAGAGAGAAGAGAGTATTGTGTTCTCTATAATGTACTTTCGTATACATTTCACAATATTACGTCACCTATTAGGGGAACATGGTTCGTAATGGGAATACTTGTCTTCTATATACCTTGATTTGTACCATTTTTTTTAAAGCCCGTATACAAATTGTCCTTTCTATGTAAACGCGATGAGCGAATGGAACGAGTTAATTTTGATTTATTCGCGTGAGTGAAAGCAGGTAAAATGGATCTAGAGAAGTGCAACAGAGGTGTGACTTGTGGGAGTTGAGATTAAGCAATTCTTCCTTTAATTCGTTGGTAGGAAAAGGTCTTAGAAGATAAGTCTAAATGTCACTTTGTGGAAGGCATACTAGCTTGGACGTGTGTTGTACTTTTCTGATTCAATTTTGAATGTACGACCGACTTCGATATTAATGAATTGGTATAGTGTTTATAATTAAAGTACACGCTTCCAGGTCTTACAGGACAATAACGTTTATATTAATATTTTCCCGGACAGGAAACAAACCCACACTTGTTAGAATCAGTCATAGATGAAGAACCGAAGAATTTTTAGAAGGACGAGGCGGTTGTTTTTTCATCTTGTATTTATGATTTGTTTTAGAATCGTTAAAAATAAAAGTTCTTAAAATTCTTCTATTCTCTAACTCTAATGTGCCTCCCATCAAGGCATCCAGCAAACTTGAGGAATCCCCAGTTCTTCTAAAAATTATCTGCGATATTTAAATGCTTTTTTTCAGTTAGTGACATAATAGCTGTGTTCTTTTGTGTACCTTGTTCTAGAACTCCCATATACTGGAGAGAGCAAATTGTTCTGTCGATTGAAGCGAACTATTTGTACTGTTCGCTTCATTTAAATCTTTCTATGAAAATGTGTGAGGCGTTCTTTTGTCTATCTTTTGTTCTGCTCTGTTCTGTGGACACAAAAGAGCACAGCTTATATGTAGGTACTAACCAATGTCGTCCAAGTGTCTGGGGAAATTTGCAGAACATTTTCATTTTTTTTTTTTTCCTTGAAAATCCCCTACGTGTTATAGATATCTGAAGTTTCGAACAGAAGTGATTCTTCGACGAAAGATATATAGCCATTCTGATTACTCTATCAAAACTTTTGTAAGTCCTAGTTCGCGAAAATTAATGTGGAACTACAGGCATAATTTCAACGGAAAATTAGGGTGAACGAAAGCGAATTGAAACCTCGTGAGCTAGCACCACGTCATGCTGTTATTTCTAGCTGCTATTGTGCGAGCCGTTCACGTTTATGGAGATCGGAACATTGGATTGGAACAAACACTACTAGCAACATCACAGGAAATGCCACTATTATTGAAGTGGCTGGATTTTGAAGTCTTGAAATTGTTGCCGCTTATACTGAGTACCGCCTATTTACATAATCGGGAATTTCGAACCGGAGATATGTGTGCTATTCTGACTTTGACCAGGTACTTTACGAAATTGGCTACTATATGAAATAATTATGGGTAAACACTGGATATAACCTAAAAACTTATACTTTATAAAATTTTATTTCGTATGAATGCTTACATGAAAATTAATTTAAATTGTATTATTTTGTCATATTTTGAGATTCTCGTGAAAATAATTCTAATACTACACAAACTGTGAAAATATATATTTTTAAAGAAAATTTCTTTTCTTTAATTTAAATTACGCTTGTTTCAGAAGCGCTTTCTTATTTTTCGAAGCATCGTGCGACATTTCAACAGTAAAATTTTCTACGAAGTTAGTTTTCGCACAGAGGCAACACAAATTTTGGTTTATTTTATATTTTTAGTTTATTTTTATAAACACAATTTCATGTTGGCCACATCAGACCTGTAAAACTCCAAGTATAAGTACCAGTATCAGGACCTGAACTTAATTTTTTTTTAAGTACAAGTATACTGATACTTAAAAAAAGTATAAGTCCAGTTACCGGTATTGGTACTTATTAGTTCCATATATCAGCTTAAGTACCCTATAAGTATCAAAATATTCACTTACTACAAATACAGCCATAACTCGAAGTACTTCAGCTCTGTTCCTGCTCCTAAACCTCTATTATTAGAAGTTGTATTTAAATAATTTACATGAACTGAAATACTTCGCATTATGGCGGTATTTCTAGTACGAGTAAGTGGGTACTTTGGTACTAACTGGGTACTTAAGCTTATACATGGGACTCATAAGTACTAGTACCAGTTTCTGGACTTGTACTTCAAAAATTTTTAAGTGTCAGTATACTTGTACTTTAAAAAAAATTAAGCTCAGGTCCTGGTACTGGTACTTGTACTTAAATACCAATGTACTTAAGTACTTTACAGGACTGGTTCACATATACCTATAATCTAGAACTGTCAAAATTAATACATACATAAAGAATATCAGCAAGGAAAAAGAACAAACATGGTTCCCAAGGAATAAATTTCTAAACTTTAAGGACGGGAACATAATGGATAATAGCCTGCCTCGTTTTGGACATTTATTATCCGCTACTATGGCCACAGATAGTGTGAAGCCATTGAAAAATTGTTTTTCTCTATAGCGATGGGAACATTTCTGAGATGTTTCTCGGCACATAAATACTAAGTAGTTGGCAAATTAGTTAGGGATGAAATTAGTGATCGATACACATTCCTGTCCTCATAAATGCTAGCTGAGATTGCTTAATCTTATTTACTTGAAAAAAGAGTTTAAGGAATATTTGAAATTTAAAAGAGATAAGCTTGAAATACTAGTAAAAAATTTGAAAGTTTTGGAATTTTTTGAAATTGTAATATGAAGGCTGAAGTAATTTGCAAGCATTTTGTTCAGTCTTCTTATTTTCCACAATCTTTACGATATTGATTTCAAACCTTCGGCAAAGTATTAGAAACTCTTCAGTTCAAATACTGAAAAAGGTATTACGTTTTTTCATATCAAAAGCCTCGAAACCCCGAGTTATTTTTCTCCCGGTCTTAAAAACTTTTTCATGTATACATCAATTTCTTATTATTTTTTCGTGCATAGGTGTTCCAAAGACATTTGTAAATGCTACCAAAGTTGTATTCATATTACAATTACTTTTATAACATTGAAATTGAGACCCCTGTAATATTTTAACGCGAGAATAAAAATTGAGGTATAAAATTTATTCCTACATGTTTATTTCAACGCGCGAATAAAAATTGAGGTAACATAATGCATGAAACCAAAAACCGTACAAATCCCGTAAGTAGTTTATTTTATAAAAATCAATTTTTAAATCTCAATCGCGATCAGAAGTAAATGATTTAGTTATATTAATTCTAGAAAACTTTTCGTGGTGACGCCATGATCTAGTAGTACAAGCAAATATGTGTAATATTGAATAGTACTTTGTAAATAATATTAGTAAGCATTGCTAATGTTATTAGAATGAAAGCTCACGCTACTATGCTATGTAGTCAAAATTTTGGAAGCTCGGAATCGATAGCTTTATTTTCTGCCATTCAGTCTTAGATCCTAGTATCGAGTTCAAGTAAAATGTGACATTTCCATACAAATTTTAGCGCTGGTAAAATCGCAAGCAAAAATTTTACTGATAATTTTACTAGTGCAGAACGATATTCACCGGTAAAAACTGAAGGTTCCTTCTTTACAAAATAGATGGCACTATGAATTCGCCACACATTTTACTAGACATTTTAATGCACGAAGCATTAAATTACTGGTAAAATTTTGACATTTCTGTTTCTATGAAAATTTGCATATAGTTTTTCGTTTGAGTTATCACAATATAAAAATAAGTTATTTCGTTTTCTCCAAATTAACATACGTCAAAATTTGACCAGTGATTTTAATGTGAATTATTTGGAGACCGTGTTAAATTTTAGTTTGTCCGAACTCGATACTAGGCTTAAAGTGAAAATGAAACTTGAAATTAAGATAAATGTCACACCTACCTCTGTCAACAAAATTGGTCCTACTTGAAATCCCAGAAAATGAAGCAATCCATGTTATACACGTCAGTGGTCGAGGCATAAAGCTTGTTAACCAAAAGTTTGTTTTGAATGCGTAGTGATCACTTATTTTACTGGATTGAAAAACGTTAAAAATACGTTTAGTCATTATAATTTTTTCAATGTTATTACGAGTTTTTGATTGATAAAGATAGGGTAAAAGATGGAGAGTGCGGAAATTTCTTAGAACATATAATTAAAGAAAGCGCAATAACCCCGAAACATCTTTGAAGTTGAGCCTTGACGTAATTATTTAAAATAAGCCTGCTCGCGTACTAGCTTGAAAGTACAAACTTGTAAAACTTTTTGTAAATTTTTACTTAAAGGAGTTCGCGTGCTCGAAAATTGAGAGAGAAATTATTGACGTTACTTTTCCCTTCCGTTCAATTTATTACTTGATTTAAATCGAGAAAAATCGCCGAGTAAAAACTTCGATAGTCTCAGTTTTGACAGCTCATCGCCAGTTTTCAGTTATTTTTAAAATTTTCAGTTATTTTTCAAGTTTTTAGTTTTTTTTCCAGTAGATTTAGAATGTTCTCCAAGAACATTTCAACGTATTGAAAATGGTAAATTAAATTTGTTTATTGTACTATGTGGTAGGAAAATTTTACGTCGTTATTAGAGATCCCGAATATTTGCAAGTTTTTACTCGAAGCCGTTCGCGTACTTTGTGAGTGTCACTCTCAATTTCTCTCTTTATCATACATTTTGACGTTTTTCATGTTTTTACTTCAAAAAGTACGCGAACAGACCTAAACAAAAAAATTGTGATCTTCCTTTGCCACATTCAAATACAAGAAAAAAGTAAATAAAGAAATATTTTGAGCACTTACATACCATATCTAGATATTTTTGCTTCACTTCCCATTTTCAATTTTTTTGTCATATTCGCAGAAGAAAAAAACTTTCTAAATAAATTTTAGGACATCAATTTGCCTGAAAAACATCTTTGCGAGATTATTTCGGCACAATTCATACATGCGGCTCCCAATATAAAATAAAGAAATGAAAGAAAGAATATGTTTTCTTGGGGCAGGATGAACTTGACCGCTAATCCACAATACTGTTAAATCCGTTTCCATAATTAACCAACGAAATTTCCAAAATTCCAACTTCTAGAGCTTTTATGTTATTACGCCAGTGTTAAGCCAGAGTATTGGTTATTACGCCGATTATCGTTATCTTAGATTATTACGTACTGATTTATCCTATAATTAAGCTATTACGCCAACTTGATAAGCAGAAATTCTTACTTGTTCGAGTTTGTCATCACCATATTATACACCATATATACACTCAGTGCGATATTCATAACGGAATATGATTTTTATATTCATTCGTTCTTATGAGTAATTACTATGATTATTTTTATTGACCTATTAATTTGTGTACATTACTTTTCATAATTGTATTTCTGTCATAAATGTTAAGATGATTAATTTTTATTGTAATGCACATATTCTTATGATCTAGTGATTTGATGAATAATTAATTACATTTGTACTTATAAGTGTAATTAAATTTTCTATGATTAATTTCCATTGTTTTTGTGGTACATTTTAATTGCTTAATCATGTATATGTCCATGCTCTTCTCTGTATCTCGTCTCTAATGCATACATACGTTAACAATATTGGTAAGTCTCGTTCCATACCAAGCCATATCTATTTAAAAAATATCGTCGACCGAGACTTATGATAAGCAACAGTCTAAAAACAGGCAGATTTTGACTTATGTTTTTTTGATTCGAGATTCTCCCGAGAAATAATTATTAAAGTAGCGGAAGCCTCAGCAATGATATCCAGCACAGGAAATATTATTTCCGTAAAATCTAGGAATTTTATTTAGGAAGTTCGATTTAGATCATCAAAATCTGGAAGTAGGTAAATCCTCAGTATGGGCTACTACTAACGAAAGTTACTTCAAATGTTTGACTTTGTACAAGAAACTAAATATTGTCAACGATGTAACGAAACGAGGTGTTAAATTAATATGCGATGTATCATAACAAAAGTAGTATTAGTCCAGTAAAAAAAAAAAAAAACGATAAAAAGTGAGAAAGGGGAGGGGGGCATTTAAATTGTTTATTCTTTCAGGACGGAATTTTGAAGGTTGGTGTAGAGTGGAAGTGTTTAAAAAAATAAATAAAAACACAAAGAAGGCAATAATCTGCCTGATGCTGCGTAATGCTTAGAAGTGATAAAAATATTAAAAATTTTAAAATTGTTATATATTATCCAAAATACGGTTTTCAATAAAAAGTGGCGATCAACATCTATCTCATAAGTGCGTGGCAGGGAAAGCGAGAAAAATTACGGGAGGATACAGCGCTATATCTGGACTGTAGATGAGAACTGATGTATGTAGGCCACATATTATTAAGTTTAACCCTGGGGCTCCCAAAGTTTGCGTCTCGGTGCCCTATGGCGTCGTGGGGAGTAAGCAGGGCCGCTCCTGGTTCTGAGTCGAAAAGTTCGATTTGTCTGCATTCTCAATGCGTTTTAGAAATTCATTGAAATTATTTTCAATGAATTTTAGTCTGCTGTATGCGAGAAATAATTCACTTATTCGTTATGCTTATACGCACCGACAACCCTCTTCTCCCCCACAGCACCAACATTTAGCCCGTACGTAATCGTCCTTCATTCAAATATTACGAAACTACGCATGTGAGAGGAGGTCGTTTGCTTTGTTTTAAGTTTGTCGCTTTGTGTTTATTAGTGTTTAATTTGTGTTTTATTTAAGATTGCACAAAAATTCAGTCGCAAAATGCAAAGATATTTATTAAAAAATCAGGTCGACAATCCAAGTGAGAGTGATCAAGCATTGACAAATGGTGGGGGTGCAAAAAATGTAAATATCGTAAATACAATGACAGTAGAAGTAAAAAATGAAGAAAAACCGAAGTGTGTGTGCTCTGTTTGAAAATTCTTGCGCCAGAGTGTATGCTCCCAAGTAAGTTAAAGCGACATCTGGAGTTCATTCACCCTACCATAGTTCAAAAATCTTGTGATTTTTTTCTTTTAACAGGAAATTTCAAAATTTTAAAAAGCAGAAAAATGTCTTCAACCAACAAACCCCAGTACCTAGCAATGCACTATCGCAGAAGAGCTTATACTACTGGCTGCTCTTGACATGGTTCAAAGATACCTTTCAACACTATTAGTCGAAGAATCCATAAAATAGCTGAAGATTTCAGAAAATGAAAAGCAAGGCATTTGGACTGCAACTTGATGAGGCCACTGACAGTAACAAAGACGCTCACCTTATTTGTTATGTACGCTTTTTAGATGATAATATTATCGTTGAAGACCTTCTGTTCTGCAAAACTATCTTTGAAAGCCCAAGGGCGCAAGACTTGTTTGAGATGTTTGACAAGTTTAAAGCAGAAAATGATTTAGACTGGACTCTATGGTGGATTATAGGCACTTATTCGCAGCAAAGCATCGCGTGCATCATCCATAGGGAAGCACTTGCATCAAAGTCGATTAGGCCATAGATGGCCACTAAAAGCCAGGTTGTTCAAAAGCCTATGCATAGATATGGGTGCCTAATACACGGCCTTACTATACTACTGTTGTTCACGATGGCTTTCGCGTGGAAACGCATTATCCCGTGCATTCGAGTTACTTCAAGAAATCCACACTTTTCTGCAAGAGGAAGGTCATGCAAACTTGAGGGACTTCGGGAACCAGACTTTTTGATAAACTTAATGCTTTGAATTTATCTCTGCAAGGTAATAACATGCACATCTTGAAGCTTGCGGCGTTTCGGAAAAAGCTGCGCAGTTGTGGATAAGAAAAATTATTGAGGATAGTTGTCAAGATTATTTCGCTGAATTGCACAAATACGCGGTCACTAATGCGATAGTTATTTTCAAAATACTTTGAGAAAGATAATGTCGAAAAATTTGCCTGAATCCAAAATCCTTTCCATGCTCAAGCTCCACCAGATTTCACTTGGCAAGAAGAACAGTTTCTCATCGAACTCTCTTGCGATAATAGTCTCAAAACAAAACTTGCTTCTTCCGATTTCGTGGAATTGCGGATAACAGCCAAAAATTAATATCCAACTCTAAGTTCAAAAGCTTTAAAAACTCTCATTCCTTTTGCAACATCCTATTTATGCGAAGCCGAGTTTTAAGCGGTAGCTGTAATAAAGAGCAAATATCGTTCAAAAATCAATGTGGAGCAAAAAATGAGAGTAGCAGTTTCCAGTTTAATTCCGAGATTTGAAAAATGCGTAGAGATCAGCAAGTTCAATCGTCACATTAACTAACTTGTCATTGAAAGTTTTCACATTTTGTATTTCCAAATTTTTCTGTCAATTTTATTATATTATTCTTTTGAAAAAAAAAAAATGTTTTAATTTCTATGCTTTACTAGTGTCATTTCACACATATTTTGACAAGGGCGCCATGACAAAATAGCATATCTGTAAGTGCGCCGTGAAATGAAAGAGTTTGAACCCCATTTTAACCGACACTAAAAACTGGCAGGCCATGTCTGTCAGGCCGTGACTTGCAGGCAAGCTGCAATTTCGCCACACACTATCAGTTCGCCTGACAGTCCAACTTCATATTTCAAAGCGATAAAATGGCTATTGCTTGGCAAAAGAAGTTGTGCTTTTTGAATATTATATTGTTTTTTTTTTTTTAAAAAACGGCAAAAATAAAAAAAAACATTTTGGGTGAAAAATTGGCTCCTGCAATGAGAAAATTATTCGCAAAAGATGCTCGTGAAAAGGTTAAGAAGCAATAACACGGATGATTTGTTAGAATTATGTTGACCGATGCTTTCAAATTTTACTGAAGTTGGTTAAACCTTATACTAAAAATAAGTAAAAAGTTAGCACTTGTTAGACCAATTATAAGTAATACCCGTATGTAATTTCGTACGGGTGGTCACCCATCTGCGCAAGTTTGATTTTTGAAGTGGTTTTTTGGATATATTTCTAGAGCGGTTCATCGGACAGTAAAAATTATTAGAACAAATTTCATAGAATTTCGTATTTTGAAGAAGTTTTCAGTATTACAAAAACATTTAGGACTCACCGTGTTAACAGTATAAGTAAAAACCCTAAATTTTTATACGGCAACACCAACAAGGGGTTGCCCATTTTTGAAACTATATTTACTATTTTTATAAAAAAGCCATGTATTAATATTCATGTCTCTACGTTGGCGCGTTATTAGGAAGTGTTCAAATATATAGTGAAAAACGAAATTTTGTAGCATGCCACGAAGCAGATACCAGATTTGTTACATTTTTGAACTTAAATTTACTTATTTTTTTAAAGCCCGTGTGCAAGATTCTAGTTCTCTAATTACACGCGTTCTGCAGTTATCGCGCGTACAAATGGACAGACAGACAGACGGACATACAAAAATCGAAATATCTTTTTCAGGGTTTATAAATGCTCTCTCTTGAGCCGCTCGTGAAAGAGCGCTCCCGAAAATCTCTTTGTAAAATGGCTCCAGCTCGCTCGCGAGAGAGCACTTACGTAACTCGCTTTTAATATTACGGGTTGGTGTTCAATCCATTTTGCTCTAGCAAAATTATCTATACGTGTTACAAATGGAATAACGATCTTCGAATACCCTATAGATTTTGCCCAGGATATAAATAAAAAAATACAAGATTAAGACGTGCTATAAGCGCATAAGGGAGACTTATCTCAAACTTGAAATTTCTAGCCACTAGGCGTAGTTTCGACGATTCGAAATTCTCGACGAAACACATCCAAGCAAGCCTCTGGCCTTGCCTCTCTCAGGCTTGCTCACAGCTCCCCTCAAGGCTAGCCGCAGAGAATTGAAAACAAAACTATACCAACGGGGTTGGTGCTGTCATTGTAATTTTGATAGTATATCTGTTGACCTAGGCTAGGCCTTGAGGCTAGCTGCTGGCTTGATTTTGTGTTGAATCATTTAAAAACCAGTGTTGGAAATTTTTACAACGCCGCGAGGAAGCCTCAAGGCCTGGATGTCTTTCTACCATTATATTGTCGCAAGCTTTGTAAACCATTATACAGGAGACATGTAAATGCATTTATAATGCTTTCGAAAAGGATTACTGGATTTTGATTTGATTTGACATAACATTTTATTATTACGATAAATATTAATAAAGCCGGTAATAAAATCCTCCTTTTTGACCATTTTTATATTTTTATATGCTGGAGTACGGCTAAAATATTTACGGAAACAAAAGTTCCAGACAACGACCGTGGACGACGATACTGTAATACACACTGTCAGTAAAATACTTATCAGTTTCGTTGGACTGCAGGCCTGGGTATGCAAGCGGCATGTAGCATGTCTCCATCTTTCTAAAAATTTCACCCCGTACCTGTAGCTTGACTCCACCTTTAAAAAAATGTCACCCCTATCTGTAGCATGTATCCGCCATCACAAAAATGCTTGACAATTTTAGATTTGAAGCTCGCTATGTGTCATGTATGGGAAGGGGGGGGGGGACGTTAAGATCTTTACTTCGTGCCGCACTTATCAGTGTATGCGATTCTCTTTTGCATAATGCTCGAGAACGATTTAGCCCATGGGGTGTAGATAACTTTAGGATGCATAAGATACGCCGAAAATATATGCGTAATATAGTAATTTGGGTTTAAATGACCCGGGGTACGGTCGAGCAACGAAGTATATCTCGATAGTACTTGGCGAGAACTTTAATTTGAGATGCATCATGCCATATCGAAAAATCCCCGCTTCCCCCGCCCAGGGCACCTACCCATCACCCTAAATTACCCTAGGAGAAAATTTTAGAAAGGTGGAGACTAGTGATTGCAAAAATTATTGTAAAAGTAAACACCGATTTTTTTCGGTTTTAAAAAGAAATTCTTTTTGAAATTATTTCTTATCAAAATAGGTCGATTTTTTTCATGTTTATAATTATAGAAAATATTATATTTATTTGAAAATAAAAAAAAATGTATATAATTCATTAACAATACAAAAATGAAAAGTTATTTGTAAAAATCCTGCAAACATTTTGTTTAAATGTAATTTAAATGAGCACATAGAAAGCATATGTTATCAATGGGTTTATCACTTAATCGTGATCTCTGTTTGGTGCAAATTTCCAGATACAGAAAACACCCTCTCTGGTTCCATACTTGTAGGAGGAATTGATTTCAAAGTATTATAACCACATTGAGATAATAAGCAAGATACAACCAACTTATTGAAAGAGACTATATATTAGATCTGCTTAGCATTTTCTTCTGGCATCTGCGACTGGCAGGAACTGGCCGTACTGAAGAGTATTGGTTCCTGCTGATACGAAACGCCTTATACACATTGCAACCAACTTATTATTTCATAATATAATTTTTTTATTATAATTAATGAACGCATCTGATCATTAAAGGAATATCATAAAAACTGAGTTTGTAAGATATTCCTCTGATTATGGTACCTTAGCTACCGAAAATCCGTTCAATAATTATAATAAAAAATTTATATTATGAAACAACAAGTTAGTTGTATTTTGCCTATTATATCAATGTTTATGAAACTATTTGTTAAGGAAACGATAAATGTCGACGTCGAGGAATGGGAGGGAATACATTAGAAATCTCGATAAGAAAATATTGAAAAAACGTTGCTTTGAGGTCTAAGAAAAGGTAAGGAATGCGTTAAGAATAACTTTCAGAAAATATATATAAGAAAATATTAAGAAAAGGTTACATTCGCTAGAGAATTACAAAAGAGGGGAAACTACTCGAAGTTCGATGTGAACCACAGATGAATCGTTGGCGTCAAAAAAAAAGTTAACGCTTTTTGAGAAGTTTAACGAGTTTTTACGTGAAAAGGCTGAACTACAATAGACGTAAACAACTTTACGAAATTGAGCGAGATTGAGGTGTACTTACGAAAAATTGATATTTTTAGCCTAAATATATATCACATTTCGTACGAGTTTTCAATGTGTTTTCAATGTTAAAAAGTGGTAAAAGTGAAAAAATTAACAAATGGAAGTTGATTTAATTGAAGATTTTTCTTTTAATTCAGAGTGCCATTTTTATTCCATTTTAATTTTTGCACTGCACTTTTAATCATTTAGTAATAATTTAATTGTTTGACACATCGCGTTCTTACGGGATGAACAATTCTTACTGCACCTTTACTGACTAATTTGATTTGTAAACTTAACGAAAGTTCGCCTCACACGAGTTAGAGTTAATTTGTGTACGCCTGTTAAATTAAAGGGAGCGTTCGCTTTACGTAAGTAAATGTACTTACGTATACGTCTATTGGAGTTCAGCCTAAACTCTCACTTTCTTAACGTTTTCAGCAAGTTATGTTCACTGGGAATTCACACACAATATTGATTGAGCACCAGTGCAGTGACACTGCCAATGTATCAGTTCAGTTCTTATCCGCGTCTTTCTGCTCTGTTCTGTGCTGTCAGAATTTCGCAATTTGTTCTTAGAAATATGTTGGAGATTTTTTCTTAGAAATTGACTGTCAATTTTTTTTAGATATTTTATGCATTATTGGAGCCCAACAGCGGCACACATGAAAGTATTTTATCTGAAAATATATTTGCAATGTACCTATTTTGTAGTAGAATTTTTCCGTGAAATTTTGAAATTATATGAATGTTCAATTTTTCATCTTTTTTTTTAAGGAATATTTAAAGAAACGAAAAAGTTGTCATTAATAAAAAAAAAATCGGTTTTTAGGACGCTAAAACCGATTAATTGGTTTCCTGAAATCGGCCGCTTAAGACCCGATTAATCGATTAATCGGGTAATCGAGTAACTGATTTTGTAATCACTAGTGCAGACATGCTACAGGTATGGGGTGAAATTTGTAAAAAAAATTTTGGGAGGTGGAGACATGCTACAGGAATACCGGACTTTTTCGGTTGCTGAATATTTTAAAATCTCATGCTTGGGAAATATATCTTCTGACACTTACATATGTACATACTAGAGTACTGCAGGTAACAGGTAAATATGAAATATGTTTTGGCTTGCTTTACTTTCCTATATAATTATAAACTTCCAGGAAAGTAATTCTTTCTGTTTTCATTGAGGGGTAAACGGAAGAACTCTTTCTGCTTTCTTAGGAAGGTATGGAAAATAAACACGTCTTCTCTTATTCGTATCTTGTATTTAAATGATAATTATCCACTTCTTCAAAAATAATGAACAAATCAAAAATCCATGCCTTTTCTAAGTATTTCCTAAAAGGTACATAACGTCCTCAAAAATACGACGCATCAATACATTACGCCTGCCTTCCTAAACCAGGTCAACGTAAGGTATATTCATGTACTTATTACTTATGAATTACTGGTAATACTTACAGTGAACCTTATCTAAATCAGGCATGCCCATTAATCCCGCTGACACTACTGACATTGCTTACGTTAATAATAGATAATGCAACACATTTAAACAAGATTACGTTACATCTGCCAATACGTAATTTGATTAAAATACACCGTACTCCAAGAAAGCATATAGTCAATGATCTGACTCGGAGTTATGGGCATGAAGTTTTACGTCTACCACTGCATCATTCCGATTTAAATCCAGTTGAAAAAATTTGGGCCAGGGTTAAGCTCAGGGTTGGTTCCAGAAATACAACCTTCAAATTAGATTATGTTAAACAGTTAGAAACGGAAGAATTTGAAAAAAATACGGGGGAGAGCTGGAAAAGCGTTTATTAAAATGTTATAAAAGCTGAGGAAGGATATTTTGGGTATGAAGCTTTTTTGGACAAGTTAACAGATAAGTTGATTATTTCCTTATCTGACGATAGTTCTAACGGGTTTTCCAATAAGAGCCGTTATTTTGATATTCAAAGCAAAATGCCATTTTTTGAGATAAATGATCGGATCTTTATTTCATTCTAAAGAGGAGGGTATGCCGTTAATAATGGAAAATAACATCAGCCAAATGACCTCCACGACCCCGCCTACAGGACCATATCCTTTTCATGAAATTTTCCATAACCAAATCGCAAAGTGGCTGCCCTATGTCCTCGATAGCCTAACGAATTCCATCTTTGAGGTCTTGAATCGACGCTGGGCTGTTGGCGTAGACCTTCTCTTTCACGTGGCCCCAAAGGAAGAAGTCGCAAGGTGTTAAGTCACAAGATCTCGGTGGCCAATTGTGATCACCTCTTCGAGAGATAACACGGTCGGGAAACTTTTCCCGTAAAAAATCAATGGTTTCGTTGCTTGTATGGCACGTAGCACCGTCTTGTTGAAAGTAAACGTTGTCCAGATCAATACCATCCAATTCCGGCCATAAAAAATCATTAATCATCTGTCGATAGCACAATCCATTCACCGTAACTGTTGCTCCAGCCTCATTTTCGAAAAAGTAAGGTCCAATGACCCCGCGGGACCATAAACCGCACCAAACAGTCACACGTTGAAGATAGAGAGGCTTTTCAACAATAACTCTTGGGTTTTCCGAGCCCCAGATGCGACAATTTTGCTTGTTGATGAAGCCATCGAGGTGGAAATGGGCCTCATCACTCAAGATGAGTTTTCGATGGAATTCCGGATTATTTTCATGCATTTCAAGGACCCAATCAGCAAAGACTCGACATTGCTGATGATCGGTCGGCTTGAGTTCTTATGTTAACTGAACTTTACAAGCCTTAAGACCCAAATCTTTATGCAAAATACGGTGTAATGACGTTTGTGGAATGCCTAATTCCAAAGAACGACGAGGAATGGACAAACCTGGGTTTTCTTTAACTCTTTCGGCTACAGCAGCAATATTCTCGGCTGTTCTTGAGCGACGTGCACGGGTTTTATTCTTCACATCACTAACTTGTCTCGACAGCTCGAATTTTTCTACCAATTTCTGTATTGCGGTCCGACAAGGTGCTTCACGACGACCCAAAAATGTTCGAGTTTTACGAACCGTCTCTGCCACATTTTCACCATTTTTATAGTGAATTTTAATAATTTCAATGCGTTGTTGAATCGTATATCGTTCTATTTTTATTAATGGCGTAGTTTCTACTAAAATGTCAAAAAATTACAGCTCCAAAAGTGACATCTACCGAAATAGCGGGCTAATTAAAATAACACCTCTTACCCTTTACTTCTGATTGTTTTTTAAGAAGCAACTATGAAAAAGCGGGTCCCTCTACAAGGTGAAGTGATGTCATGTATCTGTGGCAGAGGGCAAATTTTTTTGATTTGGTAAATTTAACGTAACTTTCACGTCGAGTTTACGTCAATTTTCCTTAACCCGGTGTCAATGACGCCGGATCATATTGACCCAAGGCAATTTAATACGGTAATATTGTTTGTTTATGCTGACCATACAATTAGAAATACACCCCCCCCCCTCGTCTACTCGTATGGCCAGTGCTCTAAGTGCGACGCAGTTTCCGCAACGGGATACTAGTGCGTCAAGTCAAAATGGGTAAATATAACCCAGCGTCAAAAAGGTAAAAAAGAAAAATATCAAAGTTATGTTTGGAAAATTCATTTTGCATGTGCTTTTAAGAAGCTGATAAAAGTTTGATTTATAGAATACATTGGTATTGTCCTTATTTTACCCTTATTAAATAAATACTTATTAAAATATCAAGGTAACTCTTTTAATTTTGTGATAGTTTTTCGGTATATTTCGGGTCAAATTGACCCGTTTTCAGCGTCTGCATAATTATTTCTACGTCATTTACACCGGGTTAATCTCGACCTATTTTCTAATTAGTTTAACTCATGTTAACGTCTTTGTACAAGTGATTTCATTTTGTAAGGATTGTGTGTAAAATATTTTCCCCAGTAGATATTGTAAATATTATGAATAATGCACACAGCTCTAACTTGAATAATTATGAGAAGTATTGCTTTAATAAATTATATAGATATTATGGGCTTATTCAAAATTAATTCTCTCAGCTTAAGCAATTTAAAATGACAAAAATGTTATTGATAAATATGGAAATAATTTTTTGAAAAACACCAACGCGGTTTAAA
Source organism: Dioctria rufipes (assembly GCA_963924295.1). NCBI lineage: Eukaryota > Metazoa > Arthropoda > Insecta > Diptera > Asilidae > Dioctria > Dioctria rufipes. Next base: position 279,052,449 of record OZ002741.1, on the reverse strand, counting down.
ATTATTGTAATAGTTAAAAAATAATAAGTTTTAAGTTTTTTAAATTAAATTCAGGTATCATGCAACTTTTCTATTCATTCCATTGATATGTAGCAACCTTGTATTGCTAAATAAATGGCGCATGTTACATCTATCGACCTAAAAGTTAATTTGACTTAAAATTTCTCCTTATTCGATGACATTCCTCGATGGTAAGGCGAAATAACCAAAATTTTGGACTTTGACTGCAAAAATCTGTGTTTTGGTAATTTTGTGTTCAAAAGCTATGATAATTTTTTTCCTATAAATAAATTTCAACTTAAAATCGGCATGTCGCCCTAAATTATGGAATTTCGCCTTAAATAGGTAAAGGAGATTTGACAATTGAAAGAATCGAATTGATTGTCAAACAGAGAGACAATAAGGATATCTTGACATTACGAACTCCGATATTTTATTAACATATAAACAATGGTCAGTAGCAATAACATTTGCATACGAGATTTGTTAAAATGCGGGTGATTGCAAACGCAGTTGAATCTGCATGTATTCCGCATGGTTGGGAAGCAAATAATCTTGTGTATTTGCCCAAATTAAGTTTATCATCTTTAAAAAAAGTTGCAAATGGTATCCCGAAACCTTACTGGTTCCGATATAAATATGTCGCGATAAGTAGTAACATTTGTAATCTTGATGAAGCGATTCAATGGGAGGAGTTCATTAATTCCAGTGATACTTACGTTATCTTGCTTTGAACTTGCGAATAGACTCAACTACAAAGTCCATACATTTCCTTAAATCTGACCTCAAAGTTAATTAAAATTTATGTAAGTAAGGAAATTTGACTAAGATTTACGATTTCCTTATTTATTTCCCTATTTATTTTAAGGTAAATTAAAAAGTAATTATTACGTTATATTTCCCTAATAATTAACTACAAAGTCAAGATTACTTTGAAGGCCTAATTTAAGGAATTATTAAGTAAAATTTCCTTCCTAATTTACCATAAAGGAGGATGTCCTTTAAGGTTAAACTCTTAAGTCTACTTTATGTAATTTTAACCAAAATAGGTCGATCGGCCCTCGATGATAAGAAATTCAACCCCCAATGTTACTTGGGGTTAGTACAAGTTCGACTAGTTTCATAGAAATTCTCAGGCCTTTGTTCTATTGTGCTTGTTTACGATAGTAGAAGTCTACTGTGACATTGAACAGCATCTCTGAGTGGAAATCCTCATCCTCATCACTGTCAATTATTTCCTCAAGAAAGAGTTTCTCTTATATTCAACTACAGCCAGAGTTATAGTAGTCATCTACAATATTCGTTACTTAAATATTATAATAATATTCTGTATTATAATAATTAACTTGGCTACAAATAGAGCAGAATCTCCATTTACAGTACTTAAATCCGTCTGCGATCTTATAAAAACACATCTAGAAATATTGTCCAAAACAGAAAACCCCTTCCAATGGTAGAGCCTTCCTGGACTAACCCAATCGTAAAAGTTCGTCATCTTCCCATACAACGCCATCAATTGTTGTAAGCACTAGATCAAGCTATTCACTGGTATAATGACTGTTTATTGTTTGGAAATGATAATTTCCGATTCTATAGTACAGAGCACGTACTCTGCGAATACGCAGAGCTTGTTCACTGGATTTTGTAACCCCATCAGACGTCAAAAAAACTGATCTTAATGGGCTAATCAAAAGGGAAAATTTGGATTGAATTTTATACGTTAGGGGCATATCACAAAAGATATTTTTGTATTTAGACGTGGGATCTCCGCTCCCCACTTCCTAATTACACATATACTAATAATAACAATTAAAAAATATATATATAATTATAAGAAACTGTCATGAACAGAAACATTAATCTACCTTCTATCATTCATGACTGAAGGACTAAAGGAAAACAAAATTTTTGAATCCCCTCAAAAGTTATAATAATGAGCACTTCATATTCGTCACATCGATGAATAAATTCATGAATCTTGAGCCGTAATGAGGATAAAACATGTAATCATCATTTGGTAGTAGTACTTCACAAAGTATTAGTTGCCACGGAATAGGAATGGCGTGCGCCATCTGATTGAAGCAGTGTAAGATATGTGACAGGCAATATATAACAAAAACATTCAGAATGTCTTACCCGTAGATAATAACTTCCTGCAGGGATTTCATTGAAATTCATACGCATCGCTTCTTTAAACCGATTAGTATAAGGCATTCTTTTTGAAAAAATTATAATAAAATAACGCGTTTCTCGCGGACAGCTTCCAGCTACCTCCTGGAAATCCTTCCGGAATATAACATCGGATACAGTTGAGTGATAAAACGGATGAATACAGTGCCATAGCCTTCCTGTGAAACGAATAAGATAAAATTTGCATATAAATAAACTTGAATATACCATTTTGTAGGAAGGATGAAAAAAAAAAATCCTTTATGGAGATGAAGTATACCTAACCTACCTGTCTGAAAAGATTATCTAGAAGCTAAAGACTCAATAATCAGAAAGGGTATCCTACAACTTACCTTAAAAAGGTCAAGTTCTCTTCTTAGGTGGCTATTCCCTAGGGGCGTCTCAATTTTTGCTCCATAATTGAATTGGAAAGAAATTTAGGATGTTTTTAATGTAAACATTTATTTTATGACTTACAATGAACAGAGTCTCGGGAGATTATCCGCAAAAACTTTTTTATTTTCATAACTTTTTTAAGATTTTCATTTAAAAACAAGGGCTCAGTGTATATATATTTTACTCTCCTTGCAATCTCATTTTCTAGTAGACTTATTATTAGACTTAATAAGACAAAATTAAAATAAAAAAAACTAATACAAAAGAACAAAACTTAAAAACCGAAGAGCAACTAAGAGGTACTACTATAGTCAACAGGAAAAGATACTAGATGACTCCAAATTCTAAAGGATGTAACCTTGATTATCAATTTCTATCTGCCTGGTTAAAATAGCTTTCTCAGCCTCACAACTTTAACAGCTGATATACAGAATTTAGATATCTTAGGCCCCATGAATAAATGACTGCTTAAGTTAATTTTGCAGTTGGGCTTATTGGCAAAAATTGACTCAGCTTCGTTTGAGATCATCTTTGCTAACTTTCTACTTTTTGTGTTGGCTTGCAATTTCTATACTAAGTAGGTATGCTTTTCTATATGATGTGTAATATTTTAATATTTCCGAAAGTCTGAGTAGGCAACATCATGATCATAGCAAATCACTTTCAGAAGACTAACTGGTGTTTAGGTGAAAATTAATAAAATTCATGGTAATCAGATGAACACTACATTCGTTTCATCACTTAGTCGGTGTTAGTCATAGTCATAGATAAATTTATTAAAAGCCCCGGCCACAGCCACGTCAGACAACAATGGGCGAATTGAAAAGTTATAGGAATAAGCTTAATACTAACATATGGGTTAGCGATTGGGTATATAAAATTAGCAGGACAAAAGTATATAAAAGAATTAGAAGTATATAGAAGAATTAAAAGGTTAGAGCTAGAGTACATAGTTTAGAGAGTTAAAGTATCTAAAGTAAAAGTTAATGCTGGCGTACATTAATATCAAGAGCCAGATTTTTGTATACATCAACTATTATTATAATTAATACAACATATAAGTAGTATATGAGCATGAAGTATCAGGTACACAAGCTTCAAAATTAGTTTAATTTTCAAGTTATACCTGCGGAGTTGTAATACCAAGGTTATTAATTATAAAAGACATGGAAAACACATGTAGTTCAGACTCACGCACTTGAGTTATATTATCGATTTTTTTTTAATCATTGCATTTCATGTGGGTAGTCCTAAACTTCAAACCAAAATTAAACCAAAATTAATACTAGCGATCAAGTTAAGTAAGGTCAATCCATCAATCATAGTTTTTTTTTTATATAAATAGATTCAAGGCCTATTCACCCTTAGTGAGATGCTCCAGGGCAAACTTCTTAAACTTAATGGGGGAGTCAGATTGTCTTACTAGGCTAGGTAAGTATGTTACACTAAACATAGACCAAACACCAGATAAAATGATATACAATGCGACATAGAACAAAAATATAAAAATATAAATTAAATCTAACTAAAAAATTAAATATTATATAGACGTTTTTTTAAGCCAAGTGTAAGCAACCAGATGCATTAATAAGGTAAGGTAATAAAAGAAGGGTACTTAAGGGGTCATAAAAGCGTTGCGAGGAAATTCTACTTGCATTAACGCAGGTATGACTGTTCTACCTGCTTCACATAAGCAGCCCACTGCTGTGGTATGATCAGGGTCAGGGTGAGTAGTCTTGATCGTGATTTTACGGAGACAGGCACATCAGTGGGTTGGTTTAGAAAAGTATAGTTTATAATTAATTGAGTTAACACATGCTTAGAGTCGTTAACAACAAAATGCTAAGCCAAATTATTAACACTAATGCACATGCGATTAATAGGTTCATACATGCCAAAGTTAGACCTTTAGCCGTGGAGAAAAAGTGGGGACTTAAATCGCGGATGATTCTATGGATATACACTAGCGTCATCCGACCCATGGTAACCTACGGTTCTGTGGTGTGGTGGGGGTAATCAATAGAACTCGCCAATCATCGTGAGATATTGGGGAAGATTCAAAGACTGTGTCTCCTTACGCTCTAAAGTTAACTAGCACTCGGGATCTTGACGTCTTCAACATACACCCGGTGCAAACACATATTAAGCAGGGGACGTCAACTGCAGCGCTAAGATCGCGTCTTAATCATGGCTGGATTCACTCTAGAACTAGAGTTCCACAGGAATATATTTATGAGTTCGTGCAGTCTATCGCACATGGAATCGACAGGTACAGCGACCACCTCCTCGCGACCATGCTGAAAAGCAATTCTGAATCTAGAATTCCATCTAGGGTAGAATGGGAATCATACTCTGTGCTTCAACCATTAACAAACCCTATTATCATCTACAAGAAAACACCGGAGTAGGCGTTTTGTGTGAGAAGCCTCAAATGAAAGTCGCCATACTCCTTGAAAGCCATTCCACGGTTTTCCAGATAGAAGCCAAGTATATTCTTGAAACAGGAAGGCATCCCCTTATCTCAGACACTGAAAACAAGGAGATAGCTATCAGCTTAGACAGCCAAGCAGCTGTGAAAGCTGTATGTAAACCACTCTAAATTCCCTCTTTCAGTAAAACAGGGTAACTGTTCAGTGGGTGCCAGGGCGCAGCAGTATTAGCGGAAATAAAAAGGTGGACGAGCTTGCTCGTCTTGGTGGGGCCTAGAAGGAACCAGCCTCTATAATCGGGATTGAAGCAAGACACCTTGTTTCAATTATTTCAACTTGGACCGACCGCCAACACAGTCGCCTTTGGTTAGAGGACCCTCTGGTAGAACTAAAAAGGAACTGTGGGGGGAACCCAACCCTCTACAAATGAATAAGCTCTTGGGACTTAATAAGCCAACCTTGACTCCTTTCTCAGGGGTCACTTTTACAGGATGACACTTGTTGAGAATCCTATATGCAGAGGTTGGGGACTCACTTTCTTTGTCAATGTCCGGCACTCTCAGAAACGCGATATAGATTCCTTGGCTCTCACCTCATGGACGAGCTCTATGAAGCTGGCAGGGAGGGCCGGGGGCAAGTACTTAAGTTTATATGAGCGGCCGGTTGGGACTTATGAGCATTGGCACCTGTTTTTCGAGGGTGAACAATGGTCCCCCGAATGTAGGCCCCTCTTCTCTTTTTCAATCAATCAAGGTGAGAGACACTTCCGAAAAACACAAACTATGTCACCTTGAAGTAACATCTCCTTTGGAATTTATACATCCATATGTCATACACATATAATATACATATTCAACAATGCATAAAAAGGACTTGTAGACTTAGCCACCCCGGATTATTTTCTGTTTCCGAACTTTAAAAAACGGCTTGGTGGTAAAATATTTGCCAACAATAAAGAAAGAGGTGGAGTCTATGGTTGATGGCTATTTTGAGGAGCTCGACGATCCGCACTATAAACGGGGTATCGAAGCTATTGAACATAGCTGGGAAAAGTGTATCGAGCTAAAAGGAGATAATGTAGAGATGTAAAGATTTTTTTCTCAAATTTTTATGTTTTCTGTATAAGGTCAAGTACCTCTGGTACCACCCGTAGCATCGGTCATTATCGAAATGAGGTTTTAGCATCATCACGAGGACGGAATAAATCTTTGAATGTACAAAGTAAAACCCATAAATTCCCTTCTATTACTACTTTTGTATAATCATATATCCTTTTTTTAATCGAGAGGTTTATGTACCGTAAATACGGTACAAAGATACTTAAACTTTCATTCTACAATTGCTATGAAAATTCTACTTGAAATCTTGGCAGAATCAAGAACTACTACTCTCTACGTCGGCGCGTATATAGCAAAAATAATATTTTTATATGGCAACCCTAAGAAATAGTTACCCAACTTGTCCCATTTTTGAATTTATATCTACATTTCTTTTTTAAAGCTGTGCTCAAAATTTCAGTTCTCTAAGTGAACATTTACTTGATTTATCGTGAGGATTGACAGACAGACAGACAGACGGATAAATGCACAGACAAATGGACGGACGGACAGACGGATAGACAGGTGGACATGCAGAAATTAAAATAACTTTTAATATTATGAGTGGTTGTCCAACCCATTTTGCTCCATCAGCATTGTTTCTATACGTAACAAACGGAATTATTCCAGCATCTCTTACTTTACAAAAATGTGAAAAAAACGTAAACACGTTGACATTACACTGTAATTTTTTAAAAACCATGCGTGTAAGTTCTAAGAACAATTATTTTATCGTGATAAAAACAAACAAATAATAATAATCGATCAATTCTAAGAGGATCCCATTAGTGTAAAATTTCTATCGACGAAAATTCAATTCCGAAATTACTTTTATTTATCCTGAATTAGAAATCCATCATTACCTTACACAAATAAATTTGTAGATTTTAAAGGAAATTCAACCGATGAGGCCAAAACAGTCTTAAAAGCAGTTAGTGTAACCAAAGAACATAAAAAAGAAAGAATACGCATTTCGTATATTGAAAAGTTTTATATGGCGGGTCGTAACATGAAACATGAAACTATGTGCATGACTGGCATCGGCTGGGTGGGGGAGAAAGGAAAAACAGAGCAGTATTCTCTCACTCTCAATATCAAATATTTGCCTCTCTCGTCTGTTGCCTCCCGACCGCATCAACAATTAAGCATACAACTTTTGCATTTTTAGAGGCCAGATGAAGCTTCTTGTGAAGATATGCAGGGTGTTTCCACTTAGGAGGTCAATAGAGCAGGAGGTGATAGTACTCAACTAGGCTAACAAAAAATTGTATGGCAGGAGGGGAGGGGGCCCAACATCAACCGCTTGGGAGTTACATGGTTAATAAAAAAAAAGTTAGTTTTTCACAAAAAACCCTGTATCTTGAAAAGTAGAGAGCATATGGTCACCGTTAAGAGCCAATTGTATGCAGAACTTTATAGCGACTGCCTTACCATCCCAGTACCCCGCTCCTCTCAGGAGTTATTGTGGTTTAAAATAAAAAAATCGGATTTTCTTACCTTTTATTTAAATTGGCCTCTATGTTTTTTTGCAAAAGGTCGTTAACATAACATTTTTTAATGAAAACTGTTCACTGTAGACTCCCCTTTTTAATTCAGTCTACTCCACTCTATATCCTAATTGTAGCTCTTCAATAGTTATTAGCTCATAACCTATTCCGGTCGTACCGAAATTAGACGATTTTTTTTAATCACGATTTTCAGTTCTAAGGGAACCAATTATCTTTAAAAATAGGTTTGAAAATAGCTTTAAGGATATGTTAAGAGCTAATAACTCTCTAATGGCTACAGTTATGTCAAATTAAAGAGGAGAGTCCTCACTTAACAGTTTTTATAGAAAAAAGTTATGTTAATGACCCTGTTGCAAAATACAAATAGAGGTCAAAAAAAAAAAAGGTTAGAAAATCCGAAATTTTTATTTTAGAGGAAAAGGCTGCGGGACTGGTTGAACAGTCCTTGGAAAAGCCATGTCTACATATAAAGAGTTCTTAATTGTGATCCTACGCCGATGCAGGGTATTTTATGAAAAAGTAGTTTTTTTTTTTAACAATATCCCAAACGGTTGATGTGCAACCCCCCTTGCCTACAATTTCTTATTACTATAGGTGAGTACTATCATCTCCTGTTCTATGGACCACCTAGACGGAAACACCGTGCATGTCCTTTGATGTAACTGATGCACATTTTAAATAAAGCAAAAATATGAATTATTTTGTGAAAAATAAGGAAAATGTGAATTTTCGATGTTTGTTTGCCTGGAAGATCGAAAAAATCACAATTTTTGGAATACGGGATATTTTAAAATTTTTCGAAATACAAAATGAAATGCTGACGTACTATTTCTATATATTTTAATGTGTGGATGTAAGAAATTGATTCTGAATAATTTTACTATTTCGACTTTTTTGCATCCGCAATTTATTGCGACTCTAATTTAAGAAGTAAAAAGGCTAGAATTGGTCTAAGACCAATTCTTATGATACCCTGATACCCTAGATGAATGCCCGTATGAAATTTCGTATTGTCTGTGTAAGTTTAATTTTTGAAGTGGTTTTTCGCATATATTTCTAGAACGGTTTGTCGGACAGAAAAAATGGTTATAACCAATTTTATGGGATTTCGTATTCTGAAGAAGTTTTTAGTACAATAAAAATGTCTTGGACTGATTGTTTTCACAGTATACGTAAAAAACCTAAATTTTTATATGGCAACACCAAGAAAGAGTTGCCCGATTAAGTTCGTTTTTTAAATTTTATTTGCTAGTGTATATACCATATACCAAATTTCAGCTCTCTACATCGATGCGTTCTCAGGCAGTGTCCAAATATATAGTGTATAGTGGAAAACGAAATTTTTGTATGGCAACCCCATGAAGGAGTTGCCCGATTTGTCTCATTTTCGAACTTAATTTTACCTTTTTTTTAACGTTCGTGTACAAAATTTCAGCTCTCTAAGTATACGCGTTCTCGAGTTATCGTGCGCATAGACGGACGGACGAACATGTAAAAATCAAAAAAACTTTTAATATTATGAACGTTTGCTTTACCATCATTATTTCGAGGTGTTACAAACGGAATGACAAAGTATACCCCTATGATTTCATCTAGGGTATAAAAATATCCCTTAAAGCGAATCACTTGACAGATGGTCATTCAACAGCTTGGTCCATTTGACGTAATGACCAATGCATTAATTTTTGCTCAGTAGTGGATTGTTCGATATAACAAGAAACACAATATTCCTTTAGTGTCCATAAGACAATATATTTAATATTTATGTATACAGGGTAAAAAGGCTCATTTCCGAAAATAATTGCCTACTTTCTGGCACTTATTGAATTTTTTCGCTGAATACCTATATTCAATAAAAACTGCAAATTACGCAGAAAGGGTTACATGGTACAGAGTGTGATGTCCAGTTTTAAAGCGAAGTTTTTGGGCGGATTAAATCCAATATGAAAAATTGGTATTGATGACATGATTTTTTTTTTTTTTTTTTTATAGAAATAGTATGTTCAAAACTGAACATAAAATTCGATATAAAATCATAGTAAATTAAACTGTGTGTAGATATCTAAAAAAAAAAGGTAAAAAAAAACGTGGCACAACACAAATAAGCAATAATTGCTCACAATAATTATTGAACTCTTGCTTGCTAGGCAAATTGCGCAAAATAAGCAATTGCTCCCAATAATTTATTGAAGTCGAGACAATATTGCTTACTAAACAGTTCATAAAATTTATTTGATTAAGTGTATTCCATTAAGTTCATTTCATAAAAAGTTGCTTATATCGTAAAGTTTAGTTATTGTTAAAACAATACAAATGTAAAAAAAGACACAGTCTTGATTAAAGAATTCAAGTAGCAACATTATAGTTAATACTTTGCGCCCCCACCCGTGATAAGCGCAATAATTCCTATTATGAACTACAAGACCCTGCGCTACCAGCAAAGTCTATTCTATTTATAGGTTACCTGACACTAAAAGCAAGTAGTTAAATAAAAAAAACTGAGCTAAAATTCCGAAATTTTAACCTTGTTTGCCATAACTTCAAAACGGAGAGGAGGACGCAAAAATCTTATAAACCGTTGGAAAGATAACGTTCAAAATTTACAGGGCGATCTATGAAAATATACCCAAATATTTTTATCCGTTAAAAAAGAAAAAAATGCTAATTGCTAATATGAATTGTAACTCGCATCTCTGACGTTTATTATTATTAGCATTAATTCAAGCGAAGTGACAACAGACGATGCAGATGATAATTTTCTATTTGTCACTTTTCATTTCCATTTTTGTTTGGTTTTGTCAGTATCTATCGCTGAATATGTGCCTAAACCAACGAGTAGGTAACTAAAGAAGAGGCTGATCATCAAAAATTTTCGTGCTAATCTCAAAGGTGTGTAATTTTGTATGCACACTATAAAGAAATTGCATTGCAGGCGGACGGAAAAAGAATTTATGTGAAGAATTTTGGCGCCGTTTTTGAAAGATGAGGCAAAATTTTGTGCCAGCAACAGCGGGGTGAGCGCTAGTAATATAAAACAACCTTTTTAGATTCCCGGATTCCCAGTAAGGCTATATCCATTGTCGGTTGCCCAATAACTTTCCTTAGAATTTCATTTTTTTTAATTTAAGTACTTTTATCGTAGGGTACATACACAGATGCAACCATATGTTAGAAAGTAAGAAAAATCATCACGTTCGTCACACAAAAACGGCAGATATACATTTACACGCAATGGCCCCTCCTTTACTTTCTTACTCGTAGGCCTAAACATATCTAAAATTTCTAACGACTACCAGTTGGCTCTTTTATGAGGGTAATTGCAATTACCCAGCAATTTTTGGGGACATAAAGCACCCCGAAAAAAATGGATTTAGAAGCAAGCCATGTGAACGGATACATGTGGATTTTCTGGATTCACTTTTAAAGGAAATTTGCTCAATATATGCCAACGCCGTTGTAAGAACGATTACTGCAATTACGTTGGAAGACTAACTTGATGCAATCATGTCTGACAATCTACAGCACATTAGTAATGCATCCTCTTGTATGTGAGGAGGAGAGAGATGTACATATATGTGTAAATTATCTTTCAGTAAGATATTTTTAGATGGGCGTGATAAGGATAACAAGAAACAGTTTTAAAACAGCTAACCACTTCCACTTCGGGCAACACTTAACTTGGCATCAAGAACATCGCGTGCTGGATTAATTCAAGGACGTCAGCTCCAAATCCTACTGACTTTACTTCAACCTCTGGATAAGGAGATTAACTAAGGAGATACTAAACAGGATTCATCAAGTCAATTCAACGGCAATAAGCCTATTTATACACGCAATTACGCAAAGGGTCCCTTTTGGAGAAAATGTCTCATATAAATTATTCACATGAAGTTTTGTGGATTGGTCTGGAATCGGCATTAGGTAAGTGTCGACATAGTAGACTGGAATAATTTCATAGAAGTGACATCTTTTTGTTCTTCCAAAAAAATTTGGTAGTATTAATTTGTGTGTGTTGACAAAGTTTTACTATTTGTAAAGAAAAACATGGGAAACTAAAAGCGTTTGAAAAAAGGAAGTGTATTTAAAGATGTGTATATATGTGACAATTTAATCCGTTCGATTGCTTGCATACGGTATTCACATGAATCCAAATCTACTCCACTGTGTGATTTAAACTATTTCATTCCTGTTGCAGTTCATAGGCCAGATTAACTCAGTCCGGACTTCTATAATTTATTTCAGTACGATATATTTAAATAAGGAAAAATTATGCTTACATATGTTATCCAGACAAAGTATGGTACTTGGAGTGGAGTGGTCACTGAAAACAAGTGTGACTCCGTCAAATTGAACTAAGTATCAAGCAACCAATTCCATGGTTCCGTCATTTTCAAGCAGAGTAGGTAAGTAACCTTAAAAATGTCGTTCCTGATTCCAAAATAAAAGGAACTTAACGTATATGTGTGGACTGGGGTGATGATGATTCTCTGGTTTCTGTCCCAACTAGAGGAAAGAAATAACGTTGTGGTTTTTAATGGCTCCCAATCAAACTCTTTCTAACAAATCTAAGGTATCCCTCAGGGTACAATACTCGGTCCTTTCATCTTCCTAATTTACATTAATGACTTACCAATACGTATTACACCGCCTTCTTTGCTTTATGCTGATGACGCAAATTTATTTTAGGGTAATTTATGATGAAAACGATTGCAAATGTTTGCAGGATGATATTATTAAACTTGAAGGATGGTGTAAGGAAAATTATCTTGCCCTCAATATCGATAAATGTAAAACTATAACATTTTCTAGAAAGCATGATACAATCTTTTTGAACTACAAAATTAAGAATGTTTCGATTTCTCGTGTAAATGCCTTTTTACCTCATTTCTCACCAATGTCTTGAGCATGTCTGTCAAATTTGAAGCCCTTTCTATTCATGCTACAATAACCAAGTTGAATCGGTCCAGAGAAAGTTTACTCTTGGTGAAATTCAATATCAATGTGAGATTATAACTTTTTAACCTGCCATCTTTAGAGCACCGTCGCACCGTCCCGATTTACTTATACTATAAAAATCAACATAAATAACCCAAAGAGATAAACATGACTCCATGTTCTATTTAAAGTTTCTTTCTGTAGAACCAACCCCCGATAAAAGTCACGTTTGGTAAGAATGCAGAAAACTTTTAATTGTAAGTTTAGCAATATTGATGTCTTTAGTTCTGACCTCCTGACGTACAAAAGATCAGTTATAACGGAGATAAAACAATTTTCTTAAAAATATAATTTTAATAAAATATTAGCGGTGTTTCAGTCCTTGTTTTTATCGTTTTTTTTTATTTATTTATTTATTTATTCAGTCTACCGATTTTAACAATCTTACAGACAGGAAATATTACATATTTACATATAAAGCTATGTATAATATATTTAGGCAAGCATTAGAAACAATCATAGACATCATCATTATACATGAGGAATCATTAATTATAGAAATTATTATAGATACATTAGCTAACTTTTTTCCCTTAGAAATATAATAGACACATGCCAATTAAAGGGTTTTCCAACAAGAGGTGTTATTTTAATTAGCCCGCTATTTCGGTAGATGTCACTTTTGGAGCTATATGACATTTGACAAGTAGAAATTACGCCATTAATAAAACTGGAACGATACACGATTCAACAATGCATTGAAATTATTAAAATTCACTATAAAAATGGTGAAAATGTGGCAGAGACGGTTCGTAAAATTCGAACATTTTTGGGTCGTCGTGAAGCACCTTGTCGGACCGCAATACAGAAATTGGTAGAAAAATTCGAGCTGTCGGGACAAGTTAGTGATGCGAAGAATAAAACCCGTGCACGTCGCTCAAGAACAGCCCAGAATATTGCTGCTGTAGCCGAAAGTGTTGAAGAAAACCCAGGTTGGTCCATTCCTCGTCGTTCTTTGGAATTAGGCATTCCACAAACGTCATTACACCGTATTTTGCATAAAGATTTGGGTCTTAAGGCTTATAAAGTTCAGGTAACACAAGAACTCAAGCCGGCCGATCATCAGCAACGTCGAGTCTTTGCTGATTGGGTCCTTGAAATGCATGAAAATAATCCGGAATTCCATCGAAAACTCATCTTGAGTGATGAGGCCCATTTCCACCTCGATGGCTTCATCAACAAGCAAAATTGTCGCATCTGGGGCTCGGAAAACCCAAGAGTTATTGTTGAAAAGCCTCTCTATCTTCAACGTGTGACTGTTTGGTGCGGTTTATGGTCCCGCGGGGTCATTGGACCTTACTTTTTCGAAAATGAGGCTGGAGCAACAGTTACGGTGAATGGATTGCGCTATCGACAGATGATTAATGATTTTTTATGGCCGGAATTGGATGGTATTGATCTGGACGACGTTTACTTTCAACAAGACGGCGCTACGTGCCATACAAGCAACGAAACTATTGATCATTTACGGGAAAAGTTTCCGGACCGTGTTACCTCTCGAAGAGGTGATCACAATTGGCCACCGAGATCTTGTGACTCAACACCTGGCGACTTATTCCTTTGGGGCCACGTGAAAGAGAAGGTCTACGCCAACAGCCCAGCGTCGATTCAATACCTCAAAGATGGAATTCGTGAGGCTATCGAGGACATAGGGCAGCCACTTTGCGATTTGGTTATGGAAAATTTCATGAAAAGGATGTGGTCCTGTAGGCGTGGTCGTGGTGGTCATTTGGCTAGTGTTATTTTCCATTATTAACGGCATACCTTCCTCTTTACAATGAAATAAAGATCCGATCATTTATCTCAAAAAATGGCATTTTTCTTTGAATAACAAAATAGCACCTCTTATTGGAAAACCATTTACAAAGTTATATCGAATATATCCTTAGAAAACATAATTAAATGTCGTTTTTTTTTGAAGAATTAATTAATAGCAAGGGTTAAGGAATAATGCAGAAATTGGAAGGAAAACTAGGTGGAAGGAGAAGCACAGGACCAAGTCGAGGTGGGAATCGAACCCACGACCCCAAGGATGGTAGACAGTGCGCTTACCAACTGAGCTACCTGCCTTTGCTGTGTTTTGTTTGGCTTTACAAATTTTCAAATTCACATTTCATTTCTTACTTAATTTTGTATTATTTGTAACTTTTGTAGTCTTACAATTTTTTTAATTTTCCGTCTTCGAATTTTTGTATTTTATATTGATATATTAATTTTTCTGGATTTTGGCTTTCAGTTTTGTACTTATGTAGTTTTATTTTTAGATGAACTTCTTGTATTATTTTATATATATTTTTTTTTTTATTTACAACTTTAGTTTACTTTATTTTACATTTTTTATATATAGTATATTATTTTAGGTTTTAGTTCTTATTTATAGTTTAAGTTTATTTTTATATCCTTTTCCTTTTTATATTTTTATGATTTTCTGTTTGATTATTTAAGGTATTATATTATTGGACTCTGTCTGTGTAATTTCTTCTAAACTTCCAAAAATAAATAAATATCTTCAGTCTACTTGCGCTGGGCTGGAGATAGCTATCTTCAGCCCACCAAACTGATGACTCGGGTGTGAGTGTCAATTCTTCAGGATGAGCGTCTGGAAAGACAGTCTTTGTAGGTTCAGAAACTGCTGATGAAGGTCGATCCTGGAGGATGAGCGCCTGTAAAGACAAACCATGGGAAACCAGAAACTGAATGAGCGTCTGCACAGACAGTCTTTGGAAATTCAGCAATTGGATGAGTGTCCGCACGGACATTTTTTGAGGAGGAGCGTCTGGACAGACAGTTCTTAATAACTGGATTTGACTTCTGAGGCGATTCCTAAAGTTAAGGACGAAGCAAGATTAGAGCAGCCCTTCGGAAATAGAAACTCCTCAATGGGGGTCTTCAATCATCAATCGTCTGTTCGTCTTCTAAACTAGACTAACTTACAAACTAACAACATATTCCTTTAGAACTTAATAGGCCTACTTTATAATTCTGACCAAAATACTCTTACACCGCACAAAGTAGTTTTTTTTGTGATTTGGAAACCACCCGACCGAGATTCATTTTAATCAGGTAGGTACATTGTGTGAGAAAAGTTGTGACCGTGTTGCCACATTGTATGTATGTAATCGATTTCTTCGTAAGCTAACATTCCGAAAGCATCGCCTAGAAGTCTAGTCACCCTTAATAGCTAACAACCAACACAGTCGTTACACATTGCCATTAATTACTTTATTCTACAAGTGAAATATGAAATTGATTCACGAGGAAATTTCCTTTATCTTATTAATTTGATGATCAAATCTAGGTCTCCCGTCCGAGATATGCATATTCAGGAGTTTTTATATGTTCGTATTGCCTTAAAAAGTTAGAAGTTGTCCATCTCAAAACATTAATTTAATTCAAGTTTTTTGCTTGTGTAAGTGTTATAAGCGAAACTACTTATAAACTTTTACAAATAAGTAGCTCTAATTTTTTTTACCCGGAAATTTGTCATTTTATACATTTTCAACATCTTTCTTTCAACATATAGAATTTTGAAAAAATGCAGTTTATAAGTAGCTCCCGTTTCTAGTGCAATTTTATCAGGATAAAGTTGTTCTTCAGTGAATATTGTAGAAACTGATGGCTTAATAATATAACAACATAATTACAAAAGATTACAATATAACACTAAATAAACTGCGAAGAACTGAGTACCTAAATTCTTAAGATATGAAGTCCTTGAAAATATAAGAAGCTCATTATGAGTGAAAATAAGTACATATAAAAACGATACAAGCCTTTTTAATTTGTGCTGAAATGTAAAAACTCTCTCATGTTTCACATAGTTTTTAACAAACCTAATTATATCCGGATTGGTTGAAATTAATTTTGTAAGGATCTGGGCTCGAATTTCACCGACATCCAGTAATGATACAGACAATCTTTAATAACAGAATCCTCAGTCGTCATTGTACCAAAAACAAAAAAAAAAAAACAAAAACAAGAAACGACGAGTGGGACGGAGAATTCCGAGACAGAGGTTAAAAGAAAAGGTGAAAATTTTAGTCTTATTCGACAAGAAAGGTGACACGTGAACACTAAATAGGAATCATCACTTTTCATCTCATTAACTTTGCAACGCTCAATATTCGTCAAGTATAAAACATCAACCAAACGTGCAGCACAATATTTTAGGATATCTATTTTCTGCCTTGCAAGAGCAGAAGGGGAAAATTTCTAAGTCAGGAAGTGAAGGACGTCCATCTGGCAGAATTGAATAAGTTGCTGGATTTTCCAGGATTACCTCAAGGGAATTGCAGACCAGATAAGAATTAATAACTACCTAGCTTAAATATACTAATCTTACTTTAAGCTATTTCTATTTAAAAGATTATTAATTACTACTTGAACATTTTAACCATTCTGGCAGCAGGGCGGCCGCATAGGTACTTCGTTAAGTTACATGTAAATAAATTGTGAGAGCTTGAATTCGCAACTGATTCGGGTTATACGACTTGAATTTACTTGGCTGTTTCCTTATTTTTGAATTTATGATGGATAATCCTTACACTCTGTCGAATTAAATGACGAACAAAAATTGAGAATGCAAAGGAATAAAATTTATAAACACTATAATATGTAGTTGTCTGATCTTTTCATACTGCACAATTGAAATATTATACGCGATTTCGAGCTCAGTAAAGAATATGAGCTTTTGAAAGACAAACATAAATTTAATAAGATGTGTGCCATTTTTGTCCACAGGAAACTCAGGAAACGCTCAACGCATTATTATTAAAGTCAATACAAGAAACTCGAATTTATTCATCTGACCAATTCTACATATATGTAAAGTTATTTGTAAATTTCTTAGAGACTTGTGAAGAACTTTTCACAACGGTTTTAAGTGACTAACTTAGCATGAGAGCTGTCGATTAAAAATAAAAATACGACGACACTATTAACAACCCAGAGAATGAAAAAAAAAAATTAAATTAAAACCATGCGCAAAAGGCTACTCATATTGATTTTAAAAGAGTTCCTAATTCCTTAAATGAGTGATATCTAAGATCTAAATGGATTCTTCAAATTTCCACTTTCAAGCTTCCCTTATTTGCTTGTCTAATAAAATCAAAATGAAAGGGGAAATCCATAATTCATGATATAAACAAATTTTAATAAAAAAATCCTTAGAACCAGAATAGAAAAAAAATAAAACGTAAGTAAAATTTTTAAATTAAATTCAATACTTCAACCGAGAGGAAAGCAATTATTTTTTCTTGGGATCAGTTAGCTTAGGGACCACTTTGAATATTGCGCCTTGTAAAAACGAAAGTCTCATAAAACTTTATACTTTTGTGTCCTGGAAAAGGCTCCAATGACCTGAATTTTAATGTCTTAAAAATAACGATTGGAACGAGTGCTTTATGTAAATGCGAAAGAATTATATACTAATGAAAATAAAGAATTGGTGAAAAGCGATGAAACTGGAATTTCGTTATTCTATAGGTAAAATAAAACGATGCTACCTCGAAAGAGTGCCTCGCATCATATTATTACAAAAAGGATTTTTGTTATGTTAAATATTGCCCTTGCACTATTTCAAGAGGAATGACCATGATTATAATGGAAATATCAGACTAAAGAAGAAATTCTGATATACGAAGCTTTAAAAATTTAGAAGAGATTTGTATTTGATAATTTTTCTGAATCTAGTTGGTCGACCAAATCTTGTAATATTGGATGCTATTGAATTGTTTTTGGATAATTTTAGGCGTTATGGATTAATATAAACAAATTCAATTTATTGACGGGCAGGTTGCCGTTCATGACGATGAAAATTTCGATTTTTGTTTAACACAATTATCATCCCTAAGGTGTTTAGAGCACGTGGGTAAAAGATTATTTTCATATCTTAAGTATTTTAGAATTCAAAGCCTGTTGAGAGCGGAACCGTCCGCTCAGGCGCTCGGAGCGCAGTTGCTGGGGAGAGCTTTCCTCACTAAAATTCGGGAAACCGCTAACCTTCATATTCAGCACAATCAGTACTTGGAGGAAGAAGAAGGGCCTCTGTATGGTGTTGGAATGGCTGAAGTAAGCTTTCAAAGATTTTTTATAACGTTAACCTTTATATGAGTTTTTCTGAGAACAGGTTCAACGGATGAACCGATTCACATAAATCTTTGCGCAATTAAAAGGAAATTCAATTTGCGGGGCCTTCCGGAAGTTTAGATATTTCATCCGTTGAAGCACAAAAAAAAACAAGGCAAAAATGTTTTTTTTTTCAAACGGCTGGCATTTTGTTTATCAGAGGCTTTTTTTTAAACAAAAACCCATGTGGCCGCCCAAATTTTATCTAGTTTAATCATTTTCAACCCTATTTGTTTCGGCCCGCGCAGACCAAAACACGCCATGCACGGAGTTGTTTGATGGGCGCTGGAGCTTCCATTTTTTTTTGTTCTTATAAATAAAATTGGAGTCTCCTCTCTATTGATAGAAGAATAAAATACTTTAAAAGCCATTTGCAAAAGTATTTATTTTATGTAAAACGAAATTTCCAAAGTTCATGCATTTTTCATGCCTCTCGACGATAACATTCTCTTAATCCGAATAGAAAGCGAACTGAGCATAGAGTAACGTGTTTCATGACATACTCCTACCGATAGACAGTACACAGTACTGGAAATTTAGGAAAATTTATAATTTCGACAGAAAATGTTAAGGCTTTATAACAAGGGTCAGGCAAAGGCTATTGAATTCAACGGCTTATTGTTAGAACTATTTAAAAGAACAAAAATCCTTATAATTATGAAAGGTGCGTAGGTATGTGTGACCAGGTGGCAGTTCGTGGACTCCAGAAGAATTGAAACAATTCATTTTTTTGAATAATTTACAGCGATATTTTACTTTCGTCATACACATGCAATGCACTACAATCCTGCCTAGTGTTTCAAATATCGCTTCGAAAATAATGAACACTGAGCTCTGCTCCGACTAGGGGCGAAAAAATATTAGAAAAACGTATTTTTCCCTAGTTGAAGAAAAACATTTTGACAATTAATGGTAAAACTGTGGCGCGGAACTTTTCCAAATTGCATAATACTGTTTAGTTCCACTAAGGTGCTTCAGATACCGAGCAAAAATATCAGTCATACGCGAAATTTTAGAATTTCAATAAATTCTTAGTTTAAAGCTTTAAAATTTGTTAAAATAAATGTACCAATATCTATGTATTTCGTATATAGATTCTAGCGCCACTGCATGTTCAGTTACTGCTCACTAGGTCTCCTTAAGGTCCTGTCCGAATTTAAGTCTTCGTCTTGTAATTACAGCTAGTGACGTTACACAACAACCTTAGCTATAATAATAGTTAGACGAAGAATGCAGCTAACCTGTCCAATAGCGTATTCTTAGCTTGATATTTGACGTTTTTTCAAAAGCTTATGCGCTGTCTTACATGACGGTTACTTACAAATTAACTGTCTTGTCTTTGAAATGAAAAGTTAGTTAGAATTATATTTACAAGATAGTCATATATTCCTTGACCATCATAAATCCAGTCAAATTCACCAAAACATTATAAATTTTTGCTGACAAGAATTATATTGTACTTACTACGATAACCTACACCTAATGCAAAGAATAAAGGCTAATTTTATTACCAGCCACAAATAATGACTGCTTTATGAATATGAGTCTAATAACTTTGTTTTAAAAAGAATTAAAAGAGTAAGAAATCTGCGCAATATTTATGCTTCATTTTTCCAGCGTTCACCCTTTTCCATCAAGCTCAAGACGAAGCTTACCTGTCCGAATTCGTTTGCTTAACTTGATCTTGTCTTATATTCTCTCACTTCCTGCACACATTTGTAATTCGTGTCTTACATCATCTCGGTTTTCGAAATAGTGGAAGCTCTCAAAGTTCTTACCTGCTCCGAAAAATTCAGCTAATACCGACTTTAGACCATTTTATCTAAAATAATTAAACAAAAGTAGAGATTACTCTTTAGGATTTTTTACCGGGGTAAACTTATATTTGTTCAAGAAGAATTTATTTAGATTCTCCGGTATATAGCAAAAGCTAAAAATGTTTTTAATTTGTTATTTCATCACACAACCCATTTGATTTTGGGTGACAAGTTCCTAGTCTTGGTTTTGACTCATCAACAGGTCCCAAATAGCGGAATTGAGTGACTTGAAAAACAAATGAAAAAATAGAACAAAGAAAAGAAATTAAAAAATTGAGAAAAAGAAAAAAAAATATTAAAAAAAATTAAAAAAAACAGATTCATTCGAAACGAATCGAACCTGTATACGCCCGTAGTGGGCTGAAAAAAGAAAAAGAAAAGGAAGAAGAAGAGTTTGTATGAGAGGAGATCAATTTGATCTGTTTCAATCGTCTACAGCAGGCAGAAAACAAGACTGTACCGATGAGTGTTAGGTTTTCTGCTAACACGAAACGCTTCTTCTTCCTTTTTCTTTCTTCTTTTTTCAGCCCCACTGCGGGCGTATACAGGTTCGATTCGTTTCGAATGAATCTTTTTCTTTTAATTTTTTAATAATTTTTTTTCTATTTTTCTCAATTTTTTAATTTCTTTTATTTGTTCTATTTTTTCATTTGTTTTTCAAGTCACTCAATTTCGCTATTTGGGACCTGTTGATGAGTCAAAACCAAGACTTGAAACTTGTCACCAAAAATATAATGGGTTGTGTGATGAAATAACAAATTAAAAATATCTTTAGCTTTTGCTATATACCGCAGAATCTAAATAAATTCCTTCTTGAACAAATAAAATAATTAAAAAAAATATGTCTGTTTAGATAAATAGATACATTGCATATGATAATTTACTAAATGCGGAGCAATCAGGCTTTAGAGCTGAGCATAGCTGTATTACTGCTCTTTTAAAAATAACCAATGATATACGCATTGCTATTGATAGGGATGAGTGCTTCATGTTAGTGCTTTTGAATTTCTCTAAGGCATTTGATTCGGTGAATCATAGCAAGCTATGTAGAAAACTGATAATGAGGTTTAATTTCCCTACCCAGGCTGCAAGCCTTATAGGCAGTTACATGAGGGATTGGTATCAATCTGTGTATTCTAAAAATTATTATTCCACTCTTCAACTGGTATCTTCAGGAGTACCGCAAGGATCTATCTTGGATCCTCTGTTGTGCTCTCTTTTTATCCATGATTTTTTTCATTGTGTTAAGTACAGCAAACTGCACCTTTATGGTTGATGATGCGTAGTTGTATCTCAAGATCAATTTAATTAGGTGAAGATGGTGTTTCTTGCACAAATGATGATATCCATTCTATTTATTTGTGGACCATTGACAACATGCTATACTTACCCCTATCAAGACTAAGTGCTTAATTATATACAAAACAATTTTAGAAACTTCTTATTTCTCACCTGTCGTAATCAAATTCCAATTCTCGATTCCGTTTGGAAATTATCTTCAATAGAACTCTATCCTGGAGCCATCATATTAATACTCTAAATAGAAGATTATATGGTGAGCGTGGGCTTTGGTAACTCTGGGCGACTAGTAATTTTACTCCAGCGCAAATTCGTTTAAAGCTAGTTAGGATGCTTCTCGTCCCTCGTTTTACCTATAGGTGCGAAATATTTGCTTGTCTTGCCTATGAGTCTATTCGGTGCTATAAGGTATGTTTTTGGTCTTCGTCGTTTTGACCGTGTCTCTCCTTAGGTCAACTCCATCCTTGGCTGCAGCCTTATGATCTGTTTCAAATATCACAATGCTATTTTATTGGCTGGGACTCTTAATTCTCGGAACCATAACTACTTATATGATATACTTCGGATTGCGAGATCAAGTCGAGTTACTATTTTTTATAGTGCCTAGACATCCAGTCCATTATTATAAATTTGAGATTGCTCGTTGAGTCAGGTACTATTGGTAATTTTAAATGCAAAGTTCTCGAGAACTTGGTATCAGTCTAGTTGTTTTGCATTGCAAATAAGTATAAGTTTCATTCCCCCCCCCCCCCCCTTCGTATCTTAGTTCTAATTTGTTAATTTATTATTTAATGTACCTATTGTTAAGCGCAACAAAGTGACACAAGCGACAGCTGTTGGAAATAGAAACAACTTTAGATTAGTGACATCTTAGTAAACTATGGGTTCGGAGAATAGAGTTTACAGGAAGGTTCTAGGATAATTTGTAGAGTATAAATACGGCGCTTCTCACATCAAGGAGGCGAGTATTATTTCAGACAGTGAAGTGAACGAAGTAAACTATTTGGGTTATGATAATTAGAAGTACAGTACTAGCGATAACTAAAGAGTTGATTTGATAATTGTTTGCGAATTTGTGGTAGTAAACAGTAAAGTCAAATAAAGAAAGAACTTTTGAATTATATTCGAAATATTGTGTTTTAAATAACGAAATAAGGTCACATACGTAACACTATTAATCTTGTATAAAATAAGTCCTTACATCTTTTTGCACAATGCCACCTAAAAAAAAATAAATGAAAAAGAAAAAGCGAATAAAGATAACCTCACGATACGTTGTCTATTTAAATAAGTCAACTCGAGTCTTGACTCGGTGATCAAGCTAACTTGATGTCTAAACTGTTGGACAAAGTAGCAAGGCTGGTTGGCATAGACATGGATTCGGATAGAGCTTGACTCGATGTTACGTCACTAGCTGTAATAACAAATTGAAGACGAAGACGAAGACTTGGTTTCAGATATGCTTTAATTCCTTATTTTATTTGACTTTCTAAAGAGCTATATTATTTGTGAGCTCCAAATGGAGCTTAAAATTTGTTGCGGAACTTAAAAAACTCCCGGCGGGGTAACGCTTCGGTGTGGAGAATTTACTTCAAAACGGATGGAGTTTTGCTTCAGAAGGAGCTAATCAATAAAGATTTTAAAATATAACGCTCCGGAGGAAACTTTATTTTTTGATAAATACGTTCGAGTAGGAGCAATATTTCAAGCCATAGTCCTGGAAATCATATCTTCCATTCAATCATCTAATCAATTCTTAGCATGCATCCCCCACCACAATCATAAAGTGAACAATTGAATTCAACATTCCCTTTCACCATTAAAGAGAAACGTACGTATCACATCAAAAGTATGATCATCGAAACATGCACATGCACAAGCCTGGAAATCATTAATTATCTTTCATCCAGTCCATCCATCTGATTCATTTTTGGCAATTACCGTGCATATTCAATTCATATACCCCACTCGTCCGACAGAATCCTCAAACTAGAAAAATAATTCTCGTTTCCTTATCAAAGAGAAACACACATCATACTATAATATAGTGATTATCTTCTTATCCTTGTATAATATGAGAAAAAGGCTCCAAAATTTGATCCAGTGCGAGTCCAACACCCACCCCTATACAGCTTTATAGTTTATTCAATGAAAATTCTAACAGGGGCGTAAATTAATTGTGAAAATGCTGTGTTTTTTTCAGTGTCCCAAAGCAATGTACATTCGCAAACCCTTGAATGCATATACGAGTCCGATAATATAAATGTGTTTACGTGTTTTTACGTTGACTTTATTGTTGCAAAGACGCTGCCAAAATTTCAGCGCGTCTGCGGTTTGACTGTGCTACAGTAAGTTTGAGACAGAAGAGGTTCCATGCATTCCACTCGATTGTAGTTTGAAGTTTGTTGGGCGTTGGTTGGATATGATGTTGGCTGGTATAGACGCGGCAAATATTTCAGCGTATCTACCGTGTGGTTCTGTCACAGTAGTTTTGAGTAGAAACCAAATCCTGTGAAACACTGGCCACTGTTGGCCGAGTAGGAGATTAGATGTTCTGTTGGATTGTATGATAGTGCGTGGGGAAAACGCTACGTTTTGTTTATCGTCCCATAGGCAGAGCTGGACAAGTACCAAAGGAAAAGTACTTAAGTACAAGTACCGAAGGCCTGAGTACTTCAGCGTAAGTACAAGTACCGTATGTGTGAGTACTTGCAACTAAGTACTAAGTCTATAAATAGTACTGAGTACTTTTCGAAGTACTTTTTAAAGTATTTTTCTAGAATCTTTGTACAGTAATATAATGAAGTTTATCGAGTTCAGTTAATAGGTATTAATAAATAAATACCTTTTGAAAAAAAAACCTATAATATGTATAGTAACCAGTGGCTACTATGTATAGGTTTTTATAGTTTTTGGTGCTGAGAGTAGAGTAAAAGTTTCACCTCTCATTGCCATACACTCATAAAACATATTATAGGTCTGCTCAAGAAGCCATTATTGCCTCCAATAATGCATAACAATTCTAAGGAAAAAATTTTCAGTGAATTTCTAAAAAAGAATTGAGGCCCTCCCTACATCAGGTCGAGCATCGTTGATTTTATATTGGAGCGAGGCAGTGCTTGCTTACCCTTGGTTATATCCACTGACGTATATAATATGGACTGTTTACTTTTCTATTTTACGTGGACACAATTGCTTGTGTCAAAAAGACTGCCAACATTGAAAAACTCATTGGCGGGAAATTGAAAATGTGAGCACGCAGCTCGGAAAGTGATTTTAATAAAACATGTAGAATTTCTTCTGCGTATCTAATTAATGTATTGTCTTTGGTAAAACAGTTTTTATCAGTAATAACCCTAAATGATTAACTTAAAATCATGTATTTCGACGAATCCGCTAATTTTGTTGTTGTTTTCAATTCTCTCTCAGTTGGTACTTAGTGCTTAGACCGAAAGTCAGCAATATATAAGTGATCCCACTTTCTGCAGTGTATTTCTATGAACATAGTCAGTCCATATTATACATGTCAGTGGTTATGTCATCAAGTCGAGGCATTGTCGATTTTATATTCGAGCGAGACGTTTCTGGTTCTTGTTCTACTTCCCCAGTCTTGTTTGTATGTTATTAGTTTGTTTAAGGTTCTGCCTTGACGCGTGAGTTGTGCTAGAGATTGTGTTTTCTTTTCTACGTAGAGTTAGATATTTCTAGGTACTTAATACACTCCGAAATACTTAAGTAAAAATCTTGGTACTTAAGTACAAAACTAAGTCTTAAGTACAAGTAAATAGAAGTAAGTACTTATGTTCAAGTACTAAGTATGGGCATTTCAAAAGTATTGAATAATAAGTCTTAAGTAACAAAAATGTACTTTAAGTAGTACTTAAGTCTTTTTTTTGCCAAGCTCTGCCCATAGGTATGTAAATTTTTTGTTTGTACGAGAAAGTAGGCATTTCATCAAAAACCTTGCTGGTAGAAGATGAAAATTTGTCGACTTTTTAGACAATTTTTTTTTTGTTTTTTTTTTTTTTTTTTTTTTTTTTTGTTATGACCATCAAATAAAATTGTATTCAGTATTCGGTTTTTGTTTTTATTTTTTTTTTTTTATTTCCGTTACTGTTGCCATATACCTTAATTTTCGCAGCGGTTTAAGAGCGTCGAATGGTTATAAAATTTTATCCTATATTCGATTTAATCATTTTGAGTTTAACACAGCGGAGATTTTAAATCAAATTAAATTTAACACAAATTCTTCGATAGCGACAAGATAATCTGTATACCTTCATACTTTATTATTGTACCCATTTTATAGCATAACGAACTTTAGGTGGCATTCTCGAGAGCCTTCGATGAGCACTATAATTTATTTTTAACTGTAATTATGATTTTTTTTTTCGTCTTCTGTGGAAACAATAGAAATGTTTTTTTTTTTATTATTCATAATTACTACATATTTATTCCTTTTGGCGATTGAGCAATTTAATAAATCAGTTGAAAGAAGATGGAGTTAGTTACGAGGTATCACATGCAACATTGCTTACTATAAGTAAGTCGATATAAGAGCCATCAAATTATTTAAGATTTTTAAAATATCTCATTATTTAAATTTTCGTGTATATGGAATGCCTCTAAAAATAGTTTCCTAAAATATTTGTAAAATCTTTTAAGAAACTATTGTCCAGATCTAGGTGCAGAAGCTCTTTAAGGTTATTGAAACGATTGGTTGTGGTTCTGGTTACGGGATAAATTCTTGAAATCTAAATCTCTTTAGTTTATTGCCCATAAGCAATGTAAGTGAACACCCAGCTTGTGATTTCATGCTCGTAAAGTATGAAGCAAAAATCACGTTTGACCTCGTTTTTTTTTTAAAAACCTTCAAGTCTTTGACGAATTTAGCCAATAGCATTTCATAACAAACTCATTTCCATGTAACGCTTCCAAGTGAATAGATGCAGAGCTTGTACACAAATAGCATAAGTCAAGGTTAGTTGCGGTGCTTTACACAAATTTTGTTTTGGTTATTGAACCTGTCACTGTAGCAATCACGTTTATTGAGGGAAACGGAAATACGCGAGAGTGTACATAATTAAATCTTAAAATACAAACGGAATAAGTAGGGGCTACTGGTACATATAATGAGACTTGGAAACAAACGAATATTTGACAGAGTTGGAACTTCTTCATAGTCTGACGGACAATCTGATATAAAAAGGATGTGAGTTTTATTGTGTATGTTGCTGTGAATTCTTAACTTGGGGATCAGTATTATTACTTTTATATTGTGCGGTTGAAGGTAAAGAACTATCCTATAAGCGTTGTAAAATATAATATATTTTCTTCTATACCACAGTCTTGTTAGGACTAACTTATATAAACTCACTTGAGCAAGCATATGATTCCTTGAAAGTTACCTATTTAATCCTTTCCAACATATTGAGCTCTTTAGTATTCTGCGCATTCTTAAAGTAGCGATCTGGAGTATGTACGTGTTTATTAATGAAGCAGCAGTTATCATCTGCAATCTTGTCTCAAATTTTTACTAATGTGAGCATTGTCCATGCATAATAAGCCAAAGTGTAGCCTGATGTGATGCTTACTGCACTTGATGACTGATTTATGGTTTTTATACCAGAAGATATCAAATTTCTTTCGGTAGAAGGGAACCCACAGAATAACATTTTCAATGATTATTATTACTTCTCTTACCAAGTGATCTCGGAGATTTCATCATCTTCATGCAGATCAGCATCTAAAGTATGTATTGTAGGTCGCTTTTGTGCTTTGACCGTATCACATTTTAATAGACTTATCCGAAGTTTGACGGAAATGCATTTAAACTCATCGATTTTAAAGCGTCGAAGTTGGCGAAGTGAAGTTTATGCTTGTGCTAATTTTTTTTATTCAAATAATATATTTCTCAGTTTTTCTGACATACAAAGAAATGGCAGATATTTATACTTGAAAACCTTCATGTTCAGAATATAATTTTTTAGAACTAGAAAATTGTTCATTAAGAGAAATTATAAAAAAAAATTGTTAGCGAGAGTAGAGAAATAAATCAGAATTCACTACTCTAAAGAGCACCTATAGGTTCATCGTAGGGCGGCTTTTATTATATTTACAAATAAAATGTAATTTTTAGGCCCAAACTTCATATTCCAAAAAGTAAAAACGTTAGGCAAATATCAAGTGTATGTGAAACGACTTTTATTTCCAAAATATTGGCTTCCACAAAGTTTTCATACAAAACTAATTTTATAAACCAAATAGAAGCATAAATTAAGACAAGATGGGAAATATTTTGGAAAATTTTCAAATTAAGTAAGAATTTTCTGTTGATCCGACGGCCTCTACATTTAAAGGGAAAAATATGTACTGACTTTTATTTTGCAATTATATAATAAAATTAGTATTATAAAAATATTAGGACGTGCGCTCTTTTTTATTTTGTGTGTGTTTTATAGCAATATTTATTTTTTTGTGTTAACTTACCGGACATTTTGGATTTTTTCGGCCCTCTTCCAGTTTCGGTCATAACCATTCTCCTCGATAGCCGGTGCGCTAATTACATGTAAAATAAATCGCTTAACAGATTCAGAAATAAGGCATCAATAGGTGCACATAATAAGTTAAGACTTTACCAAAATAAAATATGAAACTCAATTCGATATATTGCAGTCATAACTAGGATAAGGAAGAAAATTTATAAAAAACTATTTATGTGAAATGAAAATAAGTCTGAACGAATCGCTAAATAGTTTTAAATGGATCTAACTAAAAATTGATAAAGAAATATAATTAAAAATTCAAACATTTGTGCTATATGAAACTGTGCCAAGGCAATTCATCGTATTAATTTGGGAGTAGAATTCAAGTCGAAGGGCACAAAATACCAATGAGATGTAAAACATACGAGTAGGTATTTGAAAGAGAACTGGAAAATCAATAAAGACTTTTTTCGAAAGTCTGGGAGGATTAAATGTATTTAGCAAGAAAAATTTATTTAAATCGATAACGTAAGATTTTGTACAGAAGCACAATAGATCTACTTACATCGAGTGCAAGACCAAGGTATATAGAATACAAGGTATTCTCACTTAATTTTTGATACATTGCAGCTGATGTGCCGTGACGTTACTCTGTGTTTAAAATGTACTCTATATATAAAAATATATATAGGAAAATAAGAAAATCTTTGATATCTTAATAAATTTGGCATCAAATTGAAATTGTGTATAAAATTAAAGTTTTGAATATTTTAGAGGTTTTTTTATAAGGGTTTTACCATAATTAAGTTCAGCAAGGTAAAAATATATACTTTCAAGTTCAAGTGAAAATGTAAACAGAAAGAAAAATATTTTTTTTTTACGCCATAAATATATTAACATAATAATGTAAAATATTTAATTCTTACATAATTAATCTTTTTGTGTCTTTTTTCTTTTTTAGTGCATTTAAATTAGTTTTCATGCTATAAAGTAAAATTCAGTACAAATAGTCATAACGTACCTATCTATGTGCGATGATTTCACTTACCACGATGCTAACTTGTGGTATAAGAACTTTCGTAAATTAGTTAACGTCAGGTATTTGCATATGAATAGGTATGTAAGGCGAATGTATTCAGGATAAACTGTGTATTTGAAGACAATTTGAATGTTGAATATTTTCATACCTGTGAATTTTATTTAACGATGGCCTTACATAACTAATTCACATGCAAATACCTGACGATGACTAGTTTATGAAAGTTCTTATGCCACAACTTAAGATCCTCGCAAGTGAAATCATCTCATATAGGTTCGTTGTGGCTATTCGTACTGAATTTTAATTTATAGAATAAAAACTAATTTGAATGCAGTAGAAAAGAAAAAAAAAACACCAAAAGATTAATTATGTATTAATTAAATATTTTACTGCTACAACATCATTATTATGTTAATACATTTATGGCATAAAAAACTACCGAGAATACCTTGTATTCTATTTACCTTGTCGAAGACGAAGATTTCTCAGGAGGTCTGGAAATAAATGGAGCGGTATACCTAGAGCAAGAAAGTAAGGCTTGAGAAGTTCGTTTGGACATTTGTTTTTGCGGTTATTTAAAAAATGACGTATAAATTCATTTCAAGCTCAAAGTTATTATCATCTACTTTACAGATCTTATCAAGAAATAATTAATTTTATTTATTTATAAAAGAAGTGCTTGAATTGCCCTCTTTGATACTTCATATTATATATTTTCCTTACAGTAGCGTGTCTGTCAAATATTTATGATATAATGGACTATGTTTGCGAGCCAAAACGTTAAAGAAGATAAGGACAATGTTTTGATTTCTACGACAAATTGTATATAGTTCCATAAGCACTTATGAATGAAGATAAAAAATCGTGCTATGTGTGGGGTCATACAGCGATTCTCAAGAATCCAATTAATTTCTTCTTTGTTCAATAGAATGTAAGTTTATTTATAGAATATTTTATGTAAATACTTTAAAGAAATAAAAATATTTGGAAATACTTATAGTCACCTGTCTTATTTTATGGAAGGTTATAATAACAAGCAGGAGGCCCAAAGACTCTTTGTGAAAAACATTTTACCGTAGGAGGAAGAGTGTTCAATAGAATGTGGACCACGTTCAGTTAGGTAGTGTTGTATGAAATGACTGTGATTGTGTGTTGGATCGAAATCAATTTTATGACTAAATTATAAGTTCCTAAATCAAAATAAAATTACTTTGCCTTAATATTATCACAAAATTTAGTCGGAGATTATCAAGGTTTTTGGCTTACATAGTGTGCGATAATACTGGGATAATAGAAAAAAGGTTATGCGCTCTAAGAACACTAAAATTTCTAGGGGAGCATCAAAGTAAGTAGACAGCAAGCATTTTTCATCTTCACAACTCTTTGAATTGGACAAAAGAAAAAAATTGTTGGAAAGGATCATGGAATTTGTAATAATGAGGCTGAGAAAAACAACAACAACAACAGATGGAATGGTGTTAATAGCAATTGCACAAATAAGATACTAGATTTTTTAATTAATGCGAGCTTCTAATTACAATTTCTAAATTAGGTAATAAAAATTTAAGAAACTAAAGACCTAAGAGCTAAAAAATAATAATCACTAAGTAATTCAAAGTAAATTAAATATAATAAGCAAATTAGAAAAACATAATGAATAAATTAAAACTAATAAGGTAGAAAAAAGTAGTAAATAGTTGCACAAGTAAGGACATGAGTATATTACGAATTTAAATAAAGAAAAAGCGAGTGTTTAAAATAATTGGGAGAAGAATTGGCGCTTTAAATTTAGTGAGGTGGATGGCGGTATAGTAAGTGTAACTGTTCTATTGGATTTGAAATAATGCAAGAAGTCAGATATGTTGGTACACGACAAAATTAGGAAAAGACAAAATACAATGAAATCCTAAGTATAACACAATACTGTAGGCTGCAGCCCAATATAGAGGAAACAAACCGTGAGATAACATCATATCTGTGTACGCTGTACACATATCTTACAATTATATTACGATTCCGAATCTAGTTCGCTAAACACTTGGCATCAATCAGTATGTGTTATTTCCAATAGTTTTTGGAAATACAATTATAACTGACAACAACGTATATTCAATTCTATTCGATTTATTCACAAATTTTGTATGGACAGAGGAAGCTGCACGCGAACCAATACTTGCTGATAGAAATTTAAGTACAAAATGCAATTGGCAAAATCAAGACAAAGCATTGAACTGAATTTT
Organism: Dioctria rufipes; assembly: GCA_963924295.1. NCBI lineage: Eukaryota > Metazoa > Arthropoda > Insecta > Diptera > Asilidae > Dioctria > Dioctria rufipes. The sequence goes on along the minus strand of OZ002741.1, from coordinate 279,020,849 downwards.
TCCTTAATTTGGATTATTATACAACAAAAAATTGTCTAATATGAACACGAAATTGAAGGTATCGAAAACGTCCATGTACATAAATACGAAACTATAAAAATGCAATATTTATTTTTATTACGAGTAACAGTATATATGAAATTATCGGAATAAGCAAGGAACGGGCAAGCAATAAGCATGCTGAGAGTGGTATGTATCAAAGATGGCACAAGAACTAGATTTCGCATGCAGTACTAAAAACGTATACAAAATTTATATGACTGAGTGGAATGGACCACCGAGTCGTATAAATTTTGTGTACTTTTTTGGTATTGCATGCGATATCTAGTTCTTGGTCCATTCCGGAATGTACCAACATTTGAAATGATATATACGTCGAGTGATTCATATTTCTTCGTATCTGAAGTGTTGAGGAAGTCGATCAAATGTATACAAAACTGCTATTATAAAAACATTTGTTTTCGACTTGCTCTAAAACATATTATGGTCCATTCCAGAATCCACTACCCATTTCACAATCTGTATACTCTGCTCTAGTATGCCATGCCACATCTAGCTCTTGAGCCATCTCTGTATGTATGCACCAAATACCCAAGGTGTTTGAAGATCATCATATAAACTGATTAATAAACTGTCCACATTATCACTCCACGATAATGTCGTATGTATTAAATATTACATACTCCCAAGTTTTGAGCGGAGTTCACACATACATATATCACCATTAAGTTTTATAGAGAGGAAATAGCTTGTGTCGAGCAATGTTTTACTAATAACTATGCACTTTGTTTTATAAGCATTTATCAGGAATCTATTACATATTGCATCCTCAACTAATCCAATCGGTCTGGCCAGGAAGAGCTGAACATCATCTGCGTAAAGGGGCAATTAATAGTATGTAATCAACATGACTAAAAGATATCATTAACAAACAACAACAAAAGTGGTGTTAATATGAAGCTTAGTGATATTCCCTTCATACTCCAGAACTTATTCGTAACAAATAGGAGCGCGTGTCATTAGAAATGACAACCTGAGACCGACCACTCAGGTAGCTGAAGATCAAACGAGTAGCATGAGATGCGACAAGTTCTTTGCAATGAATTTTATAATGGAATCGAAAACCTTCGAAAAATCCAGGAATACAAGTACAGTAAGTAAATCTATCATCATTTAATGCGATTCTAATGCCATTAGTTTTCATACAGCTTTGATTGGCTATAAATCCACATTGGTAATAATGTAATAAGTCATTGGTCAAAATATAACTTGAGATTTGTACAAATAAAATCTTTTCAATAATTTTTGACACAAAAGGAAGGATACATAATAGAACAAAAATCTGACGACATGTTTTTCGGTAAAGGTATTACCTTAGAGTTTTTAACCCTAGAATGCTAAACGTTAGTCAATTTGACACCTCGCCAAATAATATTGCCGTTATTTCATTGTCTACATATCGAAGTAGCCACAAGTTTTCAGTAGCTTCACTAACGAGTCTGCTGCGACTGTGGTGGATGGAATATTAAGAAAATATGTGGGTATGTACCTACTATTAAAACTTCTTCCCAGAAATACAAAATTTTTATATAATTTAGTGTTTTTTATGCATTATTAATTTTAATTAATAAAAGAAAGAATATTGTTGTTTATATTACTATAAACATGTCTGCAGTTAAAGGTATATTTAGTATTACTGTTTTTTTTTTTGCACATGTTTAGTATTCTAGGGTTAAAGGAAGTAGGAGTACTATTAACACGTTTTGCGACTCGTAAAGACTAGCTTACCTTGAAAGAGTGTAAATTCGAGAAGCAGTAAGTTTACTGGTATAAATCCGTTTACTAAGTATGTAGGTAAATGTTAACGATGGTTCAAGTATTGCAATTGCAATTACACTTTACTATCATCTATACGGGTTTGGTTCATTGGAGTATAGTTGTCAGACAAAGTATTAGGTGATTAACAAATTGTAAAACTAAAAACTATTGTTGGATAGGAATCCTTTAACTCTGAGTTTTTTTTTCCATAGTGGCTAGCATTTACAACCGGAAAATAAGCACTGCTTATATGTATGGAATATGAATCATTTTCAAAGTGGGAGGCAATCAATTTCAATTAATTAATTTAATATAATTTAATTTAATTCTCTTAAAATTCCGGCCAATTTTTCACTTGTAATTTTCCAAAAATATCTTAATTTATTTCTTTTATCAAAAAAATTGATGTCTTAGTTGGCACTTGATGGAACTTTTTAATAATATTAGGTTTGTTCAAAATAAAAACACTTGTTTATGTCCCACCAAATTTAATTATTAATTATTAATAGATGTTATACGACACGCTTTGCCTTATTTAAACATCTTCAAGCACTTACATTTGCTCTTTATTTATTATTACATGTTGAAATTTATTTTGTATTAAAATATTAATATTTGTTTATAAAACATCGAAGGTCGGTTTTCTCCCAATGATCCACCTCCTACAAAGCCCATCGGTTATAAATAGTTTTCCAATGTGATTAATCAATTCGATAATATTTTCGAAATTCAAACTTTCTTTTACTGTACCTACTAAAAAGGTTTTCTTTTCGATAACACTTTTTGATCTAGCAAATTTCTAGATATTTCTCGTAAATGTACAGAAAACAAAAACTGTTTTGGTAATTAACATCTGGATAGCAACCGACCGCAGTGCATTAATGCAAGTTCAACCAGAGAACTCCTTTTTTGTGTTGCACGTATTTGCATTGAATGGGCAACGTGTTTTCAAACAAGTCTTAACCTTCGAATCTTCGCATATTTACTGTATTACAGTAACGTAGGAAGGTACATGCTGTATACGTTCTTGGGGAGAAACAAGACGAATGAGTTTCATTTTTTACTTCCAGTTCTTCGTTTTTCATCTGAACACGTTTTGAATTTGTAATCACTAGCAACCACAGTTACTTAGTGAACTTGATCAAAGTTTCATTCTTTAAGAAATTAAATTGATGCTGCGGTCGATTCTTGTCGATTGTTAAAATGGCTCAAATTTCATCCTTGAGATTTTAACTTGAGATTCTTTTTGCACTGTAATATGTAATAAATATTAGAAGCTTTGAAAACTTTAAATTAAATTCGACATTTTACACGAACAATAATATTTGTACCATCTGTTTCCTGAAAAGAACTTGGAACCAATTGTCTGGTTTTGTTCTCAAACAAAAACATACCCCAAATAAACTTCAAAGAACGTTGCTCACCCCAAAGTTTCCATTTCTTACTGATATTTAACCATACCATCTCGTCCTTTCTTGAAGTTCTTCGGGATGACTGAGCACATTTTACGATTTTATTTGTAGGAAATGAAATGTGGGCACATTCCATGAGTTTGATCAAAGCAGAAAACTCATATTTCCTACAGAGAAGTTGGATTATTTACAATCCAAGAAAAATTACCTTCACTTCTTTCCAGAATTGTCGTCGTGAATTTCAAAAAGGAACGTGGAAAACTACACAGGTATTGTCAGAATCAATTTAAGCAATCAGAGGCTTTAAATTATTATATTAATTCTTTTCTATTGTTAATTATTGAATCAGTCATAGCAGCGAGTTTAAAGAAGCTCATTTTGAAAAGAAAAGAAAAACAGAGTAATTATTAATTTATTTTTTTAGCATTAAATTTCTATTCAATTTAATATTAATAAAAAAAAAAAAAACGAAATTAAACCATTAAACCAAATTGTGCGTCCTTCGTGAGAAACAACTAAAAGGATTATTTAGCTGCAGTTAAATCTATGACATATTCGAAGATTGGCGGATGAAAGGATGTTAGTGTGGATTAAGCCTATCCAAAAATGCAAGTCTTCTTCGGTTGTTTTATTTAAATACTGAAGTTCCAAATAACTATTTCATTCTAGAGCCATGTTTATAATAATTTCTCGAATATGGTTAGTATTTAAATCAATTCTGTCGGTTGGCCACATTTTCTGAAAACTTTTTTGATAATGTATTCGTTGGAAAATTTTCGAGTAAGTTCCGGTATATAAAAGTTGTTACAAATTAAAAGGTAGACCTATTGTCGAAGTGGGTACTTTCTGCAGCTGCAAGCATGACAGTTGTCAATTAACCTCCCTAGTCAGCTCATTAGTTGCTATTCATCACAAGAGTAGGACCGGATTTAGACTTGATAAAACCCTAAGCTATTTAAAATATTGGGCCCTTTATAAGTTCAGATATTATATGACAGTGCCAAATATGATTCTCGGATACCTAGAGCGTTAAATTGAAGTACAATTAACAAGAATATCGATAACGAAATAATAAATCAAACTTAAAAATTCCAACACTGGTAAAAAGAACCAAAAGTTTTTTAAAAGGTACAATTTACAAAGGCTTATTGCCTAATCTCTTGAAACATGCTATCAGGATTGGGGAATTATATTAAACTAAAATATTTTCTTTCTTGCCTTTGTCAGAGCAAAGTCTCTGATAACACCATCAAATGACTTAGTAGTTTGTCACTTTCTATGCATATGACGCTGAGGGAGTATAATTTATCTTGAGTCATTGTTGTTCTAAATTCATTTTTTATCAAAATATTGTACAAAAAAAACTTGAATGCTGTAGAAAATATTCTTGCGTTAGTTAGGTTATGTGCGTATTTGTGTTTAAAAAGCACTTATCTCAAATGTAACTCCAGTAAGGAAAAAAACAAAACTTTCCAAATAATGTCAACAATCAAATTATCAAAGTAACACCTGCAAATATTAAATAAATGTTTAGAAATATTGTATCGTCTGCCGGCTCACTTGAGCTACAAAAGTACTGGCATGCTCGAGTGTAGTGGAGCAACACAGGGGAATCCCCGTGTTTATAGTAAAAGTTGTTCGAAAAAATGCGCGCTAAAAAAATTGGGTGTCACTCAGAAAATTTTTTTTGGGGGCCTCCAATAAGGTGAGGGCCCTAAGCTAAGCTTGTGTAGCTTATACGTAAATCCTGCACTGCACAAGAGTCATAGTTAAATAAAAACATACCATACAAGATATCAGTACACAAATACTAGTGTGAGTACAGATGTAAGATGATATAACCTGCAAAGAAACAATTAGCAATAACTTATCGATTTTGACAATTATAATTATGCAAAATTTATACAATCATTTGTATTGATATTTTAATATACATACATATTTTTCTTTTATTTTTTTTATGGACCTTGCGTATTGTCTTGTAATATTTAAACATAATTATCAAAAGAAGATCATAAAGCTATTCTAAAGAAAATTTAAATAATTTCACGTATGTCGCTCTTTTTTCTTATACCACAGAACTTGATATCGTTCCTATGCTGATTGCAGAATGCGTCTATGATTTAAAAAAAAATGTTTAACAAAATTAACTGACGAATATTATCAATTAATTTAAATTACGTATTTAACTGTAGATTCATAAACATATATCATTATTCATTGCAATCACTTCGATTCTCTCCCAAGGTTTTTGAATCTACATATATTAATGCAGTATCCAGAAACTCATCAACTCATCCACGATCATCAATATGGCTTTCGGACTGGACGCTCATCTCGAGATTTGTTGACCTTTCTTACGGAACGTTGGAAGCGTAACCTCCACAATTTTTGTTAATCCAAAGTCGCTGCTTTGGATTCTTCAAAGGCCTTTGATAGAGCTTGGCATCCTGCTCTTTTAGTCAAATTTAAAGTACGTGGTCTCGCCCCTCCTCTCCTATTATGGATTGAAAGTTTTCTATTTGGTTTTCTGAAAAGGTGTAAGAAATATTTCAGTCCATCAAATCTAACGCTCCTATACAAGTCCTATATCAGACCTAGAATGGAATACAATTCGCACATCTCGGCTGGGGCTGGCAGTACAGCCTTATCTTCTTTGGATATTGTCCAAAAGAAAGCCTTTAAGCTAATTGGCGGTTCATCAATAACTTGACACATCGACTCAATCGAGCACTGCCTCAATATTGGATGTCTTTCGCACCTTTATCGCTACACGCATGGCCAATGTTCCGATGAATTATCTAGTCTGATTTCTTGTATATTAATTCCTGCATGTAATACTCGCGTTGCAATCTGCGCACATCCTCTCACTCTTCAAAATACTTTCGGCCGTATAATAAAATTCCGTGATGCTTATCCCGAACTGTGCGAATATGGAACAGTCTACCATCTTCTGTTTTTCCTCAGGCTTATATTCTGCGAAGGTTCAAGAGTGACATACATCGGCACCTCCACCACTTTCCTCATGTCCCCTAATATTTTCCCTATCTAAAAAATAAATGAACATAAGTCTCTCAGCCGACGGCATTCACTTAATGATCTCCACTATCTCGCTGTCAGTATTGTATATGGTTTACTGCATGTGTGAACCTAGTTAGTGTGATTTACAAAGAAGATTTATTACTTTTACTAATCACATAGCCTATATGTCCAATATATGTATTATAGTAATTGTATTGTGTTCTGAAAGTAAGAAAATATCTGTACAGAATTTGGATATTCAAAGCATGATAGAGATGTGTTCCTGTATGTAACTCAATGCAAACAAAAACTTTTACTAGAAGTGAATCATATGTCAATTCCCATAATTGACATGTGATGCACTGTGTTCGTAAATTGTATATCAATTCCTATAATTGACATACCCTAAGCTGCTTTTGCAAATGACAACTTGCTGCGTGCTGAAATAAAATGGTGGAAGGTAGTGTACCGATTTAAAGATATCATTTAGTTATTCATTCATTTTCTTTAATTCCTCAAATTCAAGACTCTAAAATTGAAAGTAGGTTCTATAATTTTTAAAGCTATTTAACACAATTAATTATATATATAAATCTCAACAAAAAATCCAATTTATTAATTCGCTCAAATATCACACGAAATTTCATGAACTAGATAAAGTCCTATGCGTTTTTACTTAATTCTGTTTCTACGTTAATTCTGTTTCTAGGGTAATTCTGTTTAAAACTATATACTTCAAAATTTCTTAATTAATAGACACTTAAATATTCAAATGAACTTATTCTACGTTAAATTTGTTTTGGTTTAGCATGGTTTGTAAAATATGCCATATAGGCATGTTTTTCACAAAATGTCAAAACACAATAAAAAATTTTCAAATTCATTTTTCTTGTTAAAGAAAATTTCTGAAAAAAAGGATAAATTTTATTAATGGTTAGTGAACAATTTGTTTAGGTTAATTTGTGACGAGTAATTATACCTTTTAGGCATGCAATCACCTTTGTCCCTTAACCTCAAATTTATTTTAAAAGAACGCAAAAAAATAATTACCTTTTTTAATAAATACTGACAAGTCAGTTCTTTATAAACTTTACTTGTTAAGACCTTGATATGAATTTGTACAATCCAAATAATGGCCACGAAATTTGGTACTAGGTTTGTACTTCAAAAAAAAAAATTCCAAGTGAAGCCGATGAACAATTTCGATGCAGAAAAATTCTAAGTCCAAAACCAAAAAAAAACTTAAGAAAAACTTGCATGAAAAGTATACTATGACCACTGCCATGTGTAGACTTTATGACAACTCGAATGAAAAGAAGATCGAATGAAGGAATGACGCGCCTTTTATAGAAGATTTTGTCCCGATTTGACTATCCATAAAGTGAAATTTTCGAAATACAGCCCTTTTATAAATTTATTAGAGTTTGTAATTATTATTTATATATGCCAAGATGTATTTTGCATTTTTTGGCATCCTTCCCATAAAGATTTATTATTAATTTCATTAATTTTAATTGATTTTTCTATATATTTTATCTGCCTTATCGACATGCCATTTTTTGGTTCATTCTACTAAATTCCTCTCATGACTTTTACTGTTTTGTCTTGCTCGCGCCGTGCCTCTCTTTCACACTGGTTAGTGTAAATGGAAATAATTAAATTCGCGAATTAAGCGAATCCCGCGAAAAATATCGCGAAACGAACGGCACCATTAATATCGCACGACGATTTTACCCCAATATGATATGTCAAATGTCATGGGAGATTGAAGTTCACCGTAAAAATTTTAATTCGAACTGTCAAACGCGCGCGATTTGTTTTTATTCGTTTTTAGTGTTTTTATTATTATGTGTAGTGTTTTCCTGGTAATATCATCGCTGGATATCATGTAGTACAGGTAAATATCACAATTTATTGGATTTATTGTGAGTTTTTATGTTTTTGAGATTGGTGGGCACCTGCGCAGGTGAGCTTCATTTTGGGTGTTTTCTTACCTGAAGTGTCCACCAATCTTCTACATGTACCTCTAGTTGCATGATTAATTGCCCTTTGTGTGTTTACTTTATGTTATGTGCATGTTATGGCAGAAAATTATTCTTAATTTCCTGCTTCTTTGTATGTTACATTTGTTTTGTTTACATGGAATGAAAGACTTGCATGTACCTTCCTGATGATTTTTATTCTTCTATTTGTTCTTTTTTTTTAATTCAATATACTAATCTAATTTATTAAAATTCATTTGAACGCTTATAATTCTATTCTTTTTTGTTTCATGTCATCGAGGGACTGTCGCACCTGTGGCACACTCCAGGTGCAGGTAAGATGTATACATTACTTTGATTTTAATCAAGGTACATTGTTGTTTTTCTTTTTTAGGTTCGTCGAACAGTTCCATTAAGAGAAAAGAAGTTGGTAGTCCTATATATGTATGTATGTATGTATGTCAGTGGAAAAACTTTGAATTCAAAATATTAGAATGCTTGGATTTCTATTTTATTTTTATATTGGTAACATATCAAATTTATGTATGTCAAAACTGCTCCGCTTCTCTGACTGCTAGCCTCTTCCAGCTCTCTTACTTCCTTGTGGATTATTCGGGAAAGCTCACATACTACAAAATTTACGAATTCTTGGATTAAAAAATGTCGTTCCGTTTTTGCTTTAAACTTATTTGAAAAAAGATTAATAAATTTTGGACATTTGAGTTTATTGAGAATGACTTTCTTGGTTTTTTGGGAAATAATAAATTCTGTTTAATTGCTGTTATTTGGCGAATAAGTTAGATTAACTTTGGACTGAGTACAGCCATATCATACAAATACAGTTACGACACCGGGTATATTTTAGTTCGAATCTAAAGGCAGTCTAAACCTAGTGTGGGTCCAAACATTTGCTCTAGGGGGAACGATAAAATAAAAAATTTTAAAATTAGAATTGAAAATAAGGAAGAAATCAATTGCTTATATTAGATTAGATTGGATTTCTGAAGGGGTGAGTAGGCGACTGTTAATAAAATCTAGAACCATTCTGGGATTGAGATTCCACACCTAAGTTGATGGAGGAAAAGCTGTTCGAGTTGGAGTAGTCTCCGCCTGGCCAAGGCTTCGTAGTTGCAGAGCAAGTGCTCCAAGGTTTCGTGAGCATCCTGACAGAAACGGCAGGATGAAATCTCAGCCAAGCCCAGCTTTTTTAGGTGATACCTTAAGGGGCGATGGCGTGAGAAGAGCTCAGTAATCATTTTAAGCTCTGTTCTTCTGAGGAGTAGGAGCTCTTCTGTTTTTCCGCCAGAAGTGTCGACAAACTATTTTGCCTGACGAAGTCCTTGTAGCCTTTCCCAATACAGATATTTTTCTTTATTCTCCCAATGGCAGCTCTGAGGTAACACTTTGAAGTGCCACAAAATGGTTCTGATCCGACAAACTCAGTTTTCGATCCTCTTTTGGCTAGGCCATCAGCAATTTCATTGCCTTTGTGACCCTCATGTCCAGGTACCCGCATGGGGATAACTTTGATTATCCTTGATAAATTTTTGAGGGCTTGTCGACATTGCCAAACTATCCCTCACTTGAAAGTGTAGCACTTTAAGGCCTTGAGGGCAGCTTAACTGTCCGAGAGGATAAATTGCTTATATTATAAGTCAAGTTAAATATTCTCTGAGCTTATTTAAGCTCTGTGTCTTTCAAGATTTTTTTTTATAGTCAGAGCTTTTTTTGACAGTCTTCAAGAGTATAATTTAGCTATTAACCTAAGGTCGGGTACTGGAGCTAAAAAGTAGCTATAGGACAATTTGTAAAAAAGATGGAAAATTTGTATGCAGCCATTGCCTTGCATTGAAAGTTATTACTTTAAATTAGTTCCCGCTGTATCTTTTCTTCCGAATTAAATTTATTGTTTACGAATTTTGTTAAAGTATTGCAGAAGACAATTTGATCGTTCAAGATTATTTCGTGCAGATATAAGCTTAATTTTCTTCCAACATATAAACTCCACTCTGCACAAATTGCTTAAGCTACAGGGCATACATGGATTATAGATTTTCGCTATTTATGCTAATTTTAATAGAATATTTCCCCCACTAAATACTCCATTATATTTAAAACATTTCTAATGAGAGAAAAAGTTATTATTTCAAGTTTATTTATTGTTAAATATGGGGTAGTTAGGAAAATTATGGACAAATAATGATAGCTGCTATTCATGTAATCTACAAATGTATAACCATGTCATTAAATTTAGATTTTTTTTTTATTTTATCTTATTCAATTCAACTAATAAAAGCAGCAAAAATACTTTTCGACAGATATAAGTATCAAAAATAATTCTCGAGGGTGAATAAAATTTAGAAATATACAATTGGTTCCAGGGAAATTTTGCAATGTCTCTTTCAGTGTTTTGTTGCTAACACTGGCAAATGCTCAGTTTTCAGTGTATAGGAGGGGCAAAATATTATAAAACTGCATACTTCTTCAAACAGATTTTTGACGCAAGCTATCTTTATTTCTTACAAATGAAGGCGTCTTTAGCTGGTATAGTAATAAAAGAATACATAACGTATGCATATTGTTACAAGATGTGTTTACATTAAATAATAAGCGGCAAGATAAATAGCCACTTTTCGCAATTCTGTGGTGCTGTATCGTCACATTAAACACAATTCGACGGTCATCAGTGCTTCCAAATATCAAAATTGTTTGGCGGAAAGTGGGACTAAGCTTGAAAAAAAGGGATGAAATACAGTATTTCTTGAAAAGCTTGGTCAGTAAATCATCATTTCGTATTATTCCTTTATGGGCGTACAGTAAGAGTGTTACAGGATGTTAAAGAAAAATATACCAGAATCATAAATACCATCTCCCTCCTAAAAGACGCATTTTCCTCGTTCATAACTCAACGTACTCTATCAGCTCCTAAAGTTTGAACTATCAACTGTGGACCGCCCTGTCGCTATCCATTTCAGCATGAAAATTTCATTTTATTAATATAAGTTTTTCCCTGTAAGCATAGTAACATTTAGTACCACATAAAATACATAATATTATGCACTTCTTGCCTTGTCTTACTGCTGGTGTTTATCACATGAAGTTTTCTTGGATTTTCTTTCAAACAGCATACTTTCCTGAGCTGGGCTGAAATTTGTTGCAAAAATTACAGGCAACGTTTTTAATTTTTGTTTTTCAATAATTTCTCTTAAAACCGACACTTAAAGGAATTTTCCAGGAGTGCTAATTAGGCAGAATTAATGTATGTTAACCCTATTTGCTTTAAATTAAATACTTCCAAGAATTTTTTTTCCCAACAACATCCTACTTTTCATCAAACTACCCGGATTTTGTGAGCTTTCGATCACAAAAAAGTGCAAAAATTTTGCTTATACTGAAAATTCCTTAATGATAGAATTTTAAATTTGTTGAGAATAATTTAAAACTAAATAAAAAAACTAACAAATATAAAAAATAACTTTTTAAAAAACTTTCCTACAAAATCCACACTAGAAAATTATATCTCCCTTCACTTTATATATCACAAAAGTTATCTAGAGTTTCCCTTCATTTTACATTTAATTAAATTTTTAAATTAGTATTACATTTGTGCATAAAATTAAAATTTTCAAGGTTTACAAATAGGAAAGTAAATAAGTAAGTGAATTTATTTAGCATTTTTTGCTATTCATTATAAAAGCCTTATAATTATACTATAAGTCTAGCTCTCTTTGCTCCTTTCCCTTACCTTCTACATTAGTTTGCGAATTTAATAAGTAATTTTAAAAAATTCAAGAATCTTTCTCTTAAATATCCTAAAATATGTCTCAAGTTTTACATCTAAAGGTAACTTATTAAATATTTGAAAGCCCTTATATACTAACTATTATGCGATGAATTATCTCTATACAGCAGCCTAAAATCATTAGCATTTCTTATTTTGTAAGATTGTAAGTCTCCAACATAATTCATTAATTTACTTAAATTACTCGGCATATCACCTGACTTAATTATAATTATAAAAATTAATAAATTCATAATAATTCGTTGCTTTACACTCACCCAACACAAATAATTTAACATAAACTCGATAGATGTGTATTTATTTCATTTTAAGATGGCTCCCATTGCCCTATTTTGAAATCTCTGTAGTCGTACAAAAGAATTATTATCGCACATAAACATAACTGTCGAACAATATTCAAAGTGGGACCTAATTAGTATGTTATATACATTAATTGAACTTAGTTAGTCTATTCTACTTCTTATTTAAATTTAAATTTCAATAATACCTAAATACTTATTTTCAACAACTTCTTCAGTTTGTCCATTATTTATTCTTAACTCCAGGTCAAATTATACTTAAATATCATACACTTAGTTTTACACACATTAAATTTTAATTTATTTGATTTAAACCAATATTCTAGTCTTTTTAAATCTTCCTGTATTTCGCACCGACATTGTTCTGTACTTTTCCTGTCACATATATGAGTTCATCATCCGCAAAAAGAACAATTTTTGAATTTCTTAATACTTTGGCTATGTCGTTAACATATATAATAAACAGAAGGGGTCCAAGAATAGTTCCTTCTGGAACACCAAACGATGTGATTGTAGAATTAGATAATACATTATTCACCGAAGTCCTTTGTGTCCTATTTTCCTAATATGATTCAAACCACTTTAATTCTGTATTTCGAAAGCCGTAATTTTTCAACTTCCGTATTAATATACTTTTATCTATGGTTTCAATGCTCTTTTTAGATCCAAGAAGACTGCAATAACGCTTCTCTCCAGTTCACTATTACTTGCTTTAATGCAGTTTCACATGAATGTCGCTTTCTAAACCCTGACTGGTTCTCCAAAACAAGATCATTTTTATCGAAATAGCTTTCAAGTTGAATATACGCTCGAAAATTGGACCTAGTACTTCAAATACATCCAGTAGCATTTTTACACTTATAAAATTATAATCCCTTTTTTGATGAATTATTTTAATAACTTCTCTAATTTCACATTGATCCACTGACTTAAATTCAAATTCATAGTCTTTTTCTTGTACTAAATTCACAAAGGGAACATTGTCTATGGACAAATTAATCTCCTTAATACTATTAACAAAATATCTATTAAATTCATTTGCAATAACTCTTTCATCAGTCATACATAGATTATTAAAGTTGGTACTTCTTTTTAGTAAAGCAAAGTCAAAGCAAAGCAATTTAATTGAGCATTTTGAAAAACATTAGAAGCTCCAAATTTCAATTTCGGAAATTGTTATTCACTGTAGTCTTAAAATGGTAACTGCTCAGACTTTGTGGTGTTTGTATACCTCGACAATTTTAAAACTTATGCACAATTGTAATATTAATTTAAAAATTTAATTAAATGAAAACTGAAGGGAAAGTCTAGAGAAGGTTTATTACTTTACTCATTAAGTGAAAGGAGAAATTAATTTCTATATTTTACGTGCGAATTTAGAAGCAGTTTTTTTGGAAAAACATTTTTTTTTGTAATTTCTATTTCACTTGACTAGAGTATCAATTTTGATTTATTAGAGCTTAGGATGATGCTCCGCCTTCGCCACTGTATCTGCCCTTGGTTAAAACTCGAGGTAAAAATTGAATTTTGATCTCAGTATAGAACAACATATAATTGCCCAGTTTACTATGAGTTGGACAATGAACACAAATATATTTGCTCATCTGGTGTTAGTGTGCTATAGAGGACTGTGGAAGGAAATCGGGAAAATACTCTACGGAGTAATGTAACATGCCTACTGACAAGTGCCCATAATCTTAACAATAAAGCTTTAAAATTAGATAGGGTTAATTAACACTTACTTTCACAAACATAAACTACTATAAATAGTAAATTTTAATACTCTTGAAATCAATTATATATTTATGTTCAGATATACATATTTATGTATGTATAGCAATGAATTTCTAAATAAATAGGAACTTACAAACTGAACACTTCAATTAGCGTTAATGTATAAAATAAAACGATATATATTATGACTAATCAATAATTACAATATATCGAATTGAGAAATAATTACAATACGACACAACACTATTGCCTCATATTTAAGTTGTAATACACTGCATTAAAAAGGGGGTTCACCAGTGTACAATTTATCTATTTATCAACATCACTGAAGTTATGACATATAAAAGACATCGAAATATCGAATCCTTCCAACTCCTACAAATTTAAAAGGTTTCAATTGAATTTTAGAAGAACTTGCGAGAGGAAAAATTACGAGAGACTGGCTTTCGCAAAAAAACACTCAAGTCAACGTCGAAATTCAATCATCCTCTGATTGAACATCTATCTTTCATAAAATTGAAATATTGATATGATTATGTAGAGTGCTATGTGCTACTTCATCTCAAAGGCGTTGAAAAAGCGCCGACAATGTAGCCCTTATTGGAGATGATTCAATTGTTTCATAGAAGAATTTCATTGGAACAATAACAATAATCCGAGAACTGGAAATATTTTAGGAATTAATTTCGATATTATTGATTGATGTTTTCACAAGTTTAAGAATTTAACCCGGCATTCAATACCATGTGGCGTAGCGATTCTGTAAAAAAAAATTTCTTCGGAGATTCCGAGTAGAACTTTCTTTGATTCCTTGACAATTTCCAGTAGTGGTCGAGTTGCGTTCATAAACAAAAAGATGGACAAAGCGAACGATTCCTTTAAGAAATTGATATAAAATCCATAAATTGTGATTTTTAAGGAATCTGATAGAGAGATCAACAACGGCTATTCCTTCAATCCATATATAGCAAGTAGTATGCAGAGTAGTGAAAAATATTTAATTAATTATTGTCCAATAAAATTCTAGTTGCAATATTTATAAATTTAAAAAAAAAAAATTAAAAACAAATAAAAACAAGTAAAAAAGCTCGAATTGGTCTAAGACCCTAGATGAATGCCCATATGTAATTTTGTATGGTCACTTCTCTGTGCACGTTTGATTTTTTGAAGTGGTTTTTCAAATATATATCTAGAATGCTCCGTCGAACAGTAAAAATGATTGTGACAAATTTTATAGGATTTCATTTTCTAAAGAATTTTTCGGTACAGTGAAAACGTTTAGGGCTGGTCGTTTCCACAGTATACGTAAACAACCTAAATTTTTATATGGCAACACCCAGAAAGTGTTGCCCGGTTTAGTCCATTTTTAAATTTTATTTACTATTACTCTGATAACAGCGTGTACAAAATTTCACCTCTCTACGTCGATGCGTTCTCAGGCATTGTTCAAATATATAGTGAAAAACGAAAAACGGAATTTTTGTATGGTAACCCTACGAAGGAGTTACCCGATTTGCACATTTGCAAACTAAAATTTATTTTTTATGTTTTAAAAAGTCCGTGTGTAAAATTTTAGCAATTACAAAACTAGTATACCTTATCATACCTATGATTTTATCAAGGGTATAATAAAAACTGATAAATGTTGAGTTACCAGGAATTCAAAGGAACTGGCAACACAAATCTTTCATGGTATATTTATGCTATTCCAAAGGAATCCGACGGAACGAGCGTTTCGTAGAATTGCATCCAGCTTAAGATAATCTTTTCAAACTACATGAGGATAATAATCTTACTTAATTTAATTAAACGTATAAACAGAGAAGTCATTGAGGAAACAAAAAACTGCCACAGAAAATATGGTATAATGGAGAGTTACGCTATCGTTTCCGTATTATGTACCGGTACCAAGTAAAGTATGTTAAGGGCTCCCTTAAATATTCTGCAATTCATGGAATATATCCTGCGAAAACAGTATAAATTATGTATTGATTATGAATTTTATTTATCGTTCAATTATGTGCCCTAGTGTCAGTGTAGAATAACATTTCTACCATATTTGTTCCTTCGAGGAGAGAGAGTTCAGACTCTTGAATATAACATAAACACATCTATTTTTAGTAAACTCTTAAGCTATTTGAATATCTAAAAACTTTTCACTGACATATTTCAGTTTAAATTAATCAATTTTAATATTTGATATTGGTCTGAATTGATAACCAATTCCAATAAAAGAATTGCTTGCTTCAAGGTCTAACGTTCAAACCTTTGAATTTATTTATTCATTAAATGAGGTTAATTTATGTCGGTCCTATTTTGGTCCAACATTTGACGTGAAATGGGTCATAATATCTAAACTAGAAATGACATATTTGTGAAGTTGCTCTAAAACTTTCGGAAGTCAGCCCATCAAATAGATATTTTATAATTCTTTTGAGAAAATGTATTTATGTGTTATGCCAGAAATATTTAGGTTTTGGATCTTATTGAAAACTGTTGTGGGACAGCGTTGCTAACAAATTTCCATTAGACAAATATTCTAGCTACTGATACATGTTTCTGCATTAGGTCTTATTTATCCATTTTCTATTTTGTATCAGATTAGTGTGCCTTAGTGCGTTTATAAATTACTAATCCATAAATTCTGGGGGACTGTAGTTAGAGGATTTATGAGATTTAATTCTATACTGCGGTTCAATTCACAAAATCCAACATATGTACATATACATATAGGGAAAATTTTATACCAAAAACTGAGCGGAATCAACTAAAGATATTATATAATTAAAATCAAAGGAAAAAAAGAAATGAATTTAACAAAGGTTGCTGTAAAAAGTAGGATAGGTAGAGAGAACGCGGTAAAAAAATATTCCTCTATAGGGCTGCGGGAGGGGAATTCATATGGTGCACTATGTTCGAGTTATGATGGCATGGCAGCAATGTTTTTCGGTTGGGAAATTAGAGCTTTAAATTGTAATGAATAACTTTGAAGACCAATAAAGGATGCAATAGTAGTAGTAAGGTGAATATAAAACAAACAAAAATCAAAACTGTTCAGTGTTCAATTCTTCTAGATTAAACGAGAAACAATTAACATCTTTCACATAAATATAATATAAGAAAGTTGTACTTACTGATCTCTTGAGAAATACTGCAGAAATATATCTTATAACTTTCTTTTATCCAATATATTCAGATTCCTACATATTATTAGTACCAACAATTTCTCGTCGTTATCTATTAAATTTGTACTGTATAGTATATAACAGCACACTAATAGACTTGGGCTTGTAGAAAAAACGATAGTACCTATACATTTAGACAATTGGGACGCCATACCTGTTATCAATATAACATATGTTTTCCTCGAACAGTAGAGGTTAACACTGTGAAATTGTGCTACGACATTGAGTGTGACCATCCCAAAAAAATTTACTGCAAATATAATAAAATCAGTCGGAAACTAATTTGACCTCGTAATGAGTAAATGAAATGCTTTCGGGGCTTCTGCATAATGATATATAGTGCATATCAAAAGATGTAAAATAATTTTTGACACCAGCTGACGTCATACCATCCAGAGGTCTAACATTTTATATAATGAAATCCATGAAAAACTTCCTCGATAGGTATAACATTGATGGATGACTGCGCAAAAAAGAGATGCCAAAAAAGGCCCTGTACATATGTAAATATGTTTACCAGTCAAAAAAACTAACATTCTTTACACTGCAGTATTATTATCGAAAAAAAAACGAGATCTATTGATTACACAGATGTTGCAGTTATTAGGTCTTTGGATGTGTCTTTGGAGTACTGGACAACTCGACATGTGCAATTGAATAAAGTTTATGTTCAAAGATAGAACAATAACCACGACAATAACACATTATTGGTCGTGGCTTCTAAAGGGCCCAATGATGTATAATTATTCTGGAAGTACAAGGATACATCGACGGCTACGACATAGTGGTTAATTAGAGGCAGATTCTGATAAACAATCCCAATTCCTATAGTACATAAGTGGGGCTGATAAGCTGTACACTCTTTGAGGAAACAATTAGTTTCTCAAGGAAATGAAGTTTATAAGGATGATCGTAAACGAAAAGTTAAATCATAATATAATACTCACACACAAAATGGTAAGGATTTCAGTTTAAAGCTGCAGAGATCTTCTCGGGAAAACTTGGGGAGCACTCGTGCCAATGCTCTTCAATTGAAAATCATAAAAATCCTAATATGAATCAGGACCTCCGGTATGGTTGGTACTCGTCTACTGATGGCTTCAACAAAAACACACAGTTATCGTTGCTGCAGGATACTGTCAGATTTAGAAGATCAGTATCGACGAGTCAAATACGGTCCCCAAATTGAAATACGCGCTATGACACATTATTGATCTTTGATATAGTGAAATTTCAGAAGTTCATGCATAATTCACAAGAGCTTTATCAAAGGAGAGCGGCTTTTCTGGATCTTGAATCGAGAAGATCTGCATTAAAGTTAATATGAAATTATCTACAAATGTTTCCTTAATAAAGCACCAATATAATTACTAATATAGAATTGAAGTGTTTAGTTCTTTGTTTATCTTCTGGAGAGGAACTTTATTTCTTACTTTCCTAAACTTCGTAATCACCACTTTCGTTTTCGCCGTCTTTTAGTCCTAGGATGCGAGAATTTCCTTAACCCTGTGTTTTTCAGTATTGAACCTTCTTCCGCAAGCTTTCCCATAATGTAAAATTTGCGCTGTTCACAATACAGAATGATAATATTGGATTGTATAGATTACGTAATTGTTATCGGGGACAGAAAATCTATTTCCTTAAAATAAGATATCTTTCATTTATGTAGAATCTTTATAAAATCTTTGTTTATGAACATTCGAATTTCATATTTGGAAAGTGATTTATTTAAAATTTCTCATACTGCAGCTGATCTTTATGATCTCGACAAAAGTTATATTTAAAACGTTATCGCAAAACAAGATATGACCTGAACAAAAACCAATACCTATGCTGATCTTAACATAGAATTTCGCAGCTCTAATTAGGTTATTTTGGGTAGTAGAATGGAGTATAAAAGTATTCTTGTATTTCATTTGTGTAGTCAAGATTTACAATTTTGTGAAGAATAATTAAAAATGACCTGTTGATAATATTACTGAATAATAAACAACAGCAAATGGAAGTAATGGTTGAAGGTATAGAAAAATCAAGAAAAATTAATAAAATAAAATAGAGTAAATCTAAAATTCATTAATTAGATATAAGTTACTGATAAGTAATTCCAAATACGACGTAAGTGCTCGCTTGGATGAGACATTAAAATTCCCGTAACAATAAATTTATTTTTCTATTCATTCATAAATAATTGTTATGTTCGCTTAGGCCGATGACTCTAGTCTAGATCACACCAAAAGCAAAGATTAGTGCAAGAACTTGGTTCTTGCACTTACTTAGCTAAGTGATTCTAATCCCAGTGTATATAATTCAATAAGATCATTCTCTTTGCCTAATAATAATGACAATACCTTTTCTTCAGGTCCAGCAACAAATATATTTATCAAACAACAAACTAATATGTCCTTTCTTGCTTTACGTGAACAAAGTGTAAATTGCTTCTCTTTCCGGTGTGTGGAGAATGATGAGCTTTTTAAATCGATATACTCCATCAAGTCCCATGCTACTGGTTTTCTCAAGATATTACTGCCTTATATTTTTCCTTATATTCGGCAAATCATGAACACTTGTCTCACTACATCTCACTTCCCAGAAGTATGGAAGATAGCTAATGTAATTCCTGTCGCTAAAAAAATATCTCCTACAGAGCTGGCACACTACCGTCCCATCAGTATCCTCAGTTTTCTTGCCAAAGTCTTGGAAAAGCTTATGCGAGCCCAGATTGAAAATCACGTATCATATAATAATCTCCTGGCAAAATATCAGTCTGGTTTTCGGGCACGACACAGTTGTGAATCTGCATTACTCAAGGTCACTACGGACTTGCGATCGGCTCTAGATGTGGGAGATCTTGGTGTGCTGGTTTTGTTGGACTTCTCTAGGGCATTTGATTGTGTTGTGCATGAGAAATTGCTGCGTAAGTTGTATGCTAACTTTTATTTCTCCTCTTCTGCTGTTAAGATGATAGCAAGTTTTCTCTCAAATAGGTTTCAACAGGTGGTCATAAATAGAGTTCCGTCTTCTCAAATGCATCTAGCATGTGGAGTTCCTCAAGGATCAGTCTTAGGACCTCTCCTCTTTAGTCTCTACATTAATGATTTATTTGATGTGGTACATGATGTCCAGCTGCACCTGTATGCAGATGACGTGCAGCTGTACTTATGTAGACCTCGTGGGCTGATTGAGGACTGTATCTGCAGAATAAATGATGATCTTTCAGAAATTTTTAGGTGGTCAAATGATAATCAACTGCTTCTTAACCCCAATAAATCACAATGCATAGCCCTCTCTAATTCTGACCTTAATACTGAGGATCTTCCCCCAATTATGCTTAATAAAGTGGAACTACCTTATGTAAACTGTGTAACCAATTTGGGAGTGAAAATTAATAATCGTTTGAGGTGCTGTGATCATATTAAATCTATAGTGGGTAAAATTTATGGTGGGTTGAGGAGGCTGTGGCTATCTGCCAATGTACTTCCGGTCGATTTGCGTTTGAGACTAGTTAGGACACTTTTGGTGCCTCTTTTTTCTTATGGTAGTTTAATTTACATGAAACTAGACTCGATTTGCAATCGAAAGCTTGAGGTAGCTTTCAATGACTGTATACGGTTTGCGTTCGGTTTGCGACGTTCTGTTCATATCACACCTTACAGACCATCGACCTTGGGTTGTACTCTGGACTTTTACTTAAAGGGTAAAGCACTAATTTTCCTACACAATCTTATTCGTTCAGGTGAGCCGGAGTATTTATCTTGTGAAGTTAAATGTCTGCAATCTTTGAGAGGACACAAACTTCTGATTCCACGTTTCAACTCATCCATACTAGAAGGATCTTACTTTGTCCAGGTTACACGCCTTTGGAACTCCCTAACTCCTCATGCACATAGTGCTACTTCTGTCAGTGAATTCAAGAGACTTATAATATAATTTTTTTTTTTTTTAGTTTACAAATTACTATGGTGATTGTGCGATTGTGTCGAACTCTTTTCTTTTGTTTTTATTATTATTTTCCTACTATGTTTATTTAAACAAATATTTGTTTTCTCTTTTCTTTTCTCTCTGTTTTATTAATTTTTCTTTATTTTTGTTTTTATTTTCATTTTTCTAATGTATTGCAGGTATTTCAATTTACTTTATAATTTATTCAGTTAACCTAGCCGTACTTTAAAATGTACTATTATAAGATTTTCAATCTTGTGTACAAATTCAAATAAATGATTGAATGAAAAAATGAATGAGTAGATATCAGTGAACTTCTTACTGATATGTCCTCAATAAAATCTGAAGCTACTGGAACTGACAACTTACCACCACGGTTCATTAAACTTTTTTTCCCGTTTATATGCAAATATATGCTACATATAATTAATTCATGTCTGATGTCATCTTCTGTTCCCAGTGCTTGGAAGTTTGCAAGCGTCACACCTATTCCGAAAAAGTCTTCTCCAGAATTTGCAGCAGATTTTTGTCCAATTCGTATTTTGTGCTTTATATCCAATGTACTTGAAAAGCTAATATATAAGCAGATACATGAATATCTCGACCGGGATGATCTTTTGCCGTGATAGCAATCGGGATTCCGACGATTCCATTGCTGTGAAACCGCCGTATTAAAAAAGAATTTTGACATAAGAAGCGCTCTAGGCCGACACAATTTCATGGTCCCAGAGCTTCTAGATTTCCCTAAGGCTTTGGATTGCGGGAATCACAGCATCCTCATCGATAAACTTGCTAATTGTTTTCATTTTAGTTGCTCAGCCGTTAAACAATTTTTTGACCGGTCGTAAACAGCGAGTCAAAGCAACCAAAATGCTGTCTACTGGACTACCACTCCTAAGTGGGATTCCTCAAGGTTCTATATTGGCTCCCTTGCTTTTCAGTATGTTTATAAATGACTGGCCTGATATTCTCCAGGATATATATATATCCATTTATAAGCGAATGATGTTCAGTTGTATATCAATAGACCTATTGGGCTTTTAAAAGACTGCATTCAATGAATGAATTGTGATCTCAACAGAATCTAATTCTGATCGAAGAATAATAATCAGTTAGTTTTAAATCCTGTCAAGTCTCACTGTGTGTGCTTCTACAATAAAAAAAAGTGAATATTTCTGATATATCGCCAGTGGTCTTAAGCAATGTTTCCCTGCCTATGCTAAACAAAGTTATGACTATCGGTATTATTTTAAACAGTGAAATGAAGTGCTGCGACTACGTTAACAGCATTATAAGAAAAGTTATGCAGGGCTTCGGAGTCTCTGGCTCTGAGTGAGTATCTTATCTACTGAAAATTGCATCATATTAATCAAAGCCTTAATTTTGCCCCATTTAACTTATAGTAGTATTATATTTCCTAAACTGGATATCTGGTATTTGTACCAGCAAGATGGAATTAGAATTCAACGACTTTTGTTTATGGACCTTGCAGGTTTAACCATGTTTCGGTTTTTCGATCTCGAGTGCTTGGTTGTCATTGTTTCCAAATTTGCGGCGACGAGCTCTAGTTTTCTTGTATAATCTAATTAATTGTGGTAGACCTAGTTACTTATGAGAATTTTTTCAGTTGCCAATATCACGCCGTATACTAGGAATATAATCCTCCCACATTTTTATAAATGTTACATGGAAAGTTCTTATCACAAAGTTAAAAGAGTTACCTTAATTTTAATAGGTAGTTATTAAATAAGGGTCCTTTGTATATGTGTTAACATAAAGATTATACCAATGCATTCTACAAATCAAACTTTTATTAGCGTTCTCAATACGGATAATGTTAGAAGCATTGAAGTGGATGAATATTAACCAACGATTAACTCTTAATGTTTTAACTATGGTCCACAAACTTAAAAATAATCTACTACCAAGCTATTTATGTCGGAATCTAAAGTATGTTGGAGATAGTCAGCCGTACCAGTTAAGAAATAACAATAATTTCAGATTAGATCGATTAAGAACAACTAGGGCTAAAAATTCAATCATGTATAAAGGTATGCAGTTATTCAATAATCTACCAGTTGCAGTAAAAGAAGAAATGAATTTAAAAAACTTCAAAAAATTAGCGATAGTATATATTAAATTGAATATCTCCTGAAATGAACTTGTAATTATAATTGTAGCAAAAAAAGCAGCTATTGTTGCTAATAAATAAATATTATTATTATTATTATTATTATACACATGCAATATCAACTTTGATAACATAACTGTGATATTTTTCTTTTTTAACTTTTGACGCTGGGTCATATTTATCCAATTTGACTTGACGCACTGGTATCCCGCTGAACAGACGACATCACACTGAGAACACTGGATGAACGAGTAGAAGGGGGCCGCATCTGCAGCTATACAAACGTTCAAGTTGAATAGACAGCGTGAACAAAATATATTACCGTATTAAACTCCCTCGGGTAAATATGACCTAGCGTCAATGAGTAACCTTCACAACAAAAAAAAAACAAAACTTGAAGTCAACGAAGAGATTGTTGGATTGGAGATTGACCTGTGTGAGGTGCACTACCTTAGGAAGGAGCAAGATACCTTTTCCCTAGTTATTCTCATCTTTCCATAACCTCAATGAAACAGATTGCTACTTCAAGATATCAGGATTATAGTTTACCCCTGGGAGCAAAAAAAAAAATGGATCAGCCCACCGGTTAGGCCAACATACCTCTTTCGTTTCCATAGGCAAACAGACGACATGACCTCATTCTGTTTATTTGCTTATGATGACAGAAATTAGAATCCATGACGAATATGCAGCTCTCCATCAGAGTTACTTTGAAGAGAACTATTTTAACTCTAAAGACACAAAGTGGCAGAATGCTAAAACTAAACTAACTATAGCACAAAATAGTGTAGGTCGGTCAATTAATCTTTATACCTTTAGGTCTGAGCAGATTTTTTTCTTTTTCCAACAACAAGAAAACGAGGAAAGTATTAACAGAGTGACCTGAAACTTCTTGATGTTCTCAACTCATATGTAGGTCTACAACAGGAAAAATAGTCAAATCGTTTTGAAATTCCCAGGTGGAAACGGTCAGAACTCCAGAAGTAGAGTTACTGGTCTAACAGATGGAAAGATCTGTTCAGAATAGACATACAAATCAGTTGTTTTTTTTTTTTTTTTTTTGTAATACAAGTAATACAAATTGAATAGCCATTTTTTTATCGTTACTTTTGATTCTTTCGAGAGAGACAAATGGTATAAGAAATGGACTACCAATAAATTTCTTACCAGCTTAAACACACCGTTTATGAAGAGGTCTGTTAGAAGCTGTTGAGCTATGTGTCCGCCCAAAGATAATAAGAATACGTAAAATAAAAATCTTATGATTTATTCTAGGGAAAAAATTATTAATTCGTTAAGTTATGCATAATTTATTTTTTTTTTTTTTGGCTAATTGTAAATAATTTAATGAACTGGAATGGAGCCGTAATTAAATACTCTTAAAGTGTCTTCAAAAATCGTAAAGCCGAGTCGATGGCACTTACTGATGTGTTTACATTCCTCTATATTTCTGTTTACCTTAAATTTCTAGGAGTGTTCATTTAATTATTTCTCATTAAAAAGTTTTGAGTTTATTTCAGTAAACAAAAGCAATCGTTTGTCGTGCTCCCCATCCGGTTACAACAGTTTTGTGTGTAACGGATAAAGGAAATTTATGGGCGCTAGGAAATTTGTCTTTGTTATCGCCCTTCAAATGTATGTCTTAATTCTAACTTTGTGAAATATGTATATTTTAGAATTCTGATTTACAAAACATTGTAGAGGGACGATTTTTGTTTTTTGCAGTTGACTAGTCATTTTGTGGAAATTTTGAGAGAAATGATTTTTTTATTAAGTCTCTGTTAACTATGCCATCCGCTGTTGGGATTTTCGTGTCGAATAGAAAATTTCGAAAAAGAGGCTTTCATTCTCAAAAGAGCATATTTACTCATAGTTGGATAGCGTTTTATATGTTCATTCAAGCCAGTAAATAATACAAAAACAAAAACTAAATGAAATGTTCAATTCCATTCACGATGACGACTGTACTAATGAATGAAAATTTAAATTTTTACATCGACACTAAAGAAGCTGACTTAATTCTACACAAAGGTTTGGCCAGATCTATTGTCAAGTTTTTTCATAGAAATTTTTTATGTACAGGGAAATCCTTCCATGATATCCTTAACAAACGTGTTTAAAAGCGATATATGTATGAATAAAGAATTTGAAAATAATTCATTTATGTGGGTTTTATGCGGGGTTTACTACTTTAATATCTCTAACATATACCATAAGTCTGAGTAGACCAATCTTCATTTTTATATATTTAGAATGAAACCGAGTGTATTTCGTTCGTTTCGTTGCTTCGTTACCATGTGTATTCTTGGTTGTTAGTATCCTTATGTTTATGATTTGGTTGGACTTTGCTCCAACTGAATGCATAATTTTTTGTTGTTAAAGTGAAACCCCGTTGCAAGGTGAGTTGCTTACTTCGTTCCTATCGTTCATATCCTTAACAAATCACCTGCATATCACAGATGTAAAAACATAAAATATACGATAATTCCAACAAATAAAAAATAAGTAGAACCAGCAACCAAATTCAATACGGAGAAAGCACCAAACAAGTATAGAGTATTGAAACCGGCGGATGAAAAGGAATTGTATACGTAGTGTAGGATAAATAAGTAATATTTACCTCGTTTTCGAAATTTTCTTTTAAAGAGTGAACTAGCCCGGATGCCCTTATATGAGTCACTAACTGGCAAACCTACGTTCTGCCTGCCGTACCCGATCCAAGCTAGCTGCGCACATTCTATTGCAGATGTGTTAGTACAAGGAGACAGGGATTTCATCTCCTTCGCTTTGCCTACAATACTGTCAAGCCATACAAAAATCTACAATATGAGCAATTGTTAGTGTTGCTACATGAGATCACTACTAACGTTGAAATTTACACTACAGTAGGTATTTCGGACTGTTGTTGGCAGCTGAAGTCAATCAAACCCATGCACAGCATTCTAAACAGGACAAAGACAACATCTACTAAGTACCTACATTCCCTTAAAACCAGGGAAATATGGTATAAGCATTTTGTTGTAGTATAACCCTTTGAATGGATTTCTTTTGAAAGGAATATTGTAAACAGGGAAAGATCTCTGACTGCCTAGAGATATTGTTCAGCCGAGCGAGTTTTGCTTATAATTACTACTAAGTTCTCATTGCCTGGAAGAACGCTGATTTCCGACATTTTTTTTTACAACGCTAAATGTTGCCATGGTACTCAGAAAGACTGGATCAGGAGATATTAGCTACGCACAATCGACCTGTAAATTTGACGGAAATTGGGTCGTATATCTGCCGAAAAAGAAATAGAGCTGTTGTATTGCCTCAACTACGACTTACTATAACACAGGAACTTTTTGACCAACAAACACACCGGAAGCTATTCCATTATATATTTATTACAATAATTACAATGGCGGTGTGGATGAGATGGAACAGTAGTTTACCTAATATACTTGTAAAAGAATTACACAATGGTGGCCATTAAGGTGAAGCTATTTGACGAAAGACTTTAGCTTCCAGAGACCCAGAAACCGTTGTGTAAACTTCGGATACGGAAAACATCCCTGAAGAGATCTAGTCTCTAGAGACTTTTTTGATCTCCGTTCTCCCATTGTGTATTTTAAAATAAACAGGTCTCCAGAAACTATTTGTGTGTTCTGGTCAGTTAAGTGTAGGTCGACTCGGAAAGGAAAAGGAATAAAATGGAAAGAGTTTGACAAATTGTTACAAAATACAAAAACATTAGGATTTAGGGTAGAAAATTTGTTTCGTCAATAGAGTTCTGGTAATTAAAAACAAAAAATTATAAATTTGTTGTGTTTATTCCGTAAAATTTGCATACCAAGGATATATTTTTTAAGCTTATTCATTTTTCCGGCAATATAAAATTATTAATAATTTTTGATATAATTCTTCCTTACAATATCTTGCTTGACAATTAAGAAAGATCTTTGGAGATCTCTTGAGACCAAACGTCAAATTTCATGTATACAATTCGCAGACGTGTCTCTAGTGACTTTTTTATTATTGTCTTCAGAAACCTAATGTTTTGGTCTCCACGACAAGTCATGTCAACATTTCTAAGATTTTGATCTCTGTAAACTGAAGACGGGAGACCAAACGCCTCTCATTGTTTATCTTTTCTTTTAGTGTTTTTTACAATATTCTCGATGTGGGAGAGTCCTGGGTACGTAATTCATTCACAGTACATTCGGAAGTCTTCAACAGACGGTTGCCGTTTGTTTTTACATGATGACAGAATAAATAATGCACAGGTCATGAAACAGCTCGTCTTCGATCTGACTTTGAAGCCTATTTTGAAAGCCCATTGCAGCTTAGAATTCTGTCTTCAAACACCAGTGCAGGCAGAACTAAGAAGTCGTCATGCAAAATTTATTGGTGATAGGAAAACTCGATTTGATTAGATGATACGCTCGTAGCCAAAATGTTTGCAACACTATTGCCAATTTGAAGAATGCCTTATTTCAAATGAGTAAATAGGAACAACGAACAACAGTAGCATCAAAATAAATTAATAACTTATGTGAAATATTGAACTTGTTTTTTTACCTTTCTTACTTTTATGTTTCAATTAAAATCAATTACCTGCTTAAAAACTGAGAACGAATTTTTACCCTTTCGGGACCCTTTAGAGATACGAGCCTACAGGCAATTTTCAACCTACTACATATGAGCAGAGAAATCAAACACAGTAAAACATGCAGTATACTCGCAAAATTTCTTTATGAAATTTTCATTTCCGGCTTTAAGCCAGCAACTGACAGTTAGTCGGTACATGTCTTTTAAAATCAATTGCAATATATTTTTCCTTCATTTCTTCACTAAGGGCCGGATTCTATAATACGCAGAATTGGGATATTTGGGAAATAAGAGTTGTTTTGACATTTAATTCTCCACTTGGAGTTCTGTAACTCGGCGAATTTGATTTGAGAATTTCTGAATTCTCTACTCCACTTCTCAAATTCTCCGGTGTCTGTTTTTGTTGTATTTCGTACCAAGAAATTTTCAAATTAAATTCACCAAAGTAAATAATTAATATCAACTGATTATAAAAGTTTAAAAGTATAGAGAATTTTGTTTTCGCATATTTATAATGCACAGCACTTTTAATAACATAAAATTAAAATATAATAATTAAATTCTGAACTGTCACCCATAAAATGTGGAATTTACTGAAAACAGCGCTCTAGCTGGTCAGAATTGCAATCATTATACCCTAGGTGAAATCTAAAGAGTATACTATGTTTGTCATTCCGTTTGTAACACCTCGAAATAATTATGGTAGAACAAAATGAACTGGACAACTACGCATAATATTAAAAGTTATTTTGACTTTTGCATGTCCGTCCGTCTGTCCATCTGTGCGCACGATAGCTCGAGAATGCGTTCACTTAGATGCTAACATTTTGGACACGGACTTTTAAAAAAAAAGGGAAAATTATGTTCGAAATTGAGACAAATCGGGCAACTCCTTCGTGGGGTTGTCATACAAAAATTTTTTTTTCCACTATATATTTGGACACTGACTGAGAACGCGACAACATAGATAGCTGAAATTTGGTACTTGGTGTTTTTATAGTAATAGCAAAAAACATTTTTTTCAAAAATTGACTAACTCGGGCATCCCCTTGTTTGTGTTTGCATATAAAAATTTAGGTTTTTTACGTATACTGTGAAAACGATCAGTTCTACAGATTTTTATTGTACCAAAAAACTTGTTTAGAATATGAAATCCTATAAAATTGGTTATAGTAATTTTTTCTGTCCGACGAACCATTCTAGAAATATATGCGAAAAACCACTTCAAAATTCAAAATTGCATAGATATGACCATACGAAATTTCATATGCGCATTCATCTAGGGTATCATAAGAATTTGTCTTAGAAAAATTCTAGCTTTTTTACTTGTTTTTTTTTCTCATTTCTCTCATGTTTTCCTTAATTCTCCAAACATGTTAGTGAACTGCGAGTAAACGGAAATTCTCCGTGTTACAAAATCCGGCACCAGGATAGGGTCATTCAAAAAAGCTTAATTTAAAATTTATATTGAAATTGTATTTGGATGTGTCTAAGGTCTGTATAAATGGATATATGTATGTCGTCATTCTGAATTGATAGTTCTCTAATAAATTATTATTAAATTGATTTTACCAGGAATCTTATTTCGGCATCATCATACAAAATCAAAGCCATAATTCCGAAAATGGTTTCATTAGGCAGCTTAAAAATATATTCAGAAGACCGTTAAAGTTGAGTTTTTTTTAAACAGTTCCTCGGACAGTAAAAATGGATACAACCAATTTATTGGTTTTTCAATTCTGAAAAGCTTTTTTCAATATATTACAAACATGTCGAAATGGTTGTTTTTTCATATATGAAACATGTAGTTAAAATAATTACACTCAGCATAGGTGTCTGTGTTAAAAGCAAAATTATAAGTGTAAAATAGAAATTTTT
Source organism: Dioctria rufipes (assembly GCA_963924295.1). NCBI lineage: Eukaryota > Metazoa > Arthropoda > Insecta > Diptera > Asilidae > Dioctria > Dioctria rufipes. Next base: position 278,991,058 of record OZ002741.1, on the reverse strand, counting down.
GTATAGTTTCCCCAGATTTAACCCCTTTTCGTACTGAAATACAGATTTTACACGTACAGAATTTTATCTCTTTTAGACAACTTAACCAATATCCAATGAAAAATGAAACCTTTATATGGCAACCCAACAACTTCAATTTAAACTTTTTCATAAAAGACGTTTAGAAAATTCATATCTGTATAGTTCATCGCGTTATCGAGTTATCGTGTAAACGGGTAGTTTGGCAGATACACGCAGTTGGATTCAGACTATTTTTCAGTAGAATTATTATTTCCATATCTACTTCAGAAAAAGGTATAGAATTCTTTAAAATGTTCCCTTTATTTTCATTTTTCCTTCTCAATCAAAACTCGTAAATTAATGCAGAATAATGACAAATATAAAATTTCATTCACGCAAATTTAGCAAGTTATATAGGTACATAACTAACTCATAGAAAATACTGACACTCGATGTCATTATTAATCAATTGCGAATCCTATAACGAAAAATACCTCCGGCTTTATACAGTGCTACGTAAAATATAGGTTAAGAAGACTGGTGAAGTACGACAGCATTTATCTCTTTTATTGCCCAACTATTTGCTGTAAATTACCCAACAATTATTATTATGCCACATTTATGTACGACATTAGTTAATTGACAGGTTTTGATATCAATCAATCACATTGCCAGCATTTCAATTAAGCGAGGCCTTCCGAAGAACAGTAGTGTCTTACACTAGCTGATACTGTTGGGCATACAACGTGACGGCGTTGATATATGCGTTCTCACTAGGATTTGTCAAGATCAGGCGACTTTTTCTCTAAAATTAATTACACTTCACAATAGGTGACGCCTTTTAATTCACTTAATGGAAATATTTATAGGCGCCTGCCTGTGTTATTGAATGAATGGAATTTGGTAATTGAGTCATGTGAAGAAAAGATATTGAGGGTTAATGACGAGCGATTCTTGTTGAATGTTTTGTGGGTGAACTGTGTGTTTTATGTAGAAGTGTAGGTATGTATGTATATAATTTTGTTCAGGGTGGATATGGAAAATATTTAACACTTCATTTACACTAGTCAAATCAACTGAAAACAGGTATACTTGAAACTCGAAATAGAGACTGTGGGATTCAATGTACATTTATGTTTAGTTGAGGCATAATAATATTTAAAGCAAAACCGTACATTTTATTCAGCTTCAAACTTTTAACTTAACCTTTACGAACCTATACATTTTTAAAACTACACCACTGCCTGACTTTTGAAGAAAAAAAAAATTGGTTATAATAAGGGCTGACATCAACGAAATAAAACATTTGAAAAAGCTAGCTAGCTACTGAAGAAGGAAGATATAATAAATAACCTTAAAATAAAGTTGTGCAGCCATTATACAGATGTTTTTATTAACCATATTATGCAAATTAATGTCATTATTGAGTAAACAAAAAATGGTCAGGCCTTCCTCGGGAGTATATCGAGAGGGAATACTATAATAGTGTAAAAAACGTGAAGTATTAAAATATTCCGTAAGTTTCCGAAATACACATCTTGGAAGAAATACCTTTCAAATTTTCCATAAAATTCTTTGAAAATACTCGGGAATTTAGTTCAAAATGAAAATGTTTGGAATTATCTTGTATTTAGGTGATTTCTGTTTTTTAAAAAAAATTATATAAATTGCAATCGATTAAATTAATAAAGATAAAGTATATGCAGCCATATTTTACGAATTAAAACTAAAAGGAGCATCGTAATTACAGTGTTTTTCCATTACCATGAACTCTGCATTGCTTTTCGAAAACTCTTAAAAAAAAGACATTTTTGCACTCCTTTTGTCTTACAATCACATATTCCCTTGGGAAGTCTTCTTTCTGCGGAAATTCGTATAGAAAAATCATTTAAATTGGGATATAAGGAGTCAAATATCAATACACCTACTACAGAAAGCTGTTACATGCATAATTGTATTCTTTCAATTCCTCCTGGAATATAATGTATATCTGACATTCATATGAGTATGTCTCATTAGGTAGGTATTATGTTAACAGAAATTGAAGAGAGTTTAATCAAAGTTAAACAGATTTTCCAGGAAAAGAGGTTTCATGAATAAATTCAAGTAAAATTGAATTACCCAAAAAACAAAACAAAATAATTTATTCTCTCTTTGGTTAAAAAGGAAATTTTAAATAAAAAAAAAATAATTCGGTTAAGTCGTATCAGAGCTTTGTCAACGAACAGTCGATCTACCGAATTTAAGTATATGTAAATCTAACCAAAATTTGCTTATGACATTTAAAAAATATTCAAATAGATTGACACAAGAGTAATTTCATAAGAGTTAGTCTTCTTAATCAATGTTGTTTGAAAACTTAACACAAAAAACATTTTTTCCAGCGCCACTATGAGCCTGACGAAAAAATCTGCAGTTTTTCTATGCACAGTTTATAATATAAATTATATAAAAATGTTAGTTTAGAATCCAAGAATATCGGAGGACGGCATTTTTTCGCACATTTTGGGCTATACATACTTATCTTTATAACCGATTCACCAAAAATTTTGATTTTTTTTTAATCAAAAATAAATAATGTTTTTTGAGGGACCCAATCCATTAAAAATTCAAAGAAATATTGTAATGAGCAATTATGAAAGGTAATTGAAAATCCAAAATTGTCTGATTTTGTGAATGATAACACAAAGAGTTTTTATGACGACTTTCAGTTTATTGAACTTCAGTATTTTTTTTTTCATATACATAAAATTGATCAATTATTTTTATTGCAAACAAAGAGAAACTAATTCAATTACGATAGCAAATTTACAAATTTATAAATTTTAATCAATTAAAGGAAAAACTTTGACAACTACAATTCACGTATTTAGGGATAACACGTAGGTTAGAATCATAATAATTAATACACATAATTAATTTAAATTTAACGCAAAATCATAAATGTTAAATAATGTGTCAAAGAATTTAAAATCTAAGGAATATTTATCAAAATTAAATCACGGCTGAAAAATAAAAAATAATTATTATTTCGCAGAAATTGGGTTGGAACAATAATAATTATTGCCACAGACTTGTGTTAATTATCAACATCCTGTAAGTTCTAATTGTAAATTTTACCACTGATCTTTGTATACGGTGAAAGCTGTAAATTCCAAATGCCGTAATAGTCGTTTCCGTACGATGGAACAAAGTTTTTTCCAATGTGAAATCCAAAAATTTCGATACGAAAAAATACAAGAATATACCAAGTGAAAATTTCAGCAAAACCGAATGTCCAATAAATTTTAATCAAAGAAAATTGAATTCATAAAATTATAACAAAAACCAAATTTTAAGTTTACTACTGAATATTCAAATCGCTGATGAACAACTAAGAGAGCGGCTGATGTTTGCTTCGCCATTTTATTTTGGGTCTATAAAACGGCCACAAGGATGATTAGCAAACTGTGGAATCCATATCCATAATCTGATTTTATTTTATTTCTCTTTTAATTAGCTGTGTTGTATGATTTTTGCATTCTTATTATTCTTCTTAATAAGTTTTCATTTATGATGCTTTCTATAACAATTCCTCATAAAGTTTACCTTTTGTTATTTGCTATAAACTAATAGGTTCTATAATTCTAGCAATGTTAATTACGTGTGGAACATAAATTCTCCATATTAATTTCTCCAGGAATATTTCATCTCGTTCCCATATTGTTTCTCTTTCCCACTCATGGGCTTTCATGACCATAAATAAAATTCGTTATAATTTCCAATTCGCGGAAGTAATTGTACAAATGTTTAATTAATTTAACGCGCCGCGTAAAAACCTGTCAAATGCATGGTTTGACTCTCGCTAAAACTCAAAGCGACAGTTTTAAATCACGATTAAAAAGGAGTGCGTGACAGGTGAATTGCACCTGTGTTTTCTTGCAGGATTACAACAATAGAATATCGTGGGAGCACCTGTACCGTAGTCGGGTTACTCTGGATAATGAATGCCAGACATAATTTTGCCAAAAAATGATTCAAAGGTAAGTGCCAATCTGCCTGTTATGACAGAGAAAACTTGTCAATTTGTAGCAAAATTAATATATTGAATGACAAATAATTGTTTGTTGTATGTTAATTCTGCTAAGCTTTATTCTTTTATTTCGTTACTTTAGTAGTTGGGTGTTATTTTGTTTCATGTTTTTCTGCATTTCTTGTAACTTCGTTTTGTGTATGTAAACAAACCTTGGTTTTGTAATCTAATTGTTCTTTTAGTTATTTTCATGACTCTTTATTAATTTAAATTGTTTTTATTTTTTTTTTTAGATGATTACAGCATATGGAGATCTCGGGTTTCCTTGGACGTCGAGTCATGGAAACTCTCTTCAGCCAAGAAATTTATTCATGTTATTATTGATTGTACTTCAGTTTCTTGTGCATTTTCTAATGCTCATTCCTTAGCTTTTTAGATGCCCAGGAAGATTGCAGTTCGCCGAGGGTGGCAGGCGCGTATCCAGACCTGCAGCCGGGAGGGGCGGGTGGGGGGGCGTTCACAACTAAAATGGTCGAGGGGGAGAAAAAAGTCGGAAGTAGTTGGTTTTAATTATTTTTTATAATATTTAAGTTAGATATCAATAAAGCCAATTTTCGGTTTGATTTGGAAAACCGCTCGATAATATTATCCAAATCAATGTCGATGTCAGAGTGGACAGACATTACACTGAAAATAAAATCGTCCGTAATATCAATAACCGCAGTTCATTAAATTATTTTTCATTGATTCAATGAAACATTAATTGACTCAATAAAATTTTAATAAACATTTTTTCACTTGCTATGAACAACTAAATTAATACTATGAATCTGTGATTATTGATTTCATTAGGTATAATAATAATAATATTTTCGTTGCTTTCATGAATATTATTTATTAATTCTATGAACTTTTCCTTTTCATGGGCATTTGTATCAAACAATACAACTTTTCATTGATTCCACTTTGTAGTTTTTTTTTTCATTTCTTGAACATGTCAATGAAATCCTTCATTGATTTAATGACTTTTTACATTGATCGTAGGAACGATTCTGCTTTCGTTCGTAAAAGTATTTATTTCTTGCTGAATAATCAAGCAGTGCGAAGGTTTCTTTGACTATGTCCAGTGTATAGCGAATCTGTAAAGGAGTCATACAATGGTGCGCGTATTTTTGGAAGTCATAATTTAAGGTAAATGCAATTTTATATCTCTTTTAATGTATTTTAAACATTTGTTTTTTTTTACCTTTAATGTTTTTAGAACTGTACAAGCCAGCCATCGAAGGTAGAATTAGCATGTCATTCAACATCAATGGCGGAAGCTTTCCACAATATAAACTACAAAACGACTATCGACTGGTAAGTAACATCTAAATACAAAACAACAAACCTAATATTATCTTTATTATTAGATTGACTTCCACATATGATTCAAACAATCAATTTTGGATAATGGACAATATTAAAAATGTATAATAAAATAAGATTCTAATAAGAAGACTGTAAAAGAATTATGTGAATTGTAAGAAATAAAGATAAGAGAGAAAATTTGTGTGCATAAAGTCAGTAATTGTATTTTTTAATTATGTAAATATGTTGGTACCTACTAAGAGAAAACACAATAAAATATAAAGGAAGCTGATGAGGGGAAATTATGGGAAGGGTAATCTAATATGTGTACATGTGTGTTACATGAAAAACTGATGTTCATTGGATTAATGTACATAGTACATTGCAGCAATACTCCTCAGTCGTTAAATCTACGTACGAAATTTATTGTTCTAATGAATATAATGCATTAGATGAATGAAAAAGTTCATAAAATGGGATATTTTACCAGTCATTGAATATATTAGCTCGGTTCATTGAATTAATGAACTTTTCATAGAGCCTAATTTTTAATGTACCTCTGTTCATTACCACAATGAACACATTTATCGGTTGAAAATTGATAAAAAAATAATAAATCCAACGAACTTTTTTATTGGATCTACGTACCTTTTTGGTTCAGTGTAAGGACTCATATCACGTGCAAAGATTGAAGAAATAAATGTGACTCAACCGATTCAGTCACGGGTCAAAGAAAAGACTGAGAGTGAAGGCTTGCACCTTGATTCACATTCAGAGGAATAGGAGTAGAAGTGCATGATATGTCACTAACTATTTCTTTTGATCGGAACTTAACTAATCTTGCATTCTTCTGAAAAAAGTTATCAATGATCTTATCAGTCTTCTTCTTTTTACTCTCCCTACTATTTTTACCTCCATTGCTAGATACAAATTAAAACTAAACGTCAAGTTACAACCTACTTGAATTAATACGAAAGTACAAGCAAAGCAACGGCAACTAGTGCAGGCAGAGGAAAGCGAATGGTTTTATTTTTATAGTCTTGCCGTAAAAATTGTAAAGAAAAATTACAGAATCAATTTTAGTGGCATCAATCCAATTGATCGTTTTCAGCAACCAATAGTGTATAAAAATCCGAAAGAAAAATAGTCAAGTAAATTTCTAAGAAGAAAATGTATGCTTGCCAACGCTCATAAATATCTTCAGAGACCCAGATCAGCCAAGGCACCTGAATCAATATAACTCTTTGGAACCATTGTCCGCCACCAATAGTGCATGAAAAATCTAAAGAAATTTTTTTAGATGTTTCTAAGAAAATTGAATCCTTGTGCCCCTATCCGAAAGAGTGAACCACCAGAATCAATCCAATTCGTTTGGACCAATCCAATTCCTTTGGACCAATACAATTCGTTTGGACCAATCCAATTCAATTGGACCATTGTCGGTGTATATTTAAATTCTGAAGAATAATTTGCAGGTGTATTTCTAAGAAAAATTTAATGCTTCCTTACGAAAACGTTGATTGCACGGAACTAGGGTTATACTGGAAGAACCACAAATCAAAATTTGTTAAGTCAAGGCTTAAATATAATTGTGACGGGCAATGCCAAACGACAAATAATGCTGCTGTCGACGGATGACGGTCAGCGGTCGACGAAGTTGCCGTCGGGATTGATCAATTTCTAATTTTGTCGTCATCGCTGCAACACTACCAACAAAATCAAATGAATGAAATTGTTGTGGCTTTTATTTTTGTTAAGGTTGTAAGACATCGTCGCGTCAATTTCAAAACAATGAATTTTGATGTTTTGGTTTGGATGGATATTTCGAGGCGCTTAAATACAAATGGTAAAGTTGTGATATTTTTGGCATTTAGTTTGATTTTAATTTAGTTAATTTTTCCTTTTCACACTTTGGTCCATTGCAATTCTTTCAAAATAATATAAAATATTCTCGATACGAATCTGTTTCAAAACGCTCAAAACTAATAAGAAATGAAATTTCAATATCTTCTTCTTTTACAATCGCCGCTCACTGTCTAGCGTTGCAATTCTACTCCCAATTTTTTGTCTACAAGTTTTGACAGCGAATTTCCCGCTGTGGTCTACGGTCGAAAAATCAGATAAGTCTAGTAGGTACTAAGGTCCATGGTAAACTAAATTTTAGCGGGTCTCCAATATCGGGCCGTTCTTCGTCAGCTAAAATATGACAGTGGAGACTCAGAGAAAAGATACACAACGCGCGGTCATAATAAATCTAAAAAACAGGTAGTTAAAATTATTTGGAATTATTCAAAATATGAAAATAATATGTATAACGCATTATAATAAAAAAAACTAAAAATGATATTGAAAATACGGCCACGAGAAGAAATCCAATTCATCAGTACTTACAGCAAAGACGTACAAAACTACGTTAACTACAAAAATCCAGTCAATAAATTCTCAAATCTCAGAACTGTGTCAATAAATATTATATGCATACGCGGCTGGAGGTGGGTTCCAGCTACTGCAACAAATATGTATTGAATATTGTTTGACTGTCGATATATGTATGTGTATTTTTCCAAAAAACGATGCCAGTAAATATATGGACTCTGGTACCCGCTCCAATAGAAATAAGTGATTATTCATTGGAAAGGTATTAACAATTGGAACAAGAATTGCGATGGCGCTTGTCTTGATTCCGTATCCGATCGGAGTAATAGCACTGTTGTGTATATAGATGTGAGTCCTGTAGCATATTACAATTCCTTTTGCGTTTTCATCGTCTCCATATATAGCTTTTGGTGTAGTCAGTATAGTGAGTATAATCTCGAGAGCCCGAGTACTAATTGACTTGAGAGCGCCACTTACGCTAAGAAGGCCCAGTCTCTGAATCTTTTCCAATATCTTACCGTGATTGGCGAAATCCATTGCTTTCCACCACCCCGTAGAATCGTAGGTTATCACGGGTCAGATGACACTAGTGGAGATCCATAGGATCATCCGCGGTTCAAATCGCCACTTTTTCCCTATAGCTCTGCGCACCTCGCTCTAAGTGCCTTATTCGCTTTGTCCTCGAGGTATGGTTTTCAGTTTAGCTTCTTATCTGGTGTGATACCGTGGTATTTAACCGTATCTTTTAGCTCCAAACGTGTAGAGCCAATATAGAGAGGTTCAGATTGGGGATGCTCCTTTTCTTAGTGAAAGCCATAGATCAGTTTTCAGTGGATTAATGGATAATCCAAAATCCGTAGCCCAGTCTATGACTAGTCGGATTGCCTTTTGCAACAGTCTACAGAGTACAGATTCATAACTACCAGTGACTTATATCACCAGGTCATCTGCATAACAAACCACCTTATATCCCCTCCGGGTGAGTGTTGATAGGAGGTCATTAATAATGATGGGGGTGCCCCTGTGAATATTTTTCACTCTGCGCACCCCACCCAGACTGGCAAAGATAGTTCTGTTATTCAAAATGTGTGCGATCCAGTATATAAAGGAGGTTCACTCCATGCTTTGTTAAAATTTCCGTAAAATTATGTATAAGCACATTGATGAAGGCGCCTTCTACATCGATGAAGACGCCTTCTACATCAATGAAGACGCCAGCGTAGTTTGCTTAAAAAGGAAGCCTTTTTCAATCAAGTGGATAACTTCGTGGAGGGCCGTCTCAACTGACCTGTCCTTCAGATACGCGTGCTGGTGTTGTTACAAGCTTTTTCTGGTTATGGAGCATCTCAATTCCTACTCGCAGATACCCTCAAGTGTTAAATAAGTCAAGCTTCTTGGTCTATATGCCTTAGCTGTTGAGTAGTTTACCCTGCCAGCTTTGGGTAAAAAAACACAACTTCAAGCTCTTGCCATAGCTTCGGAATACAGCTCGCCCTAATGCAGGTCCTACATAAGAGGACTAGGTTTCTAATCAATATGTCGCCCGAGTATTGAAGGATACCTGGCAAAAAAGCCATCCTTGCCCGGGGACTTAAAAGGTTTGAAAGTATTTACTACCCAATTCACCGATTTTTCCGTGATGAAAGCCACTTCTACCTCCCCAGGAATACTTTCGTAAGGGAAACTTTCGGTTGGTTAAGATGAGGAGCCATCATAAGGAGCGTCAAGGAAGTGTTCGTCTAATAGGATTTCCAAAGATTCCCCAACCGAAGCGATCCACACTCCGTCAGTATTCGTGAGGAGCTTGGGTTAGCTAGAAATCTTTGATAAAAATATTTTAAGCCTTGATATCTCATTTACACCATTCACGTTCTCACAGAAGAGTTGCCACGAATTTCTTTTAAATCTGCGGATCGAATATTTGTAATCATCTAGACTCGTTCTGGTACACCGACCACTTATTAGCGTCATTTGATGTTTTGGCTCTGTTATAAAGCCTAAGCACCGCTTTACATTGATCTCTTATCTTGCGCGTAAGCCAGGAAGGTGCAGAATTATGTTCTGCCTTCCTGGCCGGGCATAAGGTCTCGAAGGATATCTAGGTTAAACCAAGCTCTGTTTATTCTAATTGTGTAGTCCAACCAAGTACCTACTAAGAAACAAAATCATATTTAACCAAGTCTAAGCTATTAATATTAAGAACCAAGTAATTTAGTTTAATGCAAACAAGTTATTTGGTAATACTTAACTGTCTTTTATGGTTGTAAATAACAATTCAGTTTGTTTAGAGGAATACACCTAGGTTTAAACAATAATTTTGTTATATTCCTGTCAGTTAAGTGTTATTGACCAAGCCTTTAGTTATTCTTAACTTATAAAGTTAAGTTAAAATTAGCAAATTCATTTTTGTTTAAGCAAACTAGCTCGAAATAGGGCTTAGTTAGTTAAAAGAGATTATTATTTCTTGATCTAACTTAATTCTGGTTCATTGCAGCGAGTTTTTTGGTTAAAAAAAAATAATCAAAGCGGTTTTATTAAATTTACAACTTGTTTTTTTTTTTCAGTTAAAGTACATAGGTATGTATCACTCTTTGTAATCTGGCAGATATTTTAAAAGGACGCTTCTTAAAAATAGTTGTAAAGCCTCTTTTAACCATTTTTAAGATCTTTTTCTACAATAAATATTCTTGTGAGACTTTGCACATCCAAATACTTTAGCATATACCAAGTTTTTATCGATTTGCACGTATCGTTACTGACATGACGTGAGTGTTTTAATTCTAATTTTGTAAACGTACTTATCCAAAAACCACCAATAATAATATATAAATTCAAAGTTTAATAATAAAAGTCAAACTTTGATAACTAAGTATGTATTTGCCTAGGTAATTAAGTAATTATTCAATAATATTTTTAGCTGGATAGGCTACAAATGGTAGGGTTCACAATCATTCTAACCAACAACTATTTAAAGTAATTCCATAAACCAAAGCTATAAAATTGTCAATACATGTCTTCATCATAATGATAACAAAAATGATCATGAAATTCAAATACACATTCCGCTTCGGTATTCCATAACTAATTTTCTACCCTCTATTTTTATACACATACAGATCGGGTAATTTCACGATGACATTTTAGTCATCAGGAATTCCATCCGAAGTTATTTACTCACAAAGGGAAAATTAAATTCTATTCACCAATAGCTTCCTGGAAAAAGCCCATCGGAAATAACCGAAAAGCAGCAATAACTTTCAACACGGGAGGTATAGAGCTTGCGTTTTTAAAACTAGTTGCTTGCGTAGTGAAATTATCAATCGAACTCTTAACAGCATCGTTTAAAATCAAACTTTCTCTATAAAACCTTAAAATAAATCATTCATACGTTTTGAGAGTTTGTATAATTAATTTACCTTTCATCGTTTAATGTAAAGGCATCAAAAGTACCTTTTAATTCTTTTATCATTCCCATATATTCTGTCGGTGTTTTTTTTCTAATAAATATTAATATCTGGCAATAGAATCCATTTTTTATCAATTTCACTAAAACTTATTTAGTAGAAAATATTCTTTGGTGTTTTTCGCAACGCAATACACCGGAAACTGGTGACTCTAAATATTCATTTAGAATTGATTCAATTTCTTGAACTTGATATTGATTAAGTTCTCCTGACGTCAGGCAAGTCTGGTTTCTTAAAAATAAAAATGCGTTCTACTCTTTTGCAAGTACTTATAATCAATGATTGAATGCAAGCATATTGAATATCCTCATAACTTGTACCCTTTATACATACTTCACAAATCTTCTTGTTGACTCGAAACTACTGGGATTTTGCAGCAATAATTCGATGCAGATAAGATTTGAATAGGGATCGTACGGGAACTTTTTGAATAATTTAATAAAGCAAAGAATTTACTAAACCCACTTTAGATTTATTGCGATTTTGAGAAAATTTATTTCAAGAAGAAGGATCTGTTTATATTTGTTATTTTGTTCCAGTTAAAGGAAATATACTTCACAATCAGATATCGAGGTATTGTAGTTATATAGTACGATGGTTGTGAGAGCAATCCTTGATATGTATTTACTGCAATTACCAGCACAATGAGTCCTTATTCAGAGCGAAAAATCTGTACAGTTAGAATTCTGTGAACTGGAAAATCGTCTGTATGAGTAACAAGGACACTGGTTGAAAGCCCTCTTGATATCAATAAAGCAGATTAAAATGGATGAAGTCAGCAAAATATTTCGAAAGTATAATTGAATTAATTTCACAAGAGTCCGCAATCAAGATAAATAGAAAAGTTTACAGCTTTCTTAAAAAATGAAGACTCTAAATGCACTTTGTATCGTATAAAATGAAAGTTTTAGTGAATGAAAAGTAAAAAAATTTAATGTTGGCGTTGGACACTTTGATAATAGGGTTTTGTATGAAAAGTTAACTGAATGGGCTAGACGTAGATATATGTTTGGCTTCTTAAAAGTTTCTTTTACTTTAGACTACATTGAAACCAAACGAATGCGATACACACATGTGACAGATATATTTTTCAATAATGTATCGTGAGTTTGCTTTTGGTGTAATGGAATGAAATATTAAGTAATTATATACTTACTCGTTGTAGGTGCTATGCATTCAAGTTTGGGGCTATATTGTTGGAAACTGAGTTAAATTTTATTGAAAATTTATTTACCTGATGCAAAAATGAAACTACAGAAAATGTATCTTTATTTCCCTGCCTTCATGTGCCAGGTAATAATATCCTTACATCGTTTATTACCGATACCTTGTATGCATCCATTGACATGAAAGTTAATATACATGCGAAACCGGAATAAGTGAAATATATTGAATTAAACAGCTGTCTGGTATAGAAATCATTATGAGCTCCTAATGAGAACTCAGTTGAACGTCACAATGAAATTTCTTCGCGTTAGAATCAAAACCGGGAAAAAAATCATTTATTACTTGTTCAGAGTGTCTCTCTTATCATTTTGCTTGAAATTTCTTTTTTTTTTCTCTTATTATTAATTTCAATATTGCACATTTATCTCTTTAAAATTCTCCTTATCATTGAAAAAATTGTAATTAATGGATGGGAGCCACTCAAAATTTCTGCTAAAAAAATTTAAAAATATTTTGCGTCTGCTGGGGTTCTGTCGGGTCTACCATTTCAGTGATTGTAGCTGATAACATCCCACCACTGAAGAAAATAAGAACGTTCCTTATAATTTTTACTGCGCGCTCTCATGGTTTCATATATGATACCTGAATGCTAGAAGCCTTAGGAATAAAGTTGGTCTATTGCAGAAAATTCCTATGTTGATCTGCGAGACTAGTCTCAATAAAAATGTAGCATGCCAAGCAATACCTCTGCATAACTAGAACATCTTTCGTAATGATGGAGAGAGGTTACTAATTACGTACACGATTCTCTTAAAGAGGACCGTGATAAATTCTTCTGCCCCAGGTGATAAACTACAATTTCTCAATATTGAGATTGACTCTGGAATTGACAGATGTATTTTGATAAGCGCTTATTGCCCACCGAGTACTTTCATTAATTATACGGTCATACAATTTAAGGAATCAGTGCCGCCACAAGTATCTAAACAACATCATAACGTTGTTATGAGTGGTGATTTGAATGACAACAACCTCAGTTCTGGTTTCAATGTGAAAACATTGCGTTATTTATTTAAAACCTTGAGCTTTGATATGGTTAATAACTTACGAACTTATTTTAATGGCAATAATTCATCTCAAATTGATCATGTTCTTACGACAAATATCGGCATGGGACTATTTCATAATGAGATTACTCCATCAAGTGACTTCGACCACGACTTTTTGTTTCTGTCTTATGACCTTAAGCTGGAATCATTTTCCAATGAAGTTATTTCCACATACTGAAATTTTAAAAATCTTAGTTATGACCGAATTTTGACAGAGTGTCGACAGATATCTTAAGGTGATGTGTGTGCCTCTAACTCTTTGGATGATAATGTGATGTTTTGACAGATGTTCTGGCTGATTTTATGACAATAGTGTACCACTACTGACGCGACGCATACGGGCTAAGGGGTGTCCGTGTCTAACACGAGAAATACATACATAATTTCACCCATTATGGCATGTATTTCGCGCGATTATTTATATAGGCGATATAGAGTCACATATTCAGCACACGATATAAACTCGTTCGTAATAGGACCAGTTGTGTGATCAAGTCTTCTAAGCGTGCCTCCGCAGAAGTTGTGGCGAACCATACGCGATATGGGTTTATATCGATCCTCCTAAGGTAAGTGGAGATTCTAATATTCTTAATGAATTTTTTGTCACGAACTCCGTGTCAGCGTCTCTAGCGTCTGACTGCAGCGCTGCTACGAAAAACTTTCCAGTTGATGGCTTTGCCTTAGGGAATGTTTACGAAATGAGGTATTGCTGGGTATGTGTGCAATAAAATCTGATGCAACAGGACCAGATGAGTCGCCTCCTCATTTCATTAGAGCAATTGCACAGGAAATAATCATAGTTTTAACCCATATATTGTATATAACCACTGTTTAACGACATCTAATTTTCCCAGCAAGTGGAAGCAAGCGCTTGTAATAGCTATCCCGAAAGAGTTTTCGGCTTCTGGTCCAAGTGATTACTGCCCAATTAGTCTTCTTTGGTTAAGAATTGGAGAAGACTATGTATATGCAGACTATCGAACAGTGTGGATTTTGTCCAAATCATAGCATAACATTTCGTCGGATGTTCACGAAGCTTCAAATAATCATCACTTACACTTCTTTTTCTCTTCATCTGTTGTTCAGCTTTTTAAGAGCTTCATAAGCGGACGTAGACAGAGCTCCCTGTCTGATTCGGCGAATTTACATTGTGGTGTCCCTCAGGGATCAATACTTAGCCCCCTCTTTGTTCAATCTATATATAAATGACCTGATCTACCTAATCCATAACCCTGTTATACATTTGTATGCCGACGATGTGCAGATGCGTATGCCGACTGAATCAAAGTTGCCAGCGTGTGTATGATTGGACCGTACAAAACATTGTAGAAATAAATCCTGTCAAATTATCTGGCGATCTATATAAAAGACATCAGATCCCTATGTGCATTCTGCAAACAGCCTGGGTTTTGAATGTATTTCGAAGTTCTTCTGTTGCAACAATTGTACAGTTGGAAAAATATATGGATGTCTACGGCGGTTGTGGCTGAGTTCTTGCCTACTTTCGCTTCATATATGAAAAAACTGGTTACAGTCCTGATAATATCTCATTTTAGTTATGGTTGCGTAATATTCTCATATCTGGACTTAGTGTGTCGTAGAAGACTCTTGGTTGCATACAATGATGCGTTACGCTACGTATTCAAGCTGCCTCCGACTAGTCACATATCGATTCTGCTTGGTTGCCACCTACAAGACTACTTAGCCCAACGCAGATTAAAAGTTCTACATAAACTGATATACAATCGGATCGGAAGCCCTCGTATCTTTTCGAGAAACTTCTTGCAATCCATTAGACTATAGAAAATCTTGATCCCTCGATGCAGATCGCGGTATGGACAGCGTTCTTACTTTTTCCAAAGCATTCACAAGTGGAATATTTTATCATATGATGTTCAATGCACGACTGTCGCAGAACTTTTGCAGAGCTTATAAAATCATCAAATATTTGTTAAAAATCATTTGCAGTTTGAGTGTTTCGAAGTCTTTAGTCTATATCTCTTTTATCTTACTCTCTCATCTTTTTCTTATTGTATTATTTTTGTTCTTGCATGTTTTAATTTGTTTTTGTTTTTAATTAAACTAACTAACTTTTTGTTTTTGCTCTTTATTTTTAATCTTAGTATTATTTTTCATTTTACACTATATCTTTTTACAATTTTTTATCCCAATTTACTTTGTACGAAATAAGATTTTGTAATCTTTGTACTTATATAAATATTTATTTTTATTTTTTAGAAATGTATACCTTGCTTCTCTTTTGTAACATTAGATGAGGATGTCGATGAGTATATAATGAGTGCCATGATGAGCTTATTAATGAGCGTATGAATCAGTATTACGACGAGTTTATAAACAAATATATCAATCAGTGTCATAAATGATATGCCCATGATTGTCATGATGAGTTCATATATGAGAATCAGGTTCAGTTCACTTCAAACTCCAGTTTCAAATCAATTCCATTTATTTTCCAGCTTATAGTTTCTAACATGAATACAACAATATTGTGGCGGCATCTACATAATTGAGCAGGATTCAGCAAAAGAGTTTGTTTAGCCCAGTCGCAGTAACGTCAGGGACGCTGAAATGTAAGGAATTAGGCATAAATTCCTGAAGATTCCCAGAAGAACAAATTGAAAAAATTAATAAGATAAAAAAATATTTAAAATCTAGTATATTACAAAAATGAATCAAAAATTGTCTAGTAAAAATGCCATCACTGTGCAAATTCAAGGAAAAAATAGTTGTTTATACTGGTTTAGTATATAGGAAGCAGTTTTATGATATTTAATGAGGCCTTGAATGAGATTCATTGAATGCTCATCGGAAGGCTCATCAAGGCTTAATTCTCAATATATTTCTTCAATTATTACGAACACCTTGTTGCTTTATCGGACAAATTAATTTTAGTTTACCTAAGAGCTGCTACTTATTTATTTATTGTTTATTTATTTAGAGAACAACTACACAATTAAATCTATCAATTTATAATTATGTGTAGGAACTACGAACATTCGAAAAATGAAACTTAATACATAATAATACACTAATATTTATATATATTTAATTAAGCTATTTTTTAATTAATACATATTATGTATGCTAAGTAGTAAATAAAGAAATTACATTATTGACTAAAGAATATTGCATATTTTACTGTTGAAAAAAATTGTATAATAAGGATCGGAAATTACGTCCATTGCTGCTTCTCTTTATGTTATTTGGGAGAGCGTTCCACAGTCTCGCAGATTGTACCAAAAATTGACGTTCAGTAGTCCGATATTTGAAACTCGGCTGAATTAAATTAAGTGTTCTTGATGATTGTACAAAATTAATTTTATGAAATAAGTAAATGGGGTTCTGGCTATAAATTATATTCCGCAGAAACAGTAGTATGCTTACTCCCAAATACGACTTAAGTGTACATCCAAAGATTGACTTTATATATGGAGAGACATGGTCATAGCGCTTCAAACCAAATATGTAGCGAATGGCAACGAGGCAAGAAACGTAATAAAGCTATGAGCAATTTCTACAAGGGCAGGGCTATCAATAGGATGGCAAATACATAAGAGAAAAGCATACAAATACAAAAAACAACCAAATTTTCAAAGGTACATTTCAAAAGAGACAATTTGTGTGTAAGTGTCTTGTATGTAATTTGTTTCCTCTAAAAGGTAGGTATCAAGACTTGAATGGTAGTCGCAATTAATGTTGTGACTAAACCTATAAAAATTTGTGTAAGATATTTGTAGCTGTAAAAAATTTAATTCAAATTATTTAGTGTATGGAATGTCATTATTAGTTTGTCAAGTTAGTCCGTGAAGACTGTGCTAGAGGTAAATCCATGCCACAATGCTCACAGTAAAATATCTCGGAGTAGTCCAAATTTAAAAAGAAGATTCAGACGAACTAGTAAATTATCCTTCCAGCAAATACCAATTGTGCGATATGAATATAAAACTTCAACCGTATTCTATGCTGAATAAAATAATGCGTCAGTATGAACAAAAAGAGCTATAAATGGTTGAAATATAAATATTCGCTCAACTAGCGAAAACTCTCTCAATATTCACCTATAAATCAAGGATAGTCTTAGAGTGCTTACAGATTCTCAAAACACTGTCGAAAATAAATGATATCATTCTTAGGTAGGTACGGTGATATGAGGGCCATTGACCAAATGAAATTTATGACGGTCTATCTGAAGAAAAAAACAAATATAATATAAATATAATATATAATATCTGAACTTTGTATAATAATTAAATTCCTTTCAATTACATTTCATTTGTTTGTTAGACTTTATGAAAACATTGGGCGCTATTCATAAATAAACACTAAAGTCTACTTTAGTAAAATTAAACTTTATATATAAAATCAACATTAACTAAATGCTTATTCATAGACGAATTTGAAGTGTGTTTTAACTAAAGCATACTTTAAAAACACATATGGTAACAAATTTGGGAAATAAAAATCTCCCATTGCAAAACAAAAACTTTCCAAGTAAAAAACCAATGTTTCTTCTTTCTCTTTTCAATTTTGTTTCAAATGCAAAAGAAATTATATTGTAGAACCTCGCTAACGACTAACAATGTGTATTTTCTTATAATTTGAAACACACAAACAATCTGAAAACTAAATTAATGGCAATTTCATTTTCTTTGAATGAATGCTGTTTCAGCTGCATATTTATAGAGTAAAATTTTCTTCCAATGTTAAGCAAGTCCTCTTCCCAAATCTTCTTAAGGATATTTTATCCGGGCATGTATACAATCAATTGTACCAATATCATTTGGAAAGGAAGACACGAAATATAAATTATTTTTTGGCTTCTGCTATTTCCTCAACGCTTTCAGAAAATTTTATGAATTATGGTAAAAGTAGTGTTCAACTTACACATTTGATTATCTTACTAAAGAGTTGCTACTAAAAGGCACGTATTGTAAATAAAGTGAATATGGATATCTATATTCTAATTTCCTACCTGAGTCCTCTTCGTGAGTGTTTCTTCCAAAAAGATGTAATGCAACAAGCATCATCAAAAAATCATCAACAGGTAATCGTCTGTTATACATTCTTTTCGGTAGATTGCTTTTTACAAAGTTTATTATATAACGGACACATTCCTTTCTAAATCTGTACCATGAGAAAAATTTTGTGGCATCCATTTGAAAAGGGACTTGTCGAGGAGAATTACATATTACATATGTATTTCATGACATCGGAAATTTTTTAAATCATTAATAAATGCTAAGTCTTCTTCGATTCTTTCATCAATATCGATATCGATCCTTTCTTCAGTTTTGTAACACTCCTATTATTTTATTTAATAAAAACTTAGTACAAATGAAGAAATTTACACAACGCTCTTAAGCTAAAGTATACTTAAAGATGGCAAAAGTCTGTTTTAAAGTTAAAGTCATGTTCCCTTTTTCCGTAACTAGTGCTTAGATTTTCAAAGTTTTGGTTTCCAGCTGTTCCCAGAGAATTAAGAAACAATTTAGGTTGATTAATTTTTCGATATTTAATTTTGTTGAATCGTAGCATCAAAGAAACCAAAGTAACAAAAAGTAGCCCTTTTTTCCTTAAAAATGTTTTCTTTTTCTCGACATTTGGTGCATATTTGTAAACATGTGATGAACTCAAAATATTTACAGATGTTAGCTGCATCACGTGAAAAAAAAACGTCACGATATCTATTACGGTTTCCGAGAAAAGGTACATTTTATATAAAAACACGTGACTTTTCAGGAGAGCAGTTTTTCTGACGAATTCGTGTTTACCATCGATCTTGTATCTTTTCATATCGATATGTTCGTTTGTTTCATCATGCAGTTTTACTTCTACCTAACTCACTATGAATAATAATAACCTGGTAATTTGAATAAGAGGCTGAAAGGTAAAATAACATGAAAATGACATGTGTTTGTAATTAGGCTTATCGGGTACTGAAATCAACCTGGAGTGTTCGATTTCAAACATTTATTTGACCGACTTGTAGTAGTGTGATTTGCTTAAAATTGGTACTAAAATGTCAGAATTACCTCTACTTTAATAAAAGCAAAAATAAAAAAAATATTTTTTTTACCAAAACGGTTTACCCCCCTTAATTTTAAGTTTTAGACCATCAATTTGACATTCTCTAAAAGTTTTCGACCAACAATTTGACATTCTCTAATTTTGAAAAATATCACAGAGTATTCTTCGAATTGCAGCGAAGGCTTTTTTTTTCTTCCTCTTTTCGCTCATAAACAACTTTTAAAAATTAGAGAATGACAAATTGGTGGTAAAAAAAGTGAAAATGATTGTTTTATAATGTTCAACAAATAATTGTCATGCGGTTAAAAAAACTTTAATTATTATATTAAAGTAATTAGTTTAATAATTACACATTTGAAGTTTTCATTCATTAGAAAACCATTTTTATGATTTCCAGGGCAAAGTGATTCAAGCTTTAAAAAAACGGTCGTCATGAGCGAAAACTGTACTCTCATTTCACAGCGAGTTGGGTGTAGAGCTAAGAAAAATGCACAAACTCTTCGTAATTTTATTGAAACATTCACAATTACTTACTTTCTTTTTTCCTAAATGTAAACATTTTAACCGATAAATAGGTGTTTGAATTGACGTCACCGGAAGTGTTGTTCATTTTATATAAAATTTTAAACATGAAATATGTTAATTTCTCCATAATGTGCAATGCTAAATGCTTTCAAACGACACGTTTATCATACATATGCATTTTATAACGCCATGGTCTCTAGTAAAGATGTAATGAGTCAGTCCATATTATAACATTTCAGTGATTCTGATACGCGCTTGTACCTAGTACCCATGCACACTATTCGATATATTGAACGAAACGTTAGGTTAAATTAAGGACTATGAAAGTATAAAACTTCCTTAGATTAATAATAAAGAAGATTGAAGTTCATTTAAAAAAATTTAAAGTACATTGATATTTCGAAGATAATATCAAGCAGATAAGGTCGCGCCTGCAATGAATGAAATTGAAGGCATCAGGCAATTAGTAGGTATTTATCTACATTATCAGCTTAACTTATAAATACTTATAAATATTCAAATTTTCCTGATTGAGACCTTCCTTTACTTTAATCCCAAAAGCTGACTCCTAATCTAACACAACTTGAATAAATATTTTTGAAACAGTTTTTAGTTCAGATCAACTAGGTCTATCCTGAAAATTAACACACTTTATTGTAATGCAATCTTTTAAATTTTAAGTCTTTAGTCTGAATTTGGGGTACTTACGAAATTATATTATGTCGCTTTAAAACTGAACAAAATTTTCGTGCATTATTCAAATGAGAACAAGTAACAAGGTACAATTAGATACACGCTGCATATCAGCTAAATTCAGATGCATTCCCGCAATTATTCGTAAGCACGTTGGAAATATTTTGCATCCTGAATTATGTATTATGAAAGTGTTTCATATAGGAACTAGTTTACTGATGTATTGTTGCTAAAGACTTTTGTTGGATCTGATACCGCTCAGCTCATTTAGCTCCAGACAGAATTATCCCAACCATTAGCTGTATACTAGAAAGACGGGCCGACCGCCAATAAGCTCGATTTCCATCTCTATGGCTCTTAAAAATCTGGGAGTAGTCTTATGTTAAATAGTCTAACCTATTTCTCCTGGCTTTCGGTTGAAAAGATGGTCTTCTAAATATCAATTTTAATTCCACTTTTTCCTTTCATACTATCACAAATCATAAAAATAATATCTAAATGACTTGGTAATTGATGTAGTTTAGTTTAACAATAAATGGGCTTGATGTGATTTACTGAATGTAAGCCGGCTTTAATAACGCAACTTGAGAGTAATCGTGAAGTTGCTGATATTCATGTAATCACTCTATTCCGATTCGTAAAATTTCAGTTGTAAAAATATCTTCAGCTATAGGCCGGATTTTAAGATATTGCAATTTAAAATGAATTTTTTATGGAATTACAAAACGCAGTTTAAATTCCATTTGAAATGTGAAGACCTAATTTTGAACATAATATACTTACGGCAGTCTGAACGTACCACAGATTACAATTACAAGATATACATCAAGCGCCCTATATTTATATAGGTAATCAAATAATAAATTAAAAATAAATTTGAGTTGCGAATTATATAAAGTCATAAAGCATTCAAGAAGGAATTCAACCCACCCACAATAAGGAATTACAGCGCAACGTTCAGCATCTTTTAAAAATCCATTTTATGAAAGCACGCCTAAATCGAGGCATTAGGAGTTAAGGTTCAGTGCATTTGCAATAAATGACAAAATTCCACAAAATATTTTCCTTGACTTTTTATTGCTAACTTCAAACTGCACCAACTAAGCAAATCCAAAACACCGTACAATAGTCACGGTTGAGAGAGTACAGATCGCATCACGTTCTGTACCAGCCACACCAGAAACCTGCAGCAGAGTCTTTTGGATTTGGATCCATGGAGCGCAGTAAACCAATCTCAGCCAAATTGTTTTTCTTCATAGAACGGTACAGTCGTATACTTCGTAGTCGACCACGAAAACGAAAACATCTGGAAGTATCAACCTGCCAAGCTAGAAGTCAGATTTTAAGTAAATCCCTCCAATTGCCAAGAATAATGTGCGAACCATGAAAATGTGATTTCGAGATGGATTAAGCCATTCCACAGATTTATCCCAACAATTTCGTTTGCACAATTTATCGACGAATATAAGACGCTGCAGCGCGCTATATGAGTGCACACCACCCATTTATACATACATACTTACTTACTTACTTAAATGCATATAAGTTGTTCCGTTGACCAATTAACCGCAGACAATTCTTTAAGTTATGAAGCTCGAGCTTAGTTTCTTTGTGGCGGCTTTTCAGGTAATTTGCATATTTGTTGGGTTCGATTTTCGTTTCAGCCACTGACATCTGTTAAATGAGAAAATCGACAGTTGTAATTAAAATTTTAATTGGAAGTGACTTTTATTGAAATTAGAAATGAGAGTGATTAAAACATGTCTCGATTTTAAATCATGTGGTAATTCCTTTAGAAAAGGCTATCAGGAATTTCAGTCTTTGATGATCAAATGATTTTTAAAGTCTAAGGTGATTATTAATATAGGTATCTTCAGTTGACATCACAACTTTCTACGAATGGGAAGTGCGACTATAATCTCATAGACCTCCGAGGTAACAGAAAAGGAAGTTTAAGTTCAATGAAGCATAAAGACCACTACGCTATGTTGTTTTTATGCATGCAGGAAGAAAATAACCGAAATATATCCAGATGCCCTTACCCAAGTCATAGCTGACGATAAAATCGGCACTTCAATACGCCAAGCTGCTAAAAAATATAAAGGATCAAAGTCAACTATTTTTAAGTACGCAATGTCGATCTCAATAATAAAACAGTAAGGATTTTAACAAAAAGAAAACAACAGCATATTTGCATATGGGTTTAGACACTATAAAATTTCGGGAGTTCGCCTGTAAAATTGCTTCGTCCAAAGGAAAGAAACTTCCAAAAATGTGAGAAGAATGTCATATAGCAGGCTTAAGGTGGTTAAAGAGATTTCGTCAACGACATCCGGAATTTTCATTGCGTAAGCCTGAAGCAACTGCTTTGGCTAAAGCCACTACCTTTAATAAAACGAATGTTTCGAAGATTTTGATAATCTGTTTCTAAGTCACCCAAGGAGAAAATATAGATTCTGATGATGAAAACTCTTTTGTTTGCTAAAGATGCTTTATTTTAGCCAATGATTCTGAGGAAGATGATATAAGTTCAATTGATAGAATTTATAAAGATGTTTGTGATACTGAAGTAAAACGTTGTTAAATAAACTCTAGAGACACGCATTAATTAATTAATTGTGTTAATAAGTGCTAGTTTATCTCATAGATGAAATCTAAGGGGTATACTAAGTTTGTCATTCCGTTTGTAACACCTCGAAATGATGGTAGAGCAAAATGGATTGGACACCCAAGCATAATATTATTTTGATTTTTGCATGTCCGTCCGTCCGTCCGTCCGTCCGTCCGTCTGTGTGCACGATAACTCGAGAACGCGTGTACTTAATGAGCTGAAATTTTGTACATGGACTTTAAAAAAAACAAGTAAAATTAAGTTCGAAAATGAGACAAATAGGGCAACTCCTTCGTGGGATTGCCACATAAAAATTTCGTTTTCCGCTATATATTTGGACACTGCCTGAGAACGCATCGACGTAGAGAGCTGAAATTTCGTACATGATGTTTTTACTACATTAGCAAATAAAATGTTAAAAATGGACTAAATCGGGCAACTTCTTCTTGGTGTTGCCACATAAAAATTTCGGATTTTTACGTATACTTTGAAAACGATCAGTCCAAGACATTTTTATTGTACTAAAAACTCCTGCAGAATACGAAATCCTATAAAATTGGTTATAACCATTTTTTCTGTGCGACAAACTGTTCTAGAAACAAGTAAAAAAGCTAGAATTGGTCTAAGACCAATTCTCATGATACCCTAGTTGATTGCCCGTATGAAATTTCGTATTGTCACCCTTCTGTGCAAGTTTGAATTTTGAAGTGGTTTTTGGCATATATTTCTAGAACGGTTTGTCGGACAGAAAAATGATTATTACCAATTTTATAGGACTTCGTATTCTGACGAAGTTTTTAGTACAATAAAAATGTCTAGTGCTGATCGTTTTCACAGTATACGTAAAAAACCTAAATTTTTATATGGCAACACCAAGAAGGAGTTGCCCGATTTAGTCCATTTTTTAAACTTTATTTGATAGTACAATGAAAATGTCATATACCAAATTTCAGCTTTCTATATTGATGCGTTCTCAGCCAGTCTCCAAATATATAGTAGAAAACGAAGTTTTGTATGGCAACCCCAAGAAGGAGTTGCCCGATTTGTCTCATTTTCGAACTAAATTTTACTTTTTTTTTCAAAGTCCGTGTACAAAAGTTCAGCTCTCTAGGTATACGCGTTCTCGTGTTATCGTGCGCACAGACGGACAGACGGACGGACGGACGGACATGCAAAAATCAAAATAACTTTTAATATTATGCGTGGGTGTCCAATCCATTTTGCTCTACCATCATTATTTCGAGGTGTTACAAACGGAATGACAAACTTAGTATACCCCTTAGATTTCATCTAGAGTATAATTATGCGAAAAACAACATCAAAATCAATACTTGAATAGATCGGTGACCATACGAAATTTAATACGGGAATTCATCTAGGGTATCATAAGAAGTGGTCTTAGACCAATTCTAGCTTTTTTACTTGTTATATATTGTGTTGTGTTTTTTTTTATCCTGGAATTTTTAGGAATTTAAATTTTTATTTTTTTATAGTTGCCAATTCTGACTTTCTGACGTGATGTGTCTACCAACTTAAGTATTATCTGAATTATATTCGTCTTCTTTTGTTGGTTTGCTAATGTTGTTCATCTAATAATTAAGTAAGTATTGTCGATATATGTACCCACCGTTTATGGACGTGGCCTAGCCTAGAAAAAGCTTTATTAAAAGACCCCCAATTAAAAAAGGTTTTTCTATTTTATATTTGGCTTTAATTACATAGATAATTTATGATATTTCCGGTGCTCTATTTGATTCTAAGGGTTTGTTTTAGTATGGTATCTAGAGGTACAAAGCTGTCCTTAGGTATACATTAAACGGTTCTACCTATGAACAAAATGGAGTTTTTTATAAAAAATGTTGCAAAATGATAATTATTTATCTTGGGTTATACCCTCGGCAGACGGGCAAATCAATGATCATTCGTTCGTAATTAAATTTTTTAAAAATCGCTTTACCTTTGCATTTGAACTTTAATTATTAAAAATGTGCTGTCAATTATATATACAAATTGACAGGACTTTCGTTTTAATTCACAAAATCTTGGGGAACTGGATTTTTGAAAAAACCAATTACGAATGAATGATCATTGATTTTGTCCGTCTGCCTAGGGTATAAGTCTCTAATGTTTCTTATAAAACCTAGGATTGTGCAAAGGTTATGGAAAATCTTAGTAGTCAAAATTAACATAAAAATTTTGGATTGTAAATTGTTTTATTCAGCAATCAGCAGTAACTGCACACAGGTACAACATTTCCCCCTACATATAGAGCAAATACATACTAAATTGATTGCACGTTTTTATTAGAAAACTAGTATTTCTTAACACTAACACTATTGTCATTTACAGATATAAAACTGTGGGTACTTTTGAGTACCTGCCATGGCCTTACATGTATCTATTTTTAACTTTCCTTTTATATCTACTATTTTGGAAACTAAGCTGAACTATGTGTTTCTGTTTGGACTTATATTTAAATGATATGGTAATAATTAATGTATAACACTTTAATTCAGATTTTTTTTCATTACATTTATTATTCTTCATAAAATTTGAAATATTTAGAAAGATCATTCAACTTAATTTGGTATTCCACTAACATAAAATAACTGTAATATATTTATCTCTTTTGCTGGAAATAGATCTCTTTAATCCCAAAGATCTGAGTAAACGTGTAAATTACATTTTGTGGAAATATTGTGCAGAAAAAAGTATCGAACTAGATTTAGTAAAAGTCAAGCAGAGTATATCCAACACAATAATCAAATCATCTATCAAAATTAATATCTTGGAGCTGCATATGACATACATATATCGTACGAGGTCATTGACCTATTAGAAGGTATTATTTTCCCAGAAATATAAATTTTATCTATTTGGCAGGCCAACTTTTAACAAAATCCGTTTATTTTTATATTTACGTCTCATCCATAAAATATTCGCAGTTCTTCACAAAATCTTTCCGTCTTGTTCTTACTTCAAATGGAGACATATTACCATCCCACTTTCTCCACTTTTATATACAAATTATGTGCAACATATGTAAATGCTGGTAGGATTTGAGATTGAGGTAGTTTGAATACAATATGTCTTCTTTGAATTTTATCTATTAATTAGACAGACATTTAATTGTTACTTGAACTAATGTTCTTGTCATTAAAAACGCAGTAAAAGCACAACTTCTTCATAAGGGCAATAATATGACATAAAGTTTCATTTCTAGTTTTGAAATTAAAATGAATAAATAGAAAAATGTTTTCCGAATGTTGTTTGTCTAAAGTGAATAAAAATTTTATAAATTGTCGAAATGTTACCGTTTCAACTTTTATTAAAAAAATTATTTATTTATTTTCCGGATAGCTCTGGAGTCAGTACAAAAATAGGATCACCTGGTAAAAAGATATGTCATATGAAGACAGAATGGCACATTTTTGCTATCTGGCATAGGAAAGAACCTTGCGATACTATCGGGAGAGTTTTAAAAAAATGAGACAAAATTGTGTCAACCCATAAGAAAAGGAAGAACAAGATTTAGAAAAACATGGAGTGCGAAAACAAAAATTAAGAAGTTTTGTTTTAGAAAAACGGAAGGACTTGTAAAATTGAGTTACAATATAATATCCAAAGTTATTAGTACACATTTTTATTACGTCCTGATAATAGTGAAATTCACACATCGAAACATATGCACGATTTAGTTGTTTCGCAAAAGATTAACAGTAAATTATTTTCACGTTTCAAAAATATATTACATATATTATTAATATTCAACAAAAAAAACAATGTATATATTTTAGTGAGGGTTTTCTCTTCCGGAGGGGGTCAAAAATCCCAAATTAATAAAAATTGTGTTTTTTTTTAATATTCTTTATTTTTTTAAGTCTTTTTTAATTTCTTTGGAAAGTGGCATTTAAAAACTTTAATTTGAAATATCGTACAAGGAATGAGCAAATGAAAAAAAAAATGTCCACAGTAAAAACATTAAGATTTTAGCCACCCTGTATCCTAGATCTGAGGTCGGCAGGCTAAATAAAAATATACTGGTCTAAAATTTTTTAACAGGTTCGGAAAGTTTCATCGAAATCGGAGGGGGTAGGGTCCAAAAATCGAAAACTTTGATTGTTTTGGTATGGAGTTACTGTATGTATATATGAAGCTGAGTGTCAATTATTCCCAACTTCGGTAATATATAAACAAACTTCTGTTTGAACAAATAAAATTTAACAACCCCCTTTTGACGAAATAAGCCGACAAAAATGTAAGTTAACTACCATCTTTCATATATTTGCGTCTCTAAAATATTTCCATATGTTTTGGTTTATAATATACCTACTTCAAATTCCCTACAAAAAGGCGACCATCTATGGCTCACAATTTGTTTCACGTATCCTTCAGCCTCTTTTATTTCTAACTCATGCTCTCGAATTCACATTACAGTAATAATGTTTTATTTTAATCTCGTAGGATAAAATGACATCATTCCATTGGTTAACAGACCAAACTTGATATTTTGCTGTAAAGTTCTGTCAAGTTTTCTTATTAGGCTTTGAGAAAGCCGTTGTTTGAAGGTCTCATCGACTAGTCTGACCTTCACTCCAACTGGATCTTTCAAAATTTTAACAGTCATGCCTGCCAAAAAGGACTCACAATGTTTTTGGACTACCATCTAATCTACCACAAGATACACAATTGATCATATTTTACTAATTTTGTCTAGTATAGACTGACTAATGTTGTATGTTTCTGGAATTTTATGAACGAGATCAGTCTCATCTAGGTAAGTTTGCCTATGTTTTCACGAAGTTCTAATCAGTACTACTTAAATAGATGTACATTTATCATATACTGATAGCGGTGGAGATTATCGTTCACTAAATACTTTAATTTATGTGAAAGTCATCGCGTCGTGCAAAAGAAAAGAAAACTGTTTTATTTTGTTGACCACTTCTTTAAACAAAAAGAAAATTAGTTCAAAATAAGTGAAAAAGCTAAAATTGGTCTACGATCAATTCTTATGATACCCTAGATGAATGCCTGTATGTAATTTCGTACAATAAAAATGTCCAGAATTGATCGTTTTTAGAGTAGGTATACGCAAAAAACAAAAAATTTTATATGGCACCACCAAGAAGGGGTTGCCCGATTTAGTCCATTTTCAAAACTTTATATGAAAACACCTACCAAATTTCAGCTCTCCACATCGACGCGTTCTCAGGCAGGGTCAAAATATATAGTGAAAAATAACTTTTAATATAATGCGTGGGTATGTAGTCCATTTTGCTCTACCATCATTATTGTTACGTATTACAAACGGAATGACAAACTTAGTATACCCTATAATCCCAATACCCAATAATCGATAACTATCGAGATCTCAATAGGGTCCTTAAAAAGTTTTTATCTTGCGGAAAATGAAGGAAAGTATTTTCTGTTATTTGCCGCCCTCTTGAAAGTCAATAATTCAATGCTCTCTGAGGGGCCTCTAGGGCTTTTCTTTTACACAGCTGCAGCAAAATGAAGGTCAATGTAGTTTTAACTGTGCTATTCTGCATAGTCGTCATTAAAGGACCACAGTTCCTGACTGACTCGTGATAAAGCACTGGTAATAGTCCTTTATTTAATTGATTAATTCGGAAAGTAGTAAAAGCGCTGTATACTTTTACGGACCACCAAATTTTGAAAATGATTTGATATTGACAAGCCTAAGTTACAGTCGAAAAAAGAAAACATAGCTTGTCTGTCTGCAAATTTTTCAACATTTTGTTGATAACAGATTTTGATTCAGAGGTATGCACATTGTTGAGCAATTGAAAAAGATCTTAAAATAAGTTTTTTATCATAATAAAATTACAATTTCTCGCGAATTATAATCAATAAATGAAGTTCTTCTAAACCAAAACTTTCCAACAACTTATTTTTATGCTTAGGACGGCAGTACAAATATATGATCTATCGATATGACGGATAACGCGCAATATTATTCTAGAACTAATGGAATAAATGATATTTATTGTGAAACGTAACAAGTGTTTTTATCAATTAAAATCTTTAAAGAAAAGTTTCATAAAATGCCTAGAGCCTATTTATTAACCACTTATTAATGTAATTACAACTTGGAAAAAAACCAACATGGACCATATGACGGTGTTGGATCATGCCAAAAATAATCACTGATTTTAAAAATGAACCAAATTAAAAAAAAAATACATGATATGGTAGAGAAATTTGATGTGATTATATGTAAACCAATTTTAGTTGGCTAACAATAGGTTGTATTTATAAAAATAAATCATTTCCTTCAAAGGTAAAACTGAAAGTAGAGCTCACAAGCAGAAGGTTGAAGGAAAAGGTTTTGCTTTATTTCCAATTTATAATCTCTTCCTTTTTTTTTTGAAGGAAATCCTCGCAAAAAAAAAGGTAGGCTCTCGTGAGCTTTGCGGTACGTTGGGCCTGCGAACAAATTAAAACTTGCAGTAGTTTATTGACACAGATGCCCTTAGAAGTTGTATTGATACTAGGAATTTTGATTAAAATTGTTGAATATTTGTGATTAAAGAATATGGCAAGTGACGAAGAACTGTCAGACGACCATTTACAGCCACAAGCCACCGGCGATGAGCAACGTGAATGTAAATTTATTGCCGAAAGGCTAAAACATTACCCGAAAATATTGAAAAAATCTCACATCCTAGAAAAAAAAGCGACGAAACAAGTGGCTATTGAAAAAGCTGTCACAAAGTATGGACAGCTGTATGAAAAAGAAATGACCTCAAAAGCAGAGACCGTAACGATTATGAATGTTAAAAAACAATCATATGTAAAAAATTATTTTCTGATTTTTTTTCTAAAATTCAAATATTAAAATTATAAACTGATTTTTATTTAAAAAGTCAAAAATAAAAATCGGGAAATGATTTTTAT
The DNA here is from genome assembly GCA_963924295.1 of Dioctria rufipes. Lineage (NCBI taxonomy): Eukaryota > Metazoa > Arthropoda > Insecta > Diptera > Asilidae > Dioctria > Dioctria rufipes. Next base: position 278,960,782 of record OZ002741.1, on the reverse strand, counting down.
TTTAAAAATCAAAAATTTAAATCATAAAATTTATTTTCATTTCACAAAATTGTTTTTCGGGTGAAAAATACCTAAAATATAGGTCGGAATATGCCGAAGATTGTACGACAGATGAGAGTGGATGGAAATTACATACAGGTTTTCATCTAAGGTATAATAAGAATTGGCGTAGACTTTTTGTTGATTTTTATATTTGATTTTTAAAATATAAATGAACTTTTAATTTTTATCTTTGATTTTTTAAATCAAAATCATTTCCTGATTTTTATTTGTTATTTCTTATATAAAAATCAGTTTTTGATTTTTATTTTTTATTTTCTAAATAAAAATCAATTTTTAATTATTATATCTGATTTTTAAAATATAAATCTAAAGAGAAAGTTACTTTTTATAATTTCGAATAAAAATCATAAATTTTAAAAGTTTAGGAAATTCCAATCAATCCTCCTATGACTTTTTCGAAATGATGTTTTGGTTCGAAAAACTGAAAATAACAGTTATTTTCAGTCCCTGCTCAAAAGGATTAATGAAAAAACTGAAGAGTTAGCCATAGCACACGAAACCGAGGAAACGAGAAAGCTAACTACAAGTCAATTTCAGCGATTAGTGCTACTGGAACAACTCAAGTTCGCCCATATTTCATTGCAAAACTGAAGAATCGAGGATGAGAACACTTCGGAACTATTGCTGTAATAATAATACATATAAACATTTTTTGTAGAAGTGTTATTTTAGAAAATAAACTTCCAAATGAAAGGAAACATTTTCTCAGAAAAAAAATGAAAATAATGTTTCCTTTTTCTTTTCTTTTTTTGTATTTTTGTATGGCTTACATAGCAGCAGACCATTTCCGTAGGCCTTTAGCCTCCTGTATATAAACATTAAATTTATGATAGGAAGAAAATATCAAGTTGCTTACCTATTATTATTGTAGATAAACTGAGAAAATTGTGTACGATTCGGCTTGACCTTGAGCTCGCGTACCTGTGTCCGTTGTTTCTGGTGCCTCTTGCAATTTCTCAACTTTCATTTTATCCGCATCCTCGAAATTAGCTGATGCTGATGTGCTTTGGTGATCCAAAATACTTTGTAATATTGTGAAGCTCTGCGCATGCCACTATTACTGGAACCGGTGTTTCGACTGTCCGAAATCATGTTCTATAATCTCTCTCTCTTTTTTTAATAATCAAATGAAGGCGGCCTGCCCTGCGCCTTCCACGATGGAAAAGGGCTTCATCAAATAGAGCATTATACCATAACCACTGTCCGCTAACAATACGTCATATACTGAATCGGGTCACCGTGTATTAATATTCATGAAAACGTAATTTTGATCGCATATGGCTTGAACATTAACGACTAGTCACATTTTTTCAGTTTATACAGGGTGGGCCAAAAGTCATCATGGGGTTTAAAAATTTAATAACTTTTTCGTTTATATATTTTTTTTATTTTTTTTTTTTTTGATTATATAAATAACATCTGGAGAATAAATAATGGAGAGATTCACAACTGAACAAAGAACCAGAATAATAGAATTTTATTACTTAAATCAGCGATCAATTATTTTAACGCAAAGAGCATATCGTCGCCATTTTAACGTCAGAATTTCTCCCTCTGAAGCCATGATTCGTTGCTTAGTTGATCGTCACCACCAACATGGCACCGTAAGTGATTTGCCTCAAACCGGTAGACCGCGTATAATTCACACTGCGGAAAATATTGAACGTGTAGAGCAAAGTGTTAACGAAACACCAGAAACATCTACCAGAAGGCGTTCTGCTCAGCTAGGGATGTCTCGTACGTTACTACGGCGCATTTTAAAAAAAGATTTACTGTTATTCCCATATAAGGTGCAATTTGTGCAAGAATTGAAACCCGCAGATCATCGGCAACGTCTAAATTTTGTAGTTAAATTTCAACAGTTGGCCAGAAATGAAATCAACTTTATTGAAAATCTGATTATGAGTGATGAAGCTCATTTTCATCTGAATGGCTTTGTTAATAAGCAGAACTGTAGGTTCAGGGGTTCTGAAAATCCAAGAGCCATTCATCAACGCCAATTGCACCCCATTAAGTGTACAGTATGGTGTGGCATTACATCTGAAAATATCATTGGGCCTTACTTCTTCGAAAATGCAGATGGAAGTGCTGTAACCGTAAATGGAGAGCGGTATTGGTTTATGATAGAAAATTTTTTACGTCCTGCTCTTGAAAACAGACCTGAGATGTGGTTTCAGCAGGATGGAGCCACTGCCCACACTGCCCGAGACACAATGGCACTTTTAAGGCAGATTTTTGGACAGCGAATAATTTCAAGAAATTCGAAAATTAATTGGCCAGCGCGTTCGCCAGATTTGTCAGCACCCGACTATTTTCTTTGGGGTTATTTGAAGGAGCGAGTATATGTGAACAAGCCCGAGACAATCCTTGAACTCAAGGCCAACATTGTTGCAGAAATTCGAGCGCTACAGCCACAAATGTTGAAAGATGTTATGGAAAATGCTCTAAAAAGAGCCCATCATTGCGAAACTAATAACGGCGGTCATTTAAGTGACATTATTTTCCATACTTAACGTAAAAAAATTTTCATTTTGTATATTTTATAATCTAAAAAAAAAAAAAAGATATATAAACGAAAAAGTTATTAAATTTTTAAACCCCATGATGACTTTTGGCCCACCCTGTATATTCATCCCCAAATAGACGCGGCTTTTCAATTTGAATGTGGGTGCAGTCGATAGCTCCTATTGGAGTCGGGAATATCTTTTTTGACTTTGGCATCAATAATTTAATCGTTAGGAACTTGATTCACTTAATGAAACCGTGAGTGGTATTGACAGTTCTAAAGACTGTGGGCTGTGAACATCCTAATTCCTCACCAATACTGCACTGGACGTCAGGATCTGCCATGTACCGTAAAAACAGCGACTAAAAACGTATTTGCGAAACAATATTGGGCAAGTAGATACCTATTAAATATTTGTTGATTTAAAGATTGCACACAATTAACGCATACATCAGAATTGCATTAAAGGACTGTCAGATTAAGGGTGTGTGTTCATCGACAACATAAAATCTATTTACAACGATTTCTAGATAATCGAGTGAGGCAGAAGAACAGGTGCGTTAAAATATTATTGGAAATTTTTAGTCCACTCAATATTTTTTACATGTTTTATTACACGGAACGAAAAGTTAGCTTTAATCAAGAAAAAATCGCCATAAACTAAGAAAATAGACTATTGGTTTTCAGTCAAGCAAATTGTATCTACGGATTGCACTTTTTATACTCAGTTTTAGTAAATGTGTTCTAAACTGATCTTAAGTAAAATTGGATAAATTTGATGAATTTTAGTATTCTGTGAAAGAGCCATGCTTTCTTATTTTCAGTAAATCTTTTTAAATTTTTATGGATTATATTGATCCAATCAACATCAATAATAGAAATTAATTTCTTGGATCTAGTACGCTTATTTGATTATTTTCAGCATTATAAAATTGATTTAATAAGAGTCAAGAATTTAAGTAAATTTTTCTTATAATAAGAAGTCTTAGTTTAATTTATATTCAATTATTGACGTAATCAAATACGGGATATTTTATCAATTGCAGATTTATCTGCGTGAATCCAGAAATTTGTTTATCGAAACCAGATACGTCAATTTCCTTAAACTAGGAAAAGAAGGTGCATATTGAGAATTCCGAGTACTGATACAGAGTAGCATTTGTAACGGTCTTCGATATAGAGCTTTCGTTTCTTTCAAATATTTAATTAAAATGTGTTAAAATTTTACATTGTTGCCCGCTTTGTCGTTAGAACACTTTAGAATTTAAATCCCAGAGGTGCAACCATCTTATCCTTAACAGTTTACTTAGGATGCCAAAAATTTAATTGTATCTGAGTTGTTTGAAATTTGTCTGATCACCATCCAACGAAAACAGATAAAAATTTATGCTATAAAATAATCAATTGAAGGCAATTTATCTGTAGGAGTGTTAATTAACTCTTATGAAAATGAAACATAATTTTCGTTGGTTTTCTTATAAGCCAGAAATGCTAATTTTATCACACATGACTCTGAATATGGGACGTTAGAAATAAATATAATTGAGCAAAATTTACTTGTTTCAAGAAAAATGTTCTTATTCCAAGAAAAATGTACTCGATTCAAGAAAAATTTACTAAGGCAAGTAAATATGGCATGAAGCTAGAAAAAGGTTATCAGTTTGAATTGAATTAATTTTATCGTTATTTGATCGTCTTGGTACTGGGTTTTATTAGAAATTTTAATCAGAAGTCCTTCAATAAATCTCAGATAAAACAAAGCATACGAAAGGAATAATTGAAGAAAAGGGTGTTCATTATTAGCTCTAGCTTTATAAAACTACAAAGTACGATTCACTATTCTAATTTTAATCATAATAGTTTCAATTTAATCAACATATTGCCTAGCTAATGAAATAATTATTTTCGTTTGCTTATGTTTAAAGTAAGAAACAATTTCTAAACATAAGTAAATATCGAGTTTCTCCAATTGATAACTTGAAGTTTAAATTGAGTATTAGTTTTTGGAAATAAGTAATTGTTTCCTTTAAGTCAGAAAACCCAAGTTAAGAAAATTGCTTTCTCAATAGTGGAAAAATATTTCTTTCCGTGTATACATATGTGTATGTATACTTATTATTATTATTATTATTTTTATATACACCAAAGACCCAGGTACCCTCTAGATATTAATTTTAAATACGCCACTGCGAACAATAAACCCATTTGTTCGTCAACATATTCGACAATCGTCTCAAATTTCTTTTATAAATAAATTGTCCTGCTCTGGATTCGAGATGGGAAGTTAATAAAAATAAAATCTAATAGGCTGCATTTACATCGGACGTTTTAATCATGCTTTAATGATTTTTCAGATCGACTTATTAAATCATTTTGTTTTACCGTTGTGAATGCACAGAGGGATATGCGTAAAAATTTATGTGGAGCCTTGTCTGAATCGAGATTGAAGCATAAGTAAAGTATCCAGTGTGAGTTCAACCTAAGTTTACTTGAAAGTCATTCATAATTCAAACGGGGCGGTAGCAAATTTGGTACAATAATCATTGTTTTATACGCAACTTAACGGGTATAGAAAATTTAAAAATTACGTGCGGATGTACGCATAGTTCGTGTTCGGATTTCTGATTCGAAAAGCAAACGAATCTCTCTGTATATATATAATTCAAGACACTTTTGATAATCTGAGCTCATATTGCAGATATTTATACACAACACATTAAAAATTTCAAGTCCAGCCTTCCATTCAATACTCTAGTAACAATCCGAAATGATAAAATAATAAAAAGTCTTTTCTTTTGTTCCTATTTAGGTAAAACATTATATTCCTGGCCAGAGCCTTAATTAATTAATTAATATTATTTGCTACATTTAATCTGTTCAAGGCTTCCTTTTGAGCCTGAAAGTGTTGCTTTTTGGCCAACATTAATTCTGGGGAATCTGGTATCTCCACTGGAACAGGAGCCCTTGGTAAATTTGTTGCTGCTACTCGAAAGCCGTCCTGGTCAGCAATGTATTTCACGGTTTGTAGCTTTCCATTGCTGTCAATGTACGAATACGAACCTTGAGTGATGCCATCAACTGTTTTTTGCTCTTGCTTAGAGCTTTGTGGATTAGCGTACCCATAAAAATATTGACCAAATCTGTCTTGTATGTGGTACTGAATTGAATTTGTTCTGCTAAGTGGTGTCGGCATTGCATGAACAATTGGATGGCTATAATAAAAGAAAAAGCCAGATGTCATAAGATGCTATAAGAGAATCATAAAAAAACACATAATGTTCTGGAAATTCTTATGCATATGTTAAGATGCTTTTTTTTAGGAAATTATGTTATTTTTTGTTTAATAAGCAGATGAATATTTGACTTTAAGAAATTCAAATTTAAATTCAAATTGTTTATTATTATTAACTATTTTATACTCTTACATGTATTAAATAGTATCTCATTTACATGTATGTACAAGACCCGGATAATGTGTTCAGAAAAAAAAAGGAAACAGAAAAGATTGATCTTAATTGTATGTAAGTATTAAAGTAAATGTATGAGAGCATGGAAATATTAACTCAATAAAATATTTTATTCTGTAATCAAACTTGATTTGAGATGTTTGGAAAAAAGTAATTAATTAAAAATAGGTGTTATGTGTGCTATGGTTTCACGGGTATGATAATAATCTTGTTCGATTAGGAAAATATTGGCGTTTTTATTAAATTAAAAACTTGTGAACAGTAATTGTAATACACATCAATTATGTATTTGTTTTTCCGTTTTAAAGTGCGTTCGGCGCATAAAGAAAACTACAACTCTAATGAGTACTACTGATAAAGGATTGGAGTTTTTTTCCAAACCAAATGTACATTTGAGTGTACATGGGTAGTCATGAGGTGTAAATGTAATGACTCAACTTTTAATTCTTCCCAATAAGCAAAAATTCCATATGTTGAATTCTCTCACTGGAAAAAGTGACGACATTCTCACACTCACATGCCTTTTTACACATTTACTGGAACCATTTTCAGATTTACAAATGTGTTCGAGATATACGAAAAATTCAATTTCGCATTGTTAATGGCAATTTTGTTTTGAGAGTTCGTGACTTTATTTTCCGTTGCGATGCTTGATATCCAGTTTTTCTTCTGTATTTGTAATGAAATTCTTCGAAACGTTCCTTTAATTGTTATTTTAGGGCCTACAGGGTCTGGTAAATCCAAATTATCTGTAGAAATAGCAAATCATGTTGGTGGTGTATAAGTGCAGATTCTATGTAGGTAAAAAGCGGGGATTTGGCTCTGTAAAAAATAAATAAGGCAGGAAGAAAATAATTGTTTTTACCATGATTAATATCATAAATATTATGAGTTTCTATTACAAAGTATAATATTAGCAGCAGTCCAAAGATCTGGAATTCTGTTAGATTTCATTATTAAAAAAATGCAGAAAAAACATTGAAATCCCTAAGAATTCCATGTAAAAACGCCATGGAAAAATCTTAGAATTCTCTCTAGCTTCCATGCGCAAATAATAAGGAAAAAACATCGAAAACTGTTAGATTTCCACGTTCAGTTCCAACTACTAATACAGTCATCGACTTGGAATCTCGAAGCAGTTCCCTACGGCTAAAGAAGCGGAAATCTGTGCGCAAATACAAATAGGACGGATTTCCAGGTAAACTTGTCAAAAATGACATGTAAAACAACGACCGGAAGTCCATTAGAATTGCTGAATGGGTTACGGAAATATAAACGACTTACCACGAGACCGATTGTGGCCATGTAGCTGCACTGGACCGTACCTGACCAACCTTACAGTCAGTGCAGGGTCGTATCATTTCTTAGCGTAAAACATTTAGTACTGACCCCTGTAAATAAATGTATATTACATGACGAAATCCATAAAAACATAAGAAAAACTGAAAAAGAAAATTGCTTCCTTCAGAATGGACATGTCGATGTGTATCTTTTATACCAATACACTTGGAATTAGTGTTGCCAATTGACTATTGCATGATTGTGAAATAGGACATATGGAAAGGACTAGGGGTATACGTTAAAAGTGGATTGCCGTTCGATTTCATTGCCTACTAAGGCTCGACCACTGAAATCAAGCCGGCCTTCTTGGAAAAACTTGGTTTCAGCGCGGTTATTGCTTTTGAATTATTGAAGGGAGTATTACGAGATTCGGTAGGCCATAAATTTTACACACACAGCTTTTTCACAGCGTACTTACTGTTGGAAATTCTTGAGAAAAGAAAATCTGCCGTGATAGAAAAGTAGTTATCATGGATGGTATGACATGGCTTCAAACTTTGTTGGAATAGGCGTGCCGGATAAAGTGCAGCAGTATGAAAAAAAGAAAAAAAAAACGGTACATTGAAGTTCAGGTCTACCGACTGTGCAGCTATACAACAGAGGAATGGGACACGTAGAACTCCTTGATCAAATGCTGCAATACTATCGTATTTTTATTTAGTAAAAAAAAATGGACTTTGCGTGTAATTATGCATTTCTTCGACATAGCGATCAATGTTAGTTGGCTTGAGTACAGAGCAGATACTCTCAGAAATGGAATGCTGTTCAAAGATCAAATGGACTTCATTGCATCCAAAAAAGGGCTTGCTTATACTATCGTTAGTACTTCGCCAATTCCGCAACAATTAACTGGTAATAAACCAAGGCGACCCTCGAACTTGGCTGGATTTTCTTCTTTAGAAGAGGAGGAAAATGTACATGGACCGAAGCGACAAAATTACTTTTATTCACTGCCAATTGATATTCGCTAACTTTCCAAGCTTCAATTGAACAAAAGGTGCAGCAATTCGATACGAACTACAAGGATGCAAGCAAAGAATATATTTCTATTATTCGAAAAGCAAAGCACATCTGTGCATTCGCCAAAATTCGGAATGTTTCTTCGAGTATCATCGAAAATAAGTTATCTGTAATGCCATTTTATGAAAATGTTTATACTTCTTTTGTGAAGTGTATTACTAATTAAGTTACATTTAAATCAATAACAATTAAAATAAATCATTATTACATTACATTACACCCTTTTTTCACTCAAAACAACTTTCATTAGCTCTCGTATAATGCCTCATTTTCTTATATGAAGGAGTCGGAGTTTGACTACCACGCCTACCCAATTACACTCAAGTGTACATGTCTCACCGACCACACCTATACAGGCAGGTAACAATTTTTTATCGTCAAGTATCTTTGTGACCCATATGACTAATGCCCTTCACTCAAAATAATTTCCAACCGCGCGTTTAAGATGGGTACTGAAAGGGTTAAACTTTAACTTTAGACTATCAATGTGTCTTGAATCTTCTTTTATAGTTTACTGTTTCTCTTATTACTTTCATAGGTATTTGAATTTATTATTTGATATTAGTATTGGTATTTGGTATAAGTTTTACAGAACATCACTTTTGGATTTATGCAATATTTACATATACGTATTTTTCCGCTATAATTTTATATTTAAGGAAGGTTTACTTATATTTTTTTTTTTTGGTATGTGATATGACTAATAAATTGAACTTAACTGAATTACGAAAATATAAGATATCCCTAACTTAAAAGCAATGGTATTAAGTCTAATCCTTTTCTCTTCACCTTTTTTGTATTGATTCATCAGAAAATATTTACATTTTTTGCTTTTTTTTTTTATTTATTGTAAAAGGAATTATCTGTTATGAGAAACAATTTAAATTCAACTCATTACCAATTCGATTTCTTCTAGATAAATTTCTGAACTGTCTGAGAGGGGAACGCAAATTTTTATGATTTCCAAATAAATTCGTCTCACGTTTGAAATTGTCTTAACCTCTCCTTTGAGCTCTTTCCACACACTTTTATTATAACACTTGAAAAATTCCCTACCAATCAATCACTGCCTTTGTTGTATTAAATGAAACAATAAAGTATAAAGCTAAAAGACAATCACGTAATGCTGTATCAAGCTATAGAATGCCTTAGATTCCCAACTTCATCTTCTCCGTGTTTATGGCAAGCATATAAAACCAATCTCAATGGATTTAATAGAGCGGATAGGAATAAAATTTTAAAGGACGAAGTACCTTATAGTAGGCCCACAGGCTCAAGCTATAAGCTGCGAACATAAATATTTCTAAACACTCACCTGAAAATGTAACGATTTAATTCACTTGTTGTTACCGGCATCTGCAGTGGATTATGTGGCTTCGTATCCATTTTATTATCTTCACTGCTGGTATCCTCTTTATGATCAGGATGATGGTGTTTAATATCCCACGGATATGTGTAAGGTGAGATATAGGATGGGCGCCCGTATGAGTATCCTATGGCGTATGGTACGTGAAGATTAAAAGGATAGTTTATTGCCTGTATTCCAGCAGCGTTTGATATAGCTGCAATAGTAGTGACTACAAGCACACATTTTAAGACCTGCAACAAGTGATTTTGAGACTTCAAGATTACACATATGTAGGTACTTATACACTATTCGTTAAGATTTGCAGTTTATTGTTCTTTAAGATTAACAACACTTACAAGTCCGTCCATTATCAATGACAAGATTCTTCTCTTGTAACAAGGTAGATTGAAGCAAAACTCTCAACTGATAAGTGCAGTGTAAGATTACATGCTTTTATATCTATGGAACATCCAAGAATAGTTCTAAACTGCTTAATTCTGTCTGAAGTCTTAACCAGTTTTTTTCTCATTCATTTAAATCAAGTAAACAGGAGTGGTAGGTTCTCGTTCTTAGTAAATCCGTACCTGCAACTTGTTTTGTTTTCTTTAAAAGTGAAGAAGCTACTCTGTGTTAACATTGCGTTTTCGCGTAGGCAACTTTTTATAAGGGTCATTGCGTTATATCGGGACATTTCGATAATTAATGACCAACTGAGCAAGCGGATGCATCCAAGTGAAAAACAAACTGGAACCCGTTTAAGTAAATAAGGCAAAATGAAATGCCTTAACAAGGTTGCAGTGCTTACACGGTATAAACAAATTGAAATTTCAATAAATTCCTCCTTGCACAAAGACATGGCTTTCTTAGACTTATACTTATATATTTGCTAAAACGGAAAAGGTTTGGACTCAAGGTATTTAAAATGTAACACAAAAGGGCAGGCAAGGAAACTCAGTCCGTTGTGCTAGTAGGAAAGCTTCAATTTTCAACTCTAAAAGGAATGTCTGCAAGATATAGAGACTAGTATATAAATATGTAGGTATGTAGTGTGAGAAACTAAGAAACACAAGAAATTCTAAGATGCGGGGATAAAACACTTCCCTTTTTGAAGTACCTACATAAATATTGATTATTGCAGTTCCGTAATTGATTTCTCTTGTTTGTCTTTCTGAACAAAGGAAAAGGTTTCAACAAGGCTTTCCTTCAAAGGGAGTTTGAAAATTGAAATGATATTCACTAAGAGAAAAGCTTTTGTAACAAAGTGATGAGTTTCTCTGTATATCTTAAGTATTCAATAGGTTCTTTTATTCCATCAAGATTGAAAAAAAAAATATATATTTTATTGATAGCTACATCTGAAGGTGTTACATAATATTTCAAAAACAACTCTTCTATTTGCTTATGCTTGATTACTTTGCTGCGACATTGCCATCTTGAGCTGGGTGGGTGGCTAGATTGCCACTGTATTCGTACGAACTCTGATTCTTTAACGTATCACACATGTTTACATTTACATTTACATTTTCTCTGAAAAATCTTTCAAAAAAAGGCAAAGTGAATTGTTTTCTAGTTACTTTCTCTTACCACATTCCAACTCTCTTGAATATAGTACAACTTCATTCATTTCACCCTCACACGCGGTCAGTTGAGTGTTATTGATAGACGGGTGCGCAGAAATAAAATTTCCACGCATATGTTCAATTCTACGTTTCTTCTGAATTTATTGTTGAATTACAAATTTCGTGGGCTTTGATTTCTGCGATGAAACCAATATTATGAATAATACATCTTTTTATCAGGATGTCAATGAAATATAATATAGTTGACGAACTATCAACAACATAATCAAATGCAGAAATTATTTGTATCTTTACTTAGATATAAAATTTTGTGAATAAGTTATTTCACAAAGAAATTTATTTTCGTCTGAAGAATGAAATTTGAAATGCGTATGTATTTCAACGGAAATATTGCTCCACTTCGTATGGATTAAGATAATCATGAATTGTTTGAATTTCTCATGTAATGGTCTTTTGATTTTCAAGTTCCAAAAAAAAACAGACTGCATGCCGTGGAACAGGTTTCAGGAAATTAGGAGATTTTTATGCTCTGTAGATAACAGTGACTTTCGAACAGATAATTATGTACTCTGGGAATTGCGACTCCTAATTAAACAAATCAGAAGCATAAGTCAGTTACTTCCGGTTCTTTTTCACGTATCACTCGACGAACAAATAATACCATTCATTGGAAGATATTCATTTCGACAGTATTTACCACCTGGATGTAAAGGACTCAATTGTGACTCAACTCATCACTCAACTCAAGCAGTGAGTCTGCTCAATCATTGAGTCCGCTCAACATTTGAGCGGTGGTTCATCGCTCGAAATTTGAGCGGACTAAATCTAGAGCGGACTCACTGTTTGAGTGGACTTGAGCGGACTCATCATAACAGTTGAGCGGACTCAAATCATATTTTGAATAACATAAAGAGAATCTGATTTAATTAAAATTGAAATTGAAACTGAAATTTCAATAAAATAAGAAAAGCGCACAAAAAAGTCATTCATTATATTAATTTAGCAATTTTCTTAGCCAATATTTTTCTTGCTATCAATATAATGTACAAATTCGACAGCTTGTAAAACCTAGGTAAAGAAAATACCATACTTGAAAATGTTATAACACAATTCAAGGAAATTGTGCGTCTTACTTTATACTTCTCCCATTGATATGTGGCATCACTTGCATTTCAAAGTTTTCTTCATTTAGACGGTATCTATTAGGTAGGAGTTCACGTCAGTTTTCCCATGCTAAATAATCTTTCTACCAAAGCACTACTAGGCAGTGCTGTGTTGTATTCGGTAAAATGACTTTTTATCACCGAAAAACGTTTGTTTTCAAATACGCTCGAGGTTTTGTCTGTGGAAAAATTATACTCCATGAACAATTTCTGACCCTACATTGAATTTTGGTCATCTTCACAATCTGGATCCCAAAATAGCATAGCGTAGAAGGAATGTTGAGTAAGAAAATCAGCAAAAGCTAAACTAATATAATATAATGAATGACTTTTTTGTGAGCTTTTCTTATTTGATCGAAAATTTCAGTTGCAGTCACAATTTTAATTAAATCAGATTCTCCATTAGTTAAAACATGATTTGAGTCCGCTCAAGTTACTCAAGCAGTGAGTCCGCTCAAGTATTGAGTCCGCTCAAGATTGAGCCCGCTCAATTTTCAAGTTATAAACCACCGCTCAAGTTTAGAGCGGACTTAATGATTGAGCGAACTCCAGTCCTGAGTTGAGCGATGAGTTGATATGATAAATGACTCCGATTTACAACCCTGATTTTATCTAAAAACCAACTGCTTTTGGTTTCAAAACTTTATATTGGCAGCTCAAGATGGTTTGGTATTACATTTTAAATTATATACTGCAAAAAGAGATTATTCCAGAATCTGGTATTCTGGAGTCTGACCTAGGGCCAAATATTGTAAGAATCCTAACATCTAGGCTATAAGGCGATTATAAGCGTTGTGTTTAAATCGATCATTTTTTGTAAAATACGAAATCCTTTTCCCAAAATTACAGGAGGCCCATGAAGATAAGGCACGTATTGTTAAATGGAAAGACAATAAGGCCGTTTTATTATTATTGTCTTGCGCTGGGGCACAGTTTGTTAGGGAATGACTGAGATGGTTTAAGAAGGTAAAAAGGAAAATTCCAATCGCTCGACCAAAATTTATTTTCATCATATAATGAAAGTATGGGTAGAGTTAATATGCGTGATTGCTATCTTCCTCTATGATACACTGCAAAAATTACGAAATGAAACATCAGGTGTTTTTTTTTAACCATTTGATCGATTTGGTGTGTGGCAACTGTTGGCTAACTTATAAAAGGAATTACGATGAGCTGCAACGTAAAGAAAGAATAAAAAATGCCTTGAGAAAATTCTAATAAATTATAAAGGTATTGTAAGGATTGGTAGTTGGAAAAGCCCATCTGATCATTTTAATATATAACCGAGGCTGTCTTTTAGTTTTATCGAAAAACATGTTTTAGAAGGTTAAATAGAAATTATAAATATTTTCGAGGTTCATAATTTCCTTCCTAAGTACTTAGTTCCTTAGAAACGGGCAAATTAAAAAACCTATAAAATTTTACCATATTTAAATTTTATTCATTAATTGGATTTTTGATTGAGCCATCTGAAGCTGAGGTATATGAAAGAGAATGATTGGTAACAAAAAAATGATCTAGACGTGGATGATATTTTATGTAATTTTTGTGATATACTGTAAGCATTGCTTTCTGTTAAGTAAAATCAGAGTTTTAGTTATGAAAAGTTGTCGATGTGAGATACTTTGTGGTAAGTACTCATTTACCTAAATAGCTCCGAAATATATACATTGTTAGTTGTTGCTCCTAGCCATCCTGGAAATTTTCGTCTGTTATTATTTTTAAATTTAAAATCAGATCCCTCATACTGTACCTATGCTATCAACTCAAAAGCGGCGACAAGGATGAAAAGTGTCTCTTTAATCATTATTACTGAATGATTTAAATTTTTTCAAGTGAAATAAATGAAAATATGTGAATAGAAATGTGCTAGTTTGATGTAGTACCAAATCTAGCAAAGTTGATAAATTAGTTTTTGGTTTAAGTAACTCAAATACCCAAAAAAAACTAAGTAAAGAAAAACAAAGTAACATTGGAGCAAACATATGAATTTGTGATTATTTCGAAATGGCAGAAAATCAGGAAAAAATCATTAGAAACATCTACCATGAAAATTGTAAAAAAATATATATATATATAAAATCGAAATAAACAATTGAAAATACTCAACGTGTTCAGAGCTTCCAGAAAAATCTAACGATAAAAAAATTTGGGCAACGCAAAGAAATACATCTCTAGTGTATAAATAGAAATGCTGAAACAATTATGGGAAAAAGGATTAGACCAATCTTGCCACAGGCACAGGCACCACATAATTCACCTAAGAATGCATCAGGTAGGACTAAGCATGCAGCTGTATTTCAGTGATGCCATGAAGACGGCAACAGGCGCCACAAGACTAGAAATGCTAAACTACATATATATAAAGCAAGAAAAAAGCTAGAATTGGTCTAAGACCAATTCTTATGATACCCCCTAGATGAATGCCCTTATGAAATTTCGCATTGTCACCCTTCTGTGCAAGTTTGATTTTTGAAGTGGTCTTTCGCATATATTTCTAGAACCGTCGGACAAAAAATGATTATAACCAATTTTATAGGATTTTTTATTCTGAAGAAGTTTTTAGTACAATAAAAATGTCTTGGACTGATCGTTTTCGCAGTATTTGTAAAAAACCTAAATTTTTATATGGCAACACCAAGCAGGAGTTGCCCGATTTAGTTCATTTATGAAAAGTTATTTGCTAGTATGTACAATGAAAACATTACGTACCAAATTTCAGCTCTCTACGTCGACACGTTCTCTGGCAGTGTTCAAATATATATTTGAAAAGGAAATTTTTGTATGGCAACCCCACAAAAGAGTTGCCCGATTTGTCTCATTTTCGAACTTAATTTTACTTTTTTTTTAAAGTCCGTGTACAAAATTTCAGCTCATTAAATACACGCGTTCTCGAGTTATCGTGCGCACGGACAGACAGACGGACATGCAAAAATCAAAATAATATTATGCTTGGGTGTCCAATCCATTTTGCTCTATCATTATTATTTCGAGGTGTTACAAATGGACTGACAAACTTAGCATACCCTTTAGATTTCATCTAGGGTATAAAAACACAATCATCATGTAAAAACCACGCCATCTACCTGTGCCGACTGCGACGATACTATCACAGTAGATAGTCGAATCAATTAAATTTTTTTGTTATTAGACATTATTTAAATAAATATGTTGTTATTAATAATTAATTGCGTTTCATTTCTTACGAAAAGTACGGAGGTACTCATAAGGTATCGGGTACCTCATTTGGGTGATAGAAGTATAGTTTTCAGAAATGGCAAAAAAATCATAAAGAAAAATCGAAGATTCTTTAGAAGTATTTTTTAGGAGTTCTCAGGGATACATAGGCCTATTGAAGCGTTGTGAAAAGAAATAATAATTTTAAACCCGAAAAAAGTACCAGAAAAGGGTTAATAGGATTATTGCATATACTTAAAAATTACCAAAATAACTAATTCAAAATTATGTATTCGGCAACTCTTACAGAATAAAGTACATATTTTCCACAACTGGAGATAAATGTTTCTTTTTTTTAACTTATTTCAATAGTATTGATTAGTATTAGCTAATCCCTACACGGTCATCATGAATGGATATTTACATGTGCATTACAAAGATTAGAACACCTTCGCCTATCATAGCCTATTGCAGCGGCCAGCTGAGTTCCTGCCTCGAACTGTACCCGACCATACAATCCTGCTAGTATTAAGTAGATCGAGTAGTTTTAGTGTAGCTTAAGTATATATCTGGATTTATGGACCGTTTTGCATTGTAATTATAAATCTTAATATATAAAAATCACGCATCACTGTGTTAGTCCTCAATAACATCTGAAACCGCCCAACCGATTTCAATGAAATATTGTAAATGTGTTTGGTTGGTTCCAGCTTGAAATTTAGGATAGTTTTGTATACGATAGATGGCAACTGTTTGAGAACACGTGGAAGAGGAGAGCTCAAGTTTTGTACGCGTCGTTTTTTAAAGAAACTTAAATTTAAGTTCCAAAATATGACAAATCGGGCAACTCTTTCGTATGGTTGACATATAAAAATTTCGTTTTTAACTATAAATTTGAGTACTGCCTGAGGATAGGTCGACGTGGAGAACTAAAATTTGGTACATGGTGTTTTCATAGTAAATAATAAATTTCATAGTAAATAATAAAATAGTAAATAAAATTACATACAAAAATGGTCTAAATCGGGCAACCCCTTCTTGATGTTTGCAAATACAACTTCAAAATATAGTGAATGGCTGTGACCCCCATTTGGTGTTGCCTTACATAACTTTAGGTTTTCACTATATATTTGGAGACTGCTCTCGCGTCGACGTAGAGAGCTGACATGTACACGGGCCCTTTTTAAAAAAAATGTAAATCAAGCTCAAAAATGGGGCTAATCGGTTAACTCCTTCGTAGGGACGCCATACGAAAAATTTGGTACGTGATGTTTTCATATCAATGGTAAATATAATAACATTTCAAAAATGGACTAAGTCTTGCTACTCCTTCTTGGTGTTGCCATAAAAAAGTCTTATTTTTCACTATGTTTTACTATATATTTGGATACTGCTTGAGAAGCGTCGATCAAGAGAGCAACACTGTCCAACCCATATGAATATATGCACGCACACTCGTGTGCATACATACACACACACACACACACATACAGATACCGAGTGGGACCCCTGAGTATGAAATCGCGCGATGGAGCCAGGTAATAGCTTAGATATTATGCATCTCTAACCAAACCACACCCACCCCACCCAGGTATCTATATTATCGCCGCGAAAAACCGACGGGCTCCCCCTAGCTTTATATATATGTGCTGTGGTCAATTGTTCTTCTTAAACACAACAAGTAAAGAATACTCCACGAAGGTAAGTCAAATTAATTCCTTAAATGATCTCAGTACTGAATCTTTACATTATTATAAAATTAAATTTTCTTATGTTACAAATAACAAAAAAGTAAAAGCAGGTATAAAACGCTTACCGTGGAAATTTATTAAAATAAAATTGTGACTCGTATCATTTGTATAATAATCACATTGGTGGCACACATCAACTCAAGGGCTGGTAGAGCACCCCTCACATGGATATCCAAAGCAGAAAGGTAAAAAGGAAATAATCAAAATAATTTTTAATTTTATGATCGTCCATTTAATATTTTAAAACCGTAACATCAGGGCAACATAAGATTTGCGAACACTTAGAGCTTATTAACTAATACGAAAAACTTGCAATGAACTTACCTAGTAATTTAACACATATAGGTGGAATAAAACGACCAAAAATGTGTATATCAAATATAGTTACACTATCTCCAGTGAAAATAAATTAACCACAGTTACCCTGCTAGGCATTGGTGATTATATTTGACATGAATAGATACATTTATGTTAACAGACTCAAAATTTATTCAGATTGCCAACTTCTTCTCTTATCATTTCAGAATTTTAGATAATAACACAAATAAGTAAATATACAGATAACGAATTGAATAGGAAAATTTAAAACCAGAAGTCAGATACAAGTTGCGAGTCAATTAAAAGAATTTGCAGTATCTCAATTGAATATAAAATCGATGATATCTCGACTTGATGTAGGCAGGCCTCAATCCTTTCTCAGAAATTTACTGGAAATTTGATCCTTAAATATTTTATGCATTATTAGAAGCCGACAACGGCAGAAGAAATGAATGCTTATTGGGAATTGGAGGCCGACAAATGCACAAATGAAAGTATTGTATTTGAAAATACAGTCGAACCTCGCATGACGAGCATAATTCGTTCCGGAGTCTTACTCGTAAAGCGAAAAAATCCTAACCACATAAATTAATATAAAATATGATAATGCGTTCCATGCCGAAAAAAAAACACATTACGTGTAACTTTTATTTAAAGAAAAATATATTTCAAAATATTAAGGACCGTTATTCAACTTCATTTTTCGTCTATCGCAGAATGAAAGAACCTAGAATGAGAATTAAATTTGAAGAAAACACAAGAATCGAAATAATTGGTAACGTGCCTAATTCTTTTTTACTACAAACTCGCTAGAGACATTTGTTTTTGCCGACGCTTCAAAATTTGGTAAAAATGCGACACCGCATTATCATTTCATTTCCCATACTTTCAGAATTTCTCTTATTTCGCTTGAAGATTGTTGCTTTGCTGCTACGTCCTCCTCATTCACTCTCCTCAACATCCTCTTGCTGTTAAACGCAACGCAACTCCATAAGCTCTTCAGTGATCAGCTCTTGGCTGTGATCTTCCACAAGTTCATCGATATCGTATTTTTCCACATCCAGCCCCAAGATGTTGGCCAGGGACACAATCTCGACACATTTGACAGCGCTTTGTGGCCAAAGCTTCTTCCAAGCAGAAGTGAGAGTTCTCTTGGTAACACCTTCCCACGCCTTTTCGATTATATTGAGGCAGGCAACAATGTGGAAGTGATCTTTCCATAATTCTGTGAGAGTGAGATTGGTCCCTTCAGTCACCTCAAAACAACGCTCAAAAAGTGCTTTCGTGTAGAGTTTTTTAAAATTAGAAATAACCTGCTGATCCATAGGCTGAAGTAACGAAGTGCTATTGGGAGGCAGAAACTGGATTTTTATAAAATTGTGTTCTTCAAGAAGGTCATTTGGTAGGCTTGGAGGATGGGTAGGTGCATTGTCAATAACAAATAAGACTCGGAGTGCAGATTCATCTCAAGTACAGATTTTTTCACAGAAGGACCAAGCACTTCATTGATCCAATCAGTAAATATGACGCGTGTAACCCAAGCCTTGTTGTTGGATCCCACATAACATTTAGCTTACTCTTTTCAACTTAAGATTTCTTAAATGCTCGTGGAGTTTCAGAATGGTAAACAATCAGCTGTTTAATTTTCAAATCACCGCTTGCATTGGCACAGAATAGCAGCGTTAGACGATCTTTCATTGGCTTGTATCCAGGCAATGCACTCGCTTCTGCTGCTATATAGGTTCGCTTCGACATTTTTTTCCAGAAGAGACCCGTCTCATCACAATTAAAAGCTTGTTGCGGCAGGTAACCCTCAGAATCTACGAGTTTCTTGAAGTCGGCGATGAAATACTTTACTGCCTTTGTATCAGAGCTTGCTGCTTCACTATGTCTCATAACGCTGTGGATGCCTGTTCTTCTCTTAAACTTCTCAAAGAACCCATGACTTAAATTAAACACTTCGTCTCCGGCTGTTGATGATCCCGGCGTCATCTTACCGAGGTCGGCGAAAATCAATTTCGCCTTCTCACAAATGATGATCTCGTTAATAGTGTCGGCTTGCAATTCTTTTCGCTTATCCATATGGGAAGCAACCTTTCAACATCGTCAAGAATACGTAACCGTTGCGTAGATATTCTTGTCACCCCCTTTGAAGCATCTACCTCCTTAATCTTCACCTTGTTCTTAATAATAGTATAAATGCTTGATGTAGGCCGATTGTATATGCGTGCTAAATCAGTCACGCTCACACTCCGTTCTCACTTATCAATGATTTCACGTTTTATTTTTAATGCTATTTTCAGTCTCTTACAGCTGCTCTCTTGTGACCTGTTATTCTGGGACATTTTTACAAGGGGAATAAAATTAGAATAAAAAAACTACAAATAATGTTTGAACACAAGTTTGGTAAAATGTGTGATTCTACAGACATTAAGAGCGCAAAAAGTTCTAAACGCAGACTGATGTAGTAATAGCACGGAAAGTTCTATCACGAATTCGGGGATTCCCTATCCACGTCGCTCGTTAAGCGAGCTATTATTTTACAATTTATTTTGCTCGTTATGCGAATTACTCGTTATGCGAGGTGTTCGTTATGTGAGGTTCCACTGTAACTCCAATCGTCCGGCCACCAAAGTGATAATAATTCTACCGAAATATCTTCTATATAAAAAAAACTCGTATTGCATATTTACTCGTCTTCGCTCATAAAAATTGTTGTCGGCCTCCAAAAATACGTATAAATTCTCAGAAAATATTTCCAGTAAATTTCTAAAAAAACATGTCCAGCAAATTTCGAAGAAAAAATTGAGGGCTTCCCTATGTTCGAAGGATATCATTTCAATATTTTCAGTTGAAATTGACAACGTGGCGTAGGATAGTAGGTCTAAAAATAGAATTTTTAAAATTGTTACTAAATTTTAAATTTATAAGCAGCTAACGGCCGCAAAACATTTGTTTGCTAAGAAAGAAAGAATAATCCAAATTGCAAGTATTTCACATCAACGAAGTCCTACTTCGATGTCCACCCAAAATATATCTTCGCTCTATCTATAATAAACAAGTTTAAGAAATGGAAAGAATTGGCATTACATAAAAATTTCCACCTATATATGAAGTCTTACATAATTCAAGTAAAATTCCTTGTATATCATCTGTCTCTGTTAAGAGTTTCTACCATGGGGAACAGATAATGCTGCTATTTATGCACTTCAGACTGGAATGATTCTCAATGCCTGGCGAATACTTGGAAAACTGAAATAAAATTCAAATTTCTTACACTTGATCATTTTTAACAACGAAAATATAAATAAGCAAAAAAGGATTTAAAAAATATATTCTTTTCAGGACACACCTTTCCTTCGTCCATGTCCACTGAAAATGTAATTCTTGCCTACGGCCAATTTGAAAGAGAAAAAAATTTACATCAGTTTCATACAATTTACTTAGAGTTTTAACAATATTTAATTTCTTAAATTGTTTTCTGTCTTATTACATTATTTTATACAATTCTTGTTTTAATACAATTCATGTTTTCTTTGCTTTTATTTATTTCTGATTTTTTTTTATACGGTACAAGCAATTTTAATTAACATGTTACCAGACTGAAAATTGTTCATCCTGTCTTTAAAAACAAAACAACAACAAAAAACACTGTACCTTACATAACTTCAATTTTATTGTTTTAATGTCATTTTTCGACCTCAGTTTTTAGCATCGACTAATTCAAAGCATTCCTTCGTTGAAAATTACTTAATTCCATCTGCCATACTGATAAGAATTGCAAGATCCTTTTAATCCCCCGCTTTCTCCTAGTTCTTAACAGCTACTTTCAAGCTCCTTAGTTGGAATACATTTTCTTCCGGGGGAAGTTCTTTGCATTGTTCTAATCCCTATCACCTAAATCCTTCTCGGTTGAGAGACCAGGAATAATAATGTAAAACAAATCTGAAAAGCTCTAAGAATCTGATGAATTCCAACTACGAAAGGAGACATCCTTACGGAATAGAGACACAAAGTTATTCCAATTTTTCCCTACATTAAGCAAAATTCCCAAGGCAATGATGAATGAAGAACAATGCATTCAGGCGCTAATGTACCAATTCAGATTCAAAAGGACCTACCAGGAAGTACGTCCAGGCATCCAATTACTTTATTCACTGAAATAGATGGACAGTTGGATAGTCAGACAAGTATGGGCGTGTTGTTTAAGAGTCAAGCTTGGAGGGTTACCGGAGAAATGGTGAGTGATGCATAAGGGATTATTAGAAGAAAATTAAGGTCGTAGATTTTAAAGCTGAAAATTGGTGTAGTTGTTTGCGGATAAGGATTTGATGACAATGAGATTATTCAACACGAATATAGGTCACACAGGGGCGAAAAAGATATATAAGTTAAACCATAGCAGAAGCATTTGATTTCATAATTTTCATAAAATCGAAAGTTGACAAGGGCACTTGATTAAATAGAATTCGATAAAATATATATTCGTTTGTATGAACATATAAAGTTCAACAGTGTATAGGTGTTAAAATGTCCGTAAATATAGATAATGTAGTTCAACTTGTAGATAATTTTTTTTTTAAGTAACTAAGTATTTATACATCAAAGAAACAAGGCAGAATCCTTATCCTTAGTAGCTACTACTAAAGTTCACAAATTCTGATACTAACTATAGCAGTGAAAGTATCTATCGAGTATTAAACAAATATGGGTAATGGTAAGAAAAATCAAAAGAGAAAATAAAAAAACAAAAACAAATAATAAGGTAAAAATATTAGAATTCATAATACTAAAAGAGAGAGAATAAAAATATCTACGTAAGCAAGTTAAGCCAGTGGCGGATCCAGGATTCCGGTAAGGGGGAGGGGGGGGGGGGGGGGGGCGCAAGTATGGTTTAAAAATAGTATGTGCTGAAAACTGAATAAACATTTGCAGACACTCGCTACCACTCGCAAATGTCAAATGCACAAAATTTATCATTTAAAAGATACAAGTCGAACAAATTAGCAAGTGGCTACTACTCGCAACGAAGAAAGTTGCTCAAGGTTCTTTGCCACTCCGAAAAGTCAAATGGGATGTTAGATTTTTCATTTTGTTTTGGTTTGTAAATGGTAGAAGTGTAAAACTTCCCAATCATCCGAACTCGCGCGCTGGATCGAAACTGGAAGAGCATTCCAATTGCGAAGAACAGCTTGAGCAAAGTAAGAAGCATTAAATACAAAATATCTAAAGCGAAATTATAGCAAATCATAACGTCTATCAGTGCGCAAAAAAATTTAAAAACTCGTATAGATATGTCAGTTTATGTGTGCTCAGTAAGCACTGCAAATCAATTTCCAAGAGCAATTCAAAATCTTGTCACGAAAAGGAGATATATGATTGTAATTATCTACGAAGACTGAAAGCAAACCTGATAGAATCATTATAGCCTACTTCAAGCTTACGCTTCCAACTTGAGTCGAGTTTAAGGAAAATGATAGAACCATGTATACTAGATGCGGCAGTATCGGTGTCCTGACCACCCGTATGCGCAGGTCGGTGGAGAGTAGCTCAGCATACAACCAAAATCGACGAAGCGTCCCATAAATCTTACCCAGCTTCATTTTAACATGGTCACAACAACCCATTTGAGAGTTTAATATAATTTCTAGGTTTTTATCTTTCTGTACATATGAACTCTATCGGGGGAAAATAGGTAAGGTCATAATTTCCTCTGTAGACCTCTAGCGTAAAATTAATAAAAGGACTGAAAAGCAATTGTCCTAATATTGATTCTTGCGGTACACCGACAGTCAAAAAAGCCTGGAGGAAATAATTCCTTTCACTTTAACTCGCTACGAGCGATTCTCCTAAAGACTACGAATTAACTTCAGCGCAGGCGAACCGAATCGAAAGAAGTACTAAAGTTTGTTAAGAAGCTTATACCCTAGACACACAGTATGATCTAATGAATCATTAATACTAACTATTCATTAAAATGCCGTGTGTCACACAGTATACGTCATTATGGCTCGAAAATCAGATGATAATGAAGTACACTATTGAAGTGTTTTCTTCCTTCATTATAGCTAAAGGGTTTTCCAATAAGAGGTGTTATTTTAATTAGCCCACCATTTCGGTAGATGTCACTTTTGGAGCTGTCATTTTTTGACATTTGACAAGTAGGAACTACGCCATTAATAAAAATAGAACGATACACGATTCAACAACGCATTGAAATTATTAAAATTCACTATAAGAATTGTGAAAATGTGGCAGAGACGGTTCGTAAAACTCGAACATTTTTGGGTCGTCGTGAAGCACCTTGTCGGACCACAATACAGAAATTGGTAGAAAAATTCGAGCTGTCGGGACAAGTTAGTGATGTGAAGAATAAAACCCGTGCACGTCGCTCAAGAACTGCCGAGAATATTGCTGCTGTAGCCGAAAGTGTTGAAGAAAACCCAGGTTTGTCCATTCCTCGTCGTTCTTTGGAATTAGGCATTCCACAAACGTCATTACACCGTATTTTGCATAAAGATTTGGGTCTTAAGGCTTATAAAGTTCAGTTAACACAAGAACTCAAGCCGGCCGATCATCAACCACGTCGAGTCTTCGCTGATTGGGTCCTTGAAATGCATAAAAATGATCCAGAGTTCCATCGAAAACTCATATTGAGTGATGAGGCCCATTTCCACCTCGATGGCTTCGTCAACAAGCAAAATTGTCGCATCTGGGGCTCGGAAAACCCAAGAGTTATTGTTGAAAAGCCCCTCTATCCTCAACGTGTGACTGTTTGGTGCGATTTATGTTCCCGCGGGGTCATTGGACCTTACTTTTTCGAAAATGAGGCTGTAGCAACAGTTACGGTGAATGAATTGTGCTATCGACAGATGATTAATGATTTTTTATGGCCGGAAATGGATGGAACTGATCTGGACAACGTTTACTTTCAACAAGACGGCGCTACGTGCCATACAAGCAACGAAACCATTGATGTTTTACGGGAAAACTTTCCGGACCGTGTTATCTCTCGAAAAGGTGATCACAATTGGCCACCGAGATCTTGTGACTTAACACCTTGCGACTATCGAGGACATAGGGCAGCCACTATGCGATTTGGTTATGGAAAATTTCATGAAAAGGATATGGTTCTGTAGTGGTCGTGGTGGTCATTTGGCTGATGTTATTTTCGATTATTAACGGCATACCTTCCTCTTTATAATGAAATAAAGATCCGATCATTTATCTCAAAAAATGACATTTTTCTTTGAATATCAAAATAACACCTCTTATTGGAAAACCCTTTATAATGAGGAATAATGTGCTAGATTTAGCTATAATTTAAGTATGGAACTCCGCTATGCATCAGCTGATTTGAAAAATAAGAAGAAGAAATGCAAAGCAAAAAGTAATTATGTCAAAATATTTTTTAATAAAATGTTTTTTTTTTTCTTTTCTCAATCATTAAGTGAAATAAAATAAAAATAAATAAAAATTAAGATTAATAAAAACAAAGTTTATCGCGTTGATTCCATCCATATCGCTTCTTTAATGTCTTAAGTAAATTAAAACCGTTTGACAGTACAATTTAATTAAAAAAATGGTTCTGTGTCTGCATTTTATAATGAATCATTATAGACTAATGAGTGGCTAGTTATTTCTTCATTAAGAGCGCTGTGTGTCTAGGGCATTAACGTGATCGATGAAGTTTATTTAATTGAAGTTTTGTGCTTTTTATAGACATTATATAAAAAATCTAAGACGAATCTGAAGAATAATCGCCCGCATTTTCAGAAGCAATATCTCTCCGTCTTAGCTCCTTCCCAAACTTTTCTCAAAGAAGTAAAGTGTTACCGTTTTCATTAATATTTCATTAATATCATTGAATAAACAAATGAGTTCTTACGGAATGAGTAAGTCTTACGGCTAATTTCACATTTACACTTAGCGAAAATTCCGTACCGACACTTAAGGTTATTTTGGGAACATTTGTTTAATATAAAGGCGCGATCGCATTGTGTATGGAATTTTACTTATACGTATACGGTCATATCTCACGTCCAAAGCGCTGATGAGTGTGTTCATCGGACCTTAGGTTTCTTTTTAAAATTTTGTAAAATTGGCATAAATTCCGGTGATTGAAAATATATAAATAAATCTGTTTCATTGTCTATGAAATTATGATTAATCTAATTAAGCTAAAGAAAGCAGTGGCTTTATGGTCCATGGCAAGATTTTAGCAAATAAAACTTGAAATTTAATATCTTCAAAAATGGAGTTCTTAATTTCTTAAGATAAGCTCAGGACGCGACTTTAGAGCTTTATTTTTCAGACCTTCAGCTCTTTTGGATTTGGGATACATATGGCCCCCTCCCATATCCAATTCCTGACAGAAAATCGGGAACCAGGCGACTATTATTTTCAATTTAAGAAATTTGCAATTTTCAGTAAGATAACAACGCAGAGAAAATAGGTATAAAGGAAAGAAGTTTTGTTGTATTACCTAATAAATAAAAACTCTCATATCTACAAAGACCTTTTTTTGATTTTATATTTGAATTTTGTGTGATAAAATATTGTTCGCTTATCAGCAGATCTTCTGTTGAGTTTTTGCAAAACATATTTTTTTCTATAAGACAGCGATATTTATCTCTGATTTTGTACTCAGTTTACTACCTCTACAAGAAATAATTTTGTATTCGTTTTTCCCCGGATTTCATCAAATATTCTTTTAATATAGATTAAAAGAAAGAAATTTAGTAAAAATTTAGTAAAAAAAAATATTAAGTTCTCTTCTAAGGTTACACAAATCACTCCATCTATGAGAATTCTAGCGTTACAACTGTAAGAGTCAATTATTTCAAAGCCCAAACAGACAATTAAATTCAGTAACCATCTGGGCGCGATGAATAATAAATTATTCAACATTTAAGCAAAGTCATGCAAGCGTCGACGGTTGCAAATTATTGGTCTTATACAGAACTCGAAAATGCGTGACAACACCAATACGAGATGTACCTGCCCTTCAATTATTTGCCATTAAACCTCACGATTTGATCCAAATTGGTGCATTTCATTGAAAGCAGTTACATATTTATATCGCGAGTTCCTATGAGGCGCGGAACAATAGCTTATGTGAAAAAGTCCTCAAGAACGATAATTACTACATACGAAGCCCCCACAATCATTGACTGGAATTCAATCGGCAGGCAATTTAGACGTTGCGTTATGAGTGTTGCTTCCGGCATGCATAATCGATGCTCGCTAGTAGAAATGCTCTGGTGCTAATAAAAATGCAATTTTGAGCATATCGTGGCCTTCGCGTGGTCCGACAGTTATTATATTTCATTTTTCTGGGCTTAGCGGAACGCGAAAAAGGCCATACTGTTGCACCCGCTAAATGCAGTTCTGATTAAAAATTCTTTTGTTTTCCCATCGTATAAATTTTTTACATGGAGAGTCGCACCGTTTCTCTGCAGTTGACATTGGAAGTGCCTTTAAATATTATCCATGCGGTGTGGTCTCTATGTAATTCGCTGCAGAGCAGGGTATTTACTGAAGCTTCGCTGTGAGAATAGTGCAGCATGTGCAATTGTACATACGTTCGTACACCTGCAGTTAAACAAGTTGTAAATAAGTTGTGAAAATAAATTTATAGCTGCAGGTTTGTTTTTGATTAATAACTTTAAACTGTTCATCCACTCTCATCCTCAGAGTTTAACAAGCAGTTATGGTCTGCTCACTGATTTACCGATACACGGCATTGAAACTTTTTAAATATTGTTCATCAAATGGCATTGAACGAGCTTTCATCGATTTTTTGAGTGTTCAAGGTGAAATTCTTTAAAAGTATTCGAGCTTGATGGTGACCATAAAAAAAAAAGCTGCCAGGCCGGAAATATAAGATAGTCCGAAGCGCCCAAGCTGCAACATTCCATCTCTATAATTGGTATGCATACCTACATGCATACCTACATGCATACATGATATTGATACCAACTAAGTAGAGCCAACCAATGTAATTATTACAGATCTACCAAAAAGCTCAAGTTTAATAATTTACCGAAAAATAAATATCAAAAGTACCACTATTTTTTATTCTACCCTAGATGAAAACCCCAGGGTAAACAAAGTCATTCAGTTGTATAAAAATAACACAGGTAGAAAAAAATGAATTTGACGCCCATGCATGTCCTTCTGTCTGTCCGTCTGGTGATAACTCGAAAACTTTAACTTAGCTGAAATGTTACAAACGGACATAGAACAAAAAATTATTTAAGTTCGAAAATGGGACAAATCAGGTAACCTGTTCGTGGAGTTGCCATAGAAAAATTTTATTTTCACTATCCATATATTGAGACACCGTCTGAAAACACGTTGACGAAGAGCGCTGAAATTTAGTACACGGCGTTTTCATAAAGATAGTAAATAAAATTTTGAAATATAACTAAATCGGGCAACCCAGTCTAGGTGTTGTCATACAAAAATTGTTCTTTTTTTTTACGTATACTGTGAAAACGACCAATGCTAGACATGTTAAGCAAAATACAAAATCATATGAAATTGTTTTTAATGTCCCGGTTCTTCGGGCTAGAAATATGTATATGCAAAAAATACTTTAACAATCAAACTTGCACAAACGGGTGACCATATGCGGAATTACATATGGGCATTCATCTAGGGTACCTTAAGAATTGGTCTTAGAGCATTACAACATTTTTTCCTCGTTTAAATTATTTTATAATGGTTAGTTTTAGTGTATTAATTAAACTGCAAACTGAAATTATATTTGTGCTTATCAAATCTCATTGAAACAAAACTAGCGGATGTTATTACGGAGAAGTGCAATGATCTTAAGAAGCCTATCAGATCAATATATTGTAGAGGGATACAGTAACATCTGAAATTCAGTACAACCAATATCCACAAGAAATATCTCACAAGCCATGAAAGAGAAATGCATATGTGAGCGTGCTGGTCCGATTCTCTAAAATCTTCTGTATTGATACTAATGAAACAATGACTAGACATTAATTTTCTTTATAAAATACAGGGTGTTTCCATCATGGAGGTCTATAGGGCAGATACTAGTGCTCACTTAGATAAACAAAAATCATACCAAAATTAGACGATATTTTTTTAAGAGAACGAAATATTTGTGACCTGAATAGATTAAGGGGTAATAATTCTTTAACGGGTACAGTCAGGATACAGGTGTAATACGCAAAATTAAAGAGAAGAGTTCATAATTACTAGTTTTCATAAAAAAAGTTATGATAATCAGCTTTAAAATAACCAAAATAGGTCAAAGTAAAAACAAAAATTAAAAAAGTGCGAAGTTTTTATTTAAGGCCGCCATATCATCGCTTTGGAGAAGAGTACGGAACTGGTGGAGTAGCCTTTGTAAAGGCTATGAGGTTTTTTACATAATAAGTTCTTACACAATCGTACATAATAAGTTCTTATACACTCTGTATACTCTATACTCTTTAAGATACAGGGTGTTTTTCGAACAACTAAGCATCTAATCACCCTGTAACTCTGAAACGTTTGAAATTTCAGCCCCCGTTGCCATACGATTTTTTATTTGTTTATGTGAGTACTATCGCCTCCTGCTGTATGGACCTCTATAACTGAAACACCCTGTATATGGACTAAACTATTATCCATGCATGAAAAAAATATTCTTCCAGTAATTTTAAACTTAACTTTTTACTTTCCCAAATTAAGTAACTATGCCTTACTTAGGAAAATAATAAAAGAGTTTTGATGAAGAAGGAATGTTATCATATTAGGCTCAATACCTCTCAATAACAGTGATATTTACACGAAACCAGTGAATATAAGGGAGGTGTTAAGGTCACCGATTGTAGATAGTGCAAATAAAATTAGGGGCCTGGCAAGGTCAATGAATATGAAAATAAGATTAAAGGGAATGCTTTTGGCGTGTATTAGTAATAATGGAATATATCTGGAAAATTTTTTTACAATTCAGCAGGTCTATTGTAACCCTTGACCTCATGGGAAAATCATTTTAAAACCGTCAAAGAACATGTCAAATTGAAAGTAAATAAGTGAATAAAACTAAATGGATGTAAAGAAGAAAATTATTTTTTTGCTGTTTATAGTTTTAATTTATTGAAGTCCCAATTTACCAATTTAGGGCAAAAAAAAACTGAGGTTGTTTTCGGATCGTATATTCAGGGTGTTTCCCCGTAGGAGATCAATAGAGCAAGAGGCACTAGTACTCACCTAAACGAACCAAAAATTTTATGGCAGGGGGGGGGGGCAATATCAACCACCTAGGAGTTACAGGGTGATTCAGAAAAAAACTATAGAGCGTACAGTCACACTTAGAGCTCATTGTATGCAGAACTTTATGGCCTTTCCAACGATTGCTCAATCAGCCCCGTACCGCTCTCTTATAAAGAGTTATGGTTGTCTAAACTAAAAATTTCGGATTTTCTTCCCACTTTTATTTTTTAATTTAACCTCTATTATTTTTGCAAAAATGTCGTTAACATAACTTACTTTTATAAAAACTGTAAATTGTAGACTCTCCTCTTTAATTTGATATCATATCCTATGTGCTATTGTTGCGCGGTTGTTGGGCAACAGGACGAGGGAGTGCTTCTCGTAATCGAGGAAGATCACCTGCCCTTTCTGAGTTATAGGTAAAAGAAAACTATCGCTTCACTTTGTAGGTAATTCTTTCACTTTATTTGTCCACATTTAATTCTTCTTATTTGTACTACGAACTTATTCTTTTAAGAACTTAACACTTTGTTCTGTAAATTGTTTTACGTCTAGGTATACACTCTTGATTCCTTTTTTATCAAAATTACACTGTCCTACCACAACTTATTGGTTTCACTTTTGGTTTAGCTGATAGATTCCTTACCGTTGGTCGGGGGAATCTTATCAGTAGTTCTTAATTTTTAAATTGTTGAAAATTGACTGCCCCGATCGTACAAAATGATCGGAAATTTATACTCTAGGGTTACGCCATCTTCTCATGATCAGTAGCCGAGTATTTCCTATTTACAAGAAACCACGCCCCTTTACTAGGTTTCAGCGAATCGCAGAAGCAGAAAGACATTTTGAGATTTCCCTTTTGGGAAATTCTTATAGGAATTAGCGAGTATCTCTTCGATACTCGTTCTTAATTTTTGTTTGTTCCTATCAGTTTTCAAGCTTTCCCCACTGAGAACGTTTGACAAGAAAGTTCTTGAGTACTTAATGCTTTCGTAAGACATTCCCCTCCGAGAATGCTTGAAATATTCTCATGTAAACAATTTCATGTATGTACATGGTACCTTAGTGGCCCAGTTGACCATATGTCGGGCTTTTTTGACTGAGGAAGAGAAATTGTTTACTGCAGTCATTTGTTATGCAATTTGATACGCTCGATTGTTTGCAATTGAGCGTTGGTATTTCCTTATGCTGTAGGAAATAGAACATTTGGTTGCTTCATGGCACACAATTGGATTTTAATGTTTTGTGTTGCTTCATGACAGCATTTCTGAGAGTTTTTCACGGCCGCCTTTTGGATGTTCTTTTGTTAATTTGGCTTGGCCCGTGTTTTAATGCCTTGCATGATACAGATGTGTCCTCTAGGGAAAGTATGTATCCTTTCTTAAAGAAAGTAATGAGTGGCCCTGGTATACTGTTAGTATAAAAAAAATGGTGTTTTGGGGGCCGCCACTCATTACACTATTTGTAGCCCTTTAAGAGTTTAACCTATTCTGAAACCTTTTTTCAAACATCAACGGTGTGATCAGAATAGGTTGTGAGTGAATAACTGTTTAACGGCTACATGTAATAGGTCGAATTGAATGATTAATGACCTTTTTCAAAAATAATAGAGGTTAAATTAAAAAAAAAGGTAAAAAAATCCAAAATTTTTAGTTTATACAACCATAATTGTTTAGGGGTACGGGGCTGGTTGAGCAGTCGTTGGAAAGGCCATGAAGTTCTACATACAATAAACTCTTAACAGTGACCATACGCCCAGTTGTTTTTAAGATACAGGGTGTTTTGTGAAAAACTAACTTCATTTTCGTAATCACTCTGTAACTCCTAACCGGTAGATATTGCCCCCCCCCCCTCGCCGCAATACAATTATTGGTTCGTCTAGGTGAGTAGTATCACCTCTTGATCTATTGATCTCTGACGGAGAAACATCCTGTATATGTACACATACATATGAATATATTCTTTCAAAGCCCCTTTTTTTGCTATTTCTCGTTCAGAGCAACCATGTTGTTTTTTCTCTATCGTCAAATTCACAGAGTGACTTCAAAACGATTTCGATGTCATTATAGCGTGTTCCTCTGAACAAACTCAATATATTCTTAGAAGTCTCATGCTTTGGGTAGCCTACAGCAGTCAAAAAGTGAGTTATTGAGATTTGGTATACGAGTCCTTCTGACATATCACTTTATTACTACAGCCGTCGATATCTGCGTATTTCTCGTCTGTGCCAATACATAGCCTACCTCTTTTATTCATCAGAGTAGACCACTGGAGAAGTACGTGTTGGATAGACTTGATTTCTTCTGAAGTCTTACAGCTTCTGCTCATCTCTATTCTATTAACATGGTCATCTATGGCGCAATGACCCATAACGACTTCTACAAGATTCGTAGTATCAGTTTTACTATCATTAAGGTGTTTTTTTTTTCTGTCTTCTCCCTGTTACATGCAGGCCATGGCTGCCTCTGTTGATCCAGCGCAGGCTTGCCTTTCGATAGGCCTTCCTGATAATCTCACCTTTTAGAGCTCCAATCTAAACTCTCACACAAAGCATTTCTACGGAGATATTCATTTCAGAGCCCTTTCTTAGCCATTTCATTGTATTGGATATCCCTATAGGCAGGTACCCAGCTGTAGCGTATAGTAATAAAAATGTTACTATACGCTTATCTGCATTAGAATTAGTTATGAATTTTGTTTGAGTATTCTCAATAATAGTATGCAGTCATAAAGACGATATTAGAAGCTACTCTGAAGTGCATTAACATTTAAATGTTAATAACACTTTAATCCGAGTAAATTTTTTCATACTTAAGTCTACTGCACCGTCAATATAAAAGTTATTGTAATTGGATATGCACGTGAGAAAGGAAATTATGTGTAGCCTAATATAAGAAATATATTTCAAGTCGAAAGGAAATGGATTACCAGAGACACAAAACAAATCTTCAGAAGTGAGGTACTCTGTACCTGGGAAAGCGTTAAGATTACCTACCCTCATATCCCATACAATTGCTACTTCCTAAAATTTCTCCAACCTATCACCTGTTTCAATTATTACCCAAATCAACCCAACATAAATTACTCTGTACATATGCATATATGAGATTAACTATTCTAGCTTTACCTTCCCAAAAGGTTTCGTATTCTTGGTTTTGTACTCTACAAGGTGGAGTTCGACACTATATACATACTATCAAGGACAAGAGAAAAATTCGAGTAATTAGAAACAAGCCACAAATACGAATTCCAAAGATGAAGTTACATTCGTGGTTTTTGAGTTGCAATGGAGATTATTAAGAAATCATATTTGACACCATTAAAGCGTTTTTTTATGTCAGCATGGGATTTCCTATTTTTTTTGTTTTTTGTAATTGGTTTCATTGCGCAGAGCCTCTTAGGATGCTTCATGAAAATCATCTAAAATATCTTAAAATAGGCTATTGGATGCAAGCTTTTCAACGTGAAAGAACTTTCTACTAGAAGCTGCATAATTGTTAGCAAAATAACTATTATATCATCAGCTATGCAATCCACCACTCACAGTAAATCTTTTTTGACTACATTAATTATATTATCCATATTTACAGACACCCAATTGGC
This sequence comes from Dioctria rufipes, assembly GCA_963924295.1. Classification (NCBI taxonomy): domain Eukaryota; kingdom Metazoa; phylum Arthropoda; class Insecta; order Diptera; family Asilidae; genus Dioctria; species Dioctria rufipes. The sequence goes on along the minus strand of OZ002741.1, from coordinate 278,927,208 downwards.
ACGTATACAACGTTCTTCATGCTAACGTACGTAATAGATCTAGACTTTTCTAGAAGTTTGCAAAATCGAAAGAGTGTCCTCATCTTGCAGCAAAGCTCATACATATGCTTTTGTTCGGTAGATAAAAAACCCTGTTGGATATACATACATACCTACATACCCAGTAAAAGTTCGTTATTTTGTCAGCCTGGTATCGGACGAATAATGTCATCGTATTAAAGTAATGTAACGATCTACATCCACAAGCTCTACTAAACGAAGGAGAGATAATAACACTTGTTCGCTAGACTTTGAACTGACGAGATTTTTCTAGTAATCAAAATAACTCGTGCATAAATAATTTCAATCAAATCTCAAGCCTTTCGTACAAATAATCGCGCTCTCCCTGGTATTATTATTTTTACATCTACTGTAACTATATCTTGTGAATAAAATTTACCAATTACTGTATTGACACCAACTTTGTTGATAAAGTTACAGACATATGAGCTTCAAAGTTCATTTAGAGTGTTCTGAATCGAACCAATTGAATGTGAAATCAAACGGAAATATCTCTATAACTATTGCATCCAATTGATAAATCCTTCAAAATTGTTAAATAAATAATAACCCCATAACAATTGCAGAAACCTGTCTGAATAATTACGTTAATTGCAATTCATCGTTAACAGCATAAAAATTCTGTAAATTGCTAGACATCTATTACATGGTGGCCACTTACTCTAATTCTCCTTAACGAGACAAGTCGCTGAAGTGTTCGCACCTTGCCAGCAAGCATCCATCGCTATCCAAACGCCCCTGTGCAGAACCAGTTTATTGCCATTGATCTTGGCTAATTGTGTGGAATCAACTCCATCTAATTGAAGTGATCCACAGCTTAAAGCATCCATATAAGTGTCGGGTGTGTTGCGGATGTATGAATACCTGTTGCAGATTAATGCACGCAAAGTTGATTTACATTAGGCCGTAATTGTAGCAAACAGCACGTAATCCTATAATTAAGATGCAAATGGCCAAACCCGCTAATTGATATTAGTTTTCACGATGTTATGAAACAGTTGCCGTCCTGAGAAACAAGAAGACTTGCAAGGTCGAATGCCGCAGCCAGTGGCCTTGGGCGTGAACTGTTATATTTATGAACCACACCTGCTATCAAAAGGTAGTTGAAAATTGCGCATATAAAGAAGACTTGAAATTCATTTAAATAAATTTATTTATGTATGCTTTGAGTATCTTATTTACACATTTTTTTTTTTTATAATTTTTTTAATTACTAAGATTATCCGTATTATCACCTGGATTTGCTCCAGTAACAAATTGAGTATATTATCAGCATCGATTCCAAGAAGATTGCAGGGTCGTATCAGGATGGGTTCTGTATATGTAAAGTAATGAAGACTTAATGTGAAGGTATGCCAAAATATCTGACATTTCCTGGGCAATATTCGAGAAGGACTAAGTATCTAATTGTTTTAAAAGAAAAACTACCAGCCGTGCCCATGGCCATAACTTCCATCATCATAACCGCCATGACCGTAGCTTCGGGAGTTCGCTTCTGCTAATGCAGCTAAATGTGCAGCTTTGGCATGTTGGACTTCAGGAGTATCAACTGGAACGCCGTTGTGAATAACAGGAATATGGATGGGTCCATGAGCTGGAGCATAATGACCGGCTCCGGCACCTCCATAGTATGCACCATCATCCCCACCATAACCTCCTCTGCTTGATGCCTCTGATAGTGCGGCAAGATGAGAAGCTCTGGCATGTTGCACAGCTGGGGTGTCAACTGGAACGCCATTATGAATTACGGGAACATGGATCGGTCCATTATAAGCGTGCCCATGATATGCTGGTCCAGCATGTCCGACAGCGGGTCCAATTGGGCCAGCATGAACCAGAGCTTTGGCGTGAGCAGCTAAATGTGCAGCTTTAGCATGTTGGACTTCAGGTGTATCAACAGGAACTCCATTGTGAATTACAGGAACATGTTGGGCAGCATATCCATGTCCACCCCAGAGTGAACGTTTGTACAAATGGTGATGTCCTCCGGCTCTGGCAGCGGCATGAGCGGCAAAATGGGCAGCCTTTGCATGTTGTACTTCAGGAGTATCGACTGGAACACCATGTGGTGTTAATGGAACATGATGAGCATATGGTGCAGCATAAGAAGCATAAGCAACTGGTGCCACGGCAACATGAACAGCTGGAGCTGGTCCTTGAGGTAAATTAGTCCCTGTGGCATGGAATCCAGAATGAGGATCGGCTATATAAGAAACTGATTGGACATGACCATAACCATCAACGTAAGAGTATGATCCCTTTGTCGTACCATCATGTGCTCGAACTTCATGCTTCTGCGAGTTTGGATCAGCATAACCATATGCATATGATCCTGCAAGATCTTGCGTATAATATTGGCTTGAAAGACCACCATAGAGTGAGGCCGAACAAGTCGACGCCAAAAAAAGTGTTGCAAATAAGATCTGAAAAACAAAACAAGAAAAACACTGTCAAATATATTCACGACTATTGTGTCAGCAGAACTACTGAGGCATATCGAAACAAAAATTATATTACAACACGATTCGCTATTCTAATGCACTCAAGATTTAATGTATTACAAAATTTTCCAGATAGGCACAAGCACTTGGTGGCGCAATAGCCCAACCCATAGATTTTGATAATTACTCTGCACTCTCTGTCTGAATTGTTTGAATTTTATCTATTGCAAGTGATCGGTAAATACTTACAAATGGCTTCATTGTAATATTTTAATCCCTGTTCCTTCTCAAGCTGTAAACCTCCTAGATGTGGCTAGGACTGTTCGCAAACTGTGCCAGTTGATTAAGAAGTGCCCCAATATATACAATTCGAACCACCATCCGACACCAACCTGGGTATACGCCTCGGTCGATTATTGCTACTTAGGTAGGGATTTCGCGATCAAATTCTAAAAATCCATGACCTTGCTTTCGCCATCCATCTAAAGAGTACTTATCGAGTGAGAGACCTGGAAGTATATATCGCAATTTTTGTGCAGGTTATTTGCGCGCCGTGTTAAATGTTGATCTTAACCAATCCACTTTGGGGCGTTGCAGTTTTATCAAAGCAGAGCACAACACAGCACTAGCTAGCCATATACATGCATAGAACCGCAGTGGCGCGGCTGTAGCCCTCGCACGTCTCCTATTACATGAAAGACTGCATGCATTATTACGAAAATCAGATCGAACCAATTGATCAGAAATAATTGTGCCAGGGAGCCCGGTTAGTTTTTTTTTCTGATTTTCTCTGTTTACGATCGGATTGGAAAATTTAATTACAACAACAAATCTCCACCTCTGTTTTCTTTTATCCGGCCGTGCTGTAGTGCGTTGCCGCTATGAGGCTGTTATTAACATTCTTCAGATGCATTCCAATGACTGGCGTTGCCCAAGAAGAATTTATATGTGTAACATAGTACCGGTTGCCGGGTTCTTCTGTAAGTCGAGCATTTCATTTTATTCAGGCGATTAATTTTGAAAGTGAATTGAGAACTTACAGTCAATTAAGAGGTATAAAGATAGATAGACCGATAGATAGTTAGATAACCAGGTAATGAATTAGTGAATCGACATTAGCCCAGACATTGAATTCAATAGGTGACAACCACTGATTTTCAAGAAATTCCGTAGTAGGTACGTGACGTTTGATTAGTAGGCTTCCGGCGGTCATTTTTTCCCAACATTTCCATAGAGTAAAATTTATTTGGGTTTTTTTTTCATTTTTAACCAATATAATTAACCTTCATTACAATGACCGATGTGGTATTGAGAATTTTTCTCTTGTTGAATGCAGCAATTTTACTGAAGACTAATGAAAATTTGTTTGAGAAAACTAAAAATTAAAAGCCAAAATTTTGGAATCTCTTTTACTATATGATTTAGTTTCGACAGCATTCGAATAATATAATAGGAGAGTAAAAGCGTAAATACAGAATAAAAAATTTCATAACAGAATTCTTCAACTAGAGAATACAGTGAAAGTTTAATATTTATGTAGCTTAAGGCTAGAGCACATACTAGAAATCGGTACAATATAATTTGCTCTGTTACTAAAACTAATCATCCCTTCATCAGGACCGCTAAATATCATTCCCTGGAAATCTAATAGGGCAATTAGATAGATAAGGAATTTACTGAATTTTTTAAAAACTTGTGTTTAGCGGACATGGTCTAGAAAACTCTTTTCATATACCTTTCAATAGCATTATGGAGGCTACTTAAATTTGAAAATCCTAAATAATTCAAAATATTCTGCCCCGATGAAAATTCATGTCCAGCAATAGAATTTCTTCGAGCTACTCGACTATTTTATTGCTTCATATGGCTAAAGTTTAATTAAAATATTCCATGTAAGTTTTTTCTCTGTTACGCCAAACAAATATTAAGCTTCATTCTAATTTTCTTTAAGATTTATATTTTTAATTTAATAGATCTGTAACGAAACGATTCTTTAAGATATTTCTTAATATAGCTGGACATAATTGGACTCACAGTTTTAAGAACAGAAAATTCGATAACTAAAAGTAAATTTCAGGAAGAAAACGTATTAGAAAGAGATAGGAAATAAAAATATTGATAAATTTGGACGCTGGAAAGCCATAATCTTCGGAACCGATTAAAATGTCGAAAATTATGTTAAATACACCATTTGAATCCGAAAAAAAAACAGCGTCGAATGGTCTGGGTCTCATATCTCTACGATGAAAACAAAACTATTTACGCCGTTGAAAACGCCTGTAATTTCTTCAGTAACTTCGATTTGATTTGCAGTAATAGGTTCAAAATCCGATGCCTTTTAATCACATGTCAAATAAAGCAAATTTTTAAGAGAGTTACGTACAGCATCCGCGGTTTGACAGCTCAAGAGGTTTACATCATTTTTGCGGATCGTAAAATGATTACTTCTGTATTAAATCTGGGCATTGTTCGCAGTTAGGTACTACATTTTCAAGGACTTGGTGTCTATGAAAAATATCGTCTGATACATTTTGTTATCGCTTAGTTTTGCATGACAGATGCAGTTACTCGATTCTTTTTAACTTGTAATACAGAATACGTTGTTACTACGTTAAACGAGTATTAAATAAAAACGTAATAATAACTATAACCTTTTATGTAAACCACCGGTACTGTTCTGGAAAAGTAAGATCTTGTTTTAAGCATAGTACTTGGATACAGCTCAAATATATCATACAAATAAATATGTTATATTTGACACAGCATTTCAATAGCCATAAGTTTTTTAAAAATTATTTCATTCCATACATTACAGCTTTTCAGATTATTCATTCTTGAGGTCCGCAAAAGAAAACGGATTGCTATAAGCGGAAAAACGTGTTTATTCTGTTATGTATTGTTTTTTAAATCAAAAGACAGTACTTCTTAGCACTACGTTTATTCAAGCTGAAGATTACAATTTAACTGCTTATACAAGCTAATCTGACACAACTCCTAACTATGATGACATGATGACATTCTGTGATATTAGTATTGTTCCTAATATTTGTTAATTCGTTACTGTGTTTAGTTGTAAGTGTGTTAGGTATTTAATATATTTTCTACCAGGTATACAACATTTCCCCTTTTCGAATAGTTTTCCAAGTCCTACGCTAATATTAATGATACTGAGAATTTAATATTTTCCCTTCAGTTATAATTCAATAATTTACCAATTCAATTTTCAGTAATTACGATAATTAAATAAAGACATATTTAAGCGAAATACATTCCTAAATTCTTATTAGTAAAATTAATTCAATTTAAACAAAAGATGTAAGGAATACCTAGCCTACAATCAGCACATTTAATAACGTATATGTCAAACGATCGGGTGGTTTGATTTTTAGTGCGAGTTGTAGCCCTAGTCTGACACATATGGTTCACTATTATTTGAATTCGGATTGTTGGAAATTAATAATTGCTGTTGCAATTGAGATTATTCTATTGTTTCTGGGGCATTACCTTTCACTACTTTAAATATTGGTGCATGAGCTGAAGGCCTTAAGTACAGTGAATTTCTTCGTAATATACGATTGTCTTCTATTTGTATAATATAATAATATAATCTTTTCCGGATGCCACTTTCTACATCTCTTCACTAATAAATTTTCCCCGTTAGAAAACAGACAATCAAACTTGCTATGCGTTCTTGAATCATTATACTCTTTGTACCGATTTTGAATTTTAACAATTTTTGAATTCACATTTGACGCTCATTTCATATGAGCCAAATGGTTAGTTGTCACAAATTAACACTTTTGGAATACTGTGCATAACGAAAATTTCTTTCAATTTGCTAATTACCTCTAAGGACGTTTTATTTTGTAATTTATTTAGTTCAATCCAGTTTGACATATAATCGATTAAGACAAGATATGAGCATCTTTGAAATTCTAAGATATCACATCCTACTTTAATGAATAGTAGTTCTGGGACCTCATGCGGTATTAATGGAATTTTGTAATTTGACGCTTGAAACTTTTCACAAGTTCGACATCGCATGATTAATTGCTCAATTTCCAAATTGATCCTTGGCCAGTACATGGATATTTTCGGGAGTTCTTTTATTTTTGTCATACCCATATGACTCTCATGTAACGTATTGAGCAATTAATCTCTTAAATTTTTCGGAATTATAACTCTTAGTAACATTTTTAATTTGTGCTTCGAAGTTTACTGTTAATTAATGGAGTGCACTACCTCATTTAAGAATCATCGAAATCTCTTTCATCAATTGTAAAACTTCGCGACAGTGTATCGGCCAATTTTGAGATATCGGTTTGTCAATGATCGCTACCCAGGGTCTATGATCCGTATGAACAGTTATTGTTCGACCATAAACATAGTCATGAAATTTAAAACAAGCGAATATTAGATAGACTTTTCGACGCATAACCTACGGGACGATTATACAGGGTGTTTCCCACCAGGAGGTCAATAGAGCGGGAGGTGATAGTATTCACCTAGACGAACCAAAAATTGCATGGCAGGGGGGGCCATATCAACCGTTTAGGAGTTACAGGGTGATTAATAAAAAAGGCTAGTTTTTTACAAAACACCCTGTAACTTAAAAACTACAGGGTGTTCGGTCACAGTTAAGAGCTCATTGTATGCAGAACTTCATGGCCTTTCCAAAGACTGCTTAATCAGCCCCATACCCATACAGTTTTTATAAAAAATGTTGTGTTAATAACCTTTTTGCAAAAATAATAGAGGTTAAAGTAAAAAAAAAAGGTAAGAAAATCCGAAATTTTTAGTTTAGACAACCATAATTCTTGATGGGAGAGGGGTATGGGGCTGATTGAGCAGTCGTTGGAAAGGCCATGAAATTCTGCATACAATGAGCTCTTAACTGTGACCGTACACTCTGTAATTTCAAAAATGCAGGGTATTTTGAGAAAAACTAGCCTTTTTATCGCCCTAACCGTAACTCGTAACCGGTTGTTATGCCCCAGGGGGGGGGCCATTTTTGGTTCATGTAGATATGTAGATGAGTACTATCACCTCCCGGTCTATTGACCTCCCAGTGTGAAACACCCTGTATTGCATAAGACAACTACCTGATACTTCTTTAGATGCGTTTGTTTGAATTACTATCGGAGTCTCTGGACTGAAATTTTTTAGTTCTGGTGCATTAGTAATTGCTGATTTCAACTTACGAACTGGAAGACATTTGTACTATACATTATTTTTTAAAAGTGCTCTCAATGGAGCAGTTAAAGCCGACATGTTCGGTATAAATTGCCTTAAATAATTGATAAGCCCTAAAAACCTTTGCAGGGCTTTTCTGATGGCACTTCTAACGTGCATTAACCGCTACCCGGTTTGGATCTATAGGTAGGCCCTATTTATAAAATAAATAGCCTAGTTATCTCACCTCGTTTAAACAAAATTGCAACTTTGTTGGGTTAATCTTTCTATTTAGAGTATTTGCTCTTTCTATTACTCTGTTTAAATTTAAGTCATGTGCAGCTTTTTTCTCTCCCCCTACCAAAATATCAGCAAAATAAACGAATGTACCTCCCAAGTGACCAAAATACCTACTGTTCAGTCTCTGAAATAATTCAGGTGCTAAATTTAATCCAAAAGGAAGACTGAGAAATTGATAACAGTAAACTTGGGTCGCAAAATTCGAGCTTTCTTCGTCCAATTGTACTTGGTTAAATCCATCCTTTAAGTCTAAAACTGTGTAAAAAGACATATTTTGAAGCATACCCGAAATATTTCCTAATTTAAGTATCTAAAAGGCTCTCTTACTGTACATAAGTTAAGATCTCTTGAATCGAGACATACCCTGACAGCCTTATCAGGTTTTTCTACAACTACAAGTTGATGTACTTAGTCCGCTGGTTGATTACTCTTTTTAATTATGCCTGATTTCTCCATATCGTTTAATTTCTCCCTCACTATTTCTCTTAAAACCAAAATAATCATTTTTGGGTGCTTTGCTATAGCCACTGCATCAGCTTTAACAAAAATATGACACTTATCTGGAAAACCCCCCAATCTTTTGAAAATTTCAGTATTTTCCTTTAAGAATTTTTCTTTTTCTTCATCACTTGGCATCGATTATACTTGACTTATTAAGCTAACCCAATTCATCGTAGTACGCGTCTTCAGCCCTAATAGTGGACCCGAAGATGCACCAACAATGAAAAACTGCACGTTATATTGATTTCTATTACAATAAATAGGCAAATTCACTGCACCAAGAACCTGCAGCGTATGCCCACTATATGCTGTCACAATGCAATCAGCTGAAAAATATTTTTTAAAAATGTGCCATGGAATTATATTTACCTGTGAACCGGTGTCGATTTTGAACTTCATCTCACACTTACCGATCTTTAATGTTTTCAATCACCCGGCGTTGTTTATTCCTACGTCATTTATATAGATCTCATTAATTACAAGGCTATTTACGTCATAAAGTGCACTCTACATAGATTTGACTACCTACATCCCTAATTCTGTTGCATCTCTTGTTGTATGCCGGGCATGCATTGACCTTGTGACTGAAAGTTAATCTCTTGCAGTCGATTATATTTCCCTGATAATTAGGCTTATCTCCTTTGTAGTTCTGCCTGGCCGATAACGCCGCTGCTACATTTTTGTATTCCTGATGCGACCTTCCTGGTGCGCCGCTTTTGTTGCTTCGATCGAATATTGAAGGTGGCTTGTACTTTTGCCGAACTTCATTTACACTATGTGGGTGTTGGAGCTCTTGTGTCTGTTAGTGTGTGGCTTCAGCTACTCTACAGAAATCTATGGCTTTTTTCGGTTCTTAATAATTTTTCTGTACATCTGATTCCCAAAACAATACGATTTCTTATCATTTGATCTATTATGGATTCCGTAGTATTCGAGAAATCACATGTTCTCGCTTGATTTGAAATCTCGGCGAGGAAGTTATCAAACGGTTCTCCTTGTTGCTGCTGCCTGCTATGAAATTTAAATCTTTCATAGATCACGTAATTTTTTGGCATGCAATAGTCTTCTGATTTCTGTATCACTTTACTATAAACTTTTTTGTCTTCCTCTGATAAATCGAACGTTTCAAAAATTTCAAGAGCCTTTTCTCTCATCAGAATTTAGCAGCATTGCTACTTTCGTTTCACTAACTTTGGTTTATCTATTGCCAATTTATATATTTCAAATAGTTTCTTGAACTTTGACCATGTGTTGCTTATGTTGCCTTCAAATGACATAGGGCTTGACGGCCTTAAACTTAAATTGTCCATTATTTATTTTTCCTCATGTTTAATTCTTTGCACTTCACTTTAAAATTTTACTGAAGCCACCACACTTTCTGTTTATAGTTGAACATTTTCGACTGCGCCATGTTATGTATTGTTTGTCATCTAAGCTAATCTGACTCAACTCCTAACTATGATGAGATGACATTCTGTGATATTAGTGTTAGTGTTCCTATTATTTATTAATTCGTTACTGTGTTTAGATGTAAGTGTGTTAGATATTTAATATATGTTTTTTAGGTATAAAACATATACTGACTTTAGCGTAATTCTACTTATTCCAAATTGTGCATATAATTTAGAAAAAAAAGCTGTCCAAAAATAGCATTTCTACCACAAATTGTTTAGAAGTTGAGTTTTATTTTCAAAAAGTGTTTGGGTTCTAGTGAAAAGTTTCATTTTGGTCGGTTACGACAAGTATGCTTTTCAGTGTCGATTTATCTTATTGTGTACTCTTGGTTGCAAAATGAAGGTTCGTACTTATTCCGTGTCCCTTATCATACGTTGTAATCCCCGAGCTAACAACGGAGAAAAGCATAGATTTACACAATTCACTTTAGCTTTACTGAGTGTGACCAAAACACCTGTTGAATGTCAAGAGAATTTTGAGTTCACGAGGTCGAAGAAAACGGAATAATGCAAAGGTTCAAATTTTAATAAAATCAAAATTAAATTTTAAAAAAATTTGCGATCAATATTCAACTTTGTATCAAGGTTATATATATTAATATATTTCAAATCCAAATGAAAAAAAATCTGGTAAGTAGCTTTTCTTTGGTATGATAATTTTTTTGGTCCTTTTAAATCCATCCTCCTTTACCTCCTCAAATCATTTTTTCTCGTTTCACCTCTTTTGTATACCTTAGATCCTATCTGTGGGGTATGCTAAGTTTGTGATTACGTTTTTGATGCATAGAAGTAATGATGGAAGAGCAAATAGGGTTGAACACCCATGCATAATATTAAAAATTATTTTGATTTTTGTATGTCCGTCTGTCCGTCCACACGACAACTGGAGAACGCGTTCACTTAGAGTGCTGAGATTTTCCACACGGGCTTTAAAACAAAAATTAAATTTAAGTTCAGAAATGGTAACAATAGGGAAACCCTTCGTAGGTTTGCCATACAAAAATTTCATTTTTCACCATATATTTGGGTACTGCCCACTGACATATATAATATGGACTGCTTAATTTTCTATTTCACGTGGGCACAATTTTTTGTGTCAAAAAGAGTTCTTACGTCGGTGCCAACATTGAAAAGATCATTGGCGGGAAGTTAAAAAAGTTAGCAGGTAGCTCCAAAAATGACTTTAATAAATCCTTTGGAATTTCTTTTGCGTATCTAATAAATATATTGTCTTTAGTAAAACAGCTTTTATCTGTAATAACCCTAAATAATTAATTTAAAAACATTTATTTCTACGAACCCACTTATTTATTTGTTGTTCACAGTTCTCTCTCAGTTGGTACATGATGCTTAGACCGAAAGAGTCAGCAATATAGAAGTGAGCCCACTTTCTGTAGTGTATTTCAATGATCGTAGTCAGTCCATATTATATATGTCAGTGGTACTGCCCGAGAACGCGTTGACTTAGAGAGCTGTAATTTACATGTAAGTAAATGACCTTTTCATAGCAATAGTAAATAGAAATGCTTGGTGTTGCCATATGAAACTTGGGTTTTCATTTTATATTTGGGGAATACCTGAGAACGTATCGACGTGGAGAGATCAGATTTTATACATAGCATTTTCATAACAATAGTAAATAAAATTTAAAAAATTAAATAAATCTAGCAACTCGTTCTTGGTATTGCCATACAGAACTTTGGGTTTATACTTATTTTAACTTTTATAGTATTCTCATCTAGAGTATAATATTATTTGTCTCAAATCAATTGTAACTTTTTCTCTTGTTCTTATTTAATTTTCAAAAACAAAAATATAAAACAAAAACTTCCACTATTCTCAACAGATTATGTGTGTTCAAGTGACTGAAACAAAGCCCTTACATCGGCCTACCAAAGCTCTTGCATTAATAAGGAAAAGACACATATTTGGAATTTTCAGACCATATTTCCAATAGATTTCCCTGTTTCTAATCACCTGCATAAAAAACCGCCACTTATCCCCTCCCATCAATCATCACTAGGTAAGCAAAACTAGGGAATGCTGGTAAGATTGTATCTATAAAAAGTGTGCACTTATAATTGCCAGCCATCAAGTGCAAAGTTCTTATGCAGTGAAAATGGAAATCAGCCAAGAAGAACGTCGGAAATTAAATCCTTTTACTTAGTTTAAAAGTCGAAAATCTTGAAAACAACCATTCAAAATGTTCTCAGTAAATTTCGGGAATCTTGTAGTGTCCAGGGAAAACTGTTTCAGCAAGGAAATCAAATTCGGTAAACAACTTTAAACGAAATCTCAACATTTTGTTGAGAGAAATGGCTGATAAGGCTGAAACGTTATCTGCTACAGTCCATCGAATTAAAAGAAGAGAAAGCCTACGAAGTTTCCATACTCAGAAAAGAACCATCTTGCAAAATCCATGAGCCGGACTTTGTATGAAAGTTTCCTAATGTAATTCGACTGCTCCATTGTGGGTAATGAAAGGTAGGTGAAAGCAAGCTTCAAACAGCTTCCAGAACAGGAATTTTATGTGGAAAAAAAGAGCGGTGACGCCGCAGATTCCAAGTGTAAGGGTCATCGATGCACCAAATTTCCCAGTAAGTACTTAATTTGGCAATATGTACGTGTGTACAAAATGTACGTTTGGCCCAAAATCATTACCTTTGTGACAACGGGCACAATCAATACGGTTGTATACGTTCAGGAGAATCCTCTGAAGCTTCTACACGATCCAACAGCTTTCTTTTGGCCTTAGATACTTGCTACTCCAGCAAAAAAGCGAGAGACTTGTACGATGCAAAATCTATACATGTAGTACCAAAAGAAAAGAATCCTCAAAATTATCCAGCACTAAGGCCAATCGAAAAATATTGGGCTGATATTAAAAGATAATTAAAAAAGAAAAGAAAAAAAATACCCCTCTAAGATAGACACTCTTTTAAGGGGAAATATAAAAGATCTTCCTATACGTTCGATACTATTTCTGTACTAAATTAAATGAAGAACGTAAAGCAAAGACCTCGCCAAATTTATAGTGTCTAGTAATGATATCATTGGGCTGATATCATTGGGCTGATATTAAAAGATAATTAGAAAAAAAAAAAACAAAGAAATACCCCTCTAAGATAGACACTCTTTTAAGGGGAAATATAAAAGATCTTCCTATACGTTCGATACTATTTCTGTACAAAATTAAATAAAGAACGTAAAGCAAAAACCTCGCCAAATTTATTGTGTCTAGTAATGATATCATGGCGGTTATGTATAATGCCAATAATTAAGTGATCCTTCAATAAAAATTTATGATATAAAACAAAAAGTTTTTCTTGTTGATTTCATCATTCATATCTGGTGGTTTTTTTTTCTGAATCAGTCCTTATCTAATGTTTTCCAATACATTCTTTATAAATTATATTTTCGTTTGTATTTATCTAAAAAATTGAATTTTAACTCTAAAGTACGGAGATTTCCGTTTAGTTTTCCCTTTTGACAGGACTCTCAAATTATTTTTATTTTCTGGTTGGTTTTTCTTGCGGGGTTAAAATTTTTATTAATTTAAGCTTTCAGACAGCCCAATTCATTTTCTTTTGTTCTCCGGGAAAATGTTGAAGGAAAATTCGATTGTTTCCCGTCAGTGTTTGAGTTTGATTATGGAAAACTGGACCAGATAAATATAATTTTCAATTAATTATTTATTAATTTAACTTCGTAGAGTAGGTTACCGTATCAGATTGAAGGAAGAATTTGGTCGACTATACAAAAGGAATCCCAAGTAAAATAAAATTTGAAAATATTTTCCATAAAGCATATTTGCTTGTGTAAAAAATCACTACAAATTATAAGAGAAGTAAGACGAGGGCAGACGACTGCTATAAATTTCGTAAAAGTGAAAATCTATTAAAAGCTTCTTTCAAAGCCAAAAGCAGAAAATCATTATTGCAGAGGAAAATCTGTCAAAAGAAATTATTTACCAAGCAAATTAAACATTTCTAAAGTTAAACAAATGCACAACAACGTACTTGGCTGGAATTAGAGGTAAAGAAAACATACCTTCTTAACATTTTATGTACGGAATATACGATTGAATTTGGTTCATCTGCCAATGAGGTTTACTTCGTGTTCTCTGTGTATATAATATAAAAAAAAAAATCTACTGGTCCTCAGTAGTAAAAAATACTACACCGCCATAGTGCTAGAGGTTCTTAATAGCAAATAATACCTATACTATTAAAAAAAAATATTATTAACAAGGACAACAATTTTGTTAGGTACTGCTATATATTTTTATAAAAAAAGCATTATTGAGCTGCACATAGGATTATAGTCAGAAAAATCAGTTTCTCCGTTCTCGAGATATGATTTTTTGAAAATTACGTTTTTTCGTAAGGGAGGTGGGGCGTGGTAAAGCAAAACAAAAAAATACGGGAGTATTTCAAGGAAACTCTGAAGGTTCAATCCAAATCAGATATGTTCGATTCCAAAACAAGTGAATTTTGATCGTTTGTGGATGGATTGGCTGTACATATATAGTACGTATGCACATTATGCTCAATTTGTGTCGTATACTTAAAAACAAAATTTATGTTAGCTATTTCCAATTCTATTCTCAGGAAATGTTTTATGTTTGCTTTAATAAAAATAATGTTCGCACTAATTTAGCATGGTGGTAGGTAGTGTTGATATATTTGTGGATCAGGCCACAATTTCTAAAAAAATCCTAAAAAGCAAAATCCCTAAAACAACAAAAGTGCCCTAATAGACAAAAAACAAAATCCCTAAAAATTCCTTAAAAAAAATTAATACTTAATGCAAAAAACTGCACTCACTTAATTATTGAGAAAAAATTCATACAGGTTCGAGACTCATTCCATGGAAAGAACTCAATAATGTCAAATAAAAAAACAATCACCAAACAAAAAGAACTTAATAATTTTATTTAACTTATCAGAAATGAGAGCTCAAGCTGACTGATGGATAACAATCATAGAGGTACATGTTACCACATAAACTATAGTAACTCTACTGCATTGTTGAAAAATCCCTTTTGCAAAGCACAGACTGGTTTAAATTCAAATTGTTTTTGTCAACAATGTTAAATTCTGGATTTTTTCCTTTAGAGATTTTTTTTTAGGAATTGTTTTAGGAATTTTTTTATTAGGAATTTTCAAGGCATATAACATACATATACAAAATTTCTATTTATCATGGCAAAACTCTTCCGTAAAAATTTTTTTTATTTAGAACGACTTATATTGCATCTTTCACTAACTTCTTTTTTTTTCTTTTTTTAACCAGAGAACAGTCGTTATATGCTACTGAGGAAGAGTAATAGCAAAGATTCTATAATACGAGATTCCACTTCTGTTCAGAAATTATTAAAACTTCGCATTGTACACTGCATCCACTAATCTAATCATGAGCACCACAACCTGATGTAGAGAAGCCCGCAATTTTTTCTTCGAAATTTACTGGAAATATTTTCTTTAGGATTTGTTTGCAGTATTGGTGACCGACAGCAATGCCTCACTCCAATATAAAATCAACGATGCCTAGAACCATAGATGGCACAAGAACTAACTTTATGCTAGAACTGATGTACAAAAACCCTCAATTTTTTCCTTGAAATTTATTTGAAATTTTTCTTCAGAATTTGTATGCATTTGGATGACAACAGGTGCTTTGGGGGTGGCTAATAATTTTTTTGAGCGTAGACGCAGGTTAAGAAATAAGCATTCATTCTTCTTAGAAATTTACAGAAAATCTTTCCATAACATTTTTATTCATTTAGGGGACGAATAGAGTTATTTTCAGATACAACACTTTCATGTGTGCCGTTGTCGGCCGTCAAAAATTCAAATGAAAAGATATCCAGTAAATTTCTAAGAAAAACTTGAAGCTTCCGTAGTAAGAAGATTTGTTGGGTGTGAAACACTGTGAAGTTTGAGATATTCAATTTTATTTTAGAAAATTGAGTTCTATAGCAGGCTGTAACATATGCGTGCAACATCTTTGTATTATAGAGTCCTTCCGGGTAGACAGATATGACATATACGCAACAAACCAACGACCAATTGTTGTTAATTGTCTACAAAGTTATGTGACAAATATGATTTGAAACTGTGGTCAGCGTTGACACCAATTGTCACATAATATGTCACATAAACCATATTTAAGATTGTCACAGTAATGTTAATAAGTTCTGTGACATTTGATTCACTTATATTTATGACATTTAAATGTCGGCATTTTGTCAAACTGCAATAATAGTATATATATAGGTATCTAAAATTGAAGTTGTAAAAATAAAACACGAAGTTTTGAAATTCTTTTATTTATTTATGAACATTTTAAAATATATTCTAGTGCAGTCCCCAGCAATATTTATTGCGGATAATTTTATGATATCTGAAAACAAGTAAAAATAAAAAACTGTACATAATTATAACAGGAATTAGTAATATCAATTTATCTATATTATTGACAGAGAAATGTATTTTCTTCTAAAAGTTGATGTCAAACGGTCCGCTAATAATACGACGGACAGCGTTTTCAATATTTTCCCTTCGATAATCTTAAGACATAAGCAATCGCACGTTATTCTAGCAAAATTAGTAGTCATACATCAGAATTTTGTCACACTTAATTCACAGTTTCTTATGAAATTTTTGTCAACAAAAAATGGTGTGAAATCATAATCTAAATTCCAAACTTTTGTGTGACATTTCGTTTTCACAATTATTTCTACTTTTTTGTGACAAATTTTTGATATTATTTTGTGATGACATTACTTGGCTACGCGGGTTTGATAATAGACACCCAAGATTACTTTGCCATCTGACATAACCACCATTATTATTATTTCTTCTTCCTTATTTGCTCGGAGATGTAAACCGAATGAGCTGAAAATATTACATTGGGCGGTATTCATACACAAATAATAAAATCGAATTTAGTAAAAGTAAACTTTGTATTTAAACTCGTCACTACGATAATTCTAATATACAGACGAATTTTAAGTGTGTTTTAACTAAAGTATTTACTTTAAAATATAAATTTCCCACGTAAAAGATCAATGTTTCTTCTTTCTAGCTTTGTTTGTAACGCACAAGAACTCGATATTCTGGAATCATGTGCAGAGCTTCCCCAACGAATAACAATGTCAATCGCAAACAAACTAAAAACTAAGTTAAAGGCAATTTCATTTTGTTTAAAATGAATGTTGTTTTACCTGTTTATTTATTGATTCAAATTATATCCTATCAGGTCTTATTCCCACCTTTTTTAAAGCACATGTTATTCGAACATGTCCACAATCATTTGCGCCAATACCATTTGGAAGCCATGCTGCTATATCCTCAAATGTTTTTATAAAATTTTATGAATTATGGTAAAAGTAGTTCCAGTAGTGTGTCTATGAATAGCGCCCATTATATTTTAAATTGAACGAAGAAGGTTCTAAGTCGAAAAATGGTTAAATGCACAGATAAAGAGTCTAATTTCCTTTAGTTGGGAGAAATGTTACTATGAAGGTTGATTATTTCTCTAAATTTTAGTTAGATAACATTTTTGTAATAAAATAAAATTTATTTTTAACAGTTGTCCTAATTTTCCTATTGTAATCGAAATACCAAAAAGTGAGTATTCGCCGAGAGCAAAGAATTAAAATTCATTCTAACTACTAAGCTAGAATTTAGTTAGAGTTGAGTTAGCCCTAAGTTTTCCAAACTGAGTTAACTCGAAGATGTTTCCATTAACGACTTCTGATTTCAGTTGACAGTTGAAATATTTCATACAAAGTAGCTGAATTTGTTTTGAACAAAATAACCATCCGCACATTTCTAACAAATCTTACACAAAACGCAACTCAACTCGACTGGTTTCGTTGAGTTAATATGGATTCAACGAAACTTCGCTCAACTCTCATTTGCATGAGCACAAACTCGAATTCAATTCAGATTGAAATTCACATGGAAACATAGTGAATAATATTTTCGAACTTTTGCCTGGATAATATTAACGAAGTGAAACTGGCGTGGCTGTCGTCGCCAAATGCCGAGCAAAATGATGGGCTAGAGAGCCATTCATTAAATTTCACTTATATTTGAGTGTTGAGTCATTTGCTTGTAAGCTCTGCCGTTTTGAAATAAAACTGTTAAATAATAATAATTTGAATTAAAATCTCTTCATTCAAGTCCTCATTTTTCTATTTTTCCTTTTCTTGAATATAAAATAATTTATTTTCAGAAAATCAAATATCGTTTTATTTTGTCATGTTTTTTCTTAATAGATTTAGATCTTGTATGTTGGCAGCAATGGAGCCAGTGGCGTGGCGTGGCGTGGACTTGGAGCGAGAGGAAGCAATCAGATTATAATTTTACAAAAGCGTTAACATTCATTCAAATGTTATTATAGCGGTTCTAATTAATTATCCCTATACTCTCTCTTTAGCTCCAGGACTTAATTTTTAAAGAAAATAGTCAACTGCACCAGTGAACTGCGTCGATTGTGTGAAGACGAAGATGAAGTCACGAAATATATTATATGTGAGTGTCCGCGCTACTTTAAAGTTGAAAATCATTGGAGAAGCATCTCACCAAATAAGGTTTGCAAGCCAACCACAAGGGTAATAATCCAGCTCATAAAAGTGATAGATTTAACTTAACCACTCTAGGGGAGGACAGAATAGGTCAACTCTGGTCACGGTTTCAGTAGGGTTTTAGTGGACTGGTCTCCCCTATTCTTAACTTTAAGCACCCACGATCGAGGACGTGAGAGTAGGCATGAATTACACTTTTCAGTTCCTTGGTCTCAAATTAAAATAAAAGGAATTAAAAAATTTGTCATAGTCAGGTCGTAATTTATTTGTATTTTATACACTCTATTTCAATGAAATCTGTAAACAAATTGGAAATTCTCCGTTGTCTCGAAAACAAAGGCAATTATAAATTGTTTTCAGAATGAGGAGAGATACTCCAGACTGTTCTAAGGTAGTGGGTAAGTTTTCTAGTAATAACGGCATTTGAGCCATGCAAACGAAATTTCCAAGAATTTGCAAAATACGAAAATGGAAAATTTCAAATTCACTTATAACTTATAACACAGTTGTATTATGAAACAGAGTGTACTATTCGTCGCCTCCACGAAACTGAGAAATTAATATGGTGAGATGTAGCAATGTTAGGAGTTAATGTTTTGCCAGTATTGGAGCTTATTCTAAAGTAATATTCGCCTATCCAATTTGATTGAAATTGCGACTCAAGAATTTACAATTTTCTCTCGCCCGCGTGTCTTGAACATATTTGCCTGCCTACAACCAGAGTGTTTCCTAACCGACCTACGTACATGTAATTGATGGAAGCACAAATAATGCCACCTCCAGTTGAAACAAATACAGCGTTGATCTATCATAAGAAAAATATTATCGTATGAATAAAATCCATCTAAACATGATACCGGTATAGCAGTGTTTGTACGTCCCAATAGAGGCATTATTTTAATTGCATCCCATAGGCTTAGAACCATTTCTTATTGAGTGTGTGTAGCTACACTATAAGTGGCGAACGAGCAACAGAGTTGCTTGACATCATAAGTAGATTCATGACAAGTGGGAATGATATACATTTTGTTGGATGTTGTCCGATTGTTGATGGTAGCAAAAATAAATCCACCTCCTACAGGTAGTGGTGTCGGTCGTGTTATCATAGACAGAGTCGAGACATTTTCGAATGCTATACTTTTCGTTGCATGTTGTTCGACTGCTTTGTTTTTGGTTGTTTTGTTTTAGGTCCAAAATACATTCGCAGCCTCAGGATACAAGCCGCTTAAGGCTCGTGGCCGCTTGCTGAAGCTAAGTAAGTTACATTCACGGGTACTGGCCACAAGAAGCCATGCTTCTTATTATTATAATATAAATTTCTGTATATTCATATAATTAATAATCTTTTCTTCCATTTAATTTTTTTGCAAAAGTATTACAACCCAGTATGAAACAGTTCTCACAGGTAAACAACTTTCTGACTGATAAACGAAATTCCGTTTAATCACAAGCCTCCAGCCATATTGAATCATCTACCATTTTTATACTTCAATGTTTGTAGTACTGGGGCACGAGCCCCAAAGTTGAGGTTTGATCAAACTTGACCACGGTCACAGTGTGGCTTGTGGTCTCTGGCCGCGAAAGTAGCTTCAGACGTGTGCATCCAGTGGTCTGTGTTCGTGAATGGGCCATCCCACACGAATATTCTTGATGCAGTATGCAAATGGGTTTTTTAGGGAAGACGTGAAAAGACGCAAGAAAGGTAAGGACGAACATTCGTAAGGTAATGCAAGTAATTAAAATAGATTCAGTATTTTGAGTTGCATGGATATGTCTTTGGATCTTTTCACCTTTCCCCTAAAAACTGGTTTGCATACTGCATCAAGAATACTAGTGTGGTATGGTCCAATATATTTCGGGCCTTAAACTTAGAATTAGGCGACTACGCCGAACAACGCCGTCGTGAGAAATGTTATGCAATTCATACATAGCCGACGTCGGCGTTGTCGATGTAACTCAGCCATTTTATACTGCATCTAGGGCGCAGATACTCCTTCTTCTTCTCCCCTTCCTGTTTGGTATCTGTGAAAATCAAATTCTGTATCTATTTAGTGAAAAAAATTAGTTCTCTTGATTTTTCATGAACTTTTAAGTTCAGTCCTTGATGTGTATAAGTAAAAAAAGAAATAACACCCAAGCAGTGAGATGGAAGCAACAGTCTCAACTTATTGCAGAGTAAGTGTCATCGTAATGTAATTACTGTTGAAGTTGTTTATGAAAGCTCTTCTCCCGATTTAAGAAGGGATGTTTCATCCTTACAAGTTTCATAACATTTCATAGCTTCTCTTTTTAAAGCTGTGCGGTTAAATTACACAGTTGCCCACATTGTTGAGAATGTTTTATTCAGCTTTTAGTCTTAAATGGTTCATGGAAACACCGTAATTAAGATTAATGACTAAAGTAGTCCCGAAATTTATGAAAAGCCATCCACTCATGTATGTGGGTTTTTGGGATGAAATTTGAGGGTGATGACAATACTGTTGAGGGTGTTTGTGCTAAATCGTGTTAACTTGCTTGCTCTACTGAAAGTATGCAAAGTTGATTTACGGAAATAACTTTAATTTGGAGTGGGGAATACCATTTTGTGGGACACAAACTCACTGTTGTAATTAACATACATATGGATTATTATAAGCATTCTGATTGCGGAGGCAACTTAATTAGAAATTGAAATATATTTTGCATAAAGTTTAAATTTTTATTCGGAAGTTGGTAGTAATAATTTATTATAATAATATTAATTGATCAATTCATAGCAATCATTTTTTTTTTTCAAAAAAATTCTTAGTGAGTATATTTAGAAGAAAAAACGAGAGAATTCGTATTATATCACGATACTAGTATTAATTAGTATTTTAAGTTTTGTGAGCTCTCCTTCAAAAATTGTGGGGGTTTCCAGTTCGATGCGTAGCTACATTTGTTTTTCTTTTTATATATGCAGATATCTTCTACAAGTACTCCGGAGCAGCTAAACTAATTTTAATGAATATTTTATATTGTTTTCAGGAAAAATCTCGTACACAAAGAAAAGCCGACTTTAAAATACTGCAAAATAGATTTTTTCCCCGAAATAAGGTAAGCAATATAAATTGATTTATTGACTAACCACTGAATAGAAACATGTTGCGTGAAGTCTTTTCGGAACGTGTGTACCTACTAATCTAGTTTTATTATTAGTATGTTCCGTCAATTTCTTGACTTGAATGAAATCAGATTGTCTATTATTTTCTTCTTCTTTTATTGTGATTTTCATGCAAATAAGCACCAGTAATGGTCGATCTAAGATTAGTTTCTAGCGAATTTTTAAAGGAATTCATTATTTTATATAGAAAGCCTCAATATCTTTGTGAAATAAAATCAAAAGAATAAGAAACCGAAAAAATAAGAAAAATGCAGCTTCTTATGATATTTTATTAGCAAAATGAAAGACATTCATCCTGATACAAATAAGAACGCAGTCGTTAAGAAAATCAATTCAGTAAGAACTTGCTTTTGAAGAGAATTAAAACAATATAGTTTGTCAAAGAAATCAGAAATGACAAGTGCAATTGCTGCAGATAATCTTAAATAATTACCTATTCTAACGTTTTCACTATCATATACTTCACAAAAAGCTACATGTAGATCTTAATTGAATTCCAGCATTATGAATGAAAGCGCAAGTAAAATATATGAAAAAAAAAGACGTGTATGGCAGGCACGGGTGATCACTCCGCGCCTTCAGATGGTCTTGCATATAAGTAACAATATCAAAATTTGACGAAAATTACAATTTTTAAATAAAAAATATATTTAAGTAAAAAAGAATTTTAGACACAAATTTAGCCCGAAATCCGAGCATCTTTTCATTTCCACTGAATAGAAATAAGTATATAATTTAATCAAAATTTCGTTAATACTATAATAAGTTGTAAAATTAAAATTAAAAATGTGGTTGTCAGATAGCGCAATCCTACGACACTCTACGTTATACACACAGTTTTTAATCAAACCCACTGGACTACACAAATACATTTGCTTGTCATCAGTATAGAGAACTATTCGACTGAATCTAATATTAGGAAATATATCGTTTATCAACAAAGCAAACAAGAAAGGACCAAGAATTGATCCTTGAGGTACACCCGAAAATACTGCATGGAAATAGTTAAATATTAGTTTCAGAGCATGCGGGGAGTAATCAAAGTTCTTAAGAATATTTTCAAAAAGAAGTCACTTATTGACCGTATCGAAAGCTTTGGGGAATGCTAAGAATACCAAAACTGTTCGCTTATCTCTGTCGATTGCCCACGATATATGGTTGCTTATTTACAGTAATGAAGTTGTACAACTATGTGACCAGGTATAAAGCTCCACAGATAATAGTGTAGAGAGTTGTTTAAATTTTAAAAGTGTTGCCAAACAAGCATCGAAAAGTCTTGGATTTCTGAAAAGTGTAAGAGTATTTAGGTCCATTGAATCTATCGCTTCTCTACAATTTTTATATCAGACCTAAAATGGAATGCAATTCAAATATCTGGGCCGAGGATGGCCGGACAGTCCAAAGCTTCATTGGATATTCTCTAAAACAGAGCCTTCATTTTCATAGGTGATTTGGCGATGACTTGTCTTACCGACTCACTCGAGTACCGCCGCAATGTTGGATGCTCTTCGCTACTTTATCGATACATGTACGGCCAATGTTCTAACGAAATGTTTAGTGTGATCCATTGTAGATTGATTCTTCATTTCACCCTTTGAAACACTTTCGGCGGTACAGTAAAATCCCGTGATGCTTTTTTATCCTGAAATGTGCGAATGTGGAACAATCTACCATCTTCTGTCTTTCCTCCGGTATGCAATCTGCGAAATATTAAGAAGAGTCAGTACTCAGCAAGAGTTTCAATTTAGATACCAGCGAGCCTGTTGACAACAACATTTACCATACGTGGATATGTGTACTGAAAGTGAGAAAATTCATATAATATTAGCCTAGACCTAGCCACAAACCAAATTAGAGATATCTAGGATAAAATACAAAAACTCAATATGCGATACATTTTTTTTAATTCTTATCGACGTTATTTACTGGACCTCTTCGTTACTTTTAATTTAAGATATAAATCATTATTCTGCTACAAATAGTTTGCCATAAATTCGCATTAAAAAATGTACGAAACTTGAAAATCTTGGTACTGACTCCTCTTAATGGTGACATACGTCAGCGTCTCCGCCATTCTCCTGTTGTCCCCTAATCCTTTCCTTATCTCGTTCGTGCCATGCTGTAAGGTAGGGTATTCCCTAAGCTTTTAAAAAAATGGGAGATGTGTAAGTGTATAATCTTTCCTAAAACTTTTGAGAAAAAAGTAAAATACTTACCAGTCTGAAGTCTGTATAATCTGATCCACGAGTGTTAGGTATAGGAATGACTGAGGATACTGAGGATAAATTCCAGGCTTTAAGAAACATCCATGATGTAACACATATATTACATGTGTGAGTTAGTTAGTCGTGTTAGAATAAAAGGCAATCAACACCCATATCGCATAGAACTTAGTACTGTTAACGAAAGGGAATATTTCTTCAACAGAAACCAAGAAAGAATTAAATAATGAAGTACCGGTCTCAACTCCTGGAAAATTACAAGAGGTAGTCGCATTGTCATCTTCCATATGAGAAGTTAACTGCGAATTATGAATTCGAATTGTAACAAATGGAAAATGCCTATCATAGTATGAGCGTTTTAAAATCAACCTGATGATCGACATTTGGAATAGAATGAATAAGATTCCATTTAGTATTATTGCCGTCCGCAATTATAGCGTCAAGATTAATCCTCTTATATTAATGGTAGAAGTTAGTATAAGCCTGTACAAACCAGCGAAAGTTTATGTCATATGGCATTATGAATATATCTTGCTCAGATATGCCCTACACGCAGATGTATGTGCAAAATATATCAAGAAGAGACAAGATTGGTTAGTAAAGTATGGGTATGCTTCACACTGATACCATACAGACCTAAGGCATCTAAGCTGTAACCCGAAAAGAATTAGTTAGACAATTGGATTAAGGAAATTAAAATTACAGTCAAAATCTATAATAATAATATACATATAACTAGGGAACCCCGTCAGCGTTGCCCGGCGATAATATAGATGCCGAGATGGGTGGGGGTGGGATCGTGTGAGATGGATAATATCTAAGCTATTATCTGACTCGATCCCGCCATTCCATTAAAAGCGAAGTTTTTGTGTGGCAACACTACGAAGGAGTTGCCCGATTTGTCCTATTTTTGAATTAAATTTACATTTTTTTTAAACACCGCGCCGTGTAAAAAATTTGAGCTCTCCACGTCGACGCGTTCTCAGACAGTTTTCAAATATATAGTAGGCATAGTATTGCAACCCTACGAACGAGTTATCCGATTTGTCCCAATTTGAACTTAGTTCTCGTGTTTTTTTTTTTCAACGCCTGTGTACAAAATTTCAGCATTATACGTCGACGCGTGAGGCAGTGTCCAAATAATAGTATAGTGAAAAACTAAAGTTTTGTATGGCAACATCAAGAAGGGCGATTTCGACCATTTTTTAAATTTTATTTTCTATTGCTATGAAAACACCATGTACCAAATTTTAGTTCTCCACGTCGACGAGTTCTCAGGCAGTGCCCAAAGATATAGTTAAAACCGAAAGCTACACCAAGAAGGGGTTGCCCGATTTAGCTCACTTTTAAATTTTATTTGCTATTACTATGAAAACACCACTTACTAAAGTTCAGCTCTCTACATGTAGCCGTTGTCAGGCAATGTCCAAATGTATACTAAAAATCGAAATATTTCTATGGTAACCATAAGACGAAGTTGCCCAATTTAGTCCAGTTTTGAACTTGTATTGGCAATTTTTACGAACACTCCGTATATAAAATTTCAGCTTTCCACTTCGATGCGTTGTTAGACGGTTTTTAAGATCTAGACAACAGCGCGATCTATCGTGTCTAAAACTATCCTATCTTTCAAGCTGGAACCAACCAAACACATTCACAAAATTTCATTGAAATCGGTTAGGCAGTCTCGGAGATTAGCGTGTACGAACAGAGTGACATGTGATTTTTATATATTTAGATAATTACAGCTGCCAGGCTTATAGAGCATAAACGTAAAACGAATCGTTGGCCAGTAGTATGTTTTCCAAAATGGTTGTTCTTTATACGAAAAACAACCTGACTTTCAATACAAGCGACTGTTTCTGTTTCGATTCCTTTTGGAGGAACTAGGACCAACTAATTGATTTGACGCAAAAATATGTAACGAACAATTGGATCTGCTGCAATTGTTACGTCATCTAAGGGAAAGCACATGAAACCAAACAAACACTTGGAGAGACATAGTTGGACACTCCACGTCTGCTTCAATTCGGATTCCGTACAAATAACAGCAAGCTTTTATTATAGCAAATTGTAGTGCAGATACCATGAATACATCGCACCCTCAATGCAAGACCACCACAACTCAAAAATTGTAATTGACGGTTAAACATTTCAAATCACTAGACGATAAATTCAAAAAATTCAGGTGTAGATCCTTCTTTAGTTAGTATCCTGTAGTAAAACCTCTCATCCAAGAACACTTTAGTAATAAAGTAAAATGCTATTAAAACTTTTGAAATGTGATGGTTTTGCAGTGGAGGTGTAAAAGACTTTAACAACTTTAAAAAAAATTATGTGTAAATTTGCATTAAAATTATAAAATATTGCTTTAACCATAAAAATAAATAATTATTTGTTCTTTAAAAACATTATTTTTACGTGAAATATGTCGGAGTAATATTCGAAATTTTCTCAAGTATACTGTGAGAGTTATGAGAAGTAATCAATAGAAATCCTGATCCGTATTTTAATAATCACGACAGGAAAATCTTGGTAGACATTTTGAATAAACGTTTTTCTATTCTATTCTATTCAAATTGTTGTTTACAACATCTTACAGGTTTGGTTATTAATAATAAACACACTATAACAAAATCTGTTAAATTTAAATAACTGGAAATCTGTCATACGTATATATGTATATGCTGTGAACAGTATGCGTGGCTCTGTAAAATTAAATTTAAAACCTACTCAGGTAGACATATTTTTAGTGTGTGCATGAGATATTGCATCTCTCTCACTTGTTTAGAAATGTATACTTTACTTCTCTGCATTTTACAATATTAGATGAGCACATCGATGAGCTTATTAATTAGTATATCAATGAGTGTCACGATGAGCTTATTAATGAGTATAGCAATGAGTGTCACGATGAGCTTATTAATGAGCATATCAATGAGTATCATGATGAGTTCATAAATGAGAAGCTGATTTTACATATTTCTCCGATTTCTACGCTGAGGCGTAAGGATATGGCCATAACGTCTTTTTCAGCATATTAATTTAAAATATATATTTTAAAAGTTAAATAAATAAATCACAAAAATCAATTCATATTTTCCTAGTAGAAATGTCATCTGACACGGTGATGACAACAATAATTATTTATTTGTTACTGATTTAGTATATAGGGAGCGGTTTCATGATATCCAATGAGTCATTCGATGAGATTTAATGAATATTCATCAGACGGCTCATCGGGACTTGATTTTCTATATGCTTCTTCACGAATTGCAAGCACATTGATGCTTTTCAGTCAAATTAGTATTGGTTTACTTAATAAATACGCCTTGCGGGGCAAGAGACAAAGTAAAACTGTGAGCAATTTCTACTAGGGTAATCTGTATGGTTTTCAACACTATGAAGAATTCGACTATACTAAGAAATGATATTACTCGAAAATTATATGAAAACAATATTTCAATATTTTTTGAATTTCGAAGAGATTGTACGATAAAGAAAAAAAGTGCAGAAATATGAAAGCAAAAAAATCTAGTGACAAAAGTTTATCAAATCATTGAAAAGATGTTTAATATTGCAGAAAGAAGACGATTTGATTAAAAAAAAAAAAAACATAAATACAAATAGACGTTCGATGACTCTATTGAAAATAATATTCTTTTTATTATGGGTTATTTCCCTAGAAGTCAAATTATTATCCTAAACGATTGTTTTTCTCTTATCACAAGGACACCATAATAATGCAATGTTTTTCTTATGCCCGAAATATCATATTATCGCCTTTTTTTAGAATTTCCCAAACAGCAATTCTGACCGCTATATTGCCACTTTTATGTCTTTCGTTTGCCTTAATATAATGACCGTTGCTTTGGATCTAGCTCCAAAGATTACCTCATACATAGAAGAAGAGGACACATTAGGATGAATGTCATAAAGGACAACATCTTAGATAAATTGGAACAATAAAATTCTAAGAATATGAAAACTTGGCAGGCATAAAAACAAATCAATTTTTACGGCCCGAACGAGGGTATAGACAATCCCATTGTCCAGGCTCAAACTATCTTAGTTTTGTTGGAATGCGTCTATAAATCTTACATTTCACTTGTGTCTTGACCTTAACAATAATGCGAGATTGAACAAGTATTTATGATATGGCTACAGAGCTAATGTCTCAATTTTAATAATTGTTCCGTTCACATTCTTTACCATTCAAATTGACGGGAATTACACATATGTGTATATCATGATTAGTAATAGTAAATTAGTTGATTTGTTGATTTTGTGGATTATAATTAGAAGTTTATATTTGCAATCTTAAGATAGCTCGAGTAAAGTAAGAAGACTTTGATAGTGAGTACGTATTCGTGATTTTATTCTTTACAAACTGAATGTGGTTTAATTTTGTAACTGATTACTTGAAGTGGATATGCCTATTGACGCCATATACAAAAAATAAACAGTTTTCACCGACACTGCATTCCTAATGTTTATTGACTTAAAAATCTTTGTTATATACATATATATTCTTAACATGGAACCTGACCGTTTAAAACTCGGTTTGGACTCGTTTCAAATCAATACAGTTGTTTGAAGTTTAAGTGGTCTGCTTTCAACTCAAACAAATTCAACATTCAATTAAGTTCAAATTTTTATTTCTATTCTCACAAACAATATTACATACTATATGTGTAAGTGTGCTATGTTATTTGATAGTAACAATATTACAGATGTTCAAAATAATTGAAACAAAGTAAAGTTACTTTGCTTTGCTCCGCTCTGAAAAAAATCATTAAGCAACTTTCATTACTTTACTTTGCTCTGAAAACTACTTTGCTCTAAATGCTTTGCTTCATAAAACTTTTTGTTCTGGAAATTTTTGCTTTTACTTTGCTGTTAAATGCTTAGAATGCTTTGCTCTGCTCTCATGTTTTTACAAAGAAATATTATAACACTCTAGTCTGTCTCTGGATGAGGAAAATAGAAACAAAGAGGGGTATTGGTAAAAAGGGGAATAAATATTTAACTTTCTCCAAGAAAATAAATAACATTTTAAAAGCATTTTAATTTCAAACATATTATAAACCTATTACATATAAAAAGCTATACTCATGCTTAAATAAACTTAGGGAATTCAATACAAGAAATGTGAAAATTAAATATAAAAGAATATAAAATTTAGTCAGATATGTTATTATTGTCTAAATTTTCTGCTTGCTCAAATAGGGGCAAATCTTACGGCTTCATCAAGAAAATTTCGACTGAAGCTTAACTATTAGAATATCCTCAAGTAGCTGATGTCTTAAGTCCGATAATATAAGCTTACGAGCAGAAAAAGCTCTTTCTACAGAAACTTATGTTGGCGAAATCGCAAAACATATATTTGCCAGAGCATGCAATTCAGGATCAGAATGACTTCTTGCTCTCCAATAATGTGAACATCGATGCCAAAAATGTGGGAGAAAAAAATCTGTATTCTTGTGTCTAGGTTCACATTCTTATTAGAATTATTACCAACGCCTTGTATTAAGAAATTACACAAAATTGCATTTTCATCATCAGCTTAAGATAATAGAACAGTGTGTTTGCTTTCATTGGGCTCATTCTCTTTATTTTGGGAATTACAGAACTCAGGGTTTATACTTTTAAATTGTTCTCATAATTTCAATAAAAAGTTTATCACTTCCTGTTTTTTTTTCACTGGATTTAATAAATGATGAAATCATGGGTCCAGAAAACTACAACCGCTAAAACCTTCGTCATCTAATAAGTTCCTTTCCTAAATTTCAAATGGTTTAAGAAGATTTTGTCCCAAATATTTAATTAAAGTTGAAGTTGCTTCTGGACGGCCCAGCATTAGTTATTTTCTTCGTAAAATAATTTAAATTTTAGTCAAGAGGCATAAAAACTATTTAATAATTAATTTCTGAAGTGGTGCGAAGACTTTTATATATGCATCTATAGAGTTCCACAACGACTCGATCAAATTCAAATTTTCGTCATCAGATTTATTAGCAATGCTGTCAAGATTTTCTCTGATGTTTTTCCATTTTTTAGATCATCTAACATCATATATGTTGAGCCCCATCTTATTGCACAGTCCAATCCTGGTACTCTTAGCCTTTTAATTCCGACAAGTTTTCTAAAACCGTTTGTGGATTTCCTAAGGAACTTTATTAGGTTTCGACACTGTAATAAAAACTGTTTCACATTTTCATCCTTTGTCAATTCCAAATCAAGTGCACATAATTGACAAGTATATGCGGCGCATCGACAGTGTTGTAAAGCGGACTTATTGAAATGCTCAACATTTTTTAGATTTTCTAAATATGTTTCATTATTTTCCTCTGCATCGTATTGAAAATCAAATATATTGTAAAGGGATATAAGTTTTGCCGTTTTAATCATATTAGCTCCATTATCTGAAGTAACAGATGTTAATTGTTCAACGAATATGCCGTATTTATTTAATACATCGAGAATTACAAATGTGTTCGCCATTGCTCCTTTTAATTCAACCATTCCAAGTAACCTTCACTGAATCTCATCGGGCGAAATAAATTGCACGCCTATTCCAAAAACAGTTCGATGCAATCTGGTAGCACTGTCGATTTTGAGAGATAACAGCTTCCCCTGTACTTCTGTTTTTATTGATTCACGCATAATTTCGGCAAGTAAGGAACATTTTTTTTTCAATTAATAGCGCTTAGGCGAAAGTTCTTTCCATGTGAAACACTTAAACCATCACAAAGCGGATCTAAAATTACTCGCAAGTTTGCCGAGTTTAACACATGAAACGGTAAATTGCCTTCAGTAACAAGGCCGACGTATGCTCTAAAAAGATCCCTCTTTGATGTATTGACCTTAACAGGCACCTTTCTTGAAACAGATTTCTTTTGAATTGTCATGCTTGAGTTTAAATTTTCATTTTTGCTTCCTACATTTAAATTAAAGCTATGTATCGTCTCCAAATGCCTACTTAGATTGTTTGTCCGATCATCTTCCATGCGAATCCCGTATGCTTCGCATTTGGCACCTTGATCATCACTTTTCTCTAAATGTTCCCAAACAGCATCTTATCGTACACGCATGGCTAAAAATTAAGCCCTAAATATCAACAGTTTAGTTAAGTCTGAGACAATTTTCATCTAGATTTGCAAAACCTCACAAAAACGCGGTCCAACTAAAACGATCTAATGGCCCTCTAATAGAAAGTTCTACATATTCTCTCTCTCTCTTTCTGTATTATGCCACATAAATTCTTCGCAATGATAGCTTTCTTTAGTTGAATAAAAAGTTACAGAGCTTTCAAAAATTGATCCGGGTTTATATGGAGATTTCCTTATCTAGTTGTAAGTTGTTTCAGGTTAAGTAGAGCACATTTGCTTACTTGCAATTCACACAAATCAAATAATCCCAAAGGACAGGTACTGTAAGAATAAACTAATCGAAACAATTTTACTGTAAACCGCGATGAAACAATAACGATTCAGAAACAAGAAGTTTTCAAACCTAAAACAATACTTCGAATGACTCACGTAGAGGAAACAAGAAATTTATTCATACTTTCCGAACAGAAAAAAATACAGTATCAACAAAACCATCTTGGAAAAAGCTTTAAAAGCTTTCAGAGACCTATGCTTATCCGTCACCGACTTGGCCCTTGCTTTCAAACTATACCAAGAAAGTACATTTAAATCCAAAACTCTGAAATCAAGAGCAAATTAAAACACGGTATAGAGACTTACAACTTATGTACATATAATCAGGTTGTGTAGTGTGACGTCATGTGAAACCTTCCAACCTATGATTATTTCGGGTATAAACAAAAACGATCATACCTTGTTACTCTATACCAAAGCAGAGTTAAGTGGAGCAAAGTAAGTGAAAGTATTTCTAAAGCAGAGTCGAAGCAGAGCATTTAATCGATATGTTATCAAGGCATTTTGTAACACAATTATGTTAAAGCAACCGAGAGTAAAAAATCAGCTCTTTAAGCTTTAGCGAGCCAAAGCATTCGGGAGCAAATGCAGCAAAATATGTTTTGCTCTTGGAGAAAAGCAAAGCACATGATTTAGTGCATTGCTTACTCTTTGCTCTTGTTTTCAAAGCCTGGGGGCCTATTTTTTATTAACGAATACGGATACTGTCAAAACCATTCGGGATCGACACATGAGGTATTCTTGAAATCCGCATTCGTTATATATCGAACGCAAACCATTCGTTATTTAACGAGTGAGTTCAACCATTCGTTTTGCCAAACCAAGAGTGAATCAGCTGCTATTTTACGGGTGATAATGGGAGATGAAAGATGTGCGAAAATGTCATATGCTCAAAAAACTAAAATAATTGAGTTTTTAGAGAAAAACTCGAAACTGAAATTTGGTAAATACGATAACTCTTTCAGTTCAAAAGACGCCACGGAATTGTGGCAAAAGCCAATATCAGTATTAAATTCCACATCCGCTTAGCAAAAGAACTGGAAAATTTATATTAATTTTTTTAATGATATTATATTCAAAACAAAGCTAATAGAAAATTTCCAGAGTTGGCAGGATTTAAAATGTGTGGTGAAAGGAAAATTTGCGCCGGCAAAAAACATTTGCATGGCACTGGTGGAGGTCCTCCTGTGAAATTTTTCCTATACAGCGATGAATTAAGGGTGCAGGAATTGATTGATCGACGTAATTCATTTTCCATTGATTCTTCAACAATTTCAGACGGAAACAATAATGACATTTCACTGAAGCTAGCCATTTTTTTACAAATTATATTTTAAAATATGAAACAGTTGACAATACTCAGTTTCTAAATTGACAGATTTAATCTTACCACACTCGTTATGTTGAAAACCTTTTTCACCGCTACGACTTTATAACGATGAGGTTCAAGAATACGAACGGGGCATTCGATTCGTTATCAACCATTCGTTATATAACGAATTCGTAAAATGCATTCGTAATTCAAGAATAGGCCCCGTTGTCAGAAAAGCCCGATAATGGATGAATGAGATTGCAAACCCTTTTTACACTAAAACTTAAAAAGTGGACTGTTGCTTTCCGTAAAAATGGCTTAAAATTTTCAATAATAACATTTTACATAATTAAATAATTTATTTGTTGTTTCAATTTATCGGATATAATTAATAGAATTTTTGAATTTTATTGAAAAGGTCAGTCAAATTCATCATTCGAGAAATGTTCTGAAAAAATGTATCGATTGAATTGGTGAACAACATTGTTTAAGCGAAACCAAATTATTAAAGTATTATCGATATTGTGAAAAAATTTCAGAATATTAATCAAAATATCTTTACACCAGGTGGTAGCGACTTACGTAACACATATTACGAGCAGAAAAACTAGGCCGCCTATTCCGGGTGAGTATGGATAGGTATATATTCCGAGTTAAAATTAGAGCCCCTATAGCTGAAGTCAGAAAACAAAGTATTTAAACTAAGATAGGAGATTTATCTTAAGAAGAGAGTCAGCAAAAAAAAGGTAAACTTTAATAAACATAATCCATAAGTAAGTTGGCCTTAGCTGCCATATCTAGGATCGAGAGGGCATAGTACCTCACAACATATAATACTGCGTTACAGCGAACATATACTTTTGACGATAGTGTAGATTGTAGGTTTAGTGGAACTAAAAATTTCAAAATTTCATTTTAGACAAAAAAAAAAACCGTTATTCGGTAGGTCCATGTATATAATAATTTATAACTACCCCACTTTTTAATCGATGACGAAGTTTTTTTTTTTTATGTTATATCGAAGAAGAGAGATGGGCCTTTCTAACCATGTGTTCCTTATTTCGTTGCGATGAAAAGTCACGAAGTTACAGTCGAAAATATTTCGAAATTTACCATATCTTACACATTTTTTCAACTTTGACAACAATTTTATGGCTTATTTTGCTCTACAATATTTTTTTGTGTGTTCATATTATTAATAGCGAATTCGATTTCGCGTTTAATGAGCATTTTTTGACAAATATCGGTTGAACTTTGACTAAGTTATGGAATTTGTGCTCATTAAGCAGCTATATATCAGCATAATATTGAACCACAGAGAAAGTTGAAGAATCACTGGGATTTAACCGCAAAAAGTGTGAAAACGAGAAAAAATGCAAGATAACAACAACTAAAACAATAACAACTGCAATAAATTTAACAACAACGACAACAACAACAAATCCAAAAGCCCTTGTCAACAACACTAATTTAGATTTAACCCGGGGGTTACACCTGCAAGTACAGCTTGCATGCAACTTGCACTGCCATTCTTCTTGCACGTGTAATCCAACTGCCATGCAACTTTCAGCGAACTTGCATGATGAAAAATCATGGCAGCTGAGAGATAGTAATTTGACATTTATACAGTTTTCAAAATGGCGGAAAGGAAATGCTTGAAAGAAATTCATAAATTTATACCGGGAAAATGAAATTTTCTGGGATTATTTGCAATACATCATTTACCAACACCTTCATTTTCCTTTTTTCTTGGGTTTTTATCATTGTGATACTTCCTTTATTGCCATAGTTTTCCAATATACGCAAGAGTTTACGTGTCAATGCCAGTTTTTAAATCAACTTGCATGCAAGCTGATAAGACATCAACCGAACTGCCTTCCGCTGTCAAGTTAAAAATCGTGTTGGAAGGGAGGCTTGCATGCAAGCTGTACTTGCAGGTGTACCCGTGGGGTAAGTTTCATGCCGTATGCCCAAGCGTATGATGCAGCAGTTTTACGGAAAATTGTGTTTGGAATGTAAGGTGGTTATGCCAAGTATCCTTGTTACTCTTGTGAATGGGATAGTCGCGCGCGAAATAGGTATGAACGAATTGAGTGGCCACCATGTACATTGTTTCAAATTCGAAAGTGAATTGTTTTGAACATTCCATTGGTGCGGCGCGAAGATGTCATCCTATCGCCACTGTATTCAAAGATCGGCTACATGAAGCAGTTCGTGAAAAAATTGAAAATCTACAACGAAGCATTTCGTTAACTCAGAACAAGGTTTCTTGGATTTAGTGAAGCTAAAATCAAAGATACTTGCCTGCATCTTCATTTGTTGGCAATATATTCTTAATTATTTTAATTGATTTCGTTGAGTCACAATTTCAGAAAATTATGCGGGATAACGATTTTTTAACCAAACTGACTACTATGCAAAGACGATTCTGGAACAGTTTTGTTTCATTGTGCAATAATTTCATTGACAACAAGAAAGTTCCGACTACGTAAACGTTGTACACGAATTTTTGAGTGCCTACAGTGTAATGGGCTACAACATACCTATTCATCAGCATTCACTTTTTGCACTCACACCTAAGTTTCTTTCAGGACTATCCCACTAACAATGATAACAAGGATACTTGGTATTACCGCCTTACATTCCAAACAAAATTGTTATTTAAACTGCTGTATCATACGCTTGGGCATGCGTTATGAAACTTAATTCGGGATTGGTGTTTCTGACAACGACCTTTGAATTTGTTGTTGTTGTATTTGTTGCAGTTGTTATTCTTACAGTTCTTATTATCTTGCATTTTTTGACGTTTTCACACTCTTTGCGGTTAAAACCCAGTGCTTCTTCAACTTTCTCCGTGGTTCAATATTATACGGATATATAGCTGCTTAATGAGCAAAAATTCCATAACTTAGTCAAATTTCAACCGATTTTTAATAAGAAATGCTCATTAGACGTGCAATCGAATTAGGTATTAATGATATGAACATAAAAATCATATAATAGAGCAAAATAAGCAATCAAACTTTTGTCAAAGTTGAAAAAATGTGTAAAAAATATGAATTTCGAAATGTTTTTGACTGGAACTTCGTGACTTTTCATCGCAACGAAATAAGAAATATATAGTTAGAAAGGCCTATCTGTCTTCTTTGATATACCACATCGCCATCGAATAAATTAATGGCGGAGTTATAAATTATTATATGCATGAACCTACCGAGAAACGGTTTTTTTGGTCTAAAATGAAATTTTGAGGGTGTATGAGAAATTTTTAGTATGCAACTACTTTTAGTTCATCTAGGCCAACTATGTCTCGTCAAAAGTATATCGAGCTTGTCTTTTTTTTGTTAGTGTAATTAAAGTTTATTACAAGCTTGTTATCTGTAGTTGCTACAAGTCTTCAGTGATTTAATTATTTATTATCTCAACATTAATTTTCCGTAAATTAATTTCGGAATATGATGTGCGTTCAATAATTAACAAATAATAAAAAATTATCAAAATTTTTTTGTGGGATTAACCATCCCTGCCTTTGTGAGTCTCTAGGGTATAGCGAGTGCGGGGGCCACCAAAACACGCCGTGCATGACGGGACGTTGGTAAAAAAAATTTACTCAAACAGAAATATCCGCGTCTCCAACTGATAACAGGCAGACGGGTAAATTATTGAGCGCACTGATCCATGCTAAATATGTTATTTCTACTGAAATATTGAAAAGCGTTTTTTCCAGGCAATTAAACTCAGTCTAAATATTTGCAGCAGTCAACACTGCTCGTGTCATTCAATCCGATTACATCACGACAATTTTATGACAGCGTTAATTACAGTACCGAATTAATTCCGTGGCAATTATGACGAGATCAAGGAAGATTTTAACCTCGTTAGTATTGATTTCTTTATCTGGTGGCAATGGAGTGTCATTAGAGAACACTGATAACTTGCAGCTATATCCAGTACCTACAGATACGCACACACAATGTGGCGGTAGACCGATGGAGTATACTTGACATGATTTCAAACACCTCTGAACCCGACATTAATTACTTCTCGCTCAATTTCGTCAGCTTCACCGTTTCATTTGCCAGAAACATAGCCCCGTTAAAGAGACAAGCACCAAGCACTTCTAGCCTTGGAACGTTTCTAGTAAAAACTTGACAGATGAAACGAATTGCTTCTTACTGGCAATTGAAAACGAAACCACCTGATGGCATACACACACCTGTTCTTGAAATAGGTACTCCTCACAATTTTGATTAGGGGAAAAATATTTACACTTCTCTGCAATTTATTCTGGAGTTTTTCATTTGTTATGCCAGCGACAGCGGATTAATAATTTTAATTCATCGGAGTCCGTAGGTCCCACAATTTTTCAGATATAGTATGTAGGATTCATGACAAAAGAAAGCTTCTTTAAAAATGTCCCACTGACAACGGGTAGATTGATATGTGCGATTTGTCTGATGCTGTAGATGGATATGGCAAATGAAGGATATGAGCACTTAAAAGCAAGAAATGGTCATCATATATTGCTAAGGTGCTTGAGCATCCCCATTTCGTCTGCAGTGATAATAGATATCATCACATCATCTGCATGGACATCGATGATATATTGGACGAAAAATTTCTTTTCTTTTCTTTCTATTGAGCTGCCTATTTATTTAGCTATATGGAACAAAATAAACGAACGGAGACTTAAGAGTAATGGGAGGTTATGGTCTACATAGCGGTGACCATCCATGAAATTGGTCTCATTTGAAAGGTCTCTTGATAGACAATAACTTTTACTAAGGAGGCCAGTACTAATTCGATGGAGAAAAAAAAGCTCTGAAGCAAAATACAAAATCTTATTAAAATAATTTGAGGAATAAGATCTATTTAAATTTGACCCAAAATGGATAAATTGTTTCTTATAAATAAGTGTATAAAGTGACTGAGATTAATGACTTTGAACAGATCTGTGATGACAAACATCTTTTTTGATAAGCAAGTGTAAGTAAGGTTTGCAAATTTCTTGGTTTCATTTAATGATTGGTATACACAGGGGCTTTCCTCCTTGGGGGTCCATAGAACGGAAAGTGATAGTGCTCATCTACAAAAAAATGTATGATAAGAGGGGGGGGGGGGGGGTCGGAAGTCCAGGGTGATTAACAAGATTTTCACAAAATACCCTGTATCGGAAAAAATATAGGGCACATGGTCACCATAAAATTTGAATGCAGAGCTTCATGACCTTTCCAATGACTGCTTGACATCTATTTTCTTAAAATAGGTAGTTAAAATAATGTTTTTTTATAAAAATTATACTATGAATTCACCTCTTTAATTCGATCTATTTCACCTACATATGTCCTAGGTCCTAACTATAGCCGTTAAACAGTTATTAGCTCATAATCTATTGAGTTCATACCGAAATTAGACGATTTTTTTTTACATGACGTGTTTTCAGTCACTGAGGATACAAATTATCTTTGAGATGAGAGGAGCATGCATCTGGTTGATCAGTCGGAGGAAGGGCCATGAAATGCTGCATTAATGAGCTCTTGACGATGACCGTATACCTTTTACTTTTTCAGATACAGGCTGCACAAATGATATTTAAGAATATATGTATATATATAAATAATAATCGCCTTCTGCCAGGAGTTGTCTTGGAGAAGAGTCTACTAATCTAACTTTGCAGGTAGATGATAAAGTAGGCATCCTTTCACATACTTTGACCAAATTGTTTAATAGACATGTACCTTTGCGAACGCGCAGATTTCAGCCGGAGAGATGCGTATTGGTCACAGCTGAAATACGGAACATATTAGCGAAAGTAGATCACCTATATGGTAAATATAAACTGATCTGTTTAGTTGATGCAAAAAATAGATATAAACGATTCCGCAATAAGGCAAATTCCATTATAAGATCTGCGAAGCGTGCATATTATTATAATAAGCTAGATGTAAGCCAGCCTTCCAAGAAATTATCGAGAAAAATTCGTGACTGAGGAGCACATGGGCAAGAGATACCAGCTGTAAATCAAGACGCAAATCATTTAAATAATTCTTTTACGACAGGCATCTCGGGCTCGTCTCCTTGGCCTGAAAGTTTTTCAACTGATGGTTTTGCTTTTTATTGCGTTGATGAAGTTGAGGTTATGCTGACTCTATCTACTATTAAATCAAATGCGGCAGGACCTGATGGATTGCAACTAAAACTTATTGCGCCTACAAATGACTTTCGACCAATTAGCCTTCTATGCTACTTGCCTAAAGTATTTGGAAAATAGTATACCAGCAACCCATGAAACATACAAAAAAAGAACTATTTACTGTCAACTTGGTAATCTGGGTTTCGTCATTATCACAGCTGTGATACCGCTATGCTGAATGTGACATCGAATATTCACATGGCCCTTGATGAAGATCATATGATTATTCTTACGCTACTTGATTTTTGTAAGGCGCTAGACACAAAGTCAGCGGGGGCATGTTGAGGTATTTAGTGAATCCTTTAACATACAGTAGGTATTTATCTAACTTGTTTTTCGAATATAATTGTGTTGTGTATTCATATTATTGCTCCATACAACAACATCTCAATAGTCTATATCAAGTACTACTACCAGTGTAAGATCCGACATATTGTACGATATCCCGTCACCAGTAATCAGAATTCGTTCTGTATTTCGTGCCATTATTATTTCGCTTCAGTCCAAATGCCCATTTCTTCTGCTCTTTAGTCAATTCCGTGATAGGTGTAACACTACGACCGAGCTATTTAAAATCGCTTAAAAAATGTATCAGGGGGTTAGACTATACACACTCCGGGATATGAATATTTTATGGTTTAAGATATACACCTTCATGCCATACAGATATAATCAGTAAATTACAAAATTCCCCTTTGTATTAGACAGCTAGTAAAAAACAAAAAAACTGCTTTCAAGCTTGCAAATTTTTCTAAACAGCGGAAATGAGTTTCGCCAGATTGAAATTGCTCTTTGCTCATTTCCTAATCCTATTTCATTTTCCATCAAGGCAATATAAATGCATCTACTAAAGTACTTTGGCTGCCTTATAAGAAAAAAATCGATTGGAATGCCTATAAACCTGCCATTTCTCTATTTTGCGGAATAATTTTCAATTCAATCCAAAAATTAAATAGAAAATATTTACTAGCCGGTGGGTCAGAAAGAGCTTTTGGTCTCTTGTTAAGACAGCCAAGAACAACTTCATCATTTTTACTGTACCACTACTTATTTATTATGGGGCTACATGCACGAAAACATTAGACGAGGCTACTATTTTCTGCATTTAAGTTTTCCGCGAATTTTACTTCGTTACATACCTTAGTATAATGTACGGAGCATTTATTCAAAAAGGTCAAGTTTGGTAAAGTGTTAAGTCTTTTTTGTATTAAATCAAATTCAAGCTGAAAATCTGCACAAGCTACTCAGGTTTAGCCATAGATTCTTGAAAGATCTGCAATTCTACGCCTGCCTGTTACATATTACATTTGCATGTGTTAACAGTCGTGACACCGATGATCGGACCAGATAAGAGTCTAGCATTCTTCCTAATACTGTTTTCCAATAAGAGGTGTTATTTTGATATTCAAAGAAAAATGCCATTTTTTGAGATAAATGATCGGATCTTTATTTCATTATAAAGAGGAAGGTACATATGTCGTTAATAATGGAAAATAACATCAGCCAAATGACGACCACGACCACGCCTACAGGACCATATCCTTTTCATGAAATTTTCCATAACCAAATCGCAAAGTGGCTGCCCTATGTCTTGGATAGCCTCTCGAATTCCATCTTTGAGGTCTTGAATTGAAGCTGGGCTGTTGGCGTAGACCTTCTATTTCACGTGGCCCCAAAGGAAGAAGTCGCAAGGTGTTCAGTCACAAGATCTCGGTGGCCAATTGTGATCACTTCTTCGAGAGATAACACGGTCCGGAAACTTTTCCCGTAAAAGATCAATGGTTTCGTTGCTTGTATGGCACGTAGCGCCGTCTTGTTGAAAATAAACGTTGTCCAGATCAATACCATCCAATTCCGGCCATCAAAAATCATTAATCATCTGTCGATAGCGCAATCCATTCACCGTAACTGTTGCTGCAGCCTCATTTTCGAAAAAGTAAGGTCCAACGACCCCGCGGGACCATAAACCGCACCAAATAGTCACACGTTGAGGATAGAGAGGCTTTTCAACAATAACTCTTGGGTTTTCCGAGCCCCAGATGCGACAATTTTGCTTGTTGACGAAGCCATCGAGGTGGAAATGGGCCTCATCACTCAAGATGAGTTTTCGATGGAATTCCGGATCATTTTCATGCATTTCAAGGACCCAATCAGCAAAGACTCGACATTGTTGATGATCGGCCGGCTTGAGTTCTTGTGTTAACTGAACTTTATAAGCCTTAAGACCAAAATCTTTATGCAAAATACGGTGTAATGATGTTTGCGGAATGCCTAATTCCAAAGAACGACGAGGAATGGACAAACCTGGGTTTTCTTCAACACTTTCGCCTACAGCAGAAATATTCTCGGCTGTTCTTGAGCGACGTGCACGGGTTTTATTGTTCACATCACTAACTTGTCCCGACAGCTCGAATTTTTCTACCAATTTCTGTATTGCGGTCCGACAAGGTGCTTCACGAC
The DNA here is from genome assembly GCA_963924295.1 of Dioctria rufipes. Classification (NCBI taxonomy): domain Eukaryota; kingdom Metazoa; phylum Arthropoda; class Insecta; order Diptera; family Asilidae; genus Dioctria; species Dioctria rufipes. Next base: position 278,885,910 of record OZ002741.1, on the reverse strand, counting down.
GACCCAAAAATGTTCGAGTTTGACGAACCGTCTCTGCCACATTTTCACCATTTTTATAGTAAATTTTAATAATTTCAATGCGTTGTTGAATCGTGTATCGTTCTATTTTTATTAATGGCGTAGATTCTACTTATCAAATGTAAAAAAATGACAGCTCCAAAAGTGACATCTACCGAAATGGTGGGCTAATTAAAATAACATCTCTTATTGGAAAACCCTTTATATGCTAGAAGATTCCTGTTTTTACCATCCATGGAATCATTATTAAATATTTGGCTTGTATCTGCTCAGCGATATTCTTTTTCAGATAAACGTGCGACTATGGATTTTTTGTCGTACCTATAACATCCTATTTCTGGGCCGACTGTTGGTATAGCCGAGCTTTATCTAGAAAGGTCAAATATTTTCTCATGACCAGAGTACCCTTATCCGCGGATTAGGCTCTCCCGATCTTGAATCTATTCAGTTTATCGGGTTTGATTACACCACGGAAGACACAGTAGCATTAATTTGTATGTGACTGTTGCAAAAGATAAGAGCCTCGCTTGCATATGATCTGATACCATTACTGGTTCAGGAAATTCCTTGGATGCCTCTGCAATCATAGTGCAATCTTGGCACAGTGTTTCATTTGAAGACCTGCCACATGTATCCTGTCACATAACATCAACTGCCGCACTCGAGTACTCCAGGTGCAACAGTGAGAATTTAATCAGGCTGTCCATCGATGCTGTTAGCATGACAATAATAATGTTTGCACAGATAATTTCTCTGTGTTATTTTCCCCAGAATTTTATATACGTGCAGATTTCAATATAACTTAAAATCTAGCAATTACCGAGATTACTAATTACTAGTTCCTACAAGTCCATCTATTTGTCTTTCTGCGGTTGGAATTGATGTCAAATTCTCGAGTACATATATTCAGGAATTGTCTCTCGTATTCCGGCGGTCCAGGAGCTTGTACATCACAACGCAAATAAGTAGTCATCTGGTGAGTATACCCGGATCTACATCCATCTCAAGAGGATTTGCAAGAAATGTGAGCGAACTAAGTATCGAGTCTACTAATGAGAGATTTTTTTGTGGAGATATTTTCTATTGAAATCTACACTAATCGGATAGAAGGATGTGTATCAAAGGCACCCCTTATTACAATAAATATCGCTATTGCTAGACTTTTATCGAAAACAGGATTATCAGTTCTTTGAGGCAGTCTAGTGCTGTGAGAATACATGTTCGAACTTATTAATATGCTGTCGGGTATGAAGCTGAAGAAAGGGAAGTTACTTGCTCTTCATAGCCTTATTAACAACTTTCTGCATTACTTTTATCGAAGCAATAAATTCTCACATCAAGTAAAATTACATATGATTTGCTCTTCATTTATTACAACATGATGGGATGCAGAAGAACTACAGAATTTGGTTTCAATAACTTAAAGTTTCTAAAGAAGTTTGAATATTTAACAAAAATTTCGTAAGATTGAATTTATTATTCAAAAATTGATATTGATAAGAAAACATTTGTAAGGTTAAGCCCATATAAATTCTAAGGTTAAAATTAATGATTCTACAGCCAATAATTAATACGTAGAAATCATGTATAAAACTTGAGCAGTTTTCTTATCTCTGCCGGAAATCGGAGTGGAAAGGTTCATTACCCACGTAAGAGCTACTAGTTTACACGTTAATTACCCGCCGTTTGGCTTATCGATCAAAAATCAATTGAAAAGCAATTTGCAAGTAAGTGATAATTGTAATAATTATGTCACCTTCAGACAGATTAGAAGTAAAAAGTAAAAGCCTAGAACACCTTCTTAAAATCACAAAACTCTGTAAGCTTAGTAGATATTCTGAAAAGATATCAAAGTAAATTATGCAAATTTGTTTGGTCTTCGAATTTCGAGTAAGTTTTTAATGGCTGCAGATATTTAAGTATGGCGTTTTAGAAATTCGAAATAAGAGGATTTACCTGTGTATAATATAGACGAGCTCTTGGAGCTGTTTTAATTGCAAAAGGATTATATGTATGGCTAGGATTAGGATCAGCCGTCGATGGCGGCAGGCGATAATAAAACAGCCATTGATTAATTTATGTACATAATACATATCGGAATGAGAACGAACACGTGCTAAACAATTCGATTCTTGTTAGTAAAAGCTTTAAGCCTAAAGCAATTAGAGAACACATATCTTTCGTTATAATGCATGATAGAATTATGAAATACGGCACAACATTAAAATTTTAAGATCAACTACAGTAAGTGCATTTAATTAAATTAAGTCTTTAGATAAAATCATGTAATTTGAATGCAACACTTTCCTACTGTGTACTGAACGAAATGCGGATAAAGCTTTAATGGTTTTCAATTTCATTTCAACATTCCAAAGTTATCTCCATAATGGCCATAATAACGTACATTGAGTGAAAATTATTGCCCTCGTACTTTTCCATACATATGGATTAATTAATTGTATAGTCAGAATATTTTACAGCTTTATTACATCGGAATATATTGCATGTATGATTGTATACACAACACACCCACATGTAAGCCAGAACAGATTATTTTTTTTTCCGAAAACAGCGTAGAATTTGCATACAACTTTTTGATACAAACAGACTGATGGGAATAATTAAAGTATATACAAATGTAGGCGGAATCAAAATGCATTGAAGTTCGCTGAGGTGGATTTTAGCAGAGTTTTATCGAACTGTATGCAAATCTAAAGCCATGCACATACTTGCAACAGAACACCATACAGTGGGATAAAACCACCTGAGCACGATAATAAAAACTGTAGCGTTCTTACTGTTCAAAAATATCCGAATAAATTTTTGCAAATTTAATTTTATATTATTCATTTTAAATTCATATTAGTTAAGGTTGAACTAACAGACTTCATTTTATCTTGCAAAGTATAAGGCCCAAATAGCAATTTGGGAACTATTCAGTTGTGGTGAACTAAACCACTGTTGTATGAAGTTTGCAAATTTTGAGTTGTGTTTCAGAACCAATTTCAGTTTTTAGAAATTTGTGGAATCCATTTTCCGTACTATTTATTTGTGACAACCATAAGGAATTTTAAGAGCTACATATAAGCGAACCTATTTTTACAACCAGTTAGGAACTATCAGTTTCGACGTTTGAAAACTATGTGCGAACTTATCGCCTTATCCACATACAAACCTTGAACCATTTGAATCGCTTAATGTTTTGTAGGACTGCGTGTGAACTTGTGAACAATGTGAACTGGAAGCTGGAAGTTTTTGAATGTTCTTGGAGTTGTAATGCCACCATCATTTAACTCCACATGTCGAATTACAATCGTTGAAATCGTTAAAATCGCGCAAGTCGCGTGCAATGTAACCGCTGCCTAATACAAACATATTATCGAAGTCCAAATTTCTAAAATGACTATAAATTACAAATTTTATGTTCCCAGTTAATGTCAGACTTTCGGACATTAAAAATTTCAAACTAAACACTTAAGACCCAAATCTTTATGCAAAATACGGTGTAATGACGTTTGCGGAATGCCTAATTCCAAACAACGACGAGTAATGGACAAACCTAGGTTTTCTTCAACACTTTCGGCTACAGCAGCAATATTCTCGGCTGTTCTTGAGCGACGTGCACGGGTTTTATTCTTCACATCACTAACTTGTCCCGACAGCTCGAATTTTTCTACCAATTTCTGTATTGCGGTCCGACAAGGTGCTTCACGACGACCCAAAAATGTTCGAGTTTGACGAACCGTCTCTACCACATTTTCACCATTTTTATAGTAAATTTTAATAATTTCAATGCGTTGTTGAATCGTGTATCGTTCTATTTTTATTAATGGCGTAGATTCTACTTATCAAATGTCAAAAAATGACAGCTCCAAAAGTGACATCTACCGAAATAGCGGGCTAATTAAAATAACACCTCTTATTGGAAAACTCTTTAGATTACCGAAGTTCTGCAGAGAATTGATACAGATATTTAGTAACACTAAAAATCAATTATATATTATAAACTGTACCATGTCTGTTTAGTCGACTGTATAATAGTTTTAATGTTGCAGCTTTAATATTGAGCTTTTCTTTGACTTTTGAAACAAAATGGATACAAATCAGTTCAACATACCGAACGAGTGCATTTTATAAGGTCAACATTTTAATATTCCATATGGGCTTGTAGCTAACGCTGCACTCCCACTATACAAAAGTAGGTTAAAATTATATCGGAGAGAGAAGAAAGTATTTCGAGGTATTAATTAAGTTTTGAAGGATCCCCACAGTATGACAAAGCTACATGTAAAGGACATTCATATATTCACTTTTACTCGACAAAATGGCAAAAGACGATCCTTGAAAATTTCGTTAATTATATTCTCGTTGTTTTTCGTAGCCCAGCTGGTATACGCCGAGATAATAATTTTTGACATGACTGCAACCTCAATGAAAGCTTGGGCAAGGAAAGCTCCGGCAAAATCAATTTTCCTTAAGCACATATAAAACTTACGCTAAGCAGCAGTTACTCTTACTAGTCACAATATTATTCTTGTTGATTTTGTTGATCATGTGGTAAATTGGTAAGCATGCTGTCTACGATCCCAGAGGTCGTGAATTCAAATCCTACCTCGATATAGTCCAGCGCTTCCTCCTTCCCTAGTTTCTTTTCCACTTTTATAGTTTATAGCCTTTCATTCCGTTTTTTGTTTTAGTTTTTTTTTTTTTTATATATATATTTATAAAGCCAAACTCAGGGAGTACCCTATTATGCAAAGCACAGCATGGCAGGAAGGAGATAGGGAAATGATTAAGAGATATGAGGAAAGTGACGGAGGTGCTGATGTATGTCATTCTTAAATTTTCGCAGTTTGTATGCCCGAGGAAAACAAATGTAGTAAATTATTCCATATTCACACAGTTCGGCATAAGAAAGCATAACTGAATTTTACTGTACGGCTGAAAGTATTTTTAAGGATGAAAAGAGATGTGCGCGGCTTGCAGCGCGAGTATTGCATGCAAGAATCATTTTACAAGAGATCAGACTAAATAATTCATCGAAACATTGACCATGCATGTAGAGGAACGAAAGGCATCCAACATGGCGGTGGTATTATTGCCACAGTAAGTAAGTAAGCGAAATCAAAGGAACTGTCATCAGCCAAGCTATAGATGGGATTGAGAGTAAGGGAAACCAGATCATAAATGATAATTAAAAAGAGAGATGAAGAGGTAAAAGAGCCCTGTGGCACACCGGCATTTATGGGATGAGGTTCAGATGTAACACCATCTAACACATCACGTATTCGGGGACTAGATAGGAAACTTTCATTACATAATAGAAGAGAAGGGGAGAGACCAAGTAGTTTAAGTTTGGCTAAAAAGGCAGAATGCCAAACTTTATCAAAAGCCTTTGAAATATCCAATCAATGATTCTGGACTCACTAAACTTGCGGAGACTACAGTTCCAATGTTGCGTAAGAAAAGTCTGCAAGTCTCCAGATGGATGTCCAATCTGGAAGCCATATTGGCGATCGTTGATGAGTTGTTTGGTTTCTAGATACGTCAATAATTTGGAGTTAATGAGAGATTCAAAAATCTTTGAAAAAATCGAAGTGAGTGCAATTGCTCGATAATCGCTTTTTGGGAATAAGTTGGACATGGGCTGGTTTCTAAGGAGTTGGAAAGTTTCTTATCGAATAAGACTAGTAGAATACTTTACGCAGAGTCTTAGTATTTGGGATCTTTTGTTCCCCTGCTGCGAAAATAAAACAATTGTTGACCAGTTTTACTATGATATAAGGAAACTAATTTTGTGTCTTACCAGAACTGAATACATCTTTTAAAAGGTAGGTACTACCAGAAACACAAAAAGATATTACAAATACAGGGAATCTTAGATTTTAACGGTAAGAGCAATAGAAATGAGATATTGTAGGTGGTAGGACTGTACAAAAAAAAATGTATGATATGGGTGGGCGAAATCAAACCATTGCTACATAAAAAAAATTACAATTTGGTTAACAAAAAATCTTTCAATTCTTCCATAGAACTTACAATCTCCATTTTATCTTTCCGAAGTTAAAGTACTTATAGGGCCTAAAATTTAACTTTCGGAATAGTCACTCCATTCCATTATATTGATTGTAAAATAAATAATGAAAACCAGTTCTTCATACCGAATTCAAAAGGCCCAAAGACCCAATGTTTAAAATGACAAATCACAATGTGTACAAAAAATTATACCTCTTTCCTCATTTTAGCCAGTGGACTGATCAATTTTCATCTCAGAGAAACGCAGAAAAAATGCATTTAGAGTGCATGGCTATGACACGCTGTTTTAAAATAAAGGTTTTCTTAAATATTTTTCAATTCGATATAAAAAACTAGTTTTTATGGCGTATTTTACAATATATAGGTAAATATGAGTTAATTTTTAAAATAATGCGAAAATACCAGTTAAAAGTAAGAACATGCAATAGTGTCAGTTTTTGGTTATAATTTCCAAACCAAAAGTTTTCCTGTCGAACGATATAAGAAATAAATGGCGCGAAATCTACTTTGGAAGTTAGAGAGTGTTTGATTAGAAAACGGTTAAGATTTTGTATCAGCTTGTTATATACAAAAGATGCCCTAGACTCTAATCAATTAGGAACACGTTCATATTTTAGTAATATATACAATTATGAACTTGTGCAGGAGAATCATATTAATAGAATTTGAATCATTGAGCAAACTAGGGCCCGTTACACGTAAAAAGTTCCAATGCTGCTTCAAAATCAGGTTAAACGCATTTTTTTCAAATTGGCCACAAAGGAAACCAATTAAGTGAATTACCATGGGGAAAATATCGTACAGCCATTTCGTGTATGTTGTGGTCTTTTACACGCTATACTCCTGTAGGGATTAAGGGAGCAGTAAGTAAATCAGTTGGTTAATTGGCGAGATATTCGCAAGTATAAAAAAAACATCTATGTATCTCTGTATGGTTTGTAGAATAATTATAATTAATAAATGTTTTTAATATTTCTTATTCACCAATGTTTACCCGAAAGATTTTTCGAGGTATTTGGGACAAATTCCAGTCAGAATCGGAATGGAAATTACAACCCTCTTTCTCATTATGCTCTCGAAGAGTAATAATTTATACCACAAATTGAAGAAATGTGGGTTGTCATTATCCCCAAATATTAGTAATTACACAGAAATCAAGGAAATTACAGTGGCCCGGCTAGTGAAACTCGAACTTATAATAAGCAAAACCATCCTGTAGCAATGGCGAGAATTGAAAAATGTTATCCTGTACATACATACATATAATTCTTTGAAAGTAATGTACATATTTGATACCTATAATGGGAGTGGTGGACTACCCCAGTGTACAAATTTGAGAAATATGTTTTAACACAACTAGCTTGCTGTATATGTAGTTGTTGAAATTTCATGGCAAGCTGTAAATAGGGTTCGGGTAGCAGTGTAAATATAATTAAATGCTTACTCGATGCCTCGATGGATTTCAAGGGAACAAATTGGAGGTATTCATATAAAATTCATTATTTTGGCAGTTTGTTATTAGGAATTATTTGCATGCTTTTATTATGTTTTGATGAAATATAAGTATGCGTATACTTCCTTTTAAGATCTCATGTCATTTCAATGAGCAGAATATCTTGAATGTCTTCCATTTTTTAGTGTATCAAGCAAACGGAACTTCTTAATATAAAGTCCTGTGGGGTTGATTTTCATGAAGACAATCCTCACATTATAAACACAGTTTCTATGATGAGTTGATATTGTTCCTAAAGTTTTGATGAAGTTAAAAAGTATATTAATTTAGCCTGTCTCTTAGTATTTTTATTCTTTGAACCAATCTCTAAAACGAGAGTGATGTTAAATAATGTCAACTGGAATAAGCCAATTTTTTGCATTCAAGAAGTTTTGGAGAATTACTGCGTGTTTACGCAGTATCTTGGTTTCTGGATGGAAGCATCAAAAATATTCCAGAAACGTAGCACAAGGTAACTTGGTTCCTGTATGATCACCAAATACTTTAATGCGTAGAGAATAGTTCCTGGAATAATGAAAAAACACTATGTATGGAAAGGTTATACCATGGGCTTGTATAATAAGCTGCTATAAAATCCGTTTCTGTTTAACAACACTGTAATGTCAGCACGTGTGTAATGGAACAGTTGCTGTAGAACCTTTCAGAAGCCACATGTGATGATGTTATCTTTAGTGTAGTGGTATATTAAAATCAGAACGAGAATAAATAGATCTACATTTCGATTTAATAAAAAAATTCATATGCAGGTTAGCTTAAACACTCTAATTCAAAGCAAAGCACTTATTTACAGTAAATCTAGATGTTCAACTTCCCGTCGCGACTACTGTCCTTTACCAAAAAATTCTATGATTTTTTTAGATTGACCTCTTATGAACCCGCAATCTATATTTTCTAGAAAGGACCAACCAATGGGAAATTAGATTTATAAACCTTAACGGGTTTTTCAACATATTTTAAAAATTCTAGTTCCCCTCAGAACATAATGTTGTCACAGGTTTCAGTACCTTTCTGCATATTTAACGAAGTCGTCATAAACTATTGGTTCCAGGGTTGGGTATATCTTCTCCGAAACTGATAGAATTTCGATGTATATTACTCTTAGAACATTGATAATGTCATTGCGTCAGGAAAGCTCTCATTTGACTTTTGAGATGATCAGCAGGTAAAACACTTGAGTTAATGTAAGTATATTCCTTATTTTTTTTTTAAGAATATGTGTTAATATGTTCAGTGTAATCTATTGAGGTGTTGTTATTATTTTTGTGTGTGACTGAAATCGTTTTCGTCTCTGGTTGTGGTAAGTTTTGTACCACTTGCTTGTTTACATTCTAAATTTTCTTTACCAAGCTAATTAATCAATTCCTATTATTTTCAGATATAAACAAAAGGTTATCTATGTGGATTAAAGAGAGTAGAAAATCTAAGTTAACATATCAGATAACTATCTTTTATTTTTTGTTATGTGAAGATGAAGGGATTATTTGTGTGTACTTTCTTTCAGGGTCCAATGATGTCTTCTGACCAAGGTTTCGCTGCAACACTAGAAACTTCTTCAAATTAATGTTCTTAAATCTATTTAAATTACAATTTTCAACAAACAAAGGATAATTTTCAGGCATATTCCAGCTAACCCGATTTGGGAATTATAGAAATAAATATCTTGAATTTATCCTGTACAAGGCACTTTTAATTTACTATTGAATTATTATCAAAAAAATGTCATTAAATATAAAAACCTAAAATTGATGCAAGTTATGAAAAAACAAAAAAGATAAATCACTTAACCACAATTATGTTTTTAACTTGTAATCACTTAACAAATTTCACCTTCACCAAAAAATCGAATATGAGCTTACGCTTACCATAGGCAGATTGTAAGCCGATTTGCACGATTTGAACAAAATAAAAACTCTAACAAAAATGCAAGGAAGAATTTGAATAAAATATACCACGAACTGAACTGCTTGAACTCGAAAATTTTAAGAGAGTAATCCATGCAAATGTTTGGCATTATATAGGGTCTGAACCGCCATCTTTTGTTGTGGAACCTGCAACCATAATGCAAATTTCTCAGAATGTATTATTTTTCATCAGGTGTAATTTATCTCATTCGATGAGGAATATTAATACCTATCTTTTCTCATCAAAGGACCTCCATTATATTTTAATTTCATTGAATAAAAATTTAAATTCCATGGCGCAGTTAAATTCTTGTCGTCCATGTTGAGAGAATTCGATGTGGAAAGTAATTTTTATCCATCTCACTTCCACTTGCTATCTCTTTCCTTCTCATTAGTTATATGAGAAATCAAAAATTATTAAATATCTTTTCGTTGCAATACTGTAGCACCTTTATAATACCAACATCAGATTGCTCGTAAAAAAATACCCCAAATTCATGTGCTATATGTTGGCAATACATAAAGTTTGACAGTTCCGCGTTATTTATAAATTTGTTTTGACGGTTCCGCGGTCGTGATTTTTCCGTGCGTTTTCCACTGAAATATGGATTGCTTGTTAAGTTATGCAAATTCTTTTGTGATCATTGCTTAGTGTGTGTGTGTGTATATATGTAAGAAAATTCGTTTTTCTAATGATTTTATTCTCATACTCTGTTTTCAGATGAGATTTTCACTTATTGTTTTTTCGCGGAAAAATGTCACGAGAAGTAATTTTTATGTGAGAAATCCTTTCAATAACTCATAAACTTCGTTTTGTTGAGTTATTATGTTTTAAAAACCTTTGAAAGCTCGATTTTTGAGTAAATTACTTTCCCTTGAAACAAATGTCAAAGGTGATAATTTTCGTGTGATTTTCCTTAAAAGAGTTCGACGGAAAATATTTTGACATGGATAATATGTTCTATGACTATTTTTAAATGATTGGTGTACATTCCAAGTGATGGACATTGAAATTTGGCCAATTATTAACAAATTTAAATTTCCCATAGTGTGGTTGTTGTTTTGAATATATGTATTTATGTTTATATTTTGCATGGGGAAGTTTGAATAACTTGTAGTTTTTTATATGAATTTGTTAGTGTTTCTTATTCTAAGTAATTCATTGTTTATTTTTTTAATTAATTCATATTTTCTTTTCATTTCAGCTGCTTTTATATATGCACGTAGGTACGTAGGTACCAATTCTTCGTGGAAGGGATGTATGCCAATCGATTTGCCTGGCTTGTTATTAAGTTAAGTACTTTAAATTAATTTGATTTTTTCTAATTGTTTTTTCTTCCTTTTTAGCTTCGTTCTTTCCATTGTCCTCTCCCCCCCTAAAGACTCATGGTGTAAGCATTCCTTTTCACCGAAATAATACTGAAAAGATCAATAACAGACGCGAACAAAATTAATGTCGTTAAAAAGGAATGTAATTTTTACTGTAAGTCCAGAAAAAATCAGTGGCGGATCCAGGGGGAGGGGAGGAGGGTCATGACCCCTAAATATGAAGAAAAAAATATTTAATTAATTAAGTTATTTGAAAAAATATATTTATTATTTTATATATATTTTTTTATATATAATTCAACTTCAAAAAAATTATTTATTCCAAAACTTAAAAAACTCAAAATATATTTCAATGAATATTATTATATGCATGTGATGTATGTCTATAGGTTTTTCTCAGAATTTGAGTTTAGGGTCCCAAACTTGGGGTGATCCAAAACCCTCGAGAAACACTTCCCAAGTCACGAAAAAGACTCCATCAGTACCACATCAGAGCATTAACTTAGTACTAACTCCTAACATTTTATAATATTTGCTGCGTTCTTATATAAAACCACTGACGTGTATAATATGGACTGACGACGTTCATTGAAATATACTGCAGCTTACATCTATATAGCGTTCTATTTCGGTATAAAAACCAAGGACTAACTGAGAGAAATAAATAACTGGGTTCACCGAAATAAATGTTTTTAAATTAATTATTTGGGTTAATTAATGATAAAAAGTGTTTTAACAAACGCAATATATTCATAGATACTCAACAGAAATTCGAAAGGTTTTATTAAAATCACTTTTCAACTTCCCGCTATTGGTTTTTTTTCAATGTTGACAACGACGTAAGAATTATTTTTGACACAAAAAATTGTACCCGCATGAAATAGCATATCGAGCAGTCCATATTATATATGGCAGTGTGTAAAATTAAGAAAAGTTTGGTTTGAATGACTGCTGCAATTTGCACCCTAAATCACTATTCTATTAAAAAAAAATGACTTTTTGTGAAAAAGGTATACTAAAAAATAAACACATCATCCACACCGCTTAATGCGGAAACTTCCAAGTACTTCAGTACTGCGGTGGCTAAGAACTAAGCGACTTTACGGTGCTGGATGTTTTTTTTTTGCGCATTTCAATTTGTCAGATACCCCCCTCCCCCCCCCCCCCCCCGCCCTAAGTGCTTTGCTAGATCCGCGCCTGGACCAAATGACTAGTTATGTTCGGAAATCATACTACTATAAAAAGATCAGAAAATGAAAATTTTCAAACTTGCCGAGAGGGCAGTTGTCGCAAATGAATAAAAACTTTTATGTCTTGATTCAAGATAAGATGAAGGCTGTTTGAGATATTTGAAAATAAAAATAAAGTTTTGATTGATTTCTACCCAAGCGTCATACGACCGTTTCGTTAAAACTAGAGTACTACAAAAATTTTAAAATTGAGAGTAAATCTTCTCTCGCCACGCATTCCAAGGCAAATACTAAGATAAATATAATTATGAACAAATTTATTAGAAGCCATATCACATCCCCGAAATATAAGAACAAGTTTTTCAATAGTTTTTGCCGAAACCAAAAATGTATTGGGTCTGTAGCAACATTTCGTTCCAGACTGTACATCCGTTAGTTCTAAAAAAAAACTGCTGTCATCGCTGCAAATAAATTCTAGGAAAAATACTTTGAAATACCTTGCTGATGATAAAATGGAATTAGCTAGGTAAGCTCTCAAGTTTTATAAAAATGAAAAAAAAAGTGAATAGTCTAAAGTGAACTGGAGCTGAGAGAAGGAATTTAAAAATAAAGTCAGAATTTCCCTAAGGGATTTCACATGACAACCAACGAGGCTGATCTTTATGCGCTAGGATTATAACTTTTTCTTATAACAATGATTCCATCCTACCTAGTTTTGTCTTAAACAGACTGGCAACCAAGTGCCTAAGGATTGCATTCTGCAGCACTGGCATTGTAACGGCTCTCATTGGGCCGTCAAGTCGACATAGAGTGGTGCATCCCTTAATTGGACTGACATCACGGCTGCTGCCTTAAGGTGGGGTCAAGTAGTCAAAAGATAGCCTATCACTCACGAAGAAAGCTATTACAAGTCTGCAGTCTACCCACCAGTCAAACAGGGACATCTGCTTTACGACAGCTCAGTTCTAATATGGTCGCTGGAAAATATTTCAGTACCAGTCCTAATCTGGTCGCTGTATACGGACTTCTGCTGCAAAACCGCTCAGTTTCCCGTCTCATCTAAATCGGGTATCTACAGAGAGCAGCACCTATACGTCAGAAGACCCAGCAATTGTGAACTGATTTGCCACCACACCAATTGACAATATTATATCAAAAAGGTCCGATATTGCTCGTATAATATACGTAAGTGATAACTACTTGATACAAAGGCTCAGTACAAAATCCAATAAAAATTTAACGTGTAGGCTTTGTATATGGTTTTTGTATAAACAAAATATAAGACAAAATCCAATAATGAACAAGAAATAAATGACAACAAATTATTCAGATTGATACTGCATATACAACCTGAAAAAAATTCAAACTGTAAACCTATTTTTATATATCTATCACTCACTTGCGATAATAGTGGCACAATTCAAAAAGTAAACATTTTTCAGGAGACTCATTTTAAAATTTTGTAAATATTAATCATATTATCTTCTCCAAATTGAATAAGAAACAGCGTGCACTGCTTAGTGGTCACAAATTCTACATACAAAAGGAATCTGACAGATTTTTAATAATAAATCTTTATTTTGAGTTCATATCGTTCTTAGTGTGTATGGATTTTTAATTATTTTTAATTATTGCGATATTTCAAACGAGCAGAATATATAATTAAATGGGACCAAAATTTTATTGTATGAAAAAATAAATTGTTTTCATAAATGCTGACATAAATCAACGAAAGAAACATCATAAAGCATGTACGGTAAGCAGAAACTAGCCGTTCTGAAGAGTATTAATTCCTTCTGATATGAAACGCCTTATTCACTGACATATCAAAATAACTTCGTTATTCTTGGAAAATAACAGCCTTTGCTTTTCAGGTGTGCGGAACAGCGCCAATTGCGCCACTCTGTTAGAGAAAACTAGAAAAATTAATAAAAGCACATCTGCAATTTTGCGAGAAAATAATAAATTGCCAATTATAACGTTATTTATGAAATAAAGCACAACTTTTAGAATCCATTTACAGTATAATCATAAAATTGACAAATTTTGATTTGTGCCACTCTTATCGCAAGTGAGCTATATCTCTTATACTGAATGAATTGTCATATGCGTCTAACTAAATAATTTAAATAATAATAAAATTCACCCATCACCCATAAGTAATAAAATCCAGGAAACCCAATGCTTCCTCGAAGGTGGGTTATATTCCGTGTATGAAGAAAGACACTATGCCAATGATGATTGTCAATTGTAAATTTGAGGTTCAAAAATGGATTGGAAGAAGCATTTCGTATTAACTAAAACCTTAATACTCTTCAGCCATTGAGGTTCAAAAATGGATTGGAACAAGCGTTTCGTATTGGCAAAAATCTGAATACTCTTCATTACGGCTAAGTTTCTACAATCATTATTAGCATAGTGCCTTTTCTCCACATACGGAATATAACCCACCTCTCAGGAGTCATTCAATTATATATTTTAAAATTCACCCTCAAATCGGACTTAACTATGCACGCCTCCTCTCGATGAAACTACATACTATACTTTGGGAAAACTAAAGGTTGCCATTTTAAACAGAGTCCGATCGCTAGCTACTATTGCCACTAGATGCCACGATTTTGATATTTGCAAGTTATGTGGCTACATATCAAATGAAATGTAACTATATTTTCCACGGTTGAGTTTATTGCTTAGAGACATAAACATTCAATTTTAAAAACAAATCTAATCATTGCAGAAATAATAAATAGATGCAAATATGGAAAGATTTATCTTTTTAATAGAAATTTTGCGATTAATATTAATCGCTGCTATTTCTCACCGATTCATTTAAAAACAAAAATCGGATGACATCCGCAGAGCTTTGTAAGGATGTCCAATTGCGTAATCTCTCGGCTTCCAAAAAAATAACATTCTTCGCAAATAATGTTGGTGTATCTGTGATATAAAGTCACTGATCACGCGATGAAGTTGGTCATTCTAAAAGCTTGATATGAAATTGACCCAAATCGGGGATTTGAGAAACGTGGGTCGTGATTTTTGACCCTCCTTGCCGATTAGCCACAGAAATTATTTATGTTTATAAACATATCTACTGAAATTTTTAAAGAAATTTACACATTTCCAGTGACAGTGTCTTTCATAGTTTATTCGATGATACACATTCATTGATCCAACTCCCAATACCTATGTACCAGACTGTTATATAAATCAGTATACATAGAACATTCTACGAAAAAGTTTTTTAATTGAGGCATACTACCGCACCCATAAACGATGTTAGCTGTCTCTTGTAATTATTATGACATGTAATAAAGTTGGCGCACTCCCATCGGCAGTCAATTTAAGAGATTTAATTAACCTCCCACTTATTCGAACCAGCTTGTACATAGCAACACATCGTCGTCCGGTCTATGGGCAACCTCTATACATTTCTCCTTGAAGATAAGCTTTCTTTTTTATTTTGTACGATTGTTTTGACTATGATGGCGTTAGACTAATAATCCACACTGCCTTTCGCAGTCAAATGAATTAAAATTAATTTTCTTGAGGCCGATAATTTTGTCACAAACTATCCCCGCCATCTCGTACTGCATTTTCTGCTAAAATAGGTTTGGACTTGGTCCGTCTAGACTTCGAGAATTAGATTGATGTTTTTTTTTATTATTATTTATGCTTGTTGAAGATTATTCTCATTTACAATCATCTTTTAGGCTAATTTGAAAGAAAAGAAAATTAACTGTTCATAAAATTTGGGAAGTACAAAAATTGCACGGAATATTCCAATCTTTGGATTCTTTGGCTTGCTTTTCATCGTCAGCAATTTTTTATTAACTTTTAAATCAGGCGCACATCACTACGATTGTTGTGAAAAGAACAAAATTAATGAATCGTGATTGCCATCGTTATCTGGCCGGTGCACATCGAGTTTTGAGAATTAAAATTTGAATTTTCAAAATTGGTAATAAATGTCGGAGCAGAGACATAATTGAACTTCAGGGTAATGTGGGTTTTTTTTTATTGAGACATGTTTTTTTTTTTTATATTATTAAGCCAAACTCAGGGGATACCCTATGACACAATGCACAGCATGGCAGGAAGGAGATATGGAAAGGATTAGGGGACATGAGGAAAGTGCCTGGAGGTGGCGATGTATGTCACTCTTGAATCTTCGCAGATTGTAAGCCCGAGGAAAAACAGAAGATGGTAAATACTAGCCCAGAATCCTTAAATCCAAACAGCGATCGAAGTCATAACTGACCTAGTTCTAGAAGTACTTACCAGAAGTCGCAACTAGTTTCAAGTACGACTCCACTTCATGTAAACCACTCATTACTTTTACACGGTGTTATCATAGGGCGGAATCAGTTCTATCCTGCTTGTATTATCGGTATATATCCTAAAAGTGATTAACGGAAGCATTACCCGATTATTTCTCTTTTGCTTTTTCAGACTAATTCTAGAAGATATTACTGGATTATTTTTGTCGGGAAATTTTTTTTTTAGAATCTGAAATCTGGTATTTAATGATCCATTTTTATACCCTAGATGAAATTTATAGGGTATATTAAGTTTGTCATTCAGTTTGTAACATCTAGAAATAATGATGGTGGGGCAAAATGGATTGCACGCCCACGCATAAAATTGAAAGTTATTTTGATTTTTGAATGTCCGTCCGTCGGTCTGTCCTCACGATAACTCAAGAACGCTTGTACTTAGAGAGCTGAAATTTTGCACACGGGTTCCTAAAAGAAAAAGTAAAGTCAACTTCGAAAATGGGACAAATCGGGTAACTCCTTCGTGGGGTTGCCATACAAAAATTTCGTTTTTCGCTATATATTTTGACACTACCTGAGAACACGTCAACGTGAGAGTTTTTATAAAAATAGTAAATACAATTTCAAAAATGGGCTAAATCGTGCAACCACTTCTTATGACCATATAAAAATTTAGGATTTTTACGTATACTGTGAAAACCATAAATCCTATACTATTTTAATGTATCGAAAAGTTCTTCTTCTTCCTATAAAATTGGTTATAATCATTCTTTCTATCCGACGAACCGTTATTCCAATTCTAGTTTTTTTTTATGAAAGGTGGAGGATAAACTCGTTAAATCAAAGGAAAATACATTAATTTGAGTAAGTTTTAGAAAGGGAAAAGGGAAAGCAAGGTCATACAAAGAAACCAATACAATTTTTAAAATGTTTGACTTTGCTGAAAATTATAATATTACTATTGATTATGTGATATTCTTTGAAGTGCGGTTTTCTGTCTCTCTATTTGTTCGTTTTCAAATTTGTTTTTTCTTTTAATCTGTGACATAAGGTTTTGAACAACCCATTTACGTAAACTTGACATACCAATTTTTAGGTAAATCACTTACATTAATAAGAATTTGTATGCATAATTAACTTTTTTGATTTGTATCTTTATTAGCCTTGATAATGGTCTAACCCAAAGACCGAAATATTGGAATATTTTCTGGAAAATAAACAATGGCTTAAACAACCATATGATTTTTCTTAAAATAAACTGCATCACCGGGTACTCTCCATATCTAAAAGGAATCTAAGGCCCACAAAACATCTTTTTCTCATTGAAACCAATACATTTTTTAAGTTAATTTAGCGACCCCTTCTGACGAATAGAACTATATTCAACCGTGCAGTGCAACATTGCACTAAACATTCTACAGTGTAGCTTGCATTCTCAAATGTATGACTTCACCAGTGCATGAGACACAAAAGAACACAGCTTTTATATCCTACATATTTTTCTTCAATTTGAATTCTCTTTCTAATGCAATTACTTACCAAAAATGAAAGTATTAGAGTTTCCTCTAAACTTCTACCATTATTCGCAATGCATCTCTTGAGGTATTGATTTAACTTTTACATTTCCAGTCGGTATGTAGTAAACTTTGATTAGCCCTTTTTCGCTGACAAAGTTTGCGTTTATTTTCATCAGATTCATTAAGTTACTCTCCAAAAGTATTACAAAACTCCCATTTATTTCTTCATATCTTGCAGTATTTGCGGGACACGTGAATATTTCATATAGAAATATATTCAGAAATATCTAGGATGTTAAATGTTTGAGAAAGTAATTTTCTTCAAATATCTAAACACACGTCAGCATGACCTCAGTTAGTGAGTAAACACGAGAATTCGTGCTCCGAGTTTTAATTTGCATTTAGTATTTTCTGGTAGTTCTTTTCCGCAAAATTTTACGCAATTCTTGTTATTTATTTGTTCCTCCCGCCGCTATATAGTGTGATGTTCGTAGTTTAGTGAGGATATTAGTTACTGAAAATCAACTTCGTGCCGGCACTGACAATTACAACTACATCGAGGTGCTCTTCAGTTATGTCGAAAGTATGAAGGGTCAACAAGGTCTTAAAGAGAGTTGTGTCGGCGACAACTCAACTCCTACCACAAATAATCAGCGTAACACCAGAGCCAATCCAACACACACCAGCAATTTGACGTCAAATAAGAATAACATGGAGCAGCTTTTGGTGGCTCTTGAAGCCAGAATTACAATTATAATTGATCTCATGTTAAAAGAACACGAGAAAAACTATACGCTAAATTGGATAAAAAAGTAATCAGGAAAATTGACTTCATGTTGACGGACAATGAAATTGTTAAGTCTTGTAACACTCGTTTTGCCGCATTATAAAGCTCATTGGGAGTACCCCAAGGATCTATTCTTGGACCACTATTGTTTAGTCTGTACACTAACGATCTTTCTAATGTCATCCAGGACTGTAACATCCATTTGTATGCAGAGGATGAGCAACTCTACCAGAATAGGCCGATTGGTCTAATGGAAGACTGCGTAGACCACCTCAACTCTGACTTGGAGCGAGTATCAAGCTAGGCGTCCGAAAATCAGCTTATATTAAATCCCAGTAAATCCCGATTAATGGTCTTTTATAGAAAACATATTGATATAAGCGAGCTGCCTCCGGTCATTATTGATGGAACTACCCTGCCTTTTGTGAATAAAGTTAAAAATCTCGGCTTTACTCTGAACAACTCAATGAGCTGCTTGGACCATGTAAATGGAATAATTCGCAACATGTATGGTGGCCTTCGGAGGCTGTAGTTATCAGCTAGTATACTAGCAAAGCCCTTACGTATAAAACTAGTTAAAACGCTTTAATTGCCATATTTTATTGGGTCTTGTCTAATTTACCTCCGCTGCAGTTTGCTTTTAATGATTGCACGAGATTTGTCTTTGGTCTGAAACGATTTGAACACATTTTTCCGTTTCGATTGCATATACTTGGATGTTCTTTAAACACTTTTCTTGTTCGAAGGTAGTTAGTTTTCTTCATATAACTATATATCAAAACCTTCTTACTTACATGACGAATTAGCTTTCATCCAGAAATCTTAACATTTTAATTCCGCGATACAGATATTCCATAATGGAGAACTCTTATTTTCTTCGAGTAATATGTTTGGGGAATTCACTTCCTGCCAACTTTCAAAGATCCAGCGCATTGGGGGCTTTCAGGGAACTTTTATACCAATACTCACCTATTGACAACTTATTATTACAAAATTTATTTATTTTTGCACTCACTCAAAACACTTAATTGTCACTGTCAGAGATCTTAGATTTTTTCTTTTTTTTTTCTTTTTTTTTTTCCTTCAATCAATACAATTATGTTATTATATATTAATTGCTATTATTGAATTTATATACTTCATTTAAAATTCTGTTATTATCCTTGTTTAATTTTTATAATATTATTATTTTCATATTAATTCTCTTTTCTTAATCTTTTCAAGTTTTAGCTTTATTTAATTTAATTTGTTTTTTTCTCTAAGTTTATTCATTAGCTTTTAATTTCGTATATTATATATTAAGTAACAGTCGGTGCAGGTAAAATATTTTGTATGTCTTATTGTACCATTTGCCAGGAAATAAAAATTAAATTGAACTGAATTGAATTACTACCCATAACAAGTTACACAATTTTTACTCTGGCTTTCGACTCAACCATAGCTGTATCTTTGTTTTGTTGAAAGTGATACTGGAAAAGCTCTTGATGGGAATAAATTTAAGGGGTTTAATTTTTCCCGATATTTCCAAGGCCTTCGATACTGTTTTAATCACTCATTGATAAATTGAATTTAATTTAAATTAATTTTAAATTCTCGTTATACACTGCGAAATTTTTATATTTTTTTATATATTTTCTGATCATCTGCAAATGGATATTCGTTTGATAGGTATTCATCTCTACATTCTGTTATATCTGGAGTTTCTAATGGATCAATACTTGGTCCACTATTCTTTTCGATGTTCATCAATGACATTTTTACTTGTACTAGGTATTTGCAAACACATCTATTTGCATATAATGTACAGGCGTATCTCTCTGCGCCTATTTGCTTAATTGAGGATGTCGTTAATTGCTAAATAATGTCCTCATTAATCCAGTGAAATGGAATGCTTTGGTTATTTGCATGAATTTTATTGACATGCCATACCTTCCTTCGATCATTCCTAACAATAAAACATTTCCATATATTGAATATTGGGCTAATTTTAAATAATTTTAAATAAAATCTTGACGTGGAACTAGCATATTAACTCTCGCTTGCGTAAAATCTACAGCTACCTTTGTTCGCTTTGGGCCCCAAGCTATTTATACCCACTGAGACTAGAATACTTTTAGTGTGCAATAACGGGCATTATCTCTTCTTTTGATCAATGCTAGTTACCTTGTTAGTAGACATCTATTTTTCGTCCATTGGCAGATTCTTTATGAAGATCGCATATGTCAAGTACATTGACCATCTTCAATCGGAAGGATTTTATTCACTACTTCTCCTGGAGTAATTCTATATTTTAATATATTTTTATATTTATTTCTATTTATATTATATATAATTTTTTCTATTCTTTCTTAGCTGTGTAGTTCTGTAGGTCTAGATATAAATTTCAGTAACTATTACAAAAATTCTTTAGTAATGTGTTCATGTGTACATGTGTACATGTAAATATGATTATTAAAAACTAGTAAAATTGCCATAAATTTTTGTAAATTCCTCGAATTAACTAATTTATCATATTATACATGTGTTTAACAGTATTTATTGTCTATTTATAGTTGTAGGCAAAATTTCAATTACTATAGCTGTCACGAAAATGGCCATAGTTATATAAGAACAGCATTTTAATTGTAGTCCTTGTTCCAATGTTTACTTTCCGTGTATATGCAGTAGGGTGACTCAGAAAAGTATGGATTTGCAAAAGTGTTAAAATGTCTAAATGCTCATTCAGAATTTGTTAGCTAATGTAATTTTAAGTTTATATGCAAAATTTCAGTGAAATTCATTAATGTTTAGAGGTCTCTCAAATCGAAAATATTGTTTTTTTGGTTGTTTTGGACTTTCAGGAAAGCTGTTTCAACATTTTCTGTCATACATTTTTAATTTGACGGTATTTTTTCGTGATTCTTTTTTTAAATTAAAGGGAACATATTGCAGTAAAAGTCGTTTTAAAAAATTAAATTGTTTTATTTTTCATAAATTTTTCAAAACGAAAATTCGGATCCGCAACTCCAATTTTTTTACTTTTCATCAATTTTTATGTAAGGAAAAGCGGCACGCGGGTATACTTTTTCTACTATAATATAATTAACAATCGATTATCTTTCTAACAACTACAACGTAAGGGGGTCATGTAGTGTATGGAGTGTAGTAAAAATGCGATTTTCAAAGGTGCAGCTTTTTTAGAAATTACAAAGAATACTGAGGTACTGGGGTGATTTAACATTCTTAAGAAAGACCTTAAAGTTCTGCATATAATGCTGTCTTAAAGTAGACCATATTCCCTGTAATTTTCAAGATACAGGAGGTTTAACGAAGAAAGAGCATGTTTTACTAATCACCTTGTAACTTGATAGGTTGACATTTTGCACCCTCCTGACATACAATTGTTTACTTCTCTGGACGACAGGAATTATTTGGCAAAATATAGTCATATTAGTCTGGAACATACTGTGCGTTATATTCAGTCAGACATATATTTTCATTTGACTATCAATTGAAATGCCATTAGTTCGTGCAAAGATAAACCTAGCTCACGACTCTAGTGACGATTTCAACCCAAATGATTCTGATTCCGATGAGCCTTGCTTTTACTGTAATGTTAGTAGAAACCAGGGGAACGAAGGGTACAGTACATTTTATGCCCTAAATGAAGAGCACTACGTAATTCATCCAACATATCTTCGGATAAAATGAAGTTTTCATATAGTTCAAAATATTTCATTAAAACCAGGGATGTAAAGGACTCAAATTTTGACTCAACTCATCGCTCAACTCAAGCAGTGTGTCCACTCAATAGCTTAGCGGTGGTTCATCGCACGAAATTTGAGCGGAGGACTCACTGCTTGAGTGGACTTGAGTAGACTCACTGTTTGAGCGGACTGATCATTTTAGTTAAGCGGACTCAAATCATGTTTTGAATAACATAAAGAGAATCTGATTTAATTAAAATTGAAACTGACACTAAAATTTCAATAAAATAAGAAAAGCGGACAAAAAAGTCATTCATTATATTAATTTAGCTTTTGCTAATATTCTTAGCCAATATTTCTCTTGCTATCAATATAATGTACAAATTCAACAACTTATAAAACCTAGGTAAAGAAAATACCATACTTGAAAATGTTATAACACAATTCAAGGAAATTGTACTTTCATTTTACCATAGAATCAGCGCCTTACTTTATACTTTTCCCATTGATATGTGGCATCACTTGCATTTCAAAATTTTCTTCATTTAGACGGTATCTATTAGGTAGGAGTTCACGTCAGTTTTCCCATGCTAAATAATCTTTCTACCGAAGCACTACTAGGCATGTATTCGGTAAAAAGACTTTTTATCACCGAAAAACGTTTGTTTTCAAATACGCTCGAGGTTTTGTCTGTGGAAAAATTATACTCCAAGAACAATTTCTGACCCTTCATTAAATTTTGGTCATCTTCACAATCTGAATCCCAAAATGGCGTAGCTTGATTGTTATATTGGGATTGCGTATTCATGTCGAAACATTCCAGGCTTTTATTGATTCTGGAAATAATAAATTTCTCAACCAATTATGCGTGGGTGTTCAATACATTTTGCTTTCTAAGCATTTTTTTCTATGCGTCACAAACGGAATGACAAGCTAACTAGACAGACTCTATACATTCCATCTAGCGTATAAAAATCATACAATGACAATAATAATGGTCATAACAGATCTTTTCAAGTCTGAAATTAACACTTATTTTCGGTTGTAAAATTTAAATACAATTCACAAAACTGATTTCCTCATGTGCATGTTACTTTCCCTTTATAAGTATTTCACAAATATTTCTATTGATTATGTAGAATCGGCATAAATTGAATCATATCATTTTCAAGAATGGGAAAATGCCATCGGTCTTTACACATTATTGAATAGGTACAGTTGTAGATATATTATATTGAGAGGGGAGAAGAAATGTTGGCTAAGAAAATTAGCAAAAGCTAAATTAAAATAATATAATGAATGACTTTTTTGTGCGCTTTTTGTATTAGATTGTTATTTCAGTTTCAGTTTCAATTTTAATTTCATCAGATTCTCTTTATGTTATTCAAAATATAATTTGAATCCGCTCAACCCAAGTAGTGAGTCCGCTTAAGCCACACAAGCAGTGAGTCTGTGTCAAGTGTTGAGTGGACTCAATGATTGAGCGGACTCAAGTCCTGAGTTGAGCGATGAGTTGATATTACAAATTAGTCCGCTCATTTACAACCCTGATTAAAACTACCTTACTTTACGTCCATAAACAATAATTATAAGTATGTATTTGTTTTTGTTAAAAAAAATTTTATTTTTTTATGTATTTCTAGAAAATAAATGAGCTTTAGTTTACCATATGTCATTTTAGGACAATTTCCGAAAGAAAAGTTGAAAATGGTATGGTAAAGCACAGACTAGGAAAAGTATATAAATTATAAGTATCTAATATAAAACTAGCACTAAATATGAGAGTAAACATATAATACGGTTTGTATGTATTGTAAAAACAAAATTTTAATACTGGATACCAATTAAAAGGAAGGTAAAAAATTGCAAATTCGTGTTAAGAAATTATATTATCATGTCTCATAAATGAAAAAGACAAACTTGTAAAGGAAATAAATGGCTTAATAAGAAGAAGAATATTTTAAAATATGTAATCAATAAATAGTAATGAATAGCAACAAAACAACGAAATAGTGCAAAAAAAGAAAATGGCTGTTAAAATAAATGGATTTAATATTTGAAGTCAACTATAATTAGTGAAAGTAAATAAAAAGGCAACCGAAATTTTGCATGCAGGTAGGAATGAAATTTGTAGGAATTTACGCGGAATTAACACTCACACGCGCGGAGGACATACGTATTATCTCCCCTAATGTTTGATTTTGCTGCATATAATGACGTTTGGCTGAAATATCATCTTGAAATCCTAGATAAGCTTAATTTAATAACCAATAAGTAACTTGTTATCGCTTGGTGAGCTTGTACGACTGTATAAAGTTCCGTTTAATGGTACTGAGGTACAAATATCCCCGCACGTGTGATTGTGGAATTCTCAAAATATTGTTAATATTTTTTCTAAATGCTTTTATTTTTTAGTTTAATATATTTAGTTATATAGAAAAGTTTAGTTATATATAATAAAATAATAATAACGAAAGCTCAGATGCTTCCAGTCTGATACCACTTTTTTCTCCACTGTGGGTTACGAAGTACAAAGATCCATGAGAAAAGAAATGCTTTTTATTCCAGTATAAATATACAAAAATTACCTACCTGCACTAATTGCTCAAAGCAATAAACAGACCAAATTGTACTGCTAGAGAAATGCAAAACAGTAGTGATATTTACAGAAGTTGACGCGATAACTACGACTACTGACCTCATGAAGTATAAACAATTCGTTTGTTACCGGAATAAGTAGATTCCTTTTCTCAGGGATCTTCGAATATTATTACCCACAGCGGCTTATCGTCGACTGTAAAAAAAAAAAAAAAAAAAAAAAACAATTAAGGAATACAATGAAAATATGCCTAAGGCCCAGTTTGTTTCCTTTTTAATAAGGCTGCTTGAATTTTAAAGAGATTTATATTGATATTTTTCGTTTATGTTCCTGTTAGTATATAAGAAAGTTTTAACAATTTTTATTATTTTAAATAACTGCAATAAAGTTCCTCTTTTTTAATTATAAACAGTCTTTTATTTCCCAATATGCTTGACTGAGGAAAACCACTTCAAAAATGGGGTACGTATGTATGCCCCCAAATGAGTTGCCATGGACCAAGTCAGGGTGCGTGTGCTCTAGTGTTAAAAAAAACACAATTAAAAAATCTAGAATAGGTCCAAGACCAATTCTTATAATACCCTCGATTAATGCCCGTATGTAATTTTGTATGATTACCAATTTGTGAACGTCTAAGACTAATCGTTTTCACAGAATACGTAAAAAATCAAATTTTTATATGGCAACACCAAGAAGAGGTTGCCCGATGTTGTCCAATTTTAAAATTTTATTTACTATTGCTATTATAATACCAAGTACCAAATTTTAGCTCTGTATGTTTACGTGTTCTCCAGCAGTTTCCAATTATATATGTAGTAAAAAGCGAAATTTTTGTATGGAGACTCTACGAAGGTGTTGCCCAATCGGTTGCATTTTCGAACAAAAATTTACTTTTTTTCGTAAAAGTCTCTGGTGCAAAATATCAGTTGTCTGAGTAAACGCATTCTTGAGTTATCGTGAAGACGGACGGATGGACGGACATGCAAAAATCACATAGCTTTTAATATTATGACAACTTTACTATACCATATATAGATTTCATGTAGAGTATAAAAATACGAATAGGAAACAACAATATTACAAATCTATTAAGCATAATTTTTTAACAAAGAAAACAAAGGTGGTAACTCTGGCAATATTTTATGTAGCAATTTCTAGTAAGAGTATTCTGTATATTATGTTTCAAATTCACTTTAAAAAAAAGGAATTTGATACAAATGCCAAAAGTAAGGTTGACAGTTAGGACAAGATTCCTTGAATGCACTTTTGTTCAATATGGAAGTGACGATTTATATAAACTTTGGAGTTGAGAATATCAATTCGGGAACCAAAGGTTGGCAGCACTGCTTTCTCATCGGTTCTGTTATCAATGTTAAACCCTCGTTGGTTATCAGTTTATTTTTCCGATTCCCACATGCATTCAGTAAATTCTCTCAAAGTTGCATACATCTCTCTTTGCAATAGAGCTCCAATTGTTTTTTTTTCTTTTTTTTCTTCATAAAGACTCTCCCTGTGATCGCGTAATCACTTCTTATGACCCAGATTTGAAAAAGACTTCACTAGATAGTCTGCCGTCGAGGCTAAAAAAAAATACTAACCTCCATCGTTTGTGTATTTTTACTACTCAAAATTTTTAGATCGACCTCTGCTTAGTTTCAGTACCGATAAGGCACGAAAATATTGTGAACTCTGTTTTAAATAAAAATTCCCTACCAATCCAATATCTATTAACTATTCGTAAGCTAAGCTGGCATGACCAATAAAATTAGACCAAACTAATTGTCTAGAGATAATTTAACCGAGTATTTCCCACCAAGGGCTCTTTAGGTGATATCTATGTAGATTAGGCATTAGTAAAAATTAGAATAAAATGTTGACTGCGGCTACGATTGCTTCTGCTGATAGTAATAAGAACACGTCATAAGATTATTACGAAACGATTTGTTTTCACTTATTTCACAGACAAATCTTCATTTATTTGACGAATCAGCCTACTTCTGACGAATAAGCTAGAATCTGAGACGTATACTTCATAGGATAAAAATCACATTTGTTTGTCTTACTGTCAATCATTTTGTGGTTATAGCTGTATGCAACGCAATAAATATTACATTCACGGAAAATAACCGTTTGTGGGAATTAATTTTTGAATTTCGTTGATACTATTTGTTTTACCGTAGGAATTTTATTAACGTAGATACGTGAAGGGATGTGTGGCTATTTATTTCCTGCAACGTAAAATTTTATTGTAAGTCTTTTGACTTAAACATACTCTGCACGGATGCTCAGATAATAGATGTAGTCAAGGAGCTTCTTGGGGTCAGATTTTCACAAATTGCTAGGCGATGTTAGTTTGTTGCCAAAGATTGAGTGGTCTGCGTGCCGCCATTGCTTCCGAGTTGTAGAGCTGCAAGTATGGGATGAGATCTTCACCCTTAAGCCATATATAAAGGGTATAGAAAAGGCCTAAGAACAACCCTGTAATACTTTTTTTAGTGATGAGGAAGGCATTTTAATCTTTTTTTGTCAGAGATGCTTGTTTCTGAATAAAGATATTTCTTTATCAGCAGCCTTTTAGAAAAGCTTTAAAATCGCATTTAGTACATTTATGTAGTATTACGGTCCATCAAAGAGAGTGTATATTCCTTTTCAATCGTGATTTTCAGTAATTTCTTTTCCTATGTGCCTTTGAGTCCTTTGTATTATATATGCATGATTTTGTTTATCCTCACTAATATTTTTTAAGCTATGTTTTTTAGGCAATCTCAAATAATACGAAGGATCTGAATATATACAGATCTAGAATGAGAATTTTTCAGAAAAACTTTTTTTTTTACAATTCTACGTCAAATTATTAAATACAAGAGAAAAAGCAACTGCCTCATCCGGGGTTTGAAGCCGTGACCTTCCGCTTTTCGGGCGACTGCTCTTACCGCGGAGCTGAGTTTTTTCGCTTGTATTTAATACTTTGACGTATAATCGTAAAAATAAAAGTTTTTCTAAAAACTTCCCATTCCATCTGTGACCGATTCTACAAATTGCGATTTCGATTACCACAAGGGTAAAAATAAATATAATATTTAGATCTGTTTTGTTATCCAAGAGAATATATTGATTCAGCCGTTGGCACAATTTTCAATAGTCAGTGCTTTTGTTAAAAATATAGTATGAGTAGAGGGGAAAATTTTTAAAGTATCGTACTAGTTTTCGTATACGCTGAAACTAATAGATTACCAGTTTTGTTATATTTTTGTAGTTTAGCCTTAGTTTCCTTTTAATTACTTTTTAGTCTCCATGCAAGGACAACATAGATAACCATGGATGTAGCAATCGAGGTTATATTCCAATATTTTTGTTTTCAATTCTCAAGCTTTGCTAATGATCCACTTATAGTAAAATCTCATATCGTCGCCTTACGCAAATCTGAATACAAAGTTAATTTATTGTGAAGAGCTACTCAAAATACTTCACATACCTCGAATAGCTAGATAGATAAAGCCGAAAGTGTTAGTTTCTTACTTTTTCAATATACAGACTCAGACCATAGTCAATCACTAGTTGCGGACTGTAGAATGTGACCTTTGCATATGGTGAAATATTACCTGGTAATATCGGCCCCGTAAACCATGAGTTGATCAGTTTCAATAGCAAATCATATTTTATGAACTTAATATAAAACGGCGACTTAGGCAGGATATCGTTTCGAATGAATAAACCTATGATTTGCGTCATTATAAAGGTGCTTGCGTGCTAGACCTTATTCTTGCTTTAGTTTTGAAAGCCTCCCTTACTATTCTGCAGCGTTAGAGAATTAACCTAGGGCATAATTAATTGACGGAATGTGACGTCTATTTAGGGTAAAAATGTCAATTGTTCGTAAGTAAACCTCAGTCTCGTTCAAATTCGTAAATTCCTTTACATTCATTAAGCCTAAGATCAGTGAACTTCAGTTCAGACTTTCAGTGCTAAGCGAGATATGTCAAAATTAAAGAATTGGCGAAAATTCCAAAATGATAGAGCAAGCGAAATATGTTCTTGCAGTTTGGAATGATAGAAAAGCCATTAAGCTTTGTAGGAAACATGAAATTTCTGAACGAGCAAAAGATTAAACGGCAAGTACCAATATACATAATTGTGTATCAAGAGGTACGTGATATACCTATTTACCAAATTTAAGGTATACATGCAGGATTGTCAGGAGAGATATTCAGGAAATTTTTATTTTTCCTACTGTATTAAATCGGCGAAAAGAAACAAATTTCCACATTAAAGATCATAAAAGTAATTCTATAAATTACAAAGTTTCAAAAATGAAACGAGATAATTGTTATACTCTCCTCCAATTCTACATAAGAGACTATTAAAAAATCTCTTTACCTCTTAAATTTAGCAAGTAAGAGATCTTAGCAGAATTAGTATTCTACATAATTTTTTTTTAGATACTTTAAGAGGTTAAGAGGCTTGGAAAATCTGAACACTTCATTTTCTGTCAGCCCAGCTGTTCAAGACAGAGAACTCACTTTGCAAGAAGAAGAAATTTTTGGCGAGGCGATGATAGCAATATTGCCAACCCACACATAGGTAGCAGAAACCACTAGGATATTGCTACACTTGTGCCCAGACATGTCATCACAATAATTTTACTTCGCTGTAGGTGTATGATTATGGAGGTTAATTGTGAGCGCTTTCAATCAAGTCACAATTACTGATTATTGTATAATAATTATTATTTTATAACCCAAATCACAGGTAAAGAATTCCACAGTCGTCGTAACGTCCAACACGATTTTCGTATAAACCTATAACAAAAAACTTAATTGTTGCCAAAACTTTAAAGTGAACATAAAATTGTCGAGTAATAATGAAGATTATTGTAAAGCTGTGCCATTTCAATCACTTTAAAGGTAAAAACTTTTGACATTTTGAAATTCTTTATCAATATAGTCTCAGAAATAGCAAACGGAACCAAGTCGTCCTTCATATTCCTCACAGCTAAACTCTGTGCACGGCTCAAATTGTATAATTATTTTATATTTCACAAACTTGTACATTATTTCTGTAATATACATATACGTATAACTTTATAACATTTTTATCCAAAATTTCGATATTTGAATCAAAACAACTTCTGCGACTATAACCTCTTCCATTACTGAAAGCAGCAGATATAAGACTAGAGAAAATGAAAAGACAAGTACCGAGGTACTGTCAGTTTCTGGTTTAAAACCGAAGATAAAAAAATTCCACAAAGAAATTTTTTGAGAGTGTGTACACTGTGTATAATGTGTTTCGATCAGCAGTAATAGGCTGATCTCATCAGTACAGCAATGAAACCCTGAAACTAGCTCCTGTCTATACTACAGTTAACTCTCTCTGCTCATATGCAGTAGGTTGAGAATTGCCTGTAGGCTTGTATATTGTACGTGTCTCGAAAGAGTAAAAAAACTCATTATCGCCTTCTACTTACTAGATATAAGAGATTTAAGCGTACCTCGGTGAGGAGCTCTTATACTAAGAAATATTTGACAACTATTTTTGTTTGCTAGAATACCAAGACTCTTAAAAAAAAAATCTCTACAAAAGTTAAAAGAACAGCTGACGTCTGATATCTCTTAGCTCTTTATGCCGAATACCAATTTCTGCTAACAGGTTTTGACAGCCCAGTTAAGAGGACAAAAGCTCTCATGTGTTACGTAGGATCACGGGGTACCTATGTCATTAACAAAATATAACATCTTCAAGATATCAAGAGATTGGGTTCACTTCAAACTATTTTTATTTTATAAAATTTCCACAATGAATATTTAGTTATAAATTAATTAAACTTGAGGTAAAGAGAATGCTTTCAAGTATTACAATTAACTTTTTCCAGGAAATTTATGTATTAAAATTCAAGAATCGAAAAAATAATTCTTTCGATTTCATGGATTTTATTCTAGCTATTCCAGCTACTTATGAATCCAAACTTCATTAATGTACAAAAGCTTATCTACCTGGGTAAAATTTTCAACGATGCAGTTGATTGAACTTGAAGTCAAGTATCATCACCTTGAAGCTTACTTCATTAACTTCCACCATTTACAAAATAAATTCAATTGGGGAAGGAAAAAATTCCAGGTATATTGAGAGCTCGCCCATTAATTAATTACGTAAGCAAATATCTATTCGATTTTTAGTATTGGATTATTTTTCCTTTCTATGGAATTCCTAGTATTATGTACTATAGACTTATTGATGGATTGAAAAAAACTCATTATTATGAGCATATCTACGAGTATAAACATATATCCGTTAATATATTCTCCACTATTATTTCAAACACATAAAAAGTAAGTGCCACATTGTAATTGCTTTACAATTTTTACGATATTATCATAAAATTGGATTAATTTTAGTAGAAAATAGCCTGGCTGCAGGAACAGCAGAAATGTCTCCTTACCTATGGCCTTTAGTGTCCTATATTTTCTCTTCTACAGGTAATAAATAAAAAATTCATAGATTTCGTGCTTCCAGAGTAATTATTCTCAAACTCCACACAAAATGCATGTAGCAAATCGCAAAGTGCATGTTCGCACTAAATTTCATTTTTTCCTCGCCTTGAAATATTCGCTGCTAATAACATTCAAAAATAAACCACCTGGGCACCTGCAAATAGGTAATTACCTCAGAATTTTGCAAGCATAATGCACTCAACAGCCTGCTGCAGTCGGGGGCTAGCCGGCCGTACTGAACCTGGCACGGCCTTAGCAGTTAGGTGGTAAGGTACTTGAAATAAAATGCATGGTCACGTGCCTATTGTTGGATAGAAATTTTGAAATCAAAATTTCCAGCAGGTAGGTGTATGTATGAATGTATGAACTAGTGATTGTGCAATTTTGACTCACTAAATAAGCCTAAAGATTTAAACTGCATGAATTGAGTAAAGTTTTGCTAGTTTAGACCACCATGATAATATGTTACAAAGTAAGCAATCAATAGAGTTACCCACAACAGGCCATCATGTAAAATGGAACGATAAACGTTCACAAGTCGAAGGCGTTATGGATCGATAGTTGCAGCCAATATGGGGCTATTGTCGGGCAGTTCGATGCATTAATTACGCACCACTTGTTTTACATAATTCTAAACTAGGCACATACTATTGGCGGTAATAATTAGGTACCAGTTAATGGCGAAATTATTGATACAAGGTGCAATTAGTGCTGCAATTGATTGTAACATTACCAGACAAAGCAGTTGCAAGGTATGAATCTGCTTTTCAGCATGATTATTAATATTCTACATTTTTACAGTAGTAAACATTGATAATGAGGTAGTTAGCACATGGATCAATGGCTCCATGATACAATTCATTTAAATCTCATCAACACTTCTCAATAGCTGAAGTTGCAGCAAGATACGGATCATAAAATTAGTGGAATGTTGCACAAATATTAATCGTTTTGACATTTACGATACACAAAAATTTTTGTAAAGTCTACATATATTAGTTTCTTCACAATTAATGGAAGGTTTTACATATCGCGGTTAGTGATGGAGAAGAGCATCCAGTGACTATTGTATGAATTCCTTTTTATGAAGTTAGAACGAAAGATGAACTGAAGGAACTGACTATAAAAACTATAAAAATAAACTCAAATTTGTGGTATACTACACCGAACGCATTTATTTATCAGTTGTCTACCGATAGCAATAATGTGACAGATTTTACCCAAGCAGTTTAGTATGTAGTGGACTTATTACTGCAGCACAGCTATGATACGTATTCTACCTTATCATTAAAAGGTACAAAATATTTATCACAAATATGTAAAAGTTGTAAATCTATCAATTTGATCGAAACGTTTGTAAAAACTAGCCTCTTCGTCCGGTCTTTCATTTGCATTATTTACTTTCATATTCGAGGAGTTTTTAAAGTGCTTACGGAGACCTATATAATTTTACAGAATCTGCCGAAATCTCAAAAAAGCAGACGTTAACTATGTATCCCTCTAACTTTATACCAAAATAATCATTAGCAGTACGCCAACAATCCCAATATCTATTCTGAATGACGAATAGAGCGTACGTCCTTTGGGTCACACAGGATAATGCTTAATTTAATTACACTATTATTTAGGAAAAGTAGGCGAACATATATATCTTCGGAAATGAACAAAAAATAACACTAACACGTTTATAACACTTCTATGCTTTCCACTAGAAGGCTACTATTGAATCGGCTCCTGAAAATGAGCTTTGATAGGATTAACCTACATTGGATTAAAAATGCGTTTTTTTTTGTGCAATCGGTTTACCTAAAAGTTCGTTTACATGATAAGACGCAATGACGAATAAATAAGAAAACAAAAGCCACGAGAATTTTGCCGATAACTGTCAATCAGCAAAAATCCCATTATGCCTACCGCCAAAAACAATTTCAAGCCTCTTGCTGCAAACTGTTCAAGCAATTAATATCAAGACACAAAATCCTCAGACCTTCTAGCTGCGGCAGAAGGAGCAAAGATAGTGATTTTAACATTCCAGTAATAGTTAAGTACTCCCCATTTTTAAGAGATCGTTTGCTTTTAGGTTCTAAGCTTACTAAAGACTTAACTGCCAGTACTCTATCTATTCTAAATCTTATTCATTATACTATTCATTAAACAAGTAAAACAGCTAGAATTGGTCTATGACCAATTGTTATGATACCCTATATGAATGCTGTTTGTAGTTTCGTGTAGTCACCCATCTGCGCATGTTTGATTTTCGAAGTGGTTTTGAATATATCTCTAGAACGGTTCATCGAACAGCAAAAATGATTATAACCAATTTTATAGGAGTCCATTTTCTGAAGAACTCTTCAGTACATTAAAACCGTATTGGACTGATCGTTTTCACAGGATACGTAAAAATCCCAAATTTTGATATAGCAACACCAAGAAGGGGTTGCCCGATTTAGTCAATTTTTGAAATTACAGTTACTATTTTACGAAAACACTACGTAAAAATTTCAAGGCTTTACGGTGACGCATATTGAGGCAGTATTCAAATATGTAGTGAAAAATTAAATTTTTGTATGGCAACCCTACGAAGGAGTTATCCGATTTGTCTCATTTTCGAACTTATTTTGTTTTTTTAAAGCCCATGTATAAATTTGCATCTGCTCTCTAGTACATCCGTTCTCGAGTTTACGTGAGGACGGACAAACAGACGGACACACTGACGGGCGTACAGACGGACGGACGGATAGACAGACATGCAAAAATCTAAATAACTGTTAATTCTATGCGTGGGTGTCCAATTCATTTTGCTCTACCATCATTAGTTGTGTTCTTTTGTGTCTGCAGAACAGGGCAGAACAAAAGATACACAAAAGAACGCCTCACACATTTTCATAGAAAGATTTAAATGAAGCGAACAATACAAATAGTTCGGTTCAATTGACAGAACAATTTGCTCTCTCCGGTATATGGGAGTTCTGGAACAAGGTACACAAAAGAATACAGCTATTATATCTAGGTATTACAAACTTAGCGTAGCCTTTAGATTTCATATAGGGTATAAAAATAAATAAGATTTCTTGGAAACGATCTTCAGTATTTAATAGTGAAAAGCATCGAGATATAAGCATAATACGATTTCGAGGACTATACTGTGGAAAACCTGACTTTTAAATCTGATGTACTCTCCAATAATAATCTAATTAGTACTCTCTGTTGTGAGGATGTACATACATAGTATGTTTCCATTTTCATCTTTCGCAAATAGTCATAGCAATGTTTTGTCTTTCGTGAATATAATTTCCTTTTCATGCTGTTGTTTCCACTGCTCCAATTACAACTTGTTTTTTACCCCTGACGAGATGGTTCAGGAATATGTATCGTCAAAGTGAGGAATAATAACGGCGCGGCGGTTTCATTAGTATGATTATCAGAATTTGAACTAAAATTTTCATTATTAAGGCCCGGTATACTAGAGCCAAGGAACTTTTGTTCCTGTACAAGAACTATGTAAAAAAAAAAATCATGGAATGCTCAAGGAATTTTTTTCCTTGAAGTGATATGCTAGAGACAAGAGATTCGAACAGGAAAACTCTACTTGTCGATTGACAAAAATATGTTGTTCTTTTTCGAAAAATCCATTTATGTCAATATTTCTTGAAGAAATAAGTGGAAAAATTCCTTGACTTAATTCCTTGGCTCTAGCATACCGCTCTTAACGTCGAACTCATCAGACCTGTTCTAAGTCGCGTCAGAATCTTGTAAATGACCGAATATTTCATTTTATTGCAGTAAACGACTTTTTTGTGCGTCTAATACGTACCACGATATATTGTTTTTGTTTTTATTAAAATTTTAATTATTATTTGTTTTATTTAATTCTAAATTGTTAACACTGCTGCTGCAACGGAAAGCCTCACACATCCAATGAAATTAATTTTGAAAACATAGTAGCTTCCATGCATAAATATAAAAAAAAATTTTTGGAATCTAGGAAACTGCGTGTAAAATATTTATTAAAAAGTGAAAATTATAGTTTGTCCAAGTTTCAGATAAGACGAAAGGAAAGCGTGACCATATAAGTTAAAAAAAACTTAAAAATATACTTTTAGTGAGATTATTGACCCTTTTTGGCTGATAGAACTGTATTGAATAGTGCAGTGCAAGATCTACAGCATATCTTTGAACTATCCAATGTATAACTGCACCAGTGCGGGAGACACAAAATAACACACCTATTATAAATTAATTTGTGTTTTATCTTATTTTTAAGTTAACTGAACATTTTTCAATTTTGAGACGGATTTGTATTTTTCCCCATCCACTGATTATTTGTAATTTTTAAGTAATTTGAAGAATGACGACACTAAAAGAAAAATTTCAGGACTTGCTTTCATGACTTTTTTTCTATGAATAACAAACAAACAACTTTCTACTTGGCATTTTCAGGAATATTTTCAAAATTTAATATTATTGTAGGAATACTGAAGCATTAACGCTTTGCGATTAACTTACTAATCAGTTCATTATAAAAATATCGTCAAGCGGTGCATAAATTCTTCTTCTGTATGCATTAATTCCACTGACATGTATATAAATGGACTACTCGTTGAACCAGAAATGCATGAAAGCAAATGGCACAACTTCTTTCGCCTTATAATTTAACAATAGTACAAATAGTCCCAAATACTTTTGTGGTAAATCCTGTACATCCCACTGACATGCATATATAAGTAAATTCCCAAATAATTTAAATACAGCGCCAGTGAGAGAATACTTTTTGAAATCAAAACTGGTGCCACATGAAATAGGAGATCAGTCAGTCCATTTATATACATGTCTGTGATTTAACCACAGTTTAATAACAGAGCTATACTCCTTTCCACCACTCCCTCCATCTCGGTAGTCTGGCTATTAATTTTTCTTATTAGAATTGGGCATCTTCACAGACAGTGATGGGCTGTTATTAGTGAAAAGCACGTCTTCTCTTATTCAACAATTATTTTCTTTTTAGCAACTAGCTATTTTGTTACTTAGCAATCAGTTTACACATCCTACCATGGCAAAAATTTCTCTAAAAAATAAGGATTACAATGTGTGTATATTAAATTCTTTTCAGTCATTTCTCTCTCAAAAGAGAGAAGTTTAGAAATATAAGTACAAACATCCACTAACATCTACATTTTATTTTCAGTTTCCGCCATTTTAATGATATGTTTGACAATTTACTGACTAGTCAGTACTGACTGGCCAGATATCTAGTAACTATTGACTAATCAATAAAAAAGACTGCTAAGTAGAGGTATACACCTGTCTGTGTTAGTGGCAATGTCAGTTCTACTGACTCGTCTAATCCCCGGGATAGTAACAGCGTCAACTCAGTAACCAGAAAAGACTTGACCGGCTTCTTAATTGCTCCCCCCAAATGATATCTTTTTTTCATATATTCGAACTTGTGTGTTTGCGTCCGATACATTATCACGAGGGTTATTACTCAAACTCTATTAACTCATTATTTAAGGGTAATGCTCAAAGGTGACGATAACATTATTCGGTTTTGTATGTTTTAATTCTTGAGTTCAACTTTTTAATTTCATCTGTGTATGGCCATCAATAAACGAAAATTTCTCTCTGTTTGCTTTAATATCAGTTGGGTTAATTATATCTGACTTTAAGCCATGAGAAATTAAACAATAAAAAAAGTTCATGTTATCATGAAAGATATTTTAAGAAGCTTTCAAATACATTGTTGTTAAGTGCTGTGATTTTTCTGTAATCACCTGTCATTCAAGTTTGCTATTTTTTTTATGTTTCCATTTTATTGAAAATATAATCTACGATTACTAATTAAGCTGTAAAAATTAAATTACGGACATAAAAATCGAATATTTATTAGTACCATTCCTTTTTTTAACCCTTAATAAGCGCTACAGGCTGGACGTAATTGATGCCCACCAATTAAAAATAATCATAAAACAAAGAAAATATAACAAAAAAATAATATCAATAATAAATAATTAATTAAAGATCATCAAAAACCAGCTAAAGTTGCCCGTTCTTAGAGCGGGATTCTATCTTAAATTTTTTTATTTTTTCTTACCCCTGTTTTATTTTTTTTTATTTCTTATTTTTTAATTAATTAATTTTTTTTTTAGAAAATGGCATCCTGAGATTCGAATGCATTACAGACAGAGCTTTCCTTAACTTTTTTTTTGTTTTGTTTTCTTTTAAAATGCTGGGACTCGAACGCATTAATTTTTTTTTTTTTAATCTACGGGTTACAGACGGAGACTGGGCTTTTCTCAAGTTTATTAAAACCTGAAGATTAACGGTTGTATTTATATAAATAATTAAAGCCACAAATGTAATGAAACCCCCCACAATGATCAAGAATAGCCAGCGCTGTTAAATTCAGCAGAAGCTGGTGTCGTGAAAAGAAAAAGTAGAGCCGACTTTTGCGACTTTTGGGAATAAGATCGAAGAGAGCTTTGAGCACAGTTCTTCTGGAATTGGCTATCGAGAAGAGAACACAAAAAAGAAGTCCAAGTGTGAAATTTTGAGCATAGCATTTAAATTTGGACAAAAAGTGAAGTTCGAGACTCGCCGAATACTTAGCACCTCGGCTCAGAGAGGTGACCGAACGTTTCATCATACTCACCCAAATAATAAATCAAATATTTTTCTAAAACTACTAATCCTATTCCTCAGTTAATTCTGTTTTTGGTAGAGGGATGCCCGTACAGGAAAAAAAAATTATTAATTTATTGTAAGAAAGTAGGACATGAATTCCTGCATACGCCAAAATAAAATATAAATTTAAATATTTTTTTATTATGCGAAGCTACTTCCTAAACTGTGGATCTTTGCAAAGTAAGAAATTTTTATAATTGCATATATTTTATTATATTACATAGCCATAAATAATATACATTTGATCGTCAGCTTAAATTGAAACAACTGGGCTTGGGCTTGTTTTTACATAAATTATAGCTTTTCTTATTTAATTTGCGCTGCAGCCATTTGTTAGCTTGCCATATATAAGTTTTTCCTAAATAGTTCTTTCAGTAGTTCCATTTTTCTGAGGAATCTTAGGAGTCGACAGGCTTTCAGAAGTGTAAGCCAAATATTAGGTTCTCTGAGTTTTCAGTGTACAATTGGAATCCTGTGAATATTCTTAGTTGATTTCTAGACAGATTAGAAAAATTTTGTTTGCTTCCAGGTCGAACGCTCACCAACCTGAAGTGGGAAGTAATCTGTAATCTGGCTTGAAAGTAACGCGACAATAGCCTTACAGGTAGGTAATTTAGATATGACTTAAAGCTCACTTGAATTATTAGTTAGGTTTCACATTTCATAATCTAATAAAATTGTTTAGTATTTTTGTATTTAATTAATATTAATAAATTATCGTAGTACACGGCGCCATTGGGTACACCCCTGTTGGTGCGCAAATATGGAAACAAAAGGAGTATTAATAAGTTAATTGAATCCAATGTAATTGTTGACAATTATTAAAAACCTCCCTCAACATTTAAAATTCTATTTCATTGGTTTCTTTAGCACAGTTCTGATGTAGAATTAAGGGATTATTTACAGATGGTATGTTAATGTTTCCCGGTGCAAAATTTTGATGGAACGGGTGGACGTAAGGGTTATAAATTAATGTACGCAGGTGCAGAAGTTTCAGGTCCAGAGGACGAAACTTGTACAATTACAGAGTGCAAAATTTGTGCAGAACAACTTTGTGATGATGTGTGCTCTTGAAATATGAAGCTGTACGTAGATTGGAAGTCGTCGATATTGAATAATAGCAATTGTTTTGCATTGATACATATAAGTTCATCGCAAGGAAGTTGATTCATTTTGGTTAGTGTAAGCATCTTTATATCTTTCTATGACTTACAAAGTTCTTAATGTTGGGAGAATGCACATGACAAATTAATATCCTCATCCTGAAGATATTTGTGTGAATTCCTTTTATAATATTAAATTTTTTTATACCCTAGATGATGTGGTGTTCTAAGTTAAGTATACAAATAGAATTGTAGCGCAACGATATAATGGTGGTAGAGCAAAATGGATTAGATACGCACCCATAATGTTAAAAGTTGCTTTGATTTTTATAGGTCCATGGCCATAAAAAGCTAAAATTTTGTACGCGCCGTTTTCGTAGATATAGTAAATACAAAAATTTTGGTTTTATACGTATACTGCGTATATTTTAAATACGAATAATCTTAGACGTTTATATTTTATTGAAAAGTTCTTCAAAATATAAAAACCTATGAGATTTTGGTATAATCATTTTTACTGTACGAGGAATCATTCTAGAAATAGATTGTGGCATTTCTAAACTAGTTTTTTCGCAAAATTGTTTTGCTTTAATAGTATCAGTGTGGAATTGTGCTAGTACGTTTTTTTTTTTTTTTTTCATTAACAACTTCACACAAAGCACCTTCTTCCCTTATATATGAAACATTGCCATCAGTTTTTAAGGTTGGAACTGATCTCTCAGAAATGAAGCATGTTTGGATAAAATTTCTATAGTGACAAGTCCCTACATCTACCGGAATCAACAGAATATTTTTTTTGCAATTTATTAAATTTGCTCCGAAATGTTTCTATTTTGCCATTTTTTCCCAATATCTCTAGCTGGAATAGGGTAAAAACACTCAGCAGACTCACAATTAAGAGCATACAATCTTCGAAAGCATTTAAAACATATTTAATAACAAATAACTTGTAAAAAAATAAAATATTCGAAAAATAAACAGCTTTATATACTTATCAATTCCTTAGCATTTCCATTTACTTGCCACCCAATTTTTACAAATCTATTTTTTCTAGTAGAAATAAAAAAATCATTAATCAATTTATTGCTTCCAAAAATCGTTTTAAAATTTAGCTGAAACTCACAGAATAGCGACTCAAGTGATTTCAACGACATTAGCGAAATAATCGACTAGAAAAGAAATGTAGTATGTATACATACCACCACCCTCATCTAATTGTACATGTCGCGTGTCGCCTAATCGTTAAAACCACTTGTAATGTAACTGCAGTCTTAGACGGTTTGTAGCGATCACATCCATATTTTTGTAGCTTCTTTTAAGTTACACTTTATAACGCATTTTTTTAAGCTTTCATTGTCCAAAATGTTTACTTTTTAGCTATGTTTATATTTTTTGAGCAGTAATGTGTGACTCAAACCACATTTTCAGACCACAAATAAATTACTAATAACTACTCATTCCTATATGAGGCGATATTGGAAATAAATTTGTTTTTTCCAGTACTACAGAAATAATCTAGCAGAAAAATATTTTCTACATTGAAAATTTTCTCACGTCGTCATTAGTGACTTGCTTATGAAATTAAATAAACAAACGAGATTGGTCGGTTCTGGTCTGTGAGCATAACTCATTCAAAGAGATTAATGAAATCTTTGATTATGGTCACACAACAAAATTATCTTTCATATCTGTCTAGCAATTTATGTACATTAATTAAGTAATAAATACTTTCTTATGGTCTGAGTCAAAGAACAATAATGTGGTAACGAGCAGTTTTAACTTAATTGAACTTAGCAATTTACATGAAAAATGAGTTAATAGCTTGTATTTAATGTGTTAAAGATTGGTTCCACTTTGTGCTAATGGTTTTCATCGTACTGTAATTTTCGTTCTCAACTAATCCAGAGTGATATTTTCTGATGGGAAAGCCTCTTTTTTTTAGGATTCTAGTGCGCCTATTGATTTCAGTTCAGAAGATAAAGATTAAGACAAATTTGAAGCTTCGTGAAAAATTATTTTAAATTGAATAAACAAGCTTTTATTGTTCTATACAAATATGACTTGTTTACTTTTTATGAATAAAACTGTAATTTACCTTTTCGATTTGTGGTGAACTTGCATTCAAAATTTATTTTTTTTAATCTTATTAGAAAGCTGGCCTTTAAATCCATTTTAAGAAATAATTTCTGTTCAACTATTGATAATTAATAGCTGACCAAAAAGTTAGAAAAGGTTTGGGTACTAAAGGCAGAAAAACATCCAGGCCTTTAGGCTTCCAGAATGCGTTGCCAAAAATTTCCAGCATTTTAATTTAAATGAGTCAACATAAAACCATGCCGAGCACCTAGCCCTAAAGCTACCCGCAAGGCTCGCTTTGCAAAATGTTGGAAATTTTGCTCTCTCAGGTCTACTTCTGCCAATAGATATATATGTATATGTACACATATATGTATATATATTATATATATATAAGGCATGATACAAAGATCGCAAGGTATAGCCGATTCGAAAGGAAGTTGTCGTGTTGCAACGTCACAGGGAGACTAAAGTCATTTGGTAAAGCTTGCCAATTATTTTGCAAAACATCAAATTATTTTTATCCGTCAGTTAACTGAAAAAAGGGGCGAATACTGTGGTTTGGTTTTTCATTAGTTTCTATTAGTATATTCTCAATTGAATTTGGTATAAAATTTGCGAGCTAATTATCTTTCATTTAGTTGCAGAAACAGCGATAAACGATTGTGCAAAAGAACAAATCTAATTATAATTATCACCGAAAAAGTGTTGCTAGAAAAGGTATTTCAGGTTTGAAGAAGAAAACCAAATCAATTACTCAATCACTTTCACTTATAATTAACAGGTGTTATACCGAATTGTGTTAAAGACTACTTAAAAATCCCTGGAAGTTATCTGTTCTTGCGATATTTATCCCCTTCAAAGAGAATTTGTGGTAATCGAAGATCCTTACGCAAGCGGAGTAATTTCATTAATAATTCTAATTTGATTTTTTTTTTTTAATTTGAAAATTTGCCATTTGCTAAAATACAATACATCGATTGTAAATTACAACTGATTTTTGAAGAAATCTTATTCCAATAGAAAGTAAAGTTTCATGAAAAGAATCCTAATAACATTCAATGCCGCGAAAAGTAAATATTTTCCAGTTTTCTCATTTTTTATAAGCTTACCATTGCACAATACTCACAAAATAATTCAGAAAATATTAAAGTTCCTGAAAAAATCAACAACTTGAGACAATGACAGATCTCAGTCAATGAATTTTCTCCCCATATGACGTAACCATCCAATTGACAGAAATCTCGGCCATACCTTGTTATTCTTGTATCATGTATATAAGGTACCTGCGGCAAATAATGCCCGGAGGGTGACAAGGCCCACATTTAAAAATTTCTACTAAAAAGAATCGCAGCAACCACATACTTTATGCGCACATGCATTAAGTCGACACGAATGCCGTCATGGGGGCGTCTGGCAGCTCGTGCCGCCATCTTGCCAGTAGCGAACGGTACATTACCGAGAGGAGTATGGCTGCTTGGAATTATATGTTTTACCTAGACAAATTCATAAGTTCTGTCGTTTAATTGCTATTTCCACATGGAGTAACTTGTTTAGTTTGAACGTTAGGTAATGTAGTTTGTGATTTCGGTGTTTATTTTCGCGCACCATTGTCACAGTATATATCATACAGTAGAATAGCTTAGAACTAACTACTGAAAAGTGAATTTTAGAATTTCAATTAAAAAAACATAACCTTAAAATTTCTCCCACAAGAGGGAACTATTAAGTATGATACGGACATAAATGGGCGAACAGTAGCTAGCTGCACGACCGTTGACGGAAGTATTAGTTTTATGTATGTACACATATCGGCAATCGG
The DNA here is from genome assembly GCA_963924295.1 of Dioctria rufipes. NCBI lineage: Eukaryota > Metazoa > Arthropoda > Insecta > Diptera > Asilidae > Dioctria > Dioctria rufipes. The sequence goes on along the minus strand of OZ002741.1, from coordinate 278,842,884 downwards.
CGACAAATGTATTGTTCCATTACTAAACAGCTGTTTGACGGTAAAGTAGTGTCATTTTGCCTCTTTCCCTTTAGTAAAAGTTTAAGAATGCCATCAGTTCTCTTTCTTCCACTTTAGATTTACATAGGAATCCATGTATTAAAAATTGACTAGTGTGTTAGTTAAAACTATTGAAAGAGAAAGTATAGTCTCTTTATAGAAGCATCCTACTCACTTCACAGTTTTGACAGAGCTGGGCTACTGTATGATATATACTGTGCCATTGTGTTTATTTGATTAATGAGTAATTTTGTAAAATCTTGTCATATGTCTAAAAAGGCCCACTGGAGTAGACCGTACCCTACCTTACCTAAATTCTCAATGAAACTAATGTTCCTATATAGGATTATGGTTGTGACATTATTTTTGTTCCAAAGAATAAAGACTGTTTTGGATTTACTATGTTGTAACACACATTACTTATCTGTGGTTGTACGCTGTTGGGGGCCTTATTATCCCCCTGGGAGGTAAAAAGACCCATTTTTATTTTTATTCAAAATTATTTAAAATACCCGAATTTTTTTGATTTTCTTAGCTTTAGCAATTTTAAAGGGAATCATTCCGCTGATTAAGGCTGTATCCGAACGTAGATAGAATTCTGCAATACTCCGTTAATGGCTATACAAAAAACGTTGGGGCAAAAGTAATTAAAAGACACCGTGTGATTACCAAATGAATTCTTTATTCCGTCCGATTTGTATAAAATCTCTTTAACTACTGTTCGGTTAACTGGACTCATTCCTATCAGTTTGATCTACTAACACATATTTGACGATTTTACAGTGAGCAATTTAACAATAGAGAAATGAGAATTCACAATGAAACAATGATTTAATTATGAATATTAAAATAGTAATTCACAATGACTGGATGGACTATTCGTAAGAAATGGATGTGATTTAATTGTTGTCCAGGGTGAGTAGAGTTAAACACAAAGATTTCGAAAAAGTTAATTTTTGCCTTGGGCCTCATTATGTTGTGGTAGTTTAATAAGGCAATTGGAAAAGGTTTTGTAAAACTGAATTAGCTTTTTAAATACTCACTTCTGTTATTAGTTTTCCTACTTTTTGGTTCTGCAAATAAATAAACTTCATAGAAAACTTGGTTTTGTACTTATATATCACCAAATACTTCATTTATTGCATTTTCAAATTAGGTGGGCCTTATTTGCAGCAGGTACCTTATATATAATGATAGGACCGGAGCTGGGTGGTGTAATTTTGTTTACAATTTTCTGGTTTTGAGTAATTTCAAAATTTTTCAAAATTTCAACCACGAAAATCTTATTTTTTTTTTTTTAATATAATTTGTACAAAACTTAATTTTTGCTGTAGATGCTATGAAAGTAAAATCTTATGGAATTCCTTTTAAATGCTTACTTTTTGTACCCATATAACAAGAACAACAAATGAAGTCAAAATTAGCCAGAGGATGAAGCTAGCGAGACCATACTTATACTTACCTACCAATCAGCAGACCAGCATTGCCAATCCTATGATAATTGACATATTCGTCCCATAATTGCAAGCGCTTACACATACCTATACACCTGTTGACTTGTTTAAAGGCAAAATTCGTAATAATTTAGAAATAGTTACAACTTCAATAATGGTATCTTAATTTTGAAATCAAATATCGAAAACGACTGCAGCAAAATTTGAATCATCCAAAAACATGCTTCGAAAATTGAATGAATCTGTATAGGCTGAAATACATTAACAACGCCGACGCTGGCGTGGTTGTCGTTTTATGTCAAAAATATTTAGAGACAGTACTACATGTGTGAAATGCATTACATTACCCATGCTGGCGTCGTCGTCATCGTCGTCGGCGTGGTCGTCGACCCATCTTTAATCCTAGTTTTAGCGCTGGAGCTCCATTGCTGGCAATATGAAATATCTAAATTATTATGAAAAAACATTACAAAATAAAATGGTATTTGATTTTATGCAAATACATAATTTTATATACTTCTTATACTTATAAAAATGAGGACTTAAACAAAAGGAAAGTAATTTTATGTATTGTTATTTAACAATTTAATTACAATCCGCAAATTTATTGTATGGTGCTGCCGCCCAGTGGAGATGTTCAATATAACTTGCCCAGCGTTTTGTTCGGCGTTTGATGACGACGATGACGGTTACTACGTCGGAGTCGCCGTTGTTAATCGAAAGAACAACGTCATAATTTAGTTCTGTGCACATAGAAAAGGAACGAAACAGAACATTTCTATTGTTTGACATTTATTTCATTTTAAAACAGCAAGTATTAACTCGTAAAAATTGTGGTTTATCAAAAACAAAGGCATTTTCCAAAAAAGAGGACTTAGCTACAACTATTATCACCCCTGCAAATAAAGAACGTAAACGCAAATGCAGATTCAAACTGAATCGGTCGGACAAAGAAAAATAGCGACATGGGTCTAGATTCTGATAAATTTAAAATGACAAATGACAATGACATCGTGACTTTACTTCAAAAGTGCGATTCTTATACCAAGCCTTCAGCAATAAAAATTGACATTTAGCGTTTAAATGTGACTTATTTTCGAAAGGCCGATTCCTAAAATGCTAGGTGACATGATAAATGATTTTATTTTCATGATAAGTAAGTATAAAAATAGTTACATACATATGTATAGGTATGCAAAATTTCTGGAAAAATATAAAATCAATTGAATTGAACTAATTTTATTCCATATTTATTTTATTTTATATAGAGGTTCGATCTTCTTCGGAAATTGGAAATTTGTCAACGTCTGTGTTAAGTTCCGGTTAGGGGAACTGTGGTATAAATAGCCCCGCGCGTGTGCCTGTGAAAATTTTCAAACGGTAATAAGTATTTTTAATATATATATATATATATATATATATATTTTTTTTTTCAATAAAAATAAAAATTCTCAATATAATTGTTTTATTGTTTTATCAATTTTTTTTATATTTTTTATAATAAAATTTCCGTCTTACATAATATGTTCATTATATTCTCCCCCAATTTGAAAGCATGCTAAAAAATGTCTCCTGATTGCCTGGCTTAGGTTCATTACAGTTACCATATCCCATTTTCGTGTCACAACAATCTCAATTCTAGTAACTAATTCATGTCTGACATTAGCAACATTGAACAAATTCGATCCCTCATTTATCTCTAAAATAAAAAGCTCCATGAAATGAGATATGGAGACTTAGTAGGTCAAGATACAGATCCACCAGGTCCAATTCACGATTTGAGATACTTCTCTTTCAATTTTCCTGGAATTCGCTGATGTTCCCTGTATTGACAGGACATTGACTCTCTGTTGTAAAGAGCAGTTTTATCTAAAAATTTTTAGTAACGTACATGTTCTATAATAAGCACTTGTGGCATTGAAACGACGCAATACATGCGGAGTTACATTTATATACCAAAGATGAAATTGTACGAAATAATAGTTGGCTCCTATCTACCAGTCCAACCATCCGTCTGTCACAGCAGAATGCCTTCCTATTCCCACAATAATATCGAAAAACCGTTAACTTAGAGTACAGAAGTGCATAAAAGTTATAATTTCGAAAATGACCAAAAGCTACGTGACGATACATTTATTTATAGGAAACATGTAAAATGCTTTCGAAGAATCTGGTCTTTGCATTAACTATCGTAAGGTCAATTTTTAATGCCTCTTCTTTCACATCTCGTTTCATCGTTAAATCAATAAATTTTGTTGATGTGTGTCCCCGTATATATAGCACCTTATTGTCAAGGTGATGTGAGTTGTAGCGGTTGGCATCGACCATAGTAAACAGCATAGTGTGTCTTAATTTGGTGCTTTCAAGTTCATTAGGTTCCCTGCAAACATCATGATTCGAAAACGATTTGCTAGCAAATCGTAATCTCTGTTTTAGACTTCGAGATCGAACTCGATATCGAACAGAAAACAGACTACCAGCTAGTAAAAGGTACATGATTCTCGACTTATCAACCTTAGATTCTCTCTCGATAGCGAATTGCTTTAGATTCTAAGACGAGCCGAAATTGATATTAAGCCGAAGTTATGCGTACAATGTGTTTGTGTTAGTGGTGTTATATATTTCTTATATATTAAGAGAAGCGAGCTATTCTCGTGTCGTAAGCGTTTCGCGCAGAGCAAGTTTTTATGAACATTTCATTAGAGCTGTGGAAATGGACATTTATTAATTTTAAGTGGGAAAAAAACATCCGTGAACATTATTGTCTTGGTCACTTCATCGCATCTTTAATTATATCACTTATCAGATAAACACTAGACATTTTAGCACATGCCACTAAACAGATAAATTATTTTTATTTTGAACATTATCAGTAAGTGATGAGTCATTTGAATCTTACTCAGAGAAACGAAGCATAGACGCGCTTAGTTTCATTTCATTGTAATTCCGAAATCATAGAAATGGAGAAATGTCGGGGAAAACGCGGAACTGTTGTGCTGAGCTGTCTATTTTCCTCTCATTCGTAACTGAATCAGAGAAACGAAGGAATCTCGGGAGAAGCTCGGAATTCTCATTTCTTGCACAAATTAAAGATTACTTCGAGAAAGCGAGTTCTTCGCTAAAATGTTTGGAGGATTTGAGGGTATTTTTTTTTTTATTCCACATAATGGATGTACTCGTTTGTGATATCCATCGTTTCGCGTTCTTACAGTACTGTGGTGACGAGCGTAAAGGATTTAACGAAAAAATACTGACTCACCTCTTACAAAGAAACAATTTACTATGGATGCATTAGTGCGTCACAAAACGTGAAATTAAAAGATTTCGGTTTGCCTTTTCCTCACAAGATTCGTTGACCTTGTACATACCTGTGGTAGGTATTGTAGTCCTTCCACTTTTTTTTCATACAATCAAGTTCTTTATTTAAAATACGCTCATTGGAACTTTTCAAAGTGGAATAAATATCTTTCCTAGCCATAAACTTTACGCCCGAAGGCCCCAGAGTAGGAAAATAATTTCTATTTCATATTGTTCATTAAATGTTATATAAGAAAGATTACAAAAAATACATCCACGGCATTCCGCGGCAATTTTTTTAGTAGTTTTCTTTTATGATAAATGTCCTTTAATTTGAAGTATACAAGACCGTAATTATGCATTTTACCCGATGTCTCTTTCATCTTTTATAATTTCTAGAATTCAAGATTCATATCACTAAATAATGTATAAAATGGAGGAACATACCTCGTATCGAACTATCCATAGTGTGAATTTTACACACCGGATCACAAAATTAAATTAACTTTGGTAGGAGTAAACTTAAAGCGCATCACACGTACCACTGTCAGCAAACTGTAACTTCTGAGGGATCACTTGGAACTAAATCCGAGTGAAAAAATGGCTGCCTTTTGCACCATAGAACCTTTGGCTTTAATAAAAACAGGTTTTTGTTCATGAGTCCACATTTTCGAAAATGCATTTTTGGCGCATTTTGTGCGACGCGCTTTGGTATTTCACCGGTGCTCTCTGGCAGGGCAAGTATCTGTCTTTACGCATATCGGCATTTGTAGGTTTTTGAAAATGCAATATTGAAAATACCTTCCAGGATATCCGAAGATATTTTGAGTAGGAAAATTAATTAACGGAAAATTGTGAAAATTGCAGACTTCTGCTTTATTGCGTCAGAATCGAATCTTTGTATTGTTGTTAGCAATAAAAATATACAGTAATTTTAATAATATTATTCCAGTCTTTTGCTATTAGTTTTAGTTTTATATATTATTAACGGAATATTTGTTACTAGTAATTTTAAATAACATCGTCCGAATCATTTGTCGTTAGTAATTTTAAATAATGTTAGCTGAATTAATTATTGTTATTAGTGTGATTAATACTCTGTCTAAGTAGTAAGGAATTATAAGAGGTACGGCAAAATAAATATCCACATAGGCGGCAGAACCTTTAAAGATGCTAGTGTACTACCCAAACTAATTTATTATTATTCACCACCTCAATTATCCGAGATCCTTAGATACACGAAATTTATGATTCTTATGCGGTTGCATGCAGTTATTTATTTTTTAATTTAAAAACTTTTGAAACCAGTTCGGTAGTATCAAAGATGAATCTATTTCGACATTAATTGTGCCAAAAGTAAATTTTGTACTCTATGACTATTCAAATCGATGGTGGTTTTAAGGCTTTTAAAGTTACGACTTAAGGTTTTTAAAATACCGTAACCTTATTTTGCCTTTTTCTTGGTGCATACGGATATGATTCCCATCTTAAGTTAAATTCACTTTCTCTGCAAGATGAGATTTTTAATTTTCCAGCAGAACTGCCATATTGAGTATCAGTTTTCAACTTTCGAAAATGTAATCAGCTGAAGAATTATTTAAATACCAAGAATAAGGTTGGGCTACGGTTCGTTTTTGCGAATTCAAAAATTATAGGTAATAAGCTACTCATAGACACTATCGCGTTATTTCTTGATTTAGAGGATGATGAGGAAATATCATAAAGTATGTTACGGAGAACAATCATTCCACACTTAAGTTTAAAAGAAAAAAAAACTATAAATTTCTTTTTTCAAAAAATATAAAAATATAAAAATATAAGGTACATAAAAATATTCCGACTTATGTATTTATTATAACGATAGATAACATATGTAATTCGTCCCGGCAAATATGAATAAAAATAATCTAAATGAACCTTCTTCCACACGGATACCTCCTTAATTGGAGGACATAAATTCTCCAAAATCTGGTTCAAGGAAATCCACAAATTTCATACACTTTCAGGTGATCTCATCGTCATATTTTGTCTAACATCTGAATATTTCTTCATGTCCTTCACAAGTCGGACATATTGTTAGCGATTTGTTATCTTCTTCCTGAAATGAGTACTTGGTAAATAATAAGCACCTTTATAGAATTTACGGTGGTCTTCGTTCGCTTTGGGTCACAAACTTATTTACACTTACCTATTGAAACAAGATTGAATTTAGTGCGCATAGTATTGGTTCCCTTAATAACTTATGGGTGTGAGATCTATGGTAGGCTTGATTCTTTTTATTGGAGGATGCTTATAACTACATTTAATTCTATGTTTAGGTACATATGTAAACAACCTTCGTAGATTTGATCATATCTCATAGCATGCTTCTTCAGTCTTCGGTTGTACTCTTGAAGCTCACTTGCAGCTTCGACTGATTGCATATATGGCTAAAATTATCAAACTTGCGCAACCTAAATACATGTTCGACCTACTCATATTTACCCGATCCAGTCGGATAATAACCCTTATTTTGCTTAATGCTAGGTTGCCTTGTAAGTATACACCTGTTTTTCAGCCAAGCCATTAAGTTATGGAATTCATTGCCAGGTTCGTTGCGAAAATCGCTTATGTCAAATACATTGACCACAGTCAATCAGAGTGCATTCAGTTACTGCTCTTCCTTATTTGTATATTTCTTTTTAACTAGAATTTTTGTTTCCTTATTCTTGCAATTTTGTAGGCCTAGATATAAGTCTGAGTAACTTCGTAGCATAAAGTGTTTTTTTGTTTACTTTTTATTTTCTTTTAACTTGTACAAAACAAAAAAACAAAATAATTTTGTTCTCATTTTTTTACAAATTATTGTTGAAATAAATTGAATTGAATATGATTAAATAAATAAAACTTACATAACACACTTAATTCTTCGCACTTTTCACCTCTTTAATCTTTTACATCCGCCAAATCCATATCACGAATCTGAAGGGCTACAAAAAATTCCCAGGATTCAATTCACTTGTTTTCAATAATCAAGGGAAACCTAATTTTTCCACTTCGAACGTTTTCGACAATCACAATATCACAAATTCGCAAACTTAGTTCTGTCGGCGGATTTAGCAATAGCGGCCATTGGATTAAATTTCTTCAGACAATTTCTAAGAATTAATTGAATGCTTATCTATTTATTGCTCATAAAAATGTTAGCGGGCCTGTGGAAAAAAAATGGCTGGCACGAAAATACGAGCATATGAAGAAATGCTGTCACATTGTTCAGCTTCTTCATGCTACTACAGCAATATAACAAAGTACAATCTGCATATCTGTCCTTGATGTCCTAATGTTATAAATTTATCATATTTAACTCAATATAATTTGTAGGATCGAGGATAGATACCTTATCATGAATGAATAGTAAAATTGAACGGATAATTGGTAGAGTTAGTGCCCAAGTAACACCCTTTTACGAACATTGGTCATGGTTACGTTTTTCTGTCAAGCAGTGGGCCCCTAAAGAAATTCACGTTACGTTTCCGAAATGGGGCATCGCAGTATGGAATTTATGTGGACATAATGTCTAAAGTGTTACTATGTACAGTGACATTAAAAGTTTTTATGTCTAAAGAAAAACGTAAGAGCTTGGTCCCAGTGACGTAAATGTATCTGAGCTATGCCGCTTAGCACATACTTATACAATATGTGAACTTTTACATTAATATATATTGATGCGATGTATATGTACATATATTTGAGATAATGATAAATACGGGTAATTTTTTTATTCGTATATATTTGTATATTTAGATTACGAACTCTCTATGTATACAAACATCTGTGAAATACTTTTAAAATATATGTCATTATCATCAATAATATAATAAAATCTGGTTTTTGTTTTTCATCTGGGTGAAACCTTACAAACCAAATCAAATTTTCTGTAAAATCAGTTACGAAACTTCGGAATAACTGAAATGCCTCCAAAATCTTTAATAATTTAAATATTTTATAAATTTGTTTACAAATTCATCGAAGAATTTTTTAGAAAATATTATCAGTTATTAATTTCAAAATAGTGATAGAATAAAGTAGGATGTATTTTTAAAGACATATAGATATTTTTGCATCTAAAAACACTTAAGAGGAGTCAGTACTCAGCCAAAGTTTCGATTTAAATACCAGCGAACCTGTAGGTAATAAAATTTACTATATGTGGGTTTGTGTCCTGAAAGTGAGAAAATTCATATAAAATTAGCCTAGATGTAGACCACAGAGCACATTAGAGACATCTATCGCAAATGACAGAAACCCAACATCCGACAAAACCATACAATTTAAGACGAAAAATGAAAACTTGCAGTTCACATAAATTGAAAATTTTTAACGAGAATTAACTCTCCTAAATTTTTTTTGCCCATAATTGTTAAATATGCTATTTTTCTTTGTATTTAAACAACTTTCAAATAAAAATTGCAATTTCTCGTCGGTGAAATGTCGGGAGAAAAGAGTTAAATAATTATAAAAAGCGCCACTAAAAATGAAAAAAATCGACGTTATTGCTAGATCTGCCATATACCGGAGAATCCAATAAAATTCCTTCTTGAACAAATACAAGTTTACCCCGGTAAAAAAATCCTAAAGAGTAATCTCTACTTTTATATCTACCTACAATAAAAGAAAAAAGAAAAACTGCAACGACAGAAAATAAAACAGAAAGAATTGTTTTTTAGATTAAGAAGGCAGTTTAAGTTTAGTTCAAGGAGTTTTAAGATTGTCGTTGTAAATTAAAATCTCGGAATTACAATTTATTAAAAAACAAAACAGTTAGAAATTGAAATTTCTAGTGTTTTGATTCAATTTAGCTTATTTTTGCTTTTTCTCGTTTTCCATTAAATGATAATAGAAAAAACGTCATAACTCACATGTCAAAAATAAATATTTTACCTATGCAGACATATTTCTTATTGAGAAACTGTTTTGGGCACATTTACGTTTTCGTAACCTACGAACTACTGCCCTTAAAGGAACAACACAAGAAAACATTTAGGTAACTATTCCAAAATGGGAAGTAAGAACGAAGCAATGGCACTGTTACTATATAGGAACTTTCAGAGGCACATTTACGTATTTATAACTTGTGTTATGCCCATTGAAGCATATTACCATATGGTAAAGGCGACAAGACAATTTTCGAATCAATGATGTTATAGTGACGTCATGGGATATAAAATAGAAATTCAGAAATATTAAGGCAATCAATTTTAGTTGGATAGCGACCAACTTGGTCAGATATTCAACCAATTTTCCTACATCTTTGTAACTATATTATTTTTGGTAACAGTCTTATAATTCAATTGTTTCCTTAATAATGAAAAACAATAACAAGGGCCAGTATATTTTATGTGATTTGCATAAACATAAATAAAAGTGCATTTTTTTTAATAAATATAGTTCATTTTAAAATCGATTTATCCAAGCCTTGGATAATTTTTGGAAAATGACACTCCATATTAAAACTACAAAATAGAAAAATTCCTCTAGAAAGAAATATGGATGAAGTGGGAAGATGTAGATTCTGAGCATTAAAAAAATCAAAAATTATTAGGCGGATTCGAAAATGTTCCAGTCTAAAATCAACTGAAAGTGATCCGATTTGCAAAGAATACTTGCACTAATATGTATATAACTGCTTAATTTCATAATTTACCTCGAAAGATTATGGCACGATATTTTCATCTCCTTGATTACCCTATAAAAAAATCTATTTTATAAAAGTTGACCATAAAAAAAATCGGAAGCGGTATTTCCATATTACCAACAATTTAATGCCTGATAATTTTCTCATAAAATAACATAAGCTTCAATTAAAAGCGCTATTCGATACTGCTCAATTCAAATTAAAAATGAAATTAGGTAGTATAAGTATATGCACTAATTAATAAATAAGATAAGATTTTTTTGTTTTTTTTTTTTCACAAACTAAATCTAATTTTTGAGTGATGTCTTGTCTTTTACGGCTAAAGGTCAGGACCATATTCGACAGATATTTACTTCAATCAGAAAAAAAAAAACAAAAAACGAAGCAAATTAAGTAAAATATTTTTACTAACCTGAAAATAAACTCTTAATTCTTAGTGCACGAATATTTATTATGTACTATGTATACCAACATTAGTACCTACATAATAAATACATATTTCAAAACAACAACAAATTTGAATGACCACTCCCCTAATTTCATATCTCATCTTGTCGATAATGTGAAACGCCAGTATGTCAAAAGGTCAAATCATCAAGTCAGACCATAATAAAATCCACGACCATGCTTGGCTTTGAATTTAAGATAAGAGATTTTTGGAAGAGTAATTATAAGCGCCACATTAGACTTCTAGCGTCAGTTCTTAGTCAGATTCTGTTAAGAACAGAATAAATTGTTCTTCAAATAAAAAAGTGCACTCACTCAGTTTTTCCGGCTTCCCGTCGATAAATAATAAAACAAAATATATTCATAATTTAAAAAATATCTTTAACAGTTAAAGTGAAAGTGGGTTTTCCTGTATAAATTATTGAAAGAAAAAGAACAGAATAAAAATACAAAATGCGCGAATTAACGTATACCAACTCGCGAACTCGTATGTTGCCCAAAGATTATACGAAGTCATCGAAGTTACTTGAGAGACATTATACCGTCCTTGCTTCGATATTTGGTGAGAATTTCCTTCATTTCATTTTCCTTAACATTTAATTCACAAAAAGTAGTAAAGTGGATGTGAATGGCGTGATTTTTGTGAACACGTTATATTTTCTTATCACGTCTAGACGACAACTCAGCGGAAATGCTGTGATAATAAATTCAAAATGTTACGGCATGCCATTGACGCAATGTTCTTTGAGGCGATTAAATGCAATATTTTTTACTATTTAATTACTGAAGTGTGATAGTACTTATCTCCAAATCGTTGCTAGGCCAGCTATTAAAAACAAAAACAAAAGAAAAATATACATTAAAATGTGACGTTAGTACAAATCGGGAAAGTTTTTTCGGGGTTTTAGATACAACATTCATAGAATATGTAAAACTTTTTAATGAAATGTTCTGTTAGTTGATTGTAATTATCTTCGTTGTCGTATATCGAACTTAGCTCGAGGTTATGAACTTTTAGCGGCAACATATTTTATGTTACGCCTTTGATTTGTTAGGACCAACTTAGGTTAGATTTTTAACAGTTAGTCTTTTGAAAGTCTGATAAAGCTATGAAGCCTAGATATAAGAACAAGTTCCATGCTTTTCCAAGAAAATTAACTCTATAGATTAGGTCTTATACGTCCATTACCTGAAAAGCATTATCTACATATGCTATTCCTTCCACCTACGTGCCACTTTATAAGTTTTTAGAAAACTTTTTGTAAATTGCTTTAAGGCACATGGATACCTCATTGAAATACAGTTTGCTTTGATGCAATTTTCTGTTATATACATAACTGCTTGAAAAACGTTACTAGCGTTAAACCTTTATCAGCAGGCTCATATACCTACATTGCTCTCATCCCTTGATCCGTTTGTATGCCATACAATTAATCCAAGTGGAGGCTATGGTCCACCATTTCTGCAGCATCTGTCATGCTTGAAACCTAAGTAACAACTTAATCGTTTAGTGATAGTTTAAGGATTCTAAATTTACATATACACATGTACAAAATTATTCGTTTTAAACTCGCATTAATTTTATACCAAAGGTCGAACTTTGCTGAATATCTACCAAAAACTATGGTTATTGTAGTTTTTCTAGAATATCTGTCCCATGGAACATCTTCAGTCCAAAAACAGTTAGAATTGTAAAAATTGAAATCAATGTATGTAAGTGAATAAGTTTAACTTGATTTTCAAAATTTAAGCTTTTCGCATCACGTGTAGATGCATCCAAAGGTATATTGTAGTATTATGGCATACAGAGTCTTAAATTAACATAACAAAATATTTTTTCGCGAGCTCTCATTATTACAGAAACTTCGATAAAATTGATGATCAAAACTTCCATAAGCTCTAAGTAGGTACTACCAGCCATTTATTGCTTAGTCTTATATAAGGTTCATAGATACGACCACCATATACGATGATGTGCTACAGAAGTTAACTACTGACCAAGCACTTAAAAATAAATTCATTTGGATCAGTTGCGATTTTCAATTAGTAGTAAAACAAATGAAGTTTCATATCTTTACTTACCCAATAAGCAGCATTTAATTCACACAAAACTTTAATTAAAATTGAATCGTCTAAAGGGTACTAATTTTTAATCAATATCAGCCAGTGGGTAGTGAATATGCGGCAAACTATTTGAATTCCTCCAACTGTATGGAAAGCAGAGCTTATTTACAAAAAAAAAAAAAAAAATTATTCCCTGGTTATAGCAATTTATGAAGAGTAAATTTTCATTGCGGTTACCATTAACACAAATCCGTACATACATAAATATTAAACATTTCAAACATTTAATAAGTTTCTATGGTACAGATGATGTTATACTACATCATGATGGTGCATTTCAATCCTTCAGCATATGCTAGTCTAGACAGGATTATTTGTAAAATATTTTCTCCAACCCGGGAATTTTATGCTATTGCATAGCTAGATTTAAATTAAATATATTTTCAGTTGAAGTTTTTTTACTCATCGCCACATCTATATTGCGTTTGAAATAAATACCCTTAAATACCCTTGCAGATATACCTACATCTGTACGTATTCATATTTAAATATACATATATTGCAAGTATCCCTGCAATTCCCTGTTACAGACGTAATTCACTGATATGCTGGGAAAAAAAATTCCTTTTTATGAAATGATTTTCTGAAAAGACCGTTGATGAATAAATGTACTCCTCTTTTTGGAATTAAATAAAACTGGAATATTTACATACATAGGTAGGATGGCAGCCATCAATGCTGTAGAGACGGAATATGTTCTTCGTTAAGTTTGCTGCACATTATTCGCATTTCCCTACTTTTATAAAATATATATTAAACAAGCGAAAATACATGTAATATGCTAGTTCTCATAATAAGAAGTATTTCGATTTACCTTCAGTTTAAATTTTCTAAAATGTCATGTATGTACCTGCGGTTTGTTGTTTTCTGAAAATTTCCAAAATTTCGCATTTAAAAAAGAGATTTTATCTCGAAAATTCCATATAATTTTATTATTCTTCGAAATTTAGATTCAACTAGAATAATAAGTGCGGAATTACCCGACATGGAGGTACATCCAAGGTTTTGACATTCTTGTCTATCTATTCATTTCAAATTGGTATAAAAACTTACATATTATCCGATTTTAATGAAACTAGCCCAAATACTTCAGTTGGTATTCCTAAACCATTTTTTCTAATCTCGATGCATTAAGTTAATGCCGCACTTCGCTACATTATCAAATCTCGATGGTATTGTAGTTGTATGGAAAGTATGATACAATAAATAAATAAAACATCGCAGTACCTAGAAATACATCGCAATTCAAAATATAAAAATTATTTTCATTTTCATTCTCTAGGTGAAATTTACGTTAGTTTTGCATCGTGGTCGTTAACATATCTTAAATACTATTATTTGTATGAATATATATAAACTCAAATCTCAAATTTCAAAAATATTACCTATGGCAGCTTCCTCAATTCAAAATATGACATATAGTACGTGGAAGCGGAACTGAGATTGCAGCTCATCGTGAGAACTGAAATTTTGGATATGGTTATAAAAAAGATCATTAAAAAAGAGATTTGTCTACTATAATACGAACATAAGTGAGAATTATTTCCGAAACTTTTGAAACCTTGATACTCCCTGTGGTTATGAAATCTCATAAAGTAGACTGCTTACAAATATAATTGAAACATACATAAATACATATATCCTTAAATAAACAAAGATGAATTCATATATTTTGTGCCTATGAGAAACAAAGGAAATCAAGTTAAAATGCTTAAACGAAATAAACGAGATTTTAATAGTGCGGAGTAAAAATTCAAGTTTTGTATTTTTTTTTAAATGTTATAATTAATTCTTCTTCCATCGAACAGATTTTATGCATATTGTACACCAACCCACTTCAAATTATTCAACGCTATTCGTCTAACCCCAAATATATCTAATTACTCAGACAAACTCTTCAAGTCACTGTTTACACTTATTATTTGGATGGTGTCTTTTATTTTATTTTGGAATAATATTAAGCCAATCGCCACTGACCATTGCAGATATTAATATTGCGGAAAGATAAGCCGACTACATAATCATAACCTGATTTTACAGTGTTCGGAGAGAAAGACAAGTGAATCAAACTTCACATCACAAAAAAAAAAAAAAAATTCCGAGGATCAGCAGAAAAGTGATTAAAAGGCATTCTTTCTGGCTACTAGATTAGAAGAGATTATTTAAACAAAAAATGATGAAAATAATAAGGAAATCCCAAGTACAAGAAACATTAAGTGAAGGTGGGTAGAAAAATGTGTGGTAGAACTTCACGGAATATAGGACAATCGATGAGGGAACTTGATTGCAGATAATTTAGAGAAAATATTTCTGAAGATATAGGCTAAGAGCTTGCTAGCCGCTATTAATATCTAATATCTTAGACACACAGTACGATATAATCAGTCATTAGTACTAATTATTCATTAAAATGGCGTGTTTCACATAGTTATCATAATTATAGCTCGAAATTCAGATCATAATGAAGTGTTTTTTTCTCTTCATTAGAGCTCTAATGAATAAAAATGTGTAAGAACTTTTTTGCATATAATATAAATCTGAAGCTCCACTGTGTATCTGCTTATTTGGAAAATAAGAAGAAAAAATGCAAAGGCGGAACTATTAAATCAAAATACTTTTTAATATAATGTTTTTTTTGTTTTTTTTTCATTTCCAATCCATTAAATTCAATAGTGATAGTGAAATATATAGAAACTAAGATTGTAGCATCGACTCGATCCATTTCATTTCTTCATCATAAGTATGTCAAAACCAGTTCGACAGTACAAATTGAAGAATATTTATTTCGGCTCAAAAGGATTCCTTTAAAAAGAGCTTCATTAAAAATAATGGAAGGAAGAATCAGATATTGAGAAAAGGTGACATAATTTATAATATGTAAAAAAAAAGTCTTGAAATATTATGCATAGGTATGTAAGTGATAGAAATCAGTAATACCATTTCAAATACCATCGGGCAGAAAAGGTAATAAATAAAAAAAAACAGGTGAAAAGAATTTATCCCATCTCACCAGTATAATTTGGATTTTATTATTGTCTCATAATATGCTTAGTGGCTTACATATCGGTCAGAGGCATTGTTCATTATTAAATTTAAATTAATGCGGAAAACGGTTAATCACTTTGGACTAGTACTAGCCACTTTTTGGATTTTTTCTGGTTGTAAGTTAGAAATGAATATATACAGAGTGTTTCCTCCTAAGTGATCCATAGAGCAGGAGGTGGTAGTACTCACCTAAACAAACAAAAAATTGTATGGCAGTGGGGGGGGGGGGGGTCGATATCCACCGTTTCGGAATTACAGGATGATTAAGAAAACACAAAAAAACACAAAACACCATGTACATATTTTAAAAAGTACAGGGTGTACGGTCACCATCTAAAGCTGAAAGTTTTGCCCCATTAGAATTATCAGACCAATGAAATTCCTCAATTCTGTATATGTTACATATTGAAATTTATGCAGAATTGCAACAACTGCGCAACCACCCCTGTACTCCTCTCCTCAGTATAATTATGGTGGTTTAACCTAAAAATTACTGATTTTCTTACCTTTTCTTTTTTTTACTTTGACCTCTACTTATTTTTTTGGTAAAAGGTCGTTAACATAACTTTCTTTTATAAAAACTTTAAACTGCAGACTCTCCTCTTTAATTTAACCTATTACACCTAAGTGATATATGTAGCCGTTAAACAGTTATTAGCTCTTAACCTTTTCTCCAACATAATTTGTTCCCTTAGTGACTGATAGTGAGAACACGTCATTTTAAAAAAATATCAACTAATTTCGTAATGACCCAAATAGATTGTGAGCTTATAACTCCTTAACGGTTGCAGATAGCACATAACTACACCTTTAGGTGATATTAAAGAGGTGAGTCTACAGTTCACAGTTTTTATAAAAAAAGAAGTTGCAAAAAAAAATTGAGGTCAAAATTAAAAAAACAGGTAAGAAAATTAAAAATTTTTAGTTCAGACCACAATAACTCCTGAGAGGAGAGCAGTACGGGGCTGGTTGAGCTGTAGTTGGAAAGTCCAGGAAGTTTTGCATACAATCAGCTTTAGACGGTAACCCTACACCCTGTACTTTAATGAAGGTTTTTTAACCGCCCTATAAGCTTTTGATATGCCCTCCGCCCCCCCCCCTCTTTCTTCAATAACAATTTTTTTTTATCTGCGTGAATACAATCACTTCCTGCTCTCTGGATCATCTAGGTGGAAACACCCTGTATTTGAAGATTATCGTCAGCTGAAATATCTTTTATTGAAACTAACGCTATCTTATTGTAGGCAAATGAAAACTACCCCTTTACTGCCCTTGAGGGCTAATAGAAACGAGGTTCATTAGTTTCTTGACAGTGGCTTACAGTGAGATATACAATTGGCCCGATTTTTCATTCTTTATTTTTTACACTGAGGAACTATTCTTCTATTAGAGAAAGAGCTAAATGAATGAGAACCTCAAAGAAAGTTATCCACCAAAAGTCATTCACCGAAATTTAAACTCTGAGTACGCTTGATCCCTTATTTTAAGTGGTTATATGCCTTAATTGTAAAAGCATACATTTCATGATTAACTTTAAAACTCGACTACAGAACATTAAATCACTAACAGTCAGCTGACTTAAGTGAATTTTGCAAAATGTAGCATAATAGTTAATAATGAATAACGAGAATGCCAAAATTTAGTTTAAAAAATATTATTCTATGCATTTAGGTATAACATGGATAATAACTAGTTAAGATTACAAAATTTCCCGTTGGAGCCTAAATCAGGTGCAGCTAGTAAAAAACAATGCACCAATGTGCACGATTAGCAAAAATCAGATATATCACTTTTTATGTTGGTTAGTCATATCAGTGAGTTAAAAAAGTATCTGTACTTCAGTTTATCAACTCAGCAGGAAATATTTAAAGCGCTTACACACCATACCCAGAAAGACTCTTTTCTGAAGCACTGTCTTACCATAGCCAAATAAGTTTAAGCTTATTCATAGCCCACATGTTTTTTGTTGCAAAAAATGATTCATATGTGTCTGAAAGCGGAACTGAATTTTCATTCTTTAGTAGTCTGTTGAAATGAGCAGTTAAATGAAATTTTAATAGTCAAGTGAAGTGTGTGGTTATGCAAATTTCTTAATAACATAATAAAATAATATTGCTTTTCTTAGCAAAAATATTCCCTTATATGTACTTAGAATATATTTAAAATTAAAAGGGACTGCATTCAGAATAAAACTAAAATTTTTAATTAAGCCCTTATTTCGATTCTATCTGCATTCCCTATAAGCGCTCCAATAGTACTACCCTACAAGCACTCCGAGAGTGCTGCCCTACAAGCGTCTCAAGAGTGCTTCAAAGGAATCTGCAACTGAGCGTTGCCCTCCGAAAACATGCTCATGGTAAGATAATGTGAACAAGGATACGTTGGAGAAGCGCTGCGTGCTTCTAAAGAAGCTATGAGACCTCCCCTAGTCAGAAATATAGAAATGCATCTATTGTATACTGGAAAAAAGGAAGATGTTTGAACCTAACGGCCTTATTTAACTAATTCGTATTTGTTTGAAAAGATTTTGTTTTTTTAATTTTTATTATCGCTAATAACGAAAAATGCTTTATCAGCCTTTTCACTTTCTAAAAATTTTCTTTTATTTAAAAAAAAAAGTAGCCAAAGAAAGAAATAACCATTGTTGCATATCGCGTGTTTATTAAAATGGAAAAAGAGTGGGGTAGTGAAGACAAATTCATTCAGCGAATTTAGAGTCATCCGCCTTTTCGTCACTGTGAGGCTCACAGACTCTAATATTTTTTATGGCTAATTTGGGTATCACGAACAAACATTTTTATTTATCCCACTGCTGACCTAACCTTAAATACAAAGTTCAGAATCTCACATTCCCTACTACACAACAGCCACAGAGTTACATATGATAATGATCTGAGTAGGTGTCTCACAGCTGTGTAATTTGTCATTTCTACAACAAAAATTAGAGGTTCACATTGAGCATTTTAATCGTTTTTTATACCCTCAATAATTGAAATAACAAGCAACAAGGAACACCCATACACATATACATTTCTATTACGAGGATTTAGACTTTGAAAGCTCTATATCAGCGAATTTGACTTTCCAGAAATTTTCCGAATTCATTCCATTTGTATCTCTACTTTTATCAATGGCACATTTTTGTTAATTTTTCTAAAAAAATTCTAGCAATTAGTTGAACATCTTGTTCTAATCTTTTTTCTTACTTTTATACCCTAGATAAAATCATTGCGTATACTAAGTTTGTCAGTCTGTTTGTAACACACTGAAATAATGCTAGTAAAGAAAAATGGGTTGGACACCCACGCATAATATTAAAAGTTATTTTAAGTTTTGTATGTCCGTCTGTCCGTCCATCCGTCTGTTCGTCCTTACCATAACTTGAGTACGCGTTCACTTAGGGAACTGAAATTTTTCAGATGGGCTTTTTAAAAGGAAAAGTAAGTTTAAGTTCTAAAATGGAACAAATCGGGTAACTCCATCGTAGGGTTGCCATACAAAAATTTTGTTTTTTACTATATATTTGAACAATGCCTTAAAACGCGTCAACATAGAGAGCTGAAATTTTGCACACAGAGTTTAAAAAAAAAATGATAGTTTGAAAATGGGACGAATCGGGAAACTGCTTAGTAGGGCTGCCATACGAAAATATCGTTTGTCACTATATATTTGAACACTGCCTGAGAACGCGTTGATGTAGAGATGTGAAATTTTGTGCATTGTGTTTTCATAGTAAAAGCATAAATAAAGCTTCGAAAATGTATTAAGTTGGGCAATCCCGATGTTGTGTGTGTTGTGTTGCCATACAAAATTTGTATGTTTTTTACGTGTACTGTAAAAACGATCAGTTCTGGACGTTTTTATTGCACTAAAAACTTTTTCAGAATACGAAATCCTATAAAATATGGTTATAATCATTTTTCCTGTCCGACAAACTGTTCTAAAAATATATGCGAAAAACCACTTCAAAAATCAAATTTGCACAGATGGGTGACCATACTAAATTACATAGGGGTATTCATCTAGGGTATCATAAGAATTTGTCTTAGAAAAATTCTAGCTTTTTTACTTGTTTTTTTTTCCTCCATTAGTATCAATGGAATGTTTTAATCGGACTTATACTTGTAAGAGCCAGCTGTGTACAAAACTTGTGTGATAATTTTAGTAAGTGATTGAAATTTTTAATAGATATTATTTCTTAATTCACGTGGAGCTAAGTATGCGGTGAAATATATAACATTTTCTGAAATAAGCATAATAAAAAAATCTTAGCTAAAATATCAAGGAAAGTTAACAAGTTTCGTAAAAAACAAAATTTTTACACAGCGACTCTAATAGCCGTATTCACCAAGCAAAATGTAAAGCCATTCACCAACCACACTTACCGATTCGATTTAATGAAAATTTAATTTTAAGTGAGGCTTTCCCCTTTCCTAAATAAATTTAATTTCAATATCACCTGATTGAAATGTCATGCAGTCAACTGTCATATTTTTGACAGCGATGTTAAAAGATTGAATAAGCGAGAATTGAACTGTATAGATATAAATCGATATCAGTAAATTGAGCTACAGTTTTCACTTCTTTCAAGTGGATTAAAAAAATAAGTAAATACAGATTATTTTAATCGTAATTATTACTGCTATGGAAGAAGTAAGACCATCCACCATCGAGAAACGATAATAAATCTTCAGTTGAAGAATTTATGATGTTATTAGAGGAATCTCAGTACATTCTGTTATCGCTGAAGAGGAAAATATTTAGAAAAAACCCGAATATTTTCCTAAAATACAATGACGATTCCTTCTAGTGTACATTCAGACTACCCAAATGTCCTGTCTTTGAATTAGTGGGAAAATTGAAAAGAAAACTAGAGTTTCATTTGAAAATAAATAATACTGTTTCTGTAAAAGATCAAATATTTATTGCCCTTAGATTTTATGCAACAGGGAGCTTTCAAATAATTAATGATGGAGATTTATTCGGTCTTTCTCAACCAACCATAAGCAGAATAATTCTAAGGTTGTCAAAATCCATTTCATCATTAGGAGGAGAATATGTTCGTATGTCTGAAACCGAAGAAGAATTAAGAAATATCAATGCTAAATTTTATGCCATGTAGTTATTGATAGCACTTTTATTTGTAAAATTGTTTTTTTTTCCAAAGGAACATCAAATAACTTTCTTAACTTTTTAAATAATAATTAAATTTCATCAACTGTCACAAGAACCGTCACTTGTAAAATTCAGACATCTCGCAATCTCGAAATTGTTTATTTTATTAAGGTTTGTGAATAGCTTCAAAAATTTAATTGCGGTCCCTCAATAACAATTAAATTAAAATTAAATTTGTATTAAATGGCTTGATGAATACGGACCAAATAGTTTCTTCAAAAAAACATTAGCTCTCTGGCGCCAGCGCTCTCTCTCTACGTCTACATACATATTTCTCCCATATCACGCTTAAAACAAAATTGATTTACTGCCTGTCGACGTCGTGAGCTTATTACAGCTGCCCATAATATGTACATAAGTTTTATATTAACAAAATGTAATTCGAGAATCCCCCAAACTCATCGTTCTTATGTTTTCGCGAAATTATATTGACGCTCGTTATTTATTATGCAGATTGCAGAAAACTCAATAACAACCACTACTCGAAACGTGTTATCACCTTAATCATTCTACGGCATATTCATGACGTTGATTTACATACTTACAATGAATCAAATCACCATGAAAAATTATTTAAATTATAAAGCAACAGTAAACTGCAGACAAAATAAAAAAAACTTTAATTTTTTCCTCTTTTTACAGCATCGCTTGGAGCCTTTTGCATTGGAACCTGTATTGCTTGGAGTTCGGCAGCAATTCACCTTCTTTCTTCCGAAACATTTCCTCTTAAGGTAAGTTATTCCTACATTTCTTCCAGTGACTTTTCTTTTTGTTAATATTGATTCATTGAAACAAGCCAAATTCATAAAAAAAAAAAAAAATTCTTTAATTATGATTTCTACATCAGATTGAAAATATGACGCCACGACAAGTTTCTTGGATTGTGGCTGGATTTTGTCTCGGCGCCACATTGTCTCCCCTTTTCGTCTATAAAATATGGAGATTTACGGGTAGCAAGATCTTAATATTGATGGGCTGTGGATTTTTGCTGATATCATGGGTACTCCTTTCAATCTTGTGAGTTGAATCTAAATCGATATTGAATATACATTTATTTTTATTTATTTTTTATTTGTCAATAGTAAAAGCCTTATCGCGATGATATGCGCCCGTTTACTAGCAGGAATTGCTATAGGATGTCTTCACTTTCTGCTGCCAATTTATACACAGGACATTGCTTCCAGTGAACTAAGAATAACTCTTGATTACATTTGGCATAGTTTCCTGGCTGCTGGGATATTTATGGAATACGCTGCAGGTATGTTTTCCATTAACACTCATATTTTGATTGTGTGATGTTGGAAGAAAATTTGTTCAATTTTTGTATCGTAGGTAATTTTTGGTAGAAATTTGAGATACATGAATAGAAGCGTCTAGACTTTATTGCGAAACGTATTTGATTATTCAATTATTAATGACATTGATATGAAATCACTCTTGTAGACTTTTCAAAGCTTTTTTACATCTTACGTTTTTTTCGTTTCTTTTTCATTCTTTAATCAGCAAAGTCGTCTCGTTTGGATGAATTCAATTTAGCAAAACTTGGTAGATTACTTCGTATTCTAGTTTTAAAAGTTCATACATAATACGGATATGCTTTTTGGACCATAATTTTTTTTTCAACTATAATGGATAAACTATTTCAATAAAAATTATTTGAAGGAAATAAACAAACATTTAGGCAGCTTAAGGAAACTTTTTTCTTTCAACTTAATATCGAAAAAAAAATTATCGTAATTATAGTAAGGTATCCAATGTACCCAGGGCCGCCAGGTAGGTGGATTTACTTAAACTCTCGTCAGAGTACAACTTGATCTTGGGCCTCGACAAGTCTCCTGTGGAGCAGCTAATAGCTCATAGCTCTACTCTACTAGCTTTAACTCAAAAGTCTAGAATGGAGCACGCCACAACTAAGAAGCATTAAGTCCAGCAGTAGAAAGACTGATTCTGTTTGTTTTTCCGATTGGTGATTATATTTATACAGAAATTGCAAAATTATGCTTACACCTAAAATTGACGAATATTTTTATTGAATAATCTATTTATGGTATTTTACACATAATTCAATTCAAGTATATCTACCTGAGTAGGTCAAATAACTTTTACCTCTTACTTAATCGCGTGTCTCTTTTTGACGTGCTATGCACTTTCCTCGTGGATAGTGTCTTGTTGTTTGTTTACCCTTTTTATTTTTGTAGTTTTTTTACTGCCTGTTATCCGTGAATTATGATAACGTAAAGTTCTACTTTGAGATGGGTCGGGCACCTGATTGATTAATATTAACATATATGTACCAGAGTTAATACGGTTATTATATCAAATCTTATAAGAAGTTTCAAAACTATTATTGAAAAAAGACTGAAGGCATAGGCTAGGACGGCGCTTGAAGTCAAATTTTTTGAATTGTCATCAATATATCACAAACATTTAGGTTAAATTATATAATAATTCAAACATACAATCTGTAGGGTTTCTTGTATCAATATCAAAAAAAAATATGTGTAAAAAATTTTAATTATTTTGCATTTTTAATTAATTAATTAAATGATTTTAAATATGCAAGTCGTTCGGTACTTTTTACCCATCTTGCGGGGTAATAACTTCCACCTGTTGGGGCACCATGTGCCACTTACTATATCTCAAGAATTTATGCGTAAGAAAGAGTAAAAAAGCGGAATCTAGTTCGTTGTTATCGATATTTATTCATAACTTCAAAAATAATCATAAATATTCAACACAAACGAGCATTCGAATTTAATATGATAGCCTGTCCATCCTTATTTTAGTTGCGTCACTTAAAAGTATTATTTTTATATATACATATTGGAAAAATCTTTGTAGACGCATTGCAATTCAGATTGTTATTAATATTTAAATAGGTAGCTATAACCTTTAGTCTGCTTTATCTGCCTTATACCTAAAATTTGGCACTGCAGCACTTTTTACCCCGAACGATACGGAACATGTTTTCAGATAGAACACAATGACAGCAACAAATTTGTAGTTGTACGTAGTATCAAAGTTCTTACTAAGAAAATATCAATATACGGGTGTCCCACGTAACGTTTTCTCTGGGCATTTTTCTCGAAAATGTGCGGAGATATCGAAAAAGTCCTAATAATAAAAGTTACGCATCGTTAGTCAAGGTATCCTCTGGCATAGCGAAAGTCCTTGAGAAAGGACATATTTACAAAATGTTCTTTTCGTCCTTATTAAGGATACATTTAGATTGTATTTTTGAATTCCGTAAATAAAACTAAAATGAAAATGTTATATTAAAAATTCCAGTTTAACCCTTTATTATCGAGATATAAGACCGTGTTCCTTTGCCATTTTTCTCGAAAATGCACACAGATATCTTCGAAGTGCTAGTAACAAAAGTTACACATCATAAGCCGGGCTATCTTTTGGTATTGTCAACATTTAAATACAAAAGCCACACGAAAAAAGGATATATTCGGTTTGGTCCTTTTCGTCCTTTCCGAGGATGTATTTTGGCTACATTCAAAAATTCTTTATAGGTATACCACTTTTATCTAATTTGATTTGCAGTTATTCAATGTAGCCAAAATGCATCCTCAGAAAGGACGAAAAGGACCAAACCGAAGATATCCTTTTTTCGTATCCTTTCTTGTGTGGCTTTTGTGTTAAGCTTAAGCTCAAGACTTGGTTGGGGTAAAATTTTTAACGCAGTTTTATAGTAATAGGCTTAAGCTAAGCTTACATCTCTTATATTTGTGGCTTAGATTCAACATAAGTTACAAATGTCCTACAAGTGTCATGAGAAAACAATTTTAAAACTTAATTTATCAGAAAAATCCTTTTCCATGACAAAGCAAAGCACAAAAACTTAACTTTTTCAGTAGAACAATTCACATTGTTACAGTGCTGCCATCTCTGAAAAATGTTTTCATCTCACATAACTGTGATGAAACTGAACTTCACAAGCTATGAAACTACATTTATACGTCAACAGTAGTTTACGTAAGTAATTTCATTTTAATATTTCCACACAAATCTTCTACTTACGTGACTTTAGCTTTTTGCACCCATGTAAGTGTCAGGACAGGAGCAATATTTGATGTTGGAAAGCTTATTTCAATCTGAAAATAAGATCGATTCTGCAAATTAATCACACAAATGTCAATATACAACAAGGCAAAAAGCTTGACCAATTCTCTTATGATACCCTAGATGAATTCCCGTATGTAATTTTGTATGATCTCAGTTCAAGGTCAATTGTTAAAATACTTTTTCGCATATATTTCTAGAATGGTTCCTCGGGCAGTTAAAATGATTATAGCTAATTTCATAGAATTTTATATTCTCAACAAGCTTTCAGTACAATATAAGAAGATCTAAGTTCAGAGTATACGTAAAACCTCAAGGTGGTGCAGGATTTAGTTCATTTTTGAACTTATGTATTTAAAATTTTTTTTGAAAATATCGTATACAAAATTTCAGTGCTCTACGTCGACGCGTGCTCATGCATTATCCAACTATTTGCATCCATTGTGCTATGCTACAACTAATCACTACTTGCGCAACTAACTTATGTACTAATATAAGTAGTATCTAAGTATTTGCAGTTTAAACAAAAATGCCATAACAGTAATTGACATGATATTCATTTACTTACATAAGCTACTATCGCCGTGTAAATGTAGCTTAAGTTTAACTTACCCTGAGACCCAATTCGATTTGTTGATCAGAGTCACAGGTGAAAGTTATAAAAATCACTTTTAACGTTTTCGTGAAAATTATTAAGGAAAATTACCAGTACCCCATAACAAGTCTCCTTTCCTTATGATCCTTTTCTTCTTTGG
Source organism: Dioctria rufipes (assembly GCA_963924295.1). Lineage (NCBI taxonomy): Eukaryota > Metazoa > Arthropoda > Insecta > Diptera > Asilidae > Dioctria > Dioctria rufipes. The sequence goes on along the minus strand of OZ002741.1, from coordinate 278,816,803 downwards.
ATTACTAAAACGATTGTTACAATATAATTTTCCGTTAAACAAGAACGTTTATCTTAATAACTGTACACGTTTCCGCACCAAAATCTTTGTCTGCTTTTTTCTCAGTTTTTTTTCTCCTCTTAACAACAGCGTCCACTCAAAACTGTATTGAACCTTGACATAAAGCAGCATTACTTAAGCTAGATTTATATGGTCATAGTTAAACTGAGCATTACTGATATCATTAGTGCGAAAATCGTTTTCGCGATAACCCCGCTCTGAGATGTGATATCGCTTTTCAGTTATTAAAATGACGTCAAAAATTAAGATTCTTTCTGCCTTGGTTCATGTAAGAAATTGCCATTGGTGAATTATTACTATTAAATATAAAAAGAGAAGGGAATAGATAAGTACACTACTGTGTTGTTAGATTGAAGAAGCTAGGGGCATCAGCCACTGTTCTGATACTGGTGTCCCCATATACTACACCAACGTAAAAGTGGACGTGAACCAAAAAAAAATGTTTGCTTGATAGAATTCATCAGCTGTCAGGATCACATTGACTTTTAGGACATTATATTATAATAAGTAACTCATTTATTCCGCGATTCAGCGGAATGAAAGTGCGTAAATCCCTTTCATCACTTTGGGAGGGAAGATTTTTTAATATACATACATATGTTCGATTATAAAGACAATCACAGCCATCTCAAAATAAGTTGCTGCCAGGTTGTTATCTCTCATTGATTGAAGTTTTTGGTAGTAGCTGCTCTCGGGAGGCGACTTGTACTTCGATTGGCCCAACCTAAATGCTGTGCCCACTGGCCAAGTAATTGAGCGATACAGTCTTCTGCAGAAATATATGTATTATGTTTTCGAAAATCAGTACAGTTACAGATAACAAAACATCAATCAAGGCAATATTTGCATACATTTTGACAAGAGAACAAACACAACTAAAAGTTCATCCTGCCATCTCACCCGAAGTATGCAAAATAACTTTTTAATGTCAATCAATTATTTCGTTCTCTCCTAGTCAACTTTGTAGGTTCCTTATTGGTTCTTCCTACTGCCATTAACTTTTATAGGGTAATCATATGTTAATTTAATCGTTGATATTTTCCTCTGAAAGAATTTTTTATAACAACCTTCTGAGGACTACTACAGATTTAATAGATATTTATTTTTCTTTTTTCTTTCAGTGCTACTGAAGAATTATCAACTCATAAATATTTTATCAGCACTGGCTCCAGTACTTCTGTTTATCGGTTTCTTATTTATGCCGGAGTCGCCAAGATATCTATGTTATAAAGGAGAAAGCAATGCCGCCAAAGATATTTTACGTAAATTCAGAGAAATTGGCGACGAAGTTGATCAGGACATTCATTATTGGTGCAATAAAAAAACCGAAAATTTCGCCTTTAAGAATATAGTAAGACATCCATCAAGTGCTCGAAAGATACTTCCTGTAGTTGGACTTGTAGTATTTGATCAATTGTGTGGAGTTTTGGCATGCTTTTTTTATCTCAGTTGGAATTTCAGAATGTTAGGTAAGTTAAAATACATTTTTTTTTTTTTCAAAACACATATTGTTTCCATTGTAAGTTGTGATTTTTATTTTATATCAACGTGATACACTTTTAATATTCGCAAAACTTTTGGGATAATTGGATTACATTTTAAGCTTTCTAATGATAGCAGAAGAACAGCAGAGATTAGAACAAAAATTACCAGAATTTAAAAAAAATCTGCTTTGTGATATAAAATCAGGTTGGATTTCGATTTTAAACAAAAGGTCTCCCATAAGTTTTTTCTACTTGCTATTTTTTTTAACATCATTATAAAGAAATCCTGTTGGAGTTAATTTTGATAACATCATTTCTCAGTTGGAGGGATCTCTTTAAGCCCGCTTTCATTTCATTCCATAGGATAGATTCAAAATCAGTTCGTATTAGCCAATAGTAAAAAAAAAAAAAAAATTTATCATGAAAAATGTTGTCAGAATTCAGTAAATTTTACCGACTGATAAGTGTCATTCTTTATTTGTGAGTAAATGAACTGACGCATAATGTGGCATAGATTGAAATTTTACTGTTACTCAGTTCATCGAATCGTCAAGCTTGGTACGTTTAGTAGTTTTGACATTTGTACTGGACGTAAATTATTTAATACGAACTCAAGAATTATTGATGATAAAAACTACTGTTTGTCTTTGGAATTATTGCCATACCTACGGAGGTTTAATTATCTTCAAAAATTCACTTACCATTTCAATTGCACAAAGTGATGCAAAGATGTTTTTAAACAAAAATGTTTTCTTAAACTAAATGTCAAATTTGACGTCTCAGTTCAGATAGCAATCCAGCTGCTCAATTGTTAGATCGAAATTCGATGTATATTCCAACTTTTTAAAGTACATGTTGTATGCACATTATACGCTAAAAATACACCGATGTGGAACACTTGAAAGTATAAATGGAATTTTCTTGCTACAATTGAACTAAATAAATAAATCCGCGGGTTCGATTGATAGACTTTTTTGTACCCAAAATGCAACAATATTTTATATTTTAATTTATTGAAGCAGATACAAATAATTATAGGCCTTCAATATAATCCCATCCCCTTTCAATGCACGCTTGCCAGTGGAGTGAAAGTGCTTGGAAACCATTCAACGTCTTGTTATTATTGAGCATCCGAATCTGTCGGGTCACTTCTCTTCGGAGCTCTTCCAGCGTCGGAAAAGAATTCCCCGAAGGGGTACTTTCTTGTAGAAGAGATCGAAGTCAGGTGAGCTCAGTTCAGGACTATAAGCCAGGTTTCGGATCTTTTCCCAGACGAATTGGTGTGCAAAATCAACACACCACCTTGTAACATTCCTGGACGCAGTTTACGGATTTTTGAGAGCAATACCTTCTGAAGAAAAGTTTTGTAGTATGCTCTAGAGACACTAGTACCCGTTGGAGCTCGATTTGTGGCGATTACGCCCCATTTATCGCAGGTAAAGATAATCATTTCCTTCGTTTTCGATTCGTGCACGCGGCTCGTCTTCGATACTTGCACAATCCACATGTGTAAACTTTCCGCATGCTTATTTTAACGCGGTATGAGTTTTAGCCACTTTTTTTGCCGCACACTTTTTTCGATACAAATATACGCACGTTGCTCTATTGCTGAAATTCCACCCGACGGACTGGTCTTTTTGCTTTTTCGAATATTTGAAAATGCCAAATAAAAAAAAAAAAAAAAAAAACAATCTACTTTCCGTATGATATCAACGTGATCTTAATACTTCAATTTACCCACTGACGCTTCGATCAGTCTGTTTACGTTCCCTATAACAAATGGTATTATAGTAAGCTCCAAGGATTATATATTGATTGAAGCGTAGCCTTAGTTCATTATTCAAAACACAATATTTCAGATATAACTCATAAATTCCTCTTATATGGAATAACTGTTAACTTTTATAAAACTCGCAAACAATTACCATTTAACTCTACTTTAATTATAGCTCGTACTGTACTTAAAATTATCGCAATCCAAATAAGAACACATTAGTCTGCTTACTACGTTCACGACCAGATTCCATTCTAGAAACATCGATTCTCCGAACCTAAAGTTTTTTATGTCCGTACATAATTAGTCATTTTACGAGAAGTATCCATTTCGCTTGTCCTTTTCTATTGCACTTAACCATATGTAATTATAGAATAATAAATAAAGCAGCCTCTTTCACCCCAAAAGACGGTTTGTACTATTAATCAAGCATCAGTCAAAGGGACAATACCTAGTAGTGTATGAATAATCGTTACTTTTGTCGTTTTCCAATCCAAATGCAATTTCCAGCTTTGAATCTTCAAAAACCTCAAAAATCATGATTTGGTTTTTCACATAAATTTAAACTGTTTTCTGAAAATACCACTCAAATATTCCTTAGATCCCGACTTTATCTCAGATGCCAATGCTTTCTGAATTCATATCATCATACTAGGAAGCATTGCTAAAAACAGCTGACCTGTAAATGGTCATTTGTGAATGTGAAAATAGAGCAGCTTTTCGCTAACATAAACAAACATTTGAGGTGGGTCAGGTGATATAAAAGCACATGTGTAAAATTGCTGCATCCCGCATTCAGCACCTGTGCAACAGCAGATACCACAGATGGAACTCAATTAGCAGCAATTAGGCATAACACTATTGTGGTCGAGTCTCATCGTCTCGTGATGGGTATTTCCTCATTTCGTCAGCCAACTTCCCTCCCGACAAAATCCAAATTAAAAAAACAAGATTTAGTCTGACGGATAATTTAATCTTTACTAGTTATAAGTGGATAATCAATTTTAAACCTATTCCCAAGGTTAACAATTCTCCACTAAGATCCTTCGAGTATTTATTTATTAATTGTTAAGGGCTACTTGTAAAGCCACCATCGTCGGTCGCCTAAACGTGCATTAATTATGCATGAACTGCTGACTATTTCTGGTTCATTTCCATTTCCGGCAGTCAAATGCACGCATCTTTAATTAAGTGCTAATGTGGTTAGACATCCTGCAGACAATAGCATGAAAATGTGGCTTTCTGTTTTATACGAGTATATCCCTGGGAACAAGAGAGCTAAATTGGAAGGGTAATTTTCCTACTGCATAATTTCACTGATTCGGTGCTATTTTGGTGAAGAGTTTCTTAATTGCATGTGGCTTTCAGGGGATTTCTGTAAAGGTTATAAAAAAAGAGATATAGAGGAATTAATAAGTATTTGGTCCTTGGACATTTCTTTCATGAGTTCAAGTTCGAATGGAATTTGATATCTGCTTTCTTATAATCCCACTATTTCTTGTTGCTGGTCTGAATAAAAACGGAGATCGATATAGTATCGTCTATGGATGCTATAGTATTCTTTTTCCAAATTTTAAAAGATTTCCAAGACGGATTGGTATGGTCGACATACGCGGTAGTACGTGTTCAGAATGAGAGCATTGAATTTATTATTAATATTCGAAAAGCACGTAGCATAGAAGTTATTGCTATAAGTTCGAAGGGGGGTCAATAAGTTCGGGGTGTGAAGAGGAAGCAAATTAAACACATGATATTATTTTTCGGTTTTTTTTTATATTCTCCATTAACTCTAATACATTTATGAAACTTATCGATTAATTTATTAATACCGTCGAAAGAAGTGTTTTTTTATTTTGCCACGAAATAAGCTGAAAACACAAAACTTCACTTCTTCGTCGCTTGTAAACTTCTTGCCTCGAAGTTATTTTTTTCTATCTTCACACAGGACCCTCACTAGACTGCTGGGAAGTAGTTGATCATCTGGAAACCACACTTCTGAAGAGTAGCCATCGCTACTTTGGTCAGATGGTTTTCTATGTCTTGCACGCCACCCTCTATAAAAAAAAAAACAGCGACTATGATCCTTCCATCCAACTGTGATAACTTGATTTTCTCAGGATGATCTGTGCTATATTTATGCCACTGCATGAACTCCTCTCTCGACGCAGGCTCATAGTGATGGACCCAAGTTTTATAACTGGAAGCAATTCCACACAAATTTTCATCATTGTCTTTATCACAAACGTCCGAAAAATTCGCCAAAATAGTCGACTTATTTCATGTCAGCATGATTATGGACAATTTTTGTAGGCGCTACTCCAACTATTTCTGTAAGAGACTCCTTCACCTAATACAAGTTTTGCAACTCTTCTTATAAATCACTTATAAATCATGGTTTTTCTAGGGCAAGAAAACCTTAAACGGCTGAAGACTCTTCCAAAATGGTTTGACGTTGTTTTCCTTGCTTTATTAGGAACCTTAATCCGACGCGATACTCAATTTTAACCATGTTAAACTTTTTCTTCCTAGTAGTCATCTTGTAGGTTACTGAATTTATCGAATTTAAAGGGGCTCAAATCCCAATCACTGTTTTAGAAACTTATTTCGATTATAAAGCGTACCCTGCTCGGCATATTTTAACAGCACTTCTACAAAATAATTATTTAATACGTAGTGACCAATGAATTGAACAACTCTGCTCTTCATATACAGGGTCTGTCCCGAAAATAGGTTGAATGATTTTTTCCTCCTAACCCGGTGGGGATTGCTCGTAGTGTGTACCTACGCTCGAGTGAGCAGTCAGGAGATTATAGTTCCATGATTCACTGAACAGTGACATGCCATTAAATTTGTGTTAAGTTCAGGAAATCAGGCTCCCAGACCGTCACAATGCACAACAGCCAATTTTACTTTAAATTCCTTGAAAGGCTCCGAAACCGGGTGTTTCGCATCAGAAAGGAGATCATTGGAAATTAACGACTCCATCACGTCAACGCGCGGTCTCATACCGCATTCGTTGTTAGCGAGTTCCTGGCCAGGGTGTGGCAACGCTGCGCCCCAGCCACCTACCATACAACTCTGATCTGGCACCAGCGAATTTATTTTTGTTTTCTTGAAAAAAGAGATGCGTAAAGGGTTATCGTTATGAGACGGTAGATGCCCTGACAACCACCACTACGAGGTGTCTGAAGGAGGTTTACCTCCAGAAAACCTACCAGAGCTAGCAGAATCGATGGAAAAAGTGTATTAACTCCCAACGGTGCTATTTGAAAGATACTAAACATTTGTAATTTTATTATTCAATAAATTGTTCGTTATGGATATATTTAACTTATTTCCCGGACATACCCTCTATGTATCTGCTATTAAACACCACCGCCTTGCCTTGTCAAGATACTTTAGGATTGATGCATTCATCTATGGTCATCTAGGAAGGTATTTTTTGGAAGTTTTGTTATGTTGTTAGCCGACACTACAAATTAAACTATAGTTATTGCAGTTTTTGTTTAAACTTAACACTTTTCGAATTAGGAGCGTGCATTATCTTCAAGGAAAGTATTCTATTGCAATTATGCCACGTGATGGGATGGTACCTGAGCTTCGGTTTGGGCGTCGCCTCTCGATGAGCTTTCCTAGAAAGGAATCGTTGACTGAGGGAAGTGCCTTATCGAGCCTTCCCCGGTCTGCTCTAAAAATTTTCACCGACGGCTCTCTCACTATTGAGGGAGCTGGGGCGACTGTCTACTTTCCTGAGCCTGATATTGGGATGGAGTACTCACTTGGTGGACAAACTACTGTCTTCGCCATATCGATGGCAGCGAAGTTAGCCCTTGATATGCAAATCAAGGGGAAGGATATTGCTATCCTTTCAGATAGTCAGGCAGCCTTGATGACTCTGAGTGGCCCTCGGCTAATATCTAAGTTACTGGGGGATTGCAGGTCTTTTGTGAATAAGTTGTGTATTCACAACAAGGTGTTCCTTCGGTGGGTTCCTGGTCACATGGAGATCATGGCGAATAAAAGAGCTCACTTTTTTGCTAGAGTTCTCCATTCCTCGGATCGGAACCCGCCGTAGGCGTTGCCACCTCGAGTATCGGGTCTCTCATCAAAGACGATGTTCATAGAAAACATCAGCAGAGGTAGGCGAAGCTGGGTACTTGCAGGTGTGCAAAACTATCATTGATGGTCCCAATGGGAATATCTCCGATTTTCTCATGGGGCTCGGATGGAAACAATGTATGTAGAACTGTAGTTGGCATCAACACCGGCCGCAGGGAGAACGTGAGACAACCGAACACTTTTTGTGTTTGCTTGCGCAGTATTCGCCCGTATCAGACTGGATAACTTAGGTTCTTGCCTTCTATCTGTGGATGAGCTGACCTTCCTCACCAAGACCTGATGCGCTTCATTAATAGGACAGGAATGTTTTGATGAGTGGGCTTCTAGCAGGACAGCACGATGGGCCGCTATGGCCTCCGTGCTTGGGATGGGGTCTCCTGTCCGCTTGCCTAAAAAAAAAAATCTGTTGCAACGTAAATTTTCGTAAAGTTAGCAATATTTGCTATGCATATTTAGATATTGCCATTTTTTCAGAGATTACTGTACTCCCAGTTATAAAATAAATTTTTTTTTACTTTTACATAATCAATAGCTAACGTGTTATTTTTTTTTTATTTTTCAGATGGAGAATTTACTCCCGATCAATCATCTCTCATCATAGCTGCAATCTTTATCTTGGGTATTTCGTTACTGAAACTATTGGGAATATCACTTAGTGATAAGAGTACGCTCATTTGGACATCACTTCTCCAGGCAACATCCTTACTTATTTTGGGATTCTATGTTCACTACAAAGGCTCATTTAATGAAATCGAAGAATACAAATACATATCTTTGATATGCTACGGAATCTACGTTTTGCTCTATGGAATGGGACTTCACAGAATATCTTGGAAACTAATGCGTTATTTAATTCCCCGTTCACGATATTTTGTTGCACGAGCTGTATGCACATCTATTAGCTGGGCAGTTCTGGTCTTCCTTACACGAGGTTACACAGGTTTAGTAGAATTCGTTGGAATTGGTTGGCTGTTTTGGTTTATGGCTCTGTCATGTATAGGACTTGTAATATTTACAGCAATTGTAGTACCCAATCAAGATAAATTGAATAGTAAATTTTTATTTATTGATGATTATGTTCCACATGATATTGAGCATGACTCCCAGTAATTTCGTCTTCTGTGAAGAAGTAGGATTATACGAGTATATGGTATATATAAGTTGTCTATCCTCTTCAAGAATACAAGTGAATATCCTTTCCGAAGATACACGGAAAGTTGTATCGGAAAGTTGTATCGTTGGTTATGAATCCTTAGACAGTTTAAGAAAACAAACCTGGAAAAGACTGAATATTTGTTCACTTATAGTGAGTATTACTTTTGTAATAAATTCTATTAAAACAAATTGTGTAATTTTTAGATGTGTATTTTACCGCTTAGTCTTAAGATTTATTGTTAGCTAAGCTTAGTTAGATAAGTAATTTAAAACAAATGTATGAACAATTTGTGTAAGGCTTATCATGTATACGTTTTGTATAAAAATAATTTGTTCTATTATACTTAAAGTTACAGAAGAGCTGTATAGTTTTTTATTTAAACTATTCCAATACTATTGCTGTGGATGAAAATGAATATCAGGCGTTTAATTTACAAGAGAATCAGTGCATATCTTTTCGAATGCAGACCAACGAAAATATCCAAGTAGTCAAGATGCTCAGCGTTGTATTGGACCGTTTCCATAGTGCTTGTTGGTATTTTTGTTGTGCAGTGGAAATCCTTATTTATTTTGCAATATGAATTTATGGGATCAAATTGTTTTCTTTATTGGCCTTTTTCTTGTTATACTTATCAAAAATGTAGGAAAAATTTTTCTTCTGAAGCACTATTTTCCTCTCTATTATTTTTATTATTTTTGCAAAAGAACTTCTGGTAAATTTGTCCACCAAAAACATGTTTGTGGATTCTGTATTGTATTGTTATTTCTGTTTTGGTGTGCTAGGATTATTTGGGTACCGACCAAAAAATTCGACGCAGATGCCAAAACTTCAATTGTGGCAGCTCTGTCTATCACAAATATCGACGCGTCGACTAAGTTCGACGTTATTCTATCGACGCATTTATTACCCAAAAAAACTATGACGGCAGTATCATTTTGACTAATAGACAGAGGGCTGGCGATAAAAATACCTATTTGCGTCATTCCATTTCATCATACTCTATTGAAAATTTATTCGAGAGTCTTCTGCGAAAGTGGTGGCGGATAAAAGTCTGTATAGCTCACGTCATACCATAAAGGTTTGAACAAAAATAAATATTTACAGAAAGTTTTCGAAATTGTTCATACGAAAGGCAGAAAAATATTTTGCGACAACAATGACACAGAGCGCTAAATTCGCGCATCAGGCACATCGCCAATCTACTTTTTACCAATTCAACTATACACCATGGATTGTTAAATACAATGATAATTTGATAAAGGTTGAAGATACCCACCAGGGATTCAAAGCAAACTTCAAACAAACTTGCTTTGGAATAAAACCGACCGAAAAGCTGTTGACTAAACTTTAGAACAGACTATATACTCCGATGCGGAACGATAAGGATTAACGATTAACAGGAGTCAGATGTTTCACTAATTCAATATCTGCTTGGAAATTGTGGTCAAAAAGTCACAGGATCAGATCAAGTATGATTTCTCCTGATCTGGGGTGAGTCATCTGAATTCTAAAAAGCTACTTGTGAAGTACGGGCGTTTGACAGATTACGAGCGATGTTTTTCTGAATTTAAATATCTCTAATCTCTAGTCGATGCGTCGAAATAACTGATTCAAAATTTGAATGCGTCGATTGAAGATGTCGACAGAGAATATGCTGACGTGTCATATTTTATGGTGATTGCAGGGCCGGCTGAGAGGTCGGAACTTCAGGGATTTTTCCCGAGGCAGGGTTAGAGTTTAACACCAAATGCAACGTGTTTTACAAGTCGGATGTTAACGTAGGTCTTTCCTTGCATTAACATCTCACTCGTTATCATCAGCCCACGGCATCCCATGAGGGCACAGCGACATTACAATGATTCCTCAGCTGAGAAGTTTTGTTTGAGAAATCGTAGTCATTTGGTTAAGATAAATTTTTTTAAATAATTTTGTTAGGAAATTTATGAAAATTTTATTAAGGTTCGGAAGATAAGAGGGCAAACTTAAGATTATCAGAACACAATTTTTCTGTATGAATAGTAGTTTAGGGCGGAGGAGGTATTCAAATTTGTCACTTTTACATAAGAACACTGCAAATATTTTAGAATGCTAGGACTCCGTTGGGCCTCGCATGTGTTAAGGAGGGAGTCTGTTTCATGGCTTGTGAAGTATGCTCGAAGGTTTTATTCGGCCTGATGCAGAGAGGACCTCAAGTTTTTCTTAGAAATTTACTGGATATATTTTCATTAAAATTGTATACATCTTTGGCGGCCGAGAACGGCCCACATGAAAGTGTTGTATCTGTAAATAACTCCAGTCGGCCACTAAAATGAATAAAAATTCTGCCGAAACATTTTCTGTAAATTTCTAACAAGAAATAAATGCGTATTGCTTAACTAGTGACTACGCTCATAAAAATTATTAGCCGCCCCCCAAACACCCGTTGTCGAACAAATTAATACAAATTCTGAAGAAAAAATATCAGATGAATTCCTAGGGAAAAATTCAGGCTTCTCTACATCAGGTCGAGATAGATGTTCAGTTCTATTTTACAAAGTTGAATTCTATAGACAGGCTATACCATATGCCTGTAACATCTTTGTATTATTTATAGTAACTTTGATTATACGTTTTGTTAATATTGTTGAGAGTAATTGCAAGGAGATTGATATAAAAAATAGGTATATCATATCTTTTTTTAAAAATCTAAAATTATTTAAATATTTGTTAATTTTTTTTCCAATTTTGGTCCGTAAAATCATGTCGAATACTGGCGGTGGTAGTAGTGATCGAGATAGAGGAAGAAAATATAAAGAGAGAGCTCGAACCAAAGAAAGAAGAGTTAATTAAATGCCGGTGGGGCGCACAAAAAATACAACAACTTACACCTGTAGACACAATGAAGCAGCTACATTTTCTGTCTTTGTCTTTTGATAAAAAATTAAATTCGTCTTGGGTTGGTCCAAAACCGCACATTTCAGACAAAATAAATATGTATAAAATAATGCATGCATTCATGGGAGTCATTGTGAAAATGGTAAATTTTTGACATATCTTCTTCTGTTATAGAGCCACAGATATAAACATTATGTATATACAAAGTGAGTATATTTGTTTTATGCCACATTAAAAAAAAAACAAGGAAAGAAGTTATATTTGGCTTAAGATGAATTCTTACAATACCATATATGTGCGCCCATATGTAATTTCGTATGGTCATCCATCTGTGCAAGTTTGAATTTTAAAATCGTTTTTCGCATCTATGTCTCAAGGTCAATGCACACATATCGGCACAGCACGAACCGGCACAGGCAGGAAAAATATTATTATATGAAACCCCAGCAAATATTACGATACGATATCGAATCGAATGCGATTCGTTAAGGTGAACTAAGACTTTGATCTCGAAGTTGTTTTCGATTCGATATCGATCCGAAAAAGGAACTCTAGCGAGTCGTAACAACGATTCGATTCCGAGTCGTTTTATCGAAATTATCTCGAACTTTTTGAATATATTTTGGTTGGATATAATAGCCTCATATACTCGAGTTTTCATTGAAAAAATGAATCGATATCGAAACGGGTCACCTTAGACACCTTAGACAAAATATCTTCATAATGATTTCATTGATAATTTCGTGAAGTAAAATTAAAGGAAATTGTTGTTGTTTTTGACGGAGATAGCATAATGCATAATTTTTGCTGGCAAAAATAATATCATTTAACCTTTGACAAAAAGGACCACTATCGACGAGAGTTAGTCAGAAATGTAAGTATTTTCTGAAATGCGCATGAAGTTCGCAACGGAATAAATTCTCAGAACTTACATTTTCTAATTAACTCTTCAGAGTAGGTAAAACTTCGAATATATTTAGATAAAATGAAAAATTATCGAAAAACAGATCAGCAAATTGTTTTAAGTCAAAATTTCGAGTTCATATTGGAAAAGGGAAGTATTCTCAAATGATGGATTTCATTGACTTCCAAAACTACATATTTCCTTCCTACTATTTACTTCATCGAGAATTCTTCGCAAAAGCGAAACTTTGAGTAATTGATTGCTGGCCAAGTTAGCTAATTTACATCAACCGGCACCAGAAGCTTCCGGCACGGAACGGAAACTTCATTACCGGTCGCTAGAAACCAGACCGTCATTTGTCGGTTACTGGTCTAGTTGCGAGGTTAATAGGGGCCTCACTTTTCTATAGTTTTCTCTCGATATCTGCCTTAATTGGAAGTTTTCTTTTCATTTTATGTCGTTATACGTGCACGAAAAATACCGGTGCCGGTCGATGGAAGTCTGTCATGGTTCGTGCTGTGCCGGTTAGTGTACAGCGACTGTTAAACGATTCGATGTTCTTAGCTAATTTCGTTGATTTTTATTCTAAAGATCTTTTCACTTCAATAAAAACATGTAGAATTGATCCCTTTCACAGTATGTGTAAAAAACCTCAATTTTTGTATAGCAATATCAAGAAGGAGTTGTTCGATTTAGCCCATTTTTGAAATTTTATTTACTATTTTTATAAAAACACCGTGTATAAACTTTCAACTCTCTTGGTCGCCGTGTGCTGAGGCAGTGTCAAAATATATAGTGAAAGAATGACAGAGTTACCTAATTTGTCCCATTTTCGAACTTAAATCTATATGCGCAAGATTTAAGCTCTCTAAGTAAACATGTTCTCGAGCTAGAGAGACAGGCAGATGGGCAGACGCATGAACGAATAGATGGACATGCAAAAATCAAAATAATTTTTTTAATAGTATGCGTAGGTTTCCAATCCAATTTGCTCTACCATTGTTATTTTATATGTGTTACAAATGGAATGACGAACTTCGAATGTCCTATGATTTTATCGTTATATTGGCGATTATTTTGGGATTATCTCCGATCTATGTTAAGTTGAAAAACATTTAAAATAAAAGAGTAGTTTTTATGACGTCTTTTATTTCAAAATATATATATATACTCATTATATATATTATATATTATTATATATATATATATATATTTTGAAATAAAAGACGTCATAAAAACTACTCTTTTATTTTAAATGTTTTTCAACTTAACATAGATCGGAGATAATCCCAAAATAATCGCCAATATAACGCTTACATAACCCGATCATAAACACAGCACAAGCAAATTATTGTTATGATTTTATCATTTTCCGATTTGTATAATTTAATTAAATCTAGCTTCAGCTATTATTTTTAAAAGATTTTTGTTAATATACATATTAACCTAAGATAGTCTCCACTGCACTGCACTGCACAATAACCTGCATTTTAATAATCCGTAATATATTTGCATATACCTAGAGAGTAAACATTTGCTTGATTCATTTCATTCTGATTTCCGTGCAATGCATAGCTGTGAAACCGCACTTTTAAAAATTGCTACTGATATTAGAAATTAATTGAGGAATTCTCCTCGCTTTTTCGGCTCTCTTCCTTAGCTGTACGTCTTGTAGAAAGGTTTCTAACGAATCGCCAACAATGTGTGAAGGTCGGCAATGCTCATTTGGACCCCTTTTTAGGCTCCATACTGTGTCCGTTACTGTTTAGCTTATACATTAACGATCTACCATATAATGCTGAGGATGCCAGGGCTCCGTTTTGGGTCCGTTACTGTTTAGCTTATACATTAACGTCCATTTATATCCAGATGATGTGCAGTTGTTTATTGGTAGAGCTATGGAATTATTGAACGACTACCTCGAATGTATTAATGTAGATTTAGTGAAGATCTACAACTGGTTCTTAGATAATGATCTCACGGTGAATCCTGGTAAGTCCAAGTGTCTAGCTTTTACTCTGAGTTCTATGGATGCCCGTGATTGTCCATCCCTGTTACTGAATTGTGTCTTTTTGTGATATGAGCGTAAAGCTTCCGTTTTACTAGTGGTGCTTGAAACACGAATGAAAGGCTGTGAACAATACTATTCTTAGAAGGGTCTATGCTGGACTTCCAACATTCTGGTTGGTCTGCTGACATTCTGAATACTGAAATCGTTTAAAGCTTAGAGAATGTTAGAGGTTTCATTTAATATGTAAGTAAATACGATTTGTCTATAAATTAAGAAGAATTGAACATGTTTCACACTATAAAGGTACACTGCTGGGTGTTCACTTCGTATTAATCTAAATTATGTTAATTTTATTCTACAAGCACAGATGTTATAATAAGCCTAAGTACTTCAGTTTTCACTTGCAGCTATTTCACCTTCGCAGTTCCACGTTTTGCACACTTAGTTAAGGAGAACTGCTACTTTCTTCGAATTATTCGTGCTCACTCCATTATTGCGTTCAAAAAGGCATTAAGTACTAATTTGTACAATATAAATATGTGATATATATGCTCTACTTGTATGCTCAATAATCTTTGCTTCACTATCTTTTAATTTTTTGTTTTTCACTTTTTATTTCACTGCTTGCTTTTTATTTCACTGCTCTTGCTATCACTACTTTTAATCTTTTTGTTTAATATCCTTTTATATATTTATTAAATCTTTTTTTTTTATCAAACCTACATATATTTAGATATTAGAATTGTAGTTCCTTCCGTTACTTTATAGTACTCAAAAGATTTGTAATCTTGTGCACGGATACTGGCAATAAACCACTTTATTTTAGTATATTGTATTATACTCAACTTTTAATTAATATAGACTCGATTAATCCACACAGCTCTAGAAGTTTTTTTATTATATTATAAAAATTCTTATATGATACTAATTGTAACATTTTTATCGTATTTTCATATCATATAAACACAATAACATATACATAAACACTGCTTTAAGGTTTGCTCATAAAATAGATTCACAATTTGAAAGTGAAAAATCTATAAAAAGTGAGTCAACCGTGTAGTTACCACATACAAACCCACATCCAGTTTCCCTGTCAATTATTTAAAGTTCCTATCTCTGCTATCGTTTTATTCAAATTAACTCATTTGAATTCAGAAAACGGGTGAAAAGTTCTGAACTGGTATTACTTCTGGGCTACCTTAAATGTCCCAAGCCTATTATGAAGGGAGCATTTTAATTATATTAAGTCATGAGAACTTTATTAAGAAGTGATTTAAAAGTAAAAACACTCAATTTTCAAAGGATTCTAGGTAAGTTTCTATTTACGTATATTCCTTACGGGTATTATTTCTCAATTTGGAAAGATTTATATTCCGTTGTGGCTTTAAGGCTTTGCATCGAGGAGTACATATCTAGTGGCATATCTATCACACAAGTCTCAAAAGTGTATCCTTGGAAGTTTCTCCTGTTTTTAATGATTTGAAGAATTATCTTGTTCATACAATGTAACCTCATTGGGCCGTTATATTCTTATAAAACAATAGCAAACTTACACTACATGACTTGCAATATTAAGATCCATGGTTTGGTTGGAAGGGAGCTTTAACGCAAAGGTTCAACAGAATGGCTAGCTTTGACAAATTCGCAATATCATGATAGTAATTTACCGTTTCAAAAGGAGAGTGAAAACTAAATCAATAACGTTCAATAGAGGGATTCTTCTGGTTAAATTGAGTCTTGAAGCTGCAAGACATAAAAGAACTAATTAAATTGGTATAATCGGAAGTTTTAATTGATTGTTTTTTTTTTAAGTATTTATTAAAATTTATAACTAACGTAGTTGATTTAATTTAAGTTTAAGTTAATTTATTAATTGCAATTGGAACAAAAATTACTGATTAATTTTATTAATTCTTAATTATTAAATAAAAAATATATTTTATATACCATATTTAACCTACATAACCACATACATCGATGAATCTGAGGTAGAAACTATCAACTAGTGGAAAAATAATGGAATACTCAAAAAATAGTAGACAATATAAAACAAGCTCCTGCGGAATTCTTCCTTATTTCTTTCATCTTGCTGAACTGTTTCCTCTGAAAAGTGGAAATTAAATGGCAATGCCCCGGTATTTAATACTTATCGCCACCGTGGGGAGAAAACCCGAGTACCCACTGCCGCCTGCGTTAATTGGTAATGGATTTTTCATTAAATTTATAATTAGATAATTATCGACTTGTTAAACGCACTATCGTGATATGAAACCCTTTTGGTGTAGATGAAAGCTGAAGAGCATAAGAAATTTATACGGTATCTGTCTAACCCCAACGCGCCTTAATAAGTCCTCAAACATGTCACCGTGTTACGTGCACCGACGAGACGCAAGATTTCACGAAATATTTACCACTGTAATAATATATTACTATAACTCAAATCTAACTACAAAATCCATTGAGCTAGTGCACTCACCAAATCTCTAATCTCTTTCACTTCACAATACATTTTCTTTTCTTTCCTTGACTTTATTGTTTTCTTCATGAGATCACTACTTAAAATTAACTCGTGTATCTTTAAGCATACTCAAGTTAAGTAAATTTTCCGCAATTGATACATTTTTGATGTAGAACTTGTGAAATGGCACCAGATCTGTTTAAATAAAAAATGGTTTAAAGCAAAAAAGTACATGTTAAATGTAACGAAGAAATTATAAGAGAAATTTTGAGAGATATAAATCCAAGAAAAACAGACAGTGAGGGTACGTGAATGGATAAAATGGGATAAATTGGGATACGCGGAAAATCTTTTGGGAATGTAGAAAGGCTCCAGGTTTTTTAAAAAACACGAGTTCCTTCTATGGAGAAACCTGTTTCTATAAAAATCTACTGCCAATTCACAATTATCAGCTGATATTATAAATGACAACCTACTTAAACAAAAAATGTACCAATTGCAAGAAATATGATCAAATTGACTACTTCTCATGTTCCACTACGCTATAAAGTCAAAGTGTGTGGAGCTCGTCTCCGTAGGTACTAGGGCAAGTAACTGGTTTGTACGTCAAGAGTCACGGGCAGGGAGGGGGGTGCAAACGAATTTACTTGGGACATTAACTTCGTTAGTGAAAATCATGTTTTACGACAGAGACAGAGTTAGAATTGACGACGAGTAGATTGGACACCCATGTATAACATTAAAAGCTATTTTGATTTTTGTATGCCCATCCGTCTGTCCATCCGTCCGTCCTCATGATAACTCGTGAACGTGTTCTCTTACAGAGCTGAAATTTTGCACGTGGCGTATTCATAATAATAGGAAATATAACTTCAAAAATGGGCTAAATCTGGCAACCCCTTCTTGGTGTTGACAAAAATAAAATTTAGGGCTTCACGTATACTGTGAAAACGATCAGTCCTAAACCTTTTTATAATACTGAAAAGTTCTTCAGAATATGGGATCCTCTGAAATTAGTCATAATCATTTTTACTGTCCGACGAACCCTTCTAGAAATATATGCGAAAAACCACTTCAACAATCAAACATACAAAAAGAGCTGACCACATGAAATTACATTCTGGCATTCATCTAGTCTAGGATATCATAAGAATTGGTCGTATAAAGCTATATCTTGTATAGTCGAGTCGAGTCGAAAGGCGAAGTCGTAAGAGTGATTTCTAGTTCAGTGTAGATTATAGGTTGAACAGGACAATGGCTTGTGAATATCGTGAGGTTGGAGTCAGAGGTGTGGTACCGCAATGTGGACCTGCATTTTTCCAGTAGTAACTTGCACTGGTTACTCGTCTGAATTCCTCTCTGAATCTAATCTTTTCACACATTTCGGAAGTCGAAAGGTTGGAGGAGATCCTTTGACAAAATTCTTTCCCACTTTTTTTCTTTTTCGCTTTAAAGATCCCAGTAGTTTCCCTTTCCTGTTTTTTTAAGGCTTGCTTCGTAATTCGGTCTAGTGGATTTTCGCGTAAATTTCTAAGGGCAGCTCTACCAAGGGCCACCACCTTAGAGCAAGATATGTTCCACCAGGGATTGAGTTGTCTTTTCCGTGCAGCAGCAGAGTTAGTCTTTAGATCGGAGGTGTGTATGGTTTCAATTTCACTTTTAGACTTTAGTGGGATCATTGCTGTTAAAGTTGCATTAAAGTTTCTGGGAATAAACTGTCTCGGACTATCCGTATAGGCAACTTGGTTGGGGTTAATGATTTTGGTGGTACTTGGCTTATATAGACTACCCACAGTGTCATTGCTTGCGGTCCAGTCTCCTATCAAGGAGAGACAGATAATGGTAGATATGATTTATCGTATAATATTATGAGATTAATGACATCGATAAAGTTTCAAATTTCGTGACTTTATGGTCTGAGCGTTGGTTACCCCAGGATGTGTGGTGCGCATTGAAGTCTCCATATATTAAGAGGGAGTTGTTTGGTGAAAGTTGACTAATAATATGTTGCAAGTCTCCGCCCTGGCACTAAAGTTGATTCGAGAAGGAATGTATATACTTAAGATTAATATCAGCAATGGATCTAAGTTTATTTATTTCTGGGGTCATGTAACCCTGACCGTAAATATTATTATAGTATATCACACAAACTTACACGTACATATTGGGATACATTGCGCATATCAGATATTAGCGAGTATAAATTACAAAAATTTATAAGAAGCATTCTAGATATACAACCAATGAAGCCACATGGTACCTGTCTCTCTCCAAGATATCCAAGAAAATAATTATCGCTTCTCTGCATAACTTCTGAGAGCTGTCTTTAGACTGTTGTCGTCCCGACATCGAGCAGTATAGACAAATTTCAAAGAAACATTTTCAAGTAAATTTCCAAGAAATAAAGGAATGCTTTTAAGCTCATATCACAAACATCCTTAAGCATTAACATGCGTTTAGACAGCCCAGGTAACCGAACCCAATCAATCCAACTGCCTTGAACCGTTGTTGACCTTTAAAGGTGCATAAAAATTATAACGAAAGCATTTTCTGGAAATAAATATCAATTTCACTGATATTTTGCTTCATTTTCTATTTCACGTGACGCCAATTTTTTCGGCAGGGATATGACAATTATCTTAATTTAAAGTTTCATATTCGCTGTAATATTCATATTTCAAGCTCAACAAATTCCAACCGGATTCGAAATTAGTACTTTTATCGGAAGCAAATCTTAATATATAAAAATCCAGTGTCACTGTATTTGTACACGTTATTCTCCGAAACCGCCCAACTGATTTCAATGAAATTTTATGAATGTATTTGGTTGGTTCCAGCTTGAGAGATATTATAGTTTTGAACACGATAGATGATGCTGTTGTCGAGACTCAAAAAACTGCCTGACAACGCGTAGATGTGCAAAGCTAAAATTTTGTATACGGCGTTTTCATAAAAATTGAAAATACCTGTTCAAAAAGGGACTAAATCGGGCAACTCCTTCGTAGGGGTTGCCATACAAATATTTAGTTTTTTAGTATATTATTGGACACTGTCTGAAAACGAGTGCGGTACGCGATATTTTCATAGATATAGTAAATAAAATTACAAAAATTTTCGAAATCGAGCGGCCTCTTCTTGATGTTGCCATACAAAACTTTAGTTTTTCACTATATATTTGGACACTGCTTCACGCATCGAAGTAGATAGCTGAAATTTTTTACGCGGGCATTTTTTACAAAACTGTAAATTAAATTCCAATATGGGACCAATTGGGCAACTCCTTCGTATGGTTGCCATACAAAAATTTCGGGTTTTACTAAATATTTGGGCACTGCTTGAGAACACGTCGACGTAGGGAGCAACACCTTCCCACAGATATGAATGTATTCCCGCACATTTATGCATGCACCCAGGTACACACAACACGCACACACCCACACACACACCCAGAGTGAAACCCTAGCGTACGATCGAGTCAGATAATAGCATAGATATTATGGATCTATGACCACCCCACCCCAACCCCATCCCAACCCCACCCTACCCCCAACCAACTAGGTATCTATATTATCGCCGGACAATGCAAGTATATAGCGAAAAAATACAGGGTGTTTTCATAGCAATGGTAAATGAAATTTCAAAAATGGACTAAATCGGGTTACTACTTTTTGGTATTGCCATACCAAACTTTAGGTTTACACTATATACTTTGAAACTGCTAAAAACGCGTCACCGTAGAAAACTCAAATTTTGCACTTGGCGTTTTTAAAAAAAATAGCAAATATGGTTCGAAGATGGAACCATTCGGGGAGCTCCTTCGTATGGTTGCCATACAAAAATTTCGTGCTTTACTATATGCTCTCCCACATATATGCATGACGTACACTCAAACTGGCACATTTTATATTATCGCCGGACAACGCCGACGGGCTTCCCTATAACATCTCCTATAACATCAAGTATTCCTTATACTTTTTAAGGAAATAAAATTAAGCAACCCTAAAATTACGTAAGTTTTAGAAATATATTGTTTGGAAAATCCACAGAACTATGGTGGATTAAGTATAGAACTTATTATTTGAAGTTCCGTGGAATAAAATACTTAAACCAAAAAAAGAAAACCATAGAAAAGTGGTCCCATATTAATATAAACAATTTCAGTAGTGTCAGCAGTCCATATTATACTATAAATTTCTGCGGTCAATGCATACTTTTCTGCGCTCATAACTGTCTCAGTGGCCCATATCAAACCATTCTTCAAAATGAATATACTTATGTAACTATTGCTGGATGATTTCGATTTCGATTTATTTTGTCAAGTACCATTCACCCAATTCCACTCTTGTTTTGAGCAAAGTCTGATACAATAAAGCAGTTCCTTTTGCTCTACTAGGATATAAAAATACAAACTAAGATAATTTAAAATATTTTGACTTCATGGCGTAAGTTTCGTCGGGTCAGTTAATGATTTGTTGTTTCTATAAAGCTTTAAGATTCCAGAATTACAGATGTTGCCTAAGGAATCTAATTCGAACGCCTAGTTTTCTAATCAGCAAATGGATGCGGTACAGATTCTTGTATAACGAAAACATGCACATTTAAGAAAATCTCCATGAATAGGCAAAAGTCCGTTGAACTGTTTTCGAACTAGATTCTATAGAAAATTTCTTCTCCCAATCCGAAACCGAAATTGTCAGTCTGTTGTTCTTCATATAATTTTCCTATGACGAACTACAAAACAATTACGTCTTTTATTCTGCCTTATTAAGTGAACTTGACCATAGCTGCCACAATCTGTCAGCCTGTCTGTCGTTTTAATATTTTCCTTACCTGTCTTCGTTAACATGATTAATCTGGTCGGGGATCCAACAAGTTCCTCATCATGACATTCCTAAATTGCTCACCTGCAGTATCTGCTCCATTTCCGTTTCTGGGTAACAACAGTTCAATTAGGTGGGCTTAACATTGATTACTTGGCATTTCTCTCTCATGATTTTCAGAAGATAATAACGACCGACTGTAATTAGCACCGAAATCACTGGGACCTTGAAAACAATTCGGGTCTGTTATGTGTGCAAATTTTAATTGAAAGTTAATTTAACTGCTCGGAATTAGTGAACGAAACTTGTCTGAAGAGTGGATGTGGCTTGTCAGTGACTGGTGCAAAGTTATTGCAGAATACATATAAAATGTTGTGAGAGGTTCAAGTTTTTATTTTACCATGAAATTCTTGTACGTCTGATTTGCTTAAAAAAAAAAACTTCTTTTGTAATTTTGTTATCTTTTCAGGTAGTCGACCTGCAGGTGTCTTGAATATGAATAATTCCGGACTTTTAGCTGGGCCATACTTTATGCAGATCGGTTCCTTAACCAATGATTAAATTTTGCATAATGACGTTAACAGGCTTTTAAAATTTTCAATCTACAGATTTTATTCACTGTGAAGACCTTTTTTTTTTAATTTTCAGTAGAACATCTGTTGACTGCCATTAAGTATATTTACCCAATAATGATAATGAACCCGATAACTTTTTTGTATTTTCCTATCATATCCTTGAGCATATCTAACTTCCTGGTGGTAATTTGATAGAGATTTAACATGATTATGAAAACAAGATTATGAAAACCAGTTTGAACGAACTAACGCAATGGCTAGCTCCGTTTCATGAAGGGGGAGAATCAGAGCTAATCCAAGCGAGGCAGTCGGCTCCTTCATTTCCCATTTTAGTTATAGTTATAGTATTTAGTCGTCATGTTAGTATTAGAATACCCACTCCAAAAGTCGACGCGGCTACCTTGTTTCTGTTTACACCCTCAATCGATACAATGCAATTTTTGAA
The DNA here is from genome assembly GCA_963924295.1 of Dioctria rufipes. Lineage (NCBI taxonomy): Eukaryota > Metazoa > Arthropoda > Insecta > Diptera > Asilidae > Dioctria > Dioctria rufipes. The sequence goes on along the minus strand of OZ002741.1, from coordinate 278,794,120 downwards.
TCGTTTATTTCGATGCGTCGGCTGTCGATTAGAGATCTAATATATATATATATATATATTATCCTCTAGCTAAAAAAAATCTCTGATATATTAATAAATTTAAATTATGCACAATATTAAAGTTTTAAATATTTTATAAATTTTTTATAAATTTTTACCATAATTGATTTCAACAACGTCAAAAATGTACTTTCAAGTCAAGTGAAAATATAAACAGCAACAAAAGTTTATTTTTTATCCTATAAATGTATTAAAATCATAATTATTTAGTAATAGTAGAATATTTAATTAATATATGATTAATCTTTTCGTGTTTTTTTTCGGTTTACTGCATTTAAATCAGTTTTTATTGTTATTATAAAGTAAAATTCAGCATGAATAGTCACAACGTACCTATGGGAGACGATTTCACTTACCTGGATGCTAACTTATGGCATAAGAACTTTAATAAACTAGTCATCGTAAAGTATTTGTATCTGAATAGGTACGTCCACCCAGTTTTAAAATTCACAGCTATGAAAATGTTCAACATCATTCAAATTGTTTTAAAATACACACTTTCTACTGAATACATTCGGCATTCAAAAACGAAGACTCCAGACACAGAACTTTATGTTATTAATCTGTATGCCCTTTATACGCTCTTCCTCTTTTTAGAAAAAATACCTTTTACCTATGTTTTTCTTGTTTACAAAAAAATACAAATCAATTTCAATTCAACCGATTTAACCAGCGAACGAACTGCCAGAGGATCCGAATTCTTGCCCACAGATACCCATGATATCAAAAAGATTTTTTATTCATTTTATTATTTTCACACGATGTTGAAAAATCGTACTTGAGAAAATGCGAAAAAAGTTTCTATGCAGTACGAAATGTATAAGAACATTATGTGACGTGTACTACACAACAGTTTCTCATAATGCACACAGATGTATTCTCAAGCAAACAAAACAGTAAAGTAATTTTTAATTTTAAAGCCTATTAAAAGTTTTGTTTTGTGCCTATATGTAAAAGCTTTTACAGCAATTACAAGCCATAAACAGCAATATTTGATGAGGGATGCGTAAATAGCATCTAGTCGTCCAGTAACTACTTAGTATATCTGAATGGCAACATAAAGGGTAGAACTTATATAATTACATAAAAGATAAGGAAATGAGGAACACAATTAATGGAATTTCGGATGCTTATGACAAAAGAAAGACAAAGAGACTGTCTTGGCATTGATAAAATGCTTCTTTCTCAAAGTGCTTGACTCCAATGTCATAGGAGTTTAGAACAAAAACTCAGAGGCAAGAACATGAAAGCCTTTTCAATGGAGAGGAGTAGAGACGATAAACCGATGTCTTTGTCAACTGATGCTGATACAAGAATGAAGATAATTTTCTATAAATTTCGTATTTGATTTAGATGAGTTATATACATATGTACCTACTATATACATACATATATGTGGGCATCCAGTGATATGTTCACAGTAAAGGGAATACACAGGATGTTCCGAGACCAATGATCAAAGACCATTGTTGAAAGTAAGATTAAATAGGAAGAATTGTAGCCGAGGGAGTCATTCTAAATTTTTTTAATATTATAAAATGTTGAAGAGCTTTGCAGTATCCCGTGAATTTTAAAAGTACAGATATCGCCGCCGTAGGTAGCATCAAAGTGACAAGTATTCAGATAACCCGCCAAAATATTCCTCCGATTTTTGCCAAGAGGAATTGTGAACGCAAACTGAAATTTTTACGAGTAAAGTTGACAAAGCTAAGGAATTTTTGTCACTTATATGTCTACATGCGATATACTTATTAAAAATATTTACTTTTCTAATTTTACATAACCGTACTAATTTCTTAATACAACAAGTTTCATTTTATATGCTGCTATTGTCACTCTATTAGTTAAGATTTTGATATTTCAGTCTACAATTTCCTGGTAAACTTCTTATTTACAAATCTCTTCCTAATTCCAAAGGTAAAGACACACGGTGAGAGACTTTTGGTCTTGAGTCTCCGATTTACATAGATTATAATCTCAGAAATGCTTACACGGCAAGAGACTTTTATCTCTGGAGATCGAAAAATTAGACCTCCAGAGATCATAATCAAAAAATCTCTAGAGCCAAGTCTCCGAAGTGTATGCATATACGAAATTTGAAGTTTGGTCTCTAGACATCTCCAGAGATTGTTTGAAAGAATTATCTCAAAAGTTATTAATATTTTTATGTTATGCGAAAAGTGGAAAAGCGTAAAAAATGCATCCTTGGTGTAAAAAGGGGAATGCCCACTTTTCATAAAACCGACACCTCCAAATATGAGAGACGCCTTAATTGATGCATGATACTCTGAACATATTTTATTAATAATGGTTATTTCTATTTAGCGCGAGATTTGATTGATTTTTTTATTATCAAAAATACCCAAAACTCTATTGACGAAACAAATTTTCTGCCATAAATCCATTATATTAAATATTAATTTTTTTATTATTTTCTTTCTTACAATTTGTCAAACTCACTCCACTTTAATCCTTTTCCTTTCCGAGTGAAGTACACTTACCTGATCAGAATACACAAATAGTCTTCGGAGACCTGGAGATGACAAACGAACAAACTTCGGAGACCTGTTTACTTTAAAATACATGACGGAGACTGGAGACTAAAATCGTCTCTGGAGACTAGGTCTGTTTAGAAATTTTTTACGTCTCCGAAATGTATACGCGGGTCTCTGGAGGTTAAAGTTTCTCGAAGTGCAGATGAACCTTTAAGGATATAAAAAGTTAAGGTTAAAATATTTTTTGCACTGGTATAATGAAACAACGAGACATAAGAAAATTTATTGATTTATTAAAAAAAAAAAACAAAAATTAAAAAAAAATCTTTTATGTGGCTAGTAAACATTAATGAGATGTTGTTGTAATATTCTTTTTGCAGGTCGAATTTTATTATGAACTACATATGTAGGAAACAAGCAGTAAATTCCGTTAAAAACAACAAAGATCCGTATTAAAGTAAAAAATTAAGGTTAAATTTGTTTGCAAAATGGAATCATAAATTGTCTGATTTTTTTTTAAGATGGTGCCAAAGCTCATTGGACACCCTATAATGCTGTAGCACCGCCAACTGGCCAACTGTTCTATATTCATACTGTTCTGCTTACGGCTGAATCAGACTTCATAGTTGTGAGCGTTAGCTCGTGTTACAGCACTTGTGATGCGCATAGAAAAAATTCTACAAAGGATCAGTCTAGAGATTTCGTCAGAGAAATAGCCACAGATGTAGCGATTAAAGATAGATGCGCTTTTGGCAATACCAAAAATATGATCGGGACAAGTAAGATTGTTGGATATTTCAATACCTAAGACATCAACAGATGGAGTGTTTGCGATAATAAGCGAGTATTATTGTGAGGTCATAGTTTAGTAGACTGAACATGTGACTTCGTTTGTCAGCTATAACATTTCCACCGGAAGCAGCTATAGAATCCAAAGAAGAGTACACGAGATCAAGGATCTGCAAAACTATGAATAGGATTGATGTTAGTATAAATATTATCCGCATTAAAAAATACAATTACATGCTGACTTTATGTATACAATCTTTCTCTCTTAATTTTATTTATTAGAATTTACATAATTCATTTACACTTTTGTTTTAACCATATTATTTAATTACACATTTTTTAATGCCGTACACTTATCCAAAATTGGTTCTTTGAATCGTATACGGAAGTCTATATCAATCTAATAATAAACAAAACATGAGGTTTGTTGTTTTATGTTTGGATGTTACTTACCAGTCAATAACCGTATGGAAGTTTACATTCAGGCTATTTATGGAAAACTTCCGCCATTGATGTCGAATAACATTATAATTCTGAATTCGCTAGCTGCCAGGCCTTCGAGCAATAATTTGTAGGAAGCACGGCATAGTGGTAAAAGATCTTGTAGTGTTCTAAAAAATTAAAGGTAAACAAAACATATATATATATACAGGGTGATTCAGATCAAGATACCTTCCGGTATACCACGTGATTCGTTGAGGTAAGATGATCAAAAAATTGTTCCACATACCCCCCCCTTAGAAACCTTCCTTTAGGAGTTGTGGCCAGTTGAAGATTTCGCCAATATTCGTGATAATAAATGAGTATAAGTTTTGAACCACCCTATAGATTTTGGTTATTGTTAGCTTATTAAATAGCCAAGAATAGTAGCTGTTGAAATGTGTATTACTCTGTATTTTTTAATTAAGCATCTTTAAATTATTCTCAAATATTTCCAAAACATTGATTTGTTTTACACACAAATTTCATAAATACCGTTATTTATTTCAAAATCTTTTGTGTGTAAAAAAAATCAATGTTTTGGAAATATTTGAGAATAATTTAAAGATGCTTAATTAAAAAATACAAAGTAATACACATTTCGACAGCTACTATTCTTGGCTATTTAATAAGCTAACAATAACCAAAATCTATAGGGTGGTTCAAAACTTATACTCATTTATTATCACGAATAATGGCGAAATCTTCAACTGGCCACAACTCCTAAAGGAAGGTTTCTAAGGGGGGGGGGGGGGGGTATGTGGAACAATTTTTTGATCATCTTACCTCAAGGAATCGCATGGTATACCGGTATACCGGAAGGTATCTTGATCTGAATTACCCTGTATATATATATATATAACATAATATAAGATAATTTATTTGGATAATGTACAAAGATTATGTGATCTTAAAAGTACAAAGTGCAATGGTTTAATGACGGGAAGTCTTTTAAAATACAAATAGACTAAATTAACCAAACTTACATAAAGAAAAATAAGAAAAATTATGGCTCCCAAAAACAGCCAAACAGTTTTGTGACTTCTTTATAGATATCCTTAAGCTTAATAAGGATACTAAAAAAAAACTCTCACACAATTCGATTATTGAACACGAAATAAATACTTTTAAGAAGTACAGCAGGAGCGTTCATGAAACCAATGAAAGACTTCATTGACAGAAGCACATGTTCAATAAATTAAAGAAAAGTACTTAGAATCAATGAAAAATTTGTATTATTTGAAGCAAATGCCCATAAAAACGAAAAGTTCATTGAATTAATAAATATTGTTCGTGAAATCAAAGAATATATTATTACACCTAATGAAATCAATAAACGCAGTTTCATAGTATTAATCAAGTTGTTCATAGCAACTGAAAAAAAGTCAATTAAACTTTTATTGAATCAACGAAAACTATTTTAATGAACTGCATTTATTGATAATACGGACGATATTATTTTTAGTGAAACTGAGTTTTGAGATACTAGTTACTACTCTACCCCACCAACCTCTATAATGACATGTAGTTCTCAGCATCAAATTTTATCCTCAAAAGATCTTTTTTTTTTCTATGAAACTAATTTTTCCACATTATCGTTTGATGGTTGATCATGCTTGGTGAAAATTTTATACACGTACATATATGTATTTGTAGGATATTTTTCTTTCTAATTCTTCGCTTAGTAACAGAATTCTAAGCTTTACCTCATTTAGGTCACATACAAGCTATTACTATTCATTTTGGGTCTTATTTTGTGCATTTATTTCGCCATAGGAATTAGTACTCGAATAGCAAACTTCATTTTATACATAAAAAAAAATTTACGTGTTATCGTTATTTCACGGTTTAACAACATTTCCACGGATTTGAAGATTTCATTGTACTTGCCTACTCTAATTGAATTATCTCCTGAACGATTTGTCGGCTCGTAAAACTAATTATATCTAGTTACATATATGCAATTTTTTACATTTAAATTGGCTTAACTTTTTCGTCGACGTAATTCTCAAATAGTGTATGTACTATAGGTAAAAAGTTGCCGGAGAAAAACCTTGGATGATGACCAAACGGTAAAAATCAGAAAAATAGTTATTCCAAAAAATATAGATAATTTCACTCTTTTTTTTTTTAACCAGTTAAAGCAAAATATTTCAGGTATTTCTGAATAGATCATCAAAATTCAAACAAAAATTCTTAAAAAATATGATTATTTGATGAAACTTAAAGCAATTATAGTATGTACGTACATCACTTGAAGAAAGCGTTCAGCTATATCATAAATATTTACGACAATTTCGGCCTGCAATTCCCATACGTAATATGAATACCGTGACAGTTATCCGCAAGCGCTAGCATAACTTAGGCTTATTTTTTCCTATTTTAATGGGTAATATTTATCCTTCATACTCAATTCACGCCTCAGATCGTTGTTTTTCTTCGCTATCATCCAAATAAAGTTGCATGCACAACTAAATTATCTTACCTGCCACCTTTACTTACTTGGACTAGCCTCTGGTAATATTTTTATCATTAGGTACTTATTTAATCCCTAAAGATATGCAATTTTTTATAACTATCTATTGGAATAGGTGAAATTTAAAGGTGAAGAGAGGAAGTATTGGATAAAGTATCAACTTAGCGATAATAAACATTTCTTTCCAATATGTCTTTAATGCTTATCTTCCATATGATTGAGGTTCCATTTGCTTCTCAGTACCGTTTATCACAAAATCTATATATCCAGCGGGAGAAATTCTAATTTATCGTTTTTTATAGACATATGTATGTATACAATTTGGGTGGAGATTACACGGAGGGGATTCCAACTGCAAAGTTAACATTTTCTATGATTTCTTAAATTTTATTTTACAGTTTGTTTAAGGTGGGATTTTCTATAGCACATGCAAAGTGTTATAGCTTCTAAGTATATGTTTAAAAGCATAGCTCTATTGGTCCATACTTGTGCATTACAGGACGATTCCTGAGAGTCACTACCCTTACATTTAAGTGACATATATGCTTGGACACCTATGGGTAGCATTTGGTGATATTTTCGAATTATCTGTTTTCATTTAATTCCGCAATGAATTAAAATAATTTGGATCATTTGTCAAGCACAAAGCATAAGAACGTTCTGGGCCGGATTCCATAATGTGGGGGAATTGTAGAATTTGGGAGATGAGAGTTGATTTGACAGCTAATTTTCCATTTGGAATTCTGTTATTTGGCGAATTTATTTTTGTTGTATTTTGAGTAGGTAGGTAACCTACGAATTTTCAAATTAACCGATGGAAATTGAATTCTCTCTTTACTCATTTCTCTTATATTTTCCCTAATTCTCCAAATATGTTCGTGAATTGGGAATAGAGAATTGGGGAGTTTAATCGGAGAAAACGAATATTCTCATCTCCCAAATTCCCAAGTTCTCCGTGGTTACAGAATCCCGCCCTTGATATATTTTAATTTAGGCACCTGCTTGTAAAATTTACTATGTTTGGCTATTTAAGGAAATATAAAGTCCGTCAATATCTTAGGATTATAGATTATATGCTCCAAAGGTAAAAATCAAAACAAAAAGCCTAAAATAAAATAAAAACAACTAGAAATATTAAATTTATTAAGATTTCTTTGAAAAATAGTTTTTCATGCATAGCCAAGAGTTTGCTGAGTTTATTTTGGATAGGATCCATAGTTAAAAAAAAAATTTAATCTCACTCGAAATATTTTGTTATTGGTCATTCCACCCAAAATCGTCCATCACGGATTCTTTTGAAACTTAACATGTCTTAAGGTCTTATAGGGTAAGTATGTATATGTAATATTCTGATTTTCAATGTTATCTCCAATGCACGTTGTGAGATAGACGAATTTAAAATTTCGTAACATGTCGTTGTAGAATTCCCTTTACAGGTCCATAGTTACGGAAGTCACTTACCCGAATTTAATGATTTTAGTATCGTTTTAAAAAACTGAACTTTTTTGGAACCAATATTTATGTATTATATATATTGCATGTAATAACAATTTTCAGGAAATAGAGTTGAGTCCTTTAACATTGAATATCCTGCAAGACATATGCTCTATTTTCTCTGGTAAATACCTTCATTTGTGTACTTATTGCTCCCAAAAGTAAAAAATGGTATCGTGATTAATGTCTGAGAGGGACAATTTTTAATGTGAGTATGTACTACACATATGTATACAGAATCACCAGGCTCGACTTGCTCGTTAACTGATATAAAGATAACTAATCACTGCCTTGCTTCCAAGCTTTCCCTAAAGCAAGTGAAAAAGAAAAAATAACTTTTGCTAACTGAGATTCTCACGTCGGAAACAGGTAAGAATTTTTCGTTCAATATCTCGAGTTTGAATTATGCTCGATTTAAGATTTGGAGAATTAATTAAATTTCGCGGTTCGATAATTTTACTTAAAGAAAAAAATCCTCTTATCTTTCGACTCTTCTTGTGGATTCTCCTTAACGTTCAGATGACCTGCTGAATCTGCTTTAATCGTCCAAACTCCATCTGAGGAAATAGTGGAGACAACTTCTTTGGAATTATATCCTTTGGGCAACGTATATCTCCTTGTGAAATATCTAAAAATATATCCACGTTCGTCTTGCAAGCTTTTGTTGCCCGCAATATATTATTTATTTTATCAATGCAGCAAACAATTATTCATTTTACAATTTAATTGTATTTATTGATTGGCCTAGATGGCAGCCACTAGATTAAAATTCTATACCAACATTTTTGCCATTCCCTTTTTTTAACGTTCATATGCATACCTACTTAATTAAAAACGGTTATTTTATAATATATAGTAAGTCTTGTTCTGTCCACATAAAAAATTTGGCATTTTCATTAAATTTATTTCAATAAACATTTTACCACTTTAATAACCACAAGATAAATATTTTGTTTAATGTTTACAATATGACATTAGTTACCAAGTTTGTAACAAATCAAATCATATATAAATCAGTCACCAACGAGAGAGATCGTAGTGAATGTAATTATTCTCAATTATAGTAGAATCGTGAAAGCGTTAAATTTTAGAAAATTCAGTTTTCCATTGGAAAGTTGAGCTGTAAGGATAAAATTTTTGTTGTAGTAGAAGACGCCACATGGAGTATTTTGTACAAATGGAAAGTAAGTATATATTGCCTTTTTGTTTTTGTATTTAGTAATCTATTTCTTTAAAGCGAGCAATGTACTACTACTAGTACTTCTTGTATAATCCCAGCTGGATGCCCACTTGGGTGTCTAATTTTAATGGCAACGTGGTATTCGACGTTGCCGTCATTATATTATTTGAAGAAGTCCATAATCTTAACAAAATATTATCACAACTTTTAACGTGAAGCTCTTCTTCTTCTGCTTGTTGATACGAAGTCCTTTGGCTTGCAATCATAGATGGAGGTAAGCCATCACCTTTTCTTCTTGATGGTGAATTTCTGCTGTGCAAAGTCGGCTTAAGAGTATCTAGATTGACTTGAGTGCTGAATGAAGATTGTGGTGATTTTTCCGCTTTGGCAATCCTTTCTCGTTTTTGTGATAAAATTAGTCTAAGAGCTAGCAACGGTTTTGAGAAATGACTTTAGTTCGCCTAGTTTTTTGATATGCCTTTCCTTACAGCATACCAATACTCATGCGGTCCATCTGGCTGGTGAGACGCGTTGCGTTTACTTGTGCGCATTCCGTCTTACAAGTAAAAAAAACAGTTTTCAAAATCATTTTAGTTCGACTTTTGTTTTTTTCATCTGTTTGCATGAGCATCGGACAATATAAATTCACTCTTCCCAGACAATTACCTCGTTGCTAGCACCGTGCCAGACGTTTTTTTTTTTTTCATTAAAAAAAATATATTTTATTACGGCTGTAATTTTTATACGAGTTAGTTTAGTTATCGAACCAGATGAAATTAATTTGTCAGGCGATAACTCGGTTGCTCATTAGGTACCGGACCAATTTGAGCATGGTAAAGTGTTTTTTTTTTCTCAAGATGATGTTTTGAGAATATTTCATGAACCCAGCGAGATAGCACAATTTTGTCCTATTCTTTTTTTGTAGAGAATTTCAGGTGCTACAGAAAAGCTTCTGGGCAAAATTGAGATATCTGGCTCAGATTTGAGGATATTCTTGATAAAATACTGGAAGAAAAAATCCTCTATTACACACATCCGCTATTGAATTAGAACTTGGATAGATTTCCATGGAAAAATTAATAAAAGCAATTATTTGGAATATAAAAAATGACAAATTTTACTTTGAATACATTGACTTCTGTAGATGTAAGAGATTTAGAGTGAGCATTTCTCCAAAATGTAGTCAGGTATTGGACTCTCAATAAATGCTGCCGTAATTCAGCTCTGTACGGTGGTAAGCTTGATGGATTGAAATTTCTGCATATTTAACTTTCTTCTGCATTTAACTTTCACTGAAATTTTTGACTGATACGTATTACAAAATAAATGAAATCTGACATCGTTGACGTTGTTTTATCTGCCGAACTGCCGAAACAAATCTTTCCAAGGAAACAAATGCACTCTTCAGTATTTTTTCATCATCGGTGGCAATATTTTGAAATGCAAGCTGATAATCTTCCGCGTCTTCTAGTAATTTGAAAGGCCTCAATTTCCCTATGTGAAAAAAAAAGCTTGATTGTAAACACAACATGTTATGGCCTAGAATCCTCTAGATATAGATGGAAGAACCCAGTGTTTTGTACAATTCATTGACGTTGCTGTACCATTCATGATTATCCACGCCCATGTTGATCCAAAATTTTAAGGAAGCGTCGATATCAATTTAGCAAATATGGTAGATAATCCTCGAATCTGCTTCTTCATGTTCTTCACATGATAATGACTATTCCGTCGCTTTAATGACTCAATTATTTTCAACCCGATAAAAGAAGCATTTGTTGAATTTCAAGTGAATTATTTTATCACCAATAAAAGACGGCATATCATCAGTTCAGTGGTTGATAAAAAATTTAACTAATGCTTCCTTGTACTGAACATTTTTCAGTTGAGCAGTAAAATTATGAGGACGAATTTGATTTAGTCATATTGAAACCTCGCTAGCCGATTCATTTCGACGTTTGCGTTCACTATCTTTGATTGATGGTGTAAAACATCAACGCCAATTTCTTTCAGTTGAGATACAATTTACTTTTAAAGCTTTTCCAAATTTTCCGTTTAAAATTTCATTGCATAATTATGTATAGCCGCTACATTTACTCCCATGTAAGCAGGTTTGCTCGGGAGAGATATTTCTTTGCTTCTTTAACCTGTTGCCTAGATAACCGGCTTGCATACTGCATGAAGAGTACTAGTGTGGCATGGCACATTCCATATCACACTCGAATCGATCTGGATATTGATAATCAACAGAATTATCGCCTGGAAAATTAATTTCATCTGGTTCGATAATTAAACTAGCTCGTATGAAAATTACAGCCGTAATAAAATATTTTTTTTTTATGAAAAAAAAAAAAAACGTCTGGCACGGTGCTAGCAACGAGGTAATTGTCTGGGAATAGTGAATTTATATTGTCCGATGCTTATGAAAACAGATGAAAAAAACAAAAATCGAACTAAAATGATTTTGAAAACTGCTTTTTTACCTGTAAGACGGAATGCGCACAAGTAAACGCAACGCGTCTCACCAGCCAGATGGACCGCATGCCTATTGAGATAGTGAAAGAGGGGTGATAGCAAAGTATCAGCCAAACTAAAGTTCTTTTTTTCGTGACGTTGCTAGCTCTCGGACTAAATGTTGATGTTACTGTTGTATGGCTTAGTTCAATTTTTGCTGGAACATAAACCATGGATACTGAGGATTACATGTCAAACGTAAATCCTATAACTGTATGATTTGTAAAAGAACAAATGTCGGATGTATCGATATTGGTGGCAATTATTTATTATTTTTTTTTTTTTTTGTATATATACTCGTTATGGTATGTTGATGGTTCTCTATATTTTCATACTTGTTCGATTCCCTTTTATCTTCAGTACAAATTATATCTTTTGCTAGCTTATATCGTCTCACCCGACGTTCATATTCTTCCCTATACTCATCATGTCGACGTCTAGGAAATATTTCTCGTATAAAACTTCGAGTAAAATGAGTAAAATGCGGTCTAGTTGAATATGTATTTCCATCATCCAATTCAGAAAGCTTCTTTTAGTTTCGTATATTTTTATATTTGGAGGAGAAAGGACAGAGCTAAAAGTTTCTTCCTTTTGATTACTAAACAATGAATCGATATACCTTTGACATTTATCCATTCTATATGGTTCCTTTCCAACACAAAGTGAATCAGTTGATTTGATTGTATTTTTATAGATTCTAATCTACTGCAATATTATTATCAGAATGTAAAAGAATACTAGAAAATTGTAAAATGCGAGAATGAGATTGAGAGGTCATAGGACTATTATTTTCTATATAGAGGAGAATGTTTTAAAGTCATCCTTTTTACTCAATTCCAAGAAACTGTAACTTTTCCGACCATCTTCAAGTACTCTTTCGATCGCTGGTAATTCTGACTGAGGAACTTTAAAAATTTATCATATTTTCTGAACAGATATTAGGAGTTGTGTTCATATGATTTTCTTTATTATAAATAGGACTGTCAGGGTTTATACTTTTACGCAATATTCTGTGTAATATAAGGAATTTTCTCCTATTATCTTAAGGACACGATCAGAATGGGCTTTACTTTCAACTATACTCGCTCTTGCTTCAGGACAGGATATTGGACGCAATTCTTGTTTTTCTACTGCAGAAGATACATGGAATGAAAATAATTTTTCTTTCAAAATACTATGAGGAAAGATGGATCCAATAAGTCTACTACCTGTACATTCCAAAATTGAAATCAATGCAGTATCTGGCTGCTCTACGTTTTCTTCAAACATGTCATCATATGTGATTTTGTTATTTATAAATGGAGATATCTTTGATGATAATAGGACACTCATTATTACCTTTTGTAATTCCTCTTCATTGATGTAAGTAAGAGGTAAGGATTTTTCTGCTGTTATTGTTACATTTTTAGAAGCGTATTCTAAATCTTTATCATCGTTTAGAGAGTAATACAAGTTCAAATGTGTCGGGCTCTTCATGCTTTCCCTCAACGCGACAAAAGAATTATCGACAGTTTTAACGGTTATATAGTTCCGCTTGAAATGCTTTATATTAACAGAAGTCTGAAAACCACCCTTTCCAACTGTGCTCGGTTGAAGTTCAAATGAAATACGAAAGGTCATCTTTGATCTCGGGCTTGATCTGGATTATGTGTTATTTTATATTATAGTGGGTTCTTCAGGGGCGCACCGAGGGTGGAGAAGCGAACTTGACCCCTGATGAAGTTGAAATTTTGATATATTTTAGTGGATAATATAAGGTAGAAAATAAATAAAAAATTAATAAAATTAAAAGCACGTCTTCCACGATATTCAAGGATATAAACTTTAGTTTTGATATCCTTTTTCGCATATATTTTTGAGATGGCTTTTTTCTTAGATAATAGGGTGACAAGCTATCAATTGAGCCATATTTCTTCATTCTTTCATGTATAGCAAAGCTTGTAAGAATTTTTAAAGAAGACCAGGATAGCATTTTTTCGAAATTGGAAAATGCTATAACTTGCGAAATACGCAATGTATAGTGTAATGTACTATAATACATATATATATATGTATATTCGTGCAAAAAGCACAAATTATTGATCAGAGGCAATTTCGAAATTCCCGACCTGGATTAATGTGCATTTGGCAATCGATCTAGTGTCTAAGCAAAAAAGCATTGACCTCTTGCAACAATAAGAAATGAAAGTATGCGCGACTCTGCTGATTCGTTCTGATCGCAGAATTGGGTCACGAAAGTGATGAAGGGTAAGTGCGCTCGATAACCAAGAAGTAAGTGAGTTTGATTTGGGAGTTTGAACGGAAAACGGTGAGCGGTTTTCGGGCTTCAAAAGTAATAAATTTAATGAAACAGAAAAAAAAAGTGTAGTTAAATAGTTAAATGATAATAAATTGGAAAAATTTGCGGATTAAAAAGGTGCTAATAATGACAAGTTGTTTTAATTATAATTATATGACACGTGAAGACAAGTTACCCCACAATAGGGAAAATTTTTATGTCGTATTTTTGTTTTTAACACACCCTCCAAGTATGTAAAAGTAAAAAAAAGATGGTGATGGTCATGTCATATATGTCGCCCATTTGGCACGGAATGACCCATACACCCCCGGATAAGTTGCAATATCGCACGTTCATATTGCATACCCTGACGTCCATATTGCGCCGAGAACACTGATGTGTTTCTTTTTAAAATTTTGTAAAAACGGCACAACTTGCGTTGATTAAAATTAAATAAATAAATTTATTTCAGTGCTTATTAAATTATGATTAATCTATTGAAGCTAAAGAAAACAGTGGCTTTATGGTCCATGTCGACATTTTAGAAAATAAAACTTGAAATTCAATATCTTCAAAAAAAGCGTTCTTAAGTGCTCTTATGGGCTGCGGACGCAACTTTAGAACCCTATTTTCCGACCCATTTTGGCTTTGGGAGACATATTCCCTAGAACCCCCTCCCCAAAGCCATATACTGGGTGTGCTACTGGGTTTCTTGTACTATGTGTACAATGTGACTCCAACCGACGACTATCTGGGACAGTAAACTAACAAATGAGATACCTATCATGTACACACACTGCTGTATATGTTGCAAATACATATGAGTATATAATAGAGTACGGCTTTTTAATATGAATTAAACGGTGAAGGTTTCGTACACTCTCAGTTCAGGTGTCGTAATCCACTCTGCTTGAAGTAAAAAATACGTGACTAAATGTCTAATTTAGTCTGATCTATTAAAGATAGACAGACGGATAATGAATAAATTGAAAGTATTTTTATTATATAGCTAGGGTGGAATGAGTATTTTATAGACAAAATACTTGCTGAAGAAAACCCAAATTAAATGACTCAAATAATTAACACACTCACTGCGCAAGGGAAATCAATTTGTCTATTTTTCTTGTACTTTTAACTGTTAGTTTATAAAATTTTTGCAATTTAATTTATTATGTATTTTTTGTAATGCAGTAATTTTTATTTAGTTCAATTATATTTGTGTAACTATTTAAATTAATAATTTCAAAATCAGATGAATAATATATAATAGCCCCTGATAAAGGGTCACATGAAACCTGAAATGTAGAGCCAAATCGTCAAAATCAGACCATAAAAGGAATCAGTTAAGCCCGTTACACATACAAAATCAGGGTAGACAGCTGATATGTGTAGCATTTTTCTACTTTGTAGCAAGTTATCCCGGGCAAGGGCAATTCGTTAGTCCATAGGATGATGAATTCAGTGGCTCTTTTTCCCCCTTTTAAGTTCTTTTAATATAATTATTATGTTATTTTTTATTTGATTCTTTTTTGGAATGAATTCTTACTCGTTTTTCTTCGAAACACTATAAGATTCGTTACATGCAATTTCCATCTTTATTCCATAATTCTGTTTTATTTATTTTTTTGTCTATATATCTACCTAGGCTAATTTTACTTATTTTAGCGCCCGTCTGCTACCACTCACTAAACTTTGAGGCCTACTCATATAAGGGCATATATAAATAAATAAATAATTAAACAAATAAATATTTGATAGATTTTAAACAATTAATTTTTCACAATTATCTCTACACCTGGCCAGGTCTCCGCAGTACTCGCTGTTAAGATTTCTCCCACGTGGTTTATTTTTTTTTTTTTTGTAGTTTACTTAGCTTAACTTCTTGGCTATCGTATGTAGTCCGTGATTCCTTTCTGTACTCCCAGACATTTAGGGGCTCGGCACAATCACTAAAGTATAATTTTACAATTTCTTTTTCTGATTCCTATTACTAAGCTGGTTATTATTTTTATTATTTTATTTTTATTATTTTTTTTATATAAACGTACTATCTTTTTTTTCAAATTTCTTCATTACACAATTAAATTTACTGATATCTCACTCTCGGACCACTTCGCAAGAAGAAGGAGTTAGAATTTTCTTGGTCGGAAGTACCCATTCTTCGAATTTTTGGTAAGGCCCCTATGGGTACAGTCACACGTATATTCGAAATTTTGATCGCGTGATGTGTATTGACTACAGATCGGTTAGGGGTTACAGATTCGGCTATTTGGTAGGATATAATATGGTACGTTACATGTGTTTTTGTCAAGCCGTGTATTTCATACTTTGAACAGTTCTTTTTACTTAGGTTAGATCTGCATTCAAATTCATAAATGTCGATATCTTGCAATATATGCCGAACGCCTTGAACAATTTCACAGTTTGCAGCCTTACTTACCCGCTTAGCTAAAGTGATAAATGTGAATATTAAAAAAAAAAAAAAAACAAGAAAACATTTGGACTCACTTACAATAACTTCTTTATTTTCACACAATTAATTTTTTAGCTTACTTCATTGTTGCATATTTATTAGTAGTAATAGAATGAAGTAATGCATTAAAACAGTTATTGTTATTTAAGAAATCAATAGATTTTCATTTAATTCATTTCATAAAATAAAATCATTCTTATTTGTTAATTTTACAGTAACCTTAAGCATAATGACTTTATTCAGTTTCTAAATATTTTGGCTTCCCCGAAAATACATAGGAATTTCTGAAAAAAAATATATAAAATATTTTCTGCTTCAAATTATTCACCAGAAATGAGTAATTCTATAGAATTTAGATGTTGCATATAATATTTACATGTATAAAAAAAATAGCACCATTTCAACTTAAGTACTTGCTGTATTAAATAATTTAAGTACGTCAGTAACACACCTCTTCCTGCTCCTATTTGTGCACATATAGCATTACTCTATGCTCTTTGTCAGTTACATAATAAAGTTTAATTAAAAGTTATTTAATTTATATATACTAAATTTGTAACAATATAAAGATTTAAATGCTTTTAGAACCTTTTTACGGAGATAAATTTTAGTGTTCTAAGAAAAATATAATTAACTGGTTAATTTTTGTGCTATTGAGTGCTGCTATAAATTAGTAATTTCGGCTGTAACGTGTTTCATAAATTCCGAGACCTACGAGTACTTAGATTAAAGCTTCGCATCGTGTCGGTGGTATAATAATTATTTAAATATTTTACGCGTCTCGTCGGTTGCCGGAGTCAACCACCAACGTTTGAGGCATTTTGCTGGCAAAGCAATTTATTACTTAAATATTAAAAGGTCATAAGAACTTTACATTTTTATCTTTTCGGGGTGCTCTTTGAAAGATAACGCATCAATTAAACTGATAGGATTTCGTGAATTCCGTTTTGGAACGTTTTGGTACTTTGGAGCTTTACGGCTTAAACCAGATTAAATCGTTTAAGATTGACGTCTTTGCGATAAAAGAGCTCATGAGATTGTAGTTTGATTACTTAATACAAATATTATTGGCAACCAGTGACATTTGTTTTTTATTAAGGATACTAGTTACCTTAATATCAGGAATTATTTCATTTTAAGTAAAGAATGCGCGCCGGTTTCACATACCTTCGAGTTCAGGACGATGTAGAAAAGAAGTGAGCTATGATCAGAAAATGTACGAATTTTTCATAATGTAGGTACGTAAGTAAATCGGTGCAGATGTCATTATTTTTAATATGGAAACAATAAAATTGTTCTTGTTAGAAGAAAGAATGTCTTGAAAAATATTTCTATTGTCTAAATAATTTTGGTTGTCAACAAAATTGAAACAAATAGCTTAGCTGTATATCGATGGTCAAAAGGATGACTAGCGGAAGGGAAAAACAAAAGAGTAGCGAGAAAGACTATAGTATATTCAGATCCGAATTTTTACTCTGGAATATAGTGTAGTAACTTTTCTGGAAAAAATATTGAACTGAGTAAAACTTTGGATAAAGTAAAACATGAGATTTTCTCAGAAAGTAGATTTTTGATAATACATTACTTGCGCACGTACTAAAATCTCAAAACTATGTACAACCTAATTTGAGGTACGATAGTCTCCCTTGGGACTGGCGATAAAAATAGAGAAGAATATGAAATTGGTAAGAGGGGTGAATGTTATGTAACCCTGCTTGTAATGCATACAATTATAAACGCAATACAACACCACATTTAGTTATACGCTTTAGATAGCATAGGATTAGTAATGCTCAATTAAGGAAAATGGTAGTAAAGCTGGCTGTAATTAATCCTGCCCAGAGACAAGAAAAGCTGGCAACAATTGGGGAAGGTAACAGGGGTGGATACAGCTAGAGAAGGTGGTAGGGGTGGTCCTCTCTAAATATCAAAATAATTCACATGTGCAGTAAATCTATTCTACTGTACTTTTTATTAAAAAAATTAAAATTTTTGAGCACTTGCAATTTTAACACACCGCTTATGGCTAGAGGATTGGGCTTTGTTCCTAAATAGCAAGCTCTTGCGAGAAATTCATTTATTACAGCTGATATGATGCAGCAGCTGTAGGAAGAAAATCTAAAAACATCACGAGAAGTGAACAACACCCAAGCAAAGGATCAAAAAGAAGAAATGGGAAGACATCGAATCGAAGTGATAACCAAAGATCACCCCCAATTCCCTAAACAAGACAAATCCGTAGGATGAGGAAAATCATCAATTAAATCGAAAGAAGGAAGACAACGAAGAAATTTAAAGGCACAAACGCACTTGACTTGATTTCAATGCATTGTAGTGAGGACATGCATAATGTTATTTGGATTGGAGTGTTAAGATCTTGCAGTATAGTCAAGATTCTTTTTAAATGAGTATTTCTTTTCTTTCTGGAGCGGTGGCTTTTATTACCGGATAGAAGAAAAAGTAAGATACACTTCCGTCTATAGTATAAAACAGGGGTAATTAAGCAATTGGTAACAGAACAGTGCGTTAAAGAAAACCAACCCTTGAGGCAGAAGTTATTTTTTTAAACGGCTTCAAAATCCTGTCATAAAGTAGGATCTTCTGCCCAGGCTCGGAGCAATACTTCGCATCCTTTGGGTTGAAATCAATTCCTGATGCATATGCAGAAAATTCAAATGGAAATTATTGAGTAGTGCATGATAAATTAGTAGTGCGTATTTAATTTTTTCGCTCCATATTAAATTATTTTTAAAAGGTGGGATGTGTTGCGATTTTACTAATGAGGACCGCAATTTTATTTTAGTCCGCTTTCGTCCGGTTTAGTAATATTAGGAGTGATTGTGAGTATGACTGCAGTAATCAGGATCTCCATTGAGTTGCTGTATTCAAAAAGACTTTTCTTTCTCTTTGAAGTGGCCACTGAATTATAGAAATACAATATTCATTACACTGTTTTAAATAAAGACATTAATTAATAAATAATCTTTAATTTTTACATTAAATTTATATTTTACCATAACATACCCAAGCACAAATTTATTTAAAAATATTACTAATTTCTAACAAAATTTTGTGTAGCCAACTGTAAGTCATAAAGCAGATTGCGCCTAAAATTAGGCATTCACCTTAATAAACAATCGAACCATATTATGAAAACAGAACCGCCTGGAGAACACTGAGACATGAGAATCAGCTAAAAATTAGCTCCACAGCCCCACATGAAATGTTTGCTTGACAAGTTAAATGTGTGCTCACATACAATCCGAAACAGAATGAAAAATTTATGTGGAAATGTTTGCATCGGAGCTAGCACCAATCTAATTTTTCCAATATCAAATCTTATTACTTCTCTTTTCCGATTCGTTCCATGTCATTTTTGTACAACAATTACAAAACTTAGACAAGTATGGGGCGAATCCTTTTTAAAGAAAACGTTTAAAGGCTCCTTCCGTCTTTCTTCGGATACTATAATTGTGCCATGGTTCGTCCGATGAAGTTACGATCTTTTCTTTTCCTCGATTATCGTCATTATTCTAATATGCATAGTCTAGTCTGGGTTTTTTTTATACTAACCCACAGAACAAGCATTTATTTTCGAATTTTAGGAAATGTTTAGAGCAATATTACCCATTCTTGTAGGTCTTATATAGTTAATATTTTGTAATAGTAATGCAGTAGTTTCTCAGTTTGAAAAACAAGGCGAAAAGAGCGGAACATTTACAAGGTTGTTTTGATATTGGTTAATAAGTATTTGAATAATTGCACTGCTGGAAAATAGTTTTAATCGAGTCATGTACTAATTTTTTCATAATTATACTATAAATGTAGCACTTATGTTACATATTTTTAAGGTCGAGTTTATTGGGCTGATCGGTGATGTTTGTACATTGTACAATACCTTTTGAAGTAACCAATACTCTATAAAATAATTAATTGGAAATCAGAGAACATTCTCCATATTATGCAGGATGTCCTAAACCTCGCGGCTTTGGAAAAGAATCTGATATTGGTGAGGGCATAGAAAGATATATGTATTAAAGAAAATCGGATGTATAAAATTTGCGCTTGTTAGAAATTCAATATTTTTTTTTTAATTAGTTGCAATAATATTAGCCTTACTAGTCAATATTTTTTGCAATTTCAAACTAATTTAAAGGTATCTTTAACATTTTCAGCCAAAAATGCTTAACAAAGAGTTTGTTCATCATGTTACATGCCTACAAAATAGCTTCTGTGCTTTTTGTAGCAATGTTAATCTATTTTTGTACAATTTACGTAGAAACATAGATTTCCTCTTGTTTGTTGTCTTGATGATGTAAAGTTTGTTATTAAAAAGAAAAAAAGACTAGAATTGATCTAAGACGAGTTTTGGAAACCCTCTATATAGTATGCAGGGTATACTATGAATAGTCGAGGCCAGTTATGCAGAGACCTCGGTGAAGACATCAATTTTGTGAGTAAGTCCTCCAAGCTAGGGCGTTTAAGAATTTGTTCGTAATTTTTTGTTAATTATCCTATAACGTCTAATAGCTGTGATTAATAATTATTAAATTTTTTAATTACCCACAATATCTTCTTACGTTCTCCCCTTCGTTGCGAAGTTAGGTTAAATGTCGGAATTGTTACTGGATACTCTTAGGTAAAGGAGGAAAAGGCAAAAGTATTGCATTTCGCTTTTGCACTTTCTAAATTCAATATGTAAAACTAATGCCGATGATACATTAGAAAATAATAGAGGAGACTGGGGACAAAAATAATTTTTTTTACGTTTGGTTCAGTTCTCATGTATGTACCTAACAAAGATGCAATTCAATAAATTACATATTCACACATTTGACTTAATCCGCTATAAATGCATCTAGTTTTCAGCTTTCCAAATGAAGCTGTTTTTTGGAGACACGTCGATTGTTACTTTCATCCTGGGGGCGTAAGACGATAATAAAATGTAGTTAGGACATAAGTACCACTTCCTGTTTTAAGAAAATTAAGTGAAAATAATTTTAATAACAACAAGAATCAACTTTTATTATAAATAAAATAAAAAAACGCTAGAATTAATATTCCTCTATCTTTATAAAAATAAATTAAATATCGATTATTATTGTTACACTAACAAATCAAAATTCAATGTTAAAGCAACAAAATATGCATAATTCAAATTTAATATTAGCTTTTTAAATTTTTTATTATTATAATAACTAATTTTCAAATATATATTATAAGTAAATAGGTAATTATAAGAAATTACTAGTTTTAATTGTATTCTTAATACTCCGAGTTGTCGTCGTACTTTTGTCCCCGGGAATGGTTCTTAAAATAAATAGATTATTACTTCAAGCCACACAGGAATTGTTCAAATGAAATATAGAGAGCTACAAGGCCACTATTCAGGAATGCACAGACAAATAAACACCGCGGTAGTTACACAGTACATAACTAGGGATTTCTAGAAAAATACAAAATTAGAAAAAAAATTATGCAAATGATATGAATGTTCGGCTGAAACTAACCGATCTGAGAAGGCACCGGCCTACGTACGCATCTGAGCTGTAGCACAGAACTTCTCATTATCTTCGTACGCGTTAAAAGGGGGCATGCTACTTTCATGACGCTGTTACTTTTGGAATGTATTTATAATATTAAAATGTTGCTATATATTTAGCCGTAATATCCAAGGGGAAGAAACACGGAGAAAAGATCATTAGGAAGCGTCAACAATTATCTAGCCAATGCATTCTAAGCTATCATTAAAAACTGCACTATTCAGAGTTCTAATCCCTAGTCCTCTTAAACCATTAAGATTTAATCCCCCACCGCCCATACAATTCTTTGCTTGGTTAGGTGATTTTTATATTGCAGGATGTCCGATATTACCACAACCATTTTGTAAGGCATGATAGATAAGGTCAAGAGAAACAAAAGGTTGATTACAATGGCATTCGAGATTAGAGCATATAAAGTTTTCTAAACCCATTTTAAAGAAGACTCTATATATTCTAGCACATTTGTTCTTCGAAAATGCTCCTTCGGTTTATATTAAACTAGTGCTCAGCAAACACTGCTCGCGCTCATCATCAAAGAGGTTAACAACATAGCAATCGGGCAATGTGTTTTTTTTCTTTTCTTTTTTGTTTTATAGAGCAGCATTCTTCTAATTTTCGTTAGTGAAGCACAGCAATCTTCTAAGGAAGAGTAAACGCATATTTCTAAATTTATCACGTAGGTATACTTTTCAAGGGTGATTTCTATTGCGCTGGCAGAAACTATGAAATATATAAAAACACAACGTGTATTGGGATTTTCGGGCTGGAGGAAAATGAGAATTTTATTTGTTCTCCGACGTTTCGGCCGATGTCTCGAACCGTTCTCAAGGACGCAGTCTAATTAAAACATTAATGTAACTATTGCTTGAAATAAATATTAAAAAATTAGTAACAAAAAAGTTTGAGATTCCTTCACTACCACATGCGAGATCCAACGGAGTCCTTACATTCTAAAATATTTGCAGTGTTCTTATGTAAAACTGACAAAAGTTTGAATTGAATAGCTCCTCCGCTCTAAACAACTATTCATACAGAAAAATAGTGTTCCGATAATCTTAAGCTTGCTTTCTTATCTTCCGAACCGTAATAAAATTTTCATACCTTTTCGAACAAAATTATTTAAAAAAATTTATCTTAACCCAAAGATTATGATTCCGCAAACAAAAATTCTCAGCTGAGTAATCATTGTAATGTTGCTGTGCCGTCATGGGATGCCGTGGGCTGATGATATCGAATGTAGCTGCCTACACATTCGGACTCCGGCTGCACATACACACATGCAATTATCACTCAGCTGAAAGGTATTGAGCGTAAAATGGTAGGGTTACTTTGTAATCAAAACTGTTTTATTATTTTGTTAAGTAAGGCATATAGAAAGTGTAGCCTTTGGGAAGGTAAGTAACCAGGCTGTTAGTTACAAGAATACTATTTTCCTGTATGGATAGCAGTTTAGGCTCTATAACATATATAAAGTCAATGTTTGACATTTTCCCATAAGCATCAATATATAAGATTTTAGAGAACGGACTCCGAACGCACACATATAGGTTTCTGTTTCATGGCTTGGGAAGTATTCTCGAGGGATTTGGTCCAGCCCGAAAATCCCAATACACGGAAATTTAAAGAAAACGGTCATTATACTCATATCGAATATATAAAAAAACTTCAACAACTAAAAAATAAATAAAAATAAAATAAAAAATCATAAAGCCGTTTCTTTAAAATAATGATTTCGCCATCTCTTACTGTTTGGTGTTTAGGAAATATCGCTTTTAAATACAAACTTATATTTTACGTAACTTTATTGTAGCCTGTACGTAGGCTGTGCCAAAATTGTACAAATGTCAGGTAAATAAAGACAACACCAAAGCAAAAGGTTTTTGTTAAATACACCCATCTCCGTTATTGAGCCATTTTATTATTACGGTAAATTATTTGTATTTACACTATACAGGATGTCCCGTAAGTGGTGTGATACTCGAAGGCTATGGATAACTCATGCTTAGACGAGCAGAAAGTTGTGTGAGTGGGGGGGGGGGTCCTAACGGTTTCCTAGATACTGCGACTTAAAGATATTTGGGTATGTTTTTATAAATCACCCTGTAACTTCTGAGCGTTACACCATATGATGATGATTTAAACTTTTCGCTGGACAAGCTTAAGAAAAAGTGCAACAAAAAGCAGCAAGGGTTACATTGTCGGTACAGAGTGCATTGATAGGTCATTTTAAAGGCAAGATTTTGCGCTTCTTAAGACCAATATGAAATATCGGTATTGATGATGTATTTTTTTTTTTATAAAAATAGTATTTAAATAAAAAAAACGAGTAAAAATTCTCAAATTTTAACTTTGTTGAGCCATAAATTCAAAACGGAAGGAAAGTGGGAAAAGTTATAGACTAATGAAAAGATCCAGCGATTTTCTATCCACCAAAGTTTAAATCATCATCATATGGTCTAACGTTCGAAGTTACAGGGTGATTTATAAAAACATACCCAAATATCTGTAAGTCCCATTATCTCGGAAACCGTTACGACTCCCCCCCTCCACTCATACAATTTTTTGCTCGTCTACGTATGACCTATCCATTGCCTTCGGGTAAAACACCACTTACGGGACACCCTGTATTTTAAAAGACATGTTAGAAGCTTTGATCATTTACTGTTTGTGGATTCAGCAATATTCTTGAATATTCTGAAAAAGCTTGTACATGTGCATTACAAGACTGCTACAAAATCCTCATTCACCAAAGATTTCAAATAGGTCCAAAGGAAAGAATCATCTAATGATATCTATTTCTTAATAAAACTTATTTTTATTTTAAGTTTTCTCTAAGCATTTATGAACTTTATCGGTCTAATTTTAATTATTGCTTTTCTTTTTCAATTGCTTGCCATTGAAAATGTCTAGAACTAAAATTTCATGGTTTTACAGTATTTGCAGAGCCTTGTAGCTCCCAAGAAAATTGCTTTTCAGAGAAATATTAATAAAAAGAAACTGCGACCATCTCGACGAGCTATCTAAAAGCTGATAAATAAATTCGGATTTTGAAAGGTTACCACTAATAATCAATGCTAGAACGAATTTTAGCTAAACTTGGACTTCAGCTAATATAATTTAAGCGATAAGATGGATTTTAGTTTAAATAAGCTTTACGTTTCGTTTATAGCAAGGAGGTGGCAAATTTAAATCATTACAGAATGTCAGTTGTCATCATCATTAGGTAAGTAATTTCATTTAGTGCACATTGATTTCATTAATTCCCTCCATAATCTCTTCTTAAATATGTATTTAGGAAATATTTGGAAAAAAGTAGAAAATAGAAAATAATGATCAAAGGGTACGTCAGTGTGTATTAATCCATTGTAGGTTAAGTAAACACTAAAACACAATAGGTCTGTACGTTTGCTCAGGCTTCAAAGTTTTTACATAGACTCGAAAGCTTTTTACCCATAATTTGTGTATGTTAACTTCTCGGACTAGAAAAATGCGACAGGTGAATGCATTTCCCTCCTGAACAAAAGTTTACACAGGGTAAAGTGTTGTCATTTGAAATAATTCTTTCAGTTGCTATGGCGTTTTTTTTTTTTAAATAAAATAAGTCCGATTTTATTAAAAAAAAACTATAAATTAATAAAAAAAAATTAATATTGATTTTTGACAGCTGACAAATTTCCGTCGATTTACCCAGGCTCATAAGTTGTCTGTTAACATTTTTCATTCTCATCTAGTATTATCCCCTCGACTGATAGATGGTTTTTAGTTGATTTTTTCTCAGGTTTTTTTTACACAAAATTAAACATACAGACGTAAGGTGAGCGACACGATAAATAACGCCATAAAAAACGTCGACAAAACGTCCGTGAAAATACAATGGGAGCGACACGAGCGCGACAAAATCTGTCAATCCTCAATTAAATTTATTCTGTCATTGAAAACATTTCAATGAATAAATTAGAGACGAATATTAAAGTGCCTTGTGCGGCATTTTTGGATTATGAAGAAGAAGATGGGTCCAAGAGTTATATAAAAGTCGGCTGGATTTCGGTTTTTATCCGGATGCGTTTTTTTCGTATAACATACGGTAAAATTTTACAGCCTCATTTAACTTTTCTGCCATTTTCAATTTAACTAATTTTGATAATTTCGGCGGCATTGTTTATCCTTTGATATTTTTAATTTATCAAGTTAAATGTAAAATGTATGGAATATTCCCTAGAATGCAGGGAATACTCCCTACGTTTTAAGGAAAAATACATAAGCTTTGTGGCAACAATTGTGCACACAGTCAGTGAATACGAGTCATGATCCGACGGCTTTCCGGCGGACGTGAGAACTCACAAGGGCATGAGCGAGCCACCTAATCCGAGACCGAGATATTTCATACAGTAGAAAAGCTTAGAATATGGTAAGTTACAGAAAAGTTAATTTTAAAAATTAAAAGTTAAAAGTTAATTTAAAAAATTAATTTCCATTGAGTATGATACGGAAGGAAATCGGGGAAAAGTAAACAGCTGCCGAATTTAGCGGCGAATATACATATACAATTCCATATGTTTAACTCAGTATGAAAAGATGTTTGGGATGTTTGGGTTTCCTCGAAAGTATGGCTAAAACAAGGCCCATTGTTCACCCTCCAGACCCATGAGCAATCGCTGATAGGTCCCAATCGGACGCTCTTACAAAACTAGTCATTGGCCCCCAGCCCTCCTTGCCGGTCTTGTGCAACTCGTCTAGGAGGTGTAAGCCAAAGATTCTGTGTCGCTTTCATGCTAGTGCTGAACAGTGACAAAGAAAGTGAGTCACAGTTCCGGATTTCTCTCCGCAACCCCTGCAGACAGGATCATCAACAAGTCTCATGCTGTAAAGGTGACCCCAGAGGAAAGAGTGCCCTGTGAGAATAGACAGCAGAGTTCCCAGGGTTCCAAGAGCTTATTCGTCTGATTTGGGTTATAGGTTTACCTCATAGTTTCTTTGCAGTTCATCTAACTAAAGGCGACTGTGCCTGCGGCCAGCCCAAATCGAAATAATTAAGGCAAGATGTTTTGGTGCAATTCCGATTATGGATGGAAATTCCTCCAAGGCTACACCAAGACGAGCAATCCCGTCCGGAATTTTGTTCCCGCTGATGTTGCGATGGCCTGCCACCTACTGAACAACTACCCTGTTATTCCTAGAGAAGGAACTCAGTGTGGTTTTACACTCCAGTACTAGCTTGGAGATTGTAAAAAGCTTAAAGTTCCAAACGTTACGTTTCGGTTTTGTTATACAGAATGGTTGTGAGATATAAAAGTTCTACTGTCTCATCCCGCTGAAAAAGGTATGAAAAATTTCCCCAGTACTAATTGTATATTTTGTAACTTTTTACACACCACGATGACTATCTTTAATGTTATGAGACGAAAAGAAAACTTGCTTCTTGTATTAGTTGGATGAGCATACAAAAATTTATACATGAAATGATTCATAATGCGAAGATCTATCAATTGGTTGCCTCGAAGCAATTCAAACGCCATATTAGCTGAATTAAATTTAAAAATATTTAAAATTAATTATAAAAACTTGTAAAGGTCCATGAAGGTTTTAGCAAATTTCGATAAATGTGTCTCTCTAAAATGTGTGAAGTTTGCAGCAAAACCCGACAAGTATAGACACGTAATATTGAAAAAAATTCCCACTTTTTTCTTTTGTTAATTTAAGTATTCATCCATGCATTAATGTTTAACGAATAATTAAAAGTAATTAAATTCTTCATTATATCGTTTCGCTTTTAGTAAAGTACTTTAAAGCTTCTCTTGAGAAATTTGTTATTTTCCCATATCGGCTTTTTAAAAAACGCTCCTTAATTAGATTTAGCATTTTTTTTACTGCGTATTTAAGAAAAAATTCAAATTTTAACAAAAAACGAGCTCGAATGATATTGTTTCCAACATCAGAAATGTTTTAAATATAACAAATATTTATTGAAGTAAAAATTTTATTTAAACTGCATTACAACTTGCAATTGGGGAGATGTCCGGTATACCAGACCGGTAGAAAGGTTATTTCGTAAATTTTCTATCAGTTTCAGACGTAAAATACACGTCGACATTTATAATCGCTGCCAATTATAAATTTGTATGGTTTTAGGTTTTTTTTTTTTTTAATTTTGTAAAAGCGGCACAAATTGCGTGGATTGTAAATAAATAAATAAAAAGTTCCACTGTTTATGAAATCATATTTAATTTATTTAATATAAAGATAGAAAACACTGGCATTATGATCCATGCCGAAATTTTAACAGATAAAACTTGAAATTCACGATTTTCATAAGAAGGAGTTCTTAAGTGTTCAGATGAACTCAGAGCGCGACTTTAGAGCCCTATTTTTCCGACTGCTCTTGGGACTGAGGACACCCCCCCCCCCTTCAATATCATGCAAGCCAATCAAAGTAGTTTGCAAGTGATGATTCCATTGGAATATTACAAGAAAAATTTAATTTAATTAATAAAAGAATTCCCATTCTTACAAGAAACAGATTCGCTGAACGTCCCTTAAGAAAACGGAGTTTAAAAATAATGAAAAAAAGACTACAGCTGGACTATGGATGGGTTTTGTACAAATTTGAATATTATAAGTAAAAATAAGAAAGCTATGTGCAGTAGGTAATGTTTCCAGTTATACACATTGGTGAATATAATAGTTACACCGAATAAATTAAATGTTTCTTTAAAGTATAAATCGGTATAGCTGCCTTTTAGTATTTACCCTGAGATTAAAAAGGAATAGTTTAGAAAAATACTTAAATTATGTATGTACTTCTCACACTTATTCTGTATGTAGTAAGTGTTACATACGCTATTTACATTCAGCAACAATATTAATTCCTAACTAACTTACAGAAAATTTACTTACATCCTTAGTGACTAAAGTTTATCGGTAAGAATACTGCTATTTGAATTCGCACGAGTGGAATACGAGTATGACGGCGATTCCATAACTAATGGATGACATATTTCATAAAGTGGAACTTTTAAACTAGATTTTCGTACCCCCGAACTAGATTGAGAACTAATACTGGGGCCAAATGATCGTCACCTAGAATCGGACATTTCACCAATATGATCGCTTTCATCACCGAACGAATGAGCAGCTGCACTTGGTGATATACTTGGTGTTCTTGTTTTAATTTGTGACATATCAGAGCCTCGTCGACTTGTTTTTGCCGAAATACTCTCGTGGGAACAGAAACACTTGCATATCAAACGCTTAAAAGCAAATCTAAAATCTTTGGAGAAAAGCGCATATATCATCGGATTTACAGCTGAATTACAATATCCAAGCCAAAAGAGTATAGAAAATAGTAAAGGATCGATGCAATCTTCGCAAAACGCCCGAATTATGTACATTGTAAAAAATGGAAACCAACATAATATAAAAAGTCCGACAATTATGGCAAGTGTCTTAGCAGCCTTAGTTTCCATTCTGAAGCGTTTGACTTGGGCTTTGATATTTCTCTTGCCCATTCTTTTGCTGGGCCTCGGAGAGCTACCAGGACTTTTACTATGTGACATTTCTGGTAAACTTTTGCCTACTTGCAAATATCCATCTTTATGCTGACGAAAAAGTTGTGAAGCTGTTGTTTCATGTCCGTTATTA
This sequence comes from Dioctria rufipes, assembly GCA_963924295.1. Lineage (NCBI taxonomy): Eukaryota > Metazoa > Arthropoda > Insecta > Diptera > Asilidae > Dioctria > Dioctria rufipes. Next base: position 278,764,700 of record OZ002741.1, on the reverse strand, counting down.
TTGTAATGAACAGTATAGAGTACATTTTGAGATTCGTTCTGTTCCAACCCATGAATATTGTCACTTGATGGATAGGAAACAGAAATTTTAATTCTCTCATGTTTTCTAGTTGCATAGCGTGCAGAACGTTCTGGTGAAGGTGTCCCCAAAGTTGTCGATGTACTGTTCGTGCTGCCGTTCCATTCATTTTGATTAGAACCGCGACCACGGTGAATTCTTAAAGTTAATCTCTGCTCCTCGAATCGACTGCCAATACCTTTGGAACCTGGAAAAAAGTACAATTTTAAATTTAAGTCGGCTATTGAAAATTTATTCTGTTAAATATTTATTCATAAACCAATAAAAAATTAATTATAAACAGCACGAATCAAGTTAGAGAAAACAATTAGTTCAACGTTGAAAAATGAAAAAGACTGTCGATGTAATTCATAGAATAGTTAGCTAGATTTATGCTAAATATTTGAGATATCCGTGGTCCTCATATACACAAATAAAACTATGGTAGGAGATCAGAGATAACCATACGGAAGAGACCTCTCTGATCGCTGGGTCGAAAAGTTCAATCATTTTTTGCACTTGAATGCATTTTGCAAATTTCAGTCGTTTAGACGAGGAATCTTCCTCATATAAAACGTATTGTTGCTGGTGGAGTCAGTTTTAAATGAAATATGTGTGGCTTCATAATCCTTATTTACATTCGATTCAAGCGAAGTACATAAAAATGAAGTTCCTACGAGAATAATTCAAACATGATTTTCAAATGGATTTCGTTTAAGGTAAAAAATTTACTATTCCATAAATAAAATTCGTAAACTTTATTATTGCTTCTTCTTATAGCGAATTCTTATGTCCTGAACTGAACTAACACTCGTTTAATTGCCCAATATCAAGTCTTTTAGTCATCATGTCGACTCAGCTTGTTCCGAAAGTCCGTCCTTATCATAATGGCTCTATATTCAATACGAACCTTCTTATTCGATCAAAAATTTGTCATTAAAGTTCAAATTGCACATCAAATCGAGATTATTTGTGATAAAAGTGTGTATTTATGTTTTTTTCATTAAAGTGGATTCTTTTATTTTTAATGGCTCAACTACAATAGCCGTAAAGACGTCACGGATTTCAACGAGGCTGAGGTTTAATTATGAAAAATTGTCATTTTTATCACATACCGTAAGGGTTATTATCTTCACATTTAATGTTTTAAATTTTTCGTAAGTAAACCTCAGCCTCGTTGAAATTCGTGACGTCTTTACGGCTATTGTAGTTGAACCTCAAATTATCATGGAAGGAGTTTTAATGAATGGATTACTTCTTAATGCCATTTGGAAGAAAAATGGTTCATCCTCTTTGAATGAATCGGGTGGATTGGAAGAATTTCTTGTGGTCCTCCCACTTGTACAGAAGAATTCCATTAGCTTTGTTAAAAATTATTCTTCAAACAAAAACATACGTTTTTTTTCTTCCTTTCTTTTTAAACGTTTTAATGAATCCTTTTTGTCTCCTTTTACCTAGCACTTTACCATCATATGCAAGTAATCTGGATAGAACTGACTCGTGCGAGAAACGAAGGATATCTATCAATTATCGAAAATGTGCCAATACCTGGGTGAAAAGAGGACAGTAAAGCTAGTTGCTGTACAAGTGATCAACGGAAATAATAAAAAAATAAATAATTAAGGTTAAGAAAGTGATAGCTCTTGTAAAAAGTGAGTGTTTGTATGGATATAAAACTAATAAGATAATAAAGTGATAACTCTGAGAAAAAGTCTTGGTCTTTCTAATCATTCCCATCCGCAAATAAAACTACCTCAACACATCTATAAAACAGAAATTTTGCTATAGGCCGACCGGACTGGCAGCCGAGTAAATATAATCATAACCTTTATTACATTTTTAATGTTTTAAGTCAAATTTTACGAATGGATGGAACATTTATAAAACTTAGATAATATTGCTGGAAAACAGAGAAAAACAAAATACCTTATATCGATAAAGACCATATACCTGCAATGTAGCAATCTAGCATAATCTGAAATATTTCCAGAGTCGGGACGAATTTTACACAATCAATGTAAATTCTTGTACTCATTGTACAGCGTATCCAAAAATAAATCTGTAATACTGAAACAATTAAAAGTAGAGGTAATTTGAGGAGTGTCTTTTCATAAGGAGATATTTACAATTTTCATTTTTTTTTAAGTTAAGTATGACATTATATTCTCTACTCTGAAATTCAAGATTTCGTCACTGTAAACCGAAACAAAACGCAATAAACTCATAGGAAATCTGACTTGAAAACACTTGTTCCGATCAAAAGGGGATATTTATATTAAAAAATATGACATTATTACTGTTACTTTGGTGTCATTTCAAAAATGGGATATTTACAGTACGATTTCCATAGTCGAAATAAATTTTTAAGGCAGAAGTTGCTGTTTTATATTTTTGATTAAAAATAGAATTAAGAATTAAAAAATAAAAACTGACAAGTATACTCAAAATATGCTTTAATAATTTTATTCTAGTATAATGTACAAATCAAAAGAGGATATTTACAAAAACGTACAACACAAAAAGGAATATTTACAAAATGGTACAGAACAAAAGGGGATATTATAAAGATTTTTATTGAAAAGGGGATATTTCTAAACTTAGCAAGCCAATATTACCGGAAGTAACAGGCAAATTTTTTTCAAAATAATATATTCTAGATAACTTATCATATCCTTTCCATATATTCGTTCTATTATTCTGTAAAGCTGTTTGTATTGCTACAGTAAGTTTTTTCGATTTTATGAAAAAACGATTAGGACGTAAATATCCCCTTTTGAAAAGACACTCCTCATTTATAGCCGAAAATCCTACATACAATTGTGCTTAGTTTTGGAAAAAAAAAATTTTTTAATTCAGTAATTCCGCTTGGTTTCTCCTTAATAACTTCTCAACCCAAACCTTTTTTGCGGTTATTTCTTTTATATGCTGTCAACTAATAATCAGCCTTTATTCTGATAAGCACTCTCTTTTAACTCAAGTACCATTTATAATGATATTTTTCCTAGAAACTTGATATCTCGTCTTGTAAGATCAGAAATAAGTGGCATTTTTGCTGAAATAGAAACCAATTGACCTGCTGTTTAAATACCAGAAAAAATATCCTCCTTTTTATACCCTGGCTGAAATCTAAAGGATATACTAGTTTGTCATTCCATTTGTAGCACCTCTAAATAATAATGGTAAAGCAAAATGTTATTTTGATTTTTGCATGTCCGTCCGTCAGTCAATCTGTCCGCCCGTCTGTGTGACGCATTGACTTAGAAAGCTGAAATTTGGTACACTTAAGTTCGAAAATGAGACAAATCGGTCAACTCTTTCGTGCGGTTGCCATACAAAGATTTCATTTTCCAGGATATATTTGGACACTGCCTGAGAACTCGAAAACATAGAGAGCTGAAATTTGGTACCTTGTGTTTTTATAGTAATAGCAAAACAAATGTTTAAAAATAGACTAAATGGGGAAACCCTTTCTTGGTGTTGCCATATAAAAATTTAAGTTTTTTAGGTGTACTGTGAAAACGATCAGTTCTAGACGTTTTTATTGTACTAAAAATTTGTTAAGAATATGAAATCCTATAAAATTGGTTATAAGCATTTTTTCTGTCCGACAAACCGTTCTATGCGAAAAACCACTTCAAAATCATAATTGCACATACTCGCATTCATCTAGGGTATCACAAGAATTCGTCTTAGAACAATTCTAGGTTTTTTTTTTTTTGTTAATAACTTATTTTATCAATAGATAATGCGCTGTCTTATATTGGGATTCTGGATAGGGAAGGAATTTTGTGATGCATGCAAAAAGACTTATAATTAGTATTGCTGGCAAGTAAGGTTGCTTAGTTTTTGATTTATTTAAATATTGCGGTGTGTTTATAAAAGTTCCACAGTCTCAAGATATAAAAAGGTACGTAGTAAGTGTTTAAGCAAGAAAAAAATGATTAAAAAGATCAAAAATTGTATTGCATGTAATTTTAATATATTTGAGCAATTTATAGATAAGTAATCTCTTAATATGTTATCGTAAGATGTACGGAAATATACATTAGAGCGAGCATAGAAAAATAAAAACAAAAAATATTTTAAAAAGGATATTACATGTTTCAGTATTTCAGGCTCTTTTTGAGACACTCTGTACTACATAGATATTGTTTAATGATGGACAACTGATTCAGATCGAATCTTGAAAACAATAAAATAAATGTTGTTTTTAGAGCCAGTGCGGTCTAACTGAAGCGAATGGTGCAGCGGTAGGTAGTCGCTTATAAAAAAATAAGTAAGGAAGCTATAATTGGTCTAAGTAAGATCGATTCTTATGATAACCTAGATGAAAGTTCGTTTGCAATTTGCTATTGTCACCTAACTGCGAAAGTTTGATTTTTGAAGTAGTTCTTCGCATATATCTCAAGAACGGTTCGTCGGACAGCAAAAATGATTATAATATATTCTGAAGAGCTTTTCGGTATAATAAAAACGTCGAGAACTGATCGTTTTCATAGTATATGTAAGTAAAGTTTGGGTTATTTCTTAAGGAAAACTCCGATTTTTTTTTTATATTTTTTTATTATTTACTCAACGTTTCGGGCCTTGATTAGTACTCTTCTTCAGGAGTTAGCTACATTAGAATACAGGAAGAATAGTATTACGTATAAATAAAATATTTGCTGTTCTCACCTTCTGTTTTCGATATCATAATATTTAAAAGGATATTATTGAAACATATTTCACAAAAATACACATTAAAAATATAGTAAAAACGTTAACTGAACATACAAATAAATAAATAAATAAAAAATTTAAACAAATAAATAAGTAAAATTTAGACTACTGATTCTTTAAAGAACCACAAATGAATGGTGTGCGAAGTTCTTTGTCATGTTGTGATGTCAAGTTTTAGTTTTCTAAGTATGTGTTAGTAATCTTTATTTATTAAATCTGTGGCTTGTCTAAAATTAGTTAGATTCGATTTTTCCATGTAGATGTGGCATGTTTCTTTGAATTCGCGTTTTGCTTAGGTTTTCTCTATGTTTATAATTGTCGCATTATCAAATGCGAATGCGTGCCGGTTTCTGTTGTATGGGAGGCTAATGCTGATCGTGATGTTTTCTTGGCTATCTATGTTTTTTGTTATGATTGTTTGGTGTTGAGTTTCTTTTATATTTGTCCTATATATGCTGTAGTACAGTTTTCGCATGGTACTTTATAGACAACATTATTGGCTTCTTGTATGGGCATAGCTTCTTTTAATTATTTTCTTCGAAAAAAAAAAAACATTTGTCCTTTTACACTTTAATGAACTTTAATCTATTGTGCATGCTATTGAACATATTTGCGAATTCTATTTTGGTGCCTTTCGGTATAGCACAGATAATGTCATGTACGTACTTTTTTATAAATGTCGGTTTTATGTCGAAATTCTTTAATGCTTCTTCCATCACATGATCAAGCGCCATTTCAGCTAGAATTCCAGATAGGGGGTTTCCCATAGCAAGTCCATATTTTCGTCTGTAAATCTTATTATTGTATTTAAAGTAGTTGCAGTCTATAACACAGAATTTAGTTATTTATTTGAAAAGGAACACATGGCAACTCCATGAAGGAGTTGCCCGATTCGGCTCAATATTGAACAAAAATCAAAATAACTTTAAATGTTATGCATGGGTTTTTTGCTCAACCATTATTATTTCTAGGTAATACAAACGGAATGACAAACTTAGTATACCCTTTAGATTTATCTAGAATATAACAATAGATGCGGGCCTGCATTCCCTTTATTGCTTGAATATGTTATTTTTATAAAAAGCATTATATCTATTTTACAAACTAAATTACGCAACCCTATCTAATAAAATTTCACTATTTTACTTACTTCTATATAAATATACTAGGGGAACCCGTCGGCTTGCCCGGCGATAATATAGATACCAAAATGGGTGGGGGTGGGGTGTGTGGTAGTAGAGATGCATAATATCTAAGCTATTATCTAGGATTTCACCATGTGTCCGTATGTGTGTAGGCAAGCGTAGTACTCTACATCGACGCGCTCTCAGGCAGTGTCCATATATATAACAAAACACGAAACTTTTGTATAGCAAACCTAAGAATGACTTGCCCGATTGGTCCCATTTTCGAACTGTATTTGCAATTTTTAAGAAAACGTCTGGTATAAAATATGAGCACTCCACTGCCTTCGGAGGCAGCTACCAAGTATATAGTGAAAAACAAAAGTTTTATATCGCAACACCAAGAAGCGGTAACCCGAATTAGTCCATTTTTGATATTTTATTTACTATTGCTATGAAAAGACCACGTACCAAATTTTTTATATGGCACCCCTACAAAGGAATTGCCCGATTGTTCCCATTTTTAAACTTAATTTACTTCTTTTTTTTTAAATAAGGCCCGTGCACAAAATTTCAGCTTTCTACGTGGGCGTATGAGGTAGTCTCTAAATATATGGTGAAAACCCAAAGTTCTGTATGGCAACACCAAAAAATTGCCGCCCCATTTGATCCATTTTTGAACTCGTATTTACAATTTGCATGAAAATAGCGTGTACACAATTTGAGCTCTCCACATCGATGCGTTCACAGACAGTTTCCAAATATATGTATAGTCAAAAACCAAGTACCGATTTTCAGCTCGCTATTTAGTCCATTTTTGAACTAATACTTGCAATTTTTATGAAAGCACCGTGCACAAGATTTTAGCTTTTCATGTTGACGCGTTCTCAGGCAGATTTCAGATCTGGAAAACAGCGCCATTTATCATGTCCAAAACTAAAATTATAAAGCTAAATTATAAAATCATTTTTTTTTTTAATCAACTATATTTATGGTTTAATTTCTTCTCGTTTAGTTTGCATAATACTGGTGTTCTCCTGGAGCTGCCCTGGAACTGTGGAAAGTTGCAGGTGAGTATCTTTTATCTTAATGCAAACGGATCTTAATCTATTTCCCCTTTCCTTTCTATTTCTAGGAGTGGCTGAACAAATATTGAAATTAGAAATTGGACTCACCAAAATTATGAAGACTGCGGTTCGAACGTTCCGTAAGAAAAGTCAGCAAGTCTCCAGATGAGCGTCCACCTCGGAAGCCATATTGACGATCGTTGATGAGATGTTAGTTTCTAGATACTTCATTAACTTGGAGTTAATGATAGATTCAAAAACTTTGAAAGAATCGAAGTGATTGCAATTGGTCGATAACTAGAGGGATAGCTACCATATCCTTTCTTGGGGATAGGCTGAAAGTGAGCTAGTTTCCAAGCAGTTGGAAATTTTCCTGTTGAATAAGACAAGTAGAATAGTTTCCGCAGACGTTTAGCCAAGGATGATTCACAGCTTTCAATTAACAGGGGCGAAAAACCATCAGCATCTGCGGCTTTGGAAACGTTAATCCCTTTATGGACCTTGAACACATCTCTCGTACGGATGTTTATTGGCTCTTGTATGGATGTGTACACGGGAGATGCAAAACAGGTGTGTCTGAAGTGCGTGGAAGACGAGAATTTAGCAGCTATCCAGGCAGTCAACAGTCACTTCACCATTAAGTAGTGAAAGTATAAAGTAAGGGGTTAAGTTGTTCCTTATGGTTTTTACCAGAGACCAGAAACCTTTGCTACCTTTGCGAGTTGCCAAGATTCTTTGTCTAATAGAAATTTCTCTCTCTGGATAATGGACTTACAGGTGTTCCGTGCAGTCTTGTAGATTTCTTTCAGTTCCGAACATAGATGCAATTCATAGGAGCAAAAAGCAGACTGTTTCACTTTCATAGCTTAGTTGCACTTATCATTAAACCCAGAGCGATTTTGCTGTTGCTGAAATCTGCTGTAAGAATGCGGAATGTGTTCACGCATTTCAAGACTTAGTATGTTACTAAATTCTAATGTGCATTCATCAACATCCCTCGAAGCAAAACAGACCGACCAATTCATTTCTCTAAGATACTGATTGAGACTTTCCCAATCAGCATTCTTATAATGCGAAAGAACCCTACTTGTAGAAGGAGAAGTAGGGTGGCCCAGGTTTGAGGTAGTAAATTGAGCCGTGATTAAACAATGGTCTGAATTACCGAGAGGGGAGCCGACTGATATTGAATATTTGTCAGAATGAGATTTGTTTCTAATCCAGTAGATTAGCTCTATCTTCAGCTAGCTGTTGCAAATTAAGAGATTCACAGAAGAGTTCAAAGAAACGGCATGCAGAACTTGTGACAGAATAATGTCTGAGCCACGGTACCTTATGGACATTAAAATCGCCTGCCAGGACGATTACGTAAGAAGGGGATACGGAAAGCAAATGTTCAATATTGTTGGAGATATTGTCAACTACAGATACTGTGTCGTGATCGGATATATTTGGACTGCGTTAAGGAAACAAAAGTAAATGATGTGCTTGTGAAGTTTGAACCTAATCCAGATGAAATTAAACTCCGGATTGGAAGAAGCAAAATCTTGAAAAATGGTAAAGACCACATGATTCCGAATATATATTGCGATCTCTGTATGCTGAGAAAAAAAGACACACGAAGCTGTAACCAGGGACGTGAAAATGATTAATATTAGCATCAGAAACGACCTTGGTTTCACTTAGTGCAAGAATTGCCAGATTTTTTCTGTTTTTGCTGTTAATCCACGAATGTTGCAGAAATCTAAAGTGAAATTCTGCATGCTGAAGGTAAAAACAAAACGCAGACAGAAAAGCGACACACAACAACAAAAATATTTAGGCGCCACCAGCAACAGTCAAAAACACAGCGAGGCAAAAAAAAAAATAGTGTTATGCCTATTTACTGTTATAAATAACTCATCACTGTGACAAGTGCTAATGAGCTTGCACTGATATCGGATGTACATATAGAAAATGAACACTACTGTACTGTACTGCTGGCTTTTAGAATGCCAATAGGGCATAAAAAAGCCCTTAACTTGGCAGGTATAGATTTAATTGCAAAATTTAATTTAATTGATCAGTTAAAAACTACGTGGCGGATTTTAATAATTATATGTTTATTAGAGTGGTTGGAATGGTATTATGGTGGCTTTAAATTTTAGAAACTAGACAGTGCACTGCACTGAACGAAATAAATTTTAAAAATAGCAACGCGCACGAGGTAACGTCTAACTGACTTCACGCACTCAACTCATTATATGGTATGTAAATAGCAAAAAAAAAAAAAACAGAAATATAATTATTAATCGTCCATTTTCATTTCAATTATCACTGTTACCAATTAAAAATCATATTATTATTATCTTTTGAATATTTATATTGTAAATGCCTGGGTCTTACGAAAATAAAATAGACAGGTTGCTTCAAGCACGTGGAATTAAAATGTCGGACTGTCTCTGCTTTAATTTAAAAAGGACTTACTACAAATTTACCTAAAAGACAAGCACCACAAATAATATTAGTACCTATGTAAGAAAAAATCCAAAAAGGTACCTACATAAAGCCAGCCTGAAGGAAGTTGAACGCTTTGTATAATAATCAGATATTATTAAAATAATTAATTTAATCATAATAATTATTTTATGTAAACCAAACGCATTCATTTTGTTAAGGGAAGAATTTCCACTTAAATTTAATGTATATTTCCTATACAATTGGGAAATTATATATGGCATTTTTACTGTTCACCACAGTCACTTTCTAAAGTAAATAATCATTATTTTCCGTTGAAAGATTTTCTGGGCATCAGAGAATACATCGACGATAGTTGCAGTCATACCTATTAGGTCTCTTGTTATACTTTTTCTCGTGAAATAAAATCGAGATAATGTGTTGACATAGAAATGATAACATTTCTGTCACATTGCAAGCAATTTTCAACTCAAAGAGAAAGTTGTTGAAGAAACTCTTAACGAAGCAAGCTCCTAGTAAAATTCATGACTCCAGAATATATCAAATATCTGGCAGACGTTGTGTATGCAAATAAGGAAATGCCACTTTGACTCTGTATAGGTAAACAAATCCAAAGGTTTTCATATTTACTTTTCTGCACTTTAATTCCCGGCATTTACAAAAAAAAACACATTCGACTATAATTGGAATCGATATGTTAGATGTCGACAAAATAAGCAATTTTATAAATTTTTGCTACATTCGTCGCACTCATAGGATTGATTACGGTTTCATGATATATTTAACGAGATAATAATATTGATGAAAACTAACAAGCAGGTATTCCAAGCGTAGAAAGTTATTTCCGGAAGAGAATAAAGGGATAATGAGCATTTGGTCCCCAACGTTGTAGCACTTTTTCTAACACCTTAATTTAAAGATCTTTTGTGGTATACATCGTTTTATAATGTGACGTCCAATCCGAAATGTATTGGAGAAAAAAGTTATAAGCAGTTACATGTTCTATTTTTGTCGTAATCATGGATGACATTTCTCCTATTCCTACATAAAAATATAAAACAGAACAGAACACGAATAGAGCGCTACTATTCGATAGACGTTCCAACCCGCTCCGCTCACCCCCTAAGCTATACCATGGAAAACAGTTGGTTGAATTGGATCTATTATCGTAAACTTTACTCTATGAGACTTTTTGTTTCCTATCAATTTTCCTCGACGTCGTCATATTTAAACATGATTATGTCTTATTATTGGATTTCGTTCCAAAAATGGAACCTCGGACTGAACTCTAAGTTATGGTTTGTTCTTCAAAGTGGCTTAGCTCTCAATGGATCCTATATCAACATTTTCTTAATGGAACCTTTCTCAGAAAACACACAAACAGAAACATTAACTCAGAAAAAAAATATATTTGAAAATAACAAAAACGCCAATGGTTTGTTTAGGTTAGAATGGCGGTCAACAGAACAAATATGCGATCAGTCTCACTTAGACCATCTACGGTCCATTGTGATGGCACTTTATTAGGACGCTAGTAAATGAACCTTACCAGATGCCCCAACGCCTTGTCTGGTAATTTCCAAAATTCGCAGAAAAAGTATCTACCAATCGTATTCCTCCTACGATTAGGAAGTTCACACAGTAGGTGCTGAACGCTCTCAACCTCCTCCTCGTGACAAAGAGGCAGTGTCCCGTGATAACTGCAATAATGTTTCGCCACAACATTACGGTTCCTCCTTAGAAGAGACTCTCTCTTCCCAGGACAAACATCTGCGTTTATCCAGAAAATTTTCATTTTGAGGTATTGACTTCAAATTGACATATTTATTAAATGACCAAAGTCAAACTACAAAATTCACCAAACAGCGTTTTTAAATAATACTGAATTTAGTGGGAATTATAACGGCTTTATTTCTTATCTTATATATGTTGGGCAAATCGAGAGAAATAAAAAACGTATCTTAGGCAAATGGTACCCATGCCCAATTGCAATACTTTTTATATCACTAGAAAGGTCTCTTTAAGTAGAATAATAATTACTATGGCATCTTGTTCCAAATCTTCATCCGTTCGGAGTTATACTAAAATGGGCACATATGACTGATTTCGCAAAAATTAAATGATGTTTTTTACTATTTCGTATTTCATTAGTCCATTTCAATTAGAAATAGGAAACATTCACTACCCAGTATGCTGTGATCAGGCGTCCATGTGGAGTTCTTCGCCCTCCCAGCTCGGCAGGAGTTGTACTATGCGTGAGCCTTCGTTCCGTCTTTGCAATCTTCGAAGATTTCTAACCTGTTTACATCATTAACCCTGGCTGTTTCATGGGCATTGTGACCTGTTTTAACTTTTATTTAAACTAGGATTGTGGAATACTCAACTGCTTATCGATTAGATTATCGCAGTGGAAGATCTTCGCAACTATGTGATGTGTAGACGAGGCCTCTATCGCAAAGCATACCAGCTATATGTCTTAACTGTTTTGACTCTTCGAAGAATGCATCCAGATGTTGCACCATATATATAAGAATATGCAGTTTAGGACGTTAGTACTTACTTAATTAAACTTTAGTCGAATAGCCTTTTTAGCACAACGGGAGCACTAAGTACAGTATTTATTATTTTAGGAGTCCTATCTGGTTGCTATTATTACCAGAGATCGTAATGCCGTGGCAAGATGCACAGTAAGAGTATAAAGACATAAAGAAATTCGTCGTGTCGTACTTACCACTATCATATGGCGCTCGATAATATGCAAAATGCGTGTTTCCGTTGTTGGCTGAGAATTGGAAACGGCATTAGACCACCTACCATACAAGAAATGCAAGAACCTAGCTGGAGACATGGCCAAGTATTTTACTGCAGCAACTTCCATACCAACCTATCCATCGAATACGAGATATCTTCAAGAAAGACCCACATTTTTTATGAATACAAATTATATATCCCCTAAAGATATGGCGTTATTCCGATGCCAATGGGTGGCCCTAACTTAATAGGCAAAGGCGGCCCTAACTTAATAGGCAAAGGCGGCAATAACTTAATAGGCAAAGGCGGCCCTAACTTAATAGGCAAAGTCGGTAGGCCTATGGTGCTATAATCAACTGGTCGAATTATATCTCTAAAAAACTAAGATAATTCATTGATATCAACAGACTACGTTACTAAATAGAGATCAGCGTCATAGTAATTGTTATTCTTCATAAAAATACCTTTCTAGGTATATAAAAAGTATTCCTATTGGCGGTAATACCAGGTTTCATACATTTTTGCCCGTTGTTCTTTTTATATTCTATATTATTAAGCTAAGCTCAGGAGATACCCTACGATGGACAGCACATCAGGAAGGAGATGAGTAACATAAAGGTATGAGCAGCCATCGTTTTTGGTTTCTTGAAAATGCCTTTTACATCTGGGCACTTCTAGAATTTTCGGTCTAAATAAAACATAATTAAAACAACATAAATAATTTGTTTATTTCAAAGAAAAATCATATAAACACATTTTTAATAATAAAGTATTCAAAGAAAATATAATGAAAATAAATTGTAAATGTAAATTTCAACGAACCCTCAATGCAAACAATATTTATTTTCAAACCATTCTGCAGAAGGTCTTTGGAATTTTGAATTTACTTACGGTAGCTTTTCCTAAAAACATTTTCTATTGGGTTCTTTTTTCCGGAGATCGCCTAGGTTTTATTTTCGTCATCATCATTAAATTCAAATCTGAGGTAGTTTTTTTGTTAAATTGTTACCTTTTTATATTCGAACTGCTCGGAGCCTATTTTTATAAGAAAACTTAAGCTTTTCTCAAATTTAATTTACACTATAAATTTTATTAATTCCTGTTTAGTTATTATAATCCACGAAAACAATTGTCTGTTACAACATGTATATAACACAGATCAGAGTTAATATATTGTAAAATCGCTGAGAACAAGACGAAACTCTTACTGTGAGGATTATAATTAGTTGTCCATCTAAATAATTTTATTTTCAAAATCAGCTTTCTTTATTAGGAATTGCAAGAATGACCTGCAAAGCTGCCATTATTTTGCGTCCATTGATAACTCCTTATACCCTAGGCACACAGCACAATCTAACGAATCATTAGTATTAACTATTCATTAAAATGCCGTGTGTCACACAGTATACGTCATTATGGCTCGAAAATGAGATTATAATTAAGTACAGTTCATTATAGCTGTAATGAGGAAAAATGTGCTAGATTTGTCATCTAATATAAATCTGGAGCTCCGTTGTGCACCTGCCGATTTGAAAAATAACCAGAAGAAATGCAAATCACAAACTCCATTGCCAATATTCTTTTTAATAAATGTTAATAATGTTTCTCTCATTTGTAAATTATTAAATTGAAAAATAAAAAAAAATAGCAACAAAGTTTATCGCATTTATTCGATCCATATCGCTTCTTTAATCTCGTAAGTATATCAAAACCAGTTTGACAGAACAACTTAAATAAAGAAATGGTTGTGTGTCTGCAGTTTATAATGAATCATTATAGACTAATTAGTTATTTCTTCATTAAGAGCGCTGTGTGTATAGAGCATTACCATCTAACATAAAAATTGTTTCCGTTTCTTTTTTTTCATTCACACGAAGATTTTGTTATACGTAGATGTTAATTGTGGGTAGTCGGGGAGCAAAAAGCAAATATATTTTTCTAATGTCAGCATAGTAAACTTTTGATTTTCTAACTCCTAATCCTAGAGTATTCCTTCTACGCTAAGTTTATTTCTGAAAAGCTTAAAATTATCAGTTTCATCTGAACGTTTTTGTTATATTCCAGAATGCTGGTTCAAATTTTCAAAAACAGCTTTCTATTTCTTGCAAATATATTACCAGTTGTTCTTTATTAAATATTGGATTTCGACCCAAGGGTTTCGATAGAAATTCGTTGAAACAATTATCACTTGTTGCCATACGATTGCAAAGTTGTATGCGGCAGTTCATATATTTTTGCAACTAATTGTATATGCATTTCATTATTCCTGGCAGAAATTATTGCATTTGATTTTTATTCGGTTTTCTAATAATATTTCTTAAAACCTTTCTTTGATATTTTCCAGGTCAATCTGTAATTTAAAACATAAATTAAATAAATGTAACAAATGTGGAATACTATACCACTTAACTCTCCGTTAATCTTCTCACATTACCCGATAGTGTACTTTTTCTCTTCTTCTATTTTTTATTTTTAACTTTTGGACTGGAAATAAAGTTTAAAAAACCAGTACAACTTAGTTTAAAAATCTAAAATTATCAAACTAACCCCAAAATAGCAACACAGCCACTCCAGGACATGAAGAATTCTTAATAATTTGATGGTGTTAATCACTCACTTACAAAAAAGTCATCGAACAGTGACGATGAGCAATACTAAACTGAGCAAAATGACAATGCGGAGAAACGTAATTAGACAAGATTCAGTTTGTTCGGCATGTAAATTGTAGACGCTGGTAAGAAGAAAATTTGCGTCACATTAGGCATAAGAGAGATATGCAGCTATGCTAATCTACCATACCACAACACCCGAAATTACTCTACTATTATCAGATCGTATAATATCTCGCGACTGTGTTGCAGAAGTAATTTACATAATTAGCGACGTCGCCATCAATACATTCAGCTCGAAGACTAAAATCGCTACTAGTATGAAGTTTGAGCTGAGTATCATTTAAATGAAAATGAGAAAATGCCAATCCCTCTGCCTGTTTGCCCATATTTTTTAATAGTACACTAGAATTATTTTATCCACTAACTAACTAAGTATAACATAACTAGATTCCATAAGGAAATTTGATGCTTAATATCGTATTATTTAATTTTTCTAATAATTAGGTGACAAGAAGTTATACCATATATAATTAGATTAATTTTTTATATATTCACATATTTGTATTAGTAAGCAAAAATTTATCATATGATAAATTTGCTTAGTCTTCGGTTACCTTATGCCGTAGACTTGATTTAAATAAACAGGCACGCATCTTTAGTTGCTAAACAATTCACAAATCCACAAGTATCAATTTAAGATTTTTTACCTATCGATGAACAAAGCTTTTGGCTTAGTCCGGATGGATACCAAAGTCGTGTATGTAAGAATCTTCCATTCAATCTAAAATACGCAACAAAATGTACTAAGTTGGAATTCAAAACAAGCCGACCTTACTTGACTGTGATATTGCATTATTTCTGCGCCATTAAACAACTCTGCCAAATGGAATGTAAAAATAAAATATCCCAGCGAAACAGATAAATTGTTAAAAAGTCCAAGAGAGAAATTTCGTAAATTCCATAGACTATCAACCGTCGCAGGATAGACTAGTACATTATGTAAGTATGTATTTTGTATAGGCACCTTTAAAATAAAATTAAATGATGTTATACTGAGAAAGTATATCCGCACACATATCCATATACAAAAATAGCAATGTATAATGACACACAATTCCAACTTCAAGTACCACCTAAGGATAATATGGAGAATCTGATGACCCTTCACTTTCCTTTGAATTATGTACTTCTGTGGGTTGCAGTGATTCTTATCCAACTGAAAATAATAAAAGCTTCCAACTCTGAGTTACTTCAGGAACGAAACCTACATATAAATACGAAAATCCCTCAATACTTTTGTTTGTTTGTCCAGTTGTTTATTTAAAGCAAGAAAAAAAGGTGCAGGATAGCATCCTTTGTGCGTTGAGAGCAACTGCTCCAGAAAGATTTTGTTGATTTATTTATTCATTTCATCCCTCTCGACTCTCTGGAAACTGGAGTTTATTAATTGTTTGGCCAACGAACGAAGAAACCTACATACACCAACTTTCCATTCAATTCAGCTCCAGGTTTGGGGTAGATAGATACTTAAGAGTGAATGCAGTAGTGCCTTTCAGAAATTAAGTTAATTAAATTAGAAGAGCTCGATTCATTATTTTGAAAGCACCGACGAAAAGCTCTACTAAAGATGATTACAAAGGTTTATGTATGTAGGCGGTATAGGTACATATGTATGCATTTATGTATCTCCCCAGTATATCTATATCTGTTTGTGAAGTCACAATAGCTGGCAGTTTTCTCACTATATTGGAAGTTTTCTGCGTTCTATTCAACTCAAATTTGATGTTAGTTTGGTCAAGGGCATGGTATTTTCCTAGATGTGTCTATTCGTAAATTCTTAGAGCTTTTTATGACTTTTGTGCTGTCCAAGTTATGCGTAGTTCCGGGGTAGATAAGTATCTCATATTTAGGTCACCACCATAAAATCTCTCCACTAAACAATTTTGAACATATCTAGCACAATATACTTACGGTTTACATAAATATCTGCATGCAAAATTGTAATAATTTGTTTAAATTAATTAATAAATAATAATAATTAACAGACACTAGATGATTATTGCAGTGAGTATTTCTTTGTTTCAGTAAGATTAACACAATTATTTTACCATAAAAACAGAAACTCAGGGTTAAAAGCTTTATTAAAGGTATTAAAAGAAATGATCCTTGATACTTATCTGGGCAATCTGCAAGGCTCTGGAACTTAAAAGTAGGTACTAAGTGGGTTATAGTTGTATGTTAAAAGCTTGTAAAATTATCACACCAAATGTACAAACTTAGAATCATCACACTATCGGTGGCAATCGATGTGTGACATCAGATATTATCTAATAGTACTAAAAAAAAAACAAGGAATAGTTTAAACAAATAAAAACAAACATAAAAACAAAATTTAAAAAAATACTTACGTAAAGAAAGATCGTCTAAGGAAGCAACCAATATTTTTATAGCCTAGATGAAATCATACTAGGCTTGTCCTTCCGCCTGTAAAGCACATAAATAATGCTGATAGAATAAAATGGGTTGGACACCCACGCATGGCATTAAAATTTATTTTGATTTTTGCACGTCCGTTTGTCTGTCCTCATGACAACTCGAGAGTACGTGTATTTCGAAAGCTGAAATTTCGTAAACGGGCTTTAAAAAAATAAACTAAATTTAAATTCTGAAATAGTACAAATAAATCGGGTAACTCCTTCGTTGGGTTGCCATACAAAAATTTCGTTTTTCACTATTTACTTGGGCACTACCTAAGTAAGTGTCATCGGACAGAGCTTGAATTTTGTATACGGATGTTTTGATAGGAATGATAAATACAATTTCCAAAATGGACTAACTCGGCCAATACGTTCTTGGTGTTGCACTATAAGAATTCAGACTTTTTACGTATACTGTGAAAACGATCAGCCCTAGTCGTTTTTATTGTATTTAAAAGTTCTTCAGAGTTCGAAATCTTATAGAATTGGTCATAATCATTTCTACTGTCCAACGAGCCGTTCTAAAAATTTATGCGAAAAACCTCTTCACCACAATCAAACTTACATAAAGAAGTGACCATACGAAATTACATACATTTAAGGTGTTATAAGAATTGGTCTTACATCAATTCAAGCCTTTTTTACACGTAAGTGTTAGCTGTTAGGTTATTCCATAAATGAAAGATCGAAACTCTACTTTTTGGCAACGACTTTATTGGCTCGCATCATTTTTTTTGTTGTTGCTATAATGTCGCAGCATGTATTCGTAAACTATATTGGCGTCGGCAACTACGTGTCGCATTCATTGTATTTCAACCTATAGTAAGAACCCGGGTAACCATGTGATGTCATCATATGATAATAAAATTTGTCACAAAAATTTTTGTGAAAACGAAATGTCACGAAATGTTGAAAACGTACTTACTGAAGATCGTCACAACTCAATAAGTGACCCTCTTCTAGGAAGAATATCTCTCCGCTTAAGTAAAATAAAAGTGACACTATCGCTATGTAGCGGCAAAAAAAAGGAGATGGAAATACGCCGATTTTTCAAAATGAATGAATAAAAAATTGCGAATCTTAATTTGTAATTAACTCAAAAGCGACAAATTTGGGTCAACCAATAACCAGACCAGAGTTGTTAAAGAATGCAGCCTTTTTTGGTTTTAATTCAAAGGAATGAAGAATGCATATTTAGCATTCTTTCATTCCTCTTCAGTATTAGGAATTAGGAAATACAACTCCGCATTCCTAAAAAAATATTGCCGAATGCATTCTTTTCCTTTTAGAAAAAGAATGCATTACTTTGAGCTGCATTACTTTGGAATGCATTGCATTCATTGAAGTCTGTGTGAATTCACTTGCATTCACTTGCATTCAGCATTCACTTGAATTCAGTGAAATTATTCCATGAAATTATTTTGTGATTAAGAATAAAAGAACAAATAAAGCACTTTTAAGCATTTTTTTTTAAAGAATTTCAAATCAAATCAAAAAGTATTTATTACAGAGACCGAAAATAATGATTATTTTTCATTTGTTATGTGAAAAAGCCATTTAAGGAGGAAAAGCAGATGAATTAAATTATGCGAACAAAATACACTCCTTTCATTATGTGGTAGAATTCGACAAATTAATTAATATTTGAAATTCTTTTAAAAAAACATTATTTTGATTTTTGCATGTCCATCCATCTGCACGATAACTCAAAAACGCGTTTACTTAAACTGATGAAATTTTGTACATTGTCCCTTTTAATAAAGGTGTTGGTCTATGTCCATTTTTGTTAGGATAAATCATGTAACGTATTTGTAATGCTGCCTTACAAAATTATACTCATTATATATTTGGACACTAATTGACGTCAAGTGCTGAAATTTTATACGCGATTATCATAAAAGTACTTTGCATATAATGTGAAAAATAGGCAAAATCGGATAACTCCTTCGTGAATTTATAATTAAATTAATAATTAAAAACGTATACTGTGAAAACAGTCAGTCCCATCCACATGTTTTTAATCCACTGAAAAGTTCTTCAGAATGCAAATACCTATGAAATTGATTATAAACATTTTTAATGTCAGATAAGCCTTTCTAGAAATAAATGAGAAAATCGAACCTGTCCAAAAGCGTGGCATATATACATACATCTGCAGCAATTTCATATGAAAACGATTAAAATTACCAATTTTCAGACCCGACCCACCTCCGATTTCTATAAAACTTTCAGAATTAATTAAGTATTAAAAAATATTCCACCCATATATTTTTATTTAACTATACGACCTAAGACACAGAGTGACTCAAAATTTAAGCTTTTCACTATGGTCATATTTTCTAATTTGTTAATTACGTGGAATCGAGTTAGTCGATTATTTTGTACCATAAGTTAAATTATTGGTATTAAATGGGACTTTTTAAAGGAATTCAACAAATTAAAAATTAAAAAAAAAATATTGAAGTAAAAGCTAATTTTTATTAATTTTGGATTTTCCACCCCCTCCGGTACAGAATCACCACTACAAATATTATTTTTAAAATGCTCTAATAACATATCATATCAAAAGTGTTCAGCTCTTAGTTTAGGAGATAACATTTTTTTATTAGCGTCTTTTCAAAATTTCATACAAAAATTTTAGATTTTAATGTAACTGTAAAAAAATAATTAATGTAAGTGTAGAATGGACTGCAATATGCGTTCAAAATGCCGATGTTCATGTGTCCTGCGGTTCACACAATGACGCACAGTTTGCTGCGTTTTTCTTCGGCCCATAAGCAAGTGATCCTCCGTTAGAGTATATTTTTTTTTTTTTTATTAATATAATTTTATGTCAAAATTTCTGTTTTTTTTCAAACTTTATAAACTGTACTATTACCAATGTAAGTAATACAGTTTATCTTAAAAGTTTATATAATATACTAGGAGAAGCCCGTCGGCGTCGTCCGGCGATTATATAGATACCTATATGGGTGGGGGTGGGGTGGATTGTTTAGAAATGCATAATATCTAAGCTATTACCCGACTCGGTCGCGCGATTACATGCGTGCGTGTGTGTGCGTGTGTGTGTATGTGCATGCGTACATTCATATGTGTGGGAGAGTGTAGCTCTCAAATTGGACGCGTTCTCAGATAGCGCTCAAATACGTAGTAAAGCACGAGATTTTTGTATAGCAAACCTACGAAGGAGTTGCCCGATTGATCCAATTTTGGAACCGTATTTGCAATTTTTAAGAAAACGTCGTGTACAAAATATGAGATCTTCACTGCCTTCGGAGGCAGTTACCAACTATATAGTGAATATAAAATCTTTGTATGGCAACACCAAGAAGGGGTAACCCGATTTAGTACATTTTTGAAATTTTATTTACCATTGCTATGGAAACATCATGTACCAAATTTTTCGTATGGCAACCCTACGAAAGAGTTGCCGTTGCCCGATTTGTCCCACTTTTGAATTTAGTTTACGTTTTTTTAAAAAAGTCCCGTGTACAAAGTTTCAGCTCTCTACGTCGACGCGTGAGGCAGTATAGAAATATATAGTGAAAAACTAATATTTTGTATGGCAACATCAAGAAAGGGTTGCCCGATTTAGACCATTATTGCAATTTTATTTACTATTGCTATGAAAACTCCATGTACCAGTTTGTAGTTCCCCATGTCGACACGTTCTTAGTTAGGGTCCAAATATAGGTAAAAACGAAATTTTTGTATGACAACCCTACGAAGGAGTGGCCCCATTTTTGAAATTAAATTTAAATTTTTGTTTGTTTTAAAAACGCCGTTTACAAAATTTGAGCTCTCCACGTCGACACATTCTCAGGCAGTTTCCAAATATATAGAGAAAAACTAAATTTTTATACGGAAACTCTAAAAAGGATTCGCCCGATTTGGTCCATTTTTAAACTTACTATATATTTATAATTTTCATAAAACCGTCGTGTACAAAATTTGAGATTTCCTCGTCGACGCATTCTCAGCTATCTATCATGTCCAAAATTCTCCTATCTCACAAGTTAGAGCCAACTAAACATATTCATAAAATGTGTGTACGGACATAGTGACACGTGATTTTTATATATTAAAATAAAATTTATACTCTAGACACACAGCACGATCTGATGAATAATTAGTACTAACTATTCATTAAAATGACGTGTGTGTCACATAGTATACGTCATTATAGCTGGAAAATCAGATGATAATGAAGTACACTAATGAAGTGTTTTCTTCCTTCATTATAACTATAATGAGGAAAAATGTGCTAGATTGGGCATCTAATATAGATCTGGAGGTCCGCTGTGCATCTGATCATTTGAACAATAAGAAGAAATGTAAAGCACAAAATATTATATCAAAATATTTTTTAATAAAATGTGTTTTTTTTTTATTTCGAAATCGTTAAATTGAATAAAAATAAATAAAAGCAAAGTTTATCGCATTGATTCGATCCATATCGCTTCTTTAATGTCATAAGTATATCAAAACCAGTTTGATGGAACAACTTAATTAAAGAAATTGCTGTGTGTCTGCAGTTTATAATGAATCATTATAGACTAATGAGTCGTTAGTTATTTCTTCATGAAAAGCGCATTAGATTGCTGATGAATGTCTAAATTTCATTTACGAGAAACTTATTTACTGTGCCTAAATAAACTGTAATTTTACAATGTGTGTAAAATAGTTTACCATGCTACAAATAAGTTCTAATATTACCAACGTATGTAATATAGTTTATTTTCTTAATAAATTCTACTATATTCATGGTCAAATCTGCGGATGGCAAGAATAAATTTTATGAAGTCGTTGAAGGCGACTTCAAATTTACAACTATATTTTAACCAGCCTTAGTACCATTTCTTTACATAATATAGCAGCAGACAGCCAAAAAGCTACCAAAGTCCATAATGATAATTGGTTATAGTGGCATTAATATGACGACAGCATTTCATATTTGACTTATTCCTAAATGTCTAACTCTATTCAATGCTGAAAGAGTAGTTCCTCTGAGCTGAACAATTGTCAGCATCCATATGAAGATTGTGATCGTGATTTATATGGATGCTGATTTAGCTCACCATTTGTGTATATTATTGAGAGCATAAGTTATTTACGCGAGCAAACTAATCCTCTACTAGCCGAATCGGCCTGTCTAGTTATATCTGTATATTGAAGCATTCATGTGGATTTTCACATTCTCAATAACTTCCGGTAGATAATTAATATTATATTCCCACAATTAAATGGCTTGGAGACCATGGGCAAAATTTTCGAATTATTTACAACTAACTAATCTCAAAGTGAATACTAAATCAAAAATTTTCTTCCAACGAAAGATTTCTCATCGCACTATTCCCCACGAAAATGATTGTGGTAGGTACTTGCAAATAAATAAACCTGAGCCGTTGACTCGTAATTAAACCACACGTTGTCATCGGTTCCTGTCAAACAATATGAAAACAGCTTTCTATCAGGGGGGCCATTAGCTTTATGTAAAATAGGGCTCTTGGTTCGCTTTATTACAACGGTTTGGCACATCTAATTTTAGGCTGTCTCAACTTTTTTCTAACCAACAACAGTTAACCACAGACAAGCACTTATTCGTTTTTTTAATCTGTCCCCTCATTGAAGCATATTCACATCAAATCAATGCTTCGAAAGTGTTCAATCCATTTAAGGTATGTAACATAATTGTGGTGCATATGGCAACTGAAATTTATTAAATATCACTGGCTGACTATCATAGAATCGGGGCACCCACTTTGGAACGAGTATGTAATTAAAGGATATTTTATTAAAATTACCTATAAATGTGGTGGATGGTCTCCAATTAAGTCCTTATTAAAAATAGAAGTATTGTGATTATAGAATTACGAGCTTATTGCACTTACTGTTGTATATGAAGAGCATCTTAATACTGTAGTCAGTAACTTCTTAATTATTTCCAGTAAAAATGATATGAGTACAAATACAGAGTAAAGATATTATTAGAACAGTTAACTAAAAAATAATCTCTAGAAAAAAAAAATGATATCAGCATTTTACGTATAAAAGCAATATAAATCGATAGCAAGAGGAGAAATTTTCTTATTCAAATATGAATGCTTTGTGCCACACATTTTAAGCAATAAATCCATAAATGAAGGTTTCCAACCCATCAAGCCTGTAAGAAAAAAACTAAGCTCAATTTAAGTCACAATACTCTCAATAATATCAAACAGTTATTTTTATGGTTTTATGCATGAGCGCAGTTTTCTAGCATTTATTTCTTTTCGCAGGAAATATGACCAAGACGCAGTAAGTAGATAGAAATTTTCTCATTACGTACATCCTTTTTCGTTGAGTTTAACTTCGGTCTACTGTTTTGTAGAAAAACATTTTCAGCGTGTCTAGTGTTTTTCAGTTTTGTGCAAAAATAGATATGTTCGAGGCCAGAGTTATTTCTACTCCAATTCACCCACAATGTCCCAGTTCATAAATATCTCTATTTGCAGCCATCTCTGCTGAGTCATAATTTTATTTTTTGACATTATTTGATATCCTGAAGAGAAAAGGTTTTCAGCTATTGTCCTGACCTCCGAAATGATATGCATATTATTATGTAAGGCACATAATTCGCTTGCATGACTATCTTCAGTGGAAATTTTTGAAAGATTTTAGATGAAAAATACGCAATTCTATGTATGAAAAATATATTGAGGTTTGTAGTAGTGCGGTGAGGTTCACGATGATCCAAAATTATGTTTATATCCTAAGAAGGCAAGCTCTGCATTTACCCGTGCACAAAGGACACACAGCATTCATGTAATAGTAACATAAAACTTGACCTCCGTCTGAAGTGGAGAAAATACATGGCTTTCTTAACAAGCTCATTTCAAAAAAGGCTTTTATCTTATCTCTTGTAACTGGTACCAAAGGTAAAAAGTCTAACTCAATAAAATTATTAGCATAGACATAGTATGCTTTTATTTTTTGCAAATCTTTGAGGTAGAATTAATTTATGGGATAGTTATTAAAATAATCGTATTGAGAATGAGAAGAGTTATGCCGACATTTAAAGTCAAAGTTTGACCTACCCACAAGCTTTGTCGGTCTTGTGAGGTTTGACCCACCTTGTTAAAGGAGAGGTCTCCTTTACAACGCCGATTAAAGTAAACTCTGTGAGTGAATATGTACATTATTATTTTGCCTTATAGTAGGATTAGATTATGGCTACCTACATAATTCTCCACATCACATTGCCGTACCAAATCGTATTTCAAGCTCTGATTACATCCTCGAGATATATAACCAGCCGATATGCCTACACATACAGTGCCAACTGGATAACGAATTTTAAAGCCAGAGTAGAATCAAATCACATTTAACTACCTTCTTCTTCTCCAAAGTCTAAAAAGGACTTTCATCTAAATTTCCTGACAAGCCTGTTATAGTTTTATCAATTGAAGATACATTTCTAGGTTCTTAGTACTGATACTAAGGCTATGGTAAATTCCATGTGAGTATAAGTGTGGCATCAATTACCGAATAAATCTTCACTGTACACGAAATAATATAAAAAAATTTTTTGAGTATACCATCCAACCGCACCATCTATATGTGGATTTTATCAGAGTCAGTCTAAGGAGTCCACGGCGTTGTTTGCGTAGAAACTAACACCCCGAAGATGTTGCTAATCACCACAGACAGATGCTAATGGAAAGTCTTAAGGGACTCATTGTTTAAGGAGTGATTTACATGACAAAATTTAATTGTTACTCATACTTTGAAAATGGTCGGAGAAATTGTATTAATGTAGGACAATAAATTTAAATTATACAGTTTTCACCATATATTATTGTGGTCAATCTATGGCAGCCGATCAACATCAAAAACGATCCAAAAATACAATTTGACTTTGACTTAGGCTAACTCAGATCTCAGATGCTACGGAAGCAAGCGGCGTAGATTTCTAAAATTGTTCGGAAATTTTCTAGCTGAAAAACTTTTTATTTATGATTTTATTTCAAGAACAGTTTGGTCAACGCACATAAAGCTATAAACTTTCAGCTAATTAGAAAATCATTAGATTCAAGTGGAGTTGTGCTGTCAGAACTTGGAGAACAATTGAAAGGTAGTACTTGAGACGATGGGAGTAAGATTTTTGAAACCCGTAAATCTAAGACTTTTCCATAATTTGTGCGAACGAAGGCTGCTGTCCAATTTACGCTGCTGCTATTGGCATTTCTCTTTTTATATTTTGACTCCTGCTAGATTACGGATCTTTTTATATCCAACTTTAGAGTGGCCAACCTACCAACTGAGATAATTCTGAGATTGTTTTAAGATAGAGGGGTTGTCAGAGATACAGGATGAGCTAGTTACATTCAGATAAAGTATTTACAAATTGTAAAGGAAGTCAAGTTTGCGGGAGTTGCTTTGTAGAAGATTGACGTCACAGTGTCCATCTAGTAACATATTGCGAAACTGAGCTTTAAGATGACTGAAGCTTTGAGTGCGTAGATTAGCAAATATATCGAAACCTATACAGGTTGGGAGTTGTTACTGATCCTATATGTAGAGGATGTAGGGAGAAGTCCGAGACTTACTGACTTACTTTCTGTCACTGTCCGGTGGTCTCAGGAATGCGCTACAGATTTCTTGGCTCACACCTCCTGAACGAACTACATAAAGTCAGCATGGAGGACTGGGAGCCAGTACTGAAATTCGTAAGTTCATCCGGTTGGGAACAATGCTCATAAGTATGGTGGATAAATAATGGGTTTTGTTATGTCCTATGCTCCAGAGACCCCGTAGGGGCCGCAGCCTTAGTTTTCAATCAATCAAGTCTATCGAAAAATGCTTTAACTCTACCAACGATATAAAGTTTTATATAACTTGCATGCATCCACCGAGCAATCATAAGCCCTGCTTTAATATATGGATTAGTGATAAGGTCCTAACAAAGGAGCGCATTAAAGTGTTTAGTGCGGGGAACTTTATCTGAATGAATACCAAATTATACAGGCTATTTCCCCTTAAGAGGTCAATAGAGGAGGAGGTGATAGTACACACTTAGCCAAACAAAAACTTGTATAGCAGGAGGGGAGAGGGCAATATCAAAAGTTTGGGAGTTACAGGGTGATTAAGAAGAAAAGCTAGTTTTTCACAAAAGACCCTACATTATAAAAAGTACTGGGCGCACGGTAACAGTTAAGAGCTCATTGTATGCAGAACTTCATGGTTCAACTATCCCCACTCCTCTCAGGGGTTACGGGGTCTAAACAAAATATTTTACATTTTTTTTACTTTGACCTGTATTCTTTTTTGCAAAACGGTCATTTACATAACTTTTATTTTCTAAGAACTATAAACTGTATACGCTCCTCTTTAATTTAACGTACTATAGCTTATGTGCTATCTGCAGATGTTAAAGAGTTAATAGTTCGTTAGGGGTATGGTGCTGTTTGAACAGTCGTTGGAAAGGCCATGAAGTTCTGCATACAATGTGCTCTTAACTGTTACCGTGCGGCCAGTACTTTGTAAAATATAGGGTGTTTTGTAAAAACCTAGCCTTTTTTCTTAATCACCCTGTAACTCCTAAACGGTTGATATTGCCCCCCGCCCCTGCCAGTTTTTTGTTTGGCACGGTGAATACTATCACCTCCTGCTCAATTGACCTCCTAAGGGGAAAAGGGGAAACACCGTGTATAGGAACTTTGGAGCTCTTATAAAATAGGTTAACTAAAGGAAATGGAAGGCCTAGAAGCCCACATGAGATGGCTGAATGATGTAGAGAGAGATTATAGGACGCTAGAAATTATTGATTGGAGAGAGTTTTCTTAAGAAAAATATCGTTGTAGATGCAATGTACAGGAGACAGAGAAGACAATGCACGGTTAGGGAATGTGAAGAGCATCAAATGTTGATAATTTTTACCTCATTATGTGTCAAGATCAAGAGATACCCTACATTATTTCGAATAGAATAACATCAGTAAGAACAGGCATTATTTTAAAGAGCTTCTCAAAATCAAATTTATGAATTAATAAATAATAAAAGTTATTAACTTTGTCAACAGAATTTGAAATTTTTCCATGATTTAAATTAGCTTACTCGACCTTGGAATCAGGTCCAATTTTGAGACAAACACGAAGTAGAAGTTCAAGAAGAATTTTATAATTCACTGAAATTTTAAAGTATTATGTTGTTAATTTTATTGACAATAATTTCATTTTAAAATTATAAAAATAAAATGTATATATAAAAAAAACTACGAATGTTTCTGGGGAACTCAAACCGTTCCCAAATAACTTATAAAAGTAGATGTGGAAGACCCCCGAGGCAGATGAAGTTTTGTGTCAGCGAAGAAAACCCTCTGTCGTATATATATACCTATGTATATATATATATATATATGTGAAAAAAGTTTTATGCAAAAGACTAATAAAATCACAGAAAATCTTCTTGTGCATAAGTGCGAGCACTTACAATTACAGAGACACTGGGGTGCTATCCGAATTGAATTTTTTCTTTGTTGCTTTTTTTTCGTTTTCTAGAAAACTTTCCCACTTTTCATGAGATCTTTATACAATGGCAAATTTTAATGTAATTCTTATTTTTCTCTTTGCTGGAATTGAAATAATGTCTGTGTATTGTAGGATTTTTCTGATATAAACTAAACTGCTATAATTAAAATTATAATATATTTCCACCCGAAGAATTTCAACATCCTCCCAGTAGCTTTCATCAACAGCAACAGAGGGTAGTAAAAGAGTCATTTAAACTCGACAGTGAAATATAAAATTCATTTTTTTTTAGTGTTTCAAGCTTAAACGTAGCAACTTGAAGTAATTAGAATCTAAGCAATCTGAAGTATTTTCTACTTTTGAAAATCTAAGGATTTTATTTCGTTCCCTTGGGAACGAAGCAGAGATTTCATTATCCTGTCTTGTCTGCTGTCCTATACGTTAGGGGGGAAAAAAATCGGTTGGTCCGTTTATTTCAGTGTAAAATTGCACAGAATCCAAAACAGTTCTTTATTCACTTACTGATAAAAAGTTTACACAGCACATACATTTCACAATTGTTGCGATAAATGCTTTCAAAAACATAGTTGTCCAAAATGAATACAGATACATCTTTAAATTATTCTCTTCATAAACTAGTTGTGGGTCATGCAAACACACATACATATATACGATTTACAACTAATTATTATCGCCATACTTCAGAGAGTTCCTTTTACTCGAATATGGTTCCTGACGATTTACAGCGAAAGGATGGAGCATTCGCAAGGCATGTATCCCTTTACGTGTTTCCGGACTTGATGTTGGCGGTAAGGATGTAGTCCTATGCAGTGGGCTAGGTGATAGTAATTGTCAACTAAAGTCATCAACATCTTGATCACTGCAACCAGAAATAGTTTTATGTAAATTGACTGGTGCTAGACAGGTACGTGCTGCCATCATCTGGAAGTTTTCTGAAGCTCGATATGCACTTCTTGTGCACACACATCTAAACAATATACGCTTAAAGGCTATCCTGAATTCATTCGAAAAAAGTGCATATATGACAGGATTAATAGCAGAATTACAATAGCCCAACCAAAATAGTATTGAAAACACCATGGGTTGGATACACTGCTGGCAAAAGGCTCGAATCAAGTACATTGTGAAAAATGGTAGCCAACAGAATATGAAACCGCCAACGATTATTGCCAAAGTCTTGGCTGCTTTCGTTTCCATTCGAAATCTTTTCACTTGAAACTTGATATTACGTTTTCCGGCACGTTTCTTACACTTTGGTGATGGTGACGTAGAATCGAAACTTTTGCTCGTCTCAGATGTACTGTCCAAATTGAAAGCTGTCTCACCAATTTCGAATAAACTCGTCTTAAAGTTATTCTTTCCAGTTTTAGGGGGTGAGTCGTTCAATGAAGTTTGATTAACAATTGAATATTGTGGCGAATCTCTGGGTGTTTCTATAATGTTTTCTTCAGATGGAAAAGAAACTCGTATGGAAACTTTTTCATGGTTTCGATTTCGATTGAATCTTGTTGATCCGCATGGTTTTGGACTGATTGTATCTTCACAATTACTATTCACACTTAATGATGAGTCACCGGATAGAACTGAGTTTGCTGTACGCTGAGTACTTGTACATGCCCGGCCTCGATGCATTCTCAATGTAAGGCGATTTTCATCATATCTGGTTCCTGGTTTATGTTTAGTTCCTGAAATCAAAAAAATTTTTAGAAAAACCATTTTTCAACATTCTACGTATTTTATTTTTATTTACTTAACTTTTTAATTTATGCATTATAACTCTCTGTTACACAACACAACAGTATCAGGCTTGCATTCGCCAAATATATTGTTGAAAATGTATATATATATATATATATAAGTAATATGTATGTATACGAATGTTGCAATATTTTATAACAATCAAACAAGATGAATGAAAAATATTTGAAAATTATCCTACCACTAGTGTTATCCATGTTACTCAACATGCGTTGCTACGAATATATGAAAATATCAAAAGATGTAGAATAATTTAAATAATTAATTAAATTGATTTTTTTTTTAAATACTAATATTAAGAAACGATAAAAATTTACATGTCTTACGCTACTTTAAACATTGAAAAAATGTAAAGAGAGAAAATTTTGTTGTTTTTTTTTTCAAAAATTTCGTTTCTACTTTACTCGGACTACAAAAATGTTAGTGAATTTGTGATATTGAAAAGAAATTTAAATAAAATAAATAAGAATAAGAAATGTGTTAAATATTATTATTCAGGGTGATATTATAGTCTTCACATGTCTTGCGTTCACACTGATGATTATTATTAAATGTTTCTACAACATCACTAATCGACCGACGCATTATTTAATACCATGAGCATTGGAAACTAATGAATTTTTATTATTTTGTGCATAGCTCTAATGATTAAATCGATTTCCTTCCTTTTATGTACGTAAGTCCAAAATTTAGATTTACTCTTTTTATTTGAATTTCTATTATCGCATAGTACACTTTTTTGTCACAAGTTCTTATCTCCTGTTTTTTCAGTATCAATTAAGAATTCAAAAACAGAAGCTGCTTGAATGTAGCTTAAAGTAAACGCCTTCAATAAAGGGCGGTACAAGAAAATGAAATTTTAAGTTGACTACGTATGTTGACGGCGTACTTTGATGATACTGAAGATCGTGTAAAAAGTAAAATCTCAAAGAAGACAAATTTCCGGAAGCAAAGAACTCAAAAAAATATTTAAAATCAAAAATACGTGCAAATAGGTTTATTTTGGATTCAACAGGTTTTCGGGTTTTCAGGATTTAGTTTATCGAAATTTTGTATTTTTAGCATTAATATTTTTCTTTAATTTTTTTTGTTTAGTATTTTATTTTCCGACTCGCTGAAAATAAGAAATTGTACTGTTCATCAGATTTGGGAAAGATCTTCTCACATTTCATACTAATCTTGCTTGAGTTAAATACATACAATTACTAATAAATATTATTATTACACACAAGAAAACAAAACATAAAACATGAAGTCCCTCAAGTTTAGTATAACTATTTTTGTGCTAATATGACTTGCACAAATACTCAAATATTCCGCCATAATAACGCTTTTGTCATTAAAAACTTTGATTCAATTAACTATGAGTTTCAACTCACTCTATGATGATCTCAATTTCAACTAAATTATTTTTTATAACTATCTTGCATCATTCCACAATAAATTGTTTGCACTTTCTGACGCGATCATTACCGATCTTAATAAAATTGTGTATACAAGGAGAATCCATGTCGAATATATTAATTGTGTGAGTCAATCCTATACACAAGTTTTTACTTATCGTAGATATGTCTTTGAGGGCTTATTTGAAAGACGTAGTTTACAAATCAGGAATAAATTGTAATCTTTATATCATTACAACTTCTGATAAAATAAGATGAAACCATGAAATACAAAATATGAAATTATGATTCTTCCATACACACACAGTCGGCTATTATAACGGCAAGAGTGAATATTCGCAAAAGCGAAAAATGCTGGACATAGCTACTGTGTAGTGTATTCTGTATAGTACAAAAGCTAATAAATTACTAAAAACTTGATTTCAAAAATTAACTTACAAAAAGTCTCATAATTTCTCCCAATACAATTGAGTATGATACGGATGGATATCGGCGAAAAGTAAATAGGTATTTGCCGCATGTATCAGTTTCGTGTTAGTACAGCACAAATTTTTATATTTAAAACAAGGTTCCATTAGAATGTTCTAAATTATGTCATTTTTCGTTCCAAACGTTTCGCTCCGATTTTTATTACACAGAACTATATAAAAGTTGTATTTCCTCCCACCGAAAAAGGCATAACAACTTTCCCCGAATCTAATTTTATATTTCTCAACTTTTTACCAGAAAACTTGATAGTTATAAGTTTTTTTATAATATTCTCATTGTTCAGTGAGTTTAGCTATGAGTTTTACTTTACAAATCTAAACGAAAAGGTTAAACTCTAATTAGTTATGGGTTTTGTGCTTTGAGAAATGCTTAAGGTTTTTGTTTTTTTGACCTTTAATAATCATTATGAATCGATTAAATCTATCCAATCACTAATAAAAATCACTTCCTAATTTTTATTTTTCATAATCCCAAATAAAAATTGCATTGTGATATTTATTATAAGAATAATACTAGTGAAGTGATTTTTATTTTATTGATTTACAAATAAAAATCTTCCAGTGATTTTCTTCTATTTTCAGTCGGCATATAATTCTTATTTTTGAGTGGTAAAGTTATCAGTTAATAATAAAAAGAAGGTACTGTGCTAATAACTACAAAATATTAGGTGCCGATGTTCAGATGTTCAATTTTTCGTTGCTTATCGTTAAACCTAACATTTCATTCATCTTAATATCTGAATACCTATCATAGCGCCATAAATAGTTCATGATTAGAATTATAAAAAATTACCTGGTGATTTTTATTTGTAAACCACAAAAATAAAAATCACTTCATGATTTTTATGAAGAAAAATTAAATTTACGATGCAATTTTTATATGTGAGTAGGAAAAATATAAATCAAAAACTGATTTTTATTCCTGATGGAAAAATATTAGTCATCTCATAGCCGATTATTGATGACTCAAAAAAATAAAAACGATCCGTAAGCATTTAACAGGGACTGAAACCCTATGTAAGTAAAGTTTAACTGTTTCGTTCGAACTTTTAAGGTAAAATATAAATACGTATTATTGGTTTACTGTGATTTTCATATTATTAATCACAAATTTTGTAATTTTAGTATCAACGAACAGAGCCCCTCAATAGCTGCAAGTAGGTGTAGAAGAGACCTGACTTCTATAAATAATTCTGCGTAATTTTTCGACGAGAATTTTAAAAATTATCGTTATTTACGATAACTATCTTTCATGTTATGTGACAAAAAGCAAATTTACTTCTTTTAATAGTTGGATAAACATACAAAATTACAAAATTTAGCGAAATTTAGTGACATGTTAACAAATCATAGGGAAATAACGCGTCAGCAGCTATCAATGAGCAACCTAATTAGATTTTACTTCTTTTTTTTTTTTTTGTATTCCGTATTATTTAAGAAAAATTAGAAATTTTAACATAAATTCAACGCAACAGATATTGTTACCCATATCAGAAATGTTTTAAATATAATAAAATATTTAATGAAGTAAAGATATGGTTGAAACTGCATTAAAATTTGCAACTAGGAGAGATCTACGGTATATCAGACCGATAGGAAGATTATTTTTTAAATTTCCTGTCAGCTTTGACGTGCAATACACGTCGATATTTATAATTGCTCCCAATAATAAATTTGTATGGTTTTAGACTTCTTTTCAAAATTTTGTAGTAGCGTTACAAAATGCATGGGTCGTAAATAAATAATAAAAAAACTGGTTCCATTGTTTATGAAACTATGATCAATTTATTGGAGATAAAGAAAACAGTTGTTTTATGGTGCATACCGTGATTTGTTGTGGGGATAATTGTTCGTGCCTTCTGGTACGTCACAAAAAGAAGTAATTGGAAGGCGAGAATTTAAAATAATAATTTAAAAAGTAATTTTCTTTATTCAGCATTAGTTATATTTTAGCAGTTCCACTGTATTTTATGTTTATTCTATATCAGTTTCACATAGATTAGTTTCAATAACTTAATTGTTTTCTAGAAGAGTTTTCTAAACCTTTATTAGTTGCATTTTTCGTATATTAAAATCTATAATATTCAACTTGATTGATTAATTTTTTTGTATATTACTGTATTACTTATTATTTATAACTAATTTAAGAAACTTCTTTCCACGGTTTTAAAAAACTAATTTCGGGGTAGCTGCCACCAACCCCTCAGTACCAGTGATAACTTTAAAATGATTTTTCAAATAAAATCAAAAAAAAAAATTAAGACAAAAGTATTGTTCAAAATATTTTTATTAAAATATACATTTTCCCTAAAGGCTTCTTATTTGTCCTTCTCTGTAAACTATCAAGGAGAAGCAGTAATAAGATCACCTCCATCTCATCAAAACAGTTAAAACCAAACCAATCAAACAACATACAATGAAACGTACAGCATTCGAACACTGCCTGTAGGAGGTGGATTTATTTTTGCTTCCATCAACAATCGAACAACATCCAACAAAATGAATGGTATGCGCACTCGTCAGGAATCTTACTATGATGTCACAATTCTCTGTTTCTCGTTCGCCACTTCTAGTGTAGCTATACTTAATAAGAAATAGTTCTAATCCTATGGCATGCAATTGAAATAATGCTTCTATGGAACCTACAAACACTGCTATACCGGTATCATGTATTAGGTTGATTTTATTCATATGATAATATTTTTCTTATGATAGATCAACGCTGTATTTGTTTCAACTGGAGGTGGCATTATTTGTGCTTCCATCAATTTTATTAGGTAGGTCGGTTAGGAAACACTTTTTGGCAGGCAAATATGTTCAAGCTGCGCGGGCGAGAGAAAATTGTAAATTCTTGAAGGGAATATCTACACTGAGAGAAATAAAATAGTATCAGTTATTATGCGCCATAGTTATTCTCAGAATAGTTAAATTAACCCGCTCTATGTATCTAATTATTATAAAATAATTTAATCAACTATATATTTTAATATTAACCATGACATAGTTAAATACATTCTGAGAAGAATTGTCGAATTTACTATGTCAGCATGTTTAAACATGGACATACTTCTTGTTATACGCTTGGTGCAAACAACAATTTTTCTTAATGATTTCACATTGAAATAGTTGAAACAAAAATTTTCATGTTTAATCTTACTACGTATTTCTGAAGAAAAATTTCGATTCTTAACATGATTGTTTGATTTTACCACGGTCATTGTAAATTTCGTTATGGACATTTTTGAATTTGTCAGTTCATGTTTGCAGTGACTGATTTATACTTTGAATTTTTCAACTCAGAACTTTTCATTGCCAGTAGTATTTGGAAGGCTTATATGTTAAGAGTTGCTTCCGCCATATCGAAAATAGGTTCCCTACAATTTTTAAAATGTGTGATCAGAGTTTTTTATCAAGTGATAATATAAGTTACACTGTTTTACAGAGGTGGTATTACTTTAGATATATTTATATTGCTTTTATTTTTGTTATTTTTATTAATTACTCATATAGTGCTTCTCAAAACCTTATTCCTCCTTTAAATGAGGATGTTGCAAACTTATTGGATGAATGGAACTTGACTGTACTTTCTGGTATTTTTCAAAGTGAGAAAATTCGCGATTTTAGTGTTTTTATAACAAGTGATATGTGTGTGTTTTGTTTTAATTTTTAGAATATCGTACAGATTTAACCTGTCTGGAATATATGAGTGATGCTGATATAGATGCTATAATTCCTATAGATTACTTTCCAGAAAAATGCATGTTTAAAAAAAAGCTTAAGGAGTGGCGTGTGCAAATGGTATGTTTATACCTGTGTGTTATTTTATTTAAAAAAATACAACTAGAATTTTAAAGGGACATACTGGATCGTCCACTGTTCAAGAAAAGGAGGACGTTAATACAAGTTTAATCGAGAAATGGTTGACTTCACAAACAAAATCTCCCTCAACCAGGAGTGAATTAATAAATGATTCGGTATTATTTTATGAAGGAATTTTAAAAAATTGTAGTTACTGTTTTCCAATTTTTAAAAATATCTGAAAATTATTTCAACCTTTATAATACAATTTACAAACTGGCGTTTCATCGAGCACAAAGTTTTTGAATTGATAAAATAAATAGGATTATATGAGAATTTACTGTCTGTCTTCATATATTCCAACTTATCAGGTATTCTCGTTGCGATA
Source organism: Dioctria rufipes (assembly GCA_963924295.1). NCBI lineage: Eukaryota > Metazoa > Arthropoda > Insecta > Diptera > Asilidae > Dioctria > Dioctria rufipes. Next base: position 278,729,075 of record OZ002741.1, on the reverse strand, counting down.
GAACTTAGTTCAGAAAGTGCACTTTTACATTGATTACTTTCGATATTAACTAAAAGGTTATTCTATTAATCTGTAGTATATATAGTATCAAAATCAGTATTTGATATATTTTATTGTTTTTTATGCGGAGTGGAAAAGATACCACAAGTCAGAAAAAATATTTAAATTTTTTAATTTCATACTATTACGCATATAACTTTGAGTATTTGACAAAAACATGATCCCACGAAAATTTAATCAGTTAGGATTTTTTTTTTTAAGTTGAATAATTCAAATCGTATTTTTGGAAAAACAACATATTAAGCCCGCTTTTGTTAATTTTAACGTATTTATAAGCAGCCAGGGAACAGATTTTAGAGGTAGATGTAACGCTTGGTTATAACTTTTAAATTTAATGAAAAATAATAGTACCATCGGCTGGTATTAAAATCTAGAGTCAGTCGTTTAGACCTTGATTGTGTTTCTTCTAAAACTTACTTTTCGATTTATCGTATACGTCTTTCTATACCGCATAGGATTTACTGATTTATTACTAGCTTATGTACAAAAAAAGTACCTTGAAAGTAATTAAATCTTTTAGGATTTGGAATTATTGCTTGAATCCTCCCATAAAGGAAGATCTTTGAAAGAATATTATAAAGAACATAATTCACTTTCGGAAATTCAAAGAAGTCTGTTAATTGACTTAATTGTTGAAGATTTAATATCACGTAAAGCAAATTTAAGACCAAATAATTGGATCCAAATTTCTCAGCAAATAAAAACAATTTTTCCAAGTGAAAATACAGTGAGTTAATTATTCTAACCATACACAACAATATTCTATAAATTATTTTCTAGAATACTTACTACACACCTCGCGATAGGGGCATTGAACCACGAGGAAAACTATATTCAAAATATAATAACAATAAAAAGAAATTGAAGAGAATTTTCCAACCCGGTATTTCGCGATCTTCAACTACGTTATCGGAAACTCAATCTATTCCTGAAGACTTTAATCATTCAGAAGGTAAAATATTTTTAATCGTAATTTAATATGTATTTTTAATATAAGTTATGATCGTACTTAGAAACAGAGTCCTGTGTTAAGTGGCTTAAATTTTGCGGTACTGAACCGTGGTCAAAAGTGGAAGACTATTGGCGCAAGACTTGTCACGTACGAAAGACGTCTAATTACGTGTTGAAAGAGTGGAAGCAATATACCTTTTCCTTGGGATATATTCTTGTAATATAATGACTCTGTTAAATTTTCTTTTTATTAATATTTCTTTTCTAGGTTGATATTGATTTTGAATACCTGTTTGAAGGCAAATGTTTTAAGCTTCTTGAAAACTGGAATATATTCGTAACTGAAATTTTTCCAAAACTGCGGGATAGAATCAAGGATAGACAAACCTTAATACTTGTAAACGAAAACAATCTGGAACCTTACGATGGTAATCAGGACATTTTAATAAATGAACTTTTCTAATTTCTCCATTTGTTACAGAAAATTCTCGAAGTTTTGTAGTAGCATTAGCACTGCACGCAGTTCTTCCACCGTCAACCAGAATTGTTATAAGGAAAAGTGAAGTAGGAGGAGAGAAGCAATATTGGAAGCCAAGCATAAAGGATTCACAGGAATCCTTCATATTTTTTACCTCAAAGGACTCAGACGTTCATATAATTTTAGAGCAAAAACGAACTAAGTATCATAAGTTCGGTTTGACTCTTCAACCTTTCATAATAGTAATAGGTAGGTCCTTCAAAAATGTTGAAAAAATCTTAGTTGTATTTGATGATATTATGTATACATTCCAAAATTTGCCAAAAGCTATAGATATATGTTTTAAGATTTTTCAACTATTTAAATTAGAATATCCGAAAGAATCGAGGGCAATTTGGCTTTTCTTACAAAAGTATTTTTATAATATAGACACAATCTATGATGTAAATATACCAGCGTTATCTAGTGTATTATCTGATATAAACCATGATAAACTGTTTTAAATGTAAAGACTCTTTTTTGAATGCCGACCAAATAGGAGCACATTTATTATATTTTCATAATATACCTCCTTATGACACTTTTTTTTGTGGGCATGCTTCTTGTCCTCAGACATTTTCTTCAATATATGCTTATAAAAAACACATTAAAATTAAGCACAACAGTGAGAACAAAATTTTATCAAATGTTAATGAAAGGATAAAATCTGATCAAACTAATACAAATATACTTCACGAAGATTTCGAAAGTTTTTATAGCGAAAGCCCTGCTAAAATATTTGAATACCCAAATATTCAGGATAGCATTCTTATTTTCATCACAAAACTTTATAGTAAAGATAATTTGCCTAGAAAGCAAGTGCAAGAAATTTTAGAAGATATTAAAGAATATTTGACAAAACCTTTAGCTGAACTATTAAAATCTGTTGAATCTTACGAATCAAATACTACTCTTCAACAAATAACTGCCACCCTGTTATCACCTTTTAAAGATGTTGACACAGAGTATAAATTATTGAAACATTTAGAAACAAAGAATCTTTACTCTCCACCACAAAGTTTTATTATAAATAGTAAAATTGGCGCAAAACACCATAAAGGTGAAATAAAACTTGAAAATATAGACAGAACAGGAATTCTAATGCCGATAGAATTTCAAATAAAACATTTTTTGGAAAAACCAGGCGTTTTTAAAGATATAATGAATTTTAATAGTGAAGTGCAGAACTCTAGTCATTTTGTTAATGGTAAACTATGGAAAAAGAAGCTAGAGAATTTTCAAAGGAAGTTAGTGTTACCGATATTTCTGTATCACGATGATTTTGAAATAGACAATGCACTAGGATCTCATGCAGGATCCCACTCCATTTCTGCATTTTACTATACCATTGGAAACCTTCCTAGTCATCATTTATCTAAACTAGATAACATATTTGTAGCAATGCTCCACTTATCACAAAATAAAAAATTTGGTTTGGATAGTTGCATTTACAATTTGATAGAAGTGTTAATTAGATTAGAAGAACATGGTTTACAAATTAATATAGAAACAGAAACTTTACAAATTTATTTTTGCCTCGGCCTTGTTTTAGGCGATAATTTGGCACTTAATACAATTTTAAATTTCTCTGGTTCATTTTCTGCAAATCATTTTTGTAGATTTTGCAAAATCCACAAAACAGCCGCACAATCAGAGGTTTGTGAAATAAAACATTTGTTAAGGGATCGAAACAATTACGTATCAGATGTAGCTGAAAATGATTTTACGACTACAGGAGTTAAAGGTTATTCCGTTTTCAATGAAATCAAATCCTTTCATGTTACAGAAAATTTTTGCGTAGATATCATGCACGATCTCTTTGAGGGAGTGTGCAGATATGAAATGGCTAAGATTATTTGTTACTACATAGATAATCAAACTTTTACTCTTGGAGAATTAAACAACCGGAAACAATGCTTTAATTATGGTGAATTAGAGATTGGAAATATATCAGTTCCACTTTCTATTGAAAATTTACGGAAAAACAATTTTCGTATGTCTGCTAGTGAGATGATGTGTTTTGTCACACATTTTCCATTAATAATAGGTGATCTTATTATTGCGACAGACCCTGTTTGGAAGTTTTTCCTAACCCTTTTGAGAATAATAGACCTAGTATTACACCGAACAATTTCGGAGGAAGACATAAAAACTCTAAAAAATGTTATACGGGACCATAATAAATTGTATGTAAAACTATTTTCCGATTCACTTAAACCAAAACACCATTTCTTATTGCATTATTGTTCTATAATTGAGCAATCTGGTTCTTTAAAACAGTTTTGGTGCTTTCGTTTTGAATCTAAACACAGAGAAATGAAAAGTTATTTAAAGAATATAACTTCCAGGGTTAATGCTTGTCTATCTATAGGTATAAAAATTAAATTAAAACTTGCATATAAATTATTGCAATGCAAACAGTTTGATGAAAATATAATCGTGTTGCAAAAATATGATACAACTTCGAGCGAGATTCAAAATTATCCTCCAAACATTTTGGATATCCTTAAAAATAGTGCACTTGCTTTATCAATTATATTTAAAGGACAAATTTATAAAGAAGGATATTATATTCCTCTTTCTCTTAATTCAGAAATAAAATTATACAAAATAGAAAAAATTGTGATTCAAAAGGAAACATCAATAATATGCCAAGAGTTTCAAGTCAGAAAATATTGCACCCATTATGGATCGTATTTGGTCGGAAAAATACAAAGTAGTTTTCATGTGATAAATATAGAGAGCTTAACAAATCCGCCAGTTATTTTACATTGTGTAAATGATAATAATTATTTTCGTCTTAAACATTTCTGAACTATTATTTTGAGAATGAAATATTATTAATTTAATAATACAATGTATAATAAACGTTTAATTACATATAAAGGTAGAAATAAAAAATATTGAAAATGTGAACCAAATAAGTATATACAAAACCAATAAAACAAATATTTAAACAAAAAAAAAAAAATGTGGACATCCAGCTTTGGATACTATTAATCTTACTTCCTTATACTTTGTTTATTCTTTTTGATAGTAACAATCTGAAACATTGAAGTAAATTTAATAACAAAATGTATGCATTACTTGTAACCAAAAATATTTAAAATAAATAAAAATATTAAACCGATAACCAATATGCTTGTGTTTTTATATTGTAGTGGAATATGTCCATTTACAGATTTTGCAATAATTACCCTCATAATTGATTTGATTATGAAGGTTGTTATTACATACAATTCGAATTAACACAGTGACAATTTTCATATTTAAAAATTAAGCATGAAATATTCAAATCAATTACTAACATGTTCAAACTAACAAATTTTTAATCATTATTCGTGTTAATTTAAATATCTTACAACGTTATTTCAAAGATTTGCCATGATTGTTTTAAAGGTGATAATTTTAAAAACAACTATTTTTGATATTTTGACTATGGCCTAATAGTAAAATTTACCAATTCCTGTTTGGATGAAAATCATTGGGTAAAATTGTTAAATTAAACCCAAAAAAAGCTGTAATTGACAATTTTTTTCTCTGAGTGTAGTTGGATAGGCGAACATTACTTTAGAGTGAGCTCAAATACTAATAAAACGTTTAATACTAAAATGGCTACATCTCAAAAGATTAATTTCGCAGTTTCATGAAGGCGACGAATAATACACTCTGTTTCATAATACAACTCTGTTATAAATTATAAGTGACTTTGAAATTCTCCATTTTCGTATTTTGCAAATTGTTTGAAATTTCGTTTGCATGGCTCAAATGCCATTATTACTAGGCAACCTACCCACTACGTTAGAACAGTCTGGGGTATCTTTTCACATTCTGAAAACAATTTATAATTGCCTTTGTTTTCGAGACAACGGAGAATTTCCAATTTGTTTACAGATTTGATTGAAGCAGAGTGTATAAAATACAAATAAATTACGACCTGACTATGATAATTTTTTTAATTCCTTTTATTTTAATTTGAAAGCAAGGAACTAAAAACTGCAATTCATGCCTACTCTCACAAGTCCTCGATCGTGGGTGTTTTAGCTTAAGCTTAGAGCAGCGGTGACTAGTCCACTAAGACCCTGCGCATACAGCGACCAGAGTTGATCTATTGTGTCCTGCCCTAGAGTGGTTAAGTTAAATCTATCACTTCTACGAGTTCCATTATTACCCTTGGGGTGGCTTACAAATCTTATTTGGAGAGTTGTTTCCCTAATGGTTTTCAGTCTTGCAAGCCCGGGATACTCACATATTATATGTTTCGTGGCTTCATCTTCCTCTTCGCACAGTTGACGCAGCTCAGTGTTGCAGTTGCCTATTTTCTTGAAAAATTAACTCCTGGAGTTCTCAAGAAGCAGCTATCGCGAGGGGTGTAGGTAGATAACTTATTAGCACTGCTGCAATAACATTTGAACGCATGGTTATTTAACGCTTTAGTAAAATTATAATCTGATTGCTTTCCCTCGCCCCAAGTCCACGCCACGCCGAAATTTTTATTAAATTGAAATGAATGAAATAATTTTTGGTTTTCAGGGTCATTTTCATGAGTTTTTATATGGTTTTCACAAAGGTACAGTTAATTAGTATTCAACTTTAATATTAAAGGCTGTAGTCGTACAAGCAGTGGCGCACCCAAGATTTGGCTTCTTTTGAAGATCTCTAGTTATATCTGTTGTGACTCAGGTGTGCAATGGGCCGATTCACAACTATAAGATCAATATATTGCCGTATACCAAGGTACATAGAATACATTGTATTCTCATTACAATCCACATTCGACCATTAACGGACATTAGCGTACGCAATGACGTGAAATATATAGGAAAGTACGGTACAGAGAACACAATACTATCACTCCTCTGTTTTCTTATAGATGTTTATCATTAGCGCACAAAATTACGTTACAGAACATGTGTCAAAATTGTAATGAGAATACCTTGTATTTCATATACTTTGGTATACGACAATATATTGATCTTATAGTTGTGATTCGGCTCATTGCGCACCTGAGTCACAACAGTTATAACTCAAGACCTTCAAAAGAAACCAAATCTAATTAATTGCACCTTTGTGAAAACCATATAAAAACTCAGTCTACGAACAAACTTTTCAGAGATGATACGATTCCCAAGCTAAATTTTAAAGCATGTTGCGCTTGCTCAAAATCAGTTTGTCATCTATATGTAAATTCATATAAGACGGAAAGGCTAAATCGGTCTTCACGAAAACACTTCACAAAACAAGAGCAGTCAAAGGGCAGGGTAAAGATGCTACCAGATAAAGCTTAGAAAGAGATGAAAATAATAGCATTACTTTGAAATATGAAGAATTGACAGTTACTAAAAGTGATTCTGTAAGAACATATACAAAAAAAAATACAGAACACCGTCAATCCCGTAAATAACAGTTATACTAAAAAGCTCCTTCCTCAGATAATAGTTGGAGAAAGTATTGGAAGGAAGGCGAATATATTCTTTCAAAAAAAAAACAAAAACGTAAAATTAGTCTAGATTATTTTAACCAGCCCTTAAAAGAGTCACCTTTAGATAAATTGAAAGAAAAAAATTATTATTATGAAGTCATTTATCTTAGGACAATTTTTTTACAAAGCAAATAGTCCTTGATCTGAAACCGAAGAGGAACTTTCCCTAAAATTTTACTAAAAAACATTTACAAAGAAATGGTAAATTTAAATTTCATTCTGCCTTCTGTTAGATGCATTTTACGGTGGCATGCTTTGCTAAGATTTGATACCGATCTTTCTGAGAGTATTATCAACTTACTTAAAGGAAAATTAAATTGAATGAGTAAGTTAGACAAAAAATGCATACTTTCATTTGATGAAATATTAACGAAAAGGGAAATTGAATACAAATTTAAGGATGATATAATTTTTGGTTATAAAATTTAGGCCCGCTGGGTAGAAAAAGATATATTGATTGCGACAAGAGCCCCTTTGATAATGATTGGTAGACTCAACCGGAATTGGAAGCAAGGTTTCTTTGCTGGTTCTGCAAGAGGAAATGACCTGAACTTTATAATAAGTGATATTTTAGAAAGGCTTTTGTTTATTGGATTTGAAGTCATTGGAATGCGATGTGATGAAAATCTTGTATAAAAACTTTCGGTTGTGACTAGGTAGGTACCATACAAAAGCCTTTTTTATATATCAATGACAGAAAGGTTTATTCCTGTGACGATATTTGTCACTTAATTAAGTGTTCATAAATTGCATATTATCTAATGATATTCTAATTGGAAGTGAGGATACAGTCCCTTGGAAAATAATAAAAAAAGACTTATGAATTCGACAATAGTAAAATTCTTGCAATGTTTAACGGACTGACTCACACCTAAAGCCGAATAATTTTGAGAAAACGAATGTTAAGCTCACAACTCAAGTATTTAGTCACATGGTTTCATCAGTTATATATACTGCAGCCCAATTAGTACGTTTATGAAGAGCGGCTTTACTGTTTTGATAGCTTTATTCAAAAAATAAATGTCCTTATTATGCTTTTGAAAGATTTACGAGTCAAGCAATTAACTTTACACTTAAATCAAGACCCCCTCGAAAATTTGTTTTCTATTTTCAGAACGTTTAATGGATAATATGAAAGAAATCCTTTGGTGTACAGAGTACACCGTAATTTAAAACAAATTATGTTTCAAAATTATTCTCTTTCCGAGTTTTCAAGTTTTCAAAGGATTAGATAACTTGGCGTGTAATAACGAAGCACATGAAAGTAATACTGAAATAATTTATGGAAATGGTGACAGTTTCATGGAAAACCTTTTAATTAATCCAGATCTAGAAAAAGATAAATTTTAAGCATTTTCAACTAATGCCTTGATTTATTTTTCGGCTATCTCACCCATACCTTGCCCAAAAAAATACTGATTGTAAGTCTTGCGAAAAATATATGGTACAAATACGTTTCGAGGACACTATAAAATATATATTTATTGAAATGAAAGCTTATCAAACAAAATCCTCTGGTGAGGATGACTACCTTACTGTACCAAGTTATGAATCTGAGCGTGACTTACGCCTTATCAGGCTTTATAAGGCTTCATAATCAATGTTTTTAATGGATTAAATAAATAATAAACCTTAAGCAGAAAATGATGAAGTAAATGATCTTTAATGGAAGATGCTTAATTATCAGTTTTTCAAATACATGGATTAGGCTTAAAGGGGATATCATGTTTAAAAAAAAAACGCGCCTTGCACACTACTTCGAAGGTGGTGTAGAAATGTGTGCATTAGTAATATGCACATGATTATACGATCATGGTTTTGGAAAAGAAAATTAGGGACCATACATTTGATTGATGTATTAGTTGCTTTTCAAATTTGGAAATATAATATATAAATAAAAATCTTGTTAGCCTTGAAATCAAATCAAATAAAAAATATGAATTGCCGCTGCTTCGACATTTTGAATCATGGAAATATAAACTAAATATTGAAAAGAAATTAGAAAAATAAATTGACACAAACTATAAATGCTTATAAATTTATCACATAAAAAAAAAGTAGTCCACCATTCGATACTACTCTTCAGGATCTTTTATTTGATATCAAACAAGCTCCCCACCCCGTGCCGGGTTACAACCCCTAACCCAAAATGTACTCCAAAAAAACAAGAATTATCGAAATCCGTGAACGCGTGACGATATTATATGCAAGCATAAAAAAAGAAGATCGATTAGAAATTAAAGTCGCAGGAAGGAAAATTTTAAGACAATTACTTACAATTATTATTATCTAGTAATAAAAAACTTTGAAAGAAAAAAATTTGTTCTACGTATAATAGTTGTATAACTATAAGTCGATTGACTCAAAATGGTACAACTATGTCCATCTAGCGAGGTGAGCCATCAACAAACTTGCAATCTATATACTTTATAATCAATGGCTCAAGCTAAGGAGTAGCTTTGCATTGACTGCCGCTAGAGGGTATGTAAAATAAATGTTCGAGGTCTGGGATACCTCCATATGAAAATGTAATGAATCAATGCTTACTCTTTTGTTCTCTATACTGAATTATCTTCCTTCACTTTTCCGCATATATTCTTAGATACATAGCTTCTCAGTGCTCTTGTTTTGTACATTCCTTCCGAATAATCTGTTCTAAAGTTTTGTCATTAATCGGGGCCAAGTCACATTTTATACCCGCATCCCTTTACTAACAGTCAATTATTCTGACTAATTTGAATCTTAAAACATCCATGTGACAAAGGAACGCTGACAAACAAAAGTTTGCGTCGCATCATTTTATACTAAATAACGAGTGGTCCAGAAAAAATTGACCCATTAAGTTATTTTTATACCTGCAAAATTACAATAATCCAGGTCTGAATTTTTTTGTTAAAATATTCCATAAATACTGAACTCTGAGTTTATATGAATCATTAGTGTATTGGAAGTGAAATAGTTAAAATGTCTCGAAGCGAAAAAGAAGTGTGTGAAATGATTTTGTCCAAATATTTGGAAAATGCCACAATTTCATTGTTAAAAATTTCAAAAGACCTGAATACAAGTTATTCCACGGTTAAAAGGACAATAACCAAGTGTAGGCGAGGCTTGTCAATAGAAAGGATACGTGGGTCAGGTAGAAAACCAGGGCCATCCCGTTCAGACGTCATAAAACAGATGAAGGGTACTTATTCTCGGAAACCGGGAACTTCGGAAAGAGATATGGCGACATTGGCAGGAACATCATAGTCTACAGTGCACAGATATAAAAAAATCTGTGGATTAAGGAGCTATAAGGTTCAAAAAGTGCCGCTGAGGAAGGAAGAAGAAGAGAAAACAGAGAGAATAAGAGCGAGAAAACTTTATGAGAACTACCTGAAGAAATACGATTGTGTCGCTATGGATGATGAAACCTATTGCAAAGCTGACTGTTTGCAGATACCAGGTGATGAATATTTTACTGTAAAAAGTCGGAGCGGAGTATCCAGAAAATTTTCAACAAAAGGAATGACAAAATTTCCCCAGAAGTACATGATTTGGCAGGCGATTTGTTCTTGCGGTTTACGAAGCAGTGAATTTATCATCAAAGGAACAATAAACTCAGATGTGTACATCAAAAAGTGCCTTCAAAAAAGACTTCTACCTTTTATTCAACAGCATCAAGGGTCTGTTATTTTCTGGCCAGATTTGGTCACTAGTCACGCAAAAGCAACGATGGAATTGTACAGAACCAATGAGGTCAATATCGTACCAAGGGAAGCCAATCCACCGAACTGCCCTCAACTTCGTCCAGTAGATAGGTACTGGGCATTAATGAAAAAGAAGCTTAGAACAACAAAGAAATTTGCCAAAAATGATGTTGATTTCAGAAATAAATGGAAAAGAGCATATAGAAATGTTACTAATATAACTGTTCTAAATCTAATGCGCGGCTTGAATAACAAAGTTAAAGCTTTCTTCCAAAACAAATAATGTATTAGAAATAACTTTTCTATTTTAAAGTTTAAGTTGTAAGAAACAAAATATAGAAATTTTATAAAAAAGTTGCCATTAGTGTTTTTACTGCAAACAAAAATAAATGGGTCAATTTTTTCTGGACCACTCCTTATGTATACCGGTTGGGACTGAAACTCTTAGCAAACTCATAACTTCAGAGTGGCTTAATCGATTTTTATGAACTTTATATGGTGATCACCCAGAGGTGACCAAATTGATGGTATTCCCTTCTATTCTCTCAAGGATGCTGGTAGTAACTTAACTTTGTTTGGTTTTTTTTTTTTTAAATAAAAATTCCTACAAAAATGTATACAGATAGGAACACGAAAAAAAAATATTTTTTTTCTAAACTGCTTCTAGTGAAAGTTATATCCAAGCTTTCCAATATCAAAGGTATTTTGGTTTTGATTTTTATCAATATTCATAAAATCGTAATCGCTGTTGTACTAGAATAGACTATCTTTAATCGGTTATTTTGGAAACAAACAAAAAATTACAAATTTTTGTCGTATAATCTGAATATGTTAGTTTACTTTGAACTTATTACAAATAGAGAGCGAGAAAATACTTGTATTTTCGCACCTTAAAGTAAAATTAAGAAAATAAAACCTGTAGTGAAAAAAAAAATGATTAAGTCGACCAATCCGGATAAAAATTATTTCCGCAAAATTAAGATTAGATTAAGATTAAGACTAAGACATTTTCTTTTCAAGCATAAAAAATACAATAAAGATCCAAACAGTTTCCCTAAAAATTGCTACATAAAGTCGACTTAATTAGATTACGGAACACTGCCAAAAAAAGTCAGTGACTGATAATTCCCTTTAAATTTAAGTGCCATCATTGATGCTAATGAATCCCTTTTAAATGCTACTTCACAGCAAATGAAGAGAAAACTGTGAAACGTAATGAGATAAAAACTGGGCTGCCCTTGCTCAACACTACGGTCCTTCCTAAAGCTTCAATGTAATTAAGACTACAATCAGGGCAATTAGCTGCATCAAACAAAATGCCGTTCTCGATATCATTCAAACTTGGATTTCTTAATTGGGGGTTGATCACCCTACAGAGAAATGTTTTATTAAATATATTGCCAGCAGTTGGGTAAATATATGTTTGTATGTGCATGCAGTAATAATCCTCTACATACATCGGTAAGGATACCAAATTGAATACAAGTCCTTCATATTTAGGCAGGGTAAATGGCACTAATTTAGAGGTTTGATGTGAGAAATTAATATAATTAGCGACCTTTCAGTTTCCTTCCTGTTCCTAGTTATTATTGATATTCCGACCAGGTATGAGTAAGTCTGAATTAATGAAACTTTTCCACGTGACGGTTTTTGTTCTGTTCTCTACCTGAATTCGTCGTATGAATAGAGTTCGTTTTGAGCAGCTGACTCAGAAAATGAAAAAAAAAAACTGTTACATAAGCATTCAGACAAAATGAAAATTGCAAAAAAAAAAAAAAAAGATTAATTTTTCTTTTTTACCGGAAAAATCTGTCAAGCTCGCTTTTTCATTATATACACATCACAGGTAGTAACCGGTAGGTGAGGTTTGGGGTCGGGTGGTTCTTTCTTTTCTCTAGAGATTTCCAAAGTTGCGAGAAGACTAGCAATATAACTTTTTTCTTTCAAAGGCAGCACAATTATTTATGTGTTCATGGAATTTTTGTTGGTGTGAGAATGGCTGACCTTATTTCGCCTTTAAGATTTCTTTTACTACTTTTGTTGAATTAGAGGGTGGAAAGAATCGAAACGTGGTTTAATCGATTCTGGTTACTTCAATCGGAAACCAATAAAAATTTTTTTTTTTTTTTTCAATCTTGAGTTCTGATCGATTTTAAGACAATATTGAAGTAATGAATGTGTTACTACTTTTCCAGTGTTGCCATGGGATTTTGAAGAAAGTTTCGATTAACTTATAGTTTTAATATCATCCACATATTGTTTTCTAGGACTGCCGTATATTCTTTAATTAACTTTGTTTTTATTTAATCTAGCTGTCATATTGATCTGCTCTGAAATCAGTGGTGCATTCTTTTAGTGTAAAGGGGGAAAGATTTTTTTATGTACATATATTGTATGTCCATAAGACTCAAACTTATGGTTTTACCTAAATTTATTTCTCAAACAGAAAATTGGCCTAAAAACGATTGCTCAAAAATATGATTTCGAAAAGTTTGTTTTTCAAAACGAATCACTTCTCAAAAGGATGACTGCCCAATAAAGACCTTTACCAAATGAACATTTCCCCAAAAATTAAATATACCGTACTGTCTGAAAGAATTTATGAAACCTCCCTTAAAGACGTTTGGTAAGAGAACGTTTGCCCTAAAGACGTATTACAAAAAGAAATTTTTTTTGTTAAAGCTGAAAGGTTCAATGTGATGGACCTGACAAGAAGAGGAAATTTCATGTAAAACATGAGCAAATAAAAAGAATTTTAAACAAAAAATCCAATTATGAAGAATGTGAATTTTGCTATAGCTAAAGCTATTAACTTAAAATAAGTTGGTACCTATCTTGGATATTTATGACATATTTACCTGCATGATTTATATGTATTTCTGCAATATTAGGAACTGTAAAATATTATTTTGATTTACATGAATTTGAAAAATGCTAGTATTGTAATTTTCCAGACATGTACCTGATTTCATAACGACATTTTAACTTCTACAAATGTCAAAGATCGTCTTGTCAAACATCTTTCTGGAAAACGTCTTTTTTGTTTGCTTTTGTAAAATGTCATTTTTTTTGTAATACGTCTTTAGGGCAAACAGAAATTTGACTAAACGTATTTAGGGAAAATATTATAGAATGGGATGAATGCGATATTGGAAATATAAGAAAACTTACGTTTCATGATTTGCTTTAGTCTTACTCTAAGCAATATAGAATTTTGTTTTGATAGAAGGAAAACTAAACAACAAGATCCGTGTCATCACTTTCGAGAGTTATTTCTGGTCATTTGTATTTTCATGTATTTGTACATATGTCGTTGTTTATCTTCTTCCTTTTGTTAATGTGAAGTTGGAATATAGATATCAGTAAAATTTTTGGTCTATTAAGCAACTAATTTTCCGTGTATGCTACCACCTCAACTATAAAATTAAAACGATTTTTACTTTAACCTTAATCAAAAGTGCTTCTGTTGCTAATATGTTCTCTTCTATAGAGGATTTGCTATATATTTATTTTATAATTTGGAATTTAAACCTTCAATTTTAAAGTTCGTGCACAAATCAGTTATTTCTCTATCTCCATATAGGTTTTGTTAGATATCTGTTAGTATTGATTATTTTGTATTCTTAACATCTTCCTACGAAATTGTCTTGCCTACAAATTTAAGCGTTCAGAACATATAGCATCACAAATGTTCTTCAACCAGAAATTAATCTGAAATACTGCGAGTCGATTCTCTCAACTACTCTTTTGTAGTTCTTTTAATTTTGAACTGTTAGTGAATGAAACAATGCGAATTCCTGAAGCAGCCAATGATAAAATGAGTTTTTTAAACTTCTTATAATGAAGTCACATAGTTATACTTATCTAATCCCACTTCCATATCCACCAAATATCAAAATACTCCTAAGCACGTATTATTTTTTTATATAAATCTCGCCTCCAGATATTTTTACAAAGTGTCCCGTATGTGTTATTACACCATGAAGGCTATGGATAGAACAGGCTGAGACAAAAAACAAATTGTATTAATTGTGGGGGGAGTCCCAATAGTTTCCGAGACAAATGAGGTTAACGATATTTGGGTACGTTTTTATAGATCACCCTGTAACTTTAAAATTTTTTAAATTGATAATCGCTGTCTTCTTAAATCCAATATGAAAAGCTGGTGTTAATGACGTATTTTTTGATAAAAATAGCAGTTAAATAAAAAAAAACATCGAGTTAAAAGTCCGTAATTTGATGAACCATAACTTCAAACGTGAGAAGAGGAGATCGTTGAAAAGGTCTAGAGATTATCAATTTAACAAATTTGAAATCATCATCATAGGGTGTAAGTAAAGTTCGAAAATTACAGGGTGATCTATAAAACGATATCCATATATCGTTAAGTTCCATTATCTCGAAAAGCCGTTCGGATAACCTAGCCATAGCTTTTGAATGTAATACCACGTATAGGACACCCTGTATAAACCTACGGGAGTACTAGATTCTCAGGAGACAACTATAGCTTTAGCTATTACATAAATAAAGCCACCAGAACGAATAGCCAATTGTCGAGCATGAAACACAATTGCAATAAATAGAGCAAACGAAGAACACTATAACTATTCTAGTCATAAGAACAACTTATGTGGAGTATATATTAGAAGGAAACTCCAGACCTGTTTTTCGCCACCATTTGTTCTATTCATCATAATTATATTCCAGCCTAGACCACCAAAAACAGGATAAGTCGAACTAGTACAGCCAGACTATCCTCAGATCTCCCAGCCAGAGCTGCAGTCCATAGTTTTGCCAAAGATAACCCAATAAGAAGATAAGAAACAACAGAATAGAATTCAATATTTTTCTTGTTTTCAAAATCGAAGCAAATATAAGTCATGTACTTTTATCTTTTGTATGAATGGGGAGTGCGACTGAGACAACAAGTTAAAAATAAAAATTAAGAGAACGTCGGATTACCTGAATGATAAAATCTTCTTAAATAGCTTCAAAATGCTTTCAAACTATTCATAAAAATGCACATCGGATCACACTAGCTCACTTTTTTAAGAAAAAGATAAATTTCGCTTTAGTCAAGGAGCTGAAAGGATATGTAAAATTTCTCTCGAATGAAATTCTCAATTTACCCATAAACATCAGAGAATCCAGTATGAGTATTTTCCACTTAATTTCTTTAGAGCAAAACGAATGTAAAAAAAGCACGTGCTTTTCAAATATCATAGGATTATTAGTGTTTGCTTCACAGTCCCTTTGACTTCGTTTAGTCTTTTGAAACACTTTTAATAGGGACTGCATAATCAGATCATTGAATAGCGGCAATACTGAGATCCTCATTTACAATTAAGTATAAACGGAATTACAATGAGGTTCCGTAAAACATTTCCAACAAAAAATTACAGGAAAGTTATTAGTCGTAGTCACCATTTTGGTTAGACCCGTAGGATGAATCGCGTTAAGGACAATGTATCTAAGATTCACAATTATAATAATAATAATTTATTTATAGGAAGTGGTACACAAGATTTACAAATCTTTTGTTCGTACATATAGAAATTACAGTGGAATCTAGAAGTTATAGTTATATATAAATGAGGTGATTAAACAAATATTAACAATTTTAACTATTAGAGAAAATTAATAATTAATCTAGAATAATTATCTAGAATAATTAATCTAGAATCTAGTAATGTGTCGCAAAGTTTTAAATGTCGATTAATCAGGTATTTTACTTGATGAAATCGATACTGTTATTAATACACGATTTTTCACATATATTTATAGCCATGCATACAGCTTATTGGCCCAAGCCTTCATTTTGTACTTGATTTTTACAATTGTGTATTTCATTGAATGCTTTTGTCAAAGAGGGTTTCTTCAAAAATATTACAGATCCGACATACATATATATGTATGTATGATAATGGAAAAATTTCCAAATTATGTTGCACAAAATTAGAAAAGCAAACGGGGACTGGACTGAATACTTACAATAGTTTCGATCCACTGGCCATATAGTCGGAACTGCAGAAGTCACGTGCCTGGAATTGGTGACTTGTAGTTTTCTAAAAATAAGAGCCAACTATGTTTGTTTGCAGCTTAAAGAAATAATCTGAGAGGACCTATACTTTGAAAATTGAAGAATTTAATGCGCATGCGGAGAATGTGAGAAAAATGAATTACTAATGTAATGTACCTTTTCATAAAGTCCAAGTAAAACTTTTCCAACCATATTTTATGATACCTTTGGACCTAAGGCCGTGAGTTGCTGTAATTCATAAATTACATATTTACGAGGAACATTGAATACATCAAATTGAATAATAATGCAAATTTCCTAATGCATCAAATAATTCTTCTCTAAAGGAGCGTGAGTTATGCTACCAATTGGTATGGAAAACAAAAAAAAAACGAATTTCTAGTTTTCACAATATGATATGGTAATGAAAGGCACTCTCAAATTGATAAAAGGCTGGGCCCATAAATAAAATACGCCAGCTAATAAAAATGGTCTGAAGTCCCTTGTGTAATTATTTATCTTTCCTTCCTCTTCTTCCATCGCAACAGTTTTCATTTGACTTAATCTTTTTGTAAAATATACGTAGAATAGAAAATAAATAAAAAATTTGCAAACTCGTACTTTACTATTGGAAATCCTATTACCGCATTACAAAATCAGTGAAATTGACTATCCTGAGAGATCTTCGGCAAAGCTTTATATAAGGCGGCAATGAAAAGACCTTCTATACAGCCCTACATGGAGGGCATTAGAACACCTCCCAAAAAGTCTCACATGAAGGTCTTAAAAAGATTTTTCAAAGAAGTTCGCCCACTCAGACCTTTCGAAGAGTTTCATTCGCCACTAAAATAAAATAAGTTTATTTAAATATAAAACAAACAAAAAACAAGATTTCGGGTGATTTCTATAACGTTGCCCTCCGTGCTTGCGATCTTTCGGTACCTTTGTGGAATTAAAAAAAAAAGCCTTGACACCCGCATTTAGGAAAAAATTCACAAGATTAATTTAATGCTATATGCATAATTAAAGATTCTATCGCAAAATGCTGAGCTCATAATATACATAGAAACAAGCAAAATGTTTTCCACAGAAATTTAAACGTAAACATGCCATTAAAATTAACCACACCTCTATAGTTACTTGCTATGGTCATTAATCCTAGTCAACTTAATAGAAGTGAAAACAAAAATTCAAAGAATTTAATTTTTTGAATTGAGTTCTGTACTACATACAAACAACTAGAGCATTCAAATAGATAAAATGCATATGTACATATGGTCATACGAGTTTAGAATTCAATTTGAGATTAATTTAATAGCTGAAAATTGTAAACATGAAAATCCATATATTGATGGTCAAGTTACAAATGAATTAACTTATAGAGGAATACGAGCAAGTGCGGTTAAATCTCTAATTATTTAGCAGGTATATATTAATTTAAAAAATTTCGTCTAAAACCAGAATGGTACATGGTACAAATTTCAGCCAGTTCAAAGACAGAACCTTATGGATTACAGCTAAAATAAATATTGAACTTATTTTTAATAAAAAATGTCGATGAAAAGTATTTTTTTCATTCCATCAAAATATAATTAAAACCCGAAATTACCTAGAATGAACTGAGGCTTTTTTTTTTTAAATCGCTTAGAAATTTAAACGGTTTTGTTCGAAATTACTTTTACTGCGCCATCTGTAGTCTCACAAATAATTTAATTTCTCCAAATTCTGTGAATATTTTCATTTTCGTATCCAATCATTTTGGTAGATCACGTCAAACCCTTATTCATAAAGAGTGCAATGATTTATTGAGTTCCTTGGTCTATTTTTGCAATTATAAGAAGGAAATAATGAGTCAATGTGAGATGACGCAGCGTACGAAATTCTCTGACAACTTGATTAACCATCCGATCTTAATTTTAAGTTTTCATATGATCGAGCCATACAGAGAGCTCGCGGACTTCAGAGTTGGTTGCTATCTTCAATACCGTAAAACATTAAATTTTATCAGCAACAACAATTATATAAATAATAAAAGTACTTTGTCTTTGCATAAAGCCGGGCCAGAAATGCTAGAAATTTTTAGGACTTTCAGATAATATCCCGAAAATTAGTTTCGTTAAAAGGCAATTTCTTGAATTTTCCCTAAATAATAACTTCCCGCGTAGACGAAATAATAAAGGGGATTCTCTAAGTCAGTTGCGAAATATCATATGAATAGCAAGTAAAAATAAAGAAAATAGAAAAAGAAAATTCATTTGATTCAAACCTATTCACTCTCCATGTCCCCAAGCCGGCTGGCATACTGTAGCGTCTCGTAGTGACTACCGCATGTTTCGCTCACTGCTCGAGCTATATTTAGAGGATAGCGGTATAGACAAACTAATACATACAAGCCTTGGGCAAGTATAACAAAAGATTGCAACGCCTCGCTCGAATGTAATGCAGATTTCGACAGGACCAAATCAATTTTACACATATCCTGGCAGTAATCCACTTTTTCTGACAGTGGAGTACTAAAGCCCATCGAATATATTTCTGTCATATTCCTTGTATTTGTGTAAGCACGTATTATATACACGGAACCCTCAAACGTAATAAATGGTCGCTATTGATATATAGAAACAACTTTCTTTTTGAACTTTATACAAATAAATCAAAAATTCACAACTAATTATTTCGGCCCACTTTGATAAGCAGATGAAAATTTAACTTTAATATGTATTTGTAACACCAAGAAAAAATCGAGTGCAAAGTAGGGGAAGTTCAGTGCAACCTAGTGTTGCACTTCTGCTATAATAGTTGTCCCATCAAACATTTACAGTGCTGCAAAGCTAGAAAAGTACAAAATTGGTGTTGCACTGAAATCACATAGAAATGGACATAAAATCGATGGTGCCTCGACTTTCTAACGTAACCAAAGAGTAAACCAGCAATGGCTCGATCTAATATAAAATCAACGATGCCTCGACCTTATGTAGGGAAGACCTTAATTTTTCTTAAAAATTTACTGAAATTTTTTTTACATTTTCGAGGCCGACAACGGGTGCTACCTTTTTATATGCGTAGACGCGTAGATAGACAAGAAACATTCATTTTTATTCTCAAAAATTTATAAAAGAAATGTTTCGGCACAATTTTTATTCACTTTGTTGGCACGTTGTCGGCTTCCAAAAATACATGATAATTAAAAAAAAAATGTCCAGTAACTTTTTAAAAAAAACTTTAGGTCTTCCCTACACCAAGTCTAGATATAAATGTAAATGTTTTTAGCAGCTTGTTTCAGTAGAGAAGTGAGTCTTCCCAATGGAAAATATGTCAGCACTTGTATAGGGAAGCCATAGCTAGAAATCCAAGCGCTCTCTTAACATATCCAAAACAATCTTTGCGGAATATATCTCTTCACTGATTTTATGTATCACCTATATGAGAAGATATGACTCATATGCATATGAAGTGGAGAAGAGCATTCATTCTAGAGTAGTCTGTTGAAATGTGTGGTTTCGTTTAATTAATAAACTGTTGACAATATTTTTTTTTTTTTTGTAGCAACATGCCATTGCGAGTTTTTACAGAAAAAAAAACTGTAGTCTTGAATAAAACCTTCTCTTCATTCCTTCCATAAGCGCGCCAAGAGTGTTTCCCTAGAATTTCCCACTGAGTGCTTCCCTTTGCGGACATGGTCATGTTTAAAGGATATAAACTAGGACCCGATGGGGAGGCGGTCAAAGTTTTCGAAAAAAAACGCTCTAACATTCGTCTTGGAACGTATCTATTACCTACTAGGTTACCCGGGGGTTACAATAGCTAGTACAGCTTGTGTACAAGCCTCCTTTCCAACGTAATTTTAAATTTGAAAGCAGAAAGCAGTTCGCTTGATGTCTTATCATCTTGCATGCATGTTCATTTAAAAAATTTCACTGAGTCGTAAAGTCTTGTGTATGTCAGAATTTTTAGAAATAAATGAAGTAGCAGAATTTGAAAAACAGAAGAAAAAGGGAACAGGAAGGAAAATCTCATTTCTGGGTATAAATCTATTAATGTATCTCAAGCATTTCTTTTCCGCCACATTAAAAATTGAATAATGTCACAATACTATCAGCTCAGCTGCCATCATTTTTCATCATGCAAGTTCCCTAAAATCTGAGCTGCCTGTATGGCAGTAGGGATTGCATGTGCAAGAAGTATAGCAGTGTAAGTTGCATTCAAACTGTACTATCGCGTATAGCACCCGGGTTAATCATTCATACAGTACACAGCCTCAAAAATTTAATCCGGTCTCAAAATACCGAGGAAATTAAAATTCATAAAATAACACCAGGCAAAAACACTTTAGAGATTCCCTTCTAAGAAAACATTCATTCACTCCTCTGTAATTATAGTGTAACATTTTTAAAAATTGTGTTTTGCTTTTTGGTAATATCTAAAATTATGGATTTTCATTGACATGCTATTATATTTTTGATAAAAAAATTCGAATGTTGCCATCCTAAAAAAACGCGTTTCAATCAGCTACGTGAGACCAGGGCACTTATTACTATATTCGACTCGATTAAAACAAATCGAGTGTATCAAATCACATAAGAATGACAAATTTCTGTTGTTAATTAGCAATTCGAAGAAAGTACATAGTGCATATAAAAATCTCGTACTTGAAACTTTAAACCCGTTTTATCTCACAACGTCGTTTTTCACAATGGTGGAGCTCCCAACAGATTAATTTTCAACCTATCCACTTAAAACTCGGCCCCATCTTACTTCATATCCTCGCTTGGAGCGGTATGGAAACTGCATAGTAAAAAAATTTTCCTTAAAGTGAGTGGCAACAATTTGTGCCACAAAACTTAGATATTTTTCGATTACCTTGGAAAACGTATCCCTAAAATAGGTTTTCTCCTTAAAAATGTGTAGGGAATATGGAATAGTACCTACTACACCTTTAAAAAACATAATAATAAATAGATCATTTCTTATGTTCCATACTACCATAATGTTTATTCCATTAAAACATATACTATAAGTTGGAAGTTAGTGCTGGAGCGCTAGGTACCCCCAAACAAAATAGTGGAAAACAGTATATGATTTGTTTTCAAAAACAATGTGTGCATTATTAAAGAAAATATATATGTAAGTATATGGATGTACTTTGATTTGGGGAAATTCCCTCTATATCAGAGAAAATGACATTTATTTTTAGAAAAAAACGTTTTTATTATATTTAAGGAATTGTCCTACTTTTTTTACAGTGAGGTTTTTTATCTCAAAATTAATTTTTTTTTTAACTGAAAAACTGTCGGAAAAGGCCAAATTCGGCACTAAACTCTGAAATGACCACAATTTTCTTAATTTTCATTGAAATAAACAAAAAAAAAAAGTATCCCTGTTAATAATCTTTTTTTATTTATTTTTTTTTTTGTTCTTCAGAAAATTTTCATAGGAGCGCGGGCATATCAGCCACAATTTTTTTAAGGCATAGTCTTGCAGTAGTCGAAAGTAATTGGGTAACTAAAATATTTAAAAAGGAATTAAAATTTTGTGATTTGAATAAACAACAACAAAAAAAAAGGCGGACCGATTGTTGCGTTCTCATCATTAAAAAACAGATCATGAATATCAACAATTAATTTGATTGCAATCTTTGGAAAGGGATGAATAATCAAAATTCCAATTTTATCTTATTTATTAATGATGTTTATGCCGATTGTATAAATAATGATATTTTTAAATTGATCAATAATTTGCACAAATATTTAAAAGCTACAGAGTACCGGGAGTGTGTTTCTAAGTTGTTCAAGTTAATTTAATTTATATATAGATCTACTAGAAACTGTCAACTATTCTGCAATTGTTTTAGCGCTCCAACTAATTTTCCTTCCTCAATCCTAAAATTTATTCTTCAATGGAATGTTTTATGTTGCCTTATTGTTTATATACCATGCCCCAATGATTGAGTTTTTTTTGCGAAGAAGTTATGTCAAACCACTTCTATGAACCTATCCAATAAAATCAATTATTTCGTCACTCATGGCGGTATCACAAAAATATCATCAAAAAAATTAAGTGAACAAAATTTTCGATTGCTAATGACACATAACCAAAAATAACACAACGTTTACCCAAATTCTAAGTATGCGTTACTGTTCAAATGATGACAACTTTCGAATGTGATATTGTAAAAGTGGCAACTTGAAAATACTCAAATTTCCTTTTACGATAAATAAATTGAAAATAATAAAGAAAAACAGCAAATAAGAGAGCATATTTTTAGGGTTCCGTAGCCAAAGGGTAACAACGGGAACCCTATTACTAAAACTTCGCTGTCCGTCTGTCCGTCACCAGGTTGTATCTTATTAACCGTAACAGGTAGACAGTTGAAATTTTCACAGATTGTGTATTTCTATTGCCGCTATAGCACCAAGTAATAAAAACAAAATTAAATTAAAAATTAAAGGAGGCCTCCATACAAGAAACCTGATTTTTCGGCGTTTTTTTCGCGTTTTATTCTCATTCATTATTATTATCATAAGCGGAATTTTTTTTTTTTTTTTTTCAAATGACAGCATTATTATTATTTTTTTAAAAGACAGCATTATTTTTTCACATGACGCCTACTATCATTTAAAAAAATAAATAAAAAGTACATACACATACACAATGGTACGGAACCCTTCATGCGCGAGTCCGACTCGCACTTGGCCGATTATTTTATGTAGTCGTAAGTCAAAATTATTTTTAAACTGACTTTTAGCTTTATAAATATATTTTTATTCTGTTTTATCGGGACTGTATCTACAAGAAATGCATCAGTTGTAACAAAATAACGTTACTACATTTTAGGTAAGACTTTGTACCTTTTCCTTTTGTTGTTGGCAATGTGCTTCAAGGCATTTAAAGTTTTCCTTATCACTAAAACTCCCCTTCCAACTCTATAGTTATGTTTGATGGTGAAAAAGAAGCAGAGGAAAGGAGACTATAAAATTAAATTCATAATTTTCCGCCCTTTTCAGACTCAATTTACTGTATTAGTGTATTATGTTGGTTAAATTGAGTAATCAAACTAGAATGAATTCACTTATAAATTGAGTTCTATTATATTTGCGTGTGTTTAGGTCACACTACGCCTCCTCAAATCTTTTCGATTTAAACCAAAGCTCAAATGTCAAAATAGATTGAAAACTCCTTTAATTTTATTTACATCTTGAATTAAATTCAGTCATTTCTATTTTCTACCTCCTACACTACATAATATGTTCACTAGGTACATAATGCGTATATGAACGAAATGTTTTAATGTTGGCAAATATCTACACGTGCTTTTGATATCTATGTAAATATGTATATTTCATTTCAGTACA